>CM077580.1:28782399-31282399 GCA_039657365.1 Stephania yunnanensis
AATTTGCTATAACATCAGTGATATATATTTGCATATTCCATTTATGCTCACACTTGCATGCATAAGAGTTAGGCTCTAGGTGGCTTGCTTGTGTTTGAATTTGATACCACTTTTGTTGTAAAGTGTATCTTTGTATTTCCAGCAGAATTGTTGTAATTGAATGATTGTAAGACTTAGTGGGATCTAAGTCGAAAGGAAAAAATCCTAGTTGCGGCTAGGTGGGTAAAATCCTAGAGGAGTCTAGGTGGGAAAATCCTAGTTGAGGCTAGGTGGGGAAAATCCTAGTTGCGGCTAGGTGAGGAAAATCCTAGAGGAGTCTAGGTGGGAAAATCCTAGTTGCGGCTAGGTGGGAAAAATCCTAGTTGAGGCTAGGTGAGGAAAATCCTAGAGGAGTCTAGGTGGGAAAATCCTAGTTGCGGCTAGGTGGGAAAAATCCTAGTTGAGGCTAGGTGAGGAAAATCCTAGAGGAGTCTAGGTGGGAAAATCCTAGTTGCGGCTAGGTGGGAAAATCCTAGGTGATGCTTAGGTTGTAACACTTATTGGTAATATAAGTGGGTTGAAATCCTAATCGAGGAGGTTAGGTAGTGGATGTAGATCGTTGGATCGAACCACTATAAATCTTGTGTCACTTTATATTTCCAAAGCATTTCTTTTACTTGCATAGCTTATATATACATCATAGTTGTAAATTGCGCACAAAGTTTTTTAAAAGGGCAAAAACTACTCGGTAACCCAATTCACCCCCTCTTGGGTGACCTTCAATTGGTATCGAGCGGGTTATTGCTCAAAGTATTACTAACGTATCTTTGAGTGCTTTTGTGCAAGGATGCAAACTTTAGATCCGGCTCGCGCCGGGAAGGCACCACTTCGAGTAGGCCTCCATATTTTGATGGAACCAATTATGCTCATTGGAAAGTAAGAATGAAATTTTACATTCGAGCACAAAATAGATTTTTATGGGGACGCAATTGAAAATGGCTACACTCCAGGATAAGCCATTGAAAGAATACACCACGAGAGGAGATAAAGCTTGAGCTTTCAAATGATCAAGCCGTAAATCACTTATTTTGTGCATTAAGTGAAAATGAATTTAATAGAGTAAGTGCTTGTCAAACGGCAAGGGAAGTATGGGAGAAGCTTGAGGTACATTATGAAGGTACCATGCAAGTAAAGAAGACCAAGTTGAGAATACTTGAGGAACATTATGAAACTTTCCGAGTTGGGGCTGATGAAGACATAGCCACCGCCATCACTAGATTCACAAAGCTATTAAATGAGATCAAGAATCTAGGAAAGAATTATGATCAAGAGACCTCAGTATATAAATTCCTTAGAGGCTTGCCTAAGGAATGGGATGCCAAGAAATATGCTATCCAATCAGCACAAAATCTTGGAGACTACACATTTGATGCATTATGTGGAGAGTTAACAGTCCACGAATTTGAGCTCAAAGACCGAGCAAGATTGGAAGCATCAAATGGAGGGACTAAAAGCTCAAGAAAAGAAATCGCATTGAAGGCAAATAGCTCCTCTAGTGCATCGGTAGAGGTCATCGAAAATGAGGAATCATATGATGAAAATGATCTTGAGAAAGAAGTAGCTATGATCTCAAGAAAGCTCAATAAGGCCGTGTACAAACGAGATAAGTACAAGAAGAAGCTGCGAAGTGGAAGCAAGGAAGGAAAACCAAACGAGATAATATGCTACGGTTATGCAAACCGGGTCACGTCAAACGGAGTGCAAAACCAAGAAGGTATTTGACAAAGGAAAGAAGAGTTTCAAAGCAACTTGGGATGACTCATCATCTTCAAGTTCAGACTCGAATCGAGAAAGTGAGAAGGCAATATTTTGTCTCACAAAGACAAGGCGAGGTAAATTCTAATATTTTCAATTTTGATAATGTTAATGATTTGAATGATGTTCCAAATATTGATAAGCTTAGAAAAGAATTGAAAAAGGAGGTCAAAAACACTAAACAACTCAAAAAGAGTTTGATCATTGCAATTAGTGAAATAGAGTCACAAAATGAGATTATTGATGATCTCCAAAATGACTTAAATGAAGTCATAAAGGAAAGAGATGCTTTAGTCAAGGAAGTAGAGGACTTGACTAGCACGGTTCATAAGTTTACAAACGGGAAACAAATGTTTGACATGATGTTAGGAGCACAACGACGTGCACTTAATAAAAGAGGCATAGGTTACGGAGCAAACTTGTTAAGCTACAAGAAATTGCTAAATGATGATCGTAGATGCTATAAATGCAACAAGACTCACATGATCAAGAAATGTACATTACAAAAGGTAAAAATGGGTAAACTAGCATGGGTAGCTAAAAATGTTTATGACACTAACACTCTCGGACCCAAAGGTGTTTGGGTACCAAAATCTAGTGTGTTTCCCATAGTATAGGTTGCGAGGAAAAGCACCCCATGGTACTTGGACAGTGGGTGCTCAAGACACATGACCGAAGATGCACATCAAGTTATTAAACTAAAGCAGCATGATGGTGGAACGGTTACAGTTGGAGACAACAACAAAGGAAGAGTTATTGGTCTCAGAACTGTCGGTAACAATTTATTTTCTATTTCTAACGTTTATCTTGTTGATGGTTTGAAACTTAATTTGCTAAGTGTGACAAAGGATTTTATGTTATGTTTGAATCATCAAAATACATTGTTAGAAATAAGAAGCATGAAACCTTAGTTATTTGCATATATAGATAAAACGTTTATGTCATTAACTTTGATGAGATGAATATGCAAAATGTTTCATGTTTGAATGCACAAAGTAATTGTGATGCATGATTGTGGCACAATAGATTAGACACCATTCTTTGTGTGATCACATCCAAAAAGGAGGAAATGTTAAAACTCATCCATGTGTCCATATAGGATCAACTAGCCGATATATTCACTAAGCCTTTGCCTAGAGAGCAATTTTCAAGAATTCGGCGTGAGTTAGGGATGTTTCGAGAATCGGACCTTCTACATATGTTTTAGCTATTCTAAACCTTTTTATATGATGTTATTGAAGTGTCCATAAAGTTTGAGAAGAATCGGAGCTAAATTGCAAAAGTTCAAAATTTTTTGTCAAAAATTCCAGAGAGGAATTAGCGCGCTAATAGAGCGAATTAGCGCGCTAACATCCCTGCGACCGAAAAATTCCAGAGAGGAATTAGCGCACTAACAAGCCTTATTAGCGCGCTAATGTCGATCGGCCAGGGTTTTATAATCTAAATTTTTCATAACACACTCACCTCAAACACAAGTATCTCGTCTCCTCTTGCCAAATCTACTCTCCGTGTACTCTCCACAGTGATCTCCACTCTTCCAAGGTACAAATCTTCCCTAATCTTTGTTGATTCCTTCCATTTTCGTTTTGAATATGTCATCACGTCGCCCTTCAAACCGCCCTTCTTCTCGAACGGGTGCACCTATTGCTCCCACTCCATCAAGACCTACCCAAGCAACGTCCTCACGACGTCCTTCTAGTCGGCGTATTGTCCAATCCTCTTCATCTAGTGATGAATCCACTCACCTTGTTTCACCTCCGGCAAATGCCCCACTCCGTGAGGGTCGTGCCAAAGCCATCCATGAGTCTTCGTCCGTCCTAGAATTAGTAGTTCCACGGCTAACGGCCTTAAAATTATACGACCCGCAATTGTCGATGTTGCCTTCTTTGATAAGGCTCATCTCCCAATTCGGGAAATTCTTGACGCGGCGGGGTGGACTACTTTCGTACGCATCGGTCTAACTATAACCCCCTCTAGTTAGAGTCTTTTATTCCAACCTTGAAACCACAAATCAATTTGTCCTTCGTTCATCCGTTGGTAGCCGAGCAATTGAGATTACAGGAAAATCTCGCTCAACGGTTTAACCTTCCATTGCACCCTCCATCGACCACGGTTGTGTGCAAATTCTTGAGTTGGCCATTTGACCGTTTAGAAGTTCTTAATTCCTTTCTACGGTCCAAAAGTAACTTAGCTGTCTATCCGACCAGGTATCACGGATACCGACTTTAAGTTAGTACCTCATCTTCTTCACAAGGTACTTCATAAGGTCATTCTTCCACGAGGAGGTAGCAAGAACTATGTCACTCTTCTTGACATGTTCATACTAGGTCATCTATTTCTCATGCTACCCCTCAGTCTTCCTCACATTCTCATCGGCTATATGACTAGCACATGCAGCGCCAGTCGTCATCTTCCATACGCCCATGTTATTACATCCTACTTGGAGTCTGCCCAAGTAGATCTCGCGTTAGGCGGTCGTCCTCTCAGTATCTTTGATTCCATTAACATGGCCACACTGAAAGCCATGAAATACAGATATATTCGTGAGAGGAAGCAGTGGACTAGGGATGATGCTATTCCATATAATCAGCATCACGGCGGTTACGAGTCTCCTATCTCTACGGACTATCCTTTTGATGCGCCAGATTATTTGGAGTACAGTTATCACCTTGGGGATGATGACCAGGCTGAAGAAGAAGGAACTGCAAGTCACGATGATGGTAATAATGAAGGAGCTCAAGACTCTACAGTTCAGAGCAGCAGCACGAGGAATCAGCACCGCCTCCACACCCTTCTACATTCGGCGGCTTAACACCTCCTCCTAATATGTCACCTTCGTTGGCATATGTATCGGCACAAACTGCGAAACTTGCAAGAGTATATGACTCAATCATTTAATACCGTCGAGACGACTCTACGGAATCATGGTGATCGACTTCGACGCATCGAGAGTCAACGTCTTCCGCTCGCTAGCACGAGACGACATCGCTTCTAGTTCGACTATCCACCTCCATCGTCTTGAAGAAGCGTTTAGATACACCTAGATGAGCATTAGGCTCCAATATGTTAGTCTTAGGTGTTCTAATTTGTCAAAACTCATGTTAAGCCACAACTATGTTCTCATTACTTTTGTCATTTATATCATGATTTTTTGCGTATCTCGAGTTTTCTTTATGGCTATTTTGTGCTTCACTATGTTTTCTAGTGTATGCATATGTTTCGCTTCCGTATGTTTTTTATTGATCTGCATAAAGTAAGGGGGAGAATATCTTTATCATGGTATATTGTATTGCTTATTGATATGCATACAGTAAGGGGGAGAAATTTATTGATAAAGTAAGGGGGAGAGTTTATTTCTCTCGTATTGTTTGAATCGTGCCTATCTTTGCAGATACTTGACCCCATTGTCTTAATAATATCAAACGGGGGAGAAAAGGTTGAACTTGATATTGTAACATTGTGATATCTTTGATATTGGGACATTTTTTGAAAGGATGATATGAAAGGGTGTTCTTTTCATTGGTATATATTGGTATAGAGTTCATAATTCTCATTTTTACTGGTATCAGGTTGATACGTTAATATTATTGATTTTTGTAACTGATATCAAGTTGATAATTTTAACCTGCATATATTGGTATACTTGAAAAAGTTGTTGGTTTTTATTGGTATACTTGAAAGGGGGAGAAAAATTGTGGATGCTTGACCCCGCTTTTTGATAATATCAAAAGGGGGAGAAAAATGTGGTGTTGAACTTGAAAGGTTTTTATCTTGGTACATTTGAAACGGTTGTTGGTTTTGAACTTGCATATTTGAAGTTAAATGTGGTTAAACTTGAAAAGATTGATGTGTTGAATGTGATATACATTTAGATTGTGTTTTCACACCTTTAAAGTTCACATTGTTTGTTATCATCAAAAAGGGGGAGATTGTTGGACTAAGTGGTTAGTCATTCACATTCCTACCGAGATTTTGATGGAAACAAACAAAGTGAAAATGTACTAATCAAGTATTTCAGTTTGTGTTAAAGGATGCAATACAACACATCGGGAATATGGAGACAAACAAACAAGGTGAAAATGTATTCAAGAAATATGAAGAAATTGTCGGAATAAATGATGCAATACAAGACTTCAAGAGCATTCAAGAAATACAAGTTCAAGACTCGGCACAAATGAAGAAATGAAGAAGAAAAGTTCAAACCGCAATTTGTAAAACCAATGTAAGGTATACAAATTCTTTCACACAAGCCAAATGCATTAGTTCATGCATACATCAAGTTTTAGAAATCATTTCTCAAAGTCTTAAGTTGATTTCAAAATTTAAAAGTGGATTTTAAACACCTAAATAGGTAAATGAAGTTAAACAATGTGAAATCATGTGTGAATGGTCATTTACATATTAGAAGATCATTATAAATGTTTTTGAAAAAGAAAAACTTGTTTTTGAAATGTAAAAGCGAAAAGTTGCAGGAAAGCCCCTAATAAGTTGTGAAACTTTGAATTTCCGTTTTCGGGGTTTGTAAAACTATCCAGGACCACCCAAGTAAGCTTAATGAATCATATTAAACATGAATAACATGTTATATAAGGGTTGGTTAGGTCCCGGACAAGTTTAAGGGTTGCTAACACAAAGGAACAAATTACATATTCGAAGTTCTGAAGTTAGCGCTAATCTTGTCGTTAGCGCGCTAAGATAAGTGTTAGCGCTAACCCAAAGTATTAGCGCGCTAATTGCACTCTGCTGCAATTTTTGACTTTTGGAAATCAAGCTTTGAATTTGAATTTTTGATTTCTGGATTCCTAGAACGGTCATAAACGGCTATATTGGAATTCCTACCACTATAAAACCACCTCAAACTTGGTTTTAAACAAGAAGAACAAACACACTCAAAATCAATAGATCTACAAAGTAGAAATCATATTTTTGTGAAGAAATAAGGGAGATCTCAAAGTGTTGTTCTTTAGCTCACATATCCAAAGCACATTTGAGGCTTTCAAAAGGAGTTCAATAATCACTCCGAGCTGATCTCTCTTGTCATTCTTCTGGTTGTAAGAAATTTCTAGATCTACAAATCTTACTTGTGCTTAATCTATATATTTTGAGTAGTTGATTTGAAAATCATTTTGGTATGTGTGTTTGAACATATTCTCGAGTTTTTGTACTTAAAATTTATACTCTCAAACTCGAGATTGATTAGAACAAAAGTGTTGCACCTAAACTTGATTCTTATCAAACTTTTGTTCTTAGCCTTGAAATCGGTTTTCATACAAATGTATTAAGTTTTTGAAACGATTTCAAATTTGGAATTTGTAACAACATCTTCTCTGAGTTTTTGTACTTAAATTTATCTTATCAAACTCTGAGATTGATTTGAACAAAAGTATTGCACTTAAACTTGATTCTTGCTAAACTTTTGTTCTTATACTCGAAATCGGTTTCACACATATATATTAAGTTTTTGAAACGATTTCAGATTTGGAATTTGCTATAACATCAGTGATATATATTTGCATATTCCATTTATGCTCACACTTGCATGCATAAGAGTTAGGCTCTAGGTGGCTTGCTTGTGTTTGAATTTGATACCACTTTTGTTGTAAAGTGTATCTTTGTATTTCCAAGAGAATTGTTGTAATTGAATGATTGTAAGACTTAGTGGGATCTAAGTCGAAAGGAAAAAATCCTAGTTGCGGCTAGGTGGGTAAAATCCTAGAGGAGTCTAGGTGGGAAAATCCTAGTTGAGGCTAGGTGGGGAAAATCCTAGTTGCGGCTAGGTGAGGAAAATCCTAGAGGAGTCTAGGTGGGAAAATCCTAGTTGCGGCTAGGTGGGAAAAATCCTAGTTGAGGCTAGGTGAGAAAAATCCTAGAGGAGTCTAGGTGGGAAAATCCTAGTTGCGGCTAGGTGGGAAAAATCCTAGTTGAGGCTAGGTGAGGAAAATCCTAGAGGAGTCTAGGTGGGAAAATCCTAGTTGCGGCTAGGTGGGAAAATCCTAGGTGATGCTTAGGTTGTAACACTTATTGGTAATATAAGTGGGTTGAAATCCTAAGCGAGGAGGTTAGGTAGTGGATGTAGATCGTTGGATCGAACCACTATAAATCTTGTGTCACTTTATATTTCCAGCATTTCTTTTACTTGCATAGCTTATATATACATCATAGTTGTAAATTGCGCACAAAGTTTTTTAAAAGGGCAAAAACTACTCGGTAACCCAATTCACCCCCCCTCTTGGGTGACCTTCACTCATCACTTGCCGTCTTGAGCAAAAGAGTGTTCTTAATCATGTTTTTTTTTTCTTTCCTCGTTATGATTTCATAATTATATACTCCTTTTCTAAAATAGAAATGACCTTTAAAATAAAAACTTATTACTTTCATAAAAATAAAAATAATGATAGAATTGAAAGAAGTAATGAATAACCCCTTTATTTTAAAAATCAACCTCCTAATTATGTAATATACCAGATTATCTTCAGTAAAAACTACTCCATGTACCAGGTTATATTCATTATAGACTCCTCGATTGGGCATCCTCATCTGGAGTGATGGAACGTGAACAGTGGCTCTATTGCCTTGAGCTGGTCCAGCTTCGCTTCGATCCATAGATGCTTCGAGGAATCTCAAGCTGGTTCTGGAACATAAAATCTTGATGAGTTGGAGTTCTCATCTAATTAAGCAAGATTTTCCACATCATGGCCATTTATACGTCCTCTACATCTATGCTAATTATGTCCTTTGTCGGTGACTATGTTGTATGGTTTGTCTGCTCATAGTACGTGACAGTTTGAGTTTTCTCTATGTTTCTTAGGATATATATTTCTACTTTTTTCTCCCTATGGTCTCTCTCCTTCATATTATATTTGACTCTCATTTGTCCTCTGAGTCTACGTATCCTAGTACCTTTTTTTTTTCTAAATTACATCATGAATAATGGTGTTGCTTAGGAATACATCGAATTCAACTCCTTTCATCAAAACTTGATCTTGCTTGCAAAACTCGGTGATCATTAAGGGAAAGGGTAGTCATTCATTTTTTTGAGGTCATGGCATTCCTAATTGATTCATAAATTATTTGGCCAACGTTAATTTACGCGATCTTTTGGACTATATGGTATAGGAGAGACGCCCTATAGTTCAATATATCATTGTATTGTACACTAGGCTATAGGCTCACATTCCAGAAAAAATTGAAAGCTTTGGTTGTTTTGCTATAATTTTTTGCTTGTATGTGTTTTGGGTACCCGTCCGAATAAAGATGGAAACCATCCTTTGGAATAGCGTCAAATCATTCTTGATAGTCCCATAGGGAAATCTATGTCTGTAAATATATTCAGGTTAAGGGTACTCATTGTATTGCTAAAAATGTACTTCCAAGAATACATAATAAGGTTTATTATAACTGGTAAGTAGTCCACTGGGCTTCCCGGACTATGTCTTCTATTTTGTTTTCATTTCTTTTCCTGTTCACATATAATTCTCTTACTAGCATGGCACATCCTTTTTCAACTAAGGAACTTTCATCATTATCAGCATAATAATCCCTAGTCAATAATCCCCAATTCATTTCCCCTTTTATGTTTAGGATTTTATGCCCATACTTAACTTCAATTTTAATGTTGAAACCCATATCTGGTACATTCTTTCAATTTTTGCTAATATCGCTATCCATCCTTTTAATGGCTTTGGCATTTATTAGGATGGAAAGAAATGGTGGGTGTCTACTCGATCTCTTCCTCTCCTTCCAAATCATATTCAAAACTTAATGGTGAAGAAGGCTCTCTAGGTGCTCTAGTTTATGGGTTATTCATTGAAGTTCCCATTGGCCTAATAAGTTTGGGCGAAGCTTTGGAATTTTGTTTGGGTTTCTCAACTAGTTGTGTTGTTCCCTTATCCTCTCAATGACTTTACCTTTTCCTCCTCCAGCCATTCCATTAACTTTCAAAAATAACAATTTCAAAAACTAAAGAAATCTATAAATAATAGAAAGAACATTGTCAAAAATAGTTCGATAAAATTCTAGACATTATTTTTAAAGAAAAAATCCATTTGGCAAGCAAGTTTGAAATTCCTTGTAAGTTTAAAAGAAAATTAGTATTAAATTGATATGTAAAATGTAAACTTGAAAATCGGTTTTCTAAATATTGAAAAGCAAGTAAGTAACAAATTTGAATGTCTTTCTAAAATCATGGAAATGTAAATTAAAATAAAATCATAACCAAACTCCTAAACTCATTTCAAACTTGCATTTGTAAACCATCTGCAAATATTCATAAATATAGTAAAAAATTGAAAAATAGTGAATTTGTAAACCAAAGATCAATGTGATCACTATTCCTAGTCTATTGGAATCAACAAAATCATTTGGATAAGACAATTAAATAAATTTCAAGAAAACAATTTTAAAGAATTTTAAAGAATGTGTGAAAATCCTAAATCAGAAATTTGGTGAAGTAAAGAGCTAGGGTTGATGTAATTACCATATTGAGAGTGAATCTTTCAATATTGAAACTCTTAAACTCCTGTAGACCGACAGTTCAAGCTATAAGTTGAAAATTCCTAAAATACTAGCTAGGCCCCCTAAAATCGAAATTTTAGGTTTTAATGAGACTAGGTTGAGGTATAAATCACTTAAATTCTATGGGATTAAGCTTAGAATGGGTAAATTTAGGCAAGAAATTTTGATTTTGGTTAAGGGGTCCAATGGTTTGCAATTGTGAGTTGCAAAGTGTGTAGCAATTTGGGATTTTTTGGCTTTAAGAACCAAAAATCGTGCCCAAAAATTCATGTTTAAGTAGAACCACTAGGAATCGCGAAGTGCATCAAAAATAAATAAGCTACTAGGAAATGTTAGGACCAACCAGTTTAACCAACAATTCTTATTTAAGTGAAATTATTGGGAACCGCCAGTTTTGAAATAATTTTGCTATGTACTGCTATCGATTTAGCGAATGATTCCTAGTGTTAATCCGAATCGCAAGACGTATTTACTATTTTTTCAAGCTATCTTGTAATTGACTTATTCCTAATTCATAAAAACTCATATTAAGGTAAAATTGAATACAAATTGGAAAGTTTGAGAGGGACATATAATTAAATAAATATTCTTATAAATAAAATAAATAAACAAACATATAAGCAAGTGAATAATGTGACTTGTATAATGGACATATAAGCAAAAACAACTCGACCGCTCGCCTTAATTGAAATCACCTCAGGGTTGAAATCCCAAAAATATTTCCGATATAAGAGTCCAAAAATGAGAGAATAAAAAACATACAAAACTAAACTAAACCAAGTTCCCGTCCAAATCAAATAAACATGAAATAAACATTGAATATGGGATGCCACCCTTAGAGCGCTCTTATTTATCATATTTGGCTCGACTTAACCTTTACAGAACTATTTTGGATCTCCAAACTTGAATTTTATGTTATCCACTCTAGAACAATTCCAGAAAGTGAGTGCTCGACCATTGATTGTTAAAGTAATTCTTTTGTTCAGAATATCCATAATAGCATGAGTAGTGGCCAACAAAAATCATCCTAATATTAAATGAGGATCTTTATTGATAAAATGTAGCATTACTAAGAATTCCGTGGGTATAATTGATAAGTAATCAATTAGGCTTATATATAGGACTAGTTCGGTTGTATATTTGGTCTAAAGAAACTAGAATAAGCTTTAATTGATGGTATTTATTTGTTTTCAAGTCTATAAGGCATAAAAGAGATAAAGGAGTGATTTCATGAAGAAATTGGGAGAAGAAATGCAAACCAACAAGTGACACCATTTAGGACACAATTGACACCAAAAATAATGAACACAAGGGGTGAAGAAGGCATGGAGATCAAAGGAAGTAATGTATGAGAGTTGATGTTGTGTATGCAGTGGTAACGTTGTGGGGCTAACAGATAATGCATTGTGTAGTTATAGAGGGGATGTGAAGTTCATTGAGAGGAAAAAATACACATGATAGGCTATTACTATGGTGACACTGACACATTTACACAAGCAACATGGATCACTTACAAACAGTGTCAACGCAAAAAAATAGAAAGTTTTGGAATTCTACTTCATTTGGAATTGTTAAATATGGTTTCTAATTGTACTTTTATGAGTCTAAGAAGTATAAATAGGTATTAGAATGAGGTTAACCAATCCACCGTTATAGAATAGAGGAGAATATCATAGATTATTGTAGTTTACATTAGATTTAAGTATTGAGAAAAGCTTTTGAAAAATATACATTGAAGACTCCAATTGTGGTGGTTCTGTATTTTTTGATTTAATGAAAGTTTATTTCATTATATCTTTCATTGCAATGAAAACCATTAATTGTGTGTTTATAATGATGATGAGTGAGTAGTCTGTTTATCTTAGAGTGCAATGGATCCTATAGTATGAATAATATTCAAGAAGTATGAATTCATTATAATGTTTTATAAATGCATTGACTATAATTTGTGTTTGATTCTATGCATAACGCTATGAATATCTTGATCACATGTTTTGATTAAGGGTTTTAGAAGTTACCATGGCCTTGGAAGTTTTAAGCCTGATATGAACAACACAATTGTAAAATATATAACATCAATAGATAGTTTTTAATTAGGAAGACAGGGATAGTAAACTTAAATATTTATGAGTCTAAAGATTTGGTACTTAATGCTATTTGAAACTTACGTTATTCACACTGATAGGTGGAGTTCTAATTTGTACATTAGGATTTTTTCACCACGAGAGTTTGTTGAAGTGAATTTGAAGGATATCTATTTATCATAATTGGGCATTGCACACACATAAGAAAAATAAATGAAGTTTGATATAGGAAGCATAGTAATTCATTACCTAGTTTAAGTTGTGAACTGAGCATTTTTTCAATATAAAAATACCACTAGATTTACATTATTTTTATCGAATAGATTAGTTTTAGTTGAAATAAAAAAAAGTTCTTCTTAAAAATATAGTAAATTTGACTAAGTAACTGTGTCCATGTACACCTTTCCCAAAGGAACGATATATGTTATCAACCTTTATTGATCACATTATCACTACAATTGAAGCGTTATAATTGTAGTTATGATTAATATTGTTATTATGTACTTGACTTCGTACTTCCATGACAACTACTATTGATTGAATTAAAGTTCCTTCAGGTAAGGAGAATTGTTCAAAAATAAGTTAATTCAACTCTAATTGAGTGTGTAGAAAGAAATGTATTAGCATGAGATTCGCATCACACTAAGTTCTTTAATACCAAGCCCAATTGATATTAATGTGCAAGTGTATGCATCCAGGATCATTATGCTTTATAAGATCCAAATCTACTTTTCATTTTCTTAATATACTTAGATCTAGAAACTTTCGTCTTGCTAATGATTTTTCCATTCCTTGGCTGTTTAACTCTTCATTCTTGGGTTACTTTTTTTTTCATTTGAATTGTTTTCATATGTTTCTATTTTTTAAGTCCCTTTATCAGTTTCCATTGTTACTGCATTGATTGCGTAAATTTCAACATAAAAATTATCATAATAATTGAAGTCTAAAAAGTGATTATCTTCTATTTCATTGTCAAATAATTCATCATAGTTTTCATAACTATCATAGTTAAGTCAATTATTAGTCTTGAATTTGAAAATATTATCATCAAATTCCATTGACATTGTTCTTTCAAAAATATCTAACTTAGTCCTAGCTATCTTTAGAAATGATCTACCTAATAGTAGAGGCAAAGAACTGGGTGACGTAGAATTTCTCATTTCCATGATGTAAAAATTAGCTCAAAATATTAATCATGCACTTGTACTAGGATGTCTTCTAACAATACGTATGGTTTAGTAATGGTATTGTTTGTTAACGTAAGATTAATAGGCATAGTTTTTAATGATCCAATTTTCAATGATTTATAAAGTCTAAGTGACATAACATTAATTGATACTACAAGATCACACATAGCAAATTCAATAAAAGAATTACATATTGTGATTGATATGACAAATATTCCAGGGTCAGAACATTTTACAGGCATTCTTGTAAATGATAATTTTTTTTTTTTAAGTTTTACATTAATCTATAAATTCTTTAATGGTTCAAATATATTTTCATTAGGTTATTCTACCCTAGCATTCGCTAATCGTTATGGAATGGTTGAATTAGAATATATATCTTTATTTAACGTATAAATATAGTTTACTTTGTCTTGGTTAATTAATTCATAATTTTGTAAAAAAATTTCGTAAGCTTCTACTTTGGCTAAATACCATGATTGTAGATTTTCGAGAAAAGGTGTATATTTTAGTTGTTCTACCACCGATTTCTTAGTAGGAATGACATTTGCTATCATCTCATTTTCTTGTTGTTTTATTGTCTTAGGTACTTTAGTTTTCTTTGTGCCACTCTTTGGTGTTGTTTGTCGTGCATTTGTTTATGTCTCATTTTCACAAAATAAAGCGTGAACTTGTGCTTGACTAGTATAATTTGTAGGTTCAGTAGTTGCTTTAGTTTGATTGTGTAACGTGTTGATTTGTAAAGTCATTTGACTTGATTGATTTTTTACATTGTTAATAGATGTATCAAATTTAATTTGGTTTTGAGAAAATTGCGTAATGTTTTGTGACTTTAGGTCATAAAGTTATGTAATATTTGTTCTAGATTTGGTTGTGTAGCTTGAATAGTTTGTTGAGGTTGTTGCATTAGCATAGGTGGTGTTGGTCCTCTCGGCTTATAAGTGGTATAGTTCTGATTTTTTAGACCGTCGCTAACATTTGAATTTGGTTTTCCATTATAATAATTGTAGTTATTATTTTTGTTCCTAGGCGGACCACAATAATGGATCATAACCCCATTGACTTATTCATTTTTTCCTTTTTGCAAAGTAGGACACGTATTCGAAGAATGTGTACACGTCATTACAAAATCTGTATGGTTTAACCTTACTTGTTCTATCTTTTAATAGAAATTTAACAATGTCAAATAATTCTTCAACTTTTTTGTCAAGTTTCTTACTTGTTTTAATATTAACCTCGTAAACTTTCTTTCTTGATGTATTGGTCTCTTCACTAAATTGTTTGTAATGTTTTGTCGTCTTGTTAATAGCTTCTTTTGCTAGAGTAGGTGTAACATCGAATAGTGATCTACCACATGTGGTGTCTAATAGTCTTTGTTCAAAATGATATAATCCTTCATAGAAGTACTCTAATAAAGCTTTTTGAGTGCACCCATGTTATGGATAAGATGAAATTAATCATTGAAATCTATCCCAAAATTCATTAAAGGTTTCACCATCTTTCATTTTCATGATAGTGATTTATTTTCTATAAGTACTAATTTTTCTTGCAGGCATTAATTTATCTAGGAAAGCTTCTAACATTTGAGCTCTTACTGTTTATTGAGGAAGATAAAATAACCAATCTAATGCTTGATCATTTAACACAAAAGGAAAAGCTTTAAGTTTGAATTGTTCTAACGTACAGTCTTTAGGTTTCATTCCATTGACTTTGTGTTCATAATCCCTTATAAATTTTTGTAGGTCTTCACTATCCTTACAGCAGAAGTTAGTTAGAGCAATAATGAATCTATTTATAAGTTCAAATTTGGAAAATCCCTCGAGGTAGGCGATACACATTAGTTCAAAAGCAGTGACGTTTTGATTAGCTTGCCTAAAAGTAAGTTCTCTATTATCATTATCATTATTATTAAGATTTAAAGTTATTATTGGCTTCTAATGTGGTAGGCTCGTGTTTTCTACATTTTTTTTCTTTAATTATAATTAAATATCTTATCTACCTCAGGATCAAACAAATGTAAGGATCCCGTGGAATTAGAATGGTGGAGTGGACAAACCATACAATGTCTTAAACTCCTAAGAAATTGTTTTTAAATCCCCAATAACGACACCAAAAATCGATATGTGTTGAGCGTGTAAAATAATTTCCCTATTTATATTATATGTAAATTATTTTGTAATAATAGTAAGTGGGAATCGTATCCACATGGATTTATCAAACCTCTATAGGAAAAAGGGCTTTTAAAGATTTTTATTTTTTATTTTTCATTTTAGAATAATAATTAAACTAACTAATAGTTAACTGTAATATAATAGTACATAATTAACTATATTATCTTAATTAACTAACACAATCCAGACTCACAATAAATAAAATAGATTAAATTCAATAATAAATAAATATCTAAACAAACATATAGAACAATGAAACATAAACTCATTTTGCATTTCAAACGTGTAATTCTAATCCATATAGTCATGAGCACACTTTATAAAGCAAGATATATAATTAAACTTTAATCATCAGTAAGTAAGCAACTTTTAGCCAACCATTTGTTCCCCTTATACTGGTGGAAAAGTCACTAACTAATTCTATTGAGCTAACCCATTTATTTACACAAAGATATTAACTTCACGAAATAGAACCGCATTAAAATTTATGATGACTTCAGACTATTAAATCTAACATCTTTGAAAAGCTACTTAAATACTAAATTTAGAACTCGAATTTATTTAGGATATTTAAGTGTTTTTGTTTTTGAAACAATCTTTGTTAATACTTCAAATAGATAATGAAACCATATATTACAATAAATGTTCTAGACTATGCATGCAATACAATGATTAAGATTAAAATCAATGGATATTAACCTATTAAATCAGTGAATCAAAGAATACAATTCATTTAAAGAATTAAGTGCATATTCATCTCATTATACCTACATTGCAAAATGGAGCTAGTTAACGCTTATATATTGTTTAAATTAAACAAACTACTCACTCATAATCTTAAATAATATTGCAATAATATAAAATAAAAGACATAATTAAAAATACCTCTAAATTTGAATAGTTGAATCTTCTAATCTTCTTTAAAAGCAGTATATGAAAATAACAAACAATGGCTTCAAGGGTAATGGAATTTTGATCTACGTACTCAAGGGTAGCTAATTTTGTTACCCTTGGCTAGTATTTCTAGTATTATAAGCTGTAAACATCCCAAGAAAACTCAAACAACTCATAGTTATGTTAAATTAATGAAATCTTACCAATGATTAATAGAGATTTGGGTATGATAGGAATCGTTTGGGTAAATCTAGAAAATTAAACTCCCGGGTCATTTTTTGTGTCTATTGATCTCGCCATCGATTAAGTGTCCTTCAGGAATCGCTGCGAATTGCTGATATAAAAGCCCAATTCTTCTTTGCTTCCTTAATGATTATTCTTTCTATACTTATTCCACTTAATTAATTTCTTCTTAATTTTTTCTTTTTTTTGTTCATTTCTTCATATTATCCATTTATTACCTAAAATATCATAAACAAAAGAAATTCATATGTAATATAGTTTTCGATATCTAAAATCATCCTAAAACGAACTATATAACATTTCTAATTATTAACTTGTCAGCGCGATAGGCGCAAAACTTCAAGGCGATGAAAATTTCTAAGAAGGTGCTACGATACTCAGGTTTTTCTTTGATTTTGTCCCACTTCGAGTCCAGCACTGTGTACATTTCTAAGGAGTTATGGAGGCACTAGTCATTCCCTTGGAATTTGAGTTTTTTTCCTCTTTGGTTTCACAAGACTTCTAATGCAATGTATTCAATGAGTGTCCTCTACTCTGGTCAAGTTTTGTCCAACAATTTCTTGGCGATTTTAGTTCACTTGAAGGTGTTAGGAAAGTGCTGACCCTATGTCTTGCTTTTTCACTTAATTTTTGTTGGAAATCACTTCGTTTTATCCAATTTCTTGTATTTACCCAAAAATAAAAAATAAAGGTTTTAGAGTAAAAATTTAGATAAACGTCTAGGAAATTCATAGTAAGATCACACTAAAGTATAACATAATTGGTGACTTATCAAATACCTCCAAACTTAGACTATTGCTAGTTGTGAGCAATGAAGTATAAGACAATTAGCTTGAAACATACATTTTAGCATTATTAATGCCTAACTCTAACCTAAATGATTTCGTCAAATTTTTCAAGAATCTCCTAATGGAAACAAGAACAATTAAACAAAGTAAGTTGAGTAAAGTTAAGTTACTTTTGCTACTTTCCCCAAGAATACTCTACAAAACACTAGTTTTCATCAAGACTATAATTAATCATGAGTTGCCTAAGAACTTTTAACTAGGCAAAAACTTGTAATCTCTAAATAGAGCATTGAATACTAAGATTCCACTAATAGAACTTATACAACCATTCCAATAACATATTCAAAACATTGTTTGGAGTCAATAGGACTTTTTTAGGGTTGGAATAGTAGGGTTGGTTGACAAAGAAAAGTAATTCATGAATTCTAAATATTAGAAAACTTTAGACTTAGACTTGTCAAAGGATTTTTAGAGAACATTAAACGAATTATACTGCACCTTAATTTTTCATTCCACATTGTGTTGTCCTCCCTTTTTTCCAACCATCTGGCTCTCGGGTCATTTCCTATAGGTACTATTTCAGATGGGACACTGATTTGTCTACCAAACAGCTCCATGCTCCAATTCATATCGATACCATTTTTAGGTTGAAGTCTCTAATCATGACTTAATTGATTGAACTTGTCATCATGAAATATTCCTTTTATTTTTAGTATATAAACAATGTTTCACTCTTATAATTTTTTTCCTTTTCTCCTTTTTCTTCTTCTACTTTTTCATGTCTCTTTTTAACGATATCAAGTCTAAGACTAGCTTCCAACAAGGTAAAAGATTATAGGCTTATTATTTAAGTGTTTCATGATACGTGACGAAGGAGTAATAATGTGTTGGTGATAAGTGATTCACTAAACTTGTATATAGGGTATGTTTTGTAGAATATTTAGTATAAATATCATGAAATGAGCTCTAATTGATAGTATTAATGTATTTTTAGGTATACAAGGTATAAATGAGACAAATGAGTGATTTCGTGATGAAATAAGGAGAAAATGCATAAACCCATACTTGACGTCGCAGGAAGAGTGCACAAGGCATAGGCAAGGAGTGGAGAAAAAGAGAAGACATTAACTTCATGCAATAAAACCACATTACACTGTATAAAAACATCGAAATACTAAATCTAACATCTTCAAAAAGCCACTTCCACATCGGATTTGGATCTTAAATTCACCTAGGACATTTAAACGGTGTTTGTATTTCAAAAAATCCTAGTTAGTACTTCAAATAAATAATGAATCGAAATACCACAATACATATTCTAGACTATAAATGCAATACAAAGATCATGATAAAAATCAATAGACAATAACCTATTAAATCAGTGAATTAAAAATACAATTGGTTTCGAGCATTAACCACATAATCTTTTCATTATAACTATATAGAAAAATGGATCTAGTTCATGTTCGGACTTTGTTTTGATTAAATAACTACTCGCTTATAATCATAAATGAAATTGCAATAATATAAATAAAATAAATAGATAAATACCTCTAAATTAAAATACTTTAAATCTTCAAATCTTCTCCAAAAGCAAAGAACAAATAAGCAATAAAATATGAAAATAAATAATGGCTCTTAGAGTAATGTAATTTTGATCCATGTAGAAAAATTAACTAATTTCGAAACATTAAGGTAGTATTCATTGTATTCTGAGAAGTAAACATTCAAAACCAACTCAAACAACTTGTAGTTATCTAAAATTCATGAAATCTACCCCAAGTGATTCACTTGTAAGTGGAATCGCCGATTAAATCCATTAAACTAATCTCTCTATTTTTCTTTTATGTCCACCAATCTATGTCCCTAAGAATTGTTAAAGAATCTCTAGGTATAAAATCCAGTTTTTCCTTAAATCCTTGGTGAAGATTCTTTGCATTTTCACTTGATTAATTCCTTCATAATCTTCCCTTTTTATTTATTTCATCATATTTTACATTTATTATCTTAAATAAAAAAACAAGAGAAAACCTTGCGTAATAAAGTCTTTTACATCCAAAATCCTCCTAGAATGAACTATAAAATATGTTTAATAATAACTTTCCAAATACCTACTAACTCTACACTTTGTCATCCCGAGCAAAGAAATACTCAATTATATTCTCTTTTCTTCTAATTTTTTGATTTCATAAATATATACTCTTATTTTTTAAAAAAATGATCTTAAAATTTTATAATAATATTACCTTCATAAAAATTAGAATCATGATAGAATAGAAAAAATTTAAAGAACTACCTCTTTTATTTGACATTTCAACCTCCCAATCGAGCAATACAGCTTAGAATTCAAAGTTAAACCAACACCACGGTCAAGACACTACATAGGTTTCTCAATATCAACCGACAAGCATCAATCTTATCGTAACTAATATATAATCTTAAGATACAAAAATCACCAAAACAATCTCATTTTCAAATAATATTTAAAATATTACCACAATAAGGTTAACGTGGGATGCATTAATTAGGAGGTATTTCAATGCTTTGAAAAGCTCACCATCAATTGCACTTAATCGAGCACAATGGAAAAGTTTGATTCATGTAGCCAAACCCAGTTAATTTTGGAATGAGGCTATGTCGTTGTTGTTGTTGTTGTTGTACCATAATCAATGTCGATAGGAACTTTTATTCACTAGTAATCATCCATTTCAATTTCATTTATTGGAATAAAAACACATAATTCACTTAACTTAGCTATAAACACTCGAGCTAAATCTTTTATATCAAGAGTTTTTCATAAACTTCCTTCATTTTCTTATATCTTTCTTTCTGTCTTCCTTAAATATATATAATCATTTATTCTTTATATTGTTTTCATACGATTCCCTGCTCCATTTCAATTAGAATTTGTTTTTCTTTAGATAGAAAATATTCTTCTTATTTTTATCAGTATTAGATTCCTCGCTCCATTTTCCTTCAAATCTATCAGTCTCTTTATTTTTCATTAAAAACTCTTGTCACCTCTTCTCACTTTCAATATAGTCAAGGAAGCATTTTTCCATCTAAGTAAAAATTATTTGCCAATTCCTATTTCTCTTCTCAATTATGGCATAATTTATATTCAATACGTATATATAATACTTGATCAATAATCTTTGTATAACAAGATTCTTAGTAATTTATCTTATTTATCTTGCGCTATTATTTCGATCTTCTACCCATTATATTATCTAACACCAAGCAATTAATCCCTTCTAAACTCTTTTAGTGTATACAAAATTTAGGTTAAGTAAAATAAGGTATAACAATTCCTTTCCTTCATAAAATTTCTATTTTTCATGTGTAATAATAGTATATCACTTCCATTTCTATTCAAATCTAAATTATATTCATTTCCTAACTAAATAATATAAATTAAAATGGGAAAATATTACCTATATTGTGGAAAATTTGAAAAATTCACAATGTTCGACTATATTCTACCTCTCGTTTCTTCCATACTTCACTTCACCTAAGACCCTAAAACTCATTCCAAACCTTATCTTTACATTTTAGAAATTAAGTCGGGTTTTTCAAAAAAATAAAAAATACCTCGTAAAGCATAAACGAACAAAATAAATAAATAAAAACTTATATTACAAATTAGTTGCATAAGTAAAAACAATTTAAACATTTCCAAACATTATTGAATATATTTGATTACATCAAACCATTGTATCAAATGTTAAAAACCCAAAGCAATTGTATCAGAGTAGCACATATACTACTTCATTCAAAACATAGTGTTACAAACATAGACAAATAAAAAATAACACTTATAAAAAGATTACACAGAGAAAAATAAAAATATCAGAACCACTGTCCAAACATTATATCATCACCATCATCTCTATGATCAGGCTATTGAGAGTGGTAGCTTATTGACGGATCATATAAGGTGTTGTGCAATCCCGCCACCAAGTTATTCATAAGTGATTAATTATATTCAAATAGAGGGTTGATTTAGTTGTATATTTACGGTAAATATCCCTAAACGAGTGCTAATTCACGGTATTATTGCATTTTTAGGGAATTAAGGTTTAAAGGAATGAATTGAGGAACAAATGAGAAGAAACATAGCAAAATCCCACAAAACAAACTTGGTGTCGTGGCTATATGTTTTGATGTTGTGGGAGCATAAGGCAATCGTGGAAAGAAAAAGCACGGAATGGGAGAGATGAAAAAGTGAAGAAAACAAACTCTAGAGGTTTGGTGCAGTGGTGGCCCTATGTAGTAAAAGGGACGACGCCAGGTAAGCCAGTCACATCTTTAAGACACTAAGGAGCAAAACAATACACATGAAGCGGCGGCGTAGTGAGCTATAAGGCAAGGCGTCGGGCAATAAGTGACAATGCCAAAAACGCAACAAATAAAAATTTAAAATTTTAATTCTAGTTAAATTGTAAAGAAGGGCTTCCAATTATTATTTGGGAGTATAAATAGGTATTAGGACATAGTAAACTAACCACATACCAACTATTAGCCACCATTAGAGTAATCTCGCAAAGAGTTTACTTTCAGTTGAGTATTAAGGAGTTTGTGTGAAGAAAACATTGAAGACTTTACATTTGCAATTAATGTTTGGTTTCATTGATTAAGTCGAAGTTAATATTTAAATTCATCTCTAATTTGCAATGATTTCCATTATGAATTGTGATATTTGTGTTTCAATATAGTGTGAGTAATCTAACTATCATAAAGATCCACAAATTCTATGGTATAAATGCTAAGCTTTGCATATGAATAAAAATTGATTATAAAAGGGCAATGGTTAGAATTTTTATGGATTCTAAGCATAATGCTTTAGACAAACTGGCACATGTTTAATGATATCAAGTTTTAGGAATTATCGTGGTCATTGATGCTTTCAATCCAAACATGAATGGTAAAATCGTAAAATACACAACATCGAAGGATAGTTGTTTATTAGGGAGGCACAAATAGTAAACATAGTTGGTTATGAATACAATGATTTGAGACTTAAAGCAATGTGGATCTAAAGTCATTCACAACTATAGGTGTTCTAGTTTTCACATTAGAATCTTTTCCATCATGATAGTGGGTTGAAATGGATTTGAAGGAAATATTTCTATTCTAATTAGGCATTGCACATAACATAATAAGATGAAAACATGAATACAAAGCATAGTTTTAAATTACATAACTGAAGTTGTGAAATAATATATCCTTAATATAGAAGTTCAAAGTAAGTTAATATTGATTTGTTAGATTAGTTTAGTTAATATAGAACCAATTAAAAAGTGAATTCCATAGCAATAGTTCAAACTTAAATAGGTAATCCACTAATGCAAAAAACTTTCCCTGAGGATGATACCCGTGATCAAGGTAAGTTGATTACGCTATTACTACAATTGAGTTTTTATACTTGCAATACGCACATCATGTTTTGGGTGCCGTTGCCGGGGAAAGGTAGCCATTAGATTTACATAGTTGAATAGTTTCTAAGTTTTATTTTCAATACTTTGTTCATAAGTTTGTAAAAATAAGAAATAGAAAAATAAAAAAATATATTTATAGGCTTAACTTTCAAGTTTGACTTTCTGCACTTGGTCTTTTTGTGTTTTCTATTTGGGGATATATTGTGCATGTGTAGCATGGGAGAGAAGGACATAGTGCCTTATGTCCTGAAGATTGAAAAAACCAACAAAGAAAAGAAAAAGGAAGGAGTCAAGATGGTTGAGGAGCAAGTTAGAAGCCAATAATATCGCCGCCAAAATAACCAACTCGCAAGTGATCTGGTAGTGCAAAAGAGAGTGCAAGGACATAAATGCCTTCGTGACTACTTCAAGCCATAAACTCACGAGACTTACAACAGAGTGATGATGCTTTCAACCAACACCACTGAGTTCAAACTGAGACCATCTCTGATAAACATGGTGCAAAATAGATTGTTCGATGAGCTATCTAATTGAGATCCAGTTGCGCCAATTGAGAATTTTTTGGAGAAGTGTCACCTCATGCACATCACTAGAGTTACTATCACCAGAGTTACTAAGGAGGTGATCAGGGTGTGACTTTTCCATTCTCATTGGGTAGAAAAGCAAAATCCTAGATCCAAGGGCTAAAATAATGGAGTATTACTTCGTGGATGAAAATGAAAAAAAATTTCTCGATAAGTTCTTTCCCTGCGATGTTCAGCAAAAGGAAACTTGAAATTAATAATTTCAAGAAAGAAGTCACCGAGTCTGTTGGCGAGGCTTAGGAAATATTTAAAGATATGCTGAGGAGATGTCCAAGACATGGATACGTGAAATGAGCACAACTCCAAACTCTCTATTATAGGATGGACTATAGCATAAGAACGCTAGTACATGTTACATTAGGTGGCTTTCTACTTACCACGAATGAGGATAAATCATTAGATCTCCTTAAACATATGTTTTTAAATTCTACCGTCAGTACTCATTACCTGTAGTACTCAATAAGAGCAAACATAAATGAGATTGACTCGCAAGTTGTAATTATGGCTTAGCTATCAAATTAGAGTAGTCAAATGGTGAAACTTCGGATGGGACACCAAGGTCCACAAATAGCTTTGAACCCCAATAATCACCAAGGCATGGTGGTCGACCAAATGGACATACAACGAGGAATGGATTTTAAAGAAATCAACTTCATGAACAACCAAGGGTATGGTAACAACTTCAGGTAAAGAGGAATGTCTCCTCAATGGTTTTATCTAAAATACAACAACAACAAATCAAGTTTTTTTTATGGAAGTCCTTATAATGCACCGAAGTAGCATTAAGGTTTCAATTAACAAGTACAATAAGGAAAGCTCAGGCAGAGCGAAAAGATGACTTCGTTAAAGTCAATAGAGAAGTATTTGCATGCCAAGGACATAAACAATTGAGAGTGCCATGAGAAAGAGAGAGATGGAAAGAATAAAGCAAGTGATGAAGAGGATGGATAATGAGCAATCAAAAATTATCAAGAATCTTGAGAGGAAAATTGGCGAGCTTACCCGGAGATGCACAAGTAGTCTAATTAAGGAGTGGCATAAAAACCAATGTTCAAGTGCGACCAAAAGATATAATAAATTACATAAGAAATCAAATTAATGAGTAGGAATCATGATATGTAGAACACTTGGACAATGACATCAGTACCTAAAAAGAAGCAAAATTAGAAGAAAAATCAAAATCGGCTCAAAAGCAAATAGCAGAGATAGGCAGAAAAAAGATGTTGTACCAATGAGAGTGAAAATTCTGGATAATCCACCACCAATAAATCCACCCTTACCATATACTTAATGGTTCAAGATATAGCAAGAACAAGGACGGTTCAAGAAATTTGTTGAAGTTTTTAACTAACAGGAGATAAACATCCCATTTAGAGATGTGTTGGAACCGATACCAAACTACACAAAATTCTTAAAGGACATAATTGCAAAAAAGGTGCAATTAGAAGGTTACGAAACAATTTATTTGACTGAGGAGTGCACTGCAATCGTACAAAGGAAGTTACCAAACAAGTTGAAAAATCCTAGAAGTTTTTTATTCCATGCACGATAAGAGTGCACTTGTTCGATAAGGTCCTATATGATTTGAGAGCAAGCATAAATTTGATGCTCTTATCGGTTTTCAAGAAATTAAGATTCGGAGAAGTAAAGTCAACCCATATGACTTTGTAATTAGCAGATCGATCATTGACATATCTAAAATGAGTGATTGAGAATGTGTTGGTGATACAGGACAAGTTCATTTTTCCTTGGATTTCATAGTTTTGGGTATTGAAAAAGAGTTAGAGGTACCATTAATTTTAGTAAGACCCTTCCTAGTAACTGCATGAACTTTATAGATGTTCAAGAATGAGAGTTAAGGATATGAGTAAATGATGAGGAAGTCCTGTTCAATATCTACAAAACCTAGAAATTTTTGAGTGATGGAGAACATTGCAACAACATCGAAGTCAAAGATGTAATTTTTTTATTGTCTTACTGAAATAGCCAAAAGTATATGCCATATTGTCTTACTCAAATAACCCAAAGTATACGCCACATAATCCGCTGGAGCAATGTCTAGTCTAGAGCATAATAACAAGTTCTATAGTAAATGGTGAGCTTTAGGAGGCTGTAAATGCTTTAGCATCAAGAGGACCCCAAAATTTCATAAAGGTTTTGAGAAATCAAAAATAGAGGTGGAAAATGCACTAAATGAACTAACAATGAAATGAAAGCCTCTACCAAAGCATCTGAGATACGCGTATTTGACAGAAAGTTCAACGTATCATATGATCATTTTAGCAGCATTGATGAAGTTAGAAGAAGAAAAATTACTTCGAGTTTGGAGAGAGCTTAAGTCAGCCTTGGGATGGACAATCAATGACTTAAAAGCAATAAGCCCAATGGTATGCGTGCAAAAGATCTTAATGGATGAAAATCATAAACGATCAATTGAAGCTCAGAGGCTTTTGAATCTTATAATGAAAAAAGTGGTAAAGATAGAGATCATGAGATTATTGAATGTCGAAATCATCTACGTTGTAGTTCATGGATTTCATCAATACATGCGGTCCCAAAAAAAAAGAGGAATGACCTTATTCAAACTAAAATTGGGGAAAGCATGTACCAAAACATAATAATTGAGTGGAGAGTTTGCATTGATTATATAAAGTTCAATAAAAGTACGAGTAAATGATCATTTCCCTTTAACATTCATTAATCAAATGTTTGATAAATTATTAGGATATAAATATTTTTGCTTTTTGGATGGGTATTCAGAATCAATCAAATTGCCTTAGTACCATATGATAGGAGAAAACAACATTTACTTGCCCTTATGGAATATTTTCATTTAGATGGATGCCATTGGATTATGCAATACGCCAGCTACATTTCAAAGATGTATGATGACTATTATCTCTTATATTGTCGAGGATATTATAGAGGCATTTATGGATGAATTTTTATATTTCAGAGTTTTTTTTCAATTTATGCTTGCGGAATTTGGCTTTAGTATTGTAAATATGTCAAGATACGAGCTTTGTCCTTAACTAGGAGAAGTGTCATTTCATGGTTCAAGAAAGAATTGTTTTGGGACATAGAGTGTCCGCTTATAGATTGGAGGTTGATAGAGCAAAAATAGCATCGATTGAGAAGCTTCACATGGCAATAGACACTAGAGACATAAGGAATGTTTTAGAGCATGTGGGCTTCGAAAGAAGGTTTATTAAGGATTTTTTGAAAATTACTAACCTATTGTGCTTATTGTTGGAAAAATGTTCCATTTAAAATGAGCCCGACTTGCATACTTGCATTTGAGACTTTGAAAGTAGCTTTGATTTTGACACCAATAGTGATAGTAGCAGATTTGGATTCTAAGTTTGAAATATTGTGCGATCCAAGAGATTACGAAGTTGGAACAGTGTTAGGCCAACGAAGAGATGGAATGTTTAAAGCTATATTCTATACAAGCAGAATAATGGATCAAGCACAACATATTTTTACTACTGTAGAAAAGGAGCAATTAGTGGTGGTGTTTGTATGTGACAAGTTTAGAACCTATATAGTGGGGTCCAAAGTTAATGTGTGTATTAATCATGCAGCATTCCGCTACCATTTCGCAAATAAGGATGCCAAACCAAGGTTGATTAGATGGGTGGTATTATTGAAAAAGTTTGACTTGCAAATCAAATATAAGAAAAGAAGTAAAAATTTAGTTGCGGATCCTCTATTTAGGTAACTTCATAAAGAAAGTGATAAATGGAAGTCATTAATCAAAGTATTTGTGGATGAGAAATTATTTCAAATTTCTAATCTGCAGATGGAATTTCTCGATTTAGACTTGGTCAAAGCGAGTTAAAAGACGTCTGCCTAATAACATTAAACTAAGCGCCACAAGAAGGCAGCTCAGGGGTTTTGAAAATTTTTTTAGCAAGTACTAATTTATTTAGTTTAGTTAGTTACAACTTACGCGGATAAGTTTTAACTTTCAAAAATTTTGTCCAATATGTAAGAAAGACCATTTTTCGCGTAATAATTCATCGAAATGGATACACCTTAAGAATTTAGCGAATAGCCGTGCAACATCAAGAAGTTGTATCTGGGATATTTTGTTAACTATTTAGTAATTTCAATAATATATTTGTTTAGTTTATTCTAACTCATGTTATGATATATGTTTGTCAGTTTTAGTGTGTTAGCGTTTCAGGCTTACTTATAAACCTTGAGGACAAGGTTTGGTTTAAGTTTAAAGGCATCAACAGTACATTACACTATGCCGAGTTGTAAGATAGGCTGAGAAAAAAAAAGATAAACACTGCAAATATGATCATTTACATTCTTATTTGAAGTAGTTATAGAGGAAAGCATGGTAGTGCATAAATTTTTCAATTTTTTTACCATATGAATGCTTAAGTAGTATAGATTAGGTTATATATAATAATATGTAATGAATAAATAGTTCATTTGCACTTTCATGTCTTTAATTGTGGATGAGTAGATTACAAGTATCCTGTTTCAATGAAACTCAAGAGAGTATTTTTATAGTTTGAAAAAGTGATTAAGAAATTTAGCAACAATGATGTGATTTCAATGAATAAGTAGATTACAAGTATCTTATCGAATGAAACTCAAGAGAGTATGTTTGTAGTTTGAGGAAGTACTTAAGAAATTTAGCAACAACTCTGTGATTTAATGATTAGAAACCTATAGTTATGGAAGACCTTGAACTTGAAACAAAAGCAAGAAATTATAAAACTTCTTGTGGAGAAAGTCTGATTTAAAAGAATTCTATAATAATTATGAATCTTACTTGAAAATGCAAAGCAAATATACACTTAATGCAAAGTGGGGAATAATAGGCATTATATATTAGAATTTTGATATAACTTAATTGATTTAGTGAAAGTGGGAAGTCCTAACGAGAGTTTTAGAAATAAAGAAAGTAAAGAAAAATGAGAGAATCCCAAATGTTGTACAGGAAATGGAGAAGTGAATTTGATGGCAGGAAAAAGTATGGAATAATGAAGTCCATAGGAAAAAGAACAGTGAGTGTTAAAAATATAAAATTTAAAAGAAGAAGAAAAGAAATGAGAGAAAAAGAAGAAAAATTAAGAAAAGAATGGGCAAGTGAACTAAAACTATTCACATAGAAAATTTAACTCGAGTAAGAGTAGCTAATTGAGTTATGTTTCCATTCAAACTATTTTAAGTCCTATAGAAACTTAAAGTGCTAAGTCTAGAAAAGATGATTTTGATCTATGCTTATTTGTGTACTCCTGAACTTGATGAGAAATCATGAGACAGCATACTTGCTACTTGAGTGTTGAGATGAAATAAACTAGTGATTAGTAATGATTTTTGTTGTGATCTACTTTGGTGTTTTGAAAGTCAAGTTTATATATTGCTAAAGCCACATGTCATTAAAAAAAGTTTTCGGAAGGAAAAACACTTGAGAGGATTATTAACTTGAAAGTTACTGAATTAAAGGTTACTCTATGGACAATGTAAATTAAAAGAGAACTAGTTATTAGGAGAAGTAGTAGAATGCACCCTTCGTCGAGACGTACAAAATACTAAGTTTGAGGGTACTTGATAAATAATTAATTACACTCATATAAAGGGTTATTTTTGTCATATATTTAGTATAAATATCCCGAAATGAGGGCTAATTAATAGTGTTTTCGAATTTTCAGGGAATTAAGATGTAAAGGAAGAAATTGAGGAAAAAAGAGACGAAATAGAGCAAAAACTGACAAAACACACTTGGCATAGTGGTTATATATCTTGACGCTATAAGGACATAAGGCACAACGTGGACATGAAATGCACAACTGGGAGAGATGAAAAAGTGATGAATACCAACTCTGAATGTCTAGCACAGTGGCGACGTTGTGCAGTTAAAGGGACTGTGTTATGTAAGCTAGTGACAGAGTCAAGACACTAGGGAGCAAATTAATACATATGTAATGGAGGCATAGTGAGTTGTAAGGCAGAATGTTGAACAATAAGTGACAACGCAAGACACGCTTGAAATAGAAAGTTAAAGTCTTAAATTGAGTTAAATTGTAAAATCGAGTTTCTAATTTTTATTAAAGAGTATAGATAGGCATTAAGACATAGTAAACTCACTACATACGAACTATTAGCCACTATTGGAGTAATTTAACATAGGGTTTACTTTGAGTTTGATTATTAAGGAGTTCGTGTGAAGAAAACAAAGAATTCTTCAAATTTATAATTCAAGTTTGATTTTATTGATTAAATTCAAGGTAATATTTATATTCATCTCTAATTCGCAATGATTTCCATTATGATATGATTGTTTCAATGACGTATGAGCAGTGGCGAAATGAAAAAAATTAATTAGGGGGGTGAACTTAATGTGAAACTATATTATTTAAACTACATTTATAGTCTATAGGAAGTGTATCAAGCGTAAGGGGGGAGGCAAGAAAGGAGTTGAAGGGTTAGAGAAGTGATCGAGGCGGGGTATTACTAGAAGGTCCCAAAGCCGAAGGGGCGGCCGCCCATCCTGCCACCCCTCTGTTAGGTTATGGGGTTCATACGCTGTGGAAAATTCAAAACAAATTTTGAAAAACCACAACGGGATCGAAAATAAATCCATTAAACTAAATCTATGAAAGTAAATCATACCTTATTTCGTGACTCCCTTTTAATTGTTCGATTTTCAAGACATTAAAGTGCACGTCCTTTATCAGAAATCCACGCACGAACATTGACCATAATTTGGAGTGCTACCCCCAAGAGAGATTAAGAAAATGATTTTTCTTTCTCTCCCTAAATCCACAGAACTCGAAAAATTGTAAAATAAAATCTCATTTCATTCTTAAGGGACCCACCTTTTATTTAGATGTGTAGAAAAGCCATCACTTAAAATCCTATTTGTAATACAACTATTGTATTTACATAGTTTAAGCAAATTACTCATACGCCCCTATTAATAAGTTATCATATAACGAATTGTAAAGGCTTTTATGTCATTAATTTTATCATATAAAACTCAGTACTCTGGACCAATTGAAATTGTGCAAACCCATTCTTTATGTGCGACCCAATAGGTTCATGCAACGTTGGTAGTGAACCAAAAACTATTTTGGTACACAAATCATAAGTGGTCTCTAGAAAGGCATTACGACTACCCAAATAGCATGAATATCGACATCGATACAACCTAATTAATAATGTATATCATATCCTTTTCTTGTGCGATACCTTTTGATTAAATGTAACACATGGAAAATCACCCTTAATGTTCAATCATACTAGTCTTGATCTTTAGGTAAACTAAAAAACATCCAAGTGACATTGATAATATCAATTCACATGGACTTAGCCATTATCGGTCTATCTTCTCGAGGGATCCACTGATATCTCTCTCAATATGAGAGTGACAAATTTTATCTTGATTACACACCTTTACATATTATTCACATAGTAACCAATCACAATCGTTATAATTGTTTGGTTAAAGACAACATTTAATTATGTCAAATTATCATGCTCCTAATGTTGAAGTCTATGGTAATCTGAAGTCGAAGGACTAAATGATATACCTATCATGAGTAACACCTATGACTTAATCCATGTGGTGTTCTTATAGCAAGTCGGTCGAGTATCTTATTCCATAATAAGTACTTATGATCTTGATTTGTATCCTTAGACTCATGATCATTACATGACCATCAATCAAAATTCACACTAGTCTACAAAAAAATCGCAAATCAGAAACGGAATTTTCCGTTTCGATTTATAAATTTCCGGAATTAAATGGAACGGAACGAGAGACGAACGCGTTCGTCTAGATACGATCGAGAACGGAAAATGGATCCGTTTCGATTAGAGACGAATAGAGACGGAAAATATCCGTTTCGATTAGAGACGAATTTGAGACGAAATTAGAAACGAACAGTAGAGACGAATAAATGGATTTTATTTCGAAATGGTACATTTGTAATTGCATTCGTTCGATTCGTTCTTGATTAGCAACGGAATCGAGACGGAATTAATAAATTTATGAATTTCGTGTCTCGATTCCGTTTCTAATCGCAACGAATTAGAGACGGAATCGAGACGGAATGCAAAGAGTCCGTCTCTCGATTCCGTCTCTAATTAGAAACGGAATCGAGACGGATTATTCGTTTCGATTAAATCTCGATTCCGTTGCTAATTAGAGACGGAATCGAGACGGAATTAATATTTCCGTCTCTCGATCCGTTTGTGATTGATAAAAATATTTCGGAAAATTAGAGGCGGAATAGCAACGGAAAATTTGAATTCGTTGCTAATCCGTCTCTAATTTTCTCGTTTTGTTTAAATATGGCACGATACATAAGCCAATCGATTCTCCAACCTAAAAAATCAAAATACAACCCGATATGACATACTCCATCGCCTCGCACCCTCCAACAACTCCTTGAGGGTGCTAACATCCCCCAAAGAAGCCAAATTGCGCATCCATACATCAAAAATATATATCAACAAAAATTCAAAAGAGAAGGAAAAAATGTGAAACTCAAAATTAGCCCAAAAATTTATATATCCACCGAAAGTTGTAATGTATTACAAAAGCTCCATAAATTTGGAAGTATACACAAAAACCAACCACACCTATCGTTCAACAAGCAAAAAAAAAAAAAGAACACTCACAAAAGGTCCAAAATTTGGAAGTATACACAAAAAGGACTTCATTTAATAAGTAAACGCAGCTTTGAAGCATTTCGAATCTCCATCCGAGGGCAACAACCAAGTGAGTATGCACTCGAAAGAAGTAGGCAAAGGAGAGATTAATTAGCTTGAGGTCCTGCGCAGCTAGCGCTAATTCCGATATTAGCGCGCTAATTAGCCTCTGCCAGAAATTTTTCCATTTTGGAAATCAAGCTTTAAATTTGTAATTTTTGATTTCCTGGCTTCCTAACACGGCTATAAACGGTCATATGGGAATTTCCTATCATGATAAAACCACCACAAACTTGGTTTTAACATAAGGAAGACAAAACACATTCAAAACTGCAAGATCTACAAAGAGAAGAATGGCATAAGTGCAAGAATGCTAAAAGGGAAAAGAGGAAAGTTAAGCACAAACCTATCATGTAAGTATGATTCTAGAACTCATCCTCTCACCCAATCTAAACTCTTGTGTGCTCCAAAGGCGACAAGCCATGTGTTCCTACTCAAAAAATAAAAAAAAAACAACCAGCTGGGGTTCAAGAAAAGCATTGAAGAACATAAAAAAACCATACAATGTTGAATAAGAATGCTTCCAAAAAAAAAACATGATCATCAAGCAAATGCAGTCACAGACTGAAGTTGGTGTCAATGTTGCTATTTTCCTACGCATAGGAGATGGCGAACAATGTTTCTATAAGTTGGACCTATCATGTAAGTTGAGTTGTAAAACATGTATAACATGTTTTATAAGGGATGGTTACGTCCTGGCCGAGTTTAAGGGTCGCTAACACAAAGGGAAAAAATAATTAGTTTGAGGTCCCTGCAGTTAGCGCGCTAATTCAAGTATTAGCGCGCTAATTAGCCACTGCCGGGGATTTTTGACTTTTGGAAATCAAGCTTTCAATTTGAATTTTTGATTTCTGGATTCCTAGAACGGCTATAACCGGTCATATTGGAATTCCTATCACATAAAACCACCAATAACTTGGTTTTAACATAAGGAAGAAGAAACACATTCCAAAAATCAAGATCTACAAAAAGAAGAAATTTGATTTTTTAGAAGGAGCAATAGGAGATAACTATAAAACCACCAAAAACTTGGTTTTAACTATAATATACTAGTGTTTGAAACAAAGTAAACCACCAACAATAAACTCATTCAAGTAACTTAAAAAGTCTACACGACAAACTATTGAAAGGAAGTGATTCAGTCGCTAATTAAAATAGAATAGCCAAGAGAAGATTCACCTCGATAAGCACCTAAGCCACCGCCCCAAAGCCTCCATAACCCCCACCAAGCTCACCTTTGCCTCCACTATACCCACCACGCCTACCTCCGACACTGGAGTCCTATAAGGACCAAAATCACCACCACCAAAAAAAAAAATGAGTTTAACATGCAAATGAAACAAATCGTCTACAACATGCTCATCGTCAAAAGCAATGAACCCATTCCCTCGAGAAAGATAGGAAAAACTAAAACCCGCCTTTCCGAAAACAGGAAAAATAAAAGTAAAGGAACTTCATCATCAGAACCTTCTACTACATCAGGCTTCAACAAACCCGCCTTTCGACGCCCAGCTGATGCATAAGTTATCATGGATTTTATTTTTAATACATTATCCTCCCCAAACTAAATTTTTTTACCTCAGTTTAAGTAAAATATACTATAAGTAGCGAATGTTAGCGAGAATTAATCCATGGGAGAAGAAAACATCTTGTGCATTTGTTGTGTGCAAATCTTATCTTAGTTGCGGAGTTCTCTCGAGTGCTATGATGAAGAAAGTGGTAGAATCGACGGGAGCAACATCTTCATGCCATAGCAAATGAATTTGGGAAATCGATAAAGGGTCATTTTCCGGTCATCTCGTGTTGAGAACATGTAGGCTATTCTTCTTCTACGGACATGCCATAATAGAAGAAGAAGAGCCTACATGTGCCGAACACCGATGACCGAAAACGACCCTTTATCGACTTCCCAAATTCATTTGCTATTGCATGAAGATGTCGCTCCCTGTCGATTCTACCACTTTCTTCATCATAGCACTCGAGAGAACCTGCAACGGCATTAGATTTGCACACAACAGCCAGATGTTTTCTTCTCCCATGGATTAATTCTGCTAACATTCGCTACTTATAGTATATTTTACTTCAAAACAAAAAAAAGAATTGGGGGAGCAAAAGCGAAAAAAAATAAAATCCACGATAAAATATGGAACATCGACCTAAAAATGCACAAAAAGAAGTGTGAATAATAAAGTAATTCGATGAATTTCTAAAGTTGTCTACACTATAAAACTTTTAGTCTAAGCATTTGCAACAAACAACAAGTGAAGTACCTATGTATCACCAACCTGCTCATCTCTCGAGAGCCACGCTTACGTCTCACGCCCAACATTGTCCCCTTGTTGGGGTGGATCGACCGGATCTATTTGCGGCGGCTGTTGCTGGTCATGAGGTGGCGGTGGTGGTGGCGGTGGTGGTGGTTGGTGCTCGCCTAGGTCTATTTCGTCCATGTCCATCCCAAGACGCCGTTGCATGAAGTGCATAACCTTTCGTAGTTGCTCCGCAACGACATCGAACTCTCGCCGCGGCACCACATCCGGCGTCGCGACGTGCTAGCACCAGGAGTTCCGTATCTCCTCTTCTTTCTCCCTACGGACCCGAGTCCGTAGACACGTCCTTTGGAAGACTCACCCGCCACATTGAGGTACACCGCCTCATCATCCACCGATTGCTCGGTGTAGCTCGGGTCGCCTCCCCGACGTCGCTCTGGAGCCTTTCCCGCATATATGCACAACAAACAAAGTACATGATATGGGGTAAGTGATAGACTTAATAATATTTTACATTTCATTTCTATACTTACATAGAACCGCTCTCGATCTAGTATCGATGAATGTCGTCTGTCGTGATTAACGGTGTGGAGATGCAAGTACAAATCATTCACCGACGGTGGCGTCTCTGATGAATCACTGCGTGCAGACCAAGCATAGTGAACAAGAGTATAAATGTACAAAATATCCTAGATGTTAATAAATACTAACCAATCTTTCTTGGGTAGTCGCAAATGACACGGAACCACCACCGTGCTTCGAGGGTCCAGTCCTGTGGCCTTCGACCTCGTGTTCCTATTCTCCGTCGCTTGCCTAGACCTAGCCCGGAAGTCCTCGCTCTCCAAGCATCGCAAGTATCTCTTCCATGCCTCATCTCGTAACATAAACCGGTCGCACCCGATTCTTCTTCAACTTGTGCATCAACGCGGTGTACCTTGTGCTCGCAAGATCGTCGTACGCCGTCGCACGAGATCCCGGGAAGCGCATCATCCCATCTAAAAAATATCTACAAATTGGCGATTGCTATTGTTAGCACTTATTTGAGAAAATAGTATAAATCATAAGGCACATGGTAGTTTTGTTTACCTTCCATTGTCGCCAGTATTGGTCTTTATGATGAGGCGGTACCGACTTCCAACAATACCCTTCAGGAATCATCCATCGTTTAAAAACTTTTGTCATCCTCCGTGCACAAAAGTGCGAAGGATGCAACTCCCGTGTTTCATGAACATGCATATTCGACAAAACTACTTATTCAATATTTGACATCCATAATGAAATTGACATATAAAAGTTAAACGCAAACTTACGTATCATTGGCAATCAGAGTGATAGGGATCCCCCGCACGCGAGGGGCCTCCATCCCCGGCCTCCGAGGTGGCCGCGGAGGGCCTTGTCACCTCCAACCCTGCTCTTACGTCTTCCTGTCGGGATGCCGGTGATGCTGTGGCTGGGGGTGCAGCCTCGTGGGTAAAGGAGTCATTGATGTCGGAGAAGGTGTGGGGAAGTGTGTAGTAGGCATAGTCCTTGATGACGAAGAAGATGGTACAGACGACCCGACGGTATGGAAGGGAAGGTGACGACGGCGGCCGTATCGTGCTCGAGAGACCGAGAAGTCGGAATCGATGATGGAGGTATCGAACCACGACCTCCACCGCCACGATGGCCTCCTAATGGCAAACCTCGACATCCCCTACGACCACGTCCGCCATGATACCTAATTAACAATATTCACGAGTAAAACATCATAAAATAAGGGCATAAGAAAAAAAGAAGAAATTCGGTCTATATTATTGGACTTAATAAGAACAAAATCCATGCAAATAAAAGTAACTACATTATTGGTCGTTGACATATCATATACAAACTTTATTCGCTATCATCCGTTTCAAATTCACTCTCATGAGTAGAAGGTGATGATTCTTCTTCGATTCATCTCCACTATAAACTTCATCGCTTGGACCCGCTTCAACAATAAATCGAGTCCCGGTCGGAACATCCAGATTGTTGATATCGGCGTCTCGCATCATCGACTACGCACGTGGTGGGCATCCCATCTAGGAAAGCAATCTCTGCCGAGCCCTGGTCATTATCGTCTTTGCTAGTTTCCTCGTCGCCGAATTTTGGTCGACAAGAACAAACCGCTAGCCATTCTTGTCGATCGTTCCGCATAGAAGGGTACGAAAGGTAGTAGACTTGAGTGGCTTGCATTGCCAAGTACAAATGGCTCGTAGTTGTTATATCGTCGACTTCGTTGAACCTCTACCAATTGAAGTGTTGGGTGAGTCCTCACACCATGATTCGGTGTAGGGTCATACCATTCGCACTTAAACAAGACCACACGTTTGAGGCCGGTATACTCAATCTCCACAACCTCTTGCAAGTACTCCATAATAGTTATGGGAAACATCGCGTAGTTTGAACCCTTCACCAAAACACCGTGCTCTGCGTCGATCTATTAACGTCATATGTTGCGGAGTGGAACTTATACCCATTAACAAGGTAACCAGGGTAGACAGTACATGATCGACTAGGACCAACAGAAAGATCAACGAGCGTCTCGTCAACTATAGAATTCCGAGCCTATTCGACAAAATTAGAGATGCAATATGACACATTAGTTATGGGAGAAACATTTGAATCTATAACGTACAAAAGTAATGCCCTTACATATGTTTGAAACCAAATGGGGAAGTTGTGCTCTAGACTACTATCAACTTGCGACTCCCCCATTGCTTGAGTGATTTCATCGACGAATATCCTAGAAGAAACGAACGTGTAAGTCGGATGTATTAATAATGTATGAACAATGAATGTACTGCATTAATGAAAGAAATTGATGGACATACTGAACGTAAGGAGCGATCTCTGGACAATTGAGCAGTATGTACGAATGAGCGGCATTATACTCCTGCTCTGTTAAATCCATACCTACATAGGTGGTGCTCAACCGTTTCGACGTCCAGGTACGGAACAAGTCGACATTTCTTAAAATTGCACGGACATCTAATCTTCCGTTCACTTTGGTATGTAGGACAATGTTGTTTTGCAAATGATATAAATTCTTTAACCTTCGCCGCGAATTCAATTCGAACATAACCGTTGTCGAGCTTCGGTTGTACATCCAGTCTCTGTTTGTAGACGACATTCCTAGTCGAACGTAACCCTTGTCGAGCCGGTTGTCTATTCAAGTAATGAAATCATAATGATTAAGATGATAAGAAGCCTCCAAAATGGAGAATATTGTAAATCGGAAATGCGATCTACACCATCTAAAGAGAACAAATTGATAGCTAAGTGAAAGAACGAGGTTCCCACATTAATGAGTCATCACAATCTAAAGAGAAGGAATTGATTGAGTTATGTTCTTTATGTAAGAAGCTTGGGCATTATCAAAAGGATTATTGTAAATGACTCATAATAAACATGTATAACATGTTTAATAAGGGTTGGTTAGGCCCCGGACGAGTTTAAGGGTCGCTAACACAAAGGGAGAAAAACTTTTTTTGAGTTCCCTGCAGAGTTAGCGCGCTAATTCCAAATATTAGCGCGCTAATTAGCCTCTCGCGAGATATTTTTGACTTTTGGAAATCAAGCTTCACATTTGAATTTTTGATTTCCTGGATTCCTAACACGGCTATAAACGGTCATATTGGAAATCCTATCATGAGAAAACCACCACAAACTTGGTTGTAACATAAGGGAGAAGAAACACATTTCAAAATTCAAGATCTACAAAGACAAGAAATTTGATTTTTTAGAAGGAGCAATAGGAGATCTTTGTGGCTGTTGTTAAGTCCTCAAATCCAGCACCTTTGAGGCTTTCAAAGGAATATAAGAGTCTACACCATCTAAAGAGAACAAATTGATAGCTAAGTGAAAGAACGAGGTTCCCACATTAAACTCATGAATAGAGAATAAATTGACAAAGTTAGGAAGTCATTAATGAGTCATCACAATCTAAAGAGAAGGAATTGATTGAGTTATGTTCTTTATGTAAGAAGCTTGGGCATTATCAAAAGGATTGTTGTAAATGACTCATAATAAACATGTATAACATGTTTTATAAGGGTTGGTTAGGCCCTGGACGAGTTTAAGGGTCGCTAACACAAAGGGAGGAAAAACTTTTTTTGAGTTCCCTGCAGTTAGCGCGCTAATTCCAGTATTAGCGCGCTAATTACCCTCTGCCAGATATTTTTGACTTTTGGAAATCAAGCTTTCAATTTGAAATTTTTATTTTCCCCTGGATTCCTAACACGGCTATAAACGGTCATATTGGAAATCCTATCATGATAAAACCACCACAAACTTGGTTGTAACATAAGGGAGAAGAAACACATTTCAAAATTCAAGATCTACAAAGAGAAGAAATTTGATTTTTTAGAAGGAGCAATAGGAAATCCTATCATGATAAATCCTATCATGATAAAACCACCTCAACTTTGCAATGCTAACAAGTATTACGACTTTAATATTCCTGGATGGCGCATATAATGTACGTAGGAACACCTAACACCCCAAATATTTATTGATAGATGGAAATACATAAGGCACATGGTTAATTTAAATTGGAAAGTCTTTCAAGATAAAATAGCTTCTTGCCTTCAACTCCGATGTTTACTAGAAAATCATCCATCAAATGAACCATAGCGGAAACTTAAATAATTCTCATGTCACCCGACGGATTATTCCATAAATTTGCAGAATTAGATAAACAAGGGGACTAGAACGCCAACTTTGACAGACGCAAATTTTTCGCAATATAACACCAAGCGATTCGGGACTTCCTCAAAACCGACAAAAGGTGAATGATCTCTATGAAAGCTCAAGAGCTCTTGATCATGAGTGTTGCCTGCATTATAATGAACATTAAAAAACAAATAAGAAATGAAGATTGTAGTAAGACTCCAAAACAAAAAATTCCTTGCTAACCCGATCCGAATCAGAGACCAGAGAGAGAGCGAGAGATCTCGGCGATGACGGAGACCGGCGCGACGAGACGGAGAGACCGGAGAGAGACGGCAAGACCAGAGACAGGAGAGCACCAGAGACCGGACGGCGAAACGAAGACCACCGGGAAAGACGTCCGAGCGAGCACCAGAGCGACCAGGCTCGCACGGCCGGACGGAGAGACGTGACGATCGAACGGGATGGACGTCTGCGGGGACGAGACGATCGACCGGCGCGACGAGACGGAGAGACGGATTTAGGTTTTGGGGTTTTTTCATGGGAATGATTTGGGGATTTCGTGTTTTGTTGCGGGGGGGGGGGGGGGGTGGGGTGCGGGAAGGAGAAGACGCATTTGCCGGGATCGGAAAAAATACAAATCTCGAGGAATGATGAACGGCCATAAGAAATGAAGAATTTGGCGGGAATGGTGGCGCCAATTTTCGAGACGAATTTAATTCCGTCTCTAATTCCGTCTCTAATTCCGTCTCGATCCGTCTCAAATCCGTCTCTCGAATACTTCCCCGTCGGGCCTGTCGCTAATCTGTTACATTTAGAAACGGAACTTATTCCGTTTCTAATTCCGTTTCTGATTTAGAAACGGAAATAAGTTCCGTTTCTAATTCCGTTGCTGATTTGCTGTTTTTTTGTAGTGTTAGTTCATTATAGTTCCCAGTATAATGACCGATTAGGGACATTTAAGATATTTAAACAAATCCTATGGATCTTACTTTAAGGTAAACAAACAATCACTAATAATAAGATAGCAAATAAAACCTCTATTTTATTAACTAAAATTATAAGATAAATAATGTTTGTAGATTGACCTAGGGCACATGCCCTAACACCCTCCAGTTCTGCCACTGATTATGCATAGTCTAATTATCTTTAGGATTAATGGATCTTACCGTATGAATGTTATCATCAGCATATGAATAAAAATTGATTATAAAAAGTGCAAGTCATAATTAATATTGATTTTGAGCGTAATGCTTTAGACATTCTGGCCACATGTTTAATAATATTAGGTTTTAGCAATTACCATGGCCATTGAACGGTACAACCATAAGATACATAACATCAAGTGGTGGTTGTTGATTAAGAAAGCACAAATAGTAAACTTGCTTGGTTATGAATTTATGATTTAGGACTTAAAGTAATGTGGAGCTTGCGTTATTTACACCGATAGGTAGAGTTCTAGTTAGCGCATTAGAAACTTTTCCATCATGACAATAGGTTGAAGTTTATTTGAAGGAAATCTATCTATTCTAATTAGTCATTGCAAATAACATATTGAAATGTAAGCATGAATACAAAGCATATTATTAAATTACCTTTAGTGAAGTTTTGAACTAAGATGTCCTTATTGTAAGAATTCAAGTTTAGTTTATATTGATTTGTTAGATTACTTTAGTTAATATAGAACCAATTAAAAACTGAATTCCTTTACAATAGTCCGAAGTTAAATAGGTTAACCACTAGTGTAAAAACCTTTCCCTAAGGATGATATCCATGATCAACGTAAGTTGATTACACTATTACTACAAGTTATCCATTATACTTTCGGCACGGACATAAATTATCATTTGTAAAGACTCACTGGTCGTGCATTCTTAGTATTAGTAAAAGAACATGAATATTGGCTCCCCGCCTTGCGTCCTCCAAGTCCTACATATCTTAGATTCGTAAATGCATATTGAAATATCGCATTTGTTTAGGAACATGAACTTATGACATTTCAGAGTTCTCATCTGACTGTGTAAGATTATCATTGATATTTATGTTTCATTCGTATACATGCCAGTGAAGTCCTCTGAAGATGGCTCTGGGTTCAAGTTTGTTTGCTCATTATAAGTAACATTCTGCATTCCTTCAAAAAAAATTTAGTTTTCTACCTGTACTATCTTCTCTTTATGTTCTCTCTCCTTTCAGTGGTGTTCTCTCTTGTCCCTCCTCCGAATCAATGTATCCCGACACGTTCTTGTTTTTTTCAATGACTTCATTGATAATGATCTTCTCCGAAAAACAATTAACTCTACTTCTCTCATCAGAACTTGGTCTTAGTTATAGAATTCAATAATCTTTAAGGGGAAAAGGCAACCCTTCAATTTTCTTAATGGTCATGGCATCCTAATCAAATCATAGATTATTCTGCCAACATCAATAAAGCCGACCCCTTAGACTATGTGGCACAAAATAGCTGCTGTATAGTTAATTTTGTCATAGTGTTGTAAACTAGGTTTTAGGCTTGCATTTAAGAAAAAGCTCCAAGCTTTGGTTATTTTTCCAAAATTTTAGGCTTGGATGTATTTTTGGTACTCGTACAAGTCAAAATGGAAACCATCCCCCAAAATTACTTATATACCATTCCTAATGGTTTCATGGAGAATTCTATGTATATACATATATTCAACTTTTAGGTACTTGTTATTTTTTCTCAAATGAAATTCCATTAAACCATAATACCGATTTATTCTTTTCGGTGAGTAGTTTACAATTCTTCCTCGAACTATGGCTACTATTTTTTTTTCATCTTCGTGCCCATTTGCATGAAACTCTCTCACTACAATTTCATAACCCATTTCAACCAAGGAACCCTCATCATTATCTGTATAGTAGTCCCTCATAAACAATCTCTAGTTCCTCTCCCTTATTATGTTTAAGATCCTATACCCAAACATATCTTTGTTTCTCATGTCGAAACCTTTCTCCAGTATAATCTTTACACTCTAGCTAATGTCACCATTTATTCTAGCAATAGCTTTCGTATTGATAAGGTTATTTGCATGGAAAAAAATAGTGGGCATCTCCACCATCTCTTCCTTTCCCTGGAATTACAGGTAAAACTTAAATGTGGAGAAAATACTAAAGGGACTCTATTTTGGGGGTTGTTCATTAAAATCCATGTTGGCCTAATTGCTTTTGGTAGATCTTTGGATTTTTGCATGGGTTTCTCTATTAGTTGAGCCTTTCCATTCTCCTCTCAAGAGCTTCCACCTTTTTCTTTTCCAACTATTGTTTCAAATTTCAAAACTCATAAGTCCAAAAAATTAAGAAACTTTTAAATGATAACAAGAACGTTATCGAAAATAACTAGGTAGAATTCAAGAATTTATTTTTAAAAGAAAAATCTATTTGGAAATCTAGTTTGAAATTTGTTGTAGATTTAAAATAAAATTGGCATTGAAGTGATAACTAAAATATAAACTAGAAAACCAGTTTTCTAAATATCGTAAAGAAATTGGGTGGCAAATTGTAAGTCTTTTCCGAATCACATCAACTTAAATAGAAATACAACCACGACTAAACCCCAAACACATTTTGAACTCACTTTGTAAACCATTTAAAGTTATGGATAAATATAGCAAAAGTCTTTAAATTTGTTTAATTTGTTAATCAACGTTCAATGTAATTATCATTCCTAGTCTATTTAAATTAATAAAACCATTTGTGCAAGACAATTGAATAAATTACAACAAAACAATTTCAAAACCATTGAAAAGTTTGCGAAAATCCCTCAAACCAAGAATTTTTAAAATAAAGAACTAGGGTTGATGTGGTTACCTTCTAGAGAGTGAATTTCTAAATATTGAAGCTCTTAAACTCCTTTAGATCTTTCCAAGCTCTAGGTAGTTATTTCTTGAATCCCTAGTTTCGCTCAAAACCCTCAAAATCGGGATTTTTGGTTTCAATAAGACTAGATGAAAGTTATAAACACTTAATACTATGGGATTGAGCTTGGAATGGTTGAATCTATGTAAGAAATTAGGACTTTTTATGAAAGGTTGCAATGGTTTGTTAGTGTGAATCGTTTAGTGTATGTGGCGATTTAGGGTTTTTGTTTTAAGAACTAACATCATGAACTTCACAACTAGTATTAAGTGAGTTGGTAGAAAATATATTGACCTACTGATTTTCCTAGTGAATCATGTGTAAGTCGAATCACTAGGATTCACTAAACTCTAAATTTGCACTATTTTTCTTTTGTTTTGCAACTAATTTAGCAAGTGATTCATAGTGTTATTGTAAAGTGCTAGGGAGTCACTCAGCTTAAATTTTTCAATTTTTGCAATTCATCTTATAATTAACTTATATATCATTCATTGAAATTCATATTGAGGTAGAATTGACTAAAAATCTGATAGTTTTAGTGGGACATATGACTAACTAAATATTTTCATTAATAAAATAAATAAACATATAAATAAGGAACTAATAATGTGACTTGCATAAATGCCATATAAGCAAAAACAACTTGATCACTGCCCTTTGATTGAAATTACCTCAAACTTTAAATTTCGAAAATATTTCCAATATAAGAGTCAAAAAGTGAGAGAATAAAAGATACTAAAGTAAACTAAACTAAGTTCCTGAAAAATTAAATAAACATACAATAAAACCTTAAATATGGGATGCCTCCTATAAAGCGCTTTTGTTTACAACTCTGTATAGCGCGTTAGGTAACCTGGATAGCATGTTATCTTGCTTGCCTCGCACGCTAGGGATAGGGGCTTCAAAATAATTTCATTTCTGGTTTTGCAAATCGACTCCCCAATGGTCCTATGTTTCTACTAAGCCTCTAAAAGAGTTTTACATTTTTAGTAGTGTCTATAAAACATATTTGAACATCTCGAATGATATCACAAATCTTTAAAATAAAGAATCCTGGTTTCGAGAAACATGTAGGGGCTTTTCTATAAATAGTTTAGATGAAAATTTGAAAGCTGCCTTAACGAACATTAGTGCATTAAAAAAAAACCTTAAATAGTTTGTACATCTCAAATGCATGTTTTAAGAACATGTTTCTATAATTTTAAATCATTTTGAAGCTCACGGAATTGTAGATCATAAAATTCATTACTTTAAGTACTTTGAAAACCATGATTCATGTAATGCGTATTTTTAATGCATTTGGCTTGTTGGATTGGAACTTATATACCTTAGATAAGTTTTACAAATGATAGCTTTGGCTTTCTAATCCTTGTATCCTTGTATGAGCCGAGTTTTAAGCTTGTTCGACTTCATTTGGCCAATTTGACTTGAACTTGTAACAACTCAACTTTCCTTTTAAACTTGGGATTCCTATCTAAGGTTGAAGTTCTAAAACATTTAAGTAAACTTGTTAGAATCTGTTTACTTTGTTTGTTCGCATCAAGATCCTAGGTGGAATGTAAGTGTTAATGCACCTTGTCTAACAATCTCCCCCTTTTTGGTGATAACAAACATCATGAACTTCACAACCAAAATATAAATGTTACATATATATGAAGTTTATAAATTGCAAGTTCAAAAGTTTTAAACAATAACCCTCTCACTTTCGATAACATCAAAAAGCGATGATGAAAGTGTCCCTCAATCAATATGCATATACATATGATGTTCATAATTGCAATGTATTTCCTTTGTTTTAAAAACAATACATACATAGGTATACCTCTTTGATAAAAGTGATGCAAGTAAGGATACATTCTTTCATTCATATGCACCAAAGAGAGATAATAAAATGTCATTCATCCATAAAGAATTAATTAAAGATTCAAAAATTCATGTAATGTAATAGGTATAAAATAGAATTAATGACATGATGTGGCACACACAAAAGTGACATGGAGAGTATTTAGATATGTATAGGGTCTGAAAAAGAACTCTCACTAACATGACTAGCCTAAAGTTCTTCAACATATAGAGTCTACTATTACTCCACCATTTATATGCTCCTATCAATTCCATGGGGAGAAGTCCGACGAGCTTAGTTAGATGAACCATCCTCCTTCGGCTGCATGCGTAGAAGCATATGTCCCTCAATGCGATACAGACAATCACCCTAATGATTAAGGCACATGTCGATCTTAATAAATTTTGGGTGATATACTCATGCATATATTCGACCAGAGCATAACAATATGTACCATATTGAGGCATGTCAGTTGGAGGGACCAACCCATAACATAGCTGAGGCATGGAATCATAGGGTATAGTTGAGCTACAGTGATAAAGCCTTAAATGGTGGATGGGGTGCTTGAACCCCCTGATGAACTTCCTCAACATCCTGAGAAGTGTGTTGACCATCATTTCCCTTATCCTATTATGAAAATAGCATGTTGTAGTTGAGATATTCACGGTCATGGAATTGTACATCTAGATATGAGTCATGTCGAGACTCATATTCTTTGTACTCAACGCCCGCTGGAATATCAGCTAGCCGTATCCATCTCCTTTTTATACATATGTAGCGATACTTCATCACTTCCAGAGTAGTTGAACCAACAATTTTCTTCGTGGATAGAGGCGCACCTCCCGTAGTATGATTAAAGCTCGCCTCTTCAAAGAAATGAGCTAACAAGTGAGTATATGGCAATTGTCGTTCAACTCTAGAAGATGATGTCATGTAAGATATGATAATGTATGGCAAGTGAATTTTTATGTCTCTTGTGAGAGCCCCAAAGATGTGCATGTAAAGTATAATGACTTAGTTCTCGCTTCCACTTCTCGGATGAATTACTTTATGTAAGACTCTATTAAGGTGATATGGCACAATCTTGAAATACGTGGCGGTAAGACAGTAAGTGCTAGTTCCCTTTGATGGAAGGATTTCAAAATCTCTAGCTTATCGAACGACCATTATAGTATTTTTTCATGAAGTGTGACGGTAGGCTCATGCAGCAGTAATCCAAGTATGTTATGGAGCTTATCCAAAGTAATCACATTTTCTCGTCATCCAAAATGTGACCAGATATTGAAATCATTGCTCATTTTCATGCAGAAGTTGAACATTCAAACGAGTGGTGGATGGTACATGTCCTTATAGTAATAGAATTGCATCCAACCCATCTTTCCTAGCACTTCGTGGATCGGTAAGTATGCTCCAAATAAACTACTCTTGATTTGATGATATTAGATTTTGTCAATGTTAAGTTAATTGACTTCAGGATTGAAGATGTAGATGCCTCATCATTGATTGCCTTAATGTATCACTTGCAGTATGGAGGAACAGCTGAGATAGTAGTAATAGTGTCGTCTGGAGGATGACTAGTCGATTGAGTACTGTGATGAGTACTTGATGGAGATCTGATTCGAGATAATGAAGATGAATCAATATCACTCCCTTATGATTCTAATACAATTTAGTGTGTGGGAGGACGCTTAGGTGGTGATTCGGTAGCCAAACATGTTAACATCATTCGTGGAGGCATTTTATCAAACACTTAGTATGCAAGGCTCAAGTAGAGATTTATGCCAAAAATTGTGGATCAAAGGGTATAATTATGAAGGAATAATGATTTTCTCACCTTAATAGAGTGGAAGCACACGAAAACCACAAGGAGAGTCGATTTTGGAAAAATGTAATCCTGATGTGTCCAAAAACGTGAGCAACTAGAAGATAGAGAAAGCTCTCAAGTGTTCTAAAGAACACACCCTCACATTAGATAGCACACTATTTGCTGGACTTGGCGCACTATCTGTTCCGATTTTTTAGTTTAGAATTAAGTGTTAGATAGGGAATTATTTAGGATAGCTAACACGCTATCCAAAGTTTGGACTAAATTTTGAAAATCAATTTTGATTCTGAAACGCCATTCTTAATGCGACATAAACATCGTAAATACCTTTAGATGGAGTGCCAATTATGATGGACAATCCTAAGACTCGCTCTTTTAATTAGATTCACTAACAATGCCTAGTTCTTGCTTAATTTTTGAAAATTGATTCGAAGGCACAGGTTTAGTGAAAGTATTCACAGGTTTGTTTTTGATAGACACATGAACCAATTTAATATCCCCTTTTTGCACAGGCTACAAAGAAAATGACATCTAATCTCAATGTGCCTCATGCCCGAATTTAACATCGAATTCTTTGAAATAGTGATTGCACTTATATTATTAGAAAAACTTTCGACATAACCAACGTGGACTTGATAATCCTCGAGTAATTGCTTCGTTTGTGGAACTTGAGCAGAATAACTCTCAGCTGCCATATAGTCGTCTTCGGCGGTAGCCTATGCCACGATATTTTACTTTTTGCTAAACCATGAAATCAAAGAGTTTCTTAGCGAGTAAAAAAATTCCGATGTGCTTTTCCTATCCATTACGCTTCCCGCATAATCCAAATGAAAAAACTTGTAAGTTCAAAATTGGAAACTTTGTTGAGCCATATGCCTAAGTCTTGTGTGCCAATGAAGTATTTAAATATGCGCTTGACACACTTTTAATGTGACTCTTTAGGCTCGAATTAAAACCAAGCACATAGAAAAACGTTAAACATAATCTCTAGTCTACTAGCAATTAAGTAAAGTAGGCTTCTTATCATTCCTCAGTATAGGTAAGGATCTATAGGCTTTCTTTGAGGGTCCTTGTCCGTTTTGATACTTGATCTACTAGGAGTGTCACAATACCTCAAATTCTCATATTTGAATTTCCTAAGCATTTCCCTCACATATTTCACTTGATTTATTCAATCGTTGTGCTTAGATTGCTCGATGTGCATGCCTAAAAAGTATATTAGCTAACTCATCATGCTCATTTCAAATTCATGTTTTATGAAGGATGAGAAATCAAGCCATAAATGCTTGTTCGATGACCCAAAAATAATATCATCTATATAAATTTGAACAAGTAGCATATCATTATTTTCTTATAAAAATAAACAATTTAGGATCTAATGTCTCTTTCTTAAATCCTTTGTTAAGAAGGTATTCACTTAGTCTATCACACCATGCTTTAGGAGCTTGTCTAAGTCCATAAAAAGTTTTTTGAAGAAGAAAAACATGATTTGGAGACTGATGGTTTTCAAAACCAAGTTGTTATTCTACATATGCCTCCTCTTTGATAAAGCAATTTTAAAATGCACTTTTGAAATCTATTGTAGCAAGCGTAAGCAAGCAACATACAAATTGCTTCTAGTCCTGCTACTAGTGCGAATGCTTCTTCTTAGTCAATTTTTTTCCTTTTGATTATAGTCTTGTGCGACTAACCTAGCCTTTTTCACACTATCTCTCCCTTCTCATTCATTTTGTTCCTAAAAACCCATTTGGTTCCTATTATTGTTTGTTCTTAGATCTTCGAATTAGTGTTTGCACCTTGTTCCTTGCAAAGTGTCATAATTCCTCTTGCATAGCCTTAATCCAAAACTCATGATCTAAGGCTTCATTTAACGTAATGGACTCGTTTTGTGATGCCAAAGCTATATGCCCTTCATCACGATTTGGTGAAGACCTAGTGGTTATGCCCTTGTTTGGGCTACTAATGATTTGTTGAGATAGATATCCTATAAGATGTTTAAAGTTCTTAGCTACACTAGATTTTAGTTCCTCTCTTACTTCCTTTTCTTTTTCATTGGAATCTTGAGCTTGAATGATATCATCATCATCAAGTCTCATTTGTTTCATGGTATGCTTCAATCTGAGTTTAGGATCCATCTCATCGAACTTAACGTGAATGAACTCTTCTTTGATTTTAGATGATCCATTGAACACAATATCAACCATATTATGCATGGAATATCCTATGAATGTGCAAATGTTTGACTTTAGGTCAAATTTGTCCAAATGATCATTATCATTGAACAAATAACATGTGCAACCAAACACCTTAAAGTAGCCTATGTTAGGTCTTCGACCTTACCATAGCTCATAAGGAGTCTTATTGACTTTCTAGTGGACATTTGTCCTATTTAGGACATAAAACGTCGTGTTAATTGCTTCGGCACAAAAGTGCTTTGCTATGTTGTATTCATTCAACATGGTTTGACAAATTTTTTTGAAGGGTCCGATTCTTTCTCTCAACCTCTCCATTTTGTTATGGTGTTTTAGGAGAAAAAAGTTGGTGTGAGTACCCATGTCTTATACAAAAATCCTCTAGATTAAGATTTTTGTTGGCAAACTCACCTCTTATATCTCTTCTAATGATAGTGATTTTGTGGTCCATTTCAATTTTGACCAAAGTATAAAATTTGATAAAAACTTTTAAACACTTCATGATTGTGTGCCAAGAAGTAAACCCATTTGTATCTAGTCTAATCATCAACAAGAACAAATGATTTACCCCTTAGAATTTGTGTTTGTGAAGGTTCAAACAAGTCCATATGGACTAGTTCCAAGGCTCTAATCATCACATCACTAATTATTTTCTTCTTGAATGACGATTTTACATATTTGCCAAGAATGCAAGATTCGCAGTCCTTGTGCTTCTTATAATTGCACTTAGGAATACATTTAGCCAAGTCATGCTTAGAGAATTTTGACATGTTCTCCAAGCTAGAATGACCTAGTCTACGGTGCCACAACCATGGATCACTTCATTTTGAGCACTCAAGCATGAACTATTTTGCATATGCATCTCATCAAAGTTTATGGCATAACATTCCCATCTCTACATGCAACAAAAATAATGCAATGCCTCCCGTTCCTAAATATGCATTTCAATTATTCAAACACGACATGAAATCTACTATTATACAATTAGCTAATGCTAAACAAGTTATGTTTCAATCCATCAACATGATAAATATTGGATATGGATAAAGAATCGTTACCCATGGTGGCAATGCCAATTAATTTTCTTTTATTATTATCACAAAAGCTAACCTTTCCACCATCATGTTATTTGAGCTCAATGAATTGACTTGCATCTCTGGTCATGTGCCTTGAGCACCCGCTATCCAACCAGCATAAAGTGTTTCTCGTCACATCCTACATAATGTGAAAGTCCTTAGATTTTGGTTCCCAAACTTCTTTGGGTCCATTAAAGTTATTATTATTCACATTTTTTGCCATCCATGCTAGTTTGCCCCTATTGGTCATATTAAAGACACATTTGCCAACATTGTAAGATATATCGCATTTTAAGCATTTACCAGTGTCGAACAATAATTTCTTATAGCTCAATTGGCTAACATCATAGCCTATGCCTCTTTTGTAGAGTGCATATCATTGTGCTCCGAACATCATGTCAAACATCTTTAAACCATTAGTGAGCTTAGTCACTGTGGTGGTCAAGTCCTCTACTTCATTGACTAAATCATTTCTCTCATTTATGACCAATTATAAATCATATTGGCGGTTATCAATAATCTCATTTCTCTTCTCGATCAGACTAATGGCTTTGATCAAGCTATTTTTGAGTTCACTGGTCTTTTTAACCTACTTTCCAACAACGCTTTAAGGTTATGAATGCTAAGTTTTCATCTTAATCATCGATGTCATTAAAATCTAAAGAGTTAGAATTATGTACCACACTCTTTTCCATAAAACAAAGAATTGCCTTCTCATTTTTCGACTTGAAATCAGAACTAGATGAGGATAAGTCATCCCATGTATCTTTGAGGCTCTTCTTGCCCTTTCTTTTATCCTTGCTCTTCTTCGAACGCTAACCAGCCTTACGATGCCCCGATTTGACACACTGGAAGCAAGTTACTTTACTTGAAGTGCTTCATTTGCTTCCATCATTGAACATCTTCTTGAACTTATCACACCTATATGTGGCTTTATGAAGCCTTTTGGATAGCATAGCCACTTCCTCCTCAAGTTCATTTTCATCATATGATTCATTATTATCATTGATCACAACTTAGTCATTAGACTATTTTCTTTCAAAGCGATCTCCTTCCTTAGCTTTTTATTTAATGCACCACTAGATGCTTGCAATCTAGCTTGATCATTTAGCTCAAATTCATGAACCGTCAACTCTCCATATAGAGCATCAAAGGTATAGTCTTTAATATTTTGTGCGAATAGAATAGCATACTTCTTTGTGTCTTATTCCTTAGGCAAACCTCTAAGGAACAAGTACATTGAGTTCACTTCATCATAGTGCTTAATGAGATTCTTCGTCTTATTCAATTGCTTAGTAAATCGAGTAATTGCAGTGGAAATCTCTTCATCGGTGCCAACCTAAAAAGTTTCATAACGCTCCTCAAGAATCCACAACTTCATTTTCTTCACTTGAGTGGTACCCTCATAATGTACTTCAAGTTTTTGTAATACTTCCTTAGCCGTGTCACATGCACTAAATCGGTTGAATTCTTTTTCACTAAGTGCACAAAACAAGTGATTCATGGCCTGATCATTGTATAGCTAAATTTTTATCTCCTTAGGTGTATAGTCCTTTCCAGCCTTGTTGGGTGGAATGTAGCCATACTTGATATAATCCCATAAACTTCTACCTTATGCTTTCATATAGAATTTCATCCTTACTTTTTAGCGAGCATAGTTAGTCCCATCAAAGTAGAGAGGCCAAGAAAATGAGTTGCCTTACTTAAGATGAGCGGAATATTAAGTTTGCATCCTTGCGAGAAAAGACTCAAAGATATATTAGTAACATTTTCGAAAATAAGCCGCTCTGATACCAATTGAAACCACACTAAAGAGGGGTTGAATTGGGTGAAACGACAAGTTATTGCCTTTTTAAACTTCATTAATCAACTAATGAAGCTCAACACCAAAAAAAGCAATAAGTAACAAATTAATGCAAAGGTGAATGAGGTAAATGAGAAGAAAATGACACACAAGATCTATTGTGGTTCGATCCAACATATCTGCATCTACTACCTAACCTCCCCGGTTAGGATTTTTAAATCCCCACTAATAGTACCAATAAGTGATACACCCTAAGCTTATAAGCCTAGAGTGCCTAATTACAAAATTAGGTCTTCCTACCTATCCTCAACTACGATTCTTACCTAGCCTAAACTAGGTTTTCCATTGACATAGATCTAACTAAGTCTCACAATCAATAGCTTATAATATAGCGATAATAAGTCCAATTCTTACAAGGCTTCTAGAGCTAAACAACTCTAATGAATGCAAGTAGGAAATCAAATAAGATGTCGCTGAATTCAACGGGTAAACGCAATTCTTAGACAAGAAATCAAAAAATCAATAAGGATTAAAAACAAGTACGATTTCAAATAAAGTTAACAAATGGTGTTGTAGAGAATCAAGATTAATGTCAACAACGTGTTCAAGACAATCCAAAGGTTCAAGATATCAAGTTCAAATGCAAAAATGCAAGAAAAATGTGTTTAACAACAAAAAAATTTATTTCCGCATAAAAATCTAATAAAAGAGTATAGTTTAAGCACGAATAGAGTAGGAAATCTATAGATCGTAGAACTCCAAGTATGACATCTGAAAATCTGATTTGGACTGTGAATTGCAAGGCTTAGAACACTACTCTAGTATTAAATTTAAGAGCTAATCAAAGACCTACAAAGATCCAAGTTTTTGTGAGCACAAAGTTCACAAATTCGAGTGCAAACTTGGATGTATGACAGCATGTGACTAAAAGTTGTCCAATGAGTGTTCTTATTCTTTTCTTTTGGTACTCAAGCCCTAATAAGGAGTTGGTGACCGTTATGTTGATCTAATGGCCCAAAATGATCCCTAAATTAAAATTAAAGGTGGAGATTCAACCTTTCAAAAAGCTATCAGAACTCTGCATAGTGTGTTAAGTAGCCTGGGTAACGCCCTACATAGGTAACACACTATCCTACTTGTCTAGTGCTTTAGGAATAAGGGCTTTAAAAGAATTTCATTTTGGGTTTTTCGAATCGACTCCCCAATAGTCCAACGACTCTATTAAACCTTTGAAAACACTTTACACGTGTTTACTATGGTTTATAAAACATATTTAGACATCTTGAATGATATCACAACACTAGAAATTAAGAATCATTGTTTCATGAAACAAATGGGGGCTTTTCTATAAATAGTTTAGATGAAAACCCAAAAGTTGTCCTAACGAATATCGGTGCATTAAATAACAACTTTAATAGTTTATACACCTCAAATGCATCCTTTAAAAACATGCTTGTATGATTTTAAATCTTTTCGAAACTAATGGAATTGTAGATCATAAATTTCACGATTTTAAGTACATTGAAAACCATGATTCTTGTAATGCATTATTATAATGCATTTGGCTTATAGAAATGGAAATTATATATAATAAATAAGTTGTACAATTGATAGCTTTGGTTTTTTGGTCCTTATGTCCTTGTATGAGCCGAGTCTTGAGCTTGTCCAGCTTCATTTTGCCAATTTGACTTAACTCGTATAAGCTTAAATTTCCTTTTGAACTTGGGATTCCTTACCAAGGTTGATGTTCGAAAACACTTAAGTCAACTTGTTAAAGCTCTTAGTCCAACATCCATGTCTTGTGTAATTCACTTTATTAGAAGGGTTTCAAAATATTTTTCCTTAGAAAGCCTATTTGTTTTTAGGTCAACAACACCCTAGTTCCCCTATTCTCGATAGATCGAACTACTACTCTTTAAATACTTCTCTTAGTCTCTTGTGCAACTTTGGGCATCCTCTCTAAAGATTTAGCACATGAATAGCATTAACAACTCTAAAGGAACACCTGACTCTTGACAACCTTACACGATCGCTTTCAAGAGTTAGCCTTGTTCTCGATGTAACTCTCTTAAAGCAACAAGTGTATTAGTTTTCTTGCTCTACTCGATTACCACTTCTAAACTCGGTTGTTATTATGAAATCAACCTAATTAATAGCAATTCAATGGGTTTTACACCTAGAAATTATTAATAAATATACAAACTCTAAACCACCATTAAGACATCATTAAAATAGCAACATAAAGATAGAAAACTGAAATAAAACACTATTATTATGATAAATCTAAATAAGATACAGAAAATAACCTACTACTTGCCAGACAGCTTCATCCCTGACCTAGGTATTTAAAAACCTAGCTGGCCATGGCTACTCAAGCTTGCTTTACTCAAAAATTACTTTAAATACAAATATATTTTTGTTCCTAAAGGTGCCTTCTTAATAGGGTATTCTTGGTTACAAGAATAGTGAATTTCGGGAAGAAGAACCTTCTAAAAAGTCCTAAACTTTCTTTTATTTGATGTTGGCCTCATCCATAGCATCATGGTTATATGGGTGTGGTGCTTGGTGGTGATGTTGAAACATATAGAAAGTATTGGTCTCTAAGTCGACTGGAACTTCTAATTTCAAGTTTTACGCCTTAGGTGGCGCCACTCGTATTAATTGTAGCGTTGTAAGTTCAATTCTGATATCACTAGTTTATCTAGTTTGGCACCTTGATGGCACCGTATGTTTTCTATTGGTGCCGTATGTTTTCCTTTACAGCGCCAAGCTTGTTGTCCTTTGACTGATGTTTGATTTCTTTCTCTATTATTATCGAATCATGCACAAATGCTCAAGTACCATATAAATCTCTAAAGTAAACATATAGAGCTATAAAACACGACTTTGGATAAGATTTACATTGTGAAAAACCTATGAAAATGTACTTATTTAGGGACTCATTAAATACCTATAAAATTTAATATTTGCACCTCACAAGTAGAGGGTTATCTGACAATAACGACTAAATATAATGCAACAAAATCAAGATATGACTATTCTAAGATTCAATACCCACAAAGCAATATAATGAACTCCTTTCAATCAAAACTCGATCAATCTATTTTACAATGGACTCGAAATTTTCAAATGTTGGTTCGATTACTCAATTTTGGTTACCTCTAAAGACGATATTTCTTCGACACTTGAAGCATACCAAAGTCATAACCTTGAACTTACTCATAGGTTTTCTTGGTCTCCTTATCATTGCGGTAAATCCAATTGCTCTCCTCATTAGGTAGATTTTGTTAAATAGACCTTATCAGATTTTTTAGCTTATTTGTAGATTTTTACACTTACGTGAGTCCATATGACTAATTCAAGGGTAAGCTATTGTTTAACACAAAACATCTGAAAAAACTTACTTAATCCTAGTTTATGAGCACTCGAGCTAAATCTTTTTAGAGTAGTTTTTATACACTTCTGCGTTACTTTTTCACTGGAGATCCCCACCTTTTTCTCTCGTGGATATCAATTTCTTTATATTTTTTTCAAACTATCAAGTTCCTTGCTCCTATTTCATGTGAAACTTATGGGACTCTTTAGAACTCTTGTTAGCTCTTCTCACTTTTCTAAATCTAGGGTATTCTTCCATTATAGAATAATCAAGCCTATAAGTCCAATTCTTTTGCTTAAAAGTATTAGAACCTTAAGAATTATACTCCAAGTGGATTAGTCCTAGTTTTAAAATCCTAGAGCTTTGAACATTCCCTCATGCATAATTTGGATGTCTACCTAAATTGATCTCAAATTATGATTTGTCCCTACTCAATGTTTCTATTTATCTTTTCAACGAGGTGGAAAAACGTTTTTACTTCTTCTAAGTCTAGATGTAGAAAATTTGACCAAGTTTTACTCCTTGAAATTGAAAGCAAAATTTCACTCGTACGTAAGACTCCACAAATAAATCTATTGGACTATCTTATCATACATGCATTATTGTATCAACTCTTAAATGGGAATGAAAAAGTGAATGTGCCTTCGAATTCACAAGAATAAAAAATTTTAAGTGTTAAAGTGAGCCCATACCTGTGAGGCTTTCATCTAGTATTATCTCTACATATTTCATACACCCAAACTTATTCTAAACCTTTTCCTCAAGGTTCAAAACTAATCAGAGAATATAAAATGAAGGTAATAGATGATAAAAAACAACATAACATGTACGAGAAGTATCATTGAAATAAATGAACCAAAGTTAAACAAATTCGTCTCTAAAATAATAAAAACCGTAATGATAGTTTATGGAAACCTTTCTCTATCTCTCAAAATCTTACTATGGGCGTCATCATCAACTTTGCTTGATCTTAAAGCTCTGTCAAGAAATTGTGTGAGGGGTCTCTCCATTGTACTCCAAGCGACCTCACCGACATTCGTAAAAATAGTACGACCTTTAAGGAAATGAATAATCCTATCGGTAGGGCGGATGTGTCGACTATGATGATATCTCGCTAACTCACTTTGATGTTACACCACAACAACAAGATTTATTTGGCTCCTCATCCTTTCTTGCTGTTAATGGACCCTGTCAGCTTGATATTGAGTCCCGTTACCATTATACTGATGGTCGTACTCATCAAACATATGAGAATTTGAGCCCGATGGTGGAGGTCGTGATCTTGGAGGAAATGGTGGTTGTACGAAGGAACTAGGGAGCCCCTTGTAACGAAAAGTAGGTCCATCAAACTCATACGGCAGAACTAGGGTTTTGTATTGTAGCCTCCTCAGCTCTCATTTCTTCCTCTAACTCACTCCTAGCACTTAAAGATTTTGGATCAATCTCTTTATGTGTCAACTAATGTCCCTACTGCATCTACATATCCCTTTCATCTTTTGAATCTACATATCCCCTTTAAGTCGATCCTATTTTATCAAATAAGTACTCATCTGAAGATGGTTGGGGACTAAAGTCCATGTCATCACCCTAGAAAGAAATGTTGTGATTAGTAAGGGAAAGGTAATCTACTGTTCTGGGCAGTCATTATGGCTTCCAAGATTCGATTGGAGATGAAGATGGACAAAGTTATGATTTTTAGGGTTTTAACATGATAAGACTAATGCAATGGGAATTTTATGAAGATTGACTATTTTGTCGAGAGTTTGATTCAATTTGGTGAAAAATTGGATCGAAAATGAGTCTCAAAAGCTAAAACATGTCAAAATAGAGATTTAAGGAATTAGTAAACAAAAAGAAACTAAGCTGCTGATAAGTGTACTTTGTCCGCAGTTTTCATCGGATTTCGTGATTTAATTTCACTTGAAGCTTCACCCATAATAAAATTAGGTATGCATGGAAGCTATATGAAGCCATTTTTAAGGTGACCCAATACTCCGTGAACCTTAAGAAGTTAGCTAAAAGTTTGTTGGTTGTAAATAAACCCTATAGCGGTCTTTACTATTTATAGGATTTACCATTGTACCTGCACTTGTATTTAGTCAGCATTGCATTGAGAATCATTCTTGGTCATGCACACATGGTATTCGGATATACTCGCCCCTGCTTTATTCGTAAGAATGTGATGTGCTAAACTCCAGACTAGATGTACTGCAGGTGTCTAAGGCGGGTAATGTCGACTTTGGGGTAGCATGCATTAAACTTGTAGGACTATTATACTTTCATCGCAAGTAGACCTGTTTGTTATGAGCTTAGAATAGGAAATGAAAGACCCACGTTGTTATATAAATTGTATTGTTATTTGGAAATGCAATTACATGTCTCCATGTATTCAGACAAACATATGAAAGAATACATAGTAGTGTAGTTGTTTACTTACCTAACATCTTCAAGTTGTTTTTGATGATATCATGTTCTTTGAAAAGACTAGATAGAACGGGAAAAGCTTGAAGATCTTCAGTGAATGTGATAAGTTTAAAAGTTTAATATTCTTATTGTAATTACTTTATGTATATTATTTTGGGATTTAGGGTGAGGGTAGGTCATTAAATACTTTTGAATAGGTTATGAGAGTCTCCTAATTTAGTTTGAGGCAAGTTAAGAGGTTTATGATTTAATTTTAGTTAATTTTGTGTTTATAAGGTTGTAACTAAGGTATCAAAGACTCTAAGTTAGTATTTAATGTTTGAAATCGATATATATTGTAAACTGCAAGGATTTGTAAGTCTTTTTTAAGCCTCTCCCAATTTTGTTGTCTATTAGGTAGAGTTTTTCAGTATGCCAATTTTATGGGATGTATTGACGCAATTTTTATAAAAATACGAATGATAACCCATATGATGTCCTAATTTTCTCCAATCAAGTCAACCAATTATTGAGTTTCGTTGAGGATATAAATTCAGTTTTGGAGCTTTACTAAGGATTAAAATGGAAAGTATTTTTTGGCATACAGTTAAGTGAATGGTTAGGGGCTTAATTCGAATAATTAGGCTAAGTCAAGACTTAGTGAGACGGGTCTTAATTGTATTAGTTCTAGACATAATGCTACGAACATCTTGATCACATATTTATTGATTAGAGGTTTTAGGAGCTACCATGGCCATTAGAGCTTTTAAGCCATATATGGATGATACAACCATAAAATATAAAACATTGATACATACTTATTTATTAGGGAGGCATGGATATTAAACTTAATTAGTTATGAATCTAAAGATTTGCAACTTCAATAAATGTGGGACTTATGTTATTCACACTAATAGGTGGAGTTCTAGTTTGCACATTAGAATATTTTTCGTCACAACGTAGAGTTAAATGAAAATTAAAGGAAATCTATCCATTCTAATTAAGCATTGCGCACACATAACGAAAATGAAGAAAATGAGTGGAAAAGCATAATATTCATTTACTATGTGAAGTTCTGAAATAAGTTCTTCTAAGCATAAAAGTCAAGAATTTACGTTGTTTTATAAGATTATAATACTTTAGTTAAAAATCAATTAAAAATGGATTTATTGGCAATAGAGTAAATTTGACTAAATACGCTAAGAGTAATACACCTTTTCATGAGGATGATATTTGTAATCAACATTATTTGATCACATTATTAGTACACTTGGACAGTCATACTTGTGGAAAAGATCAAGTTTTTGGCGCCGTTGCTGGAGATAGGTAGCCACTCTAGTTTAATTAGTTTACTAAGTTGTTAATTTTTATTGTAAGTAATTTACATTCAAGTTTATAAAAAGTAAAAAAAAGTGTTTAATTTTCAGGTTTGACAATCTGCACTTAATCTCATGTGTTTTCTTTTTAGGGAGATTTAGTGCATGCATAGTAAATAAGAGGAGGACATAGCGCCTTACGACCACGAGATTGATAAAACTAATAAGGGCATGAAAAATAAAGGAATCAAGATTGGAAAGGATCAAATAAGAAACCAACATTAGGGTCGAGGGAATAACCTGCCCAAAGATGATATAGTAGTGCAAAATAGAGTGCAAGGACAGAGATGACTTCGTGACTACTTCAAATCAGAAGTTTTAGAGACTTACTACGGAGTGATGAGGCTTTAAGCCAACACCACCATATTCGAATTGAGACCGTCTTTAATCATCATGGTGCAAAATGGCCTATTGAACGGGCTCGCGAAAAAAGATCAAGTTACACATGTAGAGCATTGCTTGGAGAAGTGTGACACCGTGCACATTACCAAAGTTACAAAGAACGTAATCAGGATGAGACATTTCCAATTATGATTGGGTGGAAAAGCTAAATCCTACTTCCAAGGACTGAACGCAATGAGTATGACTTCATGGGCAGAAATAAATGAAAGATTTCTAAACAATTTCTTGCCCTCAATGAAGATCAGTTAATGAAAAATATAAATCAATCAATTCAAGTAAGAGGATATTGAGTCTCTTGGCGAGGCCTTGGAAAGACTCAAGGACACGCTATTGAGATTTCCAAGACATGGATATGTGAAATGGGCATAAGTACAAATTTTCTACTATGGGATGAATCACAACACCATAACATTAGTAGATGTCGCAGTAGGTAGTTCTCTACTAACCATGGATGAGGATGAAGTATTAGATCTCCTAGATCTTATGTCTCAAAACTCTATAACTAGTACTCTTTTCACAGTGAGGAAACTAGAAGGCGTATATGAGATCGATTCACAAGCCGTGATAATAGTATGACTATCTAACCTAAGCAGTCAAATGGCGAAACTCCAAATGGGAGAACAAAGTCTACAAGTGCAAGCTATATAATAACTCGTTAGTCACTCCAAATGGGAGAACAAAGTCTACAAGTGCAAGCTATATAATAACTCGTTAGTCACCAAGCCATGGTGGTTTATCCAATGGACATACAACAAGGAATAAAGCTTAAGGAGATCGATTTCATGAACAACCAGAGTTATGGAAACAACTTCAAGTCGAGGGGATAGCTCCTCTAATGTTTTATTAAGGATATAGCAAACCCAACTTCTCATATGGGAATCCTAATTATGCACTAAAGTTACCTCTAGGCTTTGATCAACAAGTCCAATAATGGAATCTACGGCATAGCAAACAAATGACTTCATTGATGTCAATTGAGGAATTTTTGCATGCCATCAACATGAACAATAGGAAATGCCATGAGAAGCATGAGAAAGACATGAAAAATGCGAAACAAGTCATATAGAGGACGGATAATGAGGGATCACAATCCAACAAGAACCTAGAGAAATAGACAGATCAGTTAGTTAGCCATTAGTTTGAATTCAAGGAAAGAATGGCCGTTTTCAAGTAAAATTATGACAAATCCCAGAGAGAATGTAAGTGTTATTCATATAATGAGCACTACAGCAATGAATGAGCCATTGTAAAAGCAAGTGATGTACAAGCCAGAAACAGTCAACAAATTGGCTGCGAGAAAAGATGAAATGATGCACGAGAATGTATCAAAAGTGATGCAAGATGAACTCGAAGGATTCAAGTAATGAAGGATCATTGCCATGAAGAACAATAAGAAGGGCAAGAAATAATGGACAATTAAACAAAAAGATGAAGAAACTTCTAAAGAAGCACTTAAAGGAAATAATATCAGGGTTGTTCCAAAGAAGAAGGAAAAGAAATTCAAGTTCACGCTGACACTTCAACCAGTCAAGAGGAAAGACATAAGAGACATAAGTGTACTATTAAGAATTGATGGTCGCCAGTTTAGAAACATCTTGTATGATACGGGTGCCTTAGTCAATGTAATGCCTATAAAGGGCATGTTACTAGCTGATTTGATGATCAATTGTTCCGATAACACGGATTTGCAAGTAGTTGATGGTAACTTGGTACCAATAATCGGGAGTCTTGAATGTGCATGTGAAAGTAGGTAGATTAACATTCATCAATGATATTTAAATTATGGATCATGATATAGATGATTTTATATCTATGTTAATTAGGTAGCCATTCTTGGACAATGTCGATGTTGTCTTTGTTGAAAGACAAAAGTACATCAAAATGAGAGAGATATCGTTATCTTTGACCTACAAATGTAGTATCTCGATTTAGACTCAGACTAAACGAGCAAAAAGGTGTTGAGCTAATGACATTAAACTAAACACTACTAGGAGGCATCCTAGGGTTTTTATTTCAAGTTTTTGAATTTTGGTCGGTAAGTTATTTAGTTAGCTTAATTAGAACAATCCAAACTTTTTTATTTTAAAGCTTTTGAAAGTTTCGTATTAAACAACCATGAGGGACCATTTGTTGGGTGACATTTCATTGAATGGAAAAGTCTTGACTAACTCAATAAAGAGCGTAAGAAAAGCAAATGAGTTCAAGTGGTAAAGGTCAAGTACATGGACAAGTCATAGGTAAATCTTTATGGAATTTTTATATACAGGTTATTTCATGATGTCACGACGCCTTGTGTAGTAATATAAAGAGCAAGGAGAAAAACCAATAGGGAGTTAATGAAAAATATACAAAACTATAGAGAAAGACTGGTCGACAGCTTGTGTATGTATACAAATGGTAATGTGAGTGCAATGGCACAATGCATGCAGGGCACCGAGTTGTGAGCGCAAAATTACTCAAATAATCCTCGATGTCGTGGCTACATTGTATTAACACCGTGCCTAATAAGGGATGTCGTCGGCATCAAGATAGGGTTTTAAACCCCTTTTAACCCTATCTTCCACACTTGAAACCTGTTTCATACACCACGAACCAAGCATACACCCTTCTACAACCCAAGATTGAGCAATTTCAAAAGAGAGAAGAGTGTTCCTAATGATCGAGAGTAAAAATAGAAAGTACATTGTGGATTTGTAAAAGTAGTGCTAGGGCATTGATTTAAAGAAGATACTCAAGTGAGCACTAGGGTTTTAGTTTGTGAGCACATTGACAGGGTTTTGATTAATTAAGGCATAAAAAATAATTTGCAATTTTGTAACTTATGCTTTGAAATTTTTGAAAATTCTTGATGAAATTGCACGAATTGTGGACATGAGGCTGTTCAATATGAATTTTAAGTTGTGTAGATTTAGAGCATCAATTTTGCTTATGGTGACTTAGTTTTTTTTTTTGTTATTTGGAATGTGAATGACTTTTGTAAATAAAAATTTCATTTTAGGTGATTTGAAGACCGGCGTATAGAGTTGTTATGTTGTGTGAATTTTTAAGAAAATGCCAAGAAACAAATAGGCAAGCATCTGCTCGAGGACACGAATCAATCGATCGGTTTACCTGTCATTCTAAGGATGAAAAGTTGTACTAAACTATAGGCGGGTGCCATACTTCTCCTGCATACTCAGTCACATCATTGACATATACCTAGTATCTCTATCAAATAGGATCATCAATAGTACTCCATGCAACCTAATAATTTCTCTCACAAATAATACATTACTTAATGGAAGGTTTAGTGTGCTACTATAGGCAGGAAATGAGTAGACTCCGTCAGTAAGTCAACTATCACCCATACTGAATCATGTCTCTTAGTAGTCCTCTGTAGTCCGCTGAAAAAATCCTTAAAGATGTCTTCCCACTTCCATCATTGAATGGAAAGAGGGAGCAATTACCTTGCAGGTCTGCGATGCTAAGCTTTCACATCTTGACAAATCACACAACTCCAAATGAACTTAGACAAATCCTTTTTCATCCCTGGCCACCAGAAATGCCATTTCATCTCATGGTACATTTTTGATCTGCCCACATGAATAGTCAACTCCAAATGATGTGACTCTTGAAGAGTCTTGTCTCTCAATTATGCCACTAGTGGTATCTACAATCAAGTTTTATATCTCAGATACTTTTTTGACATCTTCATCTAGCCAACAAAATTTGTACTATACACTAACTCATTGAACATCTGCTACAACCTGTCAATCCTCTAACCCTCTAACACTTTCCATGTAAACATGGTTTTTACTCTTATTTGTGTGAAGCTATCAACACGAGTATCTATCGGAACCTCTAACTAACATGTTGTTGTCGTTGCTTTGATTAACCCATTCTCATTTGCCAAGTGACATCTGAAAATCTCAGTGTCTCTAACCAATATCCTAATAGCGCTTATGTGACTATATTGGTTTTTCGAGGTGATATTCATAGGAAAAGTCATAGTCCTTCATGAACTTCAACTATCTGCCCTGTCTCATATTCAGCTCCCTTTGTGTGAAGAGATATTTGGGACTCTTCTGATCAGTAAAGAGTTTGAATTTCTCTCCATACAAATGATGTCCCCACATCATCAGCACAAACACGATCGCTGCCAACTCCATATTGTATGTAGGATAATTCTTTTCATGTATCTTCAACTTTTTGGAGGCGTTTGTAATAACTCCTTTGCTGTGTATTAGTACTTAGCCAAAACCTATATGAGAAGTATCTATATATACTAAAAATGCTTGCCTAGTCTCTTGTAATACTAATATTGGCATAGTAGTCAACAATCTCATCAACTCACCAAATGTTTGTTCACAGGCCTCTGTCCACTAAAAAATGATGTCATTTTATGTTAATTGGTAATTGGTGAAGTGATATTCAAGAAATCCTTCACAAATTGGCGGTAGTGCTCTGCCAAACCCAAAAGGCTCCTGATCTCAGTCACTAACACTGGTGTTAGTTAATAAATGACAACTCAACTCTTGGATGGATCCACTATAGTCTGTGGTGCTACAATAATGCTCCCCATAAACTTAACCTCTGAAAGCGTAAAATTACACTTGTTGAACTTGATGTAGAGTCTGTGCTTCTGCAAGGTTTGCAATGTCTCCTTGAGGTCCTACTCATGATCCTTTCTTACCTCAAATATATAAATATATCATCGATGAAATCTATCACAAAGTGGTCATGAACGGTCTACAAACGCGATGCATCAATTCCATACAAACTATGAAGGTATTAGTCAGCCCAAATGGCATGATCATGAACTAATATTATTCATATCTCGTGCTGAAACCTGTCTTAAACCTATCCTTATCCCTGATCCGGAGCAGATGATACCTTGATTGTTGGTCTATCTTAGAGAAATATTATGCTCCTCTCAAATAATAAAATAAATCATTGATTATCGGCAGTGGATACTTGTTCATTAACGTGACCTTGTTTAATTTTCGTTAGTCGATACACAGTCTCAAAGTACCATCATTTTTGTTCTACATAATGATGGGTGCTCCTCAGGACGACATAGAGGGAGTAATGAATCCCTATATGTCCTAAGTATTGAAGTTAAGTCTTCAACTTCTCTAAATCTAGCTAGGCCATATGATACTGAGATATAAAAATAGGCCTGGTGCTTAGTAGTAACTCTATAATGAAGTCCACCTCTCTCGATAGTGATAAACCAAGTAAGTCCTTTAGAAATAATTCAGGAAACTTGCAAGCCATCGTTATGTCCTCAAGTCTAGGCCTTAACTCTCTTCTATGCATATAACGCTACCAGAGTCTCCATCCCTCTACTAGTCACAAGTCGACTTGTTGAGCCCTCAACTTTCAATGTACTACCTTTATATGTAAACGTCAAACGTCTTGGGATTTCACATATTGTCTAACTAAAATAGTCAATATGAGCCTGATACGCTGCTAGCCAGTATCTCCTTAATAATACATCAAACTTTTATACCTCGAGAACTCTAAAGTCTGCAAGCAACTCTCTCCACCTATCTTCATTGGACATCTCTCAACTAAGGTGTTAGGGTATCTCTAGCTGTGGTACTAATGGTCAAATGTACTCTAAACATAATGGGTGTTAGTTCTACGATGCCTGACATGCAACCAGTAATAAATGATACGGTAAATCCAAAATCTAATAACATATATGAATCTCAAACACAATTGGAAATCATACCCTCGATGAGAACTCGTGTGGCATCGGTGTCTTACTGGACTACCACATGAACCTCTTTTGAGCCTACTATGCATAGACTGCTACTGGCTATGAGCACTCCCTCACTATGTGTCTAACATGCCTATATATATAGCCTATAATCTATCTACGTTGACCCTAAACTTTAAGTTAACCTTGTGCCTAATAATGACCATGTTTTTACGGCTATCTCTGTCCTTGTATTGCATCTCGGCCTCTACCTTAGCCTCAACCTCCGCCTCTGCCATCTTGATGCTGCTCTAGTTGAGCTTGTGGGGCCTATGGTTCTGGAAGTGTAGAAACAGCAAGAGTTCGCAACACTAGTCTGACTAGAGGTGGTAAGGAAAGTGTACCTACTATGTTTTATCGGAGTAGGGTATGATGTATAAGGCACATCTGGTAGGTAATGTGTAGTTGTCCCCTATCCCTGGGATCTTCTATTCGATCTCCTCGATCCCTTGTCCCTCTCTCACCTCCTCAAATACTTATAGTGTGCTCTTCTGAAAAAATTAGACAAAATGTAGTCCCACAAGCGACGCTACCCATGTAGTATGTCTAATTTGATAAGGCTCGCTCAAAGGTCTCACTAAATGTCCTGGTGCTCGTACTGACTACATGAAAATTTATGTGTGGCCCCAGTCCATCATCTAAATGGTACACATCCTTAGAATCATATCTCACATAGTCACAGACAAACTATCTATGATAATCATATCGTTATATATACTGCACCACAAACTCCTCTCTTTCCTTTCTCTGGTCCATGAATTCATTCCATAGCTTCTATATCACTGCGGGTGGGATGTACTACTAATAGAACTTCTGCTTGAAGGCTTCCCATGTCTCAAACTTGAAAAACACAACTACTTTCATATGCCATCAAACATCGGCGTCTCTCTCCATAATGAAAGATGAGAACTTTACTTGAAGTCTATGTTTGATCTTTAGTATCCTATGAAGCTTCTCCTGAAATAAGACCCATTTCTCGATCTTGTGAAAGTTCCATACTCCCTCGAAGTAGGTTGGCATGTGTTTGATGAAATTTTTCAAAAGCTGGACATCGACTAATGTGTTGGAAGATGGGCATGGGTGATGGTACTACATCAGCTATATATACCATTAGTGCGGTCACAACTCGAAGAGTCTGCACTATCGGTGATGATGTGGTCATAGTAGGAAGCTCTAATGCCGCTACAATATGTGTAATAGTCATAGGGGTCGATATCAATGCTGGCGGAGCAAAGCAAGCTGTCATTATAGTGACGAAGGTTATAAACTGCTGAACCTAAGCTATCACTAGGTTAAACGGCCTCTGAATATCCTCAATAAAAGTAGGAAACTAGTTGCTGCTAGTCTCTGCATCTCCTCCTTCTTGCATATCAGCCATCAGAGTCTACAAGTAGATAACAAATGCAAATTACCTACTACGTAGCATAGTGCATATCTATATACATTTAGCAATTAGCAGGTACATAATGTAAATCCCTAGCTCACTTTCGCTCTCTTTCCAAGTAATAGTCTCTAGGCAAGGATCATTTGGTTTGCAAATCCAAGGTATTTGTCTTAGTCAAGTTTTTGGTATACTTATCGAGAACAAAGGCTCTAATACACATTATGTTAGTATCATAATTCCTTAAATCATAAAGTTCTATAAACTTATGTCTCTGATATCAATTGTGATGGTCACTTCTTCTAAATAGATCACCGCCCTACCTAATCCCATACCTAAGCCCAAATCTCATCCACGTAGGACCTAACTATGTATTAGGCTGCATTTCTGTCCTATTTTCTATGTTTAACACATTGAGGATAAGTAATACACATGTAACATTATTCACATTGTTATTGAGTTTCAGATTTAATTGAGATTTTTGCAGTTAAAAAGTTCTAGTGGAAGTCTTAAAAGTTATACGGAAGCAATTATTAAAATCCTAAGTGTGGAAACCCGGAAATAACATCACATGCATATAAATATCAAAAGGATGATAAATAATGTGATAACAAAGTCTCAAGTCAGGGAATTATACCCAATATATAACCTAAAATGTACAGAAAAAACATAAATAAATAATACATCAAAAGTTGAGACCTACAAGATAGGAAGTAGAAAAATCTTTGAGTGCTCACAGATAGTTGTCGGTCTTCTCCTTGCCTGAATGTCTACTCTATGGATCTACTCCAATTGTCATAAAAAGGACAATAGGCATTAAACGTAATAAAGTAATTCCTGGAGATTTCGATACACATTTCTAAGCATAATCGACTGGTATTAAAAATAATAAATATAGTGAAGATGTATTGAAGTGGGAAGATGCTAGAAAGTACCACAGTTACTCAACAAGGGATTGACATAGGCTAAGTAGTAATGATCTAGGTCCGTTCGACCATGAGTCCTGTCATAAAGGGCTTTTCCCACTATCTCAGGGTGGAGCCGTGCTCACACATTTATGGAAGGTTGAAGCTGAGCTTTACAACTCCATGATCATACACATCTCAATCCTTAAAGGCAAAGCTAAGCTTTACAGTAAATAAATCTTTCATATATACATACTTGCCGACTACCCCAAGACTCATACCCTGTGTGAGGGGTAAGTGTAATGGTGTGTAATGGTGAGTGCGAATGTCCCCAGTAGTCTAGTCACCCCCTCTGTTGCATATCTCATAATCGTGCAATGGACCCTAAATTCTGCCACTACTTTATAATTTCAAGGAAGACTTGAATTAAGGATTCCAAGAATAAGTAATATGATTCAAAGCCAACATTCAAATAATACAAGTCCATATATATATACTCAAATCTTATTACTCTAATCTAATAGATGTTATTCTCTATCACGTTTTCATCAAAATAGCAAGAGACACATTAAACACGAGAATAAAGTCATTATTTTCCATTAGAATATGATATCATTATAAAGCCCACATAGAATGAGTAGAATATGAAACAAATTCATGATATCGGAATACAAGGCATTTCATAGTCAAATAGACTTTAAAACAAAGCATAATTAGAATGAAATGTAGATAAGAACCTCGATAAGATTACTTACAAGTCACGCAATGTACTTCTTAGCTTAACTGATCTCCTAACACCTCAAAACATGTACCCGAACTCCCGAGATTCTTCCCAAGGTTTCTAGTAAAATTTACTATGTATTAGAGTTTGTTTAGACCCTTAGTGTGGGTTTTAGGCTAAGCTAGATAGGTTAAGTGTGTTTCAAAAAATGAAGATTTTTGTGTTGTCAGAGTACCCAGCACACTTGGTAATTTATCTAGCGTGCTAATGACACTCTTAGCATGCTCGAAGTTTTTTGTAGTGCACTAGAGCTACTTAGCACACTATAGAGTTTCTCTAGCTTGTTGGTCGTACTGGAACGCATAATTCTACACCTAGAATTCCAAGTTTCCCCTCGGGAATGTCCTCCTCCAAAGCCCTGGATCCCTATTCTTCGCCATCAGGTGTTTGTAACATGAGCCTCCATTAAACATAAACCAGACACTTCATATAAGTTATCAATTACATTAAAATTTAGAGATTTAAATATGCATTTTGTTGAAAAAACTCAAGAACACTAAAAAATTGTAAAATTAAAAACTTTTCGATTTCAAAGTCAATTTTCAAACTTTTATAGAGCTGGATTATTAGAACAAAATGAGGAATTCAAATATGCTATTAGTTTGCAAATATAAACTCATTTTGAAATCCAGAATTCAGATTTAGGTTTGCATGTATCAAGTCTAAAAGTTGTTCAAACTTTGTAAAATCTAAAAATTAGGACTTGGATTTAAATAAATGCTTCAATTTGATTTTAAATAACATCGCAAATGATTTGAAATCAATTATTTATTGAAACCCTTTTGATATCATCACTCAATTCATCAAATGTGACATGAAGATGGAAATTTAGTTACCTAGGGTTTGTAGAGATTTCCTAGTAGTTGATCTCCTTCAATTATTTTTTTATGATGAATTTGATCATTTAAACACCCTAATTTCTAGCAACAAGCACCTCAAAATTCTTTCTTGATGAATCTATGAATTTCACATTTATTAGAAGCAGTTATGTATATAGGTAGAATTTATTTATGGCCATTGATCTTAATGTACACACTCATTTAGAGACTAATCTAATAGCTTTCATTTAGTTTTAAAGCCATTAACTCTCCATTAACTCACCCTTTCTAACACTAATTCATACTTCATTAGTCTCTCAATATGTCTACATATATCTCGAGGAACATCTATGGTTATTGTTTTATTATGCCAACTTATGTTATATTTATGTAATTCAAGCTATAGGCACATTTATTTTACAGATTTAGCCACAATAACTTAAACTAAATCTTACCCCATTACTCTCTACCTTAATCCCAATGTGATACACATCTCGAGGCGTATCTCCACTTGCATCTTGACATTTATAAACAACTTGTAGATTTGACTTAGTTGTTTACACAAATATACACAAATACGATACACTCAAAAATCATCATACAAATTTAAAATATACCTCAGCCACATGCCTCGTTAAGAGTGCGTATTATGATGTAGGCCCCATATCACGGGTCTATGATATGTTTAAGAATTAGAATGTGCTTAGAGATTTGGGCCATGAAAAATACACAAAGTCATGAGATCACCAATTTAATGTAAAATATACTAAATTATAGAGTTAGACTAGTCTGCGCCGTGTGTGTATACGAGCAGCATCGTGAGTGTAAAGGGACAACGCCAACACAATGCCAAGCTGTGAAAAAATTAATTTATAAGAATCTTGTTGCTGATCGTGCCCACATAGTGGCAGAGCTGTGCCCTATAAGGTATGGCACCGATATCAAGATAACGTTTTAAACCCCTTTAAACTTATATTTTCCATACTTGAAACCTATTCCATACACCACCAACCAAGCAAACACTCCTTTAGAACATTATATTAAGAAGTTTTAAGAGAGAGAAAAATGTTCTAAGAGTGATTAAAAGTGAAAAGAGAAAGTACATTGTGGATTTGCACAAGGATGAATGCTAGGGCATTGATTTGTTGAAGAGATTCAACTAAGCTCTTGTGTTTTAGTTTAGGAGGAAAGTGAGAGGGCTTTGATTGATAAGGGCTTGGAGAAGCAAGCTACACTAAAACGTTGTACAGTATTGAGGTAAATTTACAAATTCATTAGTTATGCGTTGAGATTTTTGGAAATTCTTGATGAAATTGCATGAACTGTGGATATGAGGTTATTCGATATGAGGTTATTCGATATGATTTAAAACATCAATAAAACTTAAGGTGAATTAGTCTATGTCTTTTGCTTTATTTGGCATATGAATGACACATGTGAATGAAAAACTTTATTTTAGGTGATTCGAAGATTCGTGTTGTGAGTTGTTGTTTGTGTGAACTTTTTAGAAAATGCCAACAACAAGACAAGCAAGTCAAATTAGTGAAGTTAGGGCAAATGATTAGGAGGCACCATCTTAAAGTATGACGACCCTCTCCCGATATAGAGTCAGGTAGCTTGCCACAAACTGTTACCCAAGCCAAATACCTGAACCAAGCCCAAATAACGACTTGGCACACCCAATTCAACCTGCAAAATAACAAAAAGACAATATGGATATAAATCTATAGAATAAAATCTAGAACCTTACATATGTTTTTCAAGAACTACAAATGGGTTTTCATTTTATAAACCAAATATGTCATCCAAAACACCTATTTAAAATACAACCCAAGTTTAATAGTCTAAAAATGAATATATAGATAAAATAGTATAAGGTTCACATTAAGAGAGAAGGCCTCAAGCTATCGCCTAACCCTTTTCTCGTTCTAGCACTGAACTAGATACCTAAAATGTAAGTTGGCTAAAAACCCAATGAAGGTCAATAAGAGAGAAGACTCGTTCAAACACTAAACATGCAAGTATTACCCATAAAGCAAAATAATATTACACAAGAAGTAATAAATCAAAATGTAAAACATTTAATGAAAATTAATAAAGACATGGTTCTTATTCGTAAAAGGGTTGTATACAAGTTCCAAGTCTAGCAAAACATAAATGTAAGATTCTTAGTTCAATAAGAAAGAAAGTGAGCATTCTTTTGAATCCACATCATGAAAGAGAATTCGGAATTCGTTAATAATTTCCATTTATTCATGCAATGGAGTCTAACAATAGATTTACTATCAGGAATAGTAATAAATATAAATCGTTCTTTCATTTAATGCATTCTAGTTAATGGTAGGAAATTGATGACCGAAACCCTCACCCTCGAGGTGATTTGAACCATTAATGGTCACAATGGCCGTTGTGACCTCCATCTAGTTCCATCAAACCAACAGTAAGTGTTTCCAAGTCATCATCTATTGTAACCACTAGTGAACTTGATATTTCGAGATGCAGACAATGGCGGGATCATAGCCACACAACTACATTTCGTGGCACAAACCACTCACTTTTGATAAGGACACTGCCACACCACTTCTACTCGTAGTGCAAACCACTCTCTTTTAGTGAGCTTACCGCCACATCACTACTTTTGATCTAATAATACAAGTGTTCATATCACATACATTCCATAGATTAGCATATTCATAACATTGACTAAATGTAACCCAAACCCAAGTCATTTGAAACGAACGTGATATTTCTATTTATCTAATATTAAAGTGATATTTAATGCATAAGCGAAGCTCCCTTCTTACATCGATTCACATAACTTAACCCTCTCGATGCACAGCACTCATTCGAGGCTTGATTTGAACTTCTTTGTGAACAAATTAAATAACAATCACATTATTCGACGAATCAATATTTAAAATTAATTATCTATTCAATTACATTGGTGTATGGTCTACTACTGTGATCCCCGCGGGTCCCCCATCGCCCATTAGAGGGCCAAAGGGGAGGGGCCCGCCCAACTTTCCCTAGGGCTCAAGTGTGAGTGAGAGTTAAAAGCATATTATTTTTATTCGTCTTTATATATAAAACATACATATAATACCCAAGTTTTGTTTTTGTTTATATATATATTTGAGCAGGGGCGAAAATAACCCTGGGTCAATTGCCTTTTGGGGAGACTGGCCCCTAGAATATTCTTGGGGCCATTCAACCCCTTAGGGTCAAACCAGGGGCATGACAACCTGGGTGGCACTACGCAGTAGCCTAATGACACCCCTTTAACATGCGGAGGGGGAGCACCCACCGAGGGGAAGGTAGCTACAGCCACCCTTCTCACTCGATCTGCAGGGTTGGGACGTCATGGCAGCATCCCTCCCTCACCTAACCTTGACAGCGGCATGCCGCCTTCCTTTCCGACTGCACCGCCTCTCCCCCTCCTAGGCTACTATTTGCACCGAAAATTGAAAAGAGAAGGGGAAATGGTAATGAAAGATAGATATTACCTTCTTTGGACCTAGAACCATTCCATTACCATCATGTGGTTCTCTCATTTTTTATTTAGGGCTTGTAGATAAATTTTGGGTGGTTAGGGTTTTTGAATTTATTTTACAATAAAGTTGAACTAGTTAAGGTTCACACAATTACTAATTTGCCCCTATGCAGGTTTTTCAGTTTTGGGTCATCACATGAAGAGATCTAAATGAGAATAAACCAATACTTTTTAAGTGTAAGTAATAAATTAGTAGAGAGGCTAAAGAGAAATATGAGATCATTGAGCATAGAGAATTCATTCGCGAGAAAGGAAACTAAAATATTCTATCATGCAACAAGTTTGGGAGCAATTCACTCAGGACTATAGGGAGAACCATATTAATGGTGTGAGTGAAATTGTTTATAAATTTTATGCAGATGCAAAGTTTACCTAGAAAGTTGAACCAGTGAAGGTGAGAGCAATATTGGTCTCTTTCAATGAGCGTTACATAAATTACATACATGGGTTAGAGCACTTAAGCATGGTTGGAGAAACATATACCTTATCGATGAGGTGTATGAGAAACTTTGTAACGAATACCTTTTTCAAGTTATTTAGAAAGCATTGGTTGTCCAAGGATAACAAGGATGGGTAATGGGAGTTGAGAATGTACCAAAGCACATTAATAAAGGAAGCGGGATGAAAATCTTCAGAATGTGGCAAGTTTTTCTAGTTGCTTCATTATACCCGACCACTTAGAAGGGCGAGATCGACAAGGCCAAGCCAGCTTTGTTGTATGAGATTATAAAGAATGAGAAGGATAATATGGGGAAGATCATCTACAAGAACTTGAGTGAGTTTATTATTTCAAAAAGAGAAAACAAATTTTTGTTTCCAACTTTGATAATCAAGATGTACTTAAAGGTAAAACTGTAGTTGATTCGAGAATATGAGTTTAATATTGAGGCCTAAGCAACCATAAATGAGGAGTTTATCATCACATTGGAATCACTGACTAGATATTAATACTCTAAGGATAATAGATAGAGAGAGCTGGGAGGGATAGACTTGAGGTTGAGTTGTCAGCCAAAGAGCAATAGGATCATGCAATAGAAGCAACAGTAGCAGCAGAGTTAGCCTAAGAGTTGCAAAATGAATGGTTTGGAGAGGAGGATGATTACCAGTAGGAGTTTTATTAGTTTACGAGTTTGTGGACCTAATTAAAGGAGAGCATGACTTGGATGGTCTTTAAGTTTTTCCACCACCTCCAGTGCCAAAGGCACCTGTACCACCACCTAAGAACTTGACTCCACAACAACAAAGGTTGTGGATTACTGAGATGAGGAGACAATACAGAGAGGACACTGCTCAGTACGTGAAGGTTTGTTGAGATATGAGCAAGACCAACTAAATGGACAAAGTAATTTCATGTTATTTACAATCATCTGAGAGACATAGCTAGATATGAAAGGAGTAGATGGATGAGACCTACTGATAGGTATCTTAGCTTTCTAGCAGCACCAAACTACATGTTTAATCCATATATGGTGCAGAGCAGAAGGGTGGAGCATCCTTGGCACCATCTTTCGCAGGAGCGGATAATGCTAACGATTATTATGATGATGCACCGTCTTAGGTTGGAGTATCTTTTGACCTTTTTTTTGTTTCAACCTTATTTTTAAACCTTAAAGGTTTGGTTCAACTTTGGGGGCATCAACACCATACTATGAGATTTAGGAAGAAAGGATGAAATAAGCATAAACATTGCAGGTATGATCGTTAAACTTTATTTTTGAAGCTGCTAAATAAGAAAACATGGTAGTGTAATCCTTTTATATATACTTACTAATTGAATGTGTTTAAGTAGTAAAGATTAGGTTATATTTAGTAATATGTAATGCATAAGTAATTCATTTGCAAATTTCATGCCTTTAACTGAGGATGAGTAAGAATACAAGTGTCTTGTTGATATGAAACTCAAGAAAGTGTTATCAATTTTTGAAGAAAATAAAAATGTAGCAAACAATGATATGATTTCGTGATTAGAAACGTAGATTTAGGAAAGACCATGAACTTGAAACAAAAGCAAGAAAAATAGTAGAACACTTTCAAGGAAAAAGTTAGATTTCTAAGGAGTTCTATAATAATTGTGAATCTTACTTAGGAAAAAACAAAAAAAATAATTTAGTACTAAGAAGGCATGAAACTGACACCATGTTTATTGAAAATGTTGGAGTTAAGATTTGCTTGATAAAGTGAAAGTGAGAAGTGCTAGCAAGAGTTTTAAACAAAAATAGAGAGTCTCGCAATTTTTATAAGAAAAGGAGCGGCGAACTTGATTATTGTAAAAAGAGAAATAGGAAAAGGAGCAAGGATCGTGCAACTATATAATTTAAGGAAAAAATGAAAGAAAAAGATAAAAATAAAGAAGAAAAGGCCGAACTTAAATTAAAATTCTTCAAATAAAAGATTTTGATTGAGTATAAGTAACTTAGTTGAGTTATGGTTTATTTCCAACCTTATTAAGTCTTATGGAATCTTGAAGTGATAAAGTTTACAAAACCAGTACGATCTATGCTTATTTGAGAATTATTGAGCTTATTGAAAAATCATGAGATTTTATACATGCTGCTACAGTGGCTAGGTGAAATAAGATTGTGAGTAGTGATGGTTTTGGTTATAAACTATTTTGATGTTTTGAAAGTGAATTGTATGTGTTGTAAAATGCTACATGTTTTTGAAAGTGTAGGTTTTTGGAAAGGAAAGCTCTTGTGTTGATTATTAACTTGAAGTTATTTGAATTAAAGGATAGTTTGTGTACGATATCAAATGAATATAAACACAAGTAATAATGGTAAAAACACTTAGTAAAACATACTTTTGCACAGGATGTGCAAAATTCTATGTTAGGAGGTATTTGATAAGTGATTATTTAGGCTTATTTATAGCTCTAGCTTAGTAATATATTTGGTATAAATATCAATAAATGAGCTCTAATTGATGATATTTATGTATTTTCAGGTCTACAAGGTATAAAAGAGACAAAGGAGTAATTTCATGATGAAACATGGATAAAATGCACAAAAATATGATTTAACGCTGTGGATAGTATGCTTGACATTGTGGGAAGAGTATACACAACATGGATAAGGTGTGGAGAAGAAGAGAAATGAAGAAAAGTGGATAACAATGGTGGTGCAGTTGCAGCGTTGTACACACAACACTGGGATGGCTTAAGGAAGGCGCCGAGCTCAGTGACAAGGTAAAATGCACACAGAGAAGTCGAGGCTATGGAAGCATCGTGGCTTTATACAAACAACACAAAATCACTTATGGACAACGCCAAGATGTAGAAAATAGAAATTTTAGAGTTCTAGTTCGTTTGGAGTTGTTATTAAGGTTTCTAATTGTACTCTGAAGTGGCTTAAGGGTATAAATAGGTATTAGAATGTGGTAAACACACACAATACCATACATGTGCATATATTACTACAAATTAGACTAGTTTAAATTGTTCTTAAGTATTAAGAAGTGTTTGGAGGAGAAGACATTGAGAACTCACGTGTGGTTATTCGATATTAGTTTCTTGATTTAGTTGAAGTTACTTAATTAAATCTTTGGTTGCAAAGAATACCTTAATGTGTATGCTTATCTCAATGAACTGTGAATAGTTCATTTATCTAAGGAATCAATGGATCCTATGGTATGAATAATATGCTATAGTAGTTATGAATGGATTTTAAACTTAAAAAGTACAATGGTTAGAATTCGTATAGATTCTAGTCATAATGTTATGAACATCTTGATCAAGTGTTTGCTAATTAATGGTTTTAGGAGTTACAATGCTATTAGAGCTTTCAAGTCGGATATGGACGATGCACCCGTAAAATATATATAACATCGAAAGATAATTGTTGATTGGGAGGCACAGATAGTAAAATTAATTGGATATAAATATAAGGATATGGAACTTAAAGCAATGTGAATCCTACGTTATTCACAATAACAGGTGCAGTTCTAGTTTGCACATTAGAAACTTTTTCATCGCGATAGTGAGTTGAAGTGGATTTAAAGGAAATCCATTTATTTTAATTAAGCATTGCACACACATAATGAAGATGAACAAAGTGAGTTGAAAAGCATAGTTATTCATTATCTAGGGGAAGTTGTGATCTAATATCTTCTTAGTATAAAAGTACAAGTATTTATATTGTTTTGTTACATTAAAATATTTTAGTTAAAAACCAATTAAAAAGAGATTTTCTTAACAATAGAGTAAATTTGACTAAGTCCACTAAGTGCAATACACTTTTCCCTAAGGATGATATCCATAATCAACATTAGTTAATCACATTATTACTATTATGGAGCCTTCATATATACGGCTATGATCCGTAACCATAAAATGACTAAAACTTTGGCAATCATGCCTAAGAGGCAAGCAGTAAAGAGGTAGTCATATATCCGATGTGATTATTTTATCTTGGATTCCTCGTTCAAGAATAAGTCATAGAACTCATTGATGGTACTCCTATTGTAGTGCACCATGACTTCTCGAACCTTAATTGCCAATTCCTCTCTCGAATCAGGTTGTTCACCCTTTTGTCGTATTTCTAACCCAAGTTAATTCTCATCTATTCCACGAACCCTCTTTTTGGCAAATTACTCTTATATTTCTCCTTGGCATCCCTATCCAAGAATTTCTTGGCTTTGAATGGTCTAGGAAGTCACTTGGAAGTTGATGTTTCTTCCGCATTAATCGAACTACCCGTCGCCAAGGTGCTTACGCCTCCCTAATACTTGCAATGAATTTTACGGTAATGAAGTGTCGGTTGTATCAAAGATTAGATTTACCAATTCCTAAACATAATTTTGGTATATCAATTTTGAAATCCTTAACATAAATAATTCAAAACTTGCATGCACATCTACTTTTTCAAACTTATCAATGCTTAAACCAATTACTAAAGATTTACCTTTGTCCGGGAAAGTTTTCGGCTTCTAATGCCTAGTGGTCCTACACTAAGATAATTCGTTGATGGTCGATTTATTGAAGTTTTCTACAATTCACTTTATCTCACTAAACCCTATTCGACTCAAACTAATTCCCAAATTCCTAAATTTATTGGATTAAGCTAAGGTTATGGTTTTTGACCCTTATTCAAGCTTGGAATAGACCAAGAATATCCGGGGATGTGCTTAAGACTATTCTAAGTCTTAGCGGGAGGAAGAGGCTTTAAAATTAGGGGGTTTCATTTCTAAAAATGTCCGACTATTTTTATAGGCCTGATTTTGGCATCATGGCTTTGAACACACTATGTCAACATGGTGTTAACGGCGCCATGGACAGGGTAATAAGGAAAGTTTATTCTGAAGAGACACTTTTGGCACCATAGTGGCTACATGTATGTATTTGCATAGTGTCCTAAACGATGCGGGTTACTTTCAGCAATTTTACAAGGCCCTCTCCCCAACATTGTCAGTTTTGGCCTGGCACCATGGGTTTTAATGGACGTCGTGGGGCACGATGCTATAAACAAAATAAGATTTTAGGAAATCAAGGTTTGAGGTTCACTTGACAGGGACATCTGAGTGAATTTCCTTGCGGGGAAATTAAAATTTGGGTTTCCTCCTAGTTGCACTATTATTTATAGTCAATAACCTAACCATCCTTAATTTTTTTAGTGCAGATCCCAGTCTTCTCCCCTATTACTATAGCAACGAACCTTAAACAACAAAAATATAGGGCTGCTGGTGCGATCATCGTGTCATTCTCCCTTGTGATTTGAATATTTCTTCCTCTTTGTAACATCATATATTCATCAAATCATCTTAAGTTAACGATTTTTTTGGGTATGTCGATTATTGCAATAGAAGTCTCCAAAAACATTTTGCCTAATATCAGTAGGGGTTAGTTTCAGGTTAATTCAAAAAGATTGCAAAATTGATCTTATAGAACAAACTTACCGATTTTTATATGAACATATTTTACTCGTCTCGTTGCTCTTACTTGGCTACCATTTCCTTTTATAACATAATAGTCTTACGAACGTCAAACTTAAGTTTATTTTTCCTTAAAAAAGATTGAGACATAAGACTAGTGGTGGCTCCAATTTTGATCAATGCGTGCTCATTTAAGAGGTTATTATTTTCACTAGTACCTAAATGGGTCCATTATATAGCATCTTCTTATGAGTCTTTTTAGGGTTTTTTATGCCCTTAGTTTTGGGGTTCTTCCCCATTGTTTCCTTTTCAAGTCGGGTTTCAGAATAGGGGAAGGCCCAGTGATGGCTCTAATGGACATTTGATTATGAAAATGCCTCGAGGCCATACAATATTAAGGATAGTTTTTCTTCACGGTTCCTTTGTTTCAGTCTCCTTCCTATGCTCTAGTAATGCTTTTTCCTTATCTCATGCCAATTTGAATGAAGATAAGTCACTAGGAGATTGTACGAAATCATAGATAATAAATTTGGGCTATCTCACTATCGAGTTCCATGGTTAGGGTACCCTAAAAAATGTCAATTTTCATCCTTGTGGTTTTCAAGAAAGGTATCCCTAGGAGTATGGACAAGGAGTGTGGAAATTATTCCTCATTCGTCATGTCTACTACGTGGAAATCTATAGGAAACATGAATTCAATTACTTATACTAGTATGCCTTTTAATACGCCTACAGGCTTGATCACTGACCTATCTACTAACTGAATCACGGTCCATGTTTCTTCTTAAAGACTCATGTTGAGTTTCTCATAAATTGATAGAGGCTTCACATTTAAGGAGGCACTAAGGTTGCACATCTCCCTTGGGATATTGACATACCCTATAATGCAAAGTATTGACAGCATCCCGGGGTCTTTACATTTAGGAGGAAGTTTCAGGAAAGTTGGTGTTACGAGGAGTTATGTTGGGGAACTTGTAGACACAGGTATCGGGTAGTAGTTATCCATGGATTCTAGACTGGGCTAAGAACTAAAGTATGATTTCTAATCAAACCATATCCTAAGTTAGTTTGTTAAATAAGGTAATAATAGGGCGTGCCATGATATGCGTGTCTGGCTGCAGGATAACGGGTGCCGAGTAGTAGGGGTTAGTGGGATTGCAAATATGCGAAGTATGTGACTAAGCATACTAACCATATGTAAATATACGTATAAGTTTATATTATTCTAAATTAAATTAACTAGGCCTAAGTTAAGAAAATAAAACATTAAGCACTGATATGCCTCGGGATGTGTGTTCTAACCATCTCCATAAGAGTTGGTGTACAAATGTGTGTTAAGTTTATTTGAATTAGTGGGGGTAATGAGTGAGTTTGAACCACTATATCTACATAGAGATGGATAAATATGTAGATGTGTGCTTGACATTTAGTCCATTCTATTACATAAATATATATATATATATATATATATATATATGTGTGTGTGTGTGTGTGTGAATACATGTAGTGCTCATTCTCTACATGCAATACAAAGCAAAATTTGAGATGATGAAAATTTAGAACTCCTTCGCATGTATATATATATATATATATATGAGTACATGTAATCATTCTCTACATGAAACACAAAGCAACATTTGAGAAGATGAAAGTTCATAACTCTTTCTTGTGTTGGTGTCAAAGATTTCAAGAATAAGATCAAAGCATTTCATCAATTTCTTGAAGCATCAAGAGCTAGGGATCAAACATCAACCCTAGGTATACATCTCTATATTTTTAGTTTCATATTAGTTATGGTTTTTGGTCATTTTCAGATGGTAGACGTTTGAGTCTTTGAAATTGGGTTATATATGTGGATTCCTCATTTCAAGCTCATAATTCAGCTATTGAGAAGTTCTTAATTTGGCTTTGAAAACAAAAAGTTTTGAGTTTTTTATTTGCAAAACAAATTAGAAATTTTGCATGTTATTATTATGAACAAGCCTATGTGATCTAGTCATAACTTCCTCATGTTAAATTTAAAAGGATCCAATCTAATGACATTTGAAAGCTAACTTCAAGGGAGAACAACTTTGTCCTACAGAAACTTTTGTAATTCAAATGTTTTCATCTCCATAAGTGTTATGCAAATAGGTGATTGAATGTCTTTATGAGATTTTTGAAAGTAAATATTTAAAAGGCTTAACTCCCTTATTACTTATCCAAATGTCATGATCTTTTTGCATTTTGTTATCAGGTATGTTAGCTACTTTATGACAAAAAATCACAATTTTTCAAATTATAGATCGGGAGAAATAGATTTTCTAATTCTACTACTCGGATTAGGTTCCAATTTGAGCAATTCTTTCTTGAATTGTGATCTCTTTCATTTACAATCAGAGTTTCGTAAACTAGGATTTTTCAAAAGCTAAAATAAAGACCAAAAACTTTGTATCAAGGTAAATTTTTTAGATTTAGACAATTTTATGCCTAAAAATGAGCTGCAACATAATATCGAAATTAAGATTACATTTAGTCTTTCGAAACTGATTGGGAAGATCATTTTAAAACCTATTTAACCAATTTTAATACACAATTAACACACTAAATTGACTTCAAGGTAATGAGATAATGTAGCTTGGGTACCACAGAGCTGGGCGAGGTCAGGTTCGAGAGTTTGATGAAGTCAGAGTGGGTATTGAGGTGATTAAACCCATTGGAATGCCTCACAGAATTCATGATTTTGCTTTATCACCATCAAATTACACATGTGACTGTTGGTGGGCAAACATGAGTTTTCACTTTAACTCGGTTGCGTATAAATTGGTTGTTGCTAATTTACTTGCACTAGTTTGCTTGTTTTTAGAGCTCATGTTCATGGCAGTAAAATGTATCTACGATTGTTGGGAGGGATATAAGATGTTTCCTTAACTTGAAATAGAATCTGACGGGTTCATCTATTAAGTATAGTTGGGGTTTAGCTATTGTAAGCCTGCGAATATAAACGTGGTTCCGGTCCTATTTTATCGATTAGTGGCTAGTTTAGGTTATGGTTTTCTCGAGTTATTTGCTCATTTATTTATTCATTGTTGCTTCGTTTCCAAGCATGCTTTGTTGGTATATGTTGTTACATTTATTCGCTATTGTTTTTGCTTTTTCTATGATGCCAACATTCGTGGGAATATGATTATCTATTGTCAGATGTTGTATTCATATGTCTCATAGTCTAGCAATTTTATTTCATGAATATCGTGTGGACTTCTCTTGGGATTTTACTCACTAAACTCGACACTATTTTTGTTGGGTAACCGAGTGTAGATCGTTCGACGAGCAAGGGCAAGGCGGTATTAGGAAACTACCTAAGAGATAGTGAAGCCAACTCATGTATAATTACAGTATGTATGTATTTATTTTTCGTTGGGTTTTGGGGACTTTAAGACATTGAATACATGTATGTGGATATTTTAATGTACTTATTTTGCCTTTGATATATACATGGTATCTTTTTCCCGAGTTTCCCACTACTTAGGATTGTTAAATATTGCAATTTAAGCACTTAAAGACTTTCATTGTAAAATTGCATTAGTACTTGATAAATTGAATAACCGACTAATTTAAATCGCTAATATTTATATGAAGATTAATTAGATTAGTTAGCCTTTAATGTAAAATATTTAGGCAATCAGTTAGGTCGAGGGGCATCGTAGACAAGTAGGCCAGTACGTGGCGAGGCTTATTGACGTGTGATGCGATGTTGCGAGTCCCACGGCGGCCTTAGAGTTTGGTTCCGCCACATTCAAGGTGATCTAACATTTAGGGAAACCTAAAAATTAAATTCCAATTCAGTTGTAAGTAAACCCTAATGCGACCTATACAATTTAATGATTTATTCTTGTACTTGCAATTGTAAATCCAGTTTGCATTGCTTTTCACATTATTCTTAATCATGCATACATGGCATATGAGTAACATTGTTAGGTTTGGTCTCAATGAAGTATCCCGCCTAGTTGAAAAAAGCTATATGAGAGTAAATCTGGTAAAGATTAGGTATCCCGTCTAGGTGAAATAGACTATATGCGAGTAAATCAGTAAGTGAATAATGTTGACTCTAGAGAGCATTCATTCGACTTTAATTACTATTTTAGGTTCTTATTTACCGTGGCCAACCTGTTTGTGAATCATAAATAGAACTAAAAGGGTTTCACGTCCTTATGTAAATTTATTGTTTAATTGAAATTGCAAATTACATATGTTTTGGGTTTTGGGGTTCATACAGAGCAGAAAATCCAAATCAATTTTTGAAATACCAAAATAAGATCGTAAATAAGTTCCATTAAACTGGATGTGCAAAAGTAAATCATACCTTAATCGGTGATTTTTCTTCTGTGATTGTTCGATCTCCAAGATAATTGATCATGCATCCATTATCGAAAATCTACATACGAATGATGACCGCAATTCGGGCTGGTAGCCCCAAGAGAGATTGAAAATGTTTTTCTTTCTTTCCAAAAATCAAGAAAACTCAAAATTTGCAAAAAAAATCTTATTTCGTTTTAGGGTTTCACCCTTTATTTATATGTGTAGAAAAACCCTCACTTAAAATTCTATTCGTAATACAACTATTGTAGTTAGGCAGTTTAAGTGAATTATACATATGCCCCTATTAATATCTTGTCATATAAAAATTGTAAGGGCTTTTATGTCATGAACTTTATCATGTAAAATTCATTACTCTGGATAAATTGAAATTGTGCAAAGCCATTCTTTGTGTATGACCCGGTTGGTTAATGCGACATTGGCAATGAAACGAAATCATTTTGTTAAACAAGTCTTAAGCGTTCTCTAGCAAAGGCATTATTACTACTCAAGTAGCATGAGTTTCAAAATTGATACAACCTAATGAATGAAAAATACCATATCATTTTGTCATGCGATATCCTTTGACTAAACATAAGGCATGGAAAGTCACCCTTAATGTTCAATCATACTAATCTTGATCTTTGGGTAAACTGGGAACATCCAAGTGACATTGATCATATCGATTTACGTGGACTTGGCCATTATCAGTGTATCATATCGAAAGATCCATTGATATATCTCTTTATACAAAAATGACAAATTTTATCGTGATTGTACACCTTCACATAATATTGACATGGTTACCAATCATAATCATTACAATTGTTTGGGTTAAAGACAATGTCTGATTGTCTCAAATTACCATGCTCTTAATATTGAAGTATATGGTAATCTCTACTCGAAGGACTAAATGATATTTCTATCATGAGTAACACCTATGAATCAATCCATGTGGTGTTCTCAAAGCTGGTCGGTCCAGTACCTTGTTCCCTGACAAGTATTCTTTATCTAGATTCTACTATACGCATGATCATCAAATGACCATCAATCAAGATTCACACTAATCTTAATTCATTATAGTTCCCAATATAATAACCGACTATGGAAAGTTAGGATATTTCAACAAATACTCATGGATATTACTATAAGGTAAACATGTAATCCATATTATTAAATAGTAAATGAAAACCTCAATTTATTAACTAAAATTATAAGATAAACAATATTTATGGATTTTTTTAAGTCACATGCCCCAACATCTCCCACTTGCACTAGGGCTAATCATTCATGTATCTAATACCTAATGACCTAATAAGACCATCATGTTTCGCTTGTAGAAGAGCCTTTGTCAAATGATCTGCAATATTGTCTTCTGTAGGAACTCTAGAGATATTCACATCACCCCTCTCATTAATTTGTTGAATGAGATGAAAATGTGTAAGTATATGTTTAGATCGATTATGTGATCATGGTTCCTTGGCTCGTGCTAAGGCCCTGTTGTTGTTAAAATACAAGCAAACGGGGTTAGCAATACTCAAAACCACAGCAAGTTCATAAATGAACATTTTGATTCAAACTACCTCCATAGATGCATCAAACGTTGCAATATACTCAGCATTTATCGCAGAATCTGCTATAGTTTCTTACTTCAAACTTTTCTAGCTCACTGCTCCTCCATTCAAAGTAAACACATACCTAGACTACGATCTAGGTCATCTATAACAATTTCGAAACTTGCATCTGTGTAACCATTTACAACATGCTCATCTTCTAACTTCCATATACCAAGAATACTTCTTTAGTCCTTCTCAAGTACTTAAAAATGTTATTTACTGCTATCTAGTGACTCCCATCGGTATTAGACAGATATCTGCTTATTGCGCTTAAAGCATATGATACATCATGTTAAGTGGATAATATGGCATACATGACAGATCCAATAGTTGATGTATATGAAATTGTATTCATGCGTTCTCGCTCATCATTAGTCTTTGGACATTGAGTCTTGCTGAGACTTATATCATAAGACATTAGCAACGACCAGTCTTACATACTGAACCTATTCATGACCTTATCTATGTAAGCACTCTGACTTAGTCCGATCTGCCTTTTTGATCCATCCTTATTGATCTTAATCTCAAGGATGAAAGCTCCATCTCTTAATTCCTTTATTGAAAAACACTTCTCTAACCAAGACTTGACACTCTACAAGGTTGGGATGTCATTTCTAATGAGTAATATAACATCAACATATAGTACTAGGAAAACAACCACACTCACACTAACTTACTTGTATACACAAGGATCATCTTCATTTTTAATGGAACCAAATTCCTTAATTGCTTCATCAAAATGAAGATTCCAATTTTGAGAAGCTTATTTTACTCCATAAAAGGATCTTTGAAGCTTACACACCTTCCTAGAATTCTCTAGATGAACAAACCTTTCAGACTATATTATATATACGTCCTTAAGTAACTTTCCATTTTGAAAAGGTGTTTTGACATCCATTTTTCATATCTCATAGTCATAATATGTGGCTATAACAATTAGAATTCTAATGGATTTAACCATGCTACGGGAGAAAAAGTCTCATAATAATCAACACCTTGAGTCTGTCTGAAACTTTTTGCTACTAGCAGTGATTTATAAGTATGCACATTGTCATCCATGTTAGTTTTCATCATGAAAATCCATTTACATCTAATGGTCTTACAACTTTCATGCAAATCAACTAGGTTCCAAACTTGGTTATCATACTTATCTGCCATTTATCTAGATTGCATCTCAGAATTCATGGCACTAAGCCATTTATCTACCTCTGGGCAAGACATAGCCTCCTACTAAGTAACAGGTTCATTTTGATCCCAAAGCAACACCTAACTACTATCAGTAATAAGAATTCCAAATCTCTCAAGCTGATGGCTTACCCTTTCAGACCAACGTGGGCCTTGTGATACCTGTGGAAGTTCAACTAGTTCAAGACTTTATATACCTCCCACTAGCGGATGAGTGTTTTTTTTGTGATTCTTGAACTTCTTCAAGGCTTACTTTATTCTCATTGGTGTCTTTTGAAATAAAATCATTTTCCATACAGATACAATCCGAGCCACAAACACTTTGTTCTCAGTGGGATTATAAAAGTAGTATCCTCTAGTTTCTTTAGGATAATCAATAAATATACACTTTGTTTATTTGTCTAATAATGTTTTAGAGATTTATCATTGTACGAAAGCCTCACAGCCCTAAATCTTAAGGAAAGACAAACTTGATCTTTTACCAAACCACATCTCATGTGATATTTTAGCAACTTCTTTAAAAGGAACATGATTCGGTGTAAACGTAGCAGTTTCTAAGGAATAATCCTAAAAGGAAATAAAAAGATCTACATGACTCATCATAGATCTAACCATATCCAATGAAGTTCGATTTCTCCTCTCAGAAATACCATTCCATTGTAGAGTTGTTAAGGGAGTTAATTATAAGACAATCTCGCAGCTTTTAACATGATCATCAAACTCTTGGCTCAAATATTCACCACCTCGATCTAATCGAAGTGCTTTAGTAGTTTTACCAAGTTAATTTTGCAATTCATTCTGAAATGTTTGAAACATATCAAAAGATTTATCTTTATGATTCATGAAATATACAAAACCATATCTGCTGAAATTATCAATGAATGTCATGAAGTTCTTATAACCACCTCTAGCCATTATATTGATAGGACCACATAATCAATATGTATTAGACACAATAAATCACTTACTCTTTCATTGTGTCTAATAAAGGGACTTTTTTTATCTTGCCTAGTAAACAAGATATACATGTTTCATATGATTCAAAATCAAACGAATCTAAAATTCCATATTTAGGGAGTTTAGAAATGCGTTTCTAATTTATGTGGCCCAAATGAAACTATTAAAGGTAGGTTTGGCTCAAAGCACGGATATAATAACAATTACTTAAAATAAAATAAGTCCACCAGGTAAAATTAACTCAAGGCATCCTACAGCCAACGCAACAACCTTTGCTCCATTTCAAACTCGTAGGATTACTTCTCCTTTCTTTAGCTCTCTGCTTTTAGTGAGACTCTACACGTTAATACAAATGAGAAATCCATATTCGATATCCAATACCAATTAATCACTAGTATATAATTTAAATTCAATAACGTAAATACCTAAAGCAATATTCGCACTAATCTTATTTTTTAGATCCTTAAGACAAAGCTTGCGATTTAGAAACCAATGCCCAAGTGCATGGTAGAAATGACAATTTCGTTCCTTTTTCCTTTTCCATCTAGGATTGTGACATAAAAGAAACTTTAGGCTTGACTTGTTCCACGTGCTTCATGAGAGTCACAAACAACCTTGGAAACTTTAGCCTTGCCTTTGCCATTTTTCTTCAGAGCCTTTCCTTTTTGAACCATCAACACATTAGCAATGTGTTTTTTGACATTCTACTCAGCAATTTTAAGCATAAAATGCAACTCTAAGATAGACTTCGCCATGTTATTCATTTAAAGTTCATCACAAATTATGAATAACTGTCAAGCAATGAATTCAGGATCAAATTTGTAGCCAATTCATGGCTTATAGGAAACTCAAGTTTGTTAAGATGGTCAATATTGTACTTCATTTTCAGAACATAGGGACTAATTGATGCACCTTTAGCCATTTTGTAAGAATGAAGGTTCATGACTATGTCAAACCATTATTGACAAGCCTACTATTAGAGCATTTCTTTCAACATTGTAGCCATGTCGTAAGCTTCCGTTCGTTCCATGTCCATATGAAGTTTAGGAACCCTGGTTGCCAACATAATGCATGCAACATCAGCTGATTCATTGACATGCTTAGTATGTGCATCTTTCACGGCTCTTAAAGCATTAGCTTGTGTTCCCTCAAGAATAGTATTACCAGAGACATACAACTTGCATTCATGCTCAAGAACAATTTTCAAGTTTCTGAACCAGTCAAGAAAGTTGGTCTAAGAAAACTTATCCTTCTTAAAGATGGATCGCACCAACAAGGGATTAGTGTGATTTGAAGAGACCATAGATTTATAACAAAAATTATACAAAAGTTCATTTTAGTATAGAGGAATAGACTCCCACTAAATTAACAACCTTCTTGAAAATGCTATGTTAATTTAAGGGACTAAAATCCATGTTTCACCTAATTCTAAGATAGATAAGGCATGAAAATTTGAATTAGGTTATTTAGGTAGGTACCAATTACCAATTACTTCACGTAGAACTTTTAGTTATTTTTATGAAATTATGAAATCTTATGTCTTAGCTTGTTTTATCTCATCTTGTACCTAAAGCCCAAAATCATTTTGATCATTTTATCAAGTCTTACCATTTCAAATAATAGAGTAATCATTACTCAACTTGCCTCACCGAGATAACATAATGCACTTTGTGGAGGCAGACCTATATTGATGTGATCAAAGCCTTGACAAGTTTTTGAGAGTGGATGGCACTTGACTTTAAATATGGAAAATGGGTTTTTGTTTGTTTTAGTGATCATAATTAAAACAAGATGAAAATCATATATTACAATGCATAAACAATGACTAAACAAGTTAAGAAATTAAACAAGATGAATATCATCTACCCCAGGTCCTACGCGAGCTATTAGTTTTCCTCCACATATTTTGAGGTTTATTGAGAGAACATCTCATCATTCAGCCACAAGTTCTACTCTACAAGTACGGTCACAATCTTAATCATTATCTATATCACGATATCAGACGGTTTCATAAACCTCTTAGCGTACAGAAATGTCATCTAAGTCATAGTCATAATCACAGGGATGGGGTGGCAGAAATAGAGGTCAAGTTGGTTAGGGTAATCCATCGAGGCCTACCAGTACACGGGTTTCATCAGTAGGAAGTATATCAGTTGGACCATGTTATTTTATATAGATAGATTGGGCATCTTAAGAAAGATTTTTCAAACTTGAATTGGGGATAGGCTTTTTCATCATCTATTCAATGTAGACCTCAAGGCATGGAACGTGCTCAGGTAATTGCCGAGCCTGATGTGGACGCCAATATGAATCTAATATAAAGTATTAATTCTATTTATAGTCATTCTAAAAAAGTTTTCATTGATTCTGGTTATACTATTTCATTTATTTCTGGCCAAATGGTTAATGAGTTGCATGTGACTCCAGTGAAAGTCAACATACATTTAGTTCTCAATACTGCACCTGGGAAAAGTAATATAAACATTTTATATGCAAAAGGTGTATAATGGTGATTGTAGGGCATGAGATGGTTCTAGATATTCATGTTTTAGAGTACTTATAGTTTTATGCACTCTTAGGAATGGATTACCTAAGGTTGAGCTTGAAGAGTTGTAAAAATAGTTGCAAGAACTCATAGATAAAGGAAACTTACTAGTATGAGTTTTTGGGGCGCGCCAATTCTTTTTGTGCAGAAGAATGAAGGGAGCCTCAGAATGTGTATATAATACAAATGGTTGAACCAAGTGACGATCAAAAACAAGTATCCTTTGTCTCATATTAATGAATTTTTTACTCAACGGACAGGGGCAAAGTTCTTTTTGAAGATAGATATCAAATATGTCTATCATCAATTGAGGATTAGAGCAAAGGATGTGGATAAGCCCGCTTTCAGTGTGAGGTATGGTCAATAGGATTTTTTCATAATGTCGTTTACATTGACCAATGCACCAACTATATTTTTACATTTGATGCAGTGGGTACTAAAGCCATATTTAGACCACTATGTGATTGTGTTTATTAATGATATTTTGATATATTCTAAGACTCGTGAGGAGCATGAAGAACATCTGCGAGTTATTCTTTAAACTTTGAAAAGTCATCGACTGTATGCCAAGTCCGGTAAAACGCGAGTTTTCGATTTCATAAGTTAATTTTTTAGGACATGTAGTTGGAGCTGATGGAATTGCGGTAGATCCTGCAAAGATTGAGGCAATTATGAACTGGCTGAAACTGGCCACTGTGACAGAATCAAGAGTTTAATTGGTTTAGCCAGTTATTTTTTGCAAATTTATGCAGGATTTCTCCAAAATAGCTTTGCTTATCGCAAGGTTGACCTAGAAGAATGTAAGTTTTTTGTTGTTAAGACCTCGTAAAAAGCTTTTGTTAAGCTTAAGAGTCGATTAACTAGAGCTCTAGTGTTGGTGTTGCTTGATCAAGATAGAGAGTTTTCAAGTTTATGCTAATGGATTTCCAGTTGGTCTAGGTTGAGTGTTGAAGCAGGATAATAAAGTTATAGCTTATACTTCTCGTCAGTTGAGAACTCACGATAAAAATTATCATGTCCATGATCGGGAGCTATTGGTGATCGTGTTTGCTTTGAAGCTCTGGAGGCATTATCTGTATTGGGAAATATTTACTTTGTTTTCAAATCACAAAAGTCTCAAGTACCTATTCTCGCATAAGGAATTCACTATGAGACAAAGGCGTTGTTTGAGCATTTAAGAGAATTTTGTTTCAATCTGGAATACTATCTAGGTAAACCTAATGTGTTAGCCACTACATTGAGTAGGAAACAAGAAGAGGCATTGAATATGGCTCGTCAAATAGCCTATGACTATGAGTTACTCAAAGAAGTCGCATCTATGTCTTTGTCGAAACTTCTAGAATCCCGTGATTTTCCTATTGTTGCTCAGGTCAAGGTGCAAAATATTTTTATTCAGTGAGTCATTAAGATAAAATTTAATGGTATGGATGGTGAAAAATTTAAGGAATTGATTCGGAACATTGATAGCTCTAAATGGACAGAATCTAATAATTAGATTTTGAGATTTAGGGGTAGGTTGTGGATTCAATTAGTGGTTGAGATCCGAGATAAGATACTCGGGGACTTCCATAGGTCTAGGTATTCTATTCATCTTAGTAGGACCAAATGTATCACAACATGTGACGTTTGTATTGGTGGGAAGAGATGATGTCAAATGTTGATGATGTTACAGGTAATGAGAATTGCTTCCAGGTCAAGGCCAAAAGGCAGAGACAACAAGGAACATTATAGCCACTACCCTTTACTAAGTTGAAGTAGGAGCATATTGCAATGGATTTCGTGACTCATCTACCTAGATCTTAGAGGAAACACAATAGTATCTTTGTTATCATCGATAGGTTGACTAAATCTGCACATTTTCTCCCTGTAGATCTTAATTATGGTTTTTCCAAAGTTAAGTGTCATCTATGAGCGTCAGAATCTTCGTCTGCATGAAGTACCACTTTTTATTGCCTCGAATAGAGGCATTCAATTCACTTCTAGGTTAGGGCAAAGTATTTAGGAATGCTTTGGCACTAAAATGCGATTTAGTACCACATTTCGCCCACAGATTGATGATCAATTGAAGTGGTAGATTTAGATTTTAGAGGATATGTCGAGATCCTGCGTTCTCAAATATGGAGGCTCCTGGAGGAATACATTCCATTATGTGTGTTTTTTTACAATAATAGTTATCTAGCAAGTATTGGGATGGCGCCTCTTAAAGCATTATATGGTCGACCTTGTAGAGTATTGTCGTGTTGGGCTGAACTAGAAGCTTTAGATAAGTTACAACCACAAATTGTACGAGATCACACAAAAGTAGTTGAGCAGATTCATCAAAGGCTAAAAGCTCCTCAGGATAGGCACAAGAGTTATTATGATCTCTACCATGGGGTTATTGAATATAACTTTGGTTATTAGGTCTATCTAAAGGTGTCACCTCATAAAGGATTGTACAGGTTTGGTTTGAAAGGAAAACTCTCTCCTTAGTTTATAGATCTATTTGAGATTGTTCAGAAAGTTGAAAAGGTTGCTTACATGATTGCCTTACCATTTCATCTTTTTCGGAGTTCATAATGTATTTCATGTTTTTGTGTTTCTTAAGAAAAAGCATGATTAACATCATATAGCCAAGTGGAATCAGTTAGATTAGAGGCAAGATATTACTTATGAAGAACAACGTATTTAGATCACGCATAAAAAAACTCAAAATTTGAGGACTAAGGAAATTCCAGTTGTACTTGTTAAGTGGAAGTTTCAAGGTGATTCAAAGTTAACCTGGGAACGAGTTTTATATGAAATATCATTTTTTCGCATGTTTTTTAATCCAGGTAAGCTGTAAGTTTAAAATTCGATGACAAAATCTTTAATTAGCGGGAAGAATTGCGGAATACCAAAATTCCCTAAACTATAATAGATGACTAATTTGTGATTTTCGAATTTAATTTAACTGTTAGGAATTCATTGTGGGACCTACGCATGATGGACCGGATATCATAAGCTAAATCTTTTATTTTTGTTTGTTGTGTGCCTATTGTATGTATTATCTCTTATTCATCATGAAATAGAGTTCCAATTAGTTTTTTGACACATTGTCCTAGTGTCTCAGAGCGCGTTGGTATTTCCTTCATTTTTTGATGAAATTTGGGTGTTTTTTGGGGTTTAATTTGGACATAAAAACAAGAGATAAAAATGAAATAAAATTTAAAAATGAAAAATTACATGAAAGGCAACTACTTTATATAGAAAATGATAAGTTGTAAGGGGTAATAGGGTAATCAGCCTACGCTTTTGGTTTACAAACGAAATCGAAAATGGGGTATCATCTTCACTGTTCAACTGTCATTGTTTCCTCTCATCTTCTTTATTTTCATCTCTCTCTAGTTTGATCCTCTCTCATTCTCAATTTATTGATCTTTTTCCCTTCTTCATCCCTGTTTCGTTTATCTCTTTTGAGATATAGAGAAGTAGAGACTGTGGTGTGTGCATGGATCAGGGTGAGCATGAAGTTTGTATATTCGATTTGGTCCTGAATCAAATGAGGACTTTGATGATCAAATTGGAATTATGTGGTTGTGTGCGTTGTTGTTACATTATGAACTTGAGAAACATGGAGATTTGGTTCAAAAATAACAACTTAGCAACACAATAGACACATAAAACACAACAACCTCAACGGCAAGAAAAAAAAAGTAAAGTAGTGAGGGGAAATGAGTTAAGAAAAACAAAGATGGGGGAGGGGGAAAGTGCGACAGCGTGCCCAACGACATCAAAATGAAACAGAGACCTCTATTTTGTTTCAATGGTGTGAATGAAAGCAAGGGGCTGATCCCCTAATCAGGAATGAACCGGATTCGGCTCACTTTCCCCTAAATCGGACCGACTCGAACTCAATTCAAGGGATCAAACCTTTTTCATTCAAAAAAAATGTTTTACTTTACATAATAAAAGAATCCTTGAAAAATAGTAAAAATATTCAAAAAAAATAAGATTTCAACCAAATAAATGGAATTTTAAGGAGTTCAATGAAAAATATGGAGAAGTTGGGATTTTCATTGAACTTTTATTCGGGGTTTTTCCTTATAAAGTGTAATTATGGGTGATCGACTTTAAAACATCAAATAGGATTCAAAAAACCATATGAATTTGTTTAGGTAGATTAGAGATAAGATATTGTATTTGAGAATCAAATAATGGAATTGAGGTCTCAATAAATATTAAGAGTATTTAAAAGAGTTGTCGGGATTTTAATGGGTTTAAACACCGACATGACTTGGAGATTATGATAAATTGTTGAAAATAGTACAATTGAGCCTAGACTCATAAATTATGAATTTTTTAGATTTAATGGGATTTTCAGAATAAGGGAATTTTGGGAATGTATGAGCGAGGACTCGTTTAACCAACTTGCATTGGTTTGATCATAAGTAAAAACTATTTCTAGCTTCCTATAATAATATGGTTTATATTTTGCACAGTGAGGGAATGAAACTCTCGATCATGCATTCATGGCATCTAGATAGAGCTGCCTCTGATTGGATCATAAATGTGTAAGGTGCTCCACTCTAGACTAGACATTTCTGTCGACGTCTAAGGCGGGTAATGTCGACCCTGGGGTAGCAAGCATCAAGCTCACAGTACATTCTAGGTTCATCGTGAGAGGGCTCGCTCGTTATGAGCTTAGAACATGAAATGAGGACTCATGTTGTATATTTATTTTTAATATTTTGTTTTCTATGAAATAGTCATATTATTTCTTGTTATTACCTATTCTACAAAGCAAGGTAGATGTATACTTATCGGACACTGTTTATTTTGTATACATTGTTGTTTGGTGTTCTCAAAATGGCTTTGTCAAGATCTGAGGTTAAGGAGGTCAGAATGGGAAAGAGGAAGCTAGAAGACCATTGTTGAGGAGCTCTTTTCCCTTTGCATGTAATTATTGTTTATATTATTTTGTTCGAGGTTTTTAGGGTAAATATATGACGTTAATTATTTGAGAAACAGCTTAAGTAGTTCCTGAATTGAGTTGAAGTAGGTTTGAAGCTTAAATAGTTTAATTTTATATAAGTTGAGACCGAGAAACAATTTTTGTTTAAATTTGAGGTTGAGAGTTGTAATTAAGGTTTATAAGCTTGTAATTTAGTTTATAATTTCAAATTGGTACCATATTGTGAACTACAAGGAGTTGTTAGTCCTTTTAGGCCTATCCCCATTCTTTTGTCTATTAGGTTTTAGGTGCCAACAGTCCATAATTAGAGGAGGTGCTATCAAAATTATTATAAATGTACGAAAAAACATTATGTATGATTTCCTAGTTTGCTTGAATTGAAAAAGTTGAGAACTATGGTTTGGATAAAGATTCCAGCTTAGATTTCGAGCAAAGTAAGGATAGAATTAAAAGTCATTTCTAGGTTTAAAGTTAACTATATGGTTTAAGTGCCTAATTAGGGTAATTAGGTTAAGTTAGGGCTTAGTGAGACGAGTCCTGAAATTTCTTTCCAACTAAATAAAGTTTATTTACTATTTCCTATTTTTCTCATTAATTATGGCATAAACTCTTTTCAATGCAAATATATATATAGAAACTTGATCAATAATCTTTGTATAGCAAGATTCTTAGAAATATATATTATTAATCTTATATTACCATTTCGATATTTTGCCCATTATAATGTCAAACACAATATGATCAGTCTCCTCTAAACTCCTCGAGTGCATACACAATCAATGTGAAGTCAAATAGGGTATAACTATTCATTTCCATCAAAAAATTTCTATTTTCATTGGTAATATTAATATATCACTTTCATTTCTATACAAATTCAAATTATATTCAACTCTTATCTAAATAAAATGAAATGAAATGGTAAAATATTATCGGTATTATGGAATATTTCTAAAAAATTCAGTCAACTTCTGATAAATAAATGGATTCTACCTCTCGTTTCTTTCATACTACACATTTTCAAACATCACTTCACCTATTACCCCTAAACTCATTCCAAATCTTGTCCTCAAGTGTGACGGCCCCAAACTCCAAGGCAAACTGGGCACCGCCACGTCGCCAGACACGTCACCAAGCATGCCACGTCACTGCACACTTAATTTCGACTGCCTGCGACCTACACCTTTATACATACCTTATTCGCCTTAACTTAGTGTTTATGAAATTTTTTATGCATATTCTTATAAAATTGACTAAGTTAAGTTATTCACAATTTATTAAATTATTAAATATCAAGCGGAAGCCTTTTAAAAACATGCAAACACCGTATAAAAGAAGGTTTGCATTTGTATAATTAACCCTATAGTGTGGAATCCCGGTAACATATACCATGTATATCGAGAGCGACAAAGGTACTAAAAATGAGCATATACATGTATCAGGTATACAAGTCTTTCCCAAAATAGCATAAAGTAGTTAATAGATACATACAACTACATACGCAAAAAGTGGCGGCCTCTTCCTACTTAGGCGTAGTCGCCTAAGACTCCTTTGCCTCGGCTCGTCGCAAGATCTGCGATTTGTCACCAAAAACAATGACAAATCCCAGGTGAGTAAATACCAGAGAACTTTAGCTAATATTCACGAATTCCAATGAAACGGCTACAATTCATGCAATTTAAATAAATGATAACAATAAGGAAATTCGCATGAAAATAAATCGTTGAGAAGTCAAATTTTTGGACACGAGTGTAGCGTGACAGAGAACCCTGATCGACATCCGGGAATCTTCGTAGCTAAACCGAGAGGAACCATTGACGACAACTTCGCCAAACATCTCACGGTCGAATGAGATGAACCATTGAACGGAAGACCCCGTCCAAACATCTCTCGAGAGGAACCATTGACGTAGACTTAAGACTACGTCAAACATCTCTCCACCTACGGGTTTTCGCGAGAATAGTCACCGCGTAGCCCTACCATGGCCAATTATTCGAACAACGCGGGGTAGCTAGCCCTGGGGTGGGAATCCGTGCCATGCCGACCCCGTTGACAAACACACATACACACGTGAGAGTGGATGAACAATAATTGAACAACGATAAATAGCGCAATGGAATAATTTGGAATGCACAATAAAGCAAATGCAATAAAAGAATTTTAATTAATTTTCTCGTGGGATCACTTACCTCAAACGCTTTCGAAACGTCCCACACTCGCCTCGAGATACGTACCCGACACCCGACTATGATAGCTTAAGTCCCTAGTGTCAATTTATATCATTTAGGCATAATTTACATAAATTATTCAGATCATAACAAAATTTGGTGAAATAAACCTCACCATAGCCTTCAAAACCATTTGAATCCATCGCGTTGTCGAACATTCGTCGAAGTCGCGCCACCGCCGTCACCACGTCGCTGCCGTGCCACGCCGGTGTCGCTGCCGCACGACCGGGCGTTGCTGTCGCGCCACGACGCGCGCTGCCGCGCAAGCACTGTTGCCGCACCACGCCGACAGCGACCCGCTGCCGGCGCCGTGCGGAGCCGCGCCACGCAGGAAGCGACGCACTACCGCACGTCGCCACCCAGCTCTCTCTTTCGCCATCTCCGCGATTTCACTCCCCCGGCACCGCCGCTGCCAACCGCCAGCTCGGCCCGGCGCCACTGCCGCTCGCGTTACTACTGCCGCCACCAACCCCCGCCGCGAAGCTCGCGCACACGTGCGTCCCCGGGTTCGACGCCACTTCCTCGACCGCCCCGCTCCTCCGCCGCTCTGTCCGACGCTCCTCGCTGCCGGCGCCACGCTCGCCACCGCCGATCTCCTTCTCCGCCATCTCCTCTCGTCTTTCGTTCTCTCTGTTTCTCTCTTCAATCTCTTTCTCTCTCTTCCAGTTGCTCACTCTCTCTCTCACTTCTTTTCTATTTTCTTTCTCTCTCCTATCCGTTTAAACAAAAACAATTTTATTTATTTATTTATTTATTTATTTTTGTAGAAAAAGACGAAATAGCATGATGAGGGATGGGTTGATTTGATGTTTGATGTGATGTGTGATGTGATGTGACGACTCAAACCCATACCACCACGTACACCCGCGTTACGCGCACTCCGCGACGTTTCACACTCTCGTCACTACACGCGCACAACGCGACTAAGCGAAATTCTTAATTAACGCAGCGCGAACTATTAAAAATAGTAAAATAATTAAATATTCGCAACACAAAAATAACATATTTCCGATTAGGTGTGTCACGGACTTTTCCCACGACGTCCACGTGGGTCTGAGCTTATGATATTAATTTCTAATTAGCCGGTTAATCGGGATTAATTAAAGCGGACCGTTACATCAAGGTTTAAAATTTAAGGTTGATTTTCTAACAAAAATAACAAATACCTCGTGAAGCATAAATGAATAAATAAAAAATTAACTATCGTATGAATGAAGTGAGTAAGTAAAAACAATTTAAACATATCTAAGCATAATTGCATAGAATTGAATTGCATTTAGCACATTAAACCATTTCATTGTATCAATTTGTGAAGTCATACCAAAACAAATGTACTAAAGTGTGAACGTATACCACATCAATCAAAGTGTTACAAACATAGAGACATCAGAACAATAACAATTAGGAAAAGAATTAACATAGAGAAGAAGGAAAATACCTAAACCGCCGTCTAGAAATTGCATCACCATCATCCCTACGATCAGGCTATTGGGATAAGTATCTTGACTCTTGATCATAAAGGTTGTATTCTACACCCTCTATAAAGTTATCTTCAATAAAGACTTCTAGGATAGGCATCGTCAGCTAGAGTGATGGAACGTGAATGTTCGTTCCCTCACCTTGAGTCCTCCCGGTCTTACGTTGTTTTGATCTAAAAATGCTTCGAGTAATCTTACGTTAGTTCTGGAATAAGAACTCTTGATGCCTAAGAGTTCTCATCTGGTTACGTAAGATTGTTTGCATCATAGCCATTTTGTGTCATTTGTGCCTACGCCAGTGAAGTCCTCTACATGTGGCTTTATGGTGTGATTCATCTACTCATGGTACATGACAATCTGAGATTTCTCTAAGTTTCTTTGGTTATCTACCCGTACTCTTCTTCTTTCTATGGCCTATCTCCTTTGTATGGAATTTCTCTCGCATTCGTCCTCTGATTCAAAATATCCCTTGACCATCTTACTTTTCTCAAATCACATCGCCAATGATGATCTCATCAGGAAATACTTCAAATCGGACTCTCCTCTTTCGGAATTGATATTGCTTGCAAAACTGGGTGGTCATCAATGGAAAAGTTAGTTTTTCATTTTTCTTCGTGGTCGTGGCGTTCCTAATCGATTCATAGATTATTCGACCTACGTTAATTTACTCGATCCCTTATACTATGTGGTATAAGAGAGTCGCCCTCTAATTTACTACATCATAGTGTAGTAAACTAGGTTGTAGGCTCGCGTTCAAGAAGAAGCTCTAGGCTTTAGTTGTTTTCCCAAAAATTTATGCATGTATGTATATTAGGTACCCGTATGAATCAAAACGGAAACCATCACCCTGGAATAGCTTCTGAACTATTCCTAATGGTCTTATAGGGAAATCTTTGTCAATACATATATTCAGTTTTAAGGTACTCATTATTTTGCGTCAAATGTACTTTCGGTAAACCATAATATCAATTTATTCTCTCAGATGAGTAATTCACTAGTCTTCATTAAACTATTGCTACAGTTTTGTTCTCATCTCCATGCCTATTTGCATAGAATTCTCTAACTACTACGGTGCATCCCATTTCAAAATAAGATCTCTTGTCGTTATCATCGTAGTAATCCCTACTCAATAATCCTTAGTTCATTTCCCTTATTATGTTAAGGATTTGAGGCCGATACTTGACTTCATTTTTTTATATTGAAACCCCTTTTCACTGTAATATTTATATTCTTACTAATGTCACTCTCCATCCTAGTAATACGTTTATAAGGTTGTGGGCATGGAAAGAAATGGTAGGTGTTTCCTCTATTTCTTCCTCTCCTTCTAAATCATATTTAAAACTTAAGGGCGGAGAAGGCTATCTAGTTGCTTTAGTTCATGGGTTATTCATTGAAATCCCTATTGGTCTAATTGGTTTGGGTGGAGCTTCGGGTTTTTGTTTAGGCATTTCTACAAGTTGTGCCTTTCCCTTTTCCTCTCAAGAACTTCTACATTTCCTACTCCAGCCATTTTATCAGATTTCAAAAATATAAATTTTGAAAACTTACGAAACCTGTAAATGATCAAGACATCATCAAAAATAGTTCAGTTAATTCAAGATTTTATTTTAAAAGGAAAAATCTATTCGGAAAGCTATTTTGAAATTCGTCGTAAATGTAAAATAGACTTTGCATCGAAATGATAAAAAAAAATGTAAACTTAAAAATCAGTTTTCTAAAAGTGGTTAAGTAATTTGGTGACAATTTGTAAGTCTTTTCGAAATCATAGCAACTTAAATCAAAATAAAACAATAATCAAACCCCCAAACTTATTTCAAACTCGAATTTACAAACCATTTGCAATGATGCAAAAATATAGCAATAATTCTGAAATTGTTGAATTTAGAGACCAAAGATCAATGTGATCACTAATCCAAGTATATTGGAATCAATAAAACTATTTTTTTAAGAAAACTGAATAAATTCCAAAAAATCAGTTTTTTAAAAATATTAAAGAATTTGCAAAAATCCTTTAGTCAAAATTTCGATGAAGTAAAGAGCTAGGATTCTTGTAAATACATTTTTGAGAGTGAATCTCTCAAGATTGAAGCTTTTGAACTCCTTTATACTTATCCTTCAAGTTTTAGGTTAGAATGGTTGAATCTAGGCGAGATATTTAGATTTAAGTAAAATGGATGCAATGGTCTGCAAGTGTGAAAGGTTTAAAATGTGTGGCAATTTTGTGTTTTTGGTTTTATAAAACAAAAATCTTGCCTAGCAATTCTTGTTTAAGTGGAATCGCTGGGAATCGCTGGATGAATCAAAAATAAGTAAGCTGCTGAGAAATTGTACGACTTACCGATTTAACCATCAATTCATTTTTAAGCGGAAACAGTGGGAATCACTTACTCCAAATTTTACATTAAGTTTCATGTGTACCAATACTGATATAGCCAGTGATTCCTAGTGTTAATCTAAATCATTGGGAATCGCTAGGCTTATCTTATAGTTTTTTCAAGTTATCTTGTAATTAACTTATTCATCATTCATAAAAATTCATATTGAGGTAGAATTGACCAAAACTTCAAAGTTTGAATAGGACATATAACTAAATAAATAATTTATTAATTAAATAAATAAATAATCATATGAGCAACCAAATAATGGGACTTGCATAAATGACATATGAGCAAAAATAACTCTATCATTCCCCCTCAATTGAAATCACCTCTTGATTGAAATCTCGAAAATATCTCCAATATGATAATCAAAAGGTGAGAGAACAAAAATATACTAAACTAAACTAAATTTCTAATAAAACATGAAATAAACATAAAATATTAACTAAGCGCTTTGGTTTATCATCGTTGGCTTAACATAACCCTTTAAGAATTAGTTTGCATCTTCAAACTTAAATTTAGGATTTTTCACTCTAGTACCATTCCAAAAAGTGAGTGATCGGCCATTGATTGTCAGAGTAATTGTTTTGTTCAAAATATCTATAATTGTATGAGTAGTGGCTAAGAAAAGTTGTCCTAACATTAAAGGTTGATCTTCATTGATAAAGTGAGGCATTACCAAGAAGTTTGTAGGTATGATGTTGTTGTATACTTGAATTGGCATATCCGTGACCATTCCTATTGGTTGAATTGAAGTTCCATCCAGTAAAGAGAATCTTTAAGAAGTCAATTTAACTTCAATTGAGTGTGTAAAAAGAAATATATGAGCATGAGATTTGCATTAGAGTTTGTATCATACCGAGCTCTATAGTACAAAATCCATTTGATTTTACTGTGCAAGTGTATGCCCCCAGGATCATTAAGCCTTAAAGGATACAAGTCTAGCTTTTTCTTTTTCTTTCTTTACTAGGACTCAAAAACTTCCATCTTGTTAATGGTTTTTCCATTACCTGGCTGCTTAACTCTCCATTCTTCGGTTACTTTCTTTCTTTTGAAATGTCTTGAAATATTTCTTTCTTTTGAATCCATTTATCAATTTCCGTTATTACTGCATTAATTGCATAAATCTCAACGTTAAAATTATCATAATAGTTTAAGTCTAATAATTCATTATCATCTATTTCATTATCAAATAATTTATCATATTCTTTACTGGTGTCATAGTTATGTTCATTATTAATCTTGAATTTGACAATTTTGTCTTCAAATTTCATAGACATTATTCTTTCAAAAATATATAACATAGTTGTACCTGTCTTTAAAAAATGTCTACCTAATAGTATTGGCAATGGATTGGGTGATGTAGATTCTCCTATTTTTTGACATAAAAATCAGTTGAAAGTACTAAATCATGTACTTGTACTAATATGTCTTCTAATAATCCATATGGTTTAGTAATGGTGTTGTTTGCTAAAGTAAAATTAATAGGCGTATTAGTTAACGATCTTATTTTCAATGATTCATAAAGTTTAAGTAACATAACATTAATTGATGCCCTTATTTGGTTTTAGGGTTCATACGCAATGAAAAATTCAAAATAATTTTTGAAAAATCCCAACAAGATCGAAAAGTAAGTTCCATTAAACTAGATCTACAAAAATAAACCATACCTTAATCCATGATTTCCTTTTTTGATTGTTCATTCTCTAAGACGTTCAAGCATGCATCCTCTATCAGAAATCCATATACGAATGGAGATCACATTTGGAGTGCTACAACCAGCAGAGATATAAAACATTTATCTTTCTCTCTCAAATTCCAGAGAACTCGAAATTAGCAAAAATGAAAATCTTCCTTTGTTTTAGGGTTTCAACCTTAATTTATAGATGTAGATAAGCCTAATCAAAAAATATATTCATAATATAACTATTGTATTTAGGCAGTTCAAGCAAATTACACAAATGCCCCTATTCATAAGTTTCCATATAACAAATCGTAAGGGCTTTTATGTCAGGAATTTTATCATATAAAATTCATTACTTTTGACCAAATGAAATTGTGCAAAGTCATTCTTTGTGTATGACTTAATAGGTTTATGAAACGTTGGTAGTGAACCAAAATCATTTTTGTATATAGTTCATAAGCGGTCCATAGCATCAAGGCATTATGACTATCCAAGTAGCATGAATATCAAAATCAATACAAACTAATGAATAACATATATAATATCTTTTTGTCGTGCGATATCCTTTGATTAAACATGAGGTATGGAAAGTCACTCTTAATGTTGAATCGCACTAGTCTTGTTCTTTGGGTAGATTGAAAACAACCAAATAACATTGATCATATCAATTCTCTTAGACTTGGCAATTTAACAGTCTAACATATCGAGGGATCCGGTGATATCTCTCTCTATAAGAGATGGAAAAATTCTATATTGATTACATAATTTTACAAATTATACATTTGGTAACTAATCACAATCTTTATGACAGTTTGATTAAAGACAACGATTGAGTATGTCAAATTACCATGCTCCTAATATTGAAGTATATAGTAATCTCAAGTCGAATGACTAAACAATATACCTGTCATGAGTAAAACCCTTGACTTAATCAATGTGGTGTTCCCATAGCGAGTCGATCTAGTACCTTGATCTCTAATTAGTACTCATAATCTTGATTCATATCCCGATATGAGTGATCATCACATGAACAACAATCAAGATTCACACTAGTCATAATTCTTTATAGTTCCTAGTATAAGAACCGACAAGGGACATTTAGAATATTTCAACAAATACCCATGTATCTTATTATAAGGTAAACAAACAATCACTAATAATAAAACAGCAAATGAAAACATTTATTTTATTACCTAAAATTATAAAATAAATATTGCTTGTACAGGCGTATGCGCTAACATCTCGCGCTCGCACTAGGGCTAATCATTCATATATCTAATACCTAATGACTTAACATAACCATCATTTTCCCTTACGGAAGAGCCTTTATTAAAGGATCTGCAACATTATTTTTCCACAGGAACTCTACAAATCTTCACGTTTCCTATCTCAAATATTTCTCGAATGAGCATGTTTTGATGTATTGTTTGATATTGGTTTCTTGGCCTATGTTATCGCCCCGTTATTTTCCTAATACAAATAAATGGGGTAAGCAATACACGAAACCACACCAAGACTATAGATGAGTTTTTTAATCTAAACTAGCTACATAAAATACTGCGATATACTCAGCTTCTATTGTAAAGTTTACCACAGTTTCTTGCTTTTGAATTTTTTGGTCACTGTGCCTCCATTCAAAGTAACATATATCCAGACTACGATATTAAGTCATCTATATCTTTTTGAAAACTTGAATTTATGCAACCATTTACAATAAGATCTTTTTTCAAACTTCCATAGACCAAGAACACTTCTCTAGTCCTTCTCAAATACTTAAGAATCTTCTTTACTACTATCCAATGACTCTTATTAGGATCGGACTAGTATCTGCTTGTTGCACTCAAAGTTTATGATACATCAGGTCGGGTGCAAAACATTGCATATATGACAGATACAATAGCTGATGCATATGGAATCGTATTCATGTGCTCTTGTTCATTATTACTCTTCAGACAATAAGTCTTGTTGAGACTTAGACCATGAGAAATTGACAATGACCTTCTTTTATGGTCTTTTATGTTGAACCTATTTAGTACCTTATCATTATAAGCATTCCAAATTTGAGTGATCAACCTTTTAGATCTAATCCTATATATCTTAATCACAAGGGTGTAGGTTGCATCTCCTAAGTCTTTCATTGAGAGACACTTCCTTAACCAAGACTTGACACTCTGCATGGTTGGGATGTCATTTCCAATAAGTAATATATTATCAACATACAGTACCATGAAAACAACCTTGCTCCTACTGACCTTCTTTTCCGTACAAGGCTCATTTTCATTTTTAATGAAACCAAATTCCTTTAATGGTTCATCAAAACGAGAATTCTAGCTTCAAGGAGCTTTCTTTAATCCGTAAATGGATCTTTGAAGCTTGCACACCATTCCTAGAATTTTCAAGATGAACAAACCCTTCAAGTCTTATCATATACATGTCCTTAAGTGACTTTCGATTTAGAAAAGCTATTTTGACATCCATTTGCCATTTTTCGTAGTCATAATATGTGGCTATTGCAATTAAGATTCTAAAGGATTTAATTGTGGCTACAGGAGAAAGTCTCATCATAATCTACATTTTTAGTCTGCCTGAAACCTATACTACAAGCCATATTTTATAAGTATGCACACACCCCCTTATTATAATTCTGAAATATGTTAATTAAATTTTTTAATTAATTCAGGCCTACCTCAAACTTATTATCTTATCCTACAACAACAACAACATACCCTTAGTCCCAAATTAACTGGGGTTGGCTACATGGATCAAACTTTTCCATTGTGCTCGATTAAGTGCAATTGATGGTGAGCTTTGCAAACCATTCAAATCCCTTTTAATTAATGCATCCCATGTTAACTTTGGTCTGCCCCTACCTCGTCGAATTTCTACAGTTTCTATTGAGTCAAGTTTTCTAGTTAGGGCATTTGTAGGCCGTCTTTGCAGGTGACCAAACCATTGCAACCGCCCTTCCCTAATCTTCGTATCAATTGGTGCTACTCCTACTTGTCTTTGAATTTCTATATTTCTTATTCTATCTTTACGAGTTTTACCACTCATCCACCTAAGCATCCTCATGTATGCTACGTTCACTTTATGTAATTGTTGTTGCTTTACCGCCCAACATTCACTTCCATAGAGCATAACCGGCCTAATTGCGGTCCTATAAAATCTCCCTTTTAACTTAGTAGGAACATGTCGATCACAAATCACCCTTGTTGCATTCCGCCATTTCTTCCATCCAGCTTGAATTCTATGCGTGACATCATTTTCAATGTTACCATCATTTTGTATGATTGAAATTTAAAATTTAAAATACTTTGAATCCTTTGTCAATGGTATGATTATGCTTATCTATGAAATGCATGTGATATGAACACTTGTGTTATTCAATAAAAAGCGGTGATATGGTAGTTTTTTCATCAAAAGAGAGTGGTCTGCACCACGAGTAGCAGTGGTGTGGCAATGTGCCTACCAAAAGAGAGTGGTTCACGCCACGAATTGTAGTGGTGTGGTTATGATCCCACCAAAAAGAGAGTGGCCTGCATCATGAAATATCAAGTTCACATGTGGTCACAGTCATTGATGGCTTGGAAACACTTACTGTTGGTTTTATGGAACTAGATAGAGGTCACAATGGCCATTTTGACCATTAGTGGTTAACGTCATCTTGAGAGTGAGTGTTTCGGTCACCAGATTCATGCCTTTAACTAGAATGCATTGAATGGAACAATGAATTAAATTTATTCCTATTCATTATAGTAAATCTCTTGTTGGACCTATTACATTAATAAATAAAATTAATTTATGAATTGCGAATCCTCGTTCATGATGTGGTTTTAAAAGACTTCTCACATTCTTGCTTATTGAATTATGAATCATAAATTTATGTTTTAATTGACTTGGAACTTTTTCGTACCCCGTTTACAAAGAAGAATCAAGTTTCCATTACTTTTTATTAAATGTTTTACAATTCGGTTACTACTTCATGTGTAGAATTGTTTTACTTTATAGGTTATACTTGCATGTTTAGTGTTTGAGCAAGTATTCTCTCTTATTGACCTCCATTAGTTCTTTTAGCTCACCCCACTTACATCTCAGGTATCCATGTTGGCGTTAGATCAAGAAAAAGGAGAGAAAAAGGAGAGGTAATAACTTGAAGCCTTCTCTCTAATGGTGAGCCTTATATTATATTATCTATATATTCATTTTATAGGTTATCAAACTCGGGTTACATTTTTAATGTCTTTCAGGTAGATCGAACCTTACTCTCCGTTAGTTTGAACTTCTTCTTAGTAAATGAATGACTTTAAGACAATTTATGAATTGAGGACCCACATATTATTTCATGGTTAGACATATGAATCTTGTTCGCTTTATTCCGCATTTTGGTCCATGTGAACTTGTTCAATTATTCCACAAGTTGTTTTAGGCTTGCCAAACTATTTGCTCGGGCTCGATTCTGGTGTCAGGCCTGGGTGGCGATCTTAGCAGGGCAACCCGACCCTAAGTCGGAGGAAGGTCATCACAGATGGTATAAGAGAATAGGGATTAAAACCTAGGGAAATGTTATGTTAGTGGAACCTATGTTTATATAGCCTTTAAGATTTAAAGGTCAAGTTTAAGTTAGAAGAATAATTGGTATGGGACATTGGTTCAAAGTCGACTTAACATATATGAATGATAAATCCTAGGATAGGATGGGACAAAAAGAATTTGAAATAGATTTAATTTGATGATTATTTGCTACCTTGTTTATATAAATATATCATTAGATATATAGATAATTGTCTTTCCTAAGATAAGGAACTTGAGTTCCACTAGACGGGAATGACAATGAATGACATAAAGAAATCGAAGCGAACTTTTTAGAAGATTCCACAAGTGCATCAAGGATGTTTATAATGAATGCGACAAGAACGGATATAAGATGACGAATAAGCTTTGATTGGAAGTTGTATGGCAAAATGCACCTACGCTCAATGGCGGAGTACCAAATAAAGACTTAAACAAGAATTGTAAGGCTTGAAAGGGCAGTAAGATGCCACGTTATATGCACAAAATAAAATAGTGACGTGGTCACATTTCATAGAATCAACTTTGGTACCTAAACTCTACTAAAATGGTTAAAATTTATGATTTCTTGTTTAAAACATAAGTAAATAATCCTAGTAAGGATGCAAATGAATCTTTATTTCAAACAATAAAAATTATGTTAGTAATATCTGGAGGCTGAATTTGAAAATTTAATTCAAGAGAAAGAGGAAATGAGTATTCTTAAAACATATAGCTCTTATTAAAAGATGTGAACCATTAGTATGTAAATTTGACAAGAAGGTTAGTATTGTAGATCAATTTTTGTCATTTCATGTAATCTATTTTTCTCGAAAAATGATTCTATTGACTATATTGGACCCTGATTTTTGTATTGTATTGAGTTGATGTTTATCGATTTTCAAGGAAGAACTCTACTTGTTATACAAGATTTAAAACATAATCAAGTATAAAAAAAAAACAACTTGCTTTCCTTGGTGTTCCAAAAAAATGAATAGACTTATGTGTATTTCAAAGATTTGTCATCAAAAATTCATTTGGTCTTTAAAAAAAAAACTTTACTTATATCCAACTAACATGGTTGAGATTCCTTGAATGATTGAACTTATAACAATTTGGACCGGTTCGATTTGCATGAAACCTAAGTTTTACTAAATTTAAAGATTTTTTACTAAATGGAAAAGTTTGATCCATGTAGCCGACCTCGGTTAATTTGGGACTGAGGCTATGTTGTTGTTGTTGTTGTCGTTGTTACTAAATGGAAAAAAAATGCAAAGTAGTGGTTTAGACCTATGTCACTATTTCGTGGTTGAAATATAAACTTTCATGTGGTCATGATTTATATTTAAATTATATCGGCTGAATCAATTTGAAAGGAATTTTAAAAATTGCTTGAAATAAAAAGAAGATTTTAGATGTTTTCTTAAAAAAAAAAAAAAAAAAAAAAAAGAGTTTAACTCGGCATGAAAAGTAGTTTTTGATGAAAACTCAAAACTTTGGAAAACTTTTTGATTCGGAATTAACATTTCGATGATTGGAATCACGTCTCTCAAGTTTTGATCGACTTTATGTAAAAGAAAGTTAAATCTAAAGCAATATTCACTAGGTTAAATATCAAAATTGAGGAATCCTAAAATGAGGGTTATAGTGAAATATAAGTACACGACGTGCTGATCAGTAAATGAGAAGTTAAAGAGTACCTCAACACAACTCAATGAGAAAATTTAGTGAATAGAAAATGTCAAACTAGTATACTCGAAGATGGGCGAGTTACTAAAATTGGGGATCCCTAGTCAGAGGCTATTTTTCAATGAAAATTGCCACGTGTGATGATCACATTGCAAAGTGAAATTTGTAGATGTTGTAAGGACTTTAGATTTGAGATTGAGATGATATAAATTAAAGGTAACCGACACAAATATAATTTATTCTAATTTAACTTGAAGTGAGTTGACTCATAAAATTGGAGACACAAAAAATTAATAAATCGTTTTCGAAATGAATGTGAGGTACATAATGATGGTACCATAATTGAAAAAGTAAGGAATGCCTAAAAAATAAATAATTTATGACTCGTAATTTGTATAGTTTGAAGGACGTACATCAATGTTAATGATGTCGTAATAAACACGATGATAGATGAATCATTAAAATTGGGGATATCCAACTAGAGTAATATTGTTAGTATGGTTGTCCGATAATGGACACGTGAACTAACAACTATTGAAGCAAACTGGAACCTAACATGATTGGAATGGTGGTTGAATGAAAGTAATGTTGAGGAATAAATAATGTAACTAAAATCACCTAACCTAAGTCAATGATGAGTCGATTATTAAAATTAGGGATCCTAAGATATGATTGACCTATAAGGAAACACATAAGTTAATAGGTTGCATGGGAAAAAATGTAATGAATTTAAGAGAGAAAACGTTAACTATGATAGCTTTTTGTAGTCATAAGATTTGCAAAGAAATACCCTTTTTCATGAACTTAGATTTTCAAATTGAAATGGTGATGTCAAAAAAATCATAATAATTGCTTATGAAAATTAACAAAAAAAATTTCGATAATGAACGTTATTGTCAGAACTTAGACTACCAAACTAGGCAGTTTTGGGAAGAATGAAGGATCAAACCAATGATAAGTTGACAATTTAAAATTGGGAATCCTAAGCTAGGATCGGCTCCTAATAAAGTCCATATTATGTAACATGAACAACACGATAACTAGGAAGGATGAAAAGCTAGTTATAAAACATGTACTCTAGGTGGAGATGAGATCTTCTAAATTTGACATTGTTAAGAATTTTTAAACAGAATGTGTCGTTTACACATGGAAGCTTGAGAGATTAATGCGATTTTAAAAGTGGAAACCACCAACTTAGCGATGCAAAAAAATTCTCAAAGCATGTATAAACACGAGTTTGGATACTATTTAACCAAGTCTTTAAATGGCACGACGTGCAAGTTACGCTCGTCTAAGTACTAAGTACACAGTCGTGTACATTTATTTTGAAATATTTGAAGAACGACTAAAAAAAGTGCAGCAGTATTAATGGACATGAGTAATAAGTTGAAACGTTGATGGTAATTTATGAACTTAAAATAATTAGATCATAGTGAGTTACGAGTCCTTAATGACAAAAGCCCGAGACTTAGGTTATATATTCTCAAGAAATGGCATAAAAGTTAAACAACCATTGATTTCTCGGTAAGATAAGTTCTAAATAAACTATAAGAGCTAAGAGTTAGCTCGAGAGGATGATAATAGACAATTGTGCAATAAATGGTAACCTTGATTACGTTAAAAGAATTTAAAACGTCCGCCCAAAATTGTGAGAGTTAATTAGTACGAAGACGTGATGTGATGAGTCTCCAAGAATTTGAGTGATTATGATAGGGGACCTTGGTATGGAAAAAAAGAATTACGATGTAATAAAGTGCATACAAATGAGTATTGAAAGCCGCTTAGGGATAGCGACGTTGATGATTGTTCCATAGCTTACTAAGAGTGGACAGAACCTACACGAATAAACATCGATAAAGGTGTAAAACAATGATGTTGTAAAGGTATAATTCCAAAAGAAATACTATGACTGCTCATTTGCAGCATCCACATATAAGTCGCAAGGGCATGATGAGTCGTTCATTTATATGTGTAACCGAGATGGTGATGGAGATGGTGAGCTATCCTTGTTCCTAATACCAGTTGGTCGTATGGATTTGTTGTCAGATATGCAGAGATATTTTTGACACAGATAGGCACCATATCACATATCAGTATGGTTATCTTTACTTGTTGGTTAGACGATTTGGGTGCACGTAGCGACGTCAGTGGAGATTATTAAAGAATACCCAGAAATGTGTAATGATACAAGGACTGGCAGGTAGCGAAAGTATAATAATGACTCTATTGAGACCTATACGACACGTGCCTTGTGAATGTTGGCTTGTGGGATGGAAATGATACTACTGAGAAGTTAGCGTTAAGATTGAGATTTTATTTCTATAGGGTACAATCAGATTTCACAGATGCAGATTTGTATCAGTAAGAAAAAAAAGGGTGTAAAAGAAATCATTACGAATAGACACATCGAACTACGGGTGAACCTTATTTTCACTTTCTAGGACGAAAGTTTTTAAAAATTGGGGATGTTTTGACGATCCAAAACCCAATAAATCTGTTCGAGGGCAAATTAGTAAATTTCCAAACCCTAAACAAATTTAGCCCTAATATAAAAATCAAAGTGAAAACCATAGCCCTTTTTGTTTAAAATCAACACATTTGAGACAAAGAAGAAATTGATATCGGTTGGATTGGCTAACTCATAGAGATCACCTAGAAGGTAACTCTCAACTTCATCTTCTTCGACATGCTTTCCTTTTCAATTTTTTCATTAGTTTACACATGTTGGGGTTTGTACAAAAAAAAGAATAGAAAACCCCATCTACGGGCGACACCACCGTGACGCCCCGGAAATAGGCAGCGATACCACCATTAGCAGGGATGTCCCCAACACCACTTTCCAAGGACGTCGGGTGCCCAAGGGTGGCACTCTTGGGCACGCATCCAGGAGCTGCCTGGTTTGGTCAACGTTTGGTTGATCGGTCAACACAAAAAAAGAAAAAAAAATTAAAATAAAACACAATAAATTAATATATATAGATATATCATAAATAAATATAAAATAATATATTTTCGAATGGGTTGGAGCGGGCCCCCACCCTCGACTCATTCACAAGCGATGAGGGACCCGCGGGGACCAAATAAGTAGGTCCCACTCTGAAGTAATTGAATAGATAATTATTTTTAAATTTTGAATGATCGAGTAATGTGATTGTTATTTAAATTGTCTAGATTCGCAAGGTGGTTCATATCGAGCCCCGAGCATGCGAGGTCGAACGAGAGGGTTTAGTTTCGCGAATCCAGGTAAATGGGGAGCTTCGCTCATGCATTAAATGTGACTTGAATATTAGACAAATAGAAATATCACATTTATATCGAAAGACTTTGGATTGGGTTGCATTTAGTCAATGGTATGAATATGTTTATCTATGGAATACATGTGATATGAACACTCGTGTTATTCAATCAAATGGGGTGATGTGGCAATATGCTCATCAAAAGAGAGTGGTCCACGCTGCGAGTAGCGGTGGTGTGGCAGTGTGCTTACCAAAAGTGAGTGGCCCGCATCACGAATTGTAGTGGTGTTGTTATGATACCACCAAAAAAAGAGTGGTCTACACCACAAAATATTAAGTTCACAAGTGATCACAATCGGTGATAGCTTCGAAACACTTAATGTCGGTTTAATGGAACTAGATGGAGGTCACAACTACCATTGTGACCATTAATGGCTCACAACACCTTAGGAGTGAGTGTTTTGGTCACCGGATTCATACCATTAGCTAAAATGCATTAAATGGAACAATGTCTTATATTTATTACTATTCATTATAATAAATCTCTTGTTGGTCCCCGTTGCATTAATAAATGGAATTTATTCACGACTTGCGAATAATCGTTCATGATGTAGTTTCAAAAGACTGCTCACTTTCTTGCTTATTGAATGAATCGTACATTTATGTTTTAATTGACTTGAAACTTGTTTGTACCCCCTTTACGAACAAGAACCATGTTTCCACTACTTTTCATTAAGTGCTTTACAATCCGGTTTACTACGTCATGTGTAGAATTATTTTACTTTTTAGGTAATACTTACACGTTTAGTGTTTGAGCGAGTCTTCTCTCTTATTGAGCTCCTTTGGTTCCTTTAGCTTACCCCACTTACATCTCAGGTATTCATGTTGGCGCTGGATCAAGAAAAATGAGAGGCGATTGCTTGAAGCCTTCTCTATAATCGTGAGCCTTGTACTATATTATCTATATATTCGTTTTTGAAAATATTAAACCTGGGTTATATTTTGAATGTCTTTCGGGTAGATTGAACATCACTCTCCTCTAGTTAGGACTTCTTTTTAGTAAACGAATGACTTTAAAACAATTTATGAATTGAGGACCCACATATAGTTTCATAGTTGGACATATGGATCTTGTTCACATTATTCCGCACTTTGGTCCATACAAACTTGTTGTATTATTATGCACGTTGTTTTAAGCGTACCAGACCATTTGCTCATGTCCAATTCTAGTATTGTGCTTGGGTGGTGGTCTGGGCTGGGCGACCCGACCTTAAGTCTGAGACGGGTCATTATGGGGATGAAATATTGTGAACCTCCAAGGAGGATTATCATGTGACGATAAGTCATCATAACTAAAGTCTCCGCATATGAGATATTGAACGAGTTACACTCGTGATCCATCAATTGTAGTCTACTTGTCCCAAACTTAAGCATCAGTATTACTAATGAAGGTGCATTATACGCGATGCCATTCATACCGTTTACAATTTCACCATACGCATAAATAGAAATGGGATGTACCTATGTTCCATGACCTACACAATTTATTGGACAATGATGGTGTAAAAGGATTCAATATATATCAAGTGGAAAAGTTGATTACACACGGGATTTAAAGAGCAATCGGACTTTGTGATGTAGAAGATCGCTTTAACAGCGTAACTACAGAGCATACTCATTCGTTTATATGAATTACCAATTTATAACTTATATTTGGATGATAAATAATGAGTACTACTAAGGTAATTAAAAATGAGCACGTATTTCATCAAAGCAAGATCAAGTTGAAAACAATATAAAAAATTGAAGACCTAACATGCATGCAATTACATTTTCTTTCCTCCTTGCCTCCTTGATAATGTAACTTGATTATCAAGCCAAAAATGTTGATCAAATTGAGGATTTAAAGTACAATCGAACTTTCCGATGTAGTGGATCACCTAAATAGCACAACTACATAGCATACTTATTCGTTTGCATGAAGTACCAATTAATGACTCATATTTACATTCTAACAATAAAAAATCAAGTCAAACATAATAAAACTTAAATAAATAAATTTTTATACTTACTTACTAGTTTCCTTCTCTTTTGATCTTCAGCTTAATATTCCAAAAAAAAAAAGAGTTAGCTTTTATTTAAATAAAAATTACTAACTACAATGTTATTCTTAAAAAAATAAAAAAAAATAAAAATCATAACCTTTTAACAACCTCTCGCAACCATAAAAAACCCAACAAAAAACCTAACTTGTCACAACCCAACCCACAACCTAACTGATCCAACTTTTGCACAATCAAACTCACAACCCAACCCTTCAAACCCAATAATTCTCTCTCTCTCTCTCTCTCTCTCTCTCTCTCTCTCTCTCTCTCTCTCTCTCTCACACACACACACACACACACACACATATTGTCGATCTCTCTCTAAACCACCAACACCAGTAAAGTTGACCAACACCATTAAATAAGCCCACAACCACCTCATTCAAGCTCTCTAAACCTAGCTATACACCCACCCCCTAGCCCATATTCTTGAGCACGCAGGGAATATATTCCGTATGTTCTCGAGGATCCCTAGTCCGTGATGATGGGATGTCATGGGCCAGATGAACATAACAAGGATGGCGCATTCGGAGAATGCATCATTCATGTTAAGGAACAGTCCTCTTGGACTGTTCAAAAAACTTGAATGTAACATGGATGGGTCATTCGGAGAATGGACCATTCGGTGTATCTACAACAGGATAGTCTACCTAGATTATCCTTAGGAATAACACGAATGACACATTCGGAGAATGTGCCATTCGTGTAACCACATGAAAATGTCGCATTTCCAAAAGGCATTTTACATTATTTAAGGAATAAAAAGAAATGGTAACTTATTTTACTCATTTAAACCAGTTCTTACTGGCGCTAATTTTTCCTTCCTCCTCTGACTTCCTCTATCTTTCTGGGTCATTGGCAGATAGGGGTGGCAATTCGTATCGGCGAGTCGTAAACGTGTCGTGTCGTAAACGTGTCGTGTCCCATATAATGCAAACCCATTACATGACATGTTTATTAATCGTGTTAATCGTTTTCGTGTCTAAGTGGGTCGTGTGTTAAACATGTCGTGTAATCGTGTCACCCACTTATTAAATATTATATTTAAAAATTTTATTTTATTTAAACTTTTATAATTAAGTTACTATTTTTTAAAAATATATCTAAATGATTAAATTCGAAAAAACATACTAAATAACCAATAAAATATAATGTGGTCGTACATAGTCGTTAGTTTTACTTTACTTTTTCATTCAAGTCTTTATTACTTTTAAAAATAAAGCAAAAATGACTCGTAATAATAACATAAACAAAATTATAAGAATCATCTAAAAAAATATCTAAATTTTACTTTGGTGAAAAGTTTTATTTTTTCTTAATAAATAATTATTAATAAAATCTAAAACATAAATAATATATTAAAAGTAAAATGAATATTTCCTCTCAAATATAAAATAAAATATGATAAAAGTTGTCTATAAATAAAATAAATAAATCATGCTATTAACATGCATTCGAATAGGTGAATTTTGTATCAATCTATTTATTATACAATATTTATTATTTATACGTTATTTTTTAGCGTGTTAAGTGCGTAGTCATAAAAAGAGTTGAAGCGAGGTTGACATGTTAATGACTCGTTTATTAACCGCAGTGTATAAACGTGTTAACATGTTTATGACCCAGACCCACTTAAGCCAAACCCACGACATATTTATTACGTGTCGTGTTAATCGTTTCATGACCCAAATTGCCAGCCCTAATGGCCGAAAGTCAAAACGATCGAAGAATGAGGGAACGAGTTGTTAGTGAGAGACGAAGAGGAAAACAAGTTAGAGAAGACAAAGAACAATTGATCGGCTGTGAAGTCGATTCATCGAATGTTGATCTTCACAATTGCTTGTATGCTCGTCCTCTACCTCCGAAACTCTGCTATTTACACTCCTAAACCAAACCTCAGACCTCGTTCTAGCGAGTCTTTGTCGGCAACTCGTACACTCCGTTCAAGCACTTAAAAAGGCGAAACGAATTACGACACGAAAATTAAGGTTTATTGTTTAGGGTTCACAATTGACAATTTGATGATTGATTAATGAGCAGAGACCGTGAGTTCGGCGAATTGTTATCTGCATGAAGAGGAGATTTTGTGATTGGTAAGGGTATCAGGGATTGCGTCGATGGAGTTCGGCAGGGATTTGGTGGATTTAGGGATGAATGGGGGTTTGCGTAGGTGGAGATGGAGGAGCAATTGAAAGAGCTCGAGGAGGTGCTGAGGAAGAAGAGAGTGTTCATTGTGGACACGGAACACAGATTGAGGTCCTTTTTAGGGTTTACGGCGCTGATGCAGGTCAAAAGATTCCAACTTGGGTTTTTTATTAGGATTTCGTGCATCTGATCAGTGTTCTACTCTTAATTGATTGCTAGATTTGAAAAAAATCTTATCTTCGTGGGAATTTGAACAGATTTCTACTCAGGAAGAGGACTATTTGGTTGACACAATTGCTTTGCATGATGCGATTGGTGTTCTACACTTATAGCCTGTTCGGTTCACAAACCTAATCATCCCAAGTTCATGGGATTAACTTATACAAAGATGGTGACTTGGATTAACTGATTAGTCCAAAGTTAATCACTTGTTCGGTTGGGGGTCTTAACATTGGGACAACATGTTTTAGATATTGGCAAAATGACTTACTTGCCCATCCATTTTCTTCATTGCCTGAACAACAATGAACCAGTGATTCCATCTTCTTCAATGCCTCAACAACGAAACAGGGCAAAAGTTTTTTTTTTTATTATTTTTTTTTTCCTTTTTTAATTTTATTTTTTCATTGATATCTACATCTCTAATCTTCAAATGAAGGTTATTCTTCAATTGGAAAACAAAACCCATAAGTTTCCTTGACCAAAACTATCAGATTGAGGGTTTGATGATGGATTAGCTAAATTGATCGACGAGTCGACGAGATCGTGTGAATTGGTGAACCATGGAGGAAACAATTCAGAGAAAAGAGAGACAAAAGAAACAGATGGATAGAGAGAGAGAGAGGAGAGACGAGAGAGACTCATGTTGGTGGGTAAGGTGTCGGAGAGGTGGTTGTGTTTGAGGCTGAGGACACGGAGGGTGGAGAGGGCAGTGAGGGGGCGACGGGAAGGCGTGCAAGCCGAGGCCCTCGAGGACGATGTGGGAGATGCGGTTGTTGATGCAGGTCACGCCAAACCAATTGGATGAGCATGAGTTGGTGGTCGTGGGGGTCCATGAGGAAAGGGTGTTGTTGGGGTCTGAAGTGGTGGACTTGAAGGCCATTAAAGGGTTAAGATATGGGTGTTGGGAGGTGGAGATGGAATGAGAGAGTGTGAGGAGGAATGTGATCTTGGGAGAGAAGAAGAGTGTGTAGAGATGAGGGGTATTTGGGTAATCTGCAATGGCCAAGCATTGGGATTAGTTAGTCCCACCAAAATTAGTGGTTTACTTTAGTCATCTCTACCGAGTATAAGCTAATCCCATGGCCTAGATGGATTGGAGGTATGACTCATGAAAACTGACAATATGTTACGTTTTTTCAGATATACAGGGCCTTAACTTACATTTATGGAAGTATTGGGGTGTCGAAAAGGCATCAAGCCTCAAAATTATATGTACATTTTTTTTTCTTTCATATATACTGCACTCATGTTAAGATCTTGGTATATAAGGAGTCTACTGGTCTTTAGATTCAGTGCACATACATAGTAGGAGCTCAGACTTCAAATCCAAATGGGGTCCACATTGATAGACTCTCTTGTGATTTTTTTTTTATGAATATAATCATTGTGCAGGTAAGAAATCCATAATATAACTAGTTTTTGTCAGGAAAATTGTAGCATGCCCTACCCCGATTAAGAGAATGTCTGACCTTAAACCTTAATTATGCCCCCGTGCACCAGTCGGATTCCATTAAAGTAATAGTACAACTGTCATTTATACCTGATAATCACAATATAATATATCGTGTATCGAATAAACAATTGAAAATGTAATGGAATTAAAACTTTTTCGATAATACAAATGATATACTAAACTATACTAATCATGGTCCAAAACCAGTATCAACCTTGGTTTACAAAAAAACACCAAACCTGTGTTAATACAACATGTATTTCAATTCAAATATATAAAACAATGGATAAATCAATTCAACGTAAAAAAGACTATTCACCTTATCTTCTCTGTTCCTGAGTCGAAGTGCACGTCGACATTCTTGAAATGTTAATTGAGATGAGCATTCCAACTTGCTCCGTAAGTGACTCACAATTACAATATCAAGAGTCTATCTAATAATTAAGGAATATGAATAACGATATGAATCCAACAATATCTATCAGGGCATGATAAATAACATAAACAATAGATAAACATATGCAAAATCATAGTTTCATAGCCCATGCACAAGTGACTTTAATTACATTTCGATATACAAAAGTCTTCTTTCATATTGGGGAATATGCCTTAAGTCAATCTATAAACATTGTTTATCTTATAATCTTAGTTAATAAAATAGAGGTTTTCATTTTTTGTTTTATTTTAAGTGATTACAAATTTATTTTATAGTAAGATTTATGAGTATTTGTTAAAATATTCTAAATGTCCTTAGTTGGTCATCATACTAGGTACTATAATGAATCAAGATTAGTGTGAATCTTGATTGATGGTCATGTAATGATCATGCGTATAGGGATACAAATTGAGATCATGAATACTTATTAGAGGTACTGGACCAACCCGCTATGAGAACACCGCAGAATTAAGTCATAGGTGTTACTCATGATAGGTATATCATTTAGTCATTCAACTTGAGATTACCATAGACTTCAATATCAGAAGCATGGTAATTTGACACAATTAAACTTTTTCTTTAACCAGATGATTGTAAAGATTATGATTGGTTACCATGTGAATAATATATGCAAATGTGTAATCAAGATAGAATTTGTCACTCTCGTATAGAGAGAGATATCAGTGAATCCCTAGATATGATAGATTGATAATGACCAAGTCCAAATGAATTGATATGATCAATATCACTTAGATATTTTCAATCTACCTAAAGATCAAGACTATTCGATCGAACATTAATGGTGACTTCCATGCCTTATGTTTAATCAAAGGATATTGCATGACAACAACATATAATACACATTATTCATTAGGTTGTATTAATTTTGATATTCATGCTATTTCAGTAGTCATAATTTCTTGCTAGAGACCGCTTACGATTTGTGTACTAAAATAGTTTTTGTTCCACTGCCAATGTCGCATTACCTATTGGGTCGCACAGAAAGAATGATTTTGTACAATTTCAAATGGTCCAGAGTAATGAATTTTATTATATAAAATTTATAACATAAAAGCCCTTACAATTTGTTACATAATAGCTTATTAATACGGGCATATGTGTAATTTACTTAAACTGCTTAAATACTATAATTGTATTAAAAATAGAATTTTAAGTGAAGGCTTATCTACACATATAAATACAAGTTGAAACTTTGAAACAAAATAAGATTTTCGTTTTTGCAAACTTTTAGTTCAATGGATTTTTGGAAATAAGGAAAAACGTTTTCTATCTCTCTTAGGGCTAGTACTCCAAATTGTGGTCGGCATTCATAAGTGAATTCCTGATAGAGGACGCTGCTTAAATATCTTGAAGATCGATTAATCAGAGAAAGAAATCATTGATTAATGTATGATTTACTTTTGTAGATCAAGTTTAATGAAACTTATTTTCGATTTTGTTAGAGTTTTTCAAAATTATTTTGAATTTTTCCGCTACGTATGAACCCCAAAACCTAACATTTTAGTTGTTCAAGAATACACGTAACGCAAATCCTCACACTGACCGACCGTTGTGTGACTTCGTTAGTGTATTCAGACTCCTTTGAGTCTCCGCATTTTTAGGACAATGAGTAGTATATATATATCGGTCAACGGTTGTATGAAGAGATAGGGAAGGCATGGCCTAGCTACCACCTGTCGTCACATGGAGAGGTTCCATCCTAGATCATCTGTCACGTCAACCAATACCTAGAGACATAAGTCTACTCATTTCCTCATTTATTTTTAGTATGTTATGCTTGTTACTGTGCAGTGCTCCCATTCCTAGTCCATAACTACATGGAAATAGATATATTTTGATATATAGCACAAATGATAAATGTAATTGAATCCCACTTACCTATACCGAGCTTTCCCAACTTTATATTGACTTACACAACTCTTGAAATCCATACACCTCCAATCGACGAAGAACTTTAAAATAGATTGATTATCATCAATTTGAGTCTAATACTCATTGGTTAGAACACCTAAACTGGTCTCATTTGAATCTTAAATCTCGGGACTACACAAAAACTGCAACCAAAGTACACTCGAGGGCTATTTACAAAATTAGTACTTTATAACAATTTCAATGTGCTATCAACTAGCCACCTAGAGTCACCTTTTTTACCTTAAAAACCTCAAGATTTTTCATGATGATGAAAAAAGATGTTCTAGTAATCATGTCGTACTTTGCATAAACTCTAATAACATTCAAATCGGATCACAAGTGGAGAAGTAATGAATTTTTCAATACAGCCCATTGAATAAGCAAACTTTATTAATGTAGAATTAACAAAACTTCTTTATATTAATATTTTTGCAATTATATCATCACTACTCGACACCCAATACCAAAAAATTGCTCGATACTGCATTCAAAATATTTTCACAGCTCGTGGAGTTAATTTGAAAAAAAAAATTAATAATCCAATTTGTCCAAAATTCATAATGTCAATCAATTTTAACTATAAGAACATCTCCAAAATAGTTATCAACTTAATCGTATTAGTTCAATTCATCAAAACCTAAACCCACGCCAGTGGGATTTATTTCAAATTGGCGTGAATCAATCTAATATATCAATTCACAACAATCTCTACTAATTTCTATTAAAATCTCATGAAAGAAATCGAGAAATTGTGATAATTCAAATTGAATTGAGAAAAATGCCTTGAATTGAGTACTTACAAAATTGCGGGTCAAATTCCTCGTTTTCACTGCAAAAACTTAGTTCGAACTGACCATCTCACAATGCTCTATAGTTTTAAAAGAAAATTTGGAGAAATCGGACGTAAAGTGATCGTGGAGCGAGAGACCGAGTTGAGATGTTTAAGGTCAGTCGAAACAAAAACAAACGTTTTGATTTGATATATATATATATATATATAAACCATCAGCTGCTTGTGAACAACTTAATTTCTATTTATTTATTTATTTGTAAAATCCCTATTTTGACGTGCTTTAACATTCGGTACCCGTTTTGAAACATATTTTTCACCAAATTGAGCCAAACTCTTTACAAAATAGTCCATTTTCGTAATACTTCCATAATAATGGTTTTGGTCACATCAAAACCCCAAAAATAATAACTTCGTCCATGACATATCAAAATCTCACAGACCTATTCTCTTGTCATATTTAACCAATCATGAACCAAATTAGACAAATCTCAACCTTTACTATTGGTAGTTGACACAAAACTCGAGGAAATGTCTTTCACCGATTTCGTTCTCATTTTACACTGCCACCGAACCCAATTTACACACAAATTCAGGCAAAATATTCACTTGATACTTAACACTTGATTTACGAGGTTTCGAACAACTATTTATTTATTAATTTCACCATTTTAGGTCTTATATTAATACATATTAATTACATATGATTCAATTAATCAATTTTCACGCCAAACAAACACCATACATTATATCAACGTGCTCACACATTATTGAAGACAAGCTGGGCTTAACCTCGAGCTTAACTTGAGTTAATTAGAATTTAGATTAACACAAATCACCTACTTAAGGTAACATGTCGTTATAATCTCCTAAATTTTAGATAATTTCGTCCTCGAAATTAAAGGAAACGTACAAGTTACTAATATTTCTGAAAAGAAATGGAATTTGCTTTTCAATTTATAACTCTTGTTCCCCGATTATCTCTTTTTTCCATGGTACAACTATTTTACTGTAATCCAAATCTACAAAGCCCTTTCATAGATAAGACTTTCAAAAGCACAATGAATTTGTTTTTTTAATTCTCGAACAATCTTTGCTATTTGACTTCTTAACATCTTTTTTAAACCCATTTGTAATTATAAATCACCTAATTTGATGTACTCTTTGAGTGTTGCCCTTTACTATCTCGTTTTTTCCCGAAGTTATATCATCTAACGATCAACCTGATTACCTTTATTATTAGAATACTCACATAACGGAATCTATTTTCTTTCAATGGTTAAACATTGTAAAACACAAGCTCAAAATATTTATTCCTTCGATACAGGATTAGCAGCTTGGTTTCTTTGTCAAGACTAAGTAAAATATACTATACTGAGATTAAGAATGGTTTTCAAATGTATCAATAACTTATTCTACTATTGGAAGTAAGTCTCGGGTCTCCGTTCGAGGAATGAAGCACTGAAACATCATATCTTCTCACATATTTAGATACATATATTTTGCTCAATTCATCAAAAGAATAACATAACCTCACTAATGCAGATTTCAATCAATCTATCAACTACAATTCATACATCTTTGTGCTGATGCCAAAATTTAGTTAATTTCATTACATAATCACCAATTATGTTATCCTTCTTCTACTATCATATATTGATAAGAATTTACTTAACCCTTCGTGTTTTTAACATCCAGTCTCAATCTGCTGAATAATTCTCATATCTCTTTATTAATTTAACAACATATATCATCATCTTAGATAATCCATAATTTTCTCGTATACCTCAATAGGATATGACATTGCCTATATAACCAATATAAAGAGATCCGTGAGATCATCGATGTAATTCTTGCCTAAAATCCTTCTTGAACTAGAATCTCATTTCGAAATATAATGCATCGAACACAATTTCTCTAACTTTTCTAATCAGAATACTAATCCTTGATAGCTAAATCCTTACATATCAAGTGGTTTCCAATAGACTTTTTGATCAACTTATCACCCAGTTAATCAAACACGTGACTCAGCTCCAATCTGAGTTTCAAAGAATTGATATGTAAATTCTAATTCCGACAACTCAATTGATGATGTGCCTGCGCAAGACTATATTCCGTCATTATTATTACGCATCTCTTTCAAAAGATACTACTGAGAAGCTCTTATTATATTTACTCTTCATGTTCTTTTCTCTATTTCAAGTATTGCTCACATCATTCACTTTTTGTTGGTGATTTCTCGAGTGAATTCATTATATTCATGAATTTAAGTTACTCACTTCACATCTAATTCTTTTCACTCTGACAACTATACTCTTCAAAATCTCATAGCTTGAAGATCTTCAAATCATATTTCACAAAATATTTAGTTTTCTTACTTCTTATTTATATTCTAATGTTTCCTCTAAGATTATCTAATCTTAGGATAACTAGAAAACTCTCCAAATATCTTTATCATGAGTATATACACATTTCAAACCTTATAATGAATGAATTAATTTACATAACCTATTCAATTGAATAGATTCACAAATAAGTGAAGATCTACACCCATATTTTATAACTCTAAGTCTCAACTCTAGGACTTATCATTGCAATTCATTCCATTCATTGTTTGAAATACATTTCAAGCTTTTATTCTATAAGTGATGCCTTAAGTTGTTTGGTACAGCTACTAGAACAATTTTTTCACAATAGTTCTTTTCAAACTTCCTTGAACTATATTATAGTATAAACTACAATCTCTTGCTTCATTGTGTCAATACACATCTAAATGAAGTAGAGTAGAGTCTAAACCTTATAATTTTTCGTATTTCAGGTCTAACCAAGAAATTATTGTATTGAAACTACATTTCGATTTTCCTCTCAAGGTATCCTTGCATCATTTGTAATTTATCTTAATTTTGTTCTTGAGTTAATTGAATATACAACACAATAATACCACAAATCTTTGTATACATTGCTTGTATCATTCAATTACTTCACAATAACACTACTTTTCCTACCTCTGTGTTGAATGTATGACAACTCTCTAATTGTCTCAATATTGGTCAAATTCATTGACTTGCAATTAGAATTCAACACATATCAGAGTGATTTATATTTGAAGCTTAGTATTTGCACTTGCAATCTTTAGTGTAAACCAATTTATTGTCAGGGCTCATAATTCTATGATATTGCTTGTGCTTTTGCTAAGTTGGTAGCCCTTTTATATTATCATCGATAATATAATGATAATCTTATTCCAATAGAGTTTAACAACTCTATTTTTCAATTTATGAACATAGCATGAGCGCTAATGAGTTTTTATGGGTCTCACCATGATTTATAACATAATCTAGCTATTGGTTGACTTCATTTTCATATAGTCCTATCTCTGATTTTATTTTAATGAAACTAGATATCAACCAACTATTGAAAACAAGTGGTTTCATGTAATTAACCAAATAAGTTGTTGATTGTGGGCAATGAATATTCATTCTTGATTTAATTTAAATTAATCTCATCACTCAAATTGAATTCTCAAACTCATACAATTTACATAATACACTAAGTAAAATGGAATAGATAATTGGTTTAACCTTACAAATCAAGTAATTGATGAATTGAAATCTCTAATGGTAGCAAACTTTCAAAAAACAAAATTTAGAAAATCAAACTTCTTGAAACTTTTGAAATCACGATTTTCATTCATTGAGCTTGAATTCTCATCATGAACTCACCGTTATTCTAAAACAAATTCAATCATTTGAATATCGAGTGACAATTTTATTTCCACGAATCACTATTCGTAGAGATTTATAAATTTATGCAATCTTTTTATTGAGAGTAGCAGTTAATACCACTCTCTTCATACAATGCTTTTTCATTCATTCTTGGTCTCATATGGTCTTCCTTCAATTCTCAAATCCTTAATTTCATTGTCAACTCATTCTCTATAATTTAAGTATACTAGTGTAAATGATCAAAGTAAGACATCTCACTAGCTCATTGTCATATTCTGACTTAACTATACAAGTTTTCATCTATAAGTTTTCATTTGATATTACTATAAAAGTGATAGAAGTTCAATAGATAAGATAGAGTTGACTAACATCACAGATTTTCCATAATCCTTCAACTCTCATATCTCATTGTGAATATTCGCTTTTAATATAATTTCATAATTAAGTTCATTTTCTAATATCCCAACATTAATCTACACATCAATCTGATAACCTTAGGCTCCATAAAACACTTATGAAACATACGTTAATTAATGGTCTTTTTATGTGTGCGGATCCACTACAACGTCAATTGTTTCTTCGATCATTCTATAAGTGGGCGCGGTTAACCACAACCACACTAACAAACTTTTTCTTATTTTAACTTTACCTTTAAAATGTGCGGTTAGACCACAACAATACTAACAAGTTTCTTCTCATTATTCCGATATGTACTGGCATCATATCTAAGATCTTATACTTCATATTAACTCATGAAGTTTAAAGAATTAGTAGCTATCTAGCCTCACTAGGTTCTTATCACCGTTTACCATTAATCTCCTCATTGAATAACCTTTACTCTCATTCAACTAGTTTCACTACTAGTATATATTTTATTCAAAGTGACTTATCACCTTTGAGCTTCACTAAAAATCACTTTTCATTTCCTTTAATTCTTAATTTTCTTTCTCCTAACATTTGTTTGAAATTCTAGGCCCCATCGATCATTCTTCGCTAACTATCACTAATCAAACAAATATTAGTGAGAATAAAAACATTAGAGACTATTAACTAGAATAAGAGTTGTCTTTTTGTAACATTTCTTACGTCTTTCCTTTTTTCCATATACCATTGAGATTTAAGTTTCTACAAACCTCATCCTCGATAGTCTCTCAATTCCTAAGACATTGATGGATACAAATCATCATATTATATTTATATTATCTTCCTTCGTTGGAATATCCTTTAAGTCTTGGTTTTCCAAGAATCCTCACTATCTATTCATTGGATTCCAAGAATATGATGGGAGATAAGAACTTCAAGATAACTTATGAGAAAGTCATTATAGATATTTCTATTGCATAGATATAATACAACACTACACAACACATAACATAACTCAAGCTTTTATCTTTCATTACCTCCCAAAACATTGATAGAATTGTTTATAAAGTCTTATGTTATCGGTAACTTGAGAAGAATCTACAAGTCAGTGAACCTAAACTTTTATTTAGTTTACATGAATGATTTCAGGTTTCGAGGCTAAACTGTATCAAAGTTATTCTTGAATCTAAAACAATTCAAGAATAAGGAAACTTGCACTATAAGCTAGGCTATGATACCAAATGTAAGATCCCCTACCCTAATTAAGAGAATGCCTGGACTAAAACCCTAATTAAGCCCTAGTACACCAGTCGGATTCAACTAGAGTAATAGTACAACCATTCTTCATATCTTATAATCATAATACAATATATCATGTATCGAATAAACAATTGAAAACGTAATGGAATTAAAATTTTTCGACAATACAAATGATATACTAAACTATACTAATCAAAGTCCTAAACTAGTATCAACCTCGGTTTATGAAACAACACCAAAAACTATGCTAATGCAAAATGTATTTCAATTCAAATATATAAGACAATAGAAAAATCAATTCATCGTAAATATTACTATAAACTCTGAATATCCTCTATTCCTGAGTCGAAGCGCATGTTGGCATTCCTTAAATGTTAATTAGGATGAGCATTCCATCTTGCTCAGTAAGTGACCCACAATAGATAAACTAATACAAAACCACAGTTTCAAAGCCCCTGCATAAGTGACATTAATTACATTTCAATATACAAGAATCTTCGCTTAGTTATCCAAGAATATATGTAGCACAAATCCATACACTAGTCGAAGTGTGTTTTCATTAGTGTATTCAAACACCTTGGAGTCTCCACACTCTTATGACAATATATAGTATATATATATATATATATATATATATATATATATATATCACTCGACGACAGAATGAGGAGACAGGGAAGGCATGGCCTAGCTGCCACCCGTCGTAACAAGGAGAGGTTTCATCCTGGGTCACATGTAACGTCGACCCATATCTGGAGACATAAGTCTACTCATTTACTCATTTATTTTTGTTGTGTTATGGTTTTCACTGTGCAGTGCTCCTATTCACCATCCATAACTACATGAACTAGATATACTACGATATGTATAACACAAATGATAAATGTAATTTAGTCTCATTTACTTTTATTGAGCTTTTCTAGCTTTATAGCGACTTACACAACACCCAAAATCCATACACCTTTCCCCGTTAACTAAGAACCTAAAATAGATTGATTATCATCAATTTTATTCTAATACTCATTTGTTAGAACTCCTAAATTGGTCCCATTTGAATCCAAAATCATGGGACCACACAAACATTGTGACCAAAGTACTCTCAAGATCTATTTACAAAAACAATGTTTATAACAACTAGCCACAATGGTTAATTTTTAACCTTGAAAACCTCAATATGTGTCATGATGATCAAAAAGGAAATTGTAGTACTCATCGTACTTTCCATAAACACCAAGAACACTCAAATCGAATCACAAGTGGAGAACTTATGAATTTTCCTATACATCTTGTTGAGTAGGCAAACTTTATTAATTTAGAACTAACAAAACTTCTCCAAATCAACATTTTTGCAATTATATCATCACTACTCGACACTTATACCAGAAAATTACTTAATAACATATTCAAAATATTTTCACATCTTGTAGAGTCAATTTAGAGAAAAACCAATAGTCCAATTTGTCTAAAATCATTGTGTAAATGAATTATAACTATAAAAATATCATAAAAATAGTTATCAACTTAATCGCATTAGTTCAATTCATCAAAACCTAAACCCTCGCTAATGGGGTTTATTTCAAATTGTTGCAAATCAATCCAATATATCAATTCACAATAATCCCTAACAATTTCTATTAAAACCCCGCGAAAGAGATTGAGAAATTGCGATAATTTAAATTGAATTAAAGAAAATGCCCTAAATTGAGTATGTACCAAATTACGGACCCAATACCTCGCTTCCACTGCAAAAGCATAGCTTGAACTAACCGTCTTGTGATGCTCTGTTGTTTCGCAGAAAGAAATCAGGTAAAAATCGAGTGTATAGAGATTACAAAGCGAGAGACTAAGTTGAGAGGTTTAGGAAATGAACGAATTGCTTGTTCGTTTTGTTTTATATATATATATATATAAAGCTTCAAACGCTTATCAGCAGCTGAATTTCTTTTTATTTTTTAATTCAAAAATTATATATTTTGACGTGCTTTAACATTCTGTGCTAGTTTTGGATCCCATTTTTCCCCAAATTGAGCGAAATTATCTATAAAATAGTCCATTTCTATAAAACATCCATAATAATGTCACCATAACCCAAAAAATAATAATTTTTTTCATGGCATATCAAACTTTCAAATACCAATTTTCTTGCCATATTTAACGAATCTTGCACCAAATTAGACCCAATCTCAACATTGATTACCGCCAATTGACATGAAACTCAAGGTAAGGTCTTGCGCCGATTTCATTCTCATTTTACACTACCACAAAATCTAACTTACACGCAAATCAAGGCAAAATCTTCATGTGATACTTAACACTTGATTTACGATGTTTCAAGCAACTAATTATTTTCTTATTTCACCATTATAGGTCTTTTATTAATACATATTAATTGCATATGATTTAATTAATTAATTTTCATGCCTAACAAACACCATACATCACATCAACGCACTCAGAGATTATTCCAGACAAGCCGGGCTTAACCTCATGTCTAACTCGAGCTAATTAGAATTTGAATTAACACTAATCACCAACTTAAAGTAACGGGTCATTACAAAGATATAATGTTTTTGTTCTACCAATGAATTTAGGGACCTCTCGTCCTTGCTCCCATTTTTATGAAATGAAAATTGTAACGACCTGTTACCCTAAGCTTGTGATTAGTGTTAATCCAAATCTTAATTAACCTGTGTTAGGATCGTAGTTAAGTTCAGCGTACCTCGATTATCGTGTATGAGGGTTTGTATGATGAATTGTGTTTTGTTTAGAATGCTTAAGAATTTTATAGGTTTTAGTATAAAATGGAGTTTATATACAAACCTATAATCAGAAAATATGAAAAATAGGTAAATAAACAATAAATAGCCAGTACATGAAATACGACGAGGGGTCGTGAAATGAATGTGCACACTCGAGAACACTCGTAGGCATGTCAGGTTAATTTATCGGCGAGACAATATATGAGAAATATATATTTATATATATTTGATATATATATATATATATATATGAAAAACTATAAGTTGATTTGATTTATTCGGATCATCGGATCACCTTGAGAAGAGCGTGAGTGTTAATGGTGTCGATATGTATGTCACCTTCAGGAGTGTCATGTTAGCGCATCAATCATTCAATCAGTCTCAAAATAGCACGATGCGTATCTTAAAGAAAATTCATATATTTAAACTAGAAACCTCATACTTATCTCCATAATTGATCGAGAAAGTGAGAAAATGAGTTAAGGGTTTTCATTCTGATCCTAGGACATCACTCAAGAAGTTGATTCAACATGAATTTAAAAGCTTAATCTACTGATATCCAGAGATCATCATTATGGTAAGTTTAGTTTTGATTTTTTTGAAGTTCAATTCGATGGTAGTGATGATATCTCTATAAATCGTGTTGCTTGTTGACAGGAAATAGTTTGTTAACTCTCTAGAGGTCATCCCTGATAAATTTTGGGAGTGTTGGATGTTGTTGTAATGATTTACGGATGGAATAGTGGTTGTTGCCCTGTTTACTGTGAAAATAGTACAAAAATATAGGAGCGCGCTACCTTCATTAGAGAAGATGACTTCAACTGTTGGAGCGCCCTCCACCAATTGGTGGAGCGCGCTCCCACCCCATAAAATAGTAAATAAGCTGAGTTTTTATTCTAATTTCTTGAGGGCTTGGGGACTGAACTATGGTTCTAAACATAAGGAATAAGACCTATATCGATCACAAATGATTTGTGATAGGTGTTAGATCCCTAGGAAAGCATTATTCACCCATAAAGTTAAGGAATTTGGAATGGAAACCTAAGCCGAGGTAAGTACAGATTCGCTTATTTATTAATGTTGTCTAGCTATCTTAGTATATGTAGTTCATATAGTTTATGGACTGAAATGGCAGACTATGTACACTGCAATGGTTTTAATTAAATGAAAAACAATGTCTAATGTGATCCATAAGAGTAACTCATAAAACCGAGACTAGGTTGTATAAGATGCAGGGATGATCTCCTGGTCTATACGTAACTCTTACTCAGTTGGATAGGTTGCGTAGGTTACATATTCACCAGACAGTTTCTGATAGAACCATTAGTCATTAATAGATTAATTAGACAGCACAACGACCAATGTGTTAGTCTAGCAATCGCATTAATGGCGTCAATGGGTAATCGATCCTTGTTTTATAAATAAAACGAGAATCACAGTTTAATAGTCATCGACAGTTTGCTTTGCATCCATTATTTGTTGAACTATATGCTTTCCATATTATTGTTAGTTAACATTGGTGCATATTGTTATTGCATAATATTCCTGATTATTATATTGAATGTTGATGGCTATGTGAATCCTTAGTTACTGAGCAAGTTGGAGTGCTCACCCTAAATTGAAAATTTCAAATTTGCAGGCTAACGCTTCAACGAATGGCAAGGAGAAGATTTAGGAGTCTTATAATCTTCTCTACAATGTAATGAACCTTCTTGTACATATATACACTATTTGATATATTTTGTTGTAAATAAATACGGTGGGGAGTTTTATAAACGAGGTTTTAGATTTTGATAAACTCTGTATTTTTTGTATATTGTTTATTATCAAAAATGTTTTAATTTTTCGCTTCCTTGCATTGTTTATTCAATATTGATACCGATATACAAGTTAAGTCTATCAGGTACACATGGAGAAATTGCTAGCTATAGTTGATTCATGATGGGTTATTGGAGCGTAATTAGGGTTTCAAGCTGATTGTCACCCTAATCAGGATAGGGGATGCTCCAGCTTGGTATTAAAGCCTGGTTTATCACTTTTGTGTTAAGTGGTAATGTTGAAACAATTTGGTATTATAGAAAAGGCTCTAACTTTAATTTCACTTTTGAATTTTTCTCAAAGTGATAGCATATTCCTTTGTACAGGAAGCCTAAGTTTATTGACTTTAAGAGTTATATCGATTTATAAATAAGCTTAGGATATGATAAACTATTTTCATCGAGTTTTGGGGGAAAATTAAAATAAAAACATTACTATACATTATTTTCTCCACATATTGTTATTTACTATATAGATATGATTTCATTATATTCTCTGAATGTTTTCGTAATGATCTTATCTCTTCATTGACTTAAAAATATAATGGCGAATCAAAGAGAGGGGTCACAGAGGCTTGGACCTGAGGGTGACAAGGAAATCGAGGACTAATGGAAATCTAGAATGGAGCAGTAAATGAGGGAGCTAATGGAGTCTCAGGTGAAACTCATGGCTATGCCGATGGCTCGGATAAGACCACTAGTACAGCGACCTGATGCACAGCCTGCAACCAGTCTCGAGGTTAGCAGAGCTAAGGGATGAGTTGAGATAGTAAAAGCTCCAGCTTAACCAATATTAGCATGTATTCAAGTGTCAGAAATAGCTGTTGCGGTGCCAATGCATTCCGAGAAGGTTGCATTTCTTAAAACCCACAAAGAACTCATGAAATATGATATTATGAGATTCGATGGCATAATGGAGGAATTGGTAACTGAGACCTGGGTATTAGAGATGGAACAACATTTTGTTGTTATAGATGTGGAGGACTAGTTTAAGGTTAAACTAGTCACATTTTAGTTGATTGATTCTGTCAGGATGTTGTGGAATTTCCTAGAAATAGGGGAAGACTACCACCACTTGGCCAGATTTTAGTACTGTGTTCTACAAGTAATATTTCCTAAAATCAATTAAGAACAAGAAGAAGACAGAGCTTATTTAGCTAAAATAGGGAGCAATATTTGTATGAGAGTATAAGAGGAATTTCACCGAGTGGAGTGAATTCACTTATAAGATGGTGGAGCAAGAAGAGAACCAAGTTGATTTGTTTCTTCTTGGGCTGAATTATGAGATCCGAATTGTCATTTCTTTTAATCTTCGCACTAGTTGTGCTTTTATATTCGAGAGTGTGATTGAAGTAGAAGTAACGAATTTAGCCAGACTTTCTGGAATAATACCTACGTCAACACCAGCACCAAAGTTTCGTGGAAGTTAGAGAATATAAGAATTTGCTTCTCTTAAACTAAAGAATACGCAAAGAAGTGTAGCTGGAGTAGCTACAAAGTCAGGGTTTAAAGGGATGACCTTTGTTAATGCACATGTTCCACCAACTTTTCAGGCTTCAGTAGCCAAACCACCTTCGCCACCACCTCACTCTAGAGGCAAAGGTAAAAGTAGAGCACAGTCATCACAGAAATCGAATAGATTGAGGAAAGTTTTTTAGGCCAATATTTTCCTAAGATGGCTTCAATGATATGCTATCGATGTGGTCAAACATGACATATTTAGAGAGTGTTTTATGCCACCGGCCATATCAGTAGGTAGTACTGCACCATCAGCGTGAGGGCAGACTTATGTAGTGGTTGAGGCAGACCTAGAGGCTAATCTGAGGCTTATGGAAGGTATATTAAACATTTTTGGTCGAGATATTCTTGTTTTGATTGATGCTGGTTCTACAAATTCCTTTATTTTATGTGCAATGATTGATAAGTTGAAATTAAAACCTATTAGAGCTCGAACATTATTGATTTTGACCACAGTAGTGAGTAAGGAGGTTTATCCTAACTTGATCTACGAGAGATGTGTAATAAAAATTAGGGAGAATGAACTCTCAATTCATCTTAGGGTAATGGAGTTCCTAGAGTGATGCACTACTAGTGATATATTGGTTATTTGCATACCATGTCATTATTGACTTTTTTCATAATAGGGTAATCTTTCAGATTCCTAACTTTTTTAAAAGTATAGTCTATAAAGGCTATAATATATCACGACTTGAAACTCGTGGAAGGGAAGCTACTCATTGAAATTAAGAAGTTATGACGGAAGTTGTCACATTTAGAGAGCCTGATCATGAACTTGAGGTTAGTGAGATTCCTGTGGTTTGCGAATTTCTAGTAGTCTTTCCATCTGACTTGCCTAGATTTCCACCCCGCATGTCATTGACTTCATCATTAATCTTATTCCTAGTACCAAACCAAATACAAAACCTATATCTATTCCTCCGTACCGTATGGCACCGAAGAAATTACGTGAGTTGTAGACTCAACTTGAGGAGTAGCTACAGAAGGGGTTTATCCATCCTAGTATGTCAGCGTGGTGAGCATCCGTTCTTTTTGAGAACACTTATCTTACGACGAGTAGCCGATTCAGACATTTGATCGTAAGATTCAGAGGCTAAGAACCAAAAAGATTCCTTTGGTTAAGGCGAAATGACAATCTCACAGAGATTAGGAACTAACCTAGGAGCGAGAACCCAATATGAATTAGAAGTTTCCATTTCTCTTCGAAACTACAGGTAATTTTACATTTGCTTTAATTTTGAAGAAAAAATAATTTTTAACTAGAGAGACTATAACGACCTGTTACCTTAAGCTGGTTATTAGTGTTAATTTAAATCCTAATTAACTCAAGTTAGGCTTGTGGTTAAGTCCAATGTACCTTAATTAGTTTGCGTAGGTTTGTATGATGAATTGTGTTTTGTTTTAAATGTGTAAGAATTTTATAGGTTATATAATGGAGTTTATGCACAAACCTATAATCAAAAAATACGAAAAAATACGTAAATGAAAAAAAATAGCTAGTACATCAAGTGTGAAAAGAGGGTCGTAAAATGAATGTGCACATCCAAGAATACTCGTGGTCATGTCCGGTGAATTTATTGGTGAGAAAATACACAAGAAATATATATATTTACATGTATTTAATATATAAATATATATTAAAAACTATAAGTTGTTTTGAATTATATGGATTGTCAGATCGCCTCGAGAAGAGCGTGAGTATTGATGGTGTCAACATGTATATCCCTTTAAGGAGTGTCATGTTAGCACATCAATCATTCAATCATTCTCAAGATAGCATGATGTGAATCTCGAGGAAAATCCATATATTTAAACTAAAAACCACATATTTATCTCCACAATTGATCGAGAAAATGAGAGAAAGAATTGAGGGTTTTGATTATTATCCTAGGAAATCAGTCAGGGAGCTTGTTCAACGTGGAGTGAGGAGCTTTATCAATTTGCAATCCAGAGATCATCATTCTGGTAAGTTTAGTTTTGATGTTTTTGAAGTTCAATTCGATGGTAGTGATGATATCTTTATGAATTGTGTTGTTTGTTGACTGGAAAAAGTTTGTTACTTTACTAGAGATCGTCCTTGATGAATTTTGGGAGTGTTGGATGTTGATTTGTAGATGGAATAGTGGTTGCTGCCCTACGTACTATGGAAATAGTACAAAAGCAAAGGAACGCACTCCCTTCTTTATTAAAGAAGAACTTGGCTGCTAGAGCGCACTCCACCAACTCATGGAGCGCGCTCCTACCCCGAAAAAATAACAAATAAGTTGAGTTTTGATTATAATTTTTAAGGGCTAAGGTATTGAACTAGGGGTTTTAAACGTAAGGAATAATACCTAAATGTTGTGTGATAGGTGTTGGATTCCTCAGAAAGCGTCAGTGACTCAAAAAATTAGAGAATTTCGAACGGAAACCTAAGCCAAGGTAAGTACGGTTTCACTTATTTATCAATGTTGTTTGGCTATCTTAGTAAATGTAGTTCATATTGTTTATGGAGTGAATTGAAGGACTCTATACACTGAGATGTTTGTAATTAAATGAAAAACAATGTGTAATGTGATCTACAATAGTAACTCCTAGAACGGAGACTAGATTATATAGGATGCAGGGATGATCTTTGGATCTATACATAACTCCTACTCAATTAGATAGGTTGTGTAGGTTACATATGAATATAATCATTAGGCATTAATGGATTGACTAGACAACACATTGATCAATCTGTTGGTCTAGCAAACGCAGTAATGGCGTCAATGGGTAATCGACCCTAGTTTTATAAATAAAATGGGAATCACAATATAATAGTAATTGATAATTTGCTTTGCATCCATTATTTATTGAATTATATGCTTTATATATTCTTGTTAGTTAGCATTGGTGCATATTGTTACTGCATAATTTTCTTGATTATTATATGGAATGTTAATGGCTATGTGAAGGGCAAGGAGAAGATTTAAGAGTCTTATAATCTTCTCTACGATGTAATGAGCCTTCTTGTACATATATACATTGTTTCATATATTTTGTTGTATATAAACAAGGATGGGAGGTTTATAAATGAGGTTTTGGGTTTTGATAAATTCTTTATTTTTTGTATATTGTTAATTTTTTTGTTGTGTATTCCTTATATTTTTATTCGATATCGATATAGAGGTTGAGTTTATTAGGTACAGACGGAGAGACTGCTGGCTCTAGTTAGGTCTGACTATGTTAGCATGGCTTAATTAGGATTTCAGATCGAGTATTGCCCTAATCGGGATATGGGATGTTACAAAAATTCTTTTAACCACGAAATGGAAACTCTAATATATTTGATCAACTAGCAGTGGTCTCGATATATTTTCTTGAATCTCAAGCGAAAGAGATTCATTATTAGATTTTATTTGATACATGAAACTTTGTGTTGTGCATATGAAATAGAAGGAGATGTATTTTTGGCTTAGCCATTGGTACAACAACTACAGTTGTGAGTGTCTGAATTACATGCAACATTTGTGTTAGTATTTCCTTGACCCCTGCAGTTATCTATGCAATCCTGTGGAGAATTGCATTGTAGTCCTATCAACCAAATGCACGATTCAGAAACAATTCCTGCATGAACAAAAAGATATAGATGACCAAATATATCTAGATGATATCATAAGAGACCTAGCCTAAACCCGAGACACACGAAGTCCTTTAAACGTTGCCTCATGTTTGATCCTCGTTAGTAGATCAAACGATCGTTGGGAAATCTACAAACTTCTTATAGGATCTTGAATAACTCGACTCCTAATCTATGAGAACCTAATATGGCTATCAAATATCCAGGGCATACGAAGTCCCTTAAACGAGGTCTTAGTTTTGAGTCTTGCCAGTAGATTAACAATCGAATGAAGATATCAACCCTTTATGTAGTATTTGAGATTGCTCAACTCCTTACAAGTTATGATCTAATAAGGTTGTCGAACATCGGGGATCAAGGAGTTCGGAGAAAAAAAGGAAAAGAGAAAGAAAGCATTTGATATACTGACTTTGAGTCATTGATGAGAGGACCCAGGAAAACATTTGAATATTTGCAACAAAAAACAACATGGTTCTGTTCATCTTCATTTCCTAAACCAAGTAGACAATTCTCTTTTTTTTTTGGACAATTCTCTTTGATTGCCACTTTAGTAAAAAAAAAAGGAATCAACTTCATTAATATAGTAAGTCACATTGTTCAACTTAATTAATTTTTATAAAGAATTGAGCCTCGTAAAAAGTAAGCTTTTCTTTATTTGACGATTATTTCATGTTCTATATATGATGTTTCATGTTTGTTTAATATGATTGGTTTTTTACAGGCATTCTACACTATTCAATCCGTTCTTCCTTGCAAGCAATGATCAGGGGTGCAATATTTTTTCTTCGAGCTAAAGATCATATTCTCTACTGGTCTCCATCCATTTGTTTATTTGCCTAGCTTGTTTGTTCTACTGGTTAACTATTGTTAACTTTATAGGCTTCAATCCTTATATCTAATTTTAATACAGTCAAATGATATTATAAGTATTGTGGAGCAACATGTTTCCTTTTGTCCAGATAAGAAAATCTTAAAAACTTATCCAATCCGACTGTAGTTTCTTTGTTTTTTTAACAATCTTAATCTCGAACTAAGTGAGATGATGCAATTGATCACTTGAGACTAAAGAAATAATTATATCTTTTGCTCTATTTATATATGTCTACTTATATTTTGGACAATGAAAAAGTTGGGTAAGAGAATTAGTTCGTATTCACCAACACTTTTTACATTTCTTTTTATGATTTAGTGATATTCCTTATATATAGATCTAACACAAGAGCAAGAACATCTCCAACACTTTTTATATGTCTTCTCTTACAATTTTCATGTGCCAAATTAATAAGTGAACTCATTCAATCTAGTGACAACCTATTGTTGCTCTTGTATCTTGTTATTGTCTTCTTTTACAATTTTCATGTGCCAAATTAATTATGTTTTTCATTTCTATATTGTTGCAGGAATCAACTTTTTGAAATGATGGTTTGGTAGAAATTTGAAGAGTTTAAAAATTGAGATCAATATATGAATCATTTCATCCATAATTAAGAAAAGCTTCTTAATGGCTTGAATGTTATGTTCCAGTTTGTTTTTGGATTTATTGATTTATTGATACAATGTAAAAGAAATGGAATATTTTTTTATTAAATCCATAGATCATTGATATTTGTTCATTATTAGTGTTAGTAAATAAATTTTAGCATAATATATTTGATTGTTTAATAGCTTCTTTTACACATTTGGATAGTATCAATTGGTATTTTTGATTATTGTCATATAGTTTGGCTTATAATCATATAGTGTCATTAAATAGTTAAGACGATAGTTGTAGAATATCATTGGATGGTTAAGATGACAGTTTTAAAGTCGTCATTATAAGTAAATACTTTTCATGAAACCCCCATTATATGACTGTTAAGAATGGTCATATTTTACTTTCAACAACAATTTTTAAATTTCGTCCATAGAAAAAAAAATTGTAGTAAAACCACCCCACATCACCATTAAAACTCCCAAATTGCTCTAAAATTAATAACTAAAACCATAATTTACCTTGACTTAGGATAGCCATCAGCGAAAGCCACCGAGAGGGAAATATATCTCACAAGACGTGAGAGATCGAGTTGATGGTGGGAGGAAAGCTTGGCAAGGGAGATTCAGAGGAGAAAAAAAGAAAATAGGTGAAAGAGGAGTTCGACAAGGGGAGGGAGAGAATGAGAAATTTCCCTTTTTTGACTTGTAAATGAGAGAAGTTAGAGATATAGAGAAAAGTAAGGGATGTATGATGTGATGGGTATGAGTGATTTGATGGGTGATGTGATATGATGGGTGATATGATCTCTAAACCCTTGACTACCCCCATAAACACGCATTACGCTCACCCTACAGTGTCCTACACTATTCGTAATGCACACACAAAGCAATCAATTAGAATTCTAACACTAGTGCCGCATAATACTAACTAAAAATAAAATAAATTAACACACATCATACAAAAATAACCAAAATTTACTTTGTCATCAGTGCCCCATAAATTTTTGCAGCATCCACGTAGGTATGAGCTTAGGGTTATAATATGTAATTAATCAATTGATTGGGATTAATAAAAGTGGTATTTCCTTCCTCTAGAGAGTTTGTACTAAAATTCAAACTTTAGCTTGGAACAACTGGGGGTGTCACTCCCGCGTGGTACACTTTCTCTTCCAAGTGAGGCTATCATTCTTAAGGTACTGCAATCGAACAAGTACAAGTGGCATTTCCTTCCTCTAGAGAGTTTGTAGCTTGTGATCAACTATCTCAAAGGGGAGCTCCTCAGATGTCGTATATGGAATGACCTCAATCCTAAGCATATCAACCATCGGTCTTGGTCCTGATCTAGCCAACCTCAGCATAGAAATATGGAAAACATCATGAACCCTTGCCAACAGGCTAGTCAATCTCAAATGATAAGCGACCTCCCAAACTCGTCGGACTATCTAAAATGGCCTAATGAATTTCGGTGCAAGTTTCTCCTTGATTCCAAATCTCTGATGACCCTTTAAGGGAGAAACCTTCAAGTAAACCAGGTCATCATAACTCAGCCCATCGTAGTACTTATTTGTGTAGTTCTTATGCTTATCCTAAGTAGTTTGTAACCTCGGACGAATCAGCAAGAAGTTCTTTGTGTGATCTACAACAACCTAAGGCCCAACAAAAGTTATGTCCTCGCGCTCTACTTGACAAGTTGGTGATCTGTAGGGTCTCCCGTATAGTGCCTCAAATGATGGCATCCTTATACTACCCTGATAGATGTTGTAAGCAAACTCACATAGTTGCGAAAATTCCTACCATGACCTTCCAAACTAAAACACACAAGTTCTGAGCATGTCCTCAAGTATCTGAATAAGTCTCTATGATTGCCCGTTAGTCTACGGAAGAAACACTGTGCTAAACTAAATCCTAGCACCATACTAATCTTGCATGGCCTGCCAAAGTTGGGAAGTAAGCTGATTTTCTCTATTTGACACTATAGGTACTAGCACTCCATTTAGTCTGATGATTTCTCGCTTAAAAAAGTGTGCTCGATTGTGGAAAGCTATATTTCAGGGAAATTGGAATAAATTGCACTGATTTTATCAGTGGGTCCATGATTCCCAAATAGAGTTGTGCTCGCACAAAGTCATTAGCAAACCACTAATAAAGTCCATAGTGATGTGTTCCCATTTCCATTTAGGGATAGGTAGTAGCTGCATTAGTTCTCTAGGCCCCTTTTGCTCCGCCCTAACCACCTTACACACCTCACAACTCCTCAAATAGTGGCTGACATCTACCTTCATCCCTGACCACTAAAATAAGCATTGCATATCTTGGTACATGTTGGTTTTGCCAAGATGCACTATGTACATGGATATGTGAGCCTCATGAAGAATACCATCGTGTAACTCTGGCACAGTCGGAATCTACAATCTGCCTCGGTGTCTTAAACACTCATCAACGGACCCGTGGCAATTTGGGAAATCTAAACACTATTCCATGTTCATGAACCTCTAATACATTGCATCAACTCTCTGAAACTCAAAAAATGTGTGGAATAAATATTTTTGATGCCCTTAGCCATCTGCAATTGCGTGCCTTTGCTATATTTGGAACCTTTAGCAAATTCATGACTATTGCTGCCTTAAATAGACCAAACTCATGGGTCACATGACAAACCACATCTCGCTATTTGGTCCTCGTTTGGTAAGAGCATCTGCTGCGACATTGGCCTTCCCAGGATGATACTCGATAGCAAAGACGAAGTCCTTCAATAACTCCAACCAGCGCTGTTGTCTCATATTCACATCCTTTTTAATTGAAGAGGTACTTGAACTTTTTATGATCAGTATATAGTCTAAATATCTCACTATAGAGGTATTGTCTCCATACCTTTAGTGCAAATATGACCGATGCAAGCTCCAGGTCTTGTGCTAGAAAATGGGTCCTCAACTGACGCAACGAGTAGGCCATCAATCTATCTCCCTACATCAATATGCATCCTAATCTAGTGCACAAGCATCAATGTGAACAATCGACTATTTGTCTGGCTTTGGTAACTCTAATAATGGTGTGGAGATCAACTTCTCCTTCTACTCTATGAAGGCTGCCTCGCACTCTTTGGACCAATAAAAAATAACATCTTTCTTAGTGAACTACTTCGTAAGCGCTGCGATCCTAGAGAAATCCTGACAAACTGTCAATAATAGCCTGTCAATCCCAAAAAGCTCCCGATGTCTGTTACGCTCCTTGGTGTAGACCAATCGATAATAGCATGAATCTTACTTAAGTCCATTGATACCACTCTATTTTTTATCATGTGTCCAAAGAATTTCACCTCTAAAAGTCGAAATTATAGCTTATTAAACTTGGCGTACGATTTGTGCTCTCTCAAAGTCCTCAACGTCTATTTGATATGCTTCTTATGGTCCTTAGATGTCCTAGGGTAAATCAAGATGTCATCAATGAAGACTATTAAGAATCGAATTAGCAACATCCTCAAAATCCAGTGCATCAAATCTATAAACATGGTCGGCACGTTTGTTAACCCAAACGGCATGACAGTTAACTCAAATAACCCGCAACGGATGTTGAACAATGTCTTGGGTATATCCTCCTCTCTGATTCTCAAATGATGATATACCGATCTAAGGTCAATTTAGGAGAACAACTATGCTCCGACCAACCGGTCAAATAGGTCGTTGATCCTAGGCAAAAGATATCTATTCCTGATTGCCACTTGATTCAACTTCAGGTAGTCCATGCACATCCTCATGCTACTATCCTTCTTCCTCACAAATAGGATCGGTGCTCCTCAAGGTGACGGACTCAGGTGTACCCTTATTTAATAAATTTACTAACTAAGCCCTTAACTCCTCGTGCTTTAGCGTCATATGCAGTAATGTCTACTCGTTATAGGCTATATACCAGGCACTTACTCAATCATAAACTCTACATATTTGGAAAGTTTAATCTAGTTAAATCCTATGGAATACATCTAGGAACTTACGTACTACTAGGACATCCTCTAATCTAGCCACTGGGCTCTCATCAGACTCCACTATCCTTGTAGGGTCTCCATCTCCTGGGTGGTCACTAACCTACATCTAGTGATAAGAACTGATATCGTGACTTTGGTGAATGTGAACTCAAGAATCCCTATTTTTTAGAAGGTCGTCTTCCTGAAACAATCTAACTAGGCATGGTGTGTCGCCATTCAATCCACGTCTAAGAGTAATTGAACTCTAGGTACTCTAATACTTAGAGATCTATAAGTAACTGATGTCCACCAACCTTAACTGGATAGTCTCTACAAATTCAGTTAGGGTATACCTTATTCTCAAAGGTCATGTTGAGGATAAGGTTGTTGGTTTTGGGGTTCATTCGCAGCGGAGATTACAAAACAATTTTGACAAAAACCCCAACAGGATCCGAATCTAATTCCATTAAAAACGTTTAAACCATGAAAAACTTAATCATACCTCAATCGCAATATACCTTTAAGAAGGTTGATCGATCTCTAAGGCGCTGCCAACGACGAACGCCCTCTATCAGCAGTCCACACACGAACGGCGGCCGAGATTCGAAGTGCTAGCGTCGAGAGAATGCCAAACCTTTTGAATCTCTCAAAAACGATCCAGAGCATACCAAAAACCCTAAGTCGTTTCTTAAACGAAAAAAGAGTTTTGGCCTTTTTTCTTTCGTACGTGTATTGTAACTTAAAGCGTCTATTTATACAACCCTTGTATATAGACGGTTAAGTAAATTACAAATATACCCCTACTTAAAGAAGTATAAGTGTAATACACCACAAGGACGTTTCCGTCATGAATTTTATCATATAAAATTCATTTTTTTCTGAACCATCTTAAAATCTCGCAAAACCATTCTTAGTGTGCGCCCAATAGGCTCATACAACGTTGGCAGTGTACCAAAAACACATTTTGGTATACAAGTCATAAGCTGCCTCTAGCAAGACATTATGACTACCCAAGTTGTACGAATATCAAATCGAAACAACCTAATCAATAATGTATATAACATCCTTTTGTCACACGATATCCGTTTGATCAAACATAAGTCATGGAATTGTCATCCAACATGTTCAATCGTACTAGTCTCGATCTCTAGGTAGACCGAAAACATCCAAGTGACATTGATCAATATCAATTCACTTAGACTAGGCCTTTTAACAGCCTAACACATCGAGGATCCACTAGATATCTCTCTTTATATGAGAGGGACAAATTCTATCTCGATTACACAACTTCATCACATTGCTCACACAATAACCAATCACAACCTTTATAATCGTCCGGTTAAAGACAACGTTTGATTGTGTCAAATCACTTGTGTTCCTAATGTTGAAGTCTCTGGTAATCTCAAGTCAGAGGACTAGAATATATACCTATCATGAGAAACAACTATGACTTAATCCATGTGATGTTCTCATAGCGGGTCGGTCCAGTACTTTGTTCCCTAACAAGTTCTCGTGATCTTGATTCGTATCCCTATACGTATAATCATCATATGATCATCAATCAAGACTCACACTAGTCTTAATTCATTATAGTTCCCAGTATAATGATCGACTAGGGACATTTAGGATATTTATGTAAATACCCATGGATCTTATTATAATGTAAACATGCAAATTAATTATAATAAACAGCAAATGAAATCCTCTATTTTATTAACTAAAAGTATTCATAAAGACAGTTAATGGATTGACCTAGGGCACATGCCCCAACATCTCTCACTTGCACTAGGGCCAATCATACATGCATCTAATGCCTAATGATCTAACATGACCATCATGTTTTGCTTGTGGAAGAGCTTTTGTCAATGGATCCACAACGTTGTCTTCAGTAGGTACTCTGCAAATCTTTACGTCTCCCTCTCAATAATTTCTCTAATGAGATGAAAACGCCTGAGTATATGTTTGGATTTGTGATGTGATCTAGGTTCCTTGGCCTGTGCTATTGCCCCGTTATTGTCACAATACAAACAAACAGGGTTAGCAATACTTGGAACCACACATAGTTCATAAATGAACTTTTTGATCCAAAGCGCCTCCTTTCTTTGCATCGGACGCCGCAATATACTCAACTTACTGTTGTAGAATCATCACGATCACTTGCTTCGAACTTTTCCACTCATCGCACCCCATTCAAAATAAACACATATCCAGATTGCGATCTAAAATCATCTATATCGGTTTGAAAACTTGCATCTCGTGTAACCATTTACAACTAGATCATTTTCAAAACCTCCATAGACCAAGAACATTTCCTTAGTCCTTCTTAAGTATTTAAGAATGTTCTTTCTTGCTATCCAGTGACTCTCACCAGGATCGACCGATATCCGCTGTGCTCAAAGCATATGATACATCGAGTCGAGTGCATAACATGGCATACATGATAGATCCAATAGCCGATGCATATGGAATCTTATTCATACGGTCTCGCTCATCATTTTTCTTAGGACATTGAGTCTTGCTTGAGACTTATCCCATGAGACATTGGCAACAATCCTCTTTTAGAGTCTTGCAACCGAACCTATTGACACCTTGTCTATGTAAGCACTCGACTTAGACCGATTAGCCTTTTAGATGTATCCCTATAGATCTTTATCCCTAGGATATAGTGCATCTCCTAAGTCTTTCATTGAGAAACACTTCCCTAACCAAGACTTGACATTCGCAATGTTGGGATGTCATTTCCAAAGAGTAATATATCATCAACATACAAGTACCGAGAAAAACAACTACACTCCCACCGACCTTCTTGTATACACAAGGCTCATCTTCGTTCTTAATAAAACCAAAATCCTTGATTGCTTCATCAAAACGAAGATTTCAACTTCGAGAAGCTTGCTTTAATCCATAAATGGATCTTTGAAGCTTGCATACCTTCCTAGAATTCTCAGGATGTATAAAACCTTCAGGTTGTGTCATATACACGTCCTCAAGCAACTTTCCATAAAGAAATGCTATTTTTACATCCATTTGCCATATCTCATAGTCATAATATGCAAAGAATGGCAATTAAAATTCTTATGGATTTAAGCATGGCTCTTGCGAAAAAGTTTCATCATAATCAACACCTTGAGTCCGCTGAAACCTTTTGCTACAAGTCTTGCTTTAAAAGTATGCACTTTGCCATCCATGTCGGTTTTCTTCTTGAAAACCCATTTACATCCAATGGTCTTACCACCTTTGGGTAAATCAACCAAGTTCCAAACTTGGTTATCATACATGGATTGCATTTCGAGTTCATGGAACTTAGCCATTTATCCGAGTCTGGTCCGAGACATAGCCTCCGATAAGTGGTGGGCTCATTTTGGTCTATAAGCAACACATCACGGCTATCGTAATGAGAAATCCGAATCTCTCGGCTCATGTCTTACCCTACTAGATTTACGTGGGCCTTGTGTCACTTGTGGAGGTTCAATCGGTTCGCAACGTTGTTGAACTTCCAAGAATCTGATTCGATGTTTACTCGTGATTCTTGAACTTCTTCAAGATTTATTTCTTTCCCACTAGTGTCTTTTGAAATAAAATGTTTTTCCATAAAGGCACCATACCGTGCAACAAACACTTTGTTCTCGCGGGATTATAAAAGTAATATCCTTTTGTTTCCTTAGGATACCCCACAAATAAACACTTGTCGATTTAGGTGCTAGTTTTTTCGAGACTTGTCGTTTTACGTAAGCCTCACAACCCCAAATCTTAAGAAAAGACAAACTAGGTCTCTTCCCGTACCATATCTCATATGGTGTTTTATCAACCGCTTTAGAAGGAACTCGATTTAGAGTGAAAGCTGCAGATTTGTAATGCATAACCCCAAAAGGATAATGGAAGATCTGCATGACTCATCATAGATCGAACCATATCTAATAAGGTTCGATTTCTCCTTTCGAAACTCCATTCCATTGTGGAGTTCTTTGGTGGAGTCGATGGGAGACAATCCCACAATTTCTAAGATGATCATCAAATTCTTGGCTTAAATATTCACCACCTCGATCCGATGAAGTGTTTTGATAGTTTTACCAAGTTGATTCGCACTTCATTTTGAAACGTTCGAAACATCTCAAATGACTCGACTTTATGTTTCATAAGATATACATAACCATATCTGCTTTGAAATCATCGGTAAATGTAATGAAACCGATAACCTCCTCTAGCCATTGTGTTTATAGGACCGCATACATCGGTATGTATTAGACCCAATAAATCACTTGCCCTTTCACCGTGTCCAAGTAAAGGGACTTTTAGTCATCTTGCCCAAGTAAACAAGATACGCACGTTTCATATGTTTCTAAATCAAATGAATCTAGAAGTCCATCTTTATGGAGCTTCGTTATGCGTTTCTCATTTATGTGCCCGAGACGACAATGCCAAAGATAGGTTTGATTACGAAATGACAATTTTCTTCCTTTTTCTTTTGGGTGTTTTGAAGCGAGAACAGTGGGGCTTGACTTGTTTCATAGGCTTTTTGCGCAAAAAGAACAACCTTGGCAACTCTAGCCTTGCCTTTGCCTTTTTCTTCATTCCCTTTCCCTTTTGGACCATCAACACATTACTAGAGGTTTCTTGATATTTTGTTCAGTTGTTTTGAGCATCAAATGCAACTCTGAAATTGATTTCTCCATATTATTCATATTGTAGTTCATCACAAATTGTGTGTAACTCTCTAGTAATGAATTTATGATCAAATTCGTAGCCAACTCTTGGCTTATGGGAAATCCGAGTCTATCAAGGTGGTCAACATAGCCCTTCATCTTCAGAACATGAGGACTAACTGACGCACCCTCAGTCATCTTGCAAGAATGTAGGTTTTTGACTATCTCGAACCTTTCTTGCCTAGCTTCTTGTTGGAACATTTCCTTCGAGCGTTATAGCCATGTCGTAGGCTTCCATTAGTTCCATGTCCTTCGAAGTTCAGAACCATAGTTGCCAAGCATAATACATGCAACATCGTAGAATCGTTGACATGCTAACTATGCGCATCCTTCACAAACTTTCGTAGCATTGGGTGGTGGGTCCTCGGGATTGGAGCATCCAGGACATACAACTTGCGTTCATGCTTAAGAACAATTCTTAAGTTTCGAACCGATCAAGAAAGTTAGTCCCAGATAGCTTATCCTTCTCAAGGATGGATCGCAGTGACAGGGGATTATTGTTACTTGAAGAGGCCATTGATCTACAATAAAGATTATACAAAGTTTATTTTAGTATAGAAGAATAGACTCCCACTAAATTAACAACCCTCCTAAAACATAGTGTTCATTTAGGGGACTAAAATCCATATTTCACCTAATTCTATGACAAACTATGGCATGAAATACAGAACTAGATTATTTAGGTAGGTAACAGTTACCAATTACATCTTATGTAATTTTTAGATCCTTTTATGAGATACGAGACATCTTATGTCTTAGCATGTTTTTATCTCATCATTTGCCTAAAGCTCAAAACTATTTTGATGGCTTTATTAAGTCGGACCATTTTAAACATTTAGGTAACTCTTACCCAATTTGTCTCACTAAGATAACACAATACACCCAGCTATGGCTGAAACTATATTAGTGTGATCGAGGCCTTGACAAGTGTTTAAAATGGATGGCGTGAGACTTAAAATTTAATAGAGGGATTTTACTCAGTTTTAGTGATATTTATGTAAACAATGAAATATCATATATTTTATTGATTTGTTCAATCACTAAACAATTTGGAAATTTTTATACTATTCACTAATAAAAGAATTTCCGTGCGCTAGGATTAGTTAGACACGGCATTGTCCCCGGGCTTGGTCAATAAGGGTGAGATACAGGGGGAAGCTTTTTTTTTTTTTTAGAAGACGAATCTCAATTCCGAAAATTGAAATTCGCTATAGAAAATCATATTTTTCGCTAATTTTACTATACTAAATTTACCCCTTAATTTATCCAAATTAAGTCAATTAAAACATTTTTAATTAACCAGGGCCCACATCTAACTAATCATCTTATCCTAATCCAATTAGGACTAATCTTATCCTAATCCAATTAGGACTTATCTTATCCTAATCCAATTAGGACTAATCTTATCCTAATCCTATTAGGACTAATCTTATCCTAATCCAATTAGGACTTATCTTATCCTAATCCAATTAGGACTAATCTTATCCTAATCCTATTAGGACTAATCTTATCCTAATCCAATTATATCACCAATAACAAGATTCTTGATATTTATCTCATATTCTAATTTGTTATCTATCTTTATAAAATAGAAACTTCATAACAAAATAGATATAACAAGATAAATAAATAATTTCGAAAATTAATTATTTTCAAATAAATAATTTCGAAAATTAATGATTTATAAATAAATAATTTCGAAAATTAATTATTTGCAATTTCGGTCTTCATCCAAATAATCACAAACATGTAATTGAATCATGAACTACTATCCCAATCGAACCTAATGGTATCATGGATCATAGAACACGAAACTCAATTCATTAAAATTATTCAAATTAACCTAACATGGTTACTAGCATGTACGAAACAAATTTTAATTAAATCACGAATATATGTATCATATACACAAAACATGATAATAAATCTCATAGAAAACTTATGTATATCACATATACATCAACTATTAACATGCTTTCAATCATATATCATGTATATATTAGAAGAAAACATGCAATGAATTTAATGGAATTGAACTCGAAGGCTCTGATACCACTGTTGGGTTTTGGGGTTCATTCGCAGCGGAGATTACAAAACAATTTTGACAAAAACCCCAACAGGATCCGAATCTAATTCCATTAAAAACGTTTAAACCATGAAAAACTTAATCATACCTCAATCGCAATATACCTTTAAGAAGGTTGATCGATCTCTAAGGCGCTGCCAACGACGAACGCCTCTATCAGCAGTCCACACACGAACGGCGCCGAGATTCGAAGTGCTAGCGTCGAGAGAATGCCAAAACTTTTGAATCTCTCAAAAACGATCCGAGCATACCAAAAACCCTAAGTCGTTTCTTAAACGAAAAAGAGTTTTGGCCTTTTTTCTTTCGTACGTGTATTGTAACTTAAAGCGTCTATTTATACAACCCTTGTATATAGACGGTTAAGTAAATTACAAATATACCCCTACTTAAAGAAGTATAAGTGTAATACACCACAAGGGCGTTTCGTCATGAATTTTATCATATAAAATTCATTTTTTCTGAACCATCTTAAAATCTCGCAAAACCATTCTTAGTGTGCGACCCAATAGGCTCATACAACGTTGGCAGTGTACCAAAAACACATTTTGGTATACAAGTCATAAGCGGCCTCTAGCAAGACATTATGACTACCCAAGTTGTACGAATATCAAATCGAAACAACCTAATCAATAATGTATATAACATCCTTTTGTCACACGATATCCGTTTGATCAAACATAAGTCATGGAATTGTCATCCAACATGTTCAATCGTACTAGTCTCGATCTCTAGGTAGACTGAAAACATCCAAGTGACATTGATCAATATCAATTCACTTAGACTAGGCCTTTTAACGATCTAACACATCGAGGGATCCACTAGATATCTCTCTTTATATGAGAGGGACAAATTCTATCTCGATTACACAACTTCATCACATTGCTCACACAGTAACCAATCACAACCTTTATAATCGTCCGGTTAAAGACAACGTTTGATTGTGTCAAATCACTTGTGTTCCTAATGTTGAAGTCTCTGTAATCTCAAGTCGAGGACTAGAATATATACCTATCATGAGAAACAACTATGACTTAATCCATGTGATGTTCTCATAGCGGGTCGGTCCAGTACTTTGTTCCCTAACAAGTTCTCGTGATCTTGATTCGTATCCCTATACGTATAATCATCATATGATCATCAATCAAGACTCACACTAGTCTTAATTCATTATAGTTCCCAGTATAATGATCGACTAGGGACATTTAGGATATTTATGTAAATACCCATGGATCTTATTATAATGTAAACATGCAAATTAATTATAATAAACAGCAAATGAAATCCTCTATTTTATTAACTAAAAGTATTCATAAAGACAGTTAATGGATTGACCTAGGGCACATGCCCCAACAAAGGTGGGTGCCAATGCTTTTACGTATCAAACCCAACTCTCCTACCATTCATTTTGAAATACATGATAATGTACTACCAGAGTCTATCAATGTATGTATATGACGGTAAAAAATAAACATCATACCCTCAACGAGCTGTCGAGATGTGTCGCGATCTGGTGCGGCGACTACGTGCACCTACTCCCTCACCGACATTGGTTGAGTTGCAAATGGTAGCACTGGCTCCCTGGTACACTCACTCTTATAATGCCCCTTCTGTCCACATCTCGAATATGTTAAATATCACCTCTGACTGGAGCCTTGACCCTATTTTCCACTGGCCCTTTGGTCATGTCCCTACCACTGCTAACACTTATTTCTGCCCCTTTAGCCCTAACCTTAAGTTTGTCTATGTAGCTGCTAGACTACCAAAACATGTTGTGGCTGTGCAGGTACAACTACATAGGCGTTGATCACTTGGCCATCATCTTGTTTGTGCCTCTGTCCCCCATGATCTCTTTTGCCGCAGTTCCTTTTTGCATATTCTGTCCAACCAGCTTGGCGATTATGACTATCTTGATACACTAGAGTGGTGACAACGTCGCTCCTTATCAAATATGTCTTTTGAGGTAATGCCATCTCATAGAACCCATATGAAGTAGTATCTGCTAAATATATTTCAAACTAAAGCAGGTATTTTAATCTCTCAATGTATTGGATCATTGTTCGGCGACCCTACCTCAATTTTATAAACTTCTCTCTTAGTCTAAGCCGAACCTAAATCGGAATATACTAATCATAGAAGGTCTGCCTAAACTTTTCCTAAGTACTCGACTCTCTAAAGGCTAATATGTGGAAGGTCCAGCATACTGCAGCATCTTCCCTGAGCATGAACCTGAAAATCACAACCCGTATATTATCGTGAGTCCTAAACAGTCTGTGGAGTCACTAATGCAAAAGAACCCATTTTCCCATTTACCTCTGGGTCTCCACCTCTATAGTAGTAACCTAGGAGAAGATGATCGAACTCCTTAATCAGTTTCATCTCAGCTAATAAGGAGGACTCGAATGTGACCTTTTGGGGTGAAATCAATGCCAATGCCATTACCGGTGTAATCATTGGTGTAGCAATCACTAGCAGTATCTCAGTAGTAGAAGTCATGAGCAGGGCTGCCTAAATAGTCAAGGCAACAACTCTTTGCTCTTAAGTGGTGGTGGTGAGTGTGGTAGGGGCCGGTGTAGCTACTGCCTACACTCAAAGAAATCAATGGATCTCCTCGAGCTGTAAGTTGTGTAGTGTGATCGTGCGGCGCAAAATCCGATCCTACTCAATAGGTGTCGAGTCGCTCGTCTGGCCCCCGTCATCTGTATGAGGAATTGGTTGTCTATCCATGTCGAGTCTAGAAATCGTAAACGTGTTTCAACTCGATGTCATAATGCGCATATATAAATATTACAATCAATATATACACATATAAGTCCTAACACTACCTGCTCACTTTGCATCCTAACTAAGCTTTTAAATCAGAATCTTCGGGTTTCCACATCTAATGTTTTGTTGTTAAGTCTTATTCAGTTTCACTAATCTTTTCTTTAGGTTTGTCAAAAAATAGGCTCTGATACCAACTATGATGACCAAAAACTTCAAGGAAAATCGGGCACCACCATGTCGTTGGATGCGTCATGAAGTCATGCCATGTCACCTGCATACCTCTCCATGACGGCGGGTGAACTAACCATTAAATGATCCAATTTAGTGAAATTTGATTTTTAAATGATTGTTTTGTCGAAATATACAAAATTATAGAGTTTTACAATTTAATTTGTTTATTTTGATTCATTTAAGTTATTTTAGTACAGGAAGTCTTAAAAGTATGCAAATAAGTAATGCAAAGTTTCGCATTCATTAATAAACCTCGGAGTTGAACCCAACAAAAAGATATAATTTATATCAATAAAAGCGACAAAAATATAGTAAGCGTCAATATACATGTATCAAGTAATAAGTCTCCCAAAATGATCCCAACAAAATATTACATACATAAATACAAGCACCTACAAGCGTTGCTATCATGGATATTTCTATCTGGCTCGTCGTATGATCTGTAACTTGCCACCAAAAATAATGACAAGTTCCAATTAATAAATCCTAGAGAAATTCAGTTAGTATTCACAAGAAATCTAAGAAAGCGGCTTCAATTCATGTAGATAAAGTAAATAAAAGGTAAAGCATGAATATAAATCGATCAGATAATCAAGAATATGGAACGCAACTGTGGTGTACAATTGTCGAGCCTTAAGACACAAAAATTAATACCGAGAAGGTTGTGGTGGCGAGGTAATCGCCGCCTCCTCTTCATGATCGAAACGAGGAACTTTGTTGGTCCGAAAGTAGATTTCCATTAACCGTCTCGAACGAGAGGAACTCAGTAACAGATGCAAGCCTCACATCAAACCACTCTCGAGATTGTCGACTCGTGGAGAGAAGTCTCACTTGTAGTCTGAGCTATGACCAACAATGTAGCAATAATTAAATCATCATCTACATTAGTGTCGAAAAGTGGTCATACCGTCTCGTCAACGATACACAAACACGCAGAATAGAGTAAGTATGCAAGCAAAACTGGCGAAAGTAATAGCGAAATAAGTAAATTACATGTGCAATAAGTAAATTCTAAGCTGACGTTCTCATGGGTTTTACTTACCTCCAAGCTCATGAAACCGCTAAAAAATGACCTACTCGCACCTCAAACTGCGCACATGACACCCGAATTGTCTCCTAATTTCTTAATGTCCAATTTTATAAATTTAAAATGTTTTATAGTCACATTTATTGCTATTATAATGTAAAACAAAAAATTAGAATTTAATTCCAAATTTTAGTTGTGGCACGCTTTTCGAGTTACACCGCGGTATCAAATGCCCGAAAAAGTCTCAAAACTTATTTTCTATATTTTTCCAATATTTTATATTTTCTGTAATTTTTCAAGATTGTTTTCATTATTTTTACATTTTTTCATATTTTTGTAATTTATTTTTGTTAAAACTTATTAAATTTATTTTAAAAAGATTTATTTATTTTTAATTTTCTTAAACAACAACTACAACTATAACGTAATAACAACCTAAGCACAATCACCCAACTCTATAAACCACCCCACATCACCATTAAAACTCCCAAATATATTCAAAATTAACAACCACAACAACCACTTACTTAAATTGATGAAGACAGTCGTTGAGAGCTGCCTAGAGGGAAGAACACTGTGAAAAAAGTGAGAGGCCGAGTTGAGAGAGAGATGAGAGCTTGGTAAGGGAGAGTTGGAGGAGAAGAAGAAGAAAATGAGAGAGAGAGGAGTTCGACAAAGGGAGGAAGAGAATGAGATATTTCCCTTTTTTATTTGTTGATGAGAAAAAAAAAGAGAGAGAGAGAGAGAAAGAAAGAGAAAGAAAAAAAAGTAAGGGATATGTGTGATTTAATAGGTGATGTGATGTGATAAGTGATGTGATCTCTAAACCTCGACTACCCCATACACCATGTTACGCGCACCTCAGAGCGTCCTACGCTCTTGTCGCAACGCACATATGATAAGTGATTATTTAGAGCTATATATAGCACTAGTTTAGTAGTATATTTGGTATAAATATTTTGGAATGATCTCTAATTGACGGTATTTATGTATTTTTAGGTATACAAGGTATAAAGGAGACAATGTAGTGATTTCATGAAGAAAAGAGGATAAAATACACGAAATTATTATTAACGTCGTGGCTAGTAGGCTTAACACTTTGGGAATAATGTATTCAACGTGGGCAAGGCATGGAGAAGAAGAGAGGAGAAGAAAAGTGGATTTGTAGTGCCAGCGCAGTGGCGGTGCCTTGGGTATATAGGGACGACACTTGGGTGGTCTAAGCAGGATGCCGAGCATATTGAGTAAGGAAAATGCATAAAAAGAGGTCAAAGCTGTGGTGACGTTGTGGCTTTACACATATAACGTTGGATCATTTACTGAGAGCGCCGCAACGTAGTAAACAAAAAGTTTAAAATTCTAGTTCGTTTACAATTGTCTATTCGGGTTTTTAATTATATTATAAACTGTCTTAGGGGTATAAATAGATATTAGAACGTCGTAAACATATGCAATACCATACATTAGCATATACCATAACTTAGCCTACTTTACTTTGTTCTTGAGTATTATATTGCCACTATAGCACGTGTGTGGCCCAACCCATCAGGGCCATGTAGACTTGATGTTATCCACAACTTCCTTTAGTATATCAATGGCAGGCCATCGTGAGTGTGGCACACACCCTTTTGTTTGTTTTGGAGCCATTTTGGTGGGGCGCACTAAACCCACTACGTACTACACCATTGAGCGGCTTGCCTCTATACCGAGTCTTCCTGCGCTGCCAACTCGATGTTTTCGTCACCTGCAACATACGGCCAAAAAGTCATATCGCGTAAGGTTTAGGCGTCATCCCTGACTAATAAAGCGAAAGCAGGAGTGCTCTAGCGTGCACTGTAGTTGCGGTTTACACTAGAAAGTGCTTCGAAAGGCGTTGGCTCCCTTCTTAGTGACAACACAGCTACGTGGTGGCATTAAATTAGTATCGTCGGCACCTCACTCGGCTCCTCGGCTCACTTCAGTTACAAAGACTTTATCATTAGGCGCATGTCTCATCAACACAAAACGAGGGTTTTGCTCGTTATAGGACTTACCAAAAATCTCATGACACGAGCAGACGACAGTTGTAGAATAGTGGCAAAAGGTCACTCCTACAGAGATTGGTAGTCTTTCTTATGTTAAAAACAACAAAAAAGGATAATCGAGGGTTTTGAAATAAATTAATTTAACTAACTAATCTACTAAACTAAATAAATAAAATAACTAAACTAATTTTCAAAAAAACTAATTAATACCTAAGTCCACAGTTCCACAAATTATGATCAAGATTCAATGGCAACCATGGTCTTCAATCTTTCCCAAAAAGCTATTAATTTATATTCTCCTAGATAGGTTATAGAAAATCGACATCCGCCAGAAGTTCCTCATTCCCCTAATCTCGATAGTCAGGACGTCCGCCATTAACTACTTCCCTAATTAATGTATAACCCTAGACTTCCGCCAATCGAGTGTAACATAATAACCGCAGTAATTTGGGTCTGTGAGAACAGTAATCCTAAAGAACCGGATCACATCCGCTCCTAATTTAACCTAGATTCAATTGTTGCTTTATTGGTTCAAAAGCACAATTACACGGATACTAATAGTCCAAATAATTGTAGATTGTCCACATAAAAGCATGCACTGGCCACATACATGCCCTAGATCTAAACCATAATCATTAAAATCAAGAACAATGAAATAGGAGAATTTAAACTAAATTAAATAATAAAATAAAAGATCACGCATAATATGCCATGAATCTATAATCCCGACTTGCTTCCCTTTCGACCTACGCAAGAAGTTAATTAGCTGAACAATGTCGTCGAAGAAAGTCGATGCTAAATAAACATAGTCGGTGTTCCCAATAATAAAACCTAAGTTCCTAATATATTAAACTACTAAAATTTGGTCTCAAGAGGTGAGAGAAACTAATTTTGGGGGTTGGGGAGGTGACTCGTGTGCCGATGAGCATCGTAGGGTTGTTTTTGGCTTAAAAATAGGTGTCTGCCACGTGTCCGCATGCTATTGGTTCATTCCTGCCCGCATGTTAAGGTGTCGTCACCGGAATGCCTGAGAGAGGTGTTTCTGACATGTTGTGCATGGGTGAGAATGCCAAATTGTTGAGACTTCATTACGGAAGACCCCTGTAATGACGCACTGGCGTGTTGAGCGGACGCCACATGGTGAACAAAAGGCGGAGGGCGAGTCGCGCGAATTGGCCGAAAATCTGAGAGTCTGTGCAGATGCACATCCCGAGGTAGATTGATGAAGGCTGAAGCGCGTAGAAAAAATGTGGCGTGACAAGGCCTGTGTTGCTGACGTGTGGCGGCTTTTGACTGGAGGAGTTAATTTGTTGCGCTACGTGGCGACTTCTTATTGGCTGAGACAACAATGAGTGATGTGCTGGTATCCAAGGAAAACACACCACGTTGCTGCTGCTGTGATGCTTGGTGACGCGTGGCGCTGACGTGGCATTGCCTGATTGGTTGAGATATGATGTCCCCAATTCTATCCACTGCGCAATGCGTAATTCGAGGCAAACTATCCGGCATCCGATCACTACATGTATATACTCCATTTTTAGCATTTTTCCGCTACGAATTCAACCGCGCACTCTGTTTCACCTAAAAAAAATATATATATATAATTAAATATATATTTTAGAGACTTTGCATACTTAAATATACTAAAATAAAGTACGAAATATATATAAATACTGACTTATCAACAGGCATGTAAAACTTGTATGAAAGCCAGTACCATCCCATTAAAGATAGGTTTAATTGTTTATATGTCAAGGGTTGGTAAGGTTTTACACATTGTATTGAATTAAACCACATGCTCCACCGCTTGTGCAGGCCCTCGTCGATTCCTTTGAGTTTCGATCTTGCGACTGTACTCCTCAGGGGAGTGTTCATGCGTTTGCTAAGCCCTTGATCCGTATAGAGCAACGGTGAACACTAAATGTTTACGACATGGACTACAAGGGTATCTAATCCTGTTCACTCCCCATGCTTTCCCACCCTAGTGTCGGTAGGGACTTAGATAGTTGCATTCGCTTTTGGCATTCCTTCATAAATCTCCAGATTTCACCCGTACACATGAAATTCCACTCTCCTTTGTCTTACTCAAGTGAAGTGGTTTCGAGAGCATTTCACCACTTTTTGGCGACTTTCACTTTTAACCCGATTCATCGCCTATGTGCCCTTTATGCCCAGTCATTCCAAAGAACACTTGCCCCTCGTCTTACCGCGGCTGCTGGCACGGTGTTAACTAAGGCTTCTTCCTCGAGTCCTATCATGATCGCGCACTCGACGAAAATGCTTGACAAGTGGCATTGCCCTTCTTCACTCATGCGATATTGTTGGATCGACCTTTAACCCATTGTCTAAGATTCCCCACTGCTTCCCCCCGTGGGAGTCAGAGCCGTGTCTCAGCCCCAGTGTGGCAGATCATCTGAAAAGACAAGCTGAGCATCATTGGCTTGGTTAGCCTTTACCTATCCTACTACCTAATACTATGCAAGCTCATCGAACAACACTTTTTAGCTTGATTCAGGATTTGGCCCGAACAGTTCAGAAGATTCCCACGCTTTTTGCGCCTATTCGCTACTTTGTTCTCAACTATTCCCACCTCCTTAGCGTGACAGGCTACTTTGAGCTATGAGCCTCTTTTCCTTCCACCCAGCTCCCCGAAAACAATGTTCAACTTGCATGTGTTAAGCATATAGCTATCATTCCTTCTGAGCCAGGAGCAAACTTTGATTTTGAGTATGATTGGACCTCTATGTAGTAGAACTTGGTGAACTATATCATTAGTTGAATTTATGAGTCTTAGATTATTCTTTCTTTTTGATTTCTTTTTATTTATTTATTATTATAAAACCACAAAAAATTAAAAACATGTGCAACTACATCAACAACCTCTATTTCTATCATGACCAAACGCTTTCTTAGAACTAAATTGTAGGGAGGCTTATGGTCATTAAGTGGTAGGCACAGTAGCTTACTACCAATGATAGCCTTAGATCATAAACAAAATGAGACCCTGAACACTTTGATATAGTGTTGTTGCAATGGCATTTCTTTCGATTTTATAAAGCCTAAGTTCTTTGTGGGGTCGATCAATCCTCCCAAGGACGACGATTTCAATGATCATATATGTTATTTTCTGCGTGAAAAGTTGATGTCGGTTTTCTCCAACAAAATGCGGAAGTTATAGTTGCTTTCTTTAATAGTTGACTACCGCGGGGTACTTTCTCAAATAGCTCATGCTTGTGGATTTTATTAGGGATGGTGTTGAGAGCCTTGATTGCACTAGACTATTAAATGTAAAATTTTCTTGAATAGCGTTTGGTGTACTTCAAAATAGAAAAAAATTGAATTGATTGATTGATGCTTGCTTTTTCCTGCTGCTTGCTCACTCCACGGGGTTAGAAGGAAGGTATGAGGCATACCCCGGGCCTTATCGAGGAAAGAAATGTTGCTCGCTTCTTTTTGGGGATCTTCTACTAGGATACAAGATGGCTGGCAATGACTCCAACGATTCCTTCCTCAGTCGGTTATGTCAGAGATTCATCTATCGAGGTAGATCCTTTCATTGATAATCTCGCACCTTCCCTATCGGAACATATCCCATACTCTCGGGCCTTCAAACCAAATTTTGATCTATTTCTTTCTTGTTAGCTTAACTAGGAAAATGGATTTCATTTGCAGGTTGGTATGATCAGTCAGATTCTTATGTATTATGGGAAATTTTCCTTGGTTTAAGGGCCCAATTCTTAGCTAATCACTAATGTCGAAACTTTCGGTTGGGACTTATTTCAATTTACTAAGGTGAATTAGGAAAAATGGCTTAATCTTCTTGTGGGATATAGTTTTTTTAGATTGTTACCAATATTTGCTTATTAAATAACATTCTAGCAAGTTCACCTATTGTGAATAACATAGGTCTCTACCGCCTATTAACACATTGGGGGTCTCTACATTAGCCTTTTATTGACTCAAAAGTGGAATCTTATTTATGCTTAGTGAATTCCATATGCCATGGGTCTTTGAATCGATACAAAGAATTGAACCTCGCTGACCACTCTTTCCGATTAAGCACCTTCCTTTCGTCCATCTCTTTCTTGAGGGGATGTGCATGCAATAACAACAACAAGTAATTGTCTTTTTTTTTGCTAATCCTGGATTTTATTATATAAAGGAAAAAGTGGCTATTACGACCTAACCAATAGATACATTCTAGCTCCCTCCACGGTCTCAACCTTCGCTACGCCCCTACTCCTCCCTACTTTCTGTGGATTAGCTAGTCGTCTTACTTAGTGAAAGTATCTCCTATTTAACCATTACAATAGGCGTGTCTTCTTTAGTCTGCTTGGAAAACGTCATTTTATCTTCAACCAAAGTACCTAGCGCTTAACTTGGAGCACTCTCACCAGCTGAATATTAATAGTCCAAGGGCTCTAGAGATGAGAAAAAGCATTGAAATTGTTAACTCGATAGGAAAATCTAATAGTTAGAGAATGGCTTTCTTGGCGCCCGGTTTGTTAGTAGATAACTAAATCCCTATCTCCTGGTCACCCAACTTTATCGAGCGATTCCTACCCTTATTCCACGTCCCTAGTCATTACTACTCTATCAACCGCCAATTATCACCCCTCGTCAAAGTATGCCCAAATACTTATATGAAATTCCTTTAAGAAGAGTCTCTTTTTCTATGAAGGGTCGTAGGCCAGTCCTTTATTAATTTCTTAGGGTAATTATAAAAGTTCTCTATATGTTCACAAACATGACCCGACAATCGTAGAGAGATTGACCAGTTGACTTGGTAAGGGATTACTTGGTTATTTCTGTGTTATGTTTTACTTTGGTTTTGACTTTGCTGGCATAGGACTCTAAGATGTTCTTTTCTCTGGAGCAGTTTCTTATAATAATTGTGGAACATAGCGTCCTTACCAGATGCTATGTACGGAGGTATATGCCTATCTTCTATGCTGGTTTTTCCTCCGCTATTAGTCCCTTAGTGCAACTTCCATAAGAACCAAGGGGGAACTCGTTGGTTGACGAAATTGGTTTACCTTACTAAGAAATGGGGGTCTTGGCAGCCCATTATATAGAAAAGAGAGGCTATCACGACCTAACCAATAGATACATTCTAGCTACCTACACGGTCTCAACCTTCGCTATGCCCCTACTCTTCCCTACTTTTTATGGATTAGCTAGTGGTCTTACTTAGTGAAAGTGTCTCCAAATCAACCAATACTATAGGCATGTCTTCTTTAGTCCGCTCAGAAAACGTCATTATATTTTCAACCAAAGTACCTGACACTTAACTTGGAGCTCTCTCACCAGCTGAATACTAATAGTTTAAGGGCTCTGGAGACGAGAAAAGACATTGAAATTGTTCACTCAAAGGGAAGATCTAATAGAAAAAGAATGGCTTTCTTGGCGATCGGTTAGTTCGCATATAACTAAATCCATTTCTACCAGTCACCCAACTGCTTCGAGCGATTCCTACCCTTATTCCACGTCCCTTGGCTTTACTATTTTATCAACTGCCATTTGTCACCCCTCGTCAAAGTATGCCCAAAGACTTATATGAAATTCCTTTAAGTATAGACCATTTTTCTATGAAGGGTCATAGGCCGGTCCTTCAGTAATTTCCGAGGGTAATTGTAAAAGTTCTTTATAGGTTCACAAATATGACCTGACAATCGTAGACAGATTGACCAATTGACTAGGTAAGGGATTACTTTCTTGTTTCTGTGTTGTGCGTTCCTTAGGTTTTGACTTGGTTGGTATAGAACTCTAAGATGCTCTTTCCTCTGGAGAGTTGTCGTATGATAGTTGTGGTACATAACGTCCTTATTGAATGCTATGTACAGAGGTATATGCCTATCTTTTATATTGGTCTTTCCTTCGTTGTTAGTCCGTTAGTGCAACTGCCCTGAGAACCAACGGGGATCTCGTTGGCTGATGAAATGGGAAAGGCGGCTTATATAAAGATAGTTACCCAATCTAACTAAATGTGACTTCTAATCACATTACCACGATACAAGATTTTAAGAGGCTCATGTAGCCTCTTTTCTCGTCAATCCAATAGGAATCCTCATGTATTCCAAACGATGTCGATTGCTGATCGCCCAGCGGTCACAAATAAGTAGCTTTCGATATCATGTCAAGTGAGGACTGGCTTTTTAGATTGAACCCTGGTTACCGGGTATTGAACTGTCTCTTCCTCCTGCTATTTGCCTCTATTTCCATTTCAGGGTCTCGATCTCGAACTCAACCAATGTCCATATAAAATAATAGATGCAAAGATGCGGTGACATGATACTAACGGCTAGGAACCATTGAAAGATCATCTTATCCTTTGACTTTCCTCTTTGAGCTAGAGATTTTTCAGGCTTGGTCTTAAAGTCCTTTGACCCACAGGAATCTAAAAATCAAAGGTTTTCATTTTAAACTGATTGGGACTATACCATTAATAGCCCTTAAAGAATCCCCTGAATAGTAGCAAAAATAGGTTACTTTACTTTCTTTAGGGCTGTATTTTTTATGGTAAATCTACTCTCACCTCGGCTGTCAAGGCTTTGGGTTAAGGTGGGGAATGGCATAACCATTTATTTCTCTTTTTACGAGGTAGAATACACTATTGTTGAATCAGCAGAAGAAAGCATCGAAACAAAGAAATTGCTATCCTACATGAAATCCATCCGAAAGATAGGGAAATTTTCTATATAACGTTTTGGATTCAAGCGAAGATGAGGCTGTTTAAGATTACAGTTAAAATGCCCTTTGTCGTTTTACTTCACACAACATATGAAGCTATCTTTTCGGTGATGGAGAGTACCTTGACACATTTTTTCCTCCAAAACCACTTCATGTACTAGAGTTGAACATGTTATGTATTCAGTCTCTATGGGCTGCACAAGTTTGTTTCTTACTGCTCCAAGATATGGGTCCATTATGGATCACACATCAAGGTATACCCTTTTGTTGATTTGCACTCATCTAAGTCACCCTCCCCAATCAGCATCGCTCTAACCTACTAGGTGCAAATCCTTACTCTGATAGCATAGCATGTAATTTGTTGTTCTTTCATGTACCTCAATATCCTACCATCTTTCGGCGCGTTGGTCCTGGGTTCTTCAGGAAAATAGCTTAAAGTCAAAGTACCTAAGAAATCTCGGGTCGTGTACACATCATATCATACATAAGGCTTCTGACTGGGTGGAGCTTATGAAATCTTCTCTCTTTATTTTGAGGCCGCCCGCATTGCTTTTCTATAAGAGTCTCCACGGGTTTACAATTGCGCATTTGGTATCATTCAAGCACCTTCTTGATGTAAGTCTCTTATGACAAACTAAAAAGTCTCTTAGATTGATCTCTGACGATCTTGACACTAAGCACATAGCTAGCTTCACCCAAAATCTTCGAAGAAACAGGTCCTCCAATCCCGACATACCTACATTTCTTGCCAACAAATTACTGAAGGTTGTTTGTTTTTTTAAAGACAATTACTGACAAGATTCAATATAACCATCTACCCTTCTTGCATACCCAAACGCTCCTCCCACTGAGTCATTTTCCAAGAATAATATTTAAGGGTAAACTACAACAAATCCTTAACAAGTCACTCTCTCATCTAGTAGAGAAAAGCCTCATCATACCAAGGATCAATAGCTCCCCCTTCCTGGATTTGATCCAATTCCATTTTTTTAGACTAGTCCAATAGAGTCTGCACGGCTAGTGTTGAGCAATGAACATTGTCAAGAATAACTTATAGAAAGAATATAATCAGATAATGATTTGAATGTCCTTGTGTTTAGATTTAGATTTGCAATTTGATTAAACTAACCTGGTACCTAAAATGACAAAAATAGCATTGAAACATGAGATCGAATCTTCGTAGAGTTGTAGAGCCCATTCCCACACTATGACTTAAGAGGCTCTAAAAGAGCGTTGGAGGCACGTTAAGCCCACATGAGAGGTCTTTAAGAGCCTATGCCTACACGTACAATAGCTAATGGGCTAGATACTCTTCCAAAACTAGCCCCTTCTTCTTCTTATTTCATTGATGACTTGCTTTCTAAATCGGTGACGATTAACATCGCCTGCGATTCCCTCGAACCGATAGCTTTCCTCTGCACCTAGTAAAAAGGGGGCCTCTCCAACTTGCTCGCACATTTTTCTATTAGTTGAAGAGTTTCAAGATTTACTTCATGGTTGGGATCATCCATGTGGTATAGGAATTGTGGCGGGTTTAACTCATATTAGCCTATTACATTTTTCAGCAACAACCGAAGCAAAGAAAATGCCTTAAATAGTTGCGCTAACACCTTTTATAAATAATATATTAGTAAGCATTGCTCTAGTAAAGTTTTCAGTTGTTGCTTCTTTGGAACTATCTATCAGTGAGTTCTAGTGCGCATTTATATTGCGCCTAATAAAGAAAACGGATGCGTTCTAGCCCCCCTTATCAGTCAAAGGCGCATATCAGCGCTAATGGAATTGCTTGTAGCCTCCGCTTGTTGGGGTTCTTTGGAACTATCCAATATTTGCCTTTCTTCACTACAAACATGCCCTTTCTTTATTTGAAGATCAAATTTCTAACCATCATCATATCATATTTTAACTGTAGGAATAGAACGGGAGTTATTTGCTTTACTACTACTATAAGATAAGAAAGAGGCCTTTCACTCTATGACCAAGCTCTAAGGCTGCTTGAAAGAAAAACGTCAAAACTCTTTGTCTTGGGTTCATTAGTAACAATCTTAAGGGAGTGCCTTCCTACATTTTAGGAAGAAATAGATACTAGAAAAGCTTTCCATTAGAGTATGGAATTGATAGTGGATGTTAAATGCCAAGACATTCATATATGGATTCGAGTGCTATTTTATTTTGCATATCCTATAGTGACTAGTGAATGAGGAAGGGCTTAGCTCTCTCTCTCTCTCTCTCTCTCTCTCTCTCTCTCTATCTCTCTCTCTCGAGAGGGCTTCCCTTAAGTTTTTTCTTCATTAAGTGCTTTGCTTGTCACGATGGGATTCTCACTTAATAAGATTTTTGTTGAGAAGGGCAAAAAGAATCTAGGATGGAACAAGTCGAGTAGTTCCTCAAAGTTACGGGTCATTGATAAAGGGGTCGTAGAATACATTCATTCGCACTAGGCTAAGAGACCAAACTCTACATAAGTTTACAAGAATAGGGTAATTAAGGTTTATTCGTCAAGTAAAGCTTCACTTTTTCAACAAAGGCCAGAGCAAAAAAAATCAATGCAACTTTATCCCACCAATTGAAAAAGATGGAATATTCTGAGGCGGGCAAGGAAGGAAGAGGCATAGGATATGTCTAAAGTGTAGAAGCGGCTTCTTCTCATTCATAAAATGCCCTTTTATGTGCTATCCAATCTTAGTGAAGCCAATGGATTATCAATAATCCTCTCAATTGACTCGTTCAGTTTCGGGACTTCTTCTTCAGAATGACCAAGGGAACCGACCGTATCAAAGTAGTGATCTATTGGCCTAGTAGAAACTCGATGTAAGAAAGCACATTCCTCGCGTAGAAGCTCGAACTCCTAGATGAAGGTCGGATTCTATGATTCAAATGGTTGGGTAGGTTAGCTTTCCCACTCTCCTTGCTTTCTCTAAAAAATGTCATCTTCTGATGAACCTGCTATAAAGGGCTGCTTTGTTGAGGCCTCCCATATAGCGTCAAGAAATCGAAGCAACCCTAAGATCGTATGGCATAACGCAAATTCGACATCTTCGTAATGTAGCTTTAACAGATGGCTATGCCATGGAATCTTATGGATGAGGAATACTGTAGATAAGCAGTGGAAATTAGATAAGTTGCTTAGGAAGGTGCCTATAGAAGCCATGCATTTCTTGCATAAGCTAACTTTTTTCCTGCATAAGCAATCTTTTCTAGGCGACCTACCTTTCTCAATCTTGATCCTTTTAAAGATGCGCTTTCATTCATATTTTTGAGTCAACTACATGTTGCTTGCCACTTTCGAACGAGATGCAAAGGTAGAGGTAATAAAATAGGTAAAGGTGGGCCTAAGCTTGAAGATGTGTAGCTTAGTTAGAGTATTTGGCAAAACTAAATCATTTCAGTAGCGATATGCTCCAGCTTGAGAGGATAAAGAACTTAGCTTATTTGTTGTTAGTTCCTCAACAAATAGCGCGACCACTATGCTATCTTGACATTGAAGCTATAGCGAATATAAGTAAGGAATCTTGGTTCATCACCAACCTAGATATATACATTAAAGGATCATCAATGAAAAGCTCTATTAATAGGGTTGGTTACTGGGTCAAGGTAAAAAAATCCTGCATTATTGGTGGTGAAGACTAAGTAGGGTCGGCCAAAGGAACAACTAGGGCTTCTACTATGACGCTCTGCCACTGGTGCTATTTCCTCTGCTTCAACAAGATGCGAACTTATGACGGCTCCTCTCCTAATCTAGGGAACCACCCAGCCTAATCCCATAATTAAGCCCTAATCACACCCGCGCAAGAGTCAACTACGTATTAGTCGGCCTTTACAATCTAAACACCTCTTTTCTCGTGTTCGGGATAAGTAATACACTAGTCTTACTAGTTTATAAAATTTAGAGTTAATTAATTTTTTTTATTAAATTAATTATTTAGCATAAGGCTTATTGGTTATGTGAAGCAATTAGTAGATTATGCGGAAGCCATTTATAAAACCCTATGTGTGGGAAACCAAGAAATGACAACATATATTTAAAGTCCTCAAAATGCAGTGAAACAATCAAATAGTCTATGTTAAGTCGGGGAAACTAACACTCAACCCAATATACAACTCAAATAGTATTTGAAAGACATATATAACATATACAATCAAAATACCGAAAGAATACCTACAATCGATGCAGTGACGCACCGCGGGCTCAGGGATAATCGTCGATCTTCTCCTTGCCCGGCCTGCTGGTAGACGGCTTTGCACCCACCATCCTAAAAAGGACGATGAGTATAAGAATAAAACAGTAATCCCTGATGAGAATTTTAATTTGCATTTCCAAATATTCAAATGGTATTTAAAAGAATATAAATGGGAAAAATGGAAAATAGACCATATGCGAGTAAATACCAGAGTTAAACAAATAAGGAATACAAGTCCCCTTAAACATTTATAAGATATTCACTAGCCTAATAGCATGTTATTTATCATTCAATTCACATTTAAAACAACAAGAATAGACATAGCATGGGATAGAATCAATGAATCAAATCAAATGAATGGATATCATGCAAACTAGACTCATCAAGTGAGTATAGACACAAAGAACATATGATATAAGAATACAAAGGAAAATAGTCAAAATGACTATGCAAGGACCTCAATTAATAGAAATTAAATGCCAAGTAAAGTTGCCATTGGGTATACTCACAACAACAAAGTAAAGTCCTAGCTTTACAGGCCTCTCGATACTCCAAATCTTGTATTCACTCTTCCGTACCTTTTTCCTAGGTTCCTGAGTTTTGTATCTCATTAGTTCAAATATAGTGGGTTTAAGCTCGATTTAGTGGTGTTTATTGTGTATTTAAATTGGTTCAATAGACTTTAAATCAATCTTCCTAAATCAGTCCCTAAAGACTAAATTAAGTCTCAATTTCGGTCCTACATTCTAACGCAGTTTTTAGGCATGAAATGGTCAAAATATCGAAATCCTCCACCACTCCAATTATTGTTTTTCTCTCTATTAGCTTTCCAGAAAGGTTTAGTTTGCAAAATTCTGATTTAGAATGAAGGAGATATCATGATTTTACTAGACATAGGTCCAATTGGAATTTAATCCGTCCAGCGGTTTTAGAATATCTATTTCTCCAAATCTATAGTTCTCAAAAATTTTATTTTTGGTCAGAAGGCAGAAACTATATCTAGATACAACATAGTCAAAGATCAGCTCATTTGGGTAAGTATTTAGGGAGTTATGCCCTTAACAGATTTAGTTTCAAAACTTTCCTTTTTTATTCCAGCACCTAATGGTAGAGCATGTTTGGACATAGAAACATTTGAATCATAATACCTTCATTTATGCAAATTTATTCCTCTTTAAATAATCTTTCAAATGCCACTGGTATGGATCAATTCGAATCTAAAATGGGTAAATTATGACCAAATTACCTTGGTTGATTCCTAATACAATATGCAGAATTCTAGTTTTGGTGTTGCAACTTCAAAAATTCATATATTTATGATATCAAAACCAAATTAAGAACTTCAATATAGTTGGATTATCAGCTTGAAATGAGGAATCCAAATATATAAATTAATTGCAAATACTCAATCATCTACTATTTGAAATTAGCCGAAAACCACAACTTGTTCTAATTTCAACTAAAAAGATGTTTACCTAGTTGACGTAGTACCCTAGCTTGACAATTTCTCACCAACTATAATGGATTCCTTAAACACCTTGATGATTCACTCCTCTCCAGCAATTCCTTCTTCTTCTCCAGCAAAAATGAATGAGTGATTTGGTTTGCATGTTGTTTGATCACTAATAATATATATTAAGGTGATGTTCCTTTCTAGCCCTTAATCTTCATGGATTTATGTATCCCTAAGAATATCTAATGGTCCACCTTTGTCATTTATCCCACTAACACCCACTAACTCAACCTCAAGTGACACCATTTCATTACTCACCTAGTTCCTAGATGTGCCAATGTGCATCTCTAGACCAATCTTACGCTTTCTATTTAATTTACTCAACTATAGGCCTTTAATTTGATTTACATTAACAAACACAACCATAGGCTTATAAGTAATTTCTTATTTCATATTAGTATTAAATAAGACTTACCAAAATGCTAACTACCCAGTTCCCTGGCTCGCACGCTACTTGAGGCGTGTCCCCCCTCTCGTCTCGACACCTACAACTGTACAAACCGACTTAGTAAGTCTGCACAATACATAACACTAGGCACACATCAATACAAAAATACGATATACCTCGGCCACGTTCCTCTGTCGGTGCATGTATCATAGTGTAGGTCATACGTCAAGGGTCGATGATCCTGATTAAGGAATTAAGACAGGGTTATAAAAGTGATCCCCTCTACTTGAATTTTGTTAAAAGATACTAGAACTTACATCTACACTTATCGAGGTGCTTATAATTAAGTGGAACGACAGTCGAACTTACTTCGCATGTCTGGACATTGGACCTTCTTCAAACTAACCTTTGAACTTCAATAAATAGTCAATTCGGTAGAGTGGAAAAAGCCCTTTTGGGGAGCTCTTTCGCGAGCTTCTCTTCGGATTTAGCTATTTCATTTCCCTACTCTAGTTCAAAACTACCTAGGCATCTTCCTCTGTTTCATTAACTAATTCAGTTTCACTTACCATCTCATTACCACGCTAGCTTAAATAGCCAGCCATTTCCCTTAGAATGGTGGACTAAACACCAAACCTTGAAACCAAAGGGATTCCCCTGTTTGGTTTCACTTAGCCTTATCAACTATGCCCTTCCTTGGATAATTGATAAACACTTGCTTAACCTTCTAATGAGCAAGCTTTCCTCTAAGTAAGAGTGCAACAGGTAACCACCTTCCAAACCATGCCTCACTAGATTGTATTTTGATCCAGCTTTTCATTCTTGGTTTTCATATCATCTTATTGGACTTATTTCAAACAAACTAGTTACTCTCTCTAATAAAACAATATTGCAAGCAGCTACCCCCTTCTTGTTTACTATGTGGTCGCCTTTCTTATTATTATTAAGAATGGGAAAAACACAAAAAATAGTCACTTTGCTCTCTCCTAGCTGCTTTGCCTTATCTTTAGACTTGTTGTAAAGCTGAACAAGCTATGCAGGATGGTTTTCATACCTATCCCTAGATGACTTTCCTATTTTTTACTTCTGCGTTAGAGAAGAAAGTTCAATAATTCTTTAAGAAACTCAAATGAATTATCAAACCCCATTTGATTGAGTTTCATCCCTTTTTTCTCAAGCAACGCGTCCAGAGTCCTTGATGCATCAAATCGCCCGGTATTAACTAGCTGCTACAAATCCACTATGAAATTCTCGCTAGCACTGGCCATATTAATCACTCCTACAGAAAGATAATTTAACTTGTAGTGGATGGAAGTCAAAATAAGACTAGAAAGAGATTACCCACTGCATGTCAGGGCGCCAAGTAAATAGTTAATGGCATAACAGTTTTTCTTAAGAGGGATAGAGTGGCTAATGAATAAGAACTTTCCTTTAATAATGTCCTAATGGCTAAGGTCTATTAGACTTACCCCGAGTAACTGGAATATCAATCTTTTCTATGACTTTAACAAAACTTTTAAAAGATCTAAAGTTTTTTAATACCCCTTAAGAAAGTGCCTTCTTTCGGCTAGTCTTAGGAGAAGTCCTAGTTAAAGTGTGTAGTCTCCTAGTGCTCGTAACATAGGGTAATATTAAAATTAACTTCAGTTCTAGCAGGTAAGGGGTAGTGTAACGAGAAACTTAAAGTGAGTTCAAGCCAGTTCAAAAAGATCATTTGTGAAAGTAAGGGGTGAGCGCGCTAGCGCGAAAGCCTTTTTTCGGTAGGCTAGAGAAAAAGGACAACCCTTTAATTGTTTCACACACATCCATTTGGTTACCTTTTCCCTCTAAAGAGACTCAAAATTCATGTTTTTATTTAGTTCATCCCGCACGATTCAATCATAACCAAAAAGAGATATCCTAAAAGAAAGGCCTTTTTTTGAGATAAAAGAGGTTGTCGTCTCTTTTTCCTTTATCAGAATGCTTTGACCCTAAAATCCTAGTAATGTTATCGGCATTTTTGCTATCCAAATTTTCAAAATAATCATGACACTTCATTTCTATGCGTGCATCTTTACTTTAACAGGAGAATTCTCTTTTGAGGTAGCAAGAGTTGGTTTCACAATGAAGATAAGATAGGAAAAAAATGTCGGGATGCGCAAAGAGAAAGCCTTCGCTTACCTGCTTGACCCTCCTAATCTACATATATCCCCTTTCATTTAGTTACATCAGTCTCCATTCTACTTCCTATATCTTTTAGAGTAGAGTTAGCCTGATATTATTGATTCGACGGTAGCAGGGCTGTCAAAAGCTATTAGGAACCAATTCAATTTCTTTTGGCTCCTGGCTTTGGTATACTGGTGTTAACAATGAAAGATATTTATTCCCATTTGGCTTTTTCTTATAGGTAAATTCGATGGGGAAGATTTGTATAGGTAGCAGTTTAAATAGTCTTCGTGTTTTGTGAGCTCTGGCTCGAGGCGAGAGCAGAATAAATACTATAGGAAAGTCTAATGGAAGGTGTCGATATATGTAATCGGTAGATATAGAGTCTAACATTACCCTTTTCAACCTTACTTTTCCCCTATGGAATTTTTATAAAGCCGAAAATGAGGGAAGCTGGTCACATTGGATAGCTTGGGAAAGTCGATCTTAGAGACCATGCTTATAAGGCTTGGTTTTCTTTCCAACTGAAGGCCGAGCTAAGTCTTTCCCTATACAGGCCGGTCGTTACGTTATGAATTCAAGAAGAAGATTGATGGTAAAGAAAGCTTCAAGATTGGCTGGTTCGGTGGATAAAGAGAGAAAACTAGACCTAATGGACTTTTCTTATTGATTACTAGAGAGAGGGGAATTTTTGCATAGATGGACTGCTTGTTCACGCTAACAACTAGTGGAAGAATAAGCAAGCATGTGACTATCCCCCTCGTCAAATAGCATAGGATTTCATTTCTTTATAACGATGAGGAATTAACTCGCTTGTCAGTGACATTAGTGGAAAGTTTTCCATGAATGGAAACTCGCTCTAATGGCTGAGCCAGGTATGCTTACCAACCTTTTCCCATGCGTTGGAGAGTTAGATAAGCCATGCACTTTGGAACATGCTCGACTATACTACGGGCGGGTTCTAGGAACCTTTTTTTAATGGAGAAAAAACCTTGTTTTATAAAGATCTAAGAGGTAGAAGATGGAGCACCTCGAACTAAGTGGCACCCTAGGGATACGAATTCTATACTTTCAACGATAAGTGAGTAGGATAAGATTCGATCAACTACTGAAATAGGAGCATATCGGTAAACTTGATCCTCCTGACAGGCTAGGAAGGAAGAAAATAAAGTTGGACCTTGCCAATACCACAACAATGGCGAGATCCCACTTTACAACCAGAATTTTTTCCCTTCTCCCTCTTAGGAAGGGGACCTATTTCACCATAGCTAGTCGAGCCCGACTTGAACTAAGCTAATTTCACACTGCTCATCAGATAGTGTTTTGGTTATCCCCCCAGGATGGTCTCGACAGCAGTATAATTCACTGGGTAGCTAATCATAAAAAGCCCAGCTGAATAGTATCTTCAAGTTGGTAATCTTTTATAGTTATCTTTGTCGAAATATTCTCTGTGAGTTTGTCTATCTTCCAAAGGAGTATCCTCTGCCAATTTGTAGTTATTTCTTACACAGTTTTAGGCATTGGTGATATCAATGGTTGTGATCTTCTTTGTATGTCAATCTATGGTATTCCATATCCGCGGTATCCTCCACAACAGTCAAAGTTGTTAGGCCGAGTAACAAAATATCTTCCCTCAACAACCGTAGCCTCTCTCACTTCTAGTTGGATTAATAGTAGGAATTCTTTCTTAGGTGATGTATGCCAAGTGGTATTCTATCTTTGTCTAGCCTCTAAGTGAGATATTCGAATAAAGTGAGCTATTTCTCTATATTTCTTGAGTTTCAAATCTCTTAGATGATCAGCCAGAAATGTAATCTTTAGGAGTCTATCTGTCATTGTATTTGGGGTCATTTTCTTTCTCTGGCGTCGAAAATAGGGAGTCTTTAGTTATTCAGTCCGATGAAAGAATGAGCTAACTAGGGAAACTTGACCAGGACCCAACGACTTCCACGAAGGAATCCGATCTATAACCACTTCAAAGACACTATCTTTACAAAAGTAGTTTTAATAGCTTGGATGTCCTTCTCGATAGCTTTCAAAAGAATTGTCATGGAGGTAAGAGCACACTCATCTAATTCTAGACAGATAGAGTGCTAAAGCTTAGAATATTCCTTCATCTCGATGCTTTGCCATTTTTTAACCAAGGAAGATTTGAAGACCAAGAAAAGGGTCTCTTAAATTTATGTATAGAAGCCTTCTCTCTCTAACTGGATGGGAGGGTTTTGTTATACAATTTGATGTAGGAAAACCTAAAAGCATGAAGGAATCGAGAGAATCTTTAAGGTTATAGCCATTTGGACAGTTTGAGACTTGGGGGATTATGATGTCGATTTTAGCTAAGAGTTCCCCGAACTAAGTCACAAATAACTAGACATCTTCATTAGGTCCTCTGGTGCTATCCTCTAGGTCACAAAGATAGTAGGCAGATAGGAGTACGGAAGGAGGAATTTATTAGTCAACTCCTCGAAAGTGGGCTGATTTGCGAGTCATTTGTTTACTTTCATAATCAAATCATTACAGTCTTGACCTACTTCGATCTTCTTAAAGCGAAAAAAAGAACATATGTTAGGAGCACCCATTCTATTGGATTGGCTTTTGATTTAATATTAGAATAAGAATGTTGGTTGTTAGTCAGGATGCACTTTAATAATCAATAAAAAGGCATAACATAAGTACGAAACCTTCTACCTCACTGCAATTCTTGTTTTTGAGATCTTTGTATTCCTTAAAAAAAATGGTTCATAACACCTATACCACACATGATACAAACCAGGGTTTCCGTCATTTGTTGTTTTGGCTCTACTCTAAAATAATAAGCTAGTGCATCCCTATCCTATAACAGGGCTAAATATAGGTGTTGGTCGATGAATTCCTATCGAATGATTAAGAAAATATGACAGTCCAGTCCTATGGGAAGATAGTTTTTTTCTGCTTCCAATTGGCCCAGTTTTTAGTTGCTTGAGGAGAGGGATTTTGATTGAAAACCAAAGGAAAGGGATTCAAATTGTTCGCTAAAGCCTACGAGAAACTAGTTTGCCTCTTTTCGGCGAAGCTATTCTTAACTACCCTATCCTAAAAGAGATGTTGCTATAATATGGGGCACCCCTATGTCCTTCCCTCTGACTCCAAAGAGCCTAGATCGCTAGTTCACTTACACATTTTTTTAGCCAAATAGATAAAATCTAGCTTATCTTGCTTTTTAAACCTTTTTTCAATGGCAAAGTAATGGCATAGTTCAAGTTCCTGACAAATGAGGCGGGACATTGTATATGCATCAAAAATTCCAGGTTCTACTCGAACATGCTCAGTAGTTGAAAATTAGTTTGGGTATGATCCAAACTCCAATGCATATACTTATGTTTAAGCGCCTATGTATGTAATTAGAATGGAGATTGTTTTCCTAGGAAAATCTTTATCTGACCTAAGGTTAGGGCTTTCTAAAAATGATCACTGGGCATTTTTCCCTTTCGTCGTGATTAACTACTTCTATTAAAATATGATACGACCTGATTTGAAAGAACAGAGTTTGCGGTCGAAAGATAGCCGTTAAGACTTTGAGACCCTAATCAAGTTACATTTGTAGAATTCATAAGGAGGACTGAGCCCTATCGAGAATTACAATGCGATGGTTGTTATAGGTATCAGTGTATCACCGGATAAAGAAAAAGGTAGATTTACTGGCCCATCATCGGTTAAGTCATCAGGAAATGGTAGGGTAAGAATAGGGATTTTTTTCTCCTCTAGTACCTCTTCGACAATAGACTATGTAGGAGGATTTATGTCCCTCAAGTTATTTTTTCCTTAGGAAAAGACTTATTTTTTTCACATCTTTCGGCGAGTAAGAACTTAAAAAAAATAGTTTCAGGAATTCCCACCGAGAGGTAGAACTTTGGATGCTACCGTAACAGCTGAAAACAAATGCAGACAATCTTTTTCCCTGCAGTCTGTATGAGCTTCATAAGGAGATAGCACAACCTTGCCCAATCTTCACACTCATCAATTTCTTAATGAAAGAATCGTATGTGTCAAAAAAGAACCTATCCGGGGAAAAGGTCAAATACAATTCCTTGAAAAGGAACTGATCTCTCTTATTATACAATAATTAGAAAAATAATAAGTTGATCGACCTAAAGAAATGATATGGAACTCTTAGATTTGGCACTAGGATTTTATATGTTTGCCCTCCCACCAGGAGAAAGCAAACTTCGTATTTCTTCTTTCACACTTACTGAATTTGTGCACTTATCACTTCTTTGGCTCCCTTTGGAAGGGGTTAAGCCTTTCCTTTCTCTGTCCATGTTGATGATGCAGGCCTTTGAGATCTAACCTTAATAACGGAATGAATGGACATCTCGGAGGAAGTATGAGCTGGTGCCGTTGATGAATAATGTGCCCAATGTCTTCGAACCGAGCTTCATGCTTTGAGCTCTTGGTCAGAATGATCTTTTCATTGAACAATGAATACTAATTCAATGTTTGGTACTCAAATTACTTTTTTTGGCTTTATCAGTCCTTACTAAACGTTCTAACGAGAAGCACTCGGTCATGACTTTCAAGTTCAGTTGGTTTCGTAAGGTTGTTAAACCATTCCTCTTAAGCTCAAAGGACTCTTGTTTGGCACGGGACTTTTATCTCTAAGCAAGATGATTCCCCTTTATGGGGCTAGAAAGCGTCACATACGGGTGGTAGTCCCCCCTTTTGTCTTCTTCATGATTGGGAAATGATTATGATGATTGTTCCATAAAGTGCAAAGGAGATAGAACTCTTTTAACACTTGGTTTGCTTTCTTTATCTTGGAATGACTAAACGATTATGAACAATGCTTTCTACCAAAATGAGGCATAAAGGAAGCTTAGTAAGCAGTAAACAATGAAAGGAAGTCTATAAGTAGCAAGCAAAAGGACAGTTGATTGTTTCACTTATGTTTCATTTCCTTACACTGAAACAACTGAACTAGGCAAAACCCAAATAGTTCTTCTTCAAGGCAAAATCACTCTTTCTGAACTCCCCTCCAAGTTTGGAAATGATGTTCCAAACAATCATTCCTCTCTACTTTACTAAAGGTTGGTTGACTTCCTCGATACCCATCAAGGTTGGTCTCCTTCCTCTCTTTCAAGTCACTCATCTCTAGTTTTGAAGCTAAGACTAGCCTTTACGAATCTAATATAAAGAAAATTTTCTTTATTTTCTTGTCCTCACTCCTACTTCATTGATCGTCCGAATCCATACAACGAGAACTAATCTGTAAAGGAAGCAAGTGATCCTGTCGGCAAATCCTAAGTAAAGAAGCTTAGAATAGGTTTCATTTCAACATTCCATTTTTGATTATATGAGGTTGGTAAAGTTGAATCTCTGCTCGGCAGAGAAGAGTTTCCAAGAATGTTTTTCTCAATAAGACTTTACACAGGTTGGTGACTTGGGTCTCAATAATCTTTCTTCAGTTGCTGGCTTAAATAGCCTTCGGGTCCTTTTGGTTGAACGAGGTTTTCGGGCTTGATCAATTGAATTCTCGAAAGGTTCCTTGCAAGAATAAGAAATTGGTGTCAGTGGGAAAACAATAAATACCTACGAAGGCCACTAGGAGTATGGCATCCATTTTTTTCATAATGAAGGGGAAGACCCGTTCCAGAGTCGTACGACAAAATGATTAGCACACCAGAGTCACGTAATACTCCAAGCTTGTACCTTATAACTCTTTATGCTCTCTCCTTTGAGCGCTTAACTCAGAGTGCATAGGATATGAGTAAGGGCTACTAGAAGCTGTTTTTCTGATTCTATTTGTTTTTATCTAAAAAAATGTAATCATGAACAGTAGTATCTTTATTGTTATTCTAAAGTTTCTTCGTGTCTGGCGCATGACGTCGGTTTTGCCTTCCTGTCAAAGTTGAGGATATTTGCAGTACAAGCCATGCCATTCGTAATGTTTTTGAGCTAGTTCTAATTATAGGCCTATTTTGAAGCGAGTTCCTTTTTCTTCTCGTCTCGATCCAGTCTTAAGGTGAGGTTTTATAAGAATAAAGAGGTGCCATTTTCTCCTAAATTACAACAAAAAATGAGTATTCAACTCATATCATAGGGGTAGGGCGGAAGGAATTTCATTAGAAAGATTTGAATCAATTGAGAGCTTTACCCTTCTGTTCTTTCTCGAAAATTTGTATTTTCGGGTCCCCAGTAATATTTTATGTATTTTAACTCCAACTCATATCAGATAAATAGATCAGCGGGCATAGCGCACTATGGAGTAAAGGGGAACTTTGAAACGCCCTAAGATTTTTGAAGACGATGGTGAACGGGTAGCTAAATAGACTCATGAGAAAAATTGGAAAACAATTTAATTTATTTTGACTCTAGCAGACTTGATGATTGTAGCACAACGGTTTTTCAACACTAACAAATTACGTTATGACCACTTAACAAACTTGGTTGTCGATCATGGTTTATGCGGCGCAAATGTATTGGCTTGTCGACCTTTTGACAAACTAACACTATCCATTTCAAATGGGATTCGTCCTATGGACACATGAGCAATCCAACCTGTAGTATTTGCTTTTCCTCTTCCCATTCTCACTTCTGTAGGTTTCCCAATAATAGGGAGATCCCCAAGAACTTTTACCTATATCTTACCATTTCTTCCTAATTGTCCGCTTATAGCACGATGGAATTGACCGATTGTAGCCCGACGCACTGCTTCAATGGCTTGATATGAAAGATGACCCGCTCTACTACTTTGAGTTCCATATCTTCTAAAACCAAGTTAAGTACCGTTCGGTTTGCAACCCCTACTACATCTGCCTTTACGATATTTACTGTATTTTGTACATTTCGGATATAGCTCATCCCTAATTTTTTTCATTATTTGAGATCCGCATTTCGACACCTAAGATTTCGTAACAAGTAGAAACTTCTACAGGAGCATAATCGATTTTCTTGTTAAATACCTTACGAGATGTTTTCCATACTTTTTACATTCAGTTCTAACAATTTCTACACCTTCTGATCATCCTAAACAACAAATACGGATCCCCTCCACCCCTTTTGGCATTACTAATGGAATATCCTTCACAATTTGACTCAAAATGGAATTAAATGATCATGTTTTATTCCTCGATTTAAAAGAGATGTCTTGAGCAATCAAAGAAGCACTTTGATAAACAAATTTGATTTTGACCGACTCAATTAAGGTATTGATGTTTGTTTTATTGGACAATAAAAATCACATTCATTTCATTCAAATAAGAGTTGTACCCATACGAAATTCTTCTATTTCTTAGCATGGTTTCTATCATCATCTCTATTCCCCATGACAATTCTCGTATCCCACCTAGGTCTACGAATTTTTATATCAATTCCATTACCTTCTCCTTATCCATGAGGTTCGAATCAAAAGGGAACCTTTGGAAAGAAAAAGGTAGCGCCGAAGAATGGAAAGAGCGATATGGTGGTTTTTGTTGTTCCCATAAAGCGAAGATCATTCGCCAAGAGAATGAAGTAGGTCAACCTCTTTTTGGCTTCGGCCAAACACTTTTTCTTGCTGGTCGAGCTTTCTACAAAAAAATCTATGCGAGAACGTATTCTCTTATCTAAGCTTCTTCCCTGTTCATTCGCTCCCCCCATCGTAGATGGTTCAGCCATTCTCGGTCCCATGAAATGATTGAAAAATATGATAAGGTCGAAATGCATTTTGTTCTTTGTATTCAATATGTATTGCGTGACCAAATAATATAAGGAGGGGCACACAACGAGGAAGGTCCTTTTTAGTAGATGACTCGTCAACCCATTGGAGCGGGACTTTTTAGGGAAAAAGAACTTGAATAACTTCGTGTTTCTGAAGGAATCACCATTTTCTATAAGGAACACTATGTAATTTACAACCCCGGCGTATTTCGGATGCTTGAAGGCCCCGCCGACCCGAAGTAATTTAGAAGGACTCTTCTTTCTCGATGATCAGTCTTGGTATCCATAACATTGATTTTTTTTCAGCCAAATCCAAATTTCGTTTAACTTCTCTCGGTCGTCAAGCCTGATCGACTCGACTCTTGTCCTTGCCCCTGGCCTCTCACTTTGTTTCATTCTTCTTCTGTATCGTCACTTGAACAAAGAAACCCAATCGACCCAACTTCCCAAATGCCCACCACCGGCCCTTCTCCTTTTCGAGTTTGGATTTATTGTGTTGGTTCGACCATCGTAGTCTTAAGGGAAGAAATAAATGAATGAGTATTCTTTTTGGAAAATATAGAATAATACACCTACCGAGATGAAAGCCAAAAGTGAGTTTCGTAAGTGGAAGTATCGAACTGAAATAAGATCTCAGATTGACATCTTAATACACTAATTTACCGTAATAATAAATTGATTTAATGGAGAATTTACCATGGGAAGAGCCGCTTCTTTCTTGCTTCATGGGGGGTTTCCATTGACTAGCGCTGATTCCAAGTGCTCTCCGAAGATAGTCACCCATCACACGGGTCTCAAACCCAACCTATTGTGGATCCCGGGGGACAAAGTCAAAGAGCTTGATCCTTTGCCCCATATTTTAAGATGCTCCTCCCCACCAATCAAATAGTGACGCTACTTGTGATAGGCTCAGCTTAACCCAGTAACGTTCGGATAAGTTAAGTTTTTTTAGGTGGTTTGCTAAGGTGGTCTTCCCTAATCTTCCCTAACCTTTAGAGTGCTTCTTATTTGAGAAAGACCAGTTGAACGCCAAAATGAGAAGAAATGGATAGTATAGGGAATCAATAATTCTTATTTGATTGAAAATAAGCTAGCAACATGTTGATTACATGTTGGAGGTAGGTAACAATTGTGGGATAATGCCTCCCTAACCCAAGTGGCCCACTAGCAAAACAACTCTTACTTGATTGGTTACGAGGGGTTTCGTGTAATGCTCCCACAAAAGGAAGAGGCAGTTTTCATTTTAAGGGAAACACTCCCACCTCAGAATGGCTCCCTCGCTCTTTTAGCAAAATCTTCGAAATAAGAACGTCTCGCGAAGGCCCCGCCCCCTTTCCTTGACCACCTAGCTCGTTTTTCCATATTTAGATCTGGATAAAGCGATTCTGGCTCCGGGGGAAGCATGCATTACTTTAGATCTAAGGAATCCATGCAGCCAACGTATAAAACACTAGTGCGCTCCTTCGCCCTTACTAGTAAAGTGAAAGCAGCAAAGTCCTACGCTGACTATTAAATAGGCCCCTATCACAACAAGCCTACATGGAACTAAAATTTGAAATTTAAAGAGACTTAGGCAGGTGTAGTGTGGTCATGTTCTTACTTAACTTATAGGTGTCGAATCCATTTAGGTTTCATTCCTTGTAATCAATAATCTATTCTTGAGCGCCGTCAGCTCCTACCCCCGATTCAAGTATAAGTCAAAAGTGCTAACCATGCCTTTCTATTTCAGTTCGATGCGCATTAATGTTGTTGTTTTCTTGCACCAGAGTGCGCTAGCCCACCCTGGAGTTTTCTATGCTCAATTCTTAAGGAGTAATGTAGTCGTGTTTACGCGTGCGTACTCTTCTCCTGTTCTACAAATCTACAACTCTTTTTACTAAGCGAGAGTCCATCCATTTCCGCATCTATATCTCTACTAATGGTTATTCGAATTTTTCCATTCTATGTTTTTAATGAAAGCTTAAACTAGGCTCCAATTTAGCTTTAGATAGGGTTTTTAGTTTTAATCAAGATAGTTCAGGGGCGCGTCAGAACGATCTGTAGTTGTTTAGTCTCATCCAAGAGTCCAATCTCTTTTACTGCTTTTGTGTATTTGAATAAAAATAAAGAAGGGGGTCCATTTAGGCTCCTTCCTCTCCACTACATAGTTGGACTAGCAGATACTATGAGCCCTCTGCCCCACACATCTTTCCAACTCGCGTAGTTCACTGGTTCAACCGAAATATCTCATTTGTTGAAACGGAGCATAGTGCACTTTAAGCACCAAGCGAGAAACTTCTCTTCTTTCATTTTGATTTATTCACTGATTTGAAATTTTACACTTGTTTTCTTATTGATTCCAGGGCAGTGTCGTTCTTGAATTCAGTATATCCAAACCGAATTATCACTTCTCAAATCATGCTAGGCCTCTCCATCGGAGATGGGGCTCGGAGGCCCTGGATGCGTTAGTGACCGGTACATAGGGGAGCGGTTGTCCGCGTTTCTCGGCCTACTATCGTGCACTTCGCATTCATGATATGTACATTCAACTGTGCCCTAGAGAAATGATCGAAGCACACCCGCCCAGTGTGCATCTTTCACGATATGCTCTTGTCCCGGGTGTCTTTCTATGGTCTTTTAGCGTTAGAAGACGTCATGTCTCTCCCGAACATCGGCAACGTCCTCCCACACCCTTTTTTTATATAAATAAAGGACAAAATGAAGGTGAACCATTCGATGTCTTTTGTAGTCATGCTCACTGAACCGACTTAAATCTGAACTATGATTCAGATCAAGTCTTACCGAAATTTGATTTCCTTCGCGCTCCATATACGCATGGAAAATCCTAGAATAAGAAGGTTTGTCGTACAATTTTGGCAATTACAAAAATTAAGGAGTATATATTATGTGGTACATGGGCGGTGATAAAGTGGCTCGACCATCTATGGAGACGTCTCTGGCTCTTACTCGTAGTGGTATTCCCCGCATTATTCCCCCAATGTATAGAAAGGCATTGAGGGAAGGTAGTACACCACCTCCTGGCCCGTGTGATAATTGGGGACACTTCTCCTCCTCAATTACAGGAACAAACTCAAAGGGTCAGGATAGGGGCTCACCATCCTTGTCGAAACAATTTCCTATTTTTCACATGCGAACTCCGAAGTTTTAGGACGGGATTACAGCCTTCTAAGAGGTTTCGCCCTACTTGCTCTCTGAAGAGCAACGGCGACTAGAACTCTAGCAGGGGATAAATCCCTATGTGGAGTCATAGGAGAGGGGCGAAGCGTAGGCTCTTTCTTTTGAATATTTTCAGCACTTGCTCCATGCCCATCAATTGGCCACCCATATAATGACTCTCATCCATCGAGAAGTCAATACAATTCTGCAGGGTGAGTTTCAGGGGGAACGTCTGGCAAAAATTGCTGAAGAATTATTATATGGGGAGAAAAAGGATGGGATAGATCGTCGAAGTCTCCAAAGGGACTATCATCAAATTCCTTTTTTAGTCCTCTTCTGGTAATTCAAGGAACTCTAGCAGTTAGGGCCAGAAAAAGGGAACTCTGGCACGAGTGACAAGGGCGAGCATGATCAATTGAAAGTAGCTGTGGTGAGATTTATGAAATGAATTATGCCTTTATGATGCCTACCATCGTAGAAGCTGTTCCTAGGAAAATACTACTACTGGCCTTTAAGCATACACTTGCGTTTTGAAAACTTCTAGTTTTGTCTTCAACCCCCCAAAAGTCATAAATTCGGGCACCTATAAGTTACAAGTGAGTATTACACCAATAATTTACATGTGTATGACTCTGTCTTGGTAGCAGAGACCAGGGCTGATTTTTTGATACAGTACCGGAAAAAAGCCCAACAACTATTATCACCCCAATACTTAATAATAATAACGAATGAACCATGCCTCTATTCCATTCGCTTGTCCATAAACACACAATCTAAGTTTTGTAATCACACCAATGATGACTCCCCCGTACCTGTCTTGTAGTTCACATTGATCTCATGCTTGAGTTAAATTTCAGATTTTCTTATAGATCGGAGAGCCCTATTTTGTTCCTTTTTCTTTTGTCTTAGCCAGTCTTTCATTTTCAATCTCTTAATGGTCGCCTTTTTATTCCAACTTTGGTACAAATAATGTAAAGTAAAATGTTTTCTTCATGTGGTTTTAGGGTGATTTGCTTTCGGTCGTTAGTTTGATCTTCCTTCTTTTCTTCCTAGGCACTTAGTCGTCTACTATTCTATCTATCTTCTCAAGTCATTAAGTACTCCAGCCCTAAAGGTGTATGCATAAAAAAAAGTAAATAAAAATATTAGTTTCTGAAAAATGAGAATGATCGTAATAGAATTAGGTGAAGTCAATTTCTAGAAAAATGAAATAATCTATATCCTTCGGATACACATTTAAATTGTAAAGCCAAGTTGTTTTAACTAGCCATGATGCCAAGAGCTAGAAAATAACTTCCAGGCCTCATCGTCAAACATAGTACCTAAACAAATGTCTTGACCTACTAGAATCCTAAATTAGTCTAACGTCTCATTTGTTGATTATATGCTTCACAACCTGGATCTATGCTCGAATGCCTAGAAACATAGTACCTACACAAATGTCTTGACCTACTAGAATCATAAATTAGTCTAAGGTCTCATTTGTTGATTATATGCTTCACAACCTGGATCTATGCTCGAATGCCTAGAAACGTACCTAAAAATATGGCATCTCCCTGTACACTTAGGGTCTTTCCTCTCATTTTACTCGAGTAAATGAATTCCTTAGAAATTAATTTTTAGTAAGGAAGCAAGAACTTTCTTCCTTTCTTGTAGGAGTCGATACCTATGTAGTGCAGCAAGAACTATGAATCAAAAGACGAATTGCCATTGGACTTTTCAAGCTATTCTTTATCATTGGCTGGTCTTTACTAAGGCGAATATGTATTTAGAGCTCATCATGGTTAAGATAAGATCTTCATACAAAGACTAACTTCAACCCTCAATCTACAACCAAAATAGGATATTACCGTCAATTGATAGATGAGTTTTAATGCTACCCATTCCATTCCCAACCAGACGCACCAATAAGACAATATTTCTTTACCCTTTACGGGCTTTGAGTTACTGATTCTCCTTAATTGGAAGCTAAAATATACTTTGAACTTATTTTTGTAAGGGATATTTCCTCTTCCCTTCCTTTAGGTAAGGGGGAGTGGCCAGCAAAGGCAACATATCTTATATCTCTATTAGCAAAGGCAGCTAAAGTAGATGTGACGGCCCCTCTCTTCATCTAGGGCACCGCCCAGCCTAATCCCATAATTAAGCCCTAATCATATCCACGCAGGACTTAACTATGTATTAGTCAGCCTTTACAACCTTTTGGACCGTGATAGTAGCTTCTTCTAGGCGCACTACTGGAACTACATTCTGAAGACAACAGTTATTTGTGTCAAATTAACATGCTCCTATAATTGAAGTCTATGATAATATCAAGTCAAAGCAATAAATGATATACTTATCATAAGTAACACCTACGACTTAATCCATATTGTATTCTCATAGCAGGTCGCTCCAATACCTTATTCCCTGACAAGTATTCATGATCCCGATTCGCATCCGTATGCACTTGATCATCACATGATTATCAATTAAGAATTACACCATCCATAACTCATTATAGTTCGCAGTGACCAACTATGGACATTTACGTTATTTCAATAAATACCCATGGATCGTATTATAAGGTGAACCTACAATCACTTATAATAAAGCAGCCAACAAAAACCTCTATTTTATTAACTAAAATTATAAGATAAACAATGTTTGTAGATTTACCTATGGAACATGCCCCAACATCTCCTACTTGCACAAGGGCCAATCATTCATGTATGTAATCCTTAGTGACCTAACATGACCATCATGTTTTGCTTATGGAAGAGCCTTTGTTAAAGGATCTGCAACATTATTTTCCATAGGAACTCCGGAAATCTTCAAGTTATATGTTTTGATCAGTGGTGTGATCCTGGTTCCTTAGCATGTGTTATCACCTCATTGTTGCCAATATACAAGCATATGAGTTAGCTATACTCATAACTACACTAAGTTCAAAAATGAGTTTTTTTATCCAAATTGTCTCTTTAGCTGCATCGGACACTGTAATATACTCAGTCGTTGTTATAGAATCTGCCACAGTCTTTTCTTAAAACTTTTCCAACTCATTGCGCCTCTATTCAAAGTAAATAGATATCCAGATTGTGATCTAAAGTCATCCATATCAGTTTGACAACTTAGATCTGTGTAACCATTTACAAAAAGTTCATCTTCAGAACTTCCATAGACCAAGAACACTTCTTTAGTCTTTCTTAAGTACTTAAGAATGTTCTTTACTGCTATCTAGTGGCTCTAATCGGGATGAGACTGATATCTACTTTATACCCTCAAAGGATATGATACATCAGGTCGGATGCATAACATGGCATACATGATAGATCCAATATATGATGCATAGTGAATCGTGTTCATGCGCTCTTTTTCATTATTAGTATTCAGACATTGAGTCTTGATGAGACTTATACAATAAGACATAAGCAACGATGCACTTTTAATTAGAGTCTTTCATACTGAACCTATTCGGTACCTTGTCAATATAAGCACTCTGATTTAGACTAATCAGCTTTTAGATCTATCCCTATAGATATTAATCCCAAGAATATAGGTTGTATTTCCTAATTTCTTCATTGAGAAACACTTCCCTCACCAAGACTTGACACTCTGCAAGGTTGACATGTCATATCTAATGGGTAATATATAATCAACATAAAGTACAAGGAAAACAACAATGCTTTTGTAGACCTTGTATACACAAGGCTCTTCTTCATTTTTATTGAAACCAAATTCCTTAATTACTTCATCAAACGAAGATTCCGACTCTAAGAAGCTTGCTTCAATCCAAAAATATAACTTTGAAGGTTGCACACCTTCCTAGAATACTTAGGAGGAACAAAGCGTTCAGGCTATATCATATACACATCCTTCAGTAACTTTCCATTTAGAAAAGTTGTTTTGACATCCATTTTCCATATCTCAATCATAATATGCAGCTATGGCAATTAGAATTCCAATGGATTTAAGCATGGCTACATGTGAAAAGTCCTATCATTGTCACTACCTAGAGTCCGTATGAAACATTTTGCTAATAGTCGTGCTATATAAGTATGCGCATTTCCATCTATGTCAGTTTTCTTCTTGAAAACCTTTTTACATGTAATGGTCTCATCACCTTTAGGTAAATCAACCAGGTTCCAAACATGGTTATTATACATGGATTACATATGAGAATTCATGGAACTAAGCCATTTATCTGCCTCAGTGCTAGACACAGCCTCTTAATAAGTAATATGCTCATTTTGATCCATAACACCTCACTACTTTCGGTAATAAGAAATTCAAATCTCTTAAGCTGATGTCTTACCCTAGCAGACCTATTTAGGCCTTATGATACCTATGGAGGTTTAACTAGGTCAAGACTTTGTTAATCTCCCACTAGTGGTTGAGTGTTTATTTGTGGTTCTTAAATTTCTTCAAGACTTATTTTATTCTCATTGTTGTCTTGCGAAATAAACTCTTTTTACATAAAAACACTATTGTGAGCAATAAACACTTTGTTCTCAGTCGGATTATGAAATTAGTATCCTCTAGTTTCTTTGGATAACCAACTAATATACCTTGGTGGATTTGGCTGATTGTTTTTCTAAGATTTTTCATGGTAAAAAAACCTGATAGCCCCAAATCTTAAGGAAATATAAATTCGATCTTTTCTCAAACCACATCTCTTATGATGTTTTATCAACCGCTTTAAAAGGAACACGAGTAGTTTTTGAGGGGTAACACCTAAAGGAAATAGGAAGATCTACATAACTCATTAGAAATCAAACCATATCCAATAAATTCTGATTTCTCATCAACACCATTCCATTTGATAAAATGCAACACCATAGAAATACAACAGCATTAAGTTAAATGAAAATCATGCATAATCTAAGCCAATATTACCGAAGCCGCATAAATTATAACTTAAAACACAATAACCTAAAACACCCACTTTGGAAATTCCCTGTAGATTATTCATAGTTACTACTTCTATAATTTTATCAATAATTATATACATAGATTCAGATTCAAAATACCATATAAGAAATTTGCAACTATGCATGCAATACTAATTTCTTACAATTGTAATACACAAAAAATAACTTGTAAATTTTGTGATTTACATTTATAAATAGATTTAATGCATTAAGCACTCCTTACTTATAACTATCTAGCAATCCAAAATATATTACATTGTCTAGGGTCTATTTAGATTGGCAGACTACTCACTCAATCTCTAAATAAACAATGCATAAATATAATTACAAGACAAAATGAATAAATAAATACCTTAATATAAATCAAAGCTCCAAAGTATCTTCAAACATACACAAAAAAACTAATATAGAGCAAAAGGAAAGCAAAAAGAAAAAATTAGTAGAGTAATTTTGAAGCTCTCTAGCCTTTTTATAGTCTCCCTACGTATACATATCTTACATAAACTCACATTCTTAAAACTAATCTGAAAAAAAAACCCGTAAGCAACCTAAGCGATTTCTCCATGATTCCTAACTTATACACAAATCGATGAGCAAATAACTGATTTTAGCTCTCAATGCTTTAATGATTCAGCTGGCGATTTATAGTTCATTCTCCAATTCATTATGGATTTGTTGGCCTTCTTCTACTACCGATTTAAATGGTGATTCATAGTGTTTATTTAAATCCTTTGATAATTGTTATTATATTTTTCCGGTTGACTATTTTACTTTTTCTTTCTCTTTTCTTTCATTTCTTCATTTTCTTATTTAAAATCTGAAATTATAGAAACAAGAAAATACCTAGTGTAATATCATCAATTAAGGCTAAAATCAACTTAAATTACACTATATAATTTGTCTAATTATTGACTTGTCAAATACCATCAAACTCAGTACTTTGCTATCCCGAGCCAAGGGATACTCTTAATCATATTCTTTTTCATTCTTTATAAACTGATTTCAATCTAATATATCGTAAATTTAAATAATATAATTTTAAAATAGAGGTGATTTTTAAATTAAAATATATTAACTAAAAGTTAATGAAAGTGATGATAGAATAGAATAATTTAATCAAATCAAAACAGTTATTAATGAAACCACCTAATGTAACACTATTTCAAATTTAAAGTTCATAGCCAAGGTTAGCGCATAACATAGGTTTTCTCAATCTCCACTGACAAGCATCAAGCTTATGATAACTAATATAGAATCTCAAAACACAAAAACCACAAGATTAATCTCAACATTCGAAAATACTTTATAATAGTACCACAATCAAAATCAATAAGAGTTTTTTTCGAGATACAAACAAATGTCTTTTAAAACATGTTAGATTAAGAAATACTTCATTCAACTCTAGCTTCAATTACTCGAGTTAAATCTTTTCCTTTGAAGAGGTTAAGAACATCCATCTATTTTTTCTCTCATTCTTTTTTTTTCCACTCCATTCTAATTATTTCTTTTTAACATATTCTTTTACTTTTGCTTTTAAGTCGCTGCTCCATTTCCTTTAGACAATCTCACATTTTTCCTACTATAGATTCCATTCTCTATTTCCTTTAAAATCTATAGGACTCTCTATATTTTTTTAATAAACTCTTGTTAACACTTCTCACTATCTAAAAAATTGAAGAAAGCATTCTTTCTAACGTATAGAAATTCATTGATTTCTAACCTATTTCTTCTTTCAATTGTGGCATAATAACTTTATATATATATATATATATATATATATATATATTACAAAAAATACATAATCAATAGCCTTTGTATTACGAGATTCATAGAATTCTATCTTGTTCATCTTACACTATTGTTTCGATCTTCTACCCATTATCATGATTAACACAAGACAATCAATTTAGTGTTCACATGAAATAGCAAAGTTAATCAAAAAGTGTATAAAAACATTTTGATTTCTTCTTTCATATAATTCACTTGGGTAATAAAAATATTACTTCAATTTAAGAATATTATATATTCATTTTTATTTTTTCCTAACTAATAATAAAGAAAAATGAAATTCATACTTACTTGATTTCAGAAGAAATTTAAAAAAAAACTCATCAACTTACTTAAATATTAGATTAAAAATAATTCTGAGATTTTCTTCTACGTTTATTTCCTTTCATTCCCATCAATGTCATACTTCACCTAAAATACCACCAAACTCATTCTAAACATTGTTAAGAAAATGTAAAAAATGAAGTATGATTTTCATCATAACAAACATACCATGTGAAGTATAATAAAATGGATAAAATCATAAATTTAATAATCAAGAAATTAAGTTAATTTTAAAGTATAATAGGATAGAGTGGATAAAAATTTAAACAATAAATATTAACATTACATGTCAAGCGTAATAAATATCATAGCCAAACACCAAATTGAACGTACTACATATTATACCACCATTAATACAAAGTATCATTAATAAACATTAAGTATATAACCATTATCGACATTACATAAAGGAATTCTCAAAGTATCATTAAAAGATAGAGAAAATAAAATGAAATAAGGGAATCAATGTCGGTGTCCAGAATTTAAGTCGTCATCATTCTCCACTAGATCAGTCCTATGGGACTGACAGATTATAGCCGTAAAGATGGTATTCCTGATATGGCAATATCGGGACTTCAAGATTATTGCTAAGTTGTAATCTCATTTATGTAAATGGCCCGGGAACCTCTGCTCCTCATTAACGTCTGTTTCTCTTGGACATCTTACGCATCATTCTATAGATGCTACTTGCTAGTGCTTTCTGGTTCTCAAACATTAGTTCTTAATTACGAAGAGTGGTCATCTAATTGCCTAAAATTGCACCCATAAAAGCAAACTCAGATTCTTTCATATATAATATGTCATAATCCCTAGCAAACTGCTCCGCGTTTGGATCATTTCTAGTTTCCGACATCTCTTCCAAGATTCTCCTTGTGTCGTCTTTAATTTTTCATCTCTACTTGGTTTCTCTTTTTGCTATCTTATCCATTTCTCTCTACTCCTATGTGTCTTCATAACCATTCACTCTTCTATCTCTCTATAACTTCTTTAGTGATAGTTTTCTCTAGTAAAACATCCATGTTAAGGTCTGTCATGTTCACTTAGTTCATCCTACAAAAGTCGTAATCATCAAGGGGAAAAGAAGTCAGTCATTCTTATTGATGGTGTTGTCACTCCTAATTGATTCATAAATAATTTTGCCAACATCCAAGTATCCTATTCTCATAATAATGTGGTAAAGTAGGGCGGCTTTGTCGTTCACTATCTCATAATACTACAGGCTTGGTTATAAGCTGGCCTTGACAAAATAACACCAAGCTTTAGTCATTTTCCTAAGAAATATTGTGGATATGTATTTGAGGTACCCGTCCATATCGAAAATAAACCCACCTCCATGGATTGCCTATAAACCTCCCCTTATTGTCTCGATGGGGAAATGGTAGTTAATTCCATACTTGGGTTTAGGGTATTTCTTGTTTTGTTTTATATGAAACTTTGTGGAATAGTCCACTATCCTTCCTCGAACTCGGGACTCAATCTTACTTTCACTTCCATATGCATTGGCGTAAAATTCTCTCATTAAGACTTCACAAACAATTTCACTATGAACATCCTCTAGGTTTAGGTGGTCGTAATCACTAGTCAGTACCTCGTTTCTTGCCTCTATAATATCTAGGATCCTAGGCTTATACTTCGGTTCGTTCTTCACATCAAATCCCCTATCCGGGATCAGCTTTCTATCCTTAATTACATAATTCCAAAAATTTTCATACACCCTCTCATTGACAAAATTTTTTTTCTTCAGTTTATAGTTTTTCTCCCCTATTAGTATCACTTGTTCAACTTCTTTTACATCACCCTTTTCTATATAATCATCCTCAGAGTTGTAACTAAATGAAAAAGGTGAAGTAGGTTCTAGGTGTCTTGAAAGATATTGATGTGGGTTGAATTTCAGAAACTTTTAATTTTTTTATTTCGCTATTAACTTTTCCTTCCCCTTCTCTTCTGGTGAACTTCTATGTTTACCACCTCTGACCATTTGCAATATTGTAAGTAAAAGAATGAACTTGTAAAATCATTAGGGACCAAATTTGTTAGAAAAGTATTCGATGAAATTCAACTTATCTCTCGAGAATAAGAAATCATCGGGAAAAGCATTTTGAAATTAAGAATTTGAAATTTATATGAAAGTTATTGAAAAAATAGTATTGGGAAAAATATATTTTGTATTTCATTCAAATCGATTGATAAATATTCACAAAAACCTTCAAACTCATTTGAAACTTAGTCTCAAATTAGCTTCCGTATATAATTCAATCTACTCACCATATACGAAAAAGAGTTTGAAAACTCGATAGTAATAAACGAAACATCACATCACTCCCATATTATTAGTTTAATAGAAATCATTTGATATCAAAATCATTTATAAATTAAGAATTTTGAAATTGAGTTCCTATCCTAATAATCGATCTAAAATCGATGAAAAATAAAAAAATTTAATCCATAAGAAGTTAGGGTTTTAGTTGATTACCTTCTTGAAAGTGATTCTTTCAACTATGGGACTTAAAACTTTTTCTCTTTGTGACTCATCAAAGCTCCAATCGGAGCTCCCTTGCTTAAGCCCTAAGTGGATTTACACTCTCAAAACTCACTACGTTTTGGGTTGAACGTGTGAAGATTGATGCGGGAATCACTTAGATACACTAAAATTAAGCTTTGGTAGGTTGAATCTAGTCAAAAATTGATCTCTTGATTGATAAGTCATTATGGTTTGTGAGTGTTAAGGGTTTAAAAGTAGCAATTTTGGGTTTCTATTTTAAAAAAGCTTGAATTCATTTTCAAAAAAAAGGGTGTAAGTGGATTAGCTGAGGAATCGCTGAAAATGGATTAGCTTTAATGACTCGGTGATTTGTCCAGCGATTTCTTGTTGTAAACTTGACTCGGTGAGAAATCGTTGACTTAAATTCGCACTGAAAATTTTGTATACTAATGTTAATTTTCTCTGCGATTTCCAGCACAACTAGAATCGCTGGGAAATCGTTAGCTTTATTTTCACTATTATTCCAGTAAAATCAATTTTCCCATTTAATTATTGCATATATATTCAATAGGTAGAAATATTCAAAAAATTTAGAGTTTAACTAAGATATGTATGAAATAATCTATTTTATTATCATAAATAACTAACTAAAACAAATCTAATGCATAAGAAATATAGTACGAAAATAAATTGGCTCGATCAACTCCCTTACATGAAACTATTTCGAAATTGAATTCCTACAATATCCCCATTATAAGAGTCAAAAGTAAAGAGAATATAAAAATAACTAACTAGTCTAAATACTAAAACGTAAATTAAAGATAGAGTATGGGCTGCCTCCGATAAAGCATTTTTGTTTACTATCGTTAGCTCGACTAAACCACACAGTTCTAGATTGGTTCTATAAACTTAAGTGTAGGATTATCCACTCTTATGTTGTTCCCCAAAATGATTACTTGCCTATGCACTCGAACAGTAATTATCTTGTTGAGAGTATCCATGACAGCTTGCGAAATGGCTAAGAAAGGTTGTCTTAATATTAATAGAAGATCTTTTATTAATGAAGTGTGGCATAACCAAAAAGTCTATGGGAATAATAAACTTGTCAATTTGATCTAGTACATTAGTAACCATACCTATCGATTTTACTGAATATCCGTTTGGTTGGGCAAGTTTTTTGGAAGCAAGTATATCCAATTTCGATTGAGTGTGAAGGAAAAATGAGATAGCATGTAGTTTGCTCTAGAACCCGAATCACATATAGCTTTAAAATGTCAATCCCATTTAATCTTTATGTTTAGATATATCTATTTTGGTTCATCACCTTGACAATTGTTGGATTCTTTTTTTCTTCTTATTTTTCATAGATTTAGGTTCCTCCATATTATTATTCTCAATATTTTTTTATTGTTTAACCCTCCATTCTTGGGTTGTTGTCTCTTGATTAGAAATATTTTCACCTTGCTTGTTCATGGTCTTAGCATTTCCATCTACCATTGTTACTGCTTTAGTATCATATATTTCAGCTTCATGATGATTAAATTTTAAAGATTCGTTATCTTTAGTTTGTTCATTATCAAATTCATCAGAGTTTCCATAGATATCTTCGTTATGAAAATGAAAAGTGATAATTTTATTTCAAACTCCATAGACATTATTCCTTTATAGATATCTAGCTTTGTTTTAGCTGTTTTAAGGAATCAACTTCATAAAAGCATATACGGAGACTTAGTTGATATTGAGTCTCCCATTAAGTCTCCTATTTCCACGACGTAGAAGTTTAAGGGAAATAATAAGTCATTTCCTTTAACTAAAACATCTTCCAGTAAACCATAGGGTTTGATAACGGTATTGTAAACTAAAGTAAGGTTAATAGGTGTATTAGTCAATGAACCTATTTTCATTGGCTCATATAACTTGAGTGGCGTAGCATTTATTGATGCTTCAAGATCATAGATAGCAAAATCTATCAAAGAAGTTCCTATTGTGATAAGGATTCCAAGCATTCCTATGCCAGAACATTTCTCAGGTATTTTTAAAGTAGACATTTTATGTCCTAAGTTTTCCTTAGGTTCTTCAAAAAAAACCTTTTTTATTTAGACAGTTCTTTCAAACTTTTTCCCGCTTTCCACTACTAGAAAATGTTAATATATAGTATAATATAGGTAGGGAATTTATCGTACACGCTCAATACGTGTCAATTTTTTGGCACTGTTACCAAGGATTTTAAAATAATTTCTTAGAACTCTTTCTCGTTGCATGTCATTCAATATGGCAGAAATCGAGCAAGAGATTACTTTTAGGCATGCCAATAATAATATCACAGCTTATCAACTTAAGCGTATTGCTTTTTCGATGGATTTACCGGATCTTGAGTTAAAATCGGGATTCATCAATTCTTTGGCTCACATTCAAGGTGAAGGCGGTGAAGATCTTCAAGAATTTATTAGGAGATACATGCATATAATAAGTGTGATAAAACCCCAAAACAAAGAGTTAGAATATGTCAAACTAAAGGCTTTCCCTTAATGCTTAAAAGGTCAAGCTCAAGATTTGCTATTCTATCTCCCTCAAAATTCCATAACCACATAGTTTAAAATATTAGAAACCTTCCTAGATCAATAATTTCCAACATTTAAAATTAGTTTGGATAGGAAATGAATTAGCAATCCTAGTATGAAGATTGAAAAGACTTTTGGCGAGTATTAGGATAGATGCCAAAGATTAATATCATTATGTCCACAATATGAATTTATAGAGAAAACTATATTAGAATACTTTTATGAAGGACTAAACAACTTAGAACAAAGATTCCTAAACACGGTGTATGGAGGATCCTTATTCAACATTACGCAAATATTAGCGAAAGACACTATCATCAAAATGGCGAAACAATCAAAACATTATTGTGAGAAAAACTAGTTTATGAATTAATAGTAATATAGTCAACACATCGGATGAGAAATTTGATGAAGTGAAAAGTATGATTGAATTACTATTAAAAGATAAGTCATTCAAAAGTAAATTTTGTACTTTTTGCAATGAGGTCAATCATCTATATTATGAGAGTTCGTTAATGCAACGAAATCAAATCAAAGAGGCTAACACTATGATAAATCATTATATTAATCCTAATCAACCTTCTTACATTACTAGTAACAATGTTAGTTACATGACCAAATATAGGTAATAGTGTAGATAATCGTAGTTATCAAAAATATAGAACACCAACATTAATCGATAGAACAATAGCACTAGAAAACTCAAACAAAGCAAAAGATCAAAAGACTCAAGCCTTACAAAATGATATGGTTGAACTCAAGATTCAAATAAGTCAAATCGCAATGCAGATGAGTCCATGTTAACTTTGAGAAATGGTAAACAAATGGAAGAACTCAAGATGCTAAAATAATTAGTTTCTCGAAAAGAATTAGAGACTTAACTAGAAAAAGAAATAGAAATTAAAGATAATAAAATTCAAAAAGAAATGATCGTGATTTCGAAAAGAATAAACCAAGTACAGTAAGACCATTTGCCCATCGTTTGGAAAAAAATAAGAATGTCAAGAAACTACAAGAAGATAAAGAAATCTCCGAAACTTTAAGGAAAGTGGTACTAAACATACTTTTATTCGAATTCATACAAAATGTACCTTAGTATTAAAAATTTATAAAAGTTTTATGCACTAATAAAATTAAACCTAATGAATGAGTAAGCATAGGAAAACATATGTCTGCAATAATCTAAATGAAATTACCTCCTAAATGTTCTAACCCTATAATTTTTTCGTTCCATGCACTATAAAAAATATAGGGATATCCTAGAATTATGTGATCTAGGCGCCTCAATCAACATTATGCCTTTGACAATATATTTGAAAATGATAAACATACCCTAACGAAAATTTGGTATAAAAGTGCAATTAGCATATAGATATACCATCCAACCTGTAGGAGTATTAGAGGATGTATTGGTTATTATTAATGACTTACTTTTTCCAGCCAACTTTAATGTCATAGACATGAAAGAAGACTACTTCTCTAGTAAAACTTCCCTTATCCTAGGATGCCTATTCTTAAAATCTGCAAAAGCCAAAATATATCTTTCAAAAGCAACTGTAACAATTAATGTAAATAATGAAGTGGTAAAATTTAACATCCACGATGATATGAAATATCCTTTTGATTTTTCATTAGTATGCATGATAGATGTGTTAGATCCTATAAAAGATAAAACTTTTAGAAATGATAAGTCAGAAAAACTAGAGAATGTGATAGAGGATTTAAATAACGATGATGATTTAGATGAAGAGAATCAATGCCTTATAATCTTATAATGCGCTCCATGAACTCTATTACTATATGGATCTCCTAATCAACTATTCAATAATTTTACCCTCTATATTAAAAGCACCTAACTTAGTCTTAAAAGTTCTACCAAATCATTTAAAATACGCATAATTTGAAAGTAACAATGCTTTACTGATTATAATCTCTAATAAATTATCGAATTTAGAAGAGGAGAAATTAGCGAATGTTCTCAAACAAATCAAGAAAGCAATAGGATGGATGATAGCTGATATTAAAGGAATAATTCTAGCCACATGCATGCATAAAATTAATCTTGAAACATACACAAAACCTTCTAGACAAACTCAATGTAGATTGAATCCACAAAATGATGGAAGTAGTAAAGAAAGAAATGTTATAATTACTAGACGCAGGAATGACATTCCCAATAGCAAATAGTAAGTTGGTCAAATCGGTACAAGTAGTCCCAAAAATGACAGGGATCACAGTTATAACAAACAAGGATGGAGAACTATGTTAGGGCATGTGCCTTAGGTCAATCTATAAACATTGTTTAACTTATGATTTTAGTTAATAAAATAGAGGTTTTATTTATTATTTTACTCTAAGTGATTGTATGTTTACTTTATGGTAAGATTCATGGGTATTTATTGAAATATCATAAATGTCCATAGTCAGTCATTATACTGGGAACCATAATGAATTAAGACTAGTGTGAATCTTGATTGATGGTCATATGATGATCATGCGTATAGGGATATGAATCAAGATCATCAGTACTTGTTAAAGAATAAGGTAGTTGACAAACCCGCTATGAGAACACCACCTGGATTAAGTCGTAGATGTTACTCATGATAAGTATATCATTTAGTCATTCGACTTAAGATTACCATAGACTTCAATATTAGGAGCATGATAATTTGATACAATCAAATGTTGTCTTTAATAGGAAAATTATAAAGATTGTGATTGATTACCGTGTGAATAATATGTGACGGTATGTAATCAAGATAGAATTTCTCACTCCGATATAGAGAGAGATATCAGTGGATCCCTCGATAAGATAGACTGATAATGGCTAACTCCATGTGAATTGATATAATAAATGTCACTTGGATGTTTTTCAGTTTACCTAAAGATTAAGACTAGTACGATTGAACTTTAAGGGTGACTTTTCATGCCTATGTTTAATCAAAGGATATTGCACGACCAAAGGATATGATATAAGTTATTAATTAGGTTGTATCGATGTTGATATTCATGCTACTGGGTTGCCTTGCTAGAGACCGCTTATGACTTGTGTACCAAAATGGTTTTTTGTTCACTGCCAATGTTTTAGGAACCTATTGGGTCGCACACAAAGAATGGCTTTACACAATTTCAATTGGTCCATAGTAATGAATTTTATATGATAAAATTCACGACATAAAGCCCTTACGATTTATTATATGATAACTTATTAATAGGGGCGTATGTGTCATTTGCTTAAACTACTTAAATATAATAGTTAAATTACGGATAGAATTTTAACTAAGGGCTTATCTACATATATAAATAAAAGTTGAAACCCTGAAAACGATATAAGATTTTCATTTTTACAATTTTTGAGTTATCAAGATTTATGGAGAGAAATAAAAATCATTTTCAATCTCTTTAATGGCTAGCACTCCAAATTGTGGTCACCGTTGGTTTATAGAATTTTGATAGAGGATGTGCACATGAACATCTTGGGAATTGAACAATCAGAAAAGGAAATCACGGAATAAGGTATGATTTACTTTTAAAGATTTAGTTTAATGAAACATATTTTCGATCCTGTTGGTCAATTTTTTTTTTAAGTTTTCTGCTGCCTATGAGCCCCAAAAACCCAACAGTGGTATCAGAGCATGTGACAACCCCTCTCCTAATCTAGTGTACCGCCCGGCCTAATCCCATAATTAAGCCCTAATCTTATCCACGCAAGACTTAACTACGTATTAGTCAGCCTTTACAAACTAAACATTTTTTTCTCGTGTTCAAGATAAGTAATACACTAGTCCTACCTGATTATAAAATTTTGAATTAATTAAAACTTTTTATTAAATTAATTTTTTAGTAGAAATCTTATTGAATATGTGGAAGTAAATAGTAATTTATGTGAAAGCCATTCGAAAAATTCTAAGTGTGGAAAACCAGGAAATGACATCACATATATAAAATCCACAAAATGTAGTGAAACAGTAAAATAGCCTAAGTTAGGTCGGGGACTAACTCTCAACCCAATATACAACCCAAATAGTATATGAAAGACATACAAAACATATACAATCAAAATACCGAAAGAAGACCTACCATCGATGTAGTGACGCGCCACTTGCTCAGGGATAGTCGTCGATCTTCTCTTTGCCTGGCTTGTTGGTAGACAGGCTCTGCACCCACCGTCATAAAAAGGATGGTGAGTACAAGAATAAAATAGTAATCCCCGATGACAAGTTTAATTTCCATTTCCAAATATTCAAATAGTATTTAAAAGCACGTAAATGGGAAAGCTGGAAAATAAACCATATACGAGTAAATACCAAAGTTAAACAAGTGATACTCATACTAGGCTAAGTATAGGTGATCTAGGTCCGGTCGGTAGTGAACCGCGTCACACCAACTTAATAATCATATAGCACAAGGGACTCTAACCCAACTGATACCAGGGACTCTAACTCAGGTGTGTAGACCACCTCAAGTACTCTAACCCCGAGTGTCATACAGTGTCAGGTGACATGTGCTGACATCCCCAGGGACTCAAACCTCTTAAGTCGTTCAAACCTCGATCTAGTACGGGACCTAAATGCGAAAACTACTTTTAATTTCAATAAATACCAAGTATGGATTTTTCAAGGCATCGACACATCTACACACCTAAACAAATAAGGAATACAAGTTTACTTAAACATTTATAAGATATTCACTAGCTTAATAGCATTCTATTTATCATTCAATTCACATTTAAAATAGCAAGAATAAGCATATCATGGAATAGAATCAATGAACCAAATCAAATGAGTGGATATCATGCACACTAGACTCATCAAGTGAGCATAGATACAAAGAGCACATGATATAAGAATAGAAGGCAAAATAGTCAAAAAGATTATGCAAGGACAACAATTAATAGAAATGAAATGCCAAGTAAATTTTTCATTAGGTATAATCAAAACAACAAAGTAAATTCCTAGCTTTACTGGACTCTCGATACTCAAAATCTTGTATTCGCTTTCCCGTACCCTTTTCATAGGTTTTTAATATCATATAACATGTTTTTAGATGTGTTTTTAGACTTTGTTATAGTGTTTTGGAAATTTTGGGAAACTGCTTATTTTTTTGTGTTGTCATGGAAATTAGAGCGATAATTCTAAAATTAGCGCGCTAATTCCTAACTTAGTGAGCTACCGCAACTTTTCTAGTGCACTAGATGTTAAACCTAGCGCGCTATGTGCAGTAAAACCCATAATTTTGCAATCAAAATTTTGGATTTTCTCTACACATAGGCTAGGTTAATGCATAGGGAACCCTTACACACACTATTAAGGATCCCTAACATCAACCACAACACAAAGTAACAACCAACAACATCAAATTCATGAATTCATCAAGTTGAACTAAATGAACTAGTGTATGTAATTACCTAGTTTGATATTTATAATCCCTAACTTGATTCTTCCTCAGCAAAGCTACTAATTTCTCATTGATACTCCGGCAAGCTTTCTTCTGGTGTTCTTGATCACTCCAGCATGTAAAATGAGAAGAATGCACTAAGGTAGGTTTATATATATGTTCGAGTTTCATCTAATTTGTACCACCCATCTCCATGACATCTTATGGCTCTCATTCATTCCTACTAACCCACTAATTCTAGCTCACTAACATAACATATTGACATACATATAATAGGAGTGTGTGCTAGGGTGTATCTCAGGGTAAGTCTAAGTGTTGTAAATTTTTAAACCAAAACATAAGACTTTAATTTGATTTACATTAACAAACATAACCATAGGCTTATAAGTAATTTCTTATTTCATATTAATATTAAATAAGACTTACCAAAATGCTGACTACCCGGTTCCCCGACTCACACACTACTTGAGGTGCGTCCCCACTCTCATCTCGACGCCTATAACTGTTCAAACCGACTTAGTAAGTTTACACAACAAATAACACTAGGTATACATCAATACAAAAAATAATACAATATACCTCAGCCACATGCCTTCGTCAACACCCGTATCGCGATGTGGGTCCCACGTTACGGGTCGGTGATCCCGATTAAGGAATTAAAATGAGGCTAGAGATTTGGGTCGTGACAGAGCATTAGGCTTGGTTCTATTGAACATTTGCATGTTTTCTCTGATGTTATATGATATATGTGTGAAAACATAATCTTGATCAATGTATTTAAGATATACTTATAGATTACGTGATAATTGTTATAAAAAAATTCGTTTTAAAGCATGTCGTTAATTAATGTATATTGATACATCGCATGATATGATTCAATGATATTATTCATGTTTAGAATATTTTTATTAACATATATATTTTTATATTAAATGATGTGAATTTTGTATGTTCATGGTAAACTTCATGTTTAGGTTAATGTGATTCTGATCTTGAACACAAATTTTGTTTTGTTCGATAATTATGTATACCTCAATGATATAGATCATGATTAGGTTAATATGATTGATTTAATATGATTCTGATGCTGAATGCTTGATTAATATCTCAAAATCGATTTTGATCATATATATCGTTGTAGTAATCCGTTAGTATATTCCTATAAGATAGAAAATAGACTTGTAATTGAATTAGAATTAAAAATCATATAAGATAGGTGAGATATAAAAAAAAATCCTAATTGGATAAGGATTTAAAGTATCTTAACTTCTAATCGGATTATGATATGATATTAAGTTAGTGGTGGGTCCGAGATAATTAAAAATATTTTAATTAATATTTTCAACATTAAAATAAAGGGCAGTTTTGGTTGATTGGATTTACTAAAATTTTGAGAAGTTTTAGGTGATTTTTAATTTTTGGAATTGAAATTTGTTGTCAAGAAAAGGGGGCACGCTGCCCCTTGTACCCCTGTCCGCCCACTGACCGTTAACTGCTGGTCGTAGCGTCCAAAATTTTTTTAGAATAGTCAATATTAGTACAATTTTTTATCTTTTTACTGATTATTCATGAATTGTAATATATGATATTTATCTTATTTAATCATGATCACTAAAACAAACAAAAAATCTCTATTTCGAATTTTAAGTCATGTGTCACCTATTCTCAAACACTTATCAATGTTTTGATCACATCAATATGGGTTTACCTTCGCATAGTCTATTATGTTATCTTGGTGATGCAAGTTGAATAACGGTTACTTTATTGTTTGAAATGGTTACACTTGATAAAGCTATCAAAACGGTTTTGGGTTTTAGGCTAGATGAGATAAAACATGCTAAGACATAAGATGTCATAATCTCATAAAATAACTAAAAGTTACATATGATATAATTGGTAATTGGTACCTACCTAAATAACCTAATTTGAAGTGTCATGCCTTAGCTATCTCAGAATTAGGTGAAACATGAATTTTAGTCCCTTAAATTAACATAACATTTTTAAGGAGGGTTGTTAATTTGGTAGGAGTTTATTCATCTATATTAAAATGAACTTTTGCATAATCTTTGTAATAGATTTATGGCCTCTTCAAATCACACTAATCCCTTATCACTGCGATCCATCCTTGAGAAGGATAAGTTGTCTAGGGCAAACTTTCTTGACTAGTTGAGAAACTTGATAATTGTTCTTAAACATGAACGCAAGTTGTATGTCTTGGATGATCCTATTCTTGAGGAACCACCAGCCAATGCTTTAAGAGCCATGAAGGATGCACATACTAAATATGTCAACGACTCAACTGATGTTGCATGAGTTATGTTGGCAACCGTGGTTCCTAAACTTTAAAAGGACATGGAACACGTGGAAGCTTACGACATGGCTACGACGCTGAAGGAAATGTTCCAATAGCAGGCTAAGCAAGAAAGACTCGATACAACCATGAATCTATATTTTTGTAAAATGGCTGAGGGTGCGTCAGTTAGTCCTCATGTTCTGAAAATGAAGGGCTATATTGACCATCTTGACAGACTTAGATTTCTCATAAGCCAAGAGTTGGCTACGTATTTGATCCTGAATTCATTGCTTGAGTTATTCACAATTTGTAATGAACTACAACATGAATAACATGGAGAATTCTATCTCAGAGTTGTATTTGATGCTTAAAACTGTTGAGGAGAATGTCAAGAAACCCATTGCTAGTGTGTTGATGGTTCAGAAAAGGGCTTTGAGGAAAAAGGGCAAAGGCAAAGCTAAAGTTACCAAGGCTGTTGTAACTGTCACAAAGCCTATATAACAAGTCAAGCCCCATGTTGCTTCTACTTCAAAGTCCCATAAGGAAAAAGAAAAAGAAGGAAATTGTCATTTCTACCATGCACCTGGACATTAGTTAAGAAATTGCAAGCTCTAACTTGAATATCCAAAGAAAAAAAAGTAGTGCGACTACTGCTTCTGGCATTTATGTTATTGAAGTTAACTTGTCTATTAGTGATTCCTGGGTATTGGATACCAATTGTGGATCTCACATTTTTATTAATGTGCAAGGTCTCACTAAAAGTAGAAAACTAAAGAAATGAGAAGTCATCCTACGAGTTGGAAATGGAGCAAAGGTTGTTGCTTTGGCTGTAGAAGGCTATGAGTTAATTTTACCTAGTGGACTTGTTTTAATTTTAAATAATTGTTATTATATCCCTGCCTTGAGCAGAAACATCATTTCAGTTTCATGTCTGGATTTGGATGGTTTTAATTTGATTATTGAGAGTAATAAATGCTCCATTTCTTGTAAAGACATTTTTTATGTGAATGCTAATTTTTGTGATGGTCTTTATATTCTATACATGAAATGGTCCACATATACTCCCATTCTTAATGTAAATAGAAAGAGATTCAAGTCAAATGATTTGAATCAAACCTACCTTTGGCATTGTCGCCTTGGCCACATTAATGAGAAACACATTTCTAAACTTCATAAAGTTGGACTTTTAAATTCATTTGATTTTAAATCATATGAAACATGTGTATCTTGTTTACTTGGAAAGATGACCAAGAGTCCCTTTACTGGACACAGTGAAAGGGAAAGTAATTTATTGGGTCTAATACATACTTATGTATGCGGTCCTATAAACACAGTGGCTAGAGGTGATTATCAGTACTTCATTAGATTCACTGATGATTTCAATACATATGGTTACGTATATCTCATGAAACATAAAGTTGAATCTTTTGAGATGGTTTGAACTTTTCAGAACGAAGTGCAAAATCAACTTGGTAAAACTATTAAAGAAATTCAATCAGATCGAGGTGGCAAATATTTAAGCTAACAGTTTGATGATCATCTTAGAAATTGTAGTATTGTCTCACAATTAACTCCCCCAGGAACTCCATAATGGAATGGTGTTTTTGAGAGGAGAAAAATGACTTTATTAGATATGGTTTGATCTATGATGAGTCATTCAGCTATTCCTATTTCTTTTTGGGGTTATACCTTAGAAACTGCTGCATTTACACTAAATCGTGTTCCTTCTAAAGCGATTGATGAAACAACATATGAGATGTGGTTTGGGAAAAGACCAAGTTTGTCTTTCATTAAGATTTGGGGCTATGAGGTTTTTGTACAAAGACAAATCTCAAAAAATGATCAGTTAAATCTACCAAGTGTGTATCCGTTTGTTATTCTAAAGAAACTTGAGAATACTTCTTTTATAATCCCGCTGATAATAAAGTGTTTGTTGCTTGGACTAGTTTCTTTATTATAAAAGAGTTTATTTCAAAAGATAACAGTAGGAATAAAGTAAGTCTTGAAGAAATTCAAGAACCATAAATAAACACTCAGCCACCAGTTGGAGATCAACTAAGTCTTAAACTAATTGATCATCCTTAGGTATCACAAGGCCATCGTAGGACTGATAAGGTAAGACATCAGCATGAGAGATTTGGATTTCTTATTACTAATAGTAGTGAGGTGTTTCTTATGGATCAAAAATAACCTAATACTTACCAAGAGGCTATTTCTAATCCTAAAGTAGATAAATGGCTTAGTGCCCTGAATTTTGAGATGCAATCCATATATGATAACCAAGTTAGGAACCTGATTGATTTACCTGAGGTGGTAAGACTATTGGATGTAAACGAATTTTCAAGAAAAAAAAACTAATATGGATGCCAATGCGCAAACTTATAAAGCACGATAAGTAGCAAAATGTTTTAAGCATACTTAAGGTGTTGATTATGACGAAACTTTTTCTCCTGTAGCCATGCTTAAATCCATTAGAGTTTTAATAGTCATATGCGCATATTATGACTATGAGATATAGCAAATGAATGTCAAAAATGCATTTCTAAATAGAAAGTTACTTAAGGACGTGTATACGATACAGCCTGAAGGGATTGTTCATCCTGAGACTTCTAAGAAGGTGTGCAAGCTTCAAAGACCTATTTGTGGATTAAAGCAAGCTTCTTGAATATGGAATCTTTTTTAAGGAAGCAATTAAGGAATTTGGTTTCATTAAAAATGAAGATGAGCCTCGTGTATACAAGAAGGTAAGTGGGAGCTTGGTTTTTTCCCTACGCTGTATGTTGATGATATATTACTCATTGGAAATGACATCCCAGTCTTACAGAGTGTCGAGTCTTACTTAGGGAAGTGTTTCTCAAGGAAGAACTTAGCAACCTACATCCTTTGAATTAATATCTATAGGGACAGATCTAAAAGGCTTATTGGTCTAAGTCAAAATGCTTATATAGATAAGGTACTGAATAGGTTTAGTATGCAAGACTCTAAAAGAGCGTCATTGCCAATGTCTCATGGTATAAGTCTCAGCAAGACTTAATGTCCAAAGACTAATGATGAGCGAGATCGCATGAATACGATTCCATATACATCGGCTATTGGATTTATCATGTATGCCATGTTATACACTTGATCTGATGTATCATATGCTTTGAGCACAATAAGAAAATTTCAGTTCGATCCCGGTTAGAGACACTGGATAGCATAAAATAACATTATTAAGTACTTGAGAAGGACTAAGGAAGTGTGCTTGGTCTATGGAAGTTTGGAAAACAAACTTGTTGTAAGTCGTTACAAAAATGCAATTTTTTGAACTGATATAGATGACTTCAGATAGCAATCTGGATATTTATTTACTTTGATTAGAGGCAAAGTGAGTTGGAAAAGTTTGAAGCAAGAAACTATCGCAGGTTCTATAACATAAAGTTAATATATTGCAACATCCAATACAGCTAAGGAGGTAGTTTGGATAAAAACGTCCATCTCAGAACTTGGTGTGGTTCCGACTATAGCTAACCCAATTTTCTTATATTGTGACAACAATAGGGCGATAGCACGGGCCAAGGAACCAAGATCACACCACCGATCCAAACATATACTTAGATGTTTTCATCTCATTTAAGAAATCATTGAGAAAGGAGATGTGAATATTTGCAGAGTTCCTACAGAAGAAAATGTTATGGATCCTTTGACGAAGGCTCTTCCACAAGCAAAACATGATTTTCATGTTAGGTCGTTAGGCATTAGATACATGAATTATTGGCCCCAGTGCAAGTGGGAGATGTTAGGGCATGTGCCCTATGTCAATTTACAAACATCATTTATCTTATAATTTTAGTCAATAAAATAGAGGTTTTATTTGTTGTTTTATTATAAGTAATCACATGTTTACCTTATAGTAAGATCCATCGGTATTTGTTGAAATATCTTAAATAATGTCCTTAATCGGTCATTATACTGGGAACTATAATGAATTAAGACTCGTGTGAGTCTTAATTGATGGTCATGTGATGATCATGCGTATAAGGATACGAATCAAGATCATGAGTACTTGTTAGGGAATAAGGCACTGGACCGACACGCCATGAGAACACCACATGGATGAAGTCATAGGTTTTACTCATGATAGGTATATCAATTAGTCCTTCGACTTGAGATTACCATAGACTTCAATATTAGGAGCATGATAATTTGACATAATTAAATTTTTTCTTTAACTAGATAATTATAAAAATTATGACTGGTTGTTGTGTGAATAATATGTGAAGGTGTGTAATCAAGATGGAGTTTGTCACTCTCGTATAGAGAGAGATATTAGTGGATCCCTAGATAAGATAGATTGACAATGGCTAAGTCCTTGTGAATTGATATCATCAATGTCACTTGAATGTTTTTCAGTTCACCTAAAGATCGAGACTAGTACAATTGAACATTAAGGGTGACTTTCTATGCCTTATGTTTAATCAAAGGATATCGCTCGACAAAAGGATATGATATATATTATTAATTAAGTTGTATCGATGTTGATATTCACGCTACTTGGGTTGTCATAATCCCTTGCTAGAGACCGCTTATGACTTGTGTACCAAAATAGTTTTTGGTTCACTGCCTACGTTGCATGAACCTAATGGGTCGCACATAAAGAATGGCTTTGCACAATTTCGATTGGTCCAGAGTAATAAATTTTATATGATAAAGTTCATGACATTAAAGCCTTTTTGATTTGTTATAAGGTAACTTATTAATAGGGTCGTATGTGTAATTTGCCTAAACTGCCTAAATACAATAGTTGTATTACGAATAAGATTTTAAGTGAGGGCTTATCTACACGTATAAATAATGGGTGAAACCCTAAAAATGATATACGATTTTCGTTTTTCTAATTTTTGAGTTCTCTAGATTTAGGGAGAGAAAGAAAAATCATTTTCAATCTCTCTTGGGGCTAGCACTTCAAATTGTGGTCATCGTTCGTGTGGATTTCTCTTAGAGAATGCGCACTTGAACGTCTTGGAAATCGAACAATCAGAAAAGGAAATAATGAAATAAGGTATGATTTACTTTCCTAGATTTAGTTTAATGGAACTTATTTTTGATCCTGTTGAGGTTTTTCAAAATTTGTTTTGAATTTTTCGTTGAGTATGAACCCCAAAAACCCAACAAACTATTGCCTACTATAATCAAAAATAGATTTTGAGTGTGCATAGATTTTAGGAAGCTAAATGCCACAACTAGAAATATCACTATTCATTTACATTTATAGATCAAATGTTAGAAAGACTAGCTGGATGAACCCATTACTGTTGCTTAGATGGATACTTAGGATTCTACTAGATTTCGGTAGCTCTAGAAGATCAAATAAAGACCACTTTTAGTTGCCCTTTTGATACATTTGCTTACAGACATATGCCTTTTAGCTTATGTAATGCACATACTACATTCCAAGGATGCATAATTAGTATTTTCTCATACTATGTTGAACATTTTATTGAACTTTGATGGATAAATTAACCGTATACGTTAACTTTTTCAATGAATGTTTGCTTCACTTAACTAATATACATAAAAAAATGTATAGAGAAAATTTTAATATTGACTATGAAAAATGTCATTTTATGGTAAATCATGGACTCATATTAGGACATATAGTGTCAGCAGAAGGAATAGAGGTAGTCCCCGCTAAAATTGAAGTTATAAAAACATTACCTTACCCCACTACTGTGAGGGACGTAAGATCTTTTCTTGTCCATGCACGATTCTATAGACGTTTTGTGAAAGATTTTTCCAAAATAACACAAACCTTGTGCAGAGTTTTGCAAGAAAAAGTTACATTTGAGTTCACACCTGAATGTAAGATAGCTTTTAATAAACTAAAAGAAGCCTTGATTACCACGCAGGCGATAAAGTCACCAAACAGGTCGAAACCTTTGTAATAATGTGTGATGCAAGAAACTACACTGTAGGAGCTTTTTTAGGTCAAAATTTAGGAAATGATTCTCATGTCATATATTACTCATCGAGGACTTTGGATCCCACCCAACTAAACTATACCACCATAGAATAAAAAAAAAAAACTCCGAGCAGTTGTGTTTGCATTAGAAAAGCTTAGACAATATTTATTAGGAACTGAAGTAATTATACACTTAGATCATGTTGCATTAATATATTTGATGGCAAAGAAAGATGCAAAAACAAGATTAATAAGTTGAATCTTATAACAAAAACTTTATCTCACTACAAAAGACAAGAAATGCGCTGAAAACTTAGTAGCATACCATCTAAGAACACTGAAAAATGGTGAACCTCCGATGCAGTTAAAAGATGAATTTCTAGATGAACACTTATATAAGATAGCTATTACTAGCCCATGGTACGCTGATATAGTCAACAACCTCATTACTAATAGGTCATCGCCATTTTATAAGATCCCAAAAGAATAAGATAAAACATGATCCTAAACATTATTTATAGATGATCCTCACATATGTAAATTTTGTGTCAATCAAACTATTCAAAGATGTATCCCACAAACAAAAATACAATTCATCATGGCACATTGCCATCTTAATGCTTATAGCTGACATTTTGCTCCAAGTCGTACAACGCATAAAATATTAGACTTAACATTATTTTGGCCTACTTTATTCCATGATTATTATGTTTACACCAAAGCTTGTCCATATTGTCAAAGAATAGGAAACGTAAGACATAGGAACCGAATGCCCTTGTGTCTTATTTTGTTTTGCAAAGTATTTGATGATTGGGTTATAGATTTAGGTGACCTTTTTCACTATCTATTAGAAATATTTACAACTTATTAGTTGTAGACTACGTATCTAAACGAGTTGAAGGTATTGCCACGAAATCTAGAGATTTTAAAATAGTAGTTAATTTCCCAAAATCGATGATCTTTACTATTTTTGGAGCACCGAAAACATTGATTAGCAATAGAGGTTCACACTTTTGCAATTGAATGGTAGCTACTCTACTACAAGAATACAATGTTAGAACTTCTATCGCATATCACCCACAAACTAGTGGACAAGCCAAAACCTCAAATAGAGAAATTCAATCAATTTTAGAAAAGAAAGTTTGTCCAACATGTAAAGACCGGAGTCTTCATTTAGAGGATGCATTATGGGCATATAGCATGTAAGACACCCATAGGTAGGACACCTTATATGCTAGTTTTCGGTAAAGCATGTCATTGACCTGTCAAACTAGAACATAAGGCACATTAGGTGATCAAAACATGTAATATGAATTATGATAATGCAGGTAAACAATGTAAATTTAGTATCCAAGAGTTAGGGAAATTAAGATATGATGCATATGAATGTGCTTTTATTTATAAACTAAAACTAAAGCGCCACGTGACAATAAATTGAATATTAAGAATTTTGCGGTAGAAAAAAAGTTTTGCTTTTTGTTAACGTCATATATTATTTCTTAGAACACTTCATTCAAGATGAACGAGACCTTTTGTTGTTACCTACTTATTTCCTTATGGTACTATAGAGATAGAAAGTAAAGAAACATGGAGAATTTCTAAAGTTAATGGTCATAGACTAAAACTTTGACCTAGTTGACAACTCAATGGATGAATTGAACACCATGGAGGAGCATATTGTAACCGTTAATTCCAATGAAATAATCAAGCTATGGATGGTAAAAATACCTAGAAAGAAAAAGAACAAGAAATAAGATAATGATAAATAGCCCGCCATAGATCCATACGAGTGAGATAAGAATGACTTAGATTATGAGGAATTTGGTAAAAATGGCAATCCTGCCAAAAGCTTTGCAGAGGATCCATGGAAAACCTACCTTAACATACAAATCAATGGGATGTCCCTTTACGTAGTTCAACTCGATACAAGAGCTGATATGAATCTTATGGTGTCAAAGCCAAATGGCACCTATATTGTCATCTTATGAGTATCAAAGAATGTGCACGCATGAGTGAGTAGGCTCACCATCATCACAAATTTCTTAATCATGCCAACAGGCAACCCAGATGATCATATATTATTAGGTAGAAGTGTTTTATCAAATGATGGAGCCATCATTGACAAAGTGCATAGTTACACTAAGGACTGGTGATGAAGTAATATCATTTAAAAATAAAAGAGAACGTTGCGACGATATGGATGAAGGACAATTTAATATCAGTGATGAAATCTATAACGACGAAAAAAAAAATTAGATCCTAGTGAAGACTTTCTCGACGAGTAACCACTTGAAGTGAAAATTGATTCGTTCACACTCGACAAAAAATAATTCCTTTATCAGGCGAGCAAACGACTATAAAAGACAGTGCTCTATAGGAGACAGCCCATATTCTTTATTTCTTGAAGCCATTTAAATTTATAGTAGGACATCTACGTTAAGTATAGTTTTTTTAGTCTTTATCTTTTTTCCTCTTTTTTGGATTTACTTTCAAAAGTCGCGCTTTGAAGTAGCTTTAAATAGAGGGGGTTAATCGAGTTGTTTTTATTTTTATGGCCTTTATGCAAGTTCGCATAATAAACTTGCTTATTTTTTATTTACCTATTTCATTAATAAAATTATTAGTGAGGTACATATCCTCATCCAATTTATGAAATTTTTGGATTTTTTTAGTCAATCTTACCTTTACATTCACCTTTAGAAAGGATATATAAGTTACATATGAAATAAAAATGCAAAAATAGAAAAATCAAGACCTAACAAATCCCCGGCAATTCCAATATTAAATTGCGCAAATTCGTTCTTTGTGTGCGACCCAATAGGTTCATACGACGTTAGCAGTGAACCAAAACCATTTTGGTATGCAATTTATAAGCAGTTTCTACCAAGGCATTATGACTGCCTAAGTAGCATGAAGATCAATAAATTGATCAATAAATTGATACAACCTAATAGACAGTGTATATCATATCCCTTTGTCACACAATATCTTTTGATTGAACACAAGACATGGGTGTCACCTTTATAGTTCAATCTACTAGTCTCGATTTCCGAGTAGACTGAAATTGTCAAGTGACATTAATCTAATATATTCACTAGACATGACCATTTATCAGTTTAACATATCAAGGGGCCCAATAAATATCTCTCTAAAAAAAAGGGACAAATTCCATCTTGATCACACAATATCTGCACAATAGTCGAACAATGACCAATCACAATCTTTCTAATCATTCGATTAAAGAAAACGTTTGATTGTATCAAATCATTGTGCTCCTAATGTTGGAGTCTCTGGTGATCTCAAGTTCAAGGACTAAATGATATAACTCTCATGAGAATCACTTATGACATTGATCATGTAGTGTTCTCAAAGTAGGTCGGTCCAAAATTTGTTCCCGACAGATACCCATTATCATGATCCATATCCATATACGCATAATCATCACATGATTATCAATCAAGACTCATAATACTCTTAATTTATTATTGTTCCCATAATAATAACTGACTAGGGACATTTACAATAATACAATAATTATCTATGGATACTATTACAAAAGAAACATGCATCTACTTATAATAGTTAAACAACGTTTACAAAATTGGCCTATGGCATATACCCTAACACTAAGGCCTTCATTAGATCATCAAAGTAATACTAAATGGATACTCATCTAATCCAAGATCTCTCATCTGGTCATCCCTAACCTCATCAATGGTGATGGTTAGATTTATTTGAACCATAAGAATGTTTTAATACATAGCCTAATTAATTATACATCAATAAAGACTTGATTAATATTGTTCAGCATTAACTTAGAAGTTAAATGTTCATATTACTATAAAATTAACTAAGCTCAGTCCAACCTTACAATGACCTAGTCGATGCTCATATCAACCTGCATTCCAAGGCAATATATCCATCATTTCTCCCTATGGAAATCTCGCAACATCCATGACTATAAATCTATTACGATTCTATTTATTTAGTTTAATATAATCAATAGGAACACATCATACAAAAATAACATCTTCCCTGAGTTCTCGTCTCCAAGTTGACCAAGTTTTGCACGTAGGTCTGGATTAAGGTTATTAATGTTGGGTTATGGGGTTCATACGTGTGGCGACCCCAAATCATAAGGCAACTCTGGGACCTCCCATGTCATATCCCACGTCACCAAGCCCTGCCACGTCATGGCTCACTTACCTATGACTCCCCACAACCAAACTAGTTGCATACTCTTTTCTAACTAACACTAGTTTAACTAATTAATCTTTATATAAGGATTAATGATTTAATTAGCCATTTAGTCAATTTATCACCTAATATTACAATTTTATGCAAAATTATTTGATTGAGTAAGTTATGCATATTTACCAATCCTAAACAGTGAAAAACGTAAAAAAGACATCATATTTATATTAAGGCGAGATAAATATAACAAAAATCCCTATACATGTATTTGGTGTTCCACAGTCCCCAAAACCCAACGAAAAATAAATACATACATAATGTAGTCACACACAAGCTAGCGTCATTATCTTAGAGATAGTCGCCTAGTACCTCCTTGCCCTTGCCCTTGCTCATCAAAGGATCTACACTTAGTCACCCAATAAATACAGTGATGAGTCCAATGAGTAAAATCCAAAGAGAAGTCTACATAATATTCATTAAATAGAACAAATAAACTACGAGACATGCAAATATAACATCTGACAATAGTATATCATATTCCCATAAATGTAGGCAGCATACAACAAGCAAAAATTAGAGCGTCTAATCCACAGCAAATACTCAATAAATAAGCCCAGAAACAAAGCATTAATAAATAAACAATCATATAATCAGAAGAAAATTATGATTTAAACTAGCCAGGAATCGATAAATCAGGACAAGAATCACGTATATAGTTACAAGCTTATAGTGACTAAACCCCAACTACGGTTACCGGATGAGCCTTCTTAACGTTATTTGAAGTCAAGGGAATATCTTACATCCCTCCCAACAGTCGTAGATATATTCTACTACCTTCGACACGAGCATTAAACACAACTAACCCATGCAAGCGATTTAGTCACAACCAATATATATGCAAATCGAAATAGGAGTGAAACCCCATGTGCGCCCATCAATAGTCACAAATGTAATCTGATATCAATAAAACAAACCATGAATTCAGAGAGGCATTCCAATAGGTTTATGAACCTAAATCCATGCTCCGACTTCCTTAGACTCCAAAATCTAACCCGACTAGCTCTCTAATACCCGAGCTACGGTTCGTTAAGTGCCTAAAGTCCAATTTTCACATATTTAGTATGTTTATAAGTGTTTTGGTATGTGTTAAAGTCAAATTTCAAAAACAACCATTTAAATTCAGTTTTCATCTATCATTACCATGCTAATGGGACCGCCTAGCACATTAGTTATGATTAATGTGCCATAGAATCAGTCTAGCACGCTACTATTCTTCATTTTGAAAATTAGTTAAGTGCCCAAACTGATTAGCTCACTCACCAATCTAGTTAGTGTGTTGATCACGTGTCATGTGAGCCAAATATAACCTGCAATCGAGTTACCAACCATAACGGTGTAGTAGTGGTAAATAAGGGGTCTAATCCACAATAATTCAGTTTTACTCTAACTTAACTAAAAATGGAGGCTTTTTAGAAAGTTCAAGGAAACAATTAACTAAACTAGCAAAAATGAAAAGTTAGCAAAAGATAATATCAATAAGAGAAAATACCTAGGTTTACGGTTCCATAACCAAAAAGTAAGATTCAATGGCATATTATGGCCCTCAATCTTTCGAAAAAGTTATTAATTCAAGTTCTCCTAGATTAGCTACAAAAAATTGACATCTGCCAGAAATTCCTAATTCCCCCAATCTCGATAGCTAGGACGTCCACCACTAACTACTTCCCTAATTAATGCATAACCCTATACATCTGCCAATCGGGTTTAACATACTAACCGCAGTAAAAGTATTTGTAGGAATACTAACCTTAAATAACTGAATTACGTATGCTTCCGATTTAACCTAGATTCAATTGTTGCACACTCAAGAACCGAAAGAGTTTTACAGCAAACGGGTAAGTGTTCGTGACTTTATTGGTCCAAAAGTACAATTACGGATACAAATGGTCCAATTAACTATAGATTGCCCACTAAAAGCATGCAACGGTCATATACACACCCTAGATCTAAACCATAATCCTTAAAATCAACAACAATGAAATAAGAGAAGATAAATTAAATTAAATAAAAATCATGGATCTCGCAATTGTTTGTCATTTATCAAGAATCCCACTTGTTTCCCCTCTGACCTAGGCAAAGATTGGTTTAGCCAGACATAGTCTTTACAATCACCAAGTATTAAAAGTTAGGTATGACGGCTCCAATCTCCACTCCTCGGATGAATGCCCTAGTTCCTAATATGAAAAAACACTACAATTGCTCTCCGGAGGTGAGAGAAACTAATTTTGGGGGTTGGTTGCATAACACGTGCGTCGAGGAGTGTGCTGGGGCTGTTGGGCATTTTCTGCACGGCCTTGACATGTGGCAGTAGCGGATTAGGCGAGCTCGATTGAGGTGTTGACGTGGTAGCAGCGGAATGGCTGGTGGAGCTGCAACGACGTGGTGCAGAGCTGGTGTATTACGCTGTGGACAAACCGAGAGGCGACACTTGGCACTGGAAGAGAAGAAAATGCACGGTTTTGTGCGTTTGTATGGGTGACTATGATGCATGCATCTCAAGGTAATCTAACAGCAGTTGTTTCCAAGTAGCTTAACTGTGCCACTACTCTGCCTTATTTGGTCTGCTATATCTTATTCTACCAATTGTGCAGTACGTAACTTGGGGGAAATCTTTCAACATCTAATCACTGCATGTAAATACTCCATTTTGAGTATTTTTTTGCCACGAATTTAATAACGCACTCTGTTTCACCTGAAAATGACCAATAAATATAATTAAATATATATTTTAGAGACTCACTATATTAAACACATTAAAATTAACTACTAAAAATATATAAATACCAACTTATCAAATACCCCCAAACTCAAGACTTTGCACGTCCCGAGCAAAGGTGCAAATGACAACGCAAACTAAACTAAACCTATACCTGATTCGAAACTCATGGGGTCCCTTTCATTTACATAGCCACCAAATTAACAAGCAACTCAATAAATTTTGGAGTTAATGATATATCGAGACTCGCAACCCAAATACAATTAAGATCACACTTTAAAGACATAGATTTAGTAAAGACAATACTAAATGACATCAACTACTCACGAGTTTTCTTAGTCTATACATTCAAGCACGCAAGTTTAAAATCTCACTTAATCAAGTGAAAACACTCGAGTTAAATCTTTTATTTGAGGAGCTTTCATAACTTCCACCTTTATTCATATTATTTTCTCTATTTCTCCTAAATTTTTCTTTCAAGTAATACGATCCCTGCTACATTTCCTTTGGAGCGCTTTTCTCACTTTTTCCACCACAAGATTCCCTGCTCCATTTCCTATGGAACCTGTGGGACTATCTATATTAAGAAAACTCATGTTAGCTCTTCTTGCTTCCATTATGATCAAGCAAATCCCCCAATATGGTTTAAAATATTGACACTTGCACAAGTTTGACCATATACTCCCTTAGGTATCCAATACAATGCCCAACCATTAACTAAGTCCCTAATCATGAAATCATAAAAATGTTGAACTACGGACTCGATTGAGTGTTTCTCCTAGTTTTCTCTAAGTCTCGAGTCAAAAAGGTAACCATAATGTACTCATCCACAACCAAATGCATGAAATAAAGTCTCGGGTGACTCTAAATGCGACATATGCAACATATGACACTATGTAAGGTCTAAATGCAAGAACAAACATAGATAGACACATGTCTACTACTAATAATAATAATAAAATATACTAAATGCATGCATGAAAATGTATCATATCCTAATGAAATGGAGGATGAAAGTATCAATAATAAGAAAATAGGAATGGAAAGATACGAGAATGAGAATAACACCACCATTACCATCCGAGAACCGCATAATTTCAAAAGATTTAATGATCATACCTGCAACGTTTAGCAAGAAAATCCATCCAACTCAATCCACAATCCCTAAATACCCCCAAACTTATTCTGAACCTTGTCCCCAAGGTTCAAAACAAGTCAAGGGGTCCGCACATAGAAAACAAAGAAGAAGGTGAAAGAACATGATAGGTTTAACAAGGAAATTATAAGAGTTCATGCATAATGATAAAAAAATACTAAAATCATTAAACAAAATAATACTTATCAAAATTTGGGCTGCCTCCCAGTAGCGCTTTTGGTTAAAGTTGTTAGCTTGACTTGGTCTAAGTCAGTCAATCAGGTAATGGCTTCGGCTCAAGTGTGGGAGCTTTAACCAAGGAGGGAGAAAGTTTGGAGTCAGTAGTAAGCAACTCCATATAACATACATTTGGGGGTAGGGCTCAAATGAATCCAACTCTAAAACAACATCCTCGACATCAGTATCATGGGTCTGAACACTCTGGTGGATATCAGTAGTGTCAAAATGATTCTCTAACACTAATTTAACTTCATCATCGCCACTCGTAAGCAAGGTCTGCTTAACGAATGAATCCACACAGTTCATGGTACACACCAATGAAGACACGTCACTAGGGTATTGCATCACATCGTAGATGTAAATTTGATTACTTCACCATCAAACTCCATGCTAAGAGATCCATTATCAACATCTATCTTCATCTTCACCATTTTCAAGAACGGACGTCCAAGGAGCATTGACAAAGCACTGGGGAATGGTTCTTCCTATGTATCTACCACATAGAAGTTAGCAGGAAACACAAATTCCTTCATTCGGACTAGAACATCCACGAGAACACCAACGAGTCTTACAATTGAATGATAATATCGGTCTCCTCTAATGGGGCTGTATTTAATGTCTTATAAATGGACAATGGCATGACATTAATGGAAGCGCTAAGGTCACACATAGCCCTTTGAATGCTTACATCACCTATAACAAAACACTGAGAACATCTTAAGATCCTTACATTTATGAGGCAACTTCTTCTATAGGATAGCCATGACAGTTTCTCCCATTTAGACTTTTTCATTACATTTTAGTTTCCTTTGTTAGTGCGTAGTTCCTTAAGAAACTTTGCATACCTAGGGACTTGCTTCAAAGCATCAAGGAATGGAATATTGATTTCCACTCGCCGAAAGGTCTAGAGAATTTCTTTTTCTTCCTCCTTTTTCTTATCTAGGATGAGTCATTGTGGAAAATGGGGTTTGACCTTGAATGTGGGCGATGGTTCCTTTTAATAGTCATCATTTGTTTAGGGACAGACGAAGTCACTACAAACTCATGTACTTCCTCATTTGCTTGGTCTTTGGCATCAGATGACTCATTGTTCCTTTTGGGTCCCTTCAACTTTTTACAGCTTCGAAGTGTAACTGGGTTAGCACTCGCGTTAGGATTTGGGTAAGGTTGCGAAGGCAACTTTCCCTCATCCTCGAGACGTCCACTTTGTTACGTCGTTTGTTGCATTTGAACTTGAAGAGTTCGGACCGTCAATTTGGTCTCACTGATGGATTTCTCAGTGGTAGCCTTGAATTGGACCACCTCACTCATAAATTTGTTTTGTTGAGCCATAAGAGCTTGGAACATATCCTCAAGTGAAGAGGAATTATTGGAGGGTGTAGGCAACAGTTGACCTCTCGGGACAAAGTCTAGTAGTTCTGATTTTGAGGGTCGTAAGTGAAGTTTGGGTTGTTTCTCGCCATTGCGTGATTGTATGTATTCATAAATGGGACTCTAGGTGGTCCCCGCAACTGAATAGCCATGGCATTGGCCTGTTGATTATCCTCAAAGAGAGTAGGACACTATCAGTTGCATAATTTTTGGCAGTATAAATGCCACAAGCTTTTACTTGCACTTTGCCAAAAGAGATGAGAAGTTCTACCATGGAAGTCAATTGGTCAATATTTTGGTCAGTAGAACTCGAGACACTCCCTACAATTAGACTTTGGTAAGTAGTAGCATCAACATCACCATAAAGGTGTGATTATTATGTGATGTCCTCATATAGTTGCTTCATCTGGGCCGGAGTTTTATCTAGAATGTGACCCCTACACTCATTATCAATCATGCGTCGTTCTATGGGCGGCATGCTGACATAGAAGATATCGGTTATGGCCTTCTCAAACTGGCCATGTTGCGGGCAGCTAGCAATTAATCACTTATAGCGATCCAAATATGCACCAAATGATTCACCCGACTTCATTTTGATACCGCATATATCCTTGATGAGCTGAGCAACTCTATCCTCAGGGAAGTATTAATTTGAAAATGTAGTTGTCATCTCATTCCAGGAGTTAATGCAGCCAGGCAGAAGGTATAAAAGTCATTCCTTGGCTTTGTCCTTACGGAAAAATGGAAAATATCTAAGCTTAACAGTGTCTTCATCCACATTGGAGGGTTTTATTGACTCGCCACTATGAAAGGATGGTAGGAGATGAATAAACTCGAACCTCAACTCAAAATCATCGGCATTACCCAAATAGTTGATGCGGATGGGTTGTTGCGCCAAAAGAGCCTGAAGCTCTTGATTGGCATGCCCTATAGTGATTTAGCAATTTTCAGCCATGTTTAGAGGATTTTGGCCTTGTTGTTGCCTAAGTTTAGTCTCTCTAATCCACCTATACAATGTTCTTTCTTGTTCAGGATCGAAACGTAACAGTGAACCAGTCAAATTTGACCAAGTGAGGTATGGTAGCATAAAACTAAGAAAAAAGAAAAAAAAGGAAAACTAAACTCAGAGTAAGGACTAAGTCCCCGGCAACGGCGCAAAAATCTTATTATGTGTTGTGCATGTCAAATATAACCAACAATGGAGTTACCAACCACAAGAGTGTAGTAGTGGTAAATACGTGGTCGAGTCCACAGGACTTGAGTTTTACTCTAAGTTAACTAAAAATGGGAGGTTTTTAGAAAGTTCAAGGAAACAATTAACTAAACTAGCAAAAATGAATAGTTCACAAAAGATAATATGAATGAGAGAAAACACCTAGGTTTGCGGTTCCATAAGCAAGATTCAAGATTAAATGGCATATTATAGTCCTCAATCTTTTCAAAATTTATTAATTAAAACTTCCTAGATTAACTATAGAAAATCGACGTCCGCCAAAATTTCCTAATTCCCCTAATCTCGATAGCTAGGATGTCAGCAACTAACTACTTCCCTAATTAATCCATAACCCTAGATATCCGCCAATCGGATTTAACACACTAATTGCAATAATAAGGATCCATGGGCATACTAATCCTAAATATTCGAATCGAATTCGCTTCAGGTTTAACCTAGATTCAATTGTTTCACACTCAAGAACCGAAAAGGTTTTACGACAAACGGGTGAGTGTTTGCCACTTAATTGGTCTAAAAGTATAATTATAGATACAAAGGATCCAATTAAGTATAGATTGTCCACCTAAAAGCATGCAATGTCTATATACAGCCCCAGATCTAAACCATAATCTTTAAAATCAACAACAATGAATTAGGAGAAAATAAATTAAATTGAATAAAAATCATAGATCTCACTATTTTATGCCATGAATCATGAATCCTATTCATTTTTCCTCCAACCTAGGTGAAGATTGGTTTAGCCGGACATGGTCTTTAAAATCACCAAGTACATAAAATTATGTGTGGCAGCTCCAATGTCCACTCCTCGGATGAATGCCCTAGTTCTTAATATTAAAAAACACTAAAAACTGCTCTCTGGAGGTGAGAGAAACTAATTTTAGGGGCTGGTCTAGTAACACGTGTGTTGAGGAGCATCCAGGGGCCGTTGGGCATTCTCTGCATGGCCGGACACGTGGTAGCAGTGGATTGGGCGATTTTATTGAGGTGCAGACGCGGCAGCAGCGAATTGGCTGGTGGAGCTGCAATGACGTTGTGGAGAGCTGGTCTATAACGTTGTGGATGAACCGAGAGACGACACATGGCACTGGAAAAGAAACAAATGCACAGTTTTGTGTATTTGTATGGTAAAAGTGATGCACACATCTCAATGCAATTTAACAACAACTATTTCCTAGTGACTTAACCGTGTCACTCCCCAGCGTTAATTGGTATGTTGTCTCCTATTCTATTGATTGCACAACAAATAACTCGAGGCAAATCATCTGCCATCTAATCACTGCATGTAAATACTCTAATTTGAGTACTTTTACACCACGAATTCAACCGCACACTCCGTTTCACTTGAAAATGACCAATAAATATAATGAAATATATATTTTAGAAACTTTCTATATTAAATACAATAAAACAAACTACTAAAAACATATAAATACCAACTTATCACGCGCTAATTGCTCTCTGTAACAGAATTGTCAACTCGAGAATTTTGTCCCAAACTCCCTAATTAGCTAACTAAACCCTACACATTCATTCTCCTCTCTATGGTGACTCCAAAACATCATTAATATCAACAGAATAAAATCAATTAGATCAAATTCATCAATTCTATGAAATCATTATCAATTCTTGCCAATAACAGCGATACTAAAATGATTTACTATAGATTGGTGACATACCACGATAGACGTAAATAATAAATCAATGAAGCAATCTCAAACGGCCAATCGTACACTAAATATGTTACGGATAAACTCACACATTACGAACAAGCTGCAATGAGGCATCAAGTCAATTTGATAAATCATAACATAAGTGAGTTTGAAGTGCTTACTGGACGACATGGAGATCACATGCATAAAGGCAACAATACCTTAGTCGTTATCCTAAAGGACCGCATGTGCAATTGTAATAAATAGCAATCATTTGGCTTCCCTTGCTCACATATGTTAGTTGCATGTTCCTTTATTCGAGTGAGCTACTCGCAATTTATTGAATCCTGCTATCGGATAGATGTGTACACACAATGTTACTCCTTTAATTCCAAAGTCATTCCAAATGAGAAATATTGGTCGACTTTTGCGGCGAAGATCATACCAGACCCAAGGTGCAGACGTGGTCGAGGGAGACCAAAGGGAATGCGAAGGCAAAACAAGATGGATCTTCCTAATGTTTCAAGAGCCTTCCGATGTGGCATACTTCATCAAGAAGGATATAAAAGAACAACATGTCCTTATAAAGAACGTGATCGAGTCCCTACTAGGAAGAACCAATACGACATTTGTCGTGCAGAGGGACATAACCAAAAAAATTGTCCAGCCAAAGCTTAATCTTCCAATCAAAACCAATAGTCCATTTTGTATATTGTTTGTTTATGGCTTAAGTATGTAATTTGATTATATTGAACCTTTTGAAGTATCCTGAAATTTTACATCATGAAATGTTTAGGTATTCGTTATTGTTTGAACCTTTAATAATGAATTGTGGCGACTTTTCGAACAACATGACTAATTTTTAAAACTCCTTAAATTGTAGTTTGTACACCAATGGATCCAGGTCCATCAAATCCTTCACTATTACATCTCCAATCGACACACGGATCCTCACGAGCATGGACGGGTTAGGTAAACGTTTTAAGATGGATACATCCAATGTTCATGAATAAATGTATAATATACATATATATTGACAGCTTATTTTCAATTATAAGGTGTACGAAACATTACACGTGCGTCGACGACGAGGCGTCGTTGATCGAATGGCGGAGTATCATTATCGAATGATCTCATATCTACGTTTTAGTGGGTTTTATGGGATTTCGCACGTATTATTTTTCAACCTTGATTGGGATTTGATTACTACATTCGTTGAGAGATTACGCCAAGAGACACATACATTTCACATGTAATGTGGCAAGTGCACTATTACACTCCAAGACGTACAGGTATAGTTTGGCTTACCTATCGAAGGTATGCTTGTGACGGGAACCACCGATACAGACTATATTGAGGTGTGTAATAGGCGACTTGGTCGAATTCCTGTTAGAGATGACCTTCATGGAAATAAACTTAATGTCAAATGGCTTGAACGTAATGTATCGGCTATACATAATGACAATGATGAGGAGTCGGTGCAACGGTATGTTCGATCATACATTGTCCAACTAATCGGTGGTTGTCTATTTACTGACATGTCAAATAGATATGTCCATTTGATGTTTTTACCGTTGCTCGAGGATTTCGACATAGCTAGACAGTATAGTTAGGGGAGTGCTAGTTTGGCATTTTTGTACAGGGAGTTGTGCCGCGGATCTCGAGTGGGTGCACATAAGGTTGCAAGGGCGTCAATTCTTATACAACTATGCACATGGGATAGATTTCCATTCATAGCACCAAGGCGACTGGGTGTTCCTAGAGTTCAACCTCGAACAATGGATAGAGAATAGATGCTTAATGACGTCCCTTTGGGACACATGTAATACAAATGTTATATCGTAATTTCTATAATATTAACTACATTTTCATTTTACTAATTTATAGTTTTCTATACAGATGGATCGATGTATTTTCTGTTACTCAGAGTGCAACACACGTTTTATCAGCTTACCGTGATACACTCGATTCGCAGAATAAGGATGACGTGGTATGGCAACCTTATGCTGAAGTCATCGGATCTCTTCCCGAATACTGTAATGACGGTCACGGTAGTTGGCTATCGACATATCCCCTAATTTGTTTCCACATAGTCAAGTGGCATTGACCAAAAAGACTTTCGAGACAATTCGGAATGATACAGGCCATGCCACTAAACTGTGATTACGACACCCGACTGCACCGCATTGAGATGCGAGGACGCGTTCAAGAAAATTGGGTGGCTTTTCATACAAACTATATACAGATGTGGGAAGATTGTGGTGACAGCATAGTCGCAACCGAATAAGAAGAATGACATGATTAACAAGACTACATGATGTGGTATCGATCAGTCATTAAAAGATTTATTGGACACGATGGGGCTTTATATGACTATTCGGTAACCTTTAAACTATTATTCTTATTTCCTCACGATTTACATCTTAAATTATGTGCACTAAACTCCTATTTTTATATCGGTGTAACTTGGTGCGTCTACTGCATCGAGTGTTCATTGAGGATAGGTACGAGCAAGGTCTTGCTGCGCTTGATGAAAGGCATCAAGATTTTAGATGAAGATGAAAGGCAATGGTCTACTCTATGGAATAGTGGAATTAATGTCAAACGGGCCATAAATGAGGAAAATGAAGATTAAGAAGATGATCAGGGTGAATCGAATAGAGAAGTGAGAAAAAGAACAACACAAACACAGACTATGAGTGGGAGCACTAGACGTAATTGTCCACCACGTCCTTCTCGTCGGACAGAGACAGCTGCGGAGAGTAGTAGACGTTCTCCTACACCACATTCATCTCATTCGAGAGTGAGAAGAACAGAGACTGTTGGTGATAGTAGCCAATGCTCATCCCCACCACCTTATTCTTCTCATGGGTACATTCCTACATTGTCCCCAATGCAACCAGAACCTCAAATTTTTGTACCTAGCGCGTCAATCATGAATCTTCTTTCTTACCATTTTGATCCTTATGTACCCGGGCCGTCGTCTTCATATGGACCATGGAATGCCTAGACACCCAATGTATCCTTCATTGCCTCAATACATGTCGAGTCCATTTACTCCACCATGTTATAATTACAATATGTCATATAGTGGAGATGGCTCATTCATGAACATGTTAAGCATGTCGCCACCTCATGTTCCTTTCGACCAACCATATACAGGAAGTCAGTTTTTTGGGACGGTTCAACCTCCTATTTGTGGAAGCATTAGTACCAGAGGTGAGTCGAGTGAACCAGAGGAAGAACATCAATCGACTCAATAAGATTTAATGCAAGATCAGCAACCTCGACAAACTAAATCGGATGTACATAGAAAACATCCAACTCGACATAGAGTACGTTCAGTTTGCATCATGGAGCAACAACGTCAATGTAACCGTCGATAGACCTGTATGATAAGTTTTTTTTATGGAATGAAATCATACTTTCAAAACTTCCTTATTGTTTTAATATTAAATTCTAGACAAAGAAATAACGTGGTTTTGACCTTTATAGTTTTCATCTACATATCTTTTCTTATGATCACGATTGTGTTGCATGGTTTGCAGTAGATATGTATAGGTTGCCCCCTCGAGATATGTATGTAATGTTTGCATAGATTGTTCACCTCGAGATACGTGCATGTTATTTGCATGTGTTGTCCACCTCTAGATACGTACTTGTCATTTGCATAGGTTGTCCACCTCGAGACACGTGCGTGATGTTTAGATGGTTTACTTCGATTACATGAGATTACATGGGTTGCCCACCTCAAAATACGTGCATGACCTTTGCATGGTTTGCATTGATTGGACGAGGTTGTATGAGTTGTCCACCTCGAGATACATGCGTGACGTTTGCTTGATTGCACTGGATTGCATGAGTTGCATACCTTATGATACGTGTATCACATTTGTAGGAATTGCACGAGGTTGCATGGGTCGGCCACCTCGACATACGCGTGTGTCGTTTGCATGACTTCTCCACTTCGAGATACATGCGTGACTTTTGCATGAGTTTTCCATGTCCATATACGTGTGTGTCCTTTACATGAGTTATCTACCTCCAGATACATACGTGATGCAGGTTTTCCATCTCGAGATACGTACGTGACGCGGCTTATCCATCTCGATATGTACATGTCATTTGTCTGGGTTCACCGCTTCGAGTTGACAAATTACTCCTTTTAAGGAGTAATTAAGAGCTTTCGTATTTTTTATAGATGACTCCTTTTTAAAATAAGTCATTCATTCCACCTCATTATTTTATATAGATGACTTCTTTTCAAAATGAGTCATTCATTCTACCTCATCAAAAAATATCAACGCATGGAGCCACATCATCGACAATGACTCCTTTTCAAAGGGAGACATACCTTACTTTTGTAAATTTAAAGTAGCCATCTTTATTTGATCAATAAAAAAGTATTGTTACCTTGCTTTGTAAGAAGTCCTGAATCACAATATTTCCACATGGCACAAATTAGACCCGACAGCAGTTCCAAAGAATGGCCTACGCATTCCTCTTGCTTCACTAACACTAAAACTAATTTGGGAATAGGGGTAGCCGCAGTTTTTTCTCTTCCAAAACCCAACACTTTGAATCCAACCAACTCCTTCAACCATAGAGAAACCACAAATACTACTAGCGTACCCAGATGACGACCCTTTAAGGGACCCTATTTAGATTTCAAACCCAGAAGCCATAGCTGTGTTAGGAGAGGATAGAAACCTAATTTGGTGGTCTCATGTGCCTCTGCAAGCTATGAAAATGCAAGTAGAAGCAGCTATGGTAACTGATTTTACTTTAACTTCATTTGCTTCCCCTTCCATCTTGGCCCTTTTCTCAATCAGCGCACTATTAGGACTGAGGTGACCCTGTTCTTGATTTCATTTTCCTATTAAGTACGAGATTTTGTTGTTATTTTTTAAATGTTTTGAAATGGTAGAATAGATTGGGTTTATTTAATTGTTGATAGATTACCTATTTGATGTAGTTTATTGCCTTGGCATTTTTGGTTGGTTGTGATTTTTTGTTCTACGCAAATGTGTCCCTGATTATTGGATAAAGAAACTTGTCGATTTAAGGCTATCAAAGTAGTAATTGAGCCAACCAGGAGGGTGTTGGGTGGGCATGTAGCGCGTCACCCTTAACCAAGTGATTCGAGTTCTGAGCCCTGTAAATGGAGTCCTTTTAAAATTCTTACCAGGAACGCTGTCGCTGCCACTGGTCCTATCGATTGGAATAGTGGCACATATAAGTTGTCATTTATTTAGTATAAAAATGGGAAATAAGTGGACTATTAGCCACGTACATACAACATAAGTGAGTTTCTTTTATAAAAATGTTACACCTAGCATAGAAAATCAGTTATTATTGAAGCATAATGTTTTATAACATGATGGGTAATTGGTTATAGCTTAAGTTGATTAATAAGTGGCTAACAACATCACATGCATAGACCAATGCAACATTCACTTTGTAAATGCATGTTGGTTTGGAAAAGTAGTGATGCATGCTTGTGCTTGAAAGCCATTCATAAAAGGCGTACATGTGATTAAGTTACGTTTGAGTAGGTTGGATAAATCTCACAAGCAGTTGGTTTCAGTGAAACATTGTGGCAAATAGAAATCATTGTATAATGTGTACACTATACATGCATGCAAGTTATGTAATAAAGTTTAGGATAAGTACACATGCACAAGCATGAAACATTGCACTTGTAAATTTTGTTGGATGAACACAAATATGAAACAATTTGTACATTCATATCTGGAACGGATAACTTATATGTGTACATCGTTTGGAATGAATCGGTGTGCTTCTCCTAAACAAATTTGGTGTGTATCTTTGAATAAACATAATCGCATATTGTAAATATATCCTACTAGTAAATTTAAACACACTTGAGTTTTTGGCTTTCGTATTCCAAAACAAAATATTCCTATTTTCTTTCTAGTTTTTTAAAGCATTATTTAGTAAGCGAGTACTAAACAATTTGGTCTAATTATTCTTATATTCCGAAGTGCTACAATAGTAAGTTTGTGATTGTTGTATCTTGGCGGATAAGTGTCACCGACCATAAGCACGAATAGCGAGACACCATTGTTTTAAGCTTATTATGGTCTTGAGTGTCCACCGCTTCACTTGTTGAACTCATGGTTGAATTGACGCCAAAGATAATGCAAAAGATAATACATACTATAAAGTGAGTACTGGTGGAAAGGAGCGGCATCAGAATATGTAGCTTGTGGCTTTGAACCTTCTCTAATGTAACACCATTGGGTTTGCTAGCTAATTAGTGAACACAATGGCTTAAAGTGCTTAATCATTTATGCAAAACCAAGACAACAATGCACACACAACCCACTTCCAATAATTTTAGTTTCTACGGTTGTGTTCATTAATATGGCCTTGAACAACTCCAGGATTCATGGGAGCTTTAAAAAATTCAAACCCTGAGAATTTGTAGAATTGACTCAGTTCACACTCATATAAATGATTTCTATTAAGAGCATCCCTACAATACCCCGCATAAAATTAAGACATAAATCGTTAAAAGCAATACTTACCCTTAATAATTTGCAGGCAACACTAAAACATCATAGGAATGAGTTGGTATTAAATTCCCTAGTGCTACACTAGACTCCATCATTTAGTTAACTCTTTTGAACCTAGATCGTAGGATCTCTAGTAAGCTAGATTAGGTATCTGCAATGAAATTCTGTTTTGTAAGCTTTAATCCAATTTCCTTTGATTTATAGTGTACTTAATCTCTAAGCAAGCCTTTAGTTAATGGGTTCGCAGCTTGTCTTTTGACCTTATATAATCAATAGAGAATACTCCATTCTCAAGTAACCGTTTTTATTGTATCGTGTCGTCAACGTCTTTCTTGACTTACCATTGTACATTTTATTTTGTGCTTTCGCTATGGAAGGCATACGATCCCGATGAATGCAAATTATTGACACAGGTTTTGACAAGCAAATAATATTTTCTGAAAAAACTCTAAACCATTCGGCTTCTTCACCTGCTTTATCTAAAGCTATGAATTCATATTACGTCGTGGATATTACTATTAAGTGTTTAATTAGACTTATATATCGTGGTAGTTTAGTTGTATATTTGGTATGAATATTATGGAATGAGCTTTAATTAATGGTATTTATGTGTTTTCAGACATATAAGGTATAAATGAGACAAATGAGTGATTTCATGATGAAATGAGGAGAAAATGCACAAAAACACACTTGACGTTGTGACATGGAGGCTTGAAGCCTTGGGAAGAATGCACAAGGCAGTGGCAAGACGTGGAGAAGGAGAGAAGAAAAGAGAAGTGATGCAGAGGAGTCGACGCAGTGGCAGTGCTACGGTGTTGTGCACACGGCGTTGAGCCTACTGTAAGGGGTATATTCAAATAAAAAGGCCAAAGCTGTAGTGGCGACATGGCTTAACACACACAGTGTGGGACATTTATTGACAGAACCGGGACATAAAAATTAAAAAGTTTAAAATTTTAGTTCATTTGGAATTGTTAATTAGGGTTTCTAGTTGCATTCTAATGAGTTTTAAGAGTATAAATTGGTATTAGAATGTGGTAAATTCACCAATTTTCTTACATTACCAGCAATTATCATACATTACAATAGATTTCAACAAATTAGCATAGTTTACATTGTTCTTGAGTATTAAGAAGAGTTTTGGAAGAGAAAACATTGAAGACTCCAATTGTTTCCTTGATTTAAATGAAGTTATTTGATTTAATCTTTGATTGCAATTAATACTATGATCTGTATGTTGATTTCAATGATGAGTCAGTAGTTTGTTTATCTTAGAGATCAATGGATCCTATGATATGAATGTTCTGCTAAAGAGAGTATGAATAGATTATAATGATAAAAAGTGCAATAGTTAGAATTGGTACTGATTATATGTGCAATGTCATGAACATCTTGATCATATGTTTGTTGATTAGAGGTTTTAGAAGTTACCATGGCCATTAAAACTTTTAAGTCAGATATGGACGATACAACTGTAAAATATATAACATCGATAGATAATTATTGTTAATATATAACATCGATAGATAATTATTGTTAATCTTACGTTATTCATACCGATATGTGGAGTTCTAATGCTATGTACTTACGTTATTCATACCGATATGTGGAGTTCTAATTCGCGCATTAAGATTTTTCCACCACTACAGTGGGTTGAAGTGAATCTTAAAGAAATTTTTCTATTATAATTGAGTATTACACACACATAATGAAGATGAAGGAAGTATGAGTTGAAAAGCATAGTAATTCATTACTTTTGTGAAGTTGTGAATTAAGAGTCTTCTTAATATAAGAGAACAAGTTATTTTACATTATTTTCTAGAATATAGTAGTTTAGTTCAAACCAATTAAAAAGAGATCTTAGCAATAGAGTAAATTTAACTAGGTGAACCGTGTGCAATACATATTTCCCTGAGGATAATATTCGTAATCAACATTAGTTGATCATATTATTACTATAATCGAGTCGTTATGCTTGCGGCCACGATCACTATGCATGTTTGTTTAGACGATTTCTAAGATCCATGGCACCATCTCCAAGTGTGAAAACATATCCACTTGTAGATTTAGTGTCTTGAATATCTGATATCTAGCTAGCATCATTATATCCTTCTTAAACAGCTTGATATCTTATATAATGCAATCCATAATTTTATGTGTGCCTTTAATATCTAACATGAGATATTCCATCGAGACTTGAAAATCCAACATAGAATTTAATACATATGATTCATTATTTCCTATGATGTAAGGTTTTTATGTTTCGCAATGCGTTTGATTGAGGACTGTAAGGTGCAATTGTTTGATGAAATATACGATGTTCTTGACGTAATGCATCAAACGGTGCATCATATTCACCTCTTCGATCACTCCTTATGGCCTTTATTGATTTATCAAGTTGGTTCTCAACTTCATTTTTATCTTTTTAGGGTCTTGAGTCTCCACCGCTTCGCTTGCTGAACTCATGATTGAATTGAAGTTGAAGATGCATTGAGTTTAATGGAACAAAGATGGTAGATTGAGGATAAAGTTGGACTCTATCTCCTTAAGACAACGGTGTCCCGCTATTTGGACTCGCGGTTAGTGACACTTGTCTATTACGATACAACAATCACGGACTTATGACTATAGCACTTCAGAATGTAAGAACAATTGGACCATATTGTTTAGTACTTATTCACTAAATAGTGCTTTGAAAAACTAGAAATAAAATAAGACTGTTTTCTTTTAAATACGGTATCCAAAAACCCAAGTGTGTCCAAACTTACGTAGTATGATATATTTATAATTTGTGATTGCTTTTATTCAAAGAGACACACCAAATCTATTAGGGACAAGCACACCGATTCATTCGATACAATGTACGCATGTCAGTTATCTATTCTAGATATGAACGTACACGTTGTTTCATATTTGTGTTTATCCAACAAAATCTACAAGTGCAACGTTTCATGCTTGAGCATATGTACTTATCATAAACTTGATTACATGACTTACATGCATGTACAGTGTACATGTTATGCAATCATTCATATTAGCCACAATGTTTCACTAAAACCAATTGCTTAGGAGACTTATCCAATGTACTTAAATGTAATTTAATCACATGTACATCTTTGACGGGTGGATTTCAAACTCATGCATATATCTCTACTTTTCCAAACCAACATATGTTTACAAAGTGAACATTGCATTGGTTTATACATTGCTTTCATCAACCACTAATTAATCAGTTTTGGCTATTGTGATTAATTACCCGTCATATTATAAATCATTACATTTCTATAATAGCTAGTTTTCTACGCTATGTATAACATTTCATATAATAACCTCACTTGAGTGTACGCGGCTAATAGTCCACTTATTTTCCATTCATATATTAAATAAATGGTTCCATTAGATGAAAGGGTTTTTCTTAGAGGATATTTAAATGGGTATGTCGGGGCGAGTAATGATGGGTTTGAGAGAGTTCATGGAGGTTTTAGTTATGGTAATAGAAATGAAGAAAGAGAATCAATCTTAGAATTTGCTTCTGCATACGATCTTGTCTTAGCAAAAACTAGTTTTAGGAAGAGGGAATCGCATACAATTACTTTTAGTAGTGGTCATAACAAGAGTCAAATAGATTTTCTTTTAACAAGAAAAATGGATAGAAAATTATGTAGAGACTGCTAAGTAATACCTGGTGAAGCACTTACTACCCAACATAAGTTAGTAGTACTTGATATTAAGCTAACACGACAACATACTATGAATAAAAGAGTTAGTGACCCTAGAATAAAGTGGTGGAACCTAAAACATAGTAAACAAGTAGAGTTTAGAGAAAAACTATTAAAGGAAAATGTTTGGAACTTGACTTAGATGCTAATACAATGTGGCTAGAAATGAATAGTTGCATAAGGAGAATGGGATCAAACGTATTAGGTATATCTAAGGGCTTGGGACCTCAAAAGAAGGAAACATGGTGGTGGAACGAGGATGTCCAACGAGCAATTAAGACTAAAAGAGAGATGTATAGGAAAATACCTAAGTGTCAAGATGAAGATGTGTACAATCAATATAGAGAAACAAGCTAAAAAAGTAGTTAGTCAAGCTAAAACAAATTTCGTAGAAGATCTATATACAAGGTTAGGTAATAGAGATGGTGAAATATATATATATATATATATATATAGACTAGCCAATTTAAGAGATAAAAAGAAACAAGACCTAAGTCATGTAAGATGTATTAAGAACGAAAATCAAAATGTTTTAACGGGTGAGGAGGATATTAAGGAGAGATGGAGAAGTTACTTCGATAGTTTATTTAGTGATGGCCAAGTTGATGCTATAATAAATGAAAACCCACACCAAGAAAGGAATGTAAAATATACACGCAATATTAGAATTGTAGAAGTTAAAGAGGCATTGAAAAGAATGAAAATAGGAAAAGCATGTGGCCCAGATGAAATACCCATAGAGGTTTTGAAATGCTTAGGAGAAATTGGATTGACTTGGTTAACTAAACTTTTCAATAAAGTTTTAAAATAAAAATGGATGCCAATGGATTGGAGAAGAAGCACGCTTGTGCCAATCTTCAAAAACAAAGGAGACATTCAAAGTTGCTCAAACTACCGGGGAATTAAACTTATAAGTCATACTATGAAACTTTGGGAGAGGATAATTAACAATAGGCTAAGGAGAGAAACAACAATATCAGAGAACCAATTTGGTTTCATGCCTAGGAGGTTAACTATGGAGGCGATTTTCCTTGTAAGACGATTGATTGAAAAATATAGGGAAAAGAAAAAGATCTTCGTATGGTATTCGTAGATTTAGAAAAATCATATTATAGGGTCCCTAGAGATGTTCTTTGGTGGGTTCTAGAAAGAAAAAGAGTGCATGCTAGATACATAGACACTATTAAGGATATGTATGATGGAGTAGTAACGAGTATAAAGACATTTGGATGAGCTACAAAAGAATTTCTCATTACGATAGGACTACATCAAGGATCCGCTTTAAGCCCCTATCTATTTACTTTAGGTATAGATGAACTAACTAGACATATTTAAGAGGATATACCATGGTGTAAGCTATTTGCAGATGATATTGTCTTAGTGGATGAGACTAAATATGGAGTGAATAGGAAATTAGAACTCTAGAGGAATACATTAGAATCTAAAGGCTTTAAGTTGAGTAGGATGAAAATCGAATACATGCACTGTGAGTTTAGAAACACTAGACATCGAGATAACGGAGTGGTAAAATTAGGGGAAATAGAAGTTCTTAAGGTAAACCACTTTAGATACCTAGGATCAATCATACAAAATGATGGTAACATTGAGAATGATGTCACACATAGAATTCAAGCTGGATGGTAAAAATGGCGGAGTGCAACAGGGGTGATTTGTGATCAAAATGTTCTTACTAAGTTAAAAGGAAAATTTTATAAGACCGCAATTAAGCCAGCTTTGCTCTATGGAAGTGAATGTTGGGCGGTAAAGCAACAACAATTACATAAAATGAATGTAGCAGAAATGAGGATGCTTAGGTGGATGTGTGGTAAAACTCATAAAGATAGAATAAGAAATATAGAAATCCAAAGACAAGTAGGAGTAGCACCAATTGATACAAAGATTAGGGAAGGGCGGTTGCGATGGTTTGGTCACCTACAAACACAGCCTACAAATGCTCCAACTAGAAAACTTGACTCAATGAAACTGTAGAAATTCGACGAGGTAGGGGCAGACCAAAGTTAACATGGGATGCATTAATTAGGAGGGATTTGAATGGTTTGCAAAGCTCACCATTAATTGCACATAATCGAGCACAATGAAAAAGTTTAATCCATGTAGCCGACCCCAGTTAATTTGAGACTGAGGCTATGTTGTTATTGTTATATAATAAATAAATGGCTACTAATATGTGCCATAATTCCAACAATCTCCCACATGAATTGAAATTGGCCAATATCACGCGTTTATATGTATCATTACCAACCTCGAGTATGGGACTAGTCAAGGCAAAGCCTCGGATACTCGGGCACTGGAAAACCGATATACAAAAAAATATAATAAAATATAGTTGGGCACATTTGAAAGGATGTTATGATATCATGGAATTTGTGTTTGCTTTGTTATGCTTGATTTTTTACATGAATTATATACGTGACTTCCCTACCACCCATTTGAATGGCATGTTTCAGGTGAAAAGAGTCAAAAAGCTAGGGCTTTAACGCATTGCTAACTTTGTGTATGACTTTGTGATGTTTCTTGTGTCAAAGTTCCATGAAGGTCATGAAGAATGTCATGTGAATGTTTGATTAAGAGCAAGCGTTAGGGTTCAGTAGTGTATCGACAAGCATATGCATGATGGTGCTCAAACTAAAGTCTGGGGATTATGGGTTAATGCACCCATTGTGCCCACAAAAGAGTGCATTAAGGTTAGCTCTTGTTTTCATTTTTGTCATTTTTAAAATTGAGTAATTGTTACACTACAACCATTAAGTATGGGATTAACTTGATTGTATTTTAGTTGTGAACACCAACATTGAATTTGTCCTTTTCACAAGTCTACCTTGTATTGTTAATAGCATGGTTTAGAAATTCTATGAACTTCTCAAAATTAATTAAATTTTTTGAAGCACAAAATTAAGCATTAGGTGTAAGCGAAGTTTTACAAAACTTCTATCAAAGTTAGAAAAAATGAAAACATTTCAAGTTTTGATGCTCACTCGTAAGAAAAAAGAAATGCAGTTAGAGTCAGCTTTTGTTAGAATATAATCCAAAGAATGATAGTATGTTATGAGATAACAAAACCTTAATATTACTTCACTTATGAGAAATGAATTCTAATATATTGTCTAATGAAGAAAAGAATAATGTAAAAAATTGATCAATCTCATCAAAATTGAAGTTTTGAAAACTTAAGATCAAGTATAGAATGAGAAAAAATATGAAATATTGTAGAAAAGATATTTTTAATGTCTTTTGATCAAACTTGGATTTTCTCTAACACTTTAATGAAATTATTTAGACTTCTCTATTATGTCAAAGTTTTACAAATATTCCCCACATTGAATTACACTTCCTCAAATTAATTCTGAGTTTTAAGTGAGCAAAGTCAAATGCGAAATCGAAGTTTTGAACCTTGGTTAATGCTTCCTCTAGATTTATTTATCAATTGAATGTAAATGATCTACGACCTTTTGATATGTGTGTCACAAGTATAACAGCTAACTTATAGTTATAGTGCAATTAACTTACGTCGATAACTAATATCGTCCCCAAGAAAAAGGTTTTTGCACTAGTTGGTTATCTATTTACTTAGAACTATTGCCAAGGACATCCTTTTTTTTAAATGATTTTATACTAAACTACTCTATCTAACAAAACAATATAAACTTTAATGCAACTCTTATATTAAGGATATCTTAGTTCATAACTTCACCTAAGTAGTGAAATACTATGTTTTTCAACCACTTTTATATCTTAATATGTTGTATGCAATATCTAATTAGAATAGACATATTTCCTTCAAATCCACTACAACACATTGTCGTGACGGAAAAGATTCTAATGTGCAAACTAGAACTAAACCTAATATTGCTTTAATGTCTCAAATCTTTAGACTCATAACCAATTAAGTTTATTATATGTGTCTCCCTAATCAACAACTATCACTCGATGTTTTGTATTTTACGGTTGGGTCGTTCATGTCCAGCTTAAAAGCTTTAATTGTCATGATAACTTTTAAAACCTAATATCAATAAACACGTGATCAAGATGTCTTAGCATTACGCTCAGAACCAATACAAATTCTAACCATTGCACTTTTTATATTTCTATTATATTCACATTTATAGCATACCATTCATACCCTGGGATCTATTAATCTATAAAATTAATAGACTACTCACACTTTATTGAAACACACATATTACAATTCATAAGTGAAATCATTGCAAATTAGAGATGAATATAAATATATTAACTTCAATTAAGCCAATGAAACCAAGCTTCAATTGCAAAAGTGGAGACTTCAATGTTTTCTACACAAAAAGTTTCTTAATACTCAAAATCAAAGTAAATATATGCTAAAATACTCTAATGATGGCTAATGGTTGATATGTGGTGAGTTTACCATGTCCTAACATCTATTTATACTTTTTAATAATAATAAGAAATCCTATTTTACAATTTAACTCGAAATAAAACTCTAACTTTCTAATTTTTTCCATCTGGCGCTGTCACTTATGGCCCAGTGCTATGTGTGTTAAGCCATGGCGATGTCACTACCCTGCCTCTGTGTGCACTTCTATTTACCTCTTAAAACCTCGGCGCTGTGACTATGATGTCCCACCACCATCCTTTAGGCTCCAGAACGCCGCCACTACGTCAAGCCTCTAGTCTTGATTTCTTTACTTTCTTTGCTCTCCACATCATGTCTTTCCTTCCTATGTTGTGCCTTAGCACTCCACAATGCCACCATGTGTAGCCATAGCGTCGACCATACTTTCGTGGGTTTTTGCTCCGTTTCTTTTCGTTTTTGCTCATTTTCGTCCTTTACACCTTAATTATCTAAAAATGTAATAACACCATTAATTAGATATCATTTAGGGATATTTATACTAAATATACTACTAAACTAACCATATATAAGTCTAAATAATCACTTATCAAATAACCCCAAACTTAAGATTTTGTTCATCCCGAGCAAAAGTGTATTCTACTGAGTCTTATAATAACGAGTTCTCGTTCAATTTACATTGTTCATTAAGTATCTTTAATTCACCAAGTTTCAAATTAATAATCCACTAAAGAGTTTTTTATTTACAAAAACTTATTATTTTAAGACATGTAGCTCTAATAACACATATAACTTCACTTTCGAAACATCAAAGTAGATTACAACAAAAACTATCACTACTCACAAGTTTGTTTCACCTTAACACTCAAGTAGCAAGTATGCAATCTCATGACTTCTCATTAAGCTCAGGAATTCACAAATAAGCATATATCAAACTCATCTTTGGTAGACTTTAGTACTTCAAGAGTCTATAGAATTTAACATAGTTGGAAAGAAAACTTAACTCAACTTGCTACTCATTCTGAGGCTAAATCTTATATTTGAAAAGTTTTACTTTACTTCTGCCTTCTTTTCTTTATTTTATCTCCCTTCTTTTCTTTTTCTCCTTTTATTTTTTTATTTTTCATGGTCACTGCTCCTTTTCCTATGGACTCCATTTTTCCTCACTTTTTTCAACCATCAAGTCTTTTGCTCTATTTCCTGTAGAACTTATACGATTCTCTCATTTTTTTATTTCTAAAACTCTTATTGGCACTTCTCACTTTTACTAAATCAAATAAGTTAACTCCACTTTTTCATTTACAATGGCTATTTCTTCCCCTCTTTGCACTAAGTCTTTATTTTCTTTGTATTATCAAGTAAGATTCACATTTATTATATAATCCTTAGAGATCTGACTTTTTCCTCAAGTAGTTTTCTAGTTTCTTGATTTTGTTTCAAGTTCATAGTCTTCCCTAACTCTAGATTTCTAATCATGAAATCATACTGTTGTAGCTACATTTCATTATTTTTCCTCAAAACTTAAAACACTCTTTTGAGTTTCGTGCCAAGATACTTGTAATCTACTTATCAAGATTTAAAGCATACACTTGCAAATGAACTACTTATTCATTACATAGTACTATAGATAACCTAATTTATACTACTTAAACATTTAAATAGTAAGTAAAATGAAAAAATTATACACTATCATGTTTTCCTCGTTAACTACTTCAAAATAAAATTTAAACGACCATACACGCAGTGTTTATCCTTATTTCTCAGCCTATCTTACCATTTTTCACAGTGGAGTGTAGTGTTGATGCTCCCAAACTTTAACCAAACCTAGTCCTCAAAGATTAAAAATAAGCCTAAAACATGAAAATACTAAAATGCACAAACATATGTAATAACACAAATATATATAAGCATAAAATAGACTAAACATAGAATTTAACAACTAAATATAGTTAATAAAATATCTCAAATGTTTATAAAATGGTATAAATGTAACTCTCTTCTCCCTAGGTATAAAGACTCATAATATACTAACATCAGAATTATGCATCATTATCATCATCATCTGAATCATCAGCTCTAGTATACGTTGGTGTCAATGGACGCTTCATCCTTATGCTTTACACCAAATTCAAATTGAGCAGATAAGTCGATGTTGCTGAAAGCCAAATGACCTATCAGTAGATCTCATCCGTCCACTGCTCTCTTATATCTAGCTATGTCCCTCTGATGATCAACAAACAACATAAAATTATGATGCCCATTCCGTCAGTATTGCACTCTCCTCTCCATATCCTGCTCATATCATAACATGGTTGCATGATAATGCACCCTATCCTCTTGATACTATCTCCTCGTCTTAGTTATCCACAGTCTCTGTTGTCGTAGAGTAAAGTTCTCTAGTAGTGGTACTGGTGCATGTGGTAGAGGAGGGGGTGTAAAAACCTCAGGGCCATCCAAATCTTGCTCTCTAATATATGGGTCTACAAATTTGTAGCCCTCAGAAAATCCCTACTATTGTTGCTCCTCCTCTTCTCCATATCTTTCATCTTGCAATTATTGGGCTAATTATGCTGCTATTGTTGTTGCCTAGTCCTCTTACTGTTTGGCCAATAACTCAGCCTCAAGTCTAGCTCCCTCGGTTTTTTCTCTCTCCTTCTCGAATACTTGATAACCAGGTTGTGATTTCAATGTGAGCATAAAAGCTTCATCCACGGTTGCTCGGGCCTCAATATCGAATTCTTCTTCATTTCTCAATCGCACTCCGGCCTTCAAGCAAATATGAGTAATCATGAAAGGAAACAATAATTTGTTATCTATTTTTGAAATGATAGACTCCCTTAGATTGTTGTAAATGATCTCGTCGATATTGATTTCCCCATTCTTGGTAATCTCATAAAAAGATGTTGCTTTTGGCTTATTGATCTCACCTTGCTGAGAGGTGGGGTATAATGAAGCAACGAGGAAATGTTGCTACATTCGGTAAAATTTCCTAACACTCCCCTTCTTTACTTGTTTTGGCACATTCTCAGCTCTCATGACCCATCCTTATTGTTTTTGGACAACCAATGTTGGATATTCTCATATTGGTCTTTGGCCTCTCTACTAACGAAAAATTTGGATTTAAATGGTCTAGGCTCCTCTTCATTGGGATCTTTTTAGGTAGATGCCTCAAAATAATTTTTCCTAGCTTGGCTAATTTGTTTCCTTGTTCTTGTCATTTTTTCAAATTCAAATAACTACATAACAATGCAACTAGCAATTAGGGTCTTCAAATCACCTAAAAAACAAAATTTATATCATACGGATAATACACATGCCAAATAATGCAAAGACATCAACTAAGTCTCCATTGGTAACATTAATGCTCAACATTCACACAGTCTTGCAAAACTAGTCCGAAAACCTCAAATCCACAATTCATACAATTTCATCAAAATTTTCAAAATTCAAGCATAACTAGATGAAATTGTAAATTTTACCTCAGTGCCATAATGATTTTTCAAATAGAACACTCCTCCAAGTCTTTAGCAATCCCAGCCCCCTTACGTTTCTCACCAACTAGAACCCTAGCTCTCTTTGAAACTAAAATCCAAAAATCAAGCCTAACTCTTCAACTTATGCAAATCCACAATGCATTTTGCTCTTTCACTCTCAATTACTTGGAACTCACTTATCTCACTTAGAAATGATCAAACTTTGACTCTAGAGAGATGTATGCTTAGTGGTTGCCGTGGGGTTTTGGAGCAAGTGTGAAGAATGAGGTGAAAGTGGGTTTTAAACCATGTATAAGGACCCCGGCGTCGTACCTTTAAGGCACAGTTCCATAATAACGCCACCTTGACACAGTAGGGTATTTTGTATTCTGTTGACTGTTGCTTTATTGGTGTTGTGGCCAGTCCCCACGGTGCTGTTAGTAATACTCACGACGTCGAGCTGTCTCCCAACATCTTCGCCTGTGTTTTTTTTAATTCTCTTTCGGAGCTCCCCTGATATTGTGTATCACTTATACAAGATGTCATGATCGCATGAAATCCATGTAAATATAAGAATTAATAAGTTTTTTCTTTGATTCGCCCATGCACCTTACCTTCACTGCTTTGAAATACTTCGCTCTATTACTAACTTTAATGAGTTAGTGAGACATTTCCATTATGATGAATCATCACCTGGCAAATGTTCGTTCCTGCACATTTGACAAGAAATTTCAAAGTTAGAACTAAAACTTGTTAATTGTACTTAATTAAACTACATAACTAATTGATTGACTGAAATTCAAAAAATTGAAATTTAAAAATCTTGGGCTGCCTCCCAGAAGCCCTAGTTTAATGTCATTAGCCCGACGCCTTTTTATCTCGTTTAGTCTGATTCTAAATCGAGAAACTCCAATTTTATATTGGAGATTATTATGTCATTCCAATTCAGATTTACTTCTTCTCCATTAACAAAGACAACCTTCTCAACATCATCACCCTCATCGATACTCATTGTGATTTTCCTCTCTTTTATGTATAAATTTGCCTTGGCAGTGTTCAAGAATGGTTGCTCAAATATGGGTGGGAACCAAGTGATCACGTGTCGCACGTGTCAAATATAACTCGTACAAGATTACCAATCCTAATAGAATGTAGTAAAGGCAAGCACGGGGTCAAATCCACAAAATTCAGTCAAACTAAGTCCAACGAACAGAAAAGTAAGTCATGGGGTTTTTGAAAGAGTTTATCCTAAAGGTCTACTAAACAAGAAGGTAAATAAGTTGTAAATCAAAGAATAGAAATATGCCTAATTCTATGAATCCATAATCTAGCCCTATGTTCTTTCCATGTCTTGTATCATCGATTTTAAAAATATGGGTTTTAAAGCAGTTTCCCTTGATCGACTATAGGTGTTAGGGTTACCGAAACCCTAGTTCCCTTATTCTCAATAGATATGGAAACCGCTCTCTAAATCTTTCCTTTACTCCACCATACAAACTTGGGCAATTGCTATCAAGATTTAGCACGTGAGCGGCACTCAGCACTTTGTAGGAACATCGGCCCTTAAATAACCTTGGGCAACTGCTCTCAAGATTTAACCTAGTTCTTGATGTTACTCATTTAGAACAATAGGAGTGTTGGTCTCTTGCTCTAAGTGATCGCCACTTCTCAACTCGATTTGTATCAGGAACTCAGGCCGATCGATAGCATGTCAATGGGTTTACGCCTAAAGATTTGCAATGAATAATGAAAACTCTAAAATACCACTGAGGCTTCGTGAAAAACAATAACATAAAGATAAAGAAATAAATCAAAACACTATTATAATAAAAAGAAAACTTCAAAAAGACATAGAAAACAAATAACTAATGACTAGAGAGTTTCATCCCCGACCTAGGTATTAAAGAACCTAACCGCACATGGCTACTCTACCTCCTTCACTCATAAATCACTCTAAATACAATGTGTTTTCGTCCATAGAGATCCATCCTTTATATAGGTGACCTTGGGTACAAGAATTGGAAAACTCGAGAAATAAGAACCTTCTAAAAATCGTAAAACTTATATTATGCGAGTTTGGCACCGTCGGTGATGCCGGCATTATATGGGAACGACGCCAAATCACGGTGTGGCATAATATACTAAGTCTTGAACAACAAGTCAATCATGTGTTTTTATTTCTAAACCTATCGCCATGGGTGATGTCATATGTTGTAAATCTAATGTCGTCTATTTATTTCTGACATTGTTCCTTGTTCTGCCTTGACATCTTGCTTGGCAATGTCGCTTCTCCATGGCATTGTTAGTTCATTCTGGGGGCGTCAAGCCTACTGGTTTTTTACTGAACTTTAACTTCTTTCCCAAATTTGTCTAATTCATGCACAAACACTCAAATATCTTGTAAATCTCCAAAGTGAACATATAGAACCATAAAATACCACTTTGGACTCAATTTATATACCTAAACACCTATATAAAAGTGCATATTTAATGACTCATCAAATACCTCCAAACATAGAACTTTGCACGTCTCAAACAAAAGGTTATCTAACTACAATAACTAAACAAAATGCAACAAAGCTAAGTGATACTACCTTAAAGACTTTATACCCATTTTACAAAATGATGGAGTTCTTTCAATCCAATCTTAGTCAATTTGTTTAACAAGAGACTTGGAGTTTTTAAAGGCTAGTATGATTACTCAAACTTAGTTACCTCTTGAGACAACACTTTTTCAAAAGTTGAAGCACCAAAATCATAACCTTAAACTTATTCATAGATTTTTTGGGATTGTTAACCAAAACAGTACATCCAATTGGTCTCCTTATTAGGTGGATCCTTTGAAATGGACTTTACCACCATTTTTTGCATATTCATAGATTTGTACACTTACGAGGGCCCATATGGCTTATATTAAGGGTAGGCTATTATTTGAATCATGGAATTGAAAATCTACTTAATCCTAGCTACAAGCACTCGAGATTAATCTTTTTAAAGGAGTTTTTTATGAACTTACGCCATATTTTTCATTAGAGATCCTCACTTTTCTCCCTGAATGTTGGTTTTTATTATACGATCCCTGCTCTATTTCCTACGGATATCGATTTCTAAATATTCCCAACCATCAAGTTCTCTGCTCCATTTCTTGCGAAACTTGTAGGACTCTCTGTTTTTCTTATTAAAACTCATGTTAGCACTTCTCACTTTTGCTAAGAATTAAGGTAGCTTTCCAATGAAGAATCATAAAGCCCATATTTTATACTATTAAACAAGCCTACTTCTTCCCCTTACAAGGGTTAGATTTTTAACAATTATACTCCAAGTGGATTAGTCCTAGTTTTAGAATCCTAGAGATTTGAATTCTTCTGATAAGTTAATTCAACCACCTACCTACTTTAGTCTCAAGTTATAACTCATCCCTTCTCTAAGTTTTTATTTATGTTGTCAAGTAGGTGCAAAAAGATCTTCTACTTCTTTTAAGTGTCAAGGTAAACAACTTGACCAAGTTTTTGCTCTTATAGTTGAAAGCAAAGTTTTATTTATGGGTAAGACTATAAAACAATAAATATACTAAACTACCCAATCATGCATGTATTATTATATCGAATTCTAGATGAAATGAAAGAAATGGAAGATAAGAAATGGAATGAAAGTGAGATAATACTTATGAAGTCGCAAGAAAAATTTTTAAATTAAGCCCGTACCTGCAAGGCTTCATTGAATACTCTATCTCAGTGCCTCATATCCCCAAACTTATCTCAAACCTTGTCCTCAATATTCAAAATTAAGCTGAGAACATTAGTAGAAAAACGAGGGAAATAGATGGATAATATATATAAAAGAATTTAAATAATACTTGAATGCATATATAGGAAAATAAGAAAAACAAAAAATAAAATAAAACCAATTTTTAACTATAAAATTTTTATGGGCTACCTACCAATAGCTCTTTTGTTTAACGTCATTGGTTCGATGAATTTACATCCTCCCTATTTAGGATCAAAATTAATGACCTCAATCATTGGTATGAAAAATCGTGCGATGTCTCATTCCTTGTTTTCCAAGATCTCACTTCCGTCTTGGAAGAACTTCATTATTTTTCCTACCCAGATGCTAATGTAGCGCAGCTCCACATCAATAAGTGCTCCAGCAATCTCCAGGAATGGTAAACTCAATAGAAGTGTGTCACATTGGTTATTGCTCCCATCCACCACATAGAAATTTGTAACAAACACGAAGTCTCAAATGTAAACAACTACATTATAAGCCATTCCTCATGGTGTCTCCATTATGCCATTTGGATATACTACATTGATCTCAACATCACCAGTGAGACACAATCGACATAGCTTGGAGATTTTTGATGACATGACATTGACTTGAGCGTTTATGTCACATAACACTTTGAAGATCCTTAAGTTTCCAATCTTGCATTGAAGCACGACCTTCTTGGGATTCTTGTCATGCTGGAATTGGTAATGCAACAATTCAGGGAGTACCATCCTCTTCTCCTTGCTATCATCCATCCTTATGAACTCAGTCCCTTGTTCGGTAGGTTGCAAATTTTGTGTAGGTCTAGTACATATTCTTGCACCTCTTTGCAGAGGTTTTTCTTTCGGGGATATTTCTGGCTTGATTTCCTCTGGAAATTTTTCGATCTGTGAATACTTATCCATAATCATCCTGTCTAAAACTAAAGTAGAGCAAGCAAATAATGTGTTAGTTAAAGAATTTAAAATATGTAGAATTTTAAAACTGACTACCATCCCTTTATGCTCCGGACATAAAGTCGTTGACTAGGTTGATGTTAGCTCTGGTCGTTCGCATAAAGGGCCTATCGAAAACGATCGTAAAAATCCTGGACTTATACATCTTTGTCATTTATATGGCATGGAAGTCCACGAGGAACTTCAAATCCCCAACATGAACCATTACATTTTGAATGATTCCCTAGATGAGATCTTTTTACAATCAATGGCTAGAATCTGAATCTTCATCTTTGAAAGTTCGCCAACCCCTATAGACTCGTGGAAGTTTGAGGACATCACATTGATTGATGCTCATAAATTAAGCATTACATTCTCTATATAGAGTCCACCTATAGTGCAAGGGATACCTACTGCTCCTGAATTGTCACATTTAAGCGGGATGTCTATGGGACTTCCCTGGGGCTTGGGTGGATCACCTCCTAATTTGGTTTCTTCTAGGGTGATGGTTTCATAAACCTCATTTTCTAAGGCAGCATTGTTATGAACATTAGTGCTCACTTGCGCGATTGATAGGTTAATACCTATATTCAGATTGTGGTAAGGTTACAAAGGCAACTTCCCCCTCTCCTCAAGTCAACCCAACCGTTTTGTGATTTGGCCCATCTAGACTTCTAGGTTATGCACTATGGTATTAGAGTCACTAAGAGCGTTTTCAGCGTTCACCTGAAACTGGGTGACATCTCTAGTGAACTCGCTTTGTTAAGTCGCTATAGATTTAGTCATATCCTATAGGGAGGAATGATTGGACACTGGTTCATGTAATGGTTGTCCTCTAAGGACAAAAGATGAATAGTTCTAGTTTTGAGGCCCGTAACTAAATTTAGGGTGGTTCCTCGTAGTTGCTTGGTTATAAGTATTTCTAAAGGGCACTCAGGTTCGCCCTTGGAATTGGTTACCTATAACATTGTTCTATTAATGGTCCTCAAACAGAGTAGGGCATTCATCAGTCACATGGCTTGTGGCTAAGCAGAATCCACAAGCTTTAACATGTGATTAGCTATTGATTAGGAGGCGTTCCACTAGGGAAGTCAACTGATCAATTCTCTTATCAATGGAGCTAGTGGTAGCTCCAACTGATGGACTTCGACGCACATCAACACCAATATCCCCGTATAATCAGGATTGTTGTGCTATGTCTTTGTAGAGTTGCTTCATTTGTGCATGGATTTGTAATGAATGCAGCCACCATAGGCGTTATCAATCATACGCCTCTCTAGAGGGGACATGCTGACATAGAAGAACCAGATAATGGCCTTATCGAATTGGCCATGTTGTGGGAAATTAGAAATTTAGCGCTTATATTGGTCCCAATAATTACCAAAAGGCTTATCGGTCTTCATCTTGATACCGCATATCTCTGAGATAAGCTAAGCAACTTTGTCCTAAGGGAAATATTCTTTGAGAAACTCATCGATCATATCATGCCACGACTTTATGCAGCTAGGACAGAGATAAAAGAGTCATTGTATAGCCTTATCCTTTAAGCAGAATGGGAAAGCCCTAAACTTTACCATATTTTCCTCTTATTGAGGAGGTTTCATATAATGAAATTTCATCTAAAACTCCTTTAGGAATGCCACCGGGTATTCACTCTCCATGCCATGGAATGTGGGCAGAAGGTAGATAAACCCGGACTTTAGCTTGAAAGCTTCGCCATTTGGCGAAAAGTTTATGAATAAGGGCTAATGTGCAAGAAGATTTTAGAGAACTTGTAACGGTCCATTTTCCAAACGGATCGCCACAGGGGCCAACCAGTGCTAGTTGTGTCCCACATGCTATCTCCACCATTTAATCATTATTAACCTCAACAAAGAATAATTTACTGTTAAAATTGTTACTGAACTAAGTCATTTATTAAAATCATTTTAAACCATAATAAATCACAGTGGAAGTCTTTTATCATGACAATAAAAAATATGAACATTATAGTCATGCATTTAATTTTGATACCTAGTGTGGAAAACCCATATATCATTATAGACCAAAAAGACACCTTAATGCATCAAAATATCAAAAATATAGAGTCATAAGGTATCTCACAATCCCAAATCCCCAAAACAAAAACAAAGTATATATATAATACAAACGTACAAGCCTAGCTCAATATCTCTAAATCACAGGTATTCCAGTAATTTTCCATTGCCATGACTTGTACTAGGATATGCACTCAAGCCATCATAAAAAGGCAGATGACAAGTACAGAGTGAGTATTCCCAAGGAAATTAAGTGAGAAATATGGAAAGTAAATACAGGAATTTAAACAAAACTATTAAATAAACATGCAGAAATAAATACAGGCAACTGTGCTCATCGCATGCATAAGTAATAGTGAAAGCTCAAAGTGTATTCCTAGACCTTAGGGTCACACTAGCACCATTCTTCGGACTCCCACAGGCTATTGTAGGCAAGTAGCACTCAAGCAAGGCAAGTATCTGGATCCGCTAGGTGGTCAATGTGGAACCTAAGACGCACCCACATGTGCCCCGATGCGACTCTCGGGTCAACCTATTCACCAAGATCCTTAGCACACATGCTATGGCCCAGTGGAAATACACACAAAAATGGCACGGAGGGAGAGCCTCAACGTTTGTCCATTAAGTCACACCAAGAATAGAGTATTGAAAGACAGAATATGAATTCAATAGCAAAAATAAAGTACTGCTCAAGAAATTTCAGCTTGATACTACACACCTCAAACCGTACTTCGTGTCCCATAAATAACCCCTGTCCGGCTTCGTCTAATCCCGGATATTCAAATTACCGTTTGACATTACCTATTTCCATTTATAATCAATTTTTAGTCAATTGGATGTATTTTTTGTTAATTAGCAAAAATATTGTCAAAATTGCAATATCTAGCACTGGGTTTGGGAATTAGTGCGCTAGATTCCCAAACAGCTATATGTTCTTCGTTTAAAAAAACATTAGCACACTATCTTTTTGCCTTGCGCGCTAATTGTCATCTAGCACGCTAAATGATGTCATTAGCGCGCTAATCGTGTTTTGTACAGCACTTTTACTAAAAAAATCAGGGTTATAAACCCCTCCACAAAAACAACAACAACAACAACCACAACACCAACAACTAAACTTCATAGCACTTAAAACCCACCAAAACAACTACCTAACAACCACTTAACAATCCCTATTGGATTCACACCAACACCTCAAAAATTGAGATAAAAAAATAAAGAAAGTTGAGGTGTTTGCGAATCTCACCTTGCTTTGATGATTACACCACTCCAAGATCCTCAAATCATTATGTTTAGATCTCCAAACCCCTTATTTATGCTCTTCAAGTCTCGGATTTGAGATAAAGAGAGAGAGAAAAGGTGGTGGTTTTGAAGTCAAATGACTTTTTATAGTTGAAATGGCATCTCTCCTCACTTGTGTATCTCAAACTAATCAAATGAACACCATTCGCTCCATTTCCAACCTATCATGACTCTAAAAACTGACACCAATGGCATACTCGCTTTTGTTCTTAAACCAAAAAGTGGTGTTTTGGATGTTTCGACGCCCAGTTTCGCGTCCCAAATGCGACATACGTGTACTACCATGTCCCTAACCACCAAATATATATTCTATATTATTATTTAACCCATTATGTTCGTTTTATGTGTGTATTATTTCCCTCGACCAAGCATTTAGTCTTTTAGACTACCCGCATTGACATGCATATCGAGGTGAATACTTAACACATAGTCTCGAACATCAAATGTAATATAATTACACACATTACGATGTCGTTTAATTTATTTCAACGTAAACATTGTAAATTAGACGAATCAGCACACAAAATTACTATTTACCTAACTCCAGGCACGCATTGGCCTAGATGCGAGTCCCACAGGCGTATGAGCTGTGAGCCACATCTGCAACCACGTCATTAATAATGACGAATTAAATTCAGGTCGTTACAGTTCTTCCCAACTTGGTGAGATTTGATCCCATAATTTAAATTAAACTAAAACACTTACCGGTAAATAAGGGGGATACCATCGTCGCATAGTAGACTCAAGCTCCCAAGTGAGTCCCTCGATCTCGTGATGCTGCTATCTTACCAAGATTTTTGAGATTTCCTTATTCCTCAAGATCTGAGTCCTCATATCCATGATTTTCATAGGTTGTTCCTTGTACGATACGTCAGGTTGCATCTCTATCTGATGTATATTAATCATAGGTCTCGATCCTAACCTAGCCAGCCTCAACATGGAAATGTGAAACATTGGATGTACCCCCTGCTAATTGTGGTGGCAACTACAGATGGTATCCCACTCTGTCGACGCGTTCCTCAACTTCGAACGGTCTAATGAACCTTCGTGTCAGTTTCCCCTTAATGGCAAACCTCTGATGACCTTTCCAGGGCGAAACCTTCAAATCCGCCGAGTCCCCAACCTCGTAGCTCAGACCCTTAAGGTACTTGTTTGCATATTTCTTCTATCTGTCCTGCGTCGCTTGAAGTTTATGCCTTATTTGTCTTACCTTCTCAGTATGGTGAACAACAACCTTAGTTCCTATAGCCATTGTGTCTTCCAATATCGCCCATCATGCTGGTGAACTATAGGACCTACCATACAATGCCTTAAATGAAGGCATCCCGATACTCGCTTGATAGTTGTTGTAGTAGGAAAGCTCACACAAAGGCAGGAAAACCTCCCACAATCCACCAAACTATAATATACACACCCTGAGCGTATCCTCAAGAATCTGAATCAATCATTCTGACTACCTGTCAGTATGAGGATGGTAAAAAGTGTTAAACTATAAATAAGTGCCAAACTGCTCCTACATACTCTCCCGAAGTCTTAAAGTAAATCTCGAATCTCTGTCAGAAACAATGGAGATTGGTACACCATGCAATCTGACAATCTCTATCTCAAAGACAGTACTCAGCTGTGCAACTGAATATCTCATGGCAGTTAGTATAAAATGTGTTGATTGCGTCAACCTGTCAATAACAACCCAAATCACATCTTGTTTCCTCACAGTCATGGGTAGGCCACTGACGAAGTACATGGTAATGTGTTCCCACTTCCACTGAGGAATGGACAGCAGCTGTAGCAACCTAATTGCTCTCCTCTACTTAGTCTTCACCTATTGGCATATATGACAACTCTAGATGTATCTACTCACGTCTGCCTTCATCCCTAGCCACCTAAACAATCTCTGCAGATCGTAATACATATTGGTTCGACCAGGATGAACTGTATACTGCGATCGATATGCGTCCTCGAGAATGCTATCCCTGAGCTCCAATACCCCAAATATCTACAATAGCCCATGTGTCTCAAGCACCCGTCTAAACCTTCAGACCACTCAGTGCACCTCAGATCTTGAGCCATGCCACTGATCTGCAAATATCAGTCGTTAGCTCTCTACAACTCAACAACCCGCTCAAGAGACATTGCGGGAACTCGCATCTGATAGCAAATATGTAGCTCAGCAATGTGTTTTGTCACAAATAACACCGACGCTGCCTAAGCAACCCGTGCTCATGTGTCGTATGCCGCAATACTTTCTGGCTCTCAATGCCACTTCTGCTAAGCGCATTAGTTATGACGTTCGCTTTACCCGAATGATACTCAAGTTCAAAGTCATAGTCCTTTAGTAACTTGAGCCATCGCCACTGTCGCATGTTCAACTTCCTCTGAGTGAACAGATATCTCAAACTCTGGTGGTCTGTGTACAACATAAACTTCTTGCCATACAAATAGTGTCTCTATGCCTTCAGTGCAAACACGACCGCCACAAGCTCCAAGTCGTGCACTAGATAGTTTACCTCGTGAGGTCTCAACTGTTGAGAAAAATAAGCCACTGGCTGTCTTTTTTGCATCAACACACAACCCAACCAAGTAACTGATGCATTAGTATGAATTGAAAAACCTCTACCTGCTACCGGTAACGCCGAAACTAGTGTCATAGTCAACTTCCTCTTTAGCTCCCAAAAAGCGTCCTCGCACTCTTGTGACCATTCAAATCTAACATCCTTCTTGGTCAACCTTGTCATCGGTGTTGCAATAATCAAGAAATATTGTATGAAGCGACTATAATATCCTGCCAAACCCATGAAACTCTAGATGTCAGATACAGACTCAGGTGTCTTCCAGTCAATAATCGCCTAAATCTTATCACCATCAATAGATATGCCCCGATCACTAATGACATGGCCCAAGAACTTTACCTCACTCAGCCAGAATGCGCACTAGCTGAACTTGGCATAAAGTATGTGCTCTCTCGGCATCGCCAACACATCACTGATATGCCTCTCGTGCTAGGGTGAATGAGACCCTTCTGCAATAATTCCTTTAATTGGGTCCTCAATTTCTCGTGCTCCGATGTTGACATCATATATGGTGTGCTGTAAATTGACTAAGTCCCTGAAATCAGCTCAATGATAAACTCAACAGCTCTCGGTGGTGGCAATCCATGCAAATCATCAAGGAATATGTCAAGAAACTCACAGAAAATAGGGACATCCTCAACCTTAATCACTGTCTTAAGCTCTAGCTCAATCATACCTGCATACACCTCCATCTCCTGTTATGTCGCTAATCTGCCTCGAGTGATAGGTAATGTAGTTGCAACTCTGGAAAATGTAAAATTTAAAATCCCCTCAATGTCAAACATCACAGTCTTGCTGAAATAGTCGATCTATGCATGATAATATGATAACCAATCCATAGCAAACATCGCGTTGAATTCAAGATACTTTAACACTCTCAAATCAGCCAGTAGTTGATGTCCCTCAATCTCCACAATACAATTTTAGCATATCAAATTAAGGTAAATCTTATCCAAATTGTCATACTGAGAACAAGATGTGTATATAAGGTCTGTGTAGGTAACTCTAACTGTCCTACCATGCGTCCAGGAATAAAAGACAGTGTGCTACCAGAATCCATCTAATATGCATGGAAATACGAACAAACAGATAATTTACCCTCAATCAGTTATCTGGTTGCCTCCCTATCTGGTCGCGAGACCCCAAAAGCTACGGTCTAGGTTGTGCCTCTGGCCTGCTCTGTCTGTGGTGGTAGTGGTGTTGGTCCGGTATAATTTGTTGCAATATGTTTGTCCTGACTGCATCTATAACATGTACGAGTCTTTGATCTACCAGAACTCCCATGACTCTGTATATGACCCTGGCCTCTCTGACCTCTATCCTGCCTATACTGTTGTTTATATTGATCAACTGGTGCAAAAGCTGTAGAATATGCTGCCTGGCGATCACCACGTCGATATCTGTCATCACAACGATCTTTGTCGCCTCTAAGGCCCTAATCAGACTGCCAATCACCTCGACGAGGTCTCTAGCCTTGTCTCTGTAGGTCTTGGTCTCTCTTATTTCTCTTCGATCTTTGATTAGACCGAAAACTCAGGGCTAGCTGACTCTGCTGACCCTGAAGCATAGCCTGAATTGCTAATCAATCTGCCATCTAAACTAAGTACGTCTCGTGTGTGAGGGACCTGTCGTAAATCACTTCCAGCGTACTAGCTCCACTGGATACAACCGTGCTCCTAATCCTCTCATCAAGACCTCGGACAAAATAGTATATATGTAGTCGATCTATACCTACTACATCCATGGAGTACGATAGTAGATATCGGTACCTCTCCAAGTATATTGTGACAGACATATCGCCTTGAACCAAAAACAAAAACTCCTCCCTCAATTGGACCTTGACCTCCATAGGTATGTAATCGTCCATAAATAATGCTCGGAACTCTGCCCAAGTAGTCACAGCAGGATGAGTCGTGATGTAGGTAGTCCACCAAATTGTCGCATCAGCTCTCAAGTAGAAATTGGATAATCTTGGTCGATCTATCTCCTCGACCCAAAGCAATTCATATAGTCGCTCATGAGATAATAGCCACCTCTCAGCTATCTCTGGGTCCCCAGCTGAATAGAAATATCCTGGTGAGAACTTAATGAAATTCCTCATCTTCTTAGCCTCAGCTATCATCAGACTCCCTGAAGTAGACGCCACTGCTTGTTGCTCAATCGTCACAGGTGTAATGACCATTGTATTGTTCATTGGTATTGCTACTAGTGTAGCCATCTCGACCAATGTCTCAGATACTACTCCCTACACCTAAGTCTCAACTATAATAGAAACTACAACTGCCTGAGTGGTGGTCATCGGTGTAGCCAACACGGTAGTAGGAGCTATAGAAGTCTCCTGAGCATCTCGAGCTCTCATCATGTCGATCAACAACGTGAATCTATCATCCATATTCTGCGCAAATGACTCCAACGTCAAAGTTGGCCTAGTCGGATCACTAGTATCTTCGAGCTCAGGCTGAGTAGTATTTGAAGGTTGTATGTCCATCTGTATCCGCATCGAAGAATGTGCATTTATTCAGCCTCAATACATATAAGTGTATCATATGTATTATACAACCAAAAATATAACACGTATATCCCCTAATTTCTACCCATCTCACCTCTCTTCCTAACTGGGACTCTAGGCGATTCCTTAAGGTTTCGACATCTAAAGTTTATTCATCATATTTATCCTCAAATTATACCACAATTGTAACCATATCAGAGTAAATTTTCATTTCCTTGGGGTTCACCAACCATTGCTCTGATACCAAAATGTAACGGCCCATTTTCCAAAGGAACCGCCACGAGGGCCAACACGGGCCCATAACCTGGCCTACCAGCGCCAGCTGTGTCCAACATGTTATCTCCTCCACCATTTAATCATTATTAACCTCAATAAACAATAATTTACTATTAAAATTATTACTGAACTCAAGTCATCTATTAAAATCATTTTAGACCATAATAAATCACAACGGAAGTTTGTTATTATGAAAATCAAAAATATGAACATTATAGTCATGCATTTAACTCTGATACTTAGTGTGGAAAACCCATATATCATCATAGACCAAAAATATACCTCAATGTATCAAAATATCAAAAATATAGAGTCTTGAGGTACTCACAATCCCAAATCCCCGAAATAAAAACAAAGTATATATAATACAAACATACAAGCCTGGATCAATATATTTAAATCACAGATATTTCGGTAACTTGCCCTTGCCACGACTCGTACTAGGATCTGCACTTAAGTCATCACAAAAAAGAAGATGCGAGTCCAGAGTGAGTATTTCCAAGGAAATTAAGTGAGTAATATGGAAAATTAATACTATGGTTTAAACAAAACTATTAAATAAACATGCGAAAATAAAATACATTCAATTGTGCTCGTCGCATGCGTAAGTAATAGTGAAAGCTCAAAGTGTGTTCCTATAGCCTAAGGTCAGACTACCGGCATACTTCGGACTCCCCACAGACTACTGTCGGTGGGTAACACTCAAGCAAGGCCAGTATCTGGATCTGCTAGGTAGTCGGTGTGGAACCTATGATGCACCCACACGTGCCCTGACACGACTCTCGGGTCGACCTATTCACCGAGATCCCTGACACACTTGTTATTGCCTACTGGACATACACACAGAAATGGCACAGAGGGAGAGCCTCAATGTCCATCCATTAAATCACACCAAGCATAGAATATTGAAAGACAATATAAATTCAAAAGCAAAAATAAATTACTGCTCAAGAAACTTCAGTTAGGATACAACACACCTTAAACCGCACTCCGTGTCCAGTAAATAATCCTCGGTCTAGCTTCGTTTAATCCCAGATTTTCAAATTACCGGTCGAAATGACCTACTTCCATTTATAATCGATTTTTAGTCAATTGGATGTGTTTTATGTCACTTAGCAAAACTAATGTCAAAACTGTAATATCTAGCGTGCTGGGTCTAGGAATTAGCGCGCTAGATTCCCAGGCACTATACATTCTTCGTCGGGAAGAACATTAGTGCGCTATCTTTTTTCCCTAGTGCTCTAATTGTCATCTAGTGTGCTAGATGATGTCATTAGAGCGCGCTAATCGCATTCTAGATAGTAGTTTTGCTGAAAATTATGGGTTCTAAACCTCTCCACCAACAATAACAACAACTACCACAACATCAACCACTGAACTTCATAGCATTTAAAACCCACCAAAATAACTACCTAACAACTACTTAACAATCCATATTGGATTCACACCAACACCTTAAAAATCAAGATCAAAAGATAAAGAAAGTTGAGGTGTTAGTAAATATCACCTTGCTTTGATGATTCCACCACTCCAAGCTCCTCAAATCACCAAGTTTGGATCTCCAAACCCCTCATTTTTGCTCTTCAAGTCTCGAATTTGAGATAAGGAGAGAGAAATATGGTGGTTTGAAAGTCAAATGATTTTATAGTTGAAATAGCATCTCTCCTCACTTGTGTATCTCAAGGCAATCAAATGAACACCATTTTCTCTATTTCTAACCTCATGACTCTGAAAAATGACACCAATGGCACACTCGCTCTTGTTCTTAAACCAAAAAGTGGTGTTCTAGGTGTACTGACGCCCGATTTCGCATCTTGAAACGCGACATATGCGTTCCACCATTTCCCTAACCACCAAATATACATTCCATGTTATTATTTAACTCATTTTATTCATTTTATATGTGTATTATTTCCCTCGACCTAGTATTTAGTCTTTTAGACTAGCCCAGTACCCGCGTCGACATGCATATCGAGACAAATACTTTACGCAGTCTCACACGTCAAATGTAATATAATTACACACATTACAATGTCGTTTAATCTATTTTAACATAATCATCGTAAATTAGACAAATCAGTACACAAAATAACTATTTACCTAGCTCCAAGCGCGTACTAACCTAGCTGCGGGTCCCACGAGCGTCTGAGCTATCAGCCACATCTTCAACCACGTCATTAATAATGGCGAATTAAATTCAGGACATTACAGAACTTCATTGATGCGCCCCATGGTAATCTGGCGATCATCGCCAGTGTGGCAAGCATAGTCAGCCATAGTAAGTCGGGGAAAATTGGACTCTTAGTTTAAAGCTTCCCTTACCAACCTTTAATGGTGTCAATTTCTAAATTGAAAGGTAACAGTAACCCAATCATTTTAAATCGAGTTGTCCTATCGTGCATAAACTAGTAGACTCGAAAAACAAAATGAAAACAAAAAATAAAAGTTAAACTCAATTTGGAACCAAGTCCCTAGTAGCTGCGCCAAAATTTGATCACTTGTCACATGTGTTAAATATAACTCATAAAAAGTTATCAATCCTACTGGTATGTAGTAGAGGCGAGCAAGGGGTCGAATCTACATGATTCAGCCAAACTAAGTCTAACGAACAGAAAAGTAACTAAGGGGGTTTTTTGAATGAGTTTTATCCTAAAGGTTTACTAAACAAGAAGAAAAATAAGTTGTAAATCAGAGAAGAGAAATATACCTGAGTCTAGGAATCCACAATCTAGCCTCATGTTTTTCTATGTCTTGTATCATCAATTTTAGAAAGAAAGGTTTTAAAATAGTTTCCTCAAATCGGTTATAAATGATAAGGTCGCCAACAACCTAGTTCCCCTATTCTTAATAGATAAGGAAACCGCTCTCTAATTATTTACCTTACTCCACTCTACAACCTTGGACAATTGCTCTCAAGATGTAGTATGTGAGTAGCACTTAGCGCTCTATGGGAACATAGATCCCTAAATAACATCGGGCAATTTCTCAAGATTTAAACTAGTTCTCGATGTTACTTACTTAGAACGACAGGTATGCCAGTTCACTTGCTCTAAATGATAGCCATTTCTCAACCTGGTTGGTATCACGAACTCAACCTTATTAATAACATGTCTATGGGTTTACACCTAGAGATTTGCATTGAATAATGCAAACTCTAAACTACCATGGAAACATCGTGCAAAAATAACATAAAGGTAAATAACCAAATCAAAACACTATTATAATAGAAAATCTCAACAAGACATAGAAAACAACTAACTAATGGCTATAGAGCTTCATCCCCGGCCTAGGTATTAAAGATCCTAGCCGGACATGGCTACTCTACCTTTCTATACTCTTAAATCACTCTGAATACAATGTGTTTTAGTCAATAGAGGTCCCTCCTTTATATAGGTGAGCCTGGGTACAAAAATAGGAAACCCTGGGAAATAAGAACCTTCTAAAAATTGCAAAAGTTATGTTTTGCTAGTCTAGCATCGTCGGTGACACCACCATTATCTGGGAATTGCGCCAAGTCATGGCGTGGCACAATATAGTAAGTCTTGAATATCAAGTCGATCTAGTATTTCTATTTTTGAACATGGCACCGTAGGTCCACTATCTGTTGTAAATCAGACAATGTCTGTTCATTTTTTATGTCATTTCTTGTTATGCCTTGACGCCCTGCTTGGCATCGTGGCTTCTCCATGGCTCCATTAGTTCATTCTGAAGGCATCAAGCATGTTAGTTTCTTACTGAACTTTGACTTTTTCCCGTATTAGTCTAATTCATTCATAAACACTCAAATACCTTGTAAATCTCCAAAGTAAACATATAGAACAATAAAATATGAGTTTGGACTCAATTTACATAACTAAATACCTATATAAAAATGAATATTTGATGACTCATCACCAAGACAGTGGAGTTAGCCACTTAATTTGTTACCGAAGTTTTTTTGGGATCTTTTGTACCAAAACTTTTGTATACGATGATTTGTCAAGTCCTTGGAGTGATGAAATAGAGCAAAAACTTTTGAGTTCACCAGAAGTTGGTAATCTGAACTAAATGAATACCCAACTTAATTTATTTATTTTGTATCAATAATTAGTTCATGGAGACTTTTTTTTCTTTCAAGTATTGGGATATATATGGAGGTTGTGTTTTACCAAAGGTGTTCAAGAACCTTATTACTTATAGACGTCGTGGTTTTTATGCCGAGACAACCACTAGAGGGTATAAGAAAAGAATCGTTGCTTGCATCAGCAAAGAATGATTTAGCGGTCAAGATCCTCAGTAAAGGAAAAGACTATCTAGATGAGCCAATTGTAGATAATCAAGTCAACTGCCAAAAAATTTGGTTGTTCTTTCTCATTTTCATCTGAATGTATTATGTTAGTAATGGAGCAGAAAAACAAATTTAACAGCCATCAGAAGGTGAGTCAATATTGATTGCGTTTAAGAGACAAAATGGGTAGGAGAAAAGAGTAAGGAAATAGGAAATACAAGGTTTAAGTTGCGGTACATTGGCATAGATAGAAAATGCAATGGAGTAGGAATTGTTGTGGATAATAATTATAAGGATAAGGTTGTAGAGGTTAAGAGAATGAGAGATAGATTGATCCTAGTTAAATTAATTATTGGACCCAAAAAACTAACATCGTTAGCGCCTATGCACCACAAGTAGGATTAAACGAGAGCAACAAACGCAAAATTGGGACGATATGGATGGACTTATACAAGGTATACCATTAGATGAAAAGGTTTTTATTGGAGATTTAAATGGTCATATGGGGGCAAGTAATGATTGGTTCGCGATAGTTCATGGAGGATATGATTGTGGCAATAGAAATGAAAAATGAGAATCAATCTTAGAATTTTTTAAGCATATGATCTTGTTTTAGAAAATATTAATTTTAGGAAAAAAGAGTCGACGTGATTACTTTTAGTAGTGGATATAACAAGAGTCAAATATATTTTCTTTTAACAAGAAAAATAGATAGAAAATATATAGGGACTGCAAAGTAATACGTGGTGAAGTGATTGCTACCCAAATAAATTAGTAGCACTTGATATTAAACTAAAATGGTGACTTAATAGGAGTAAAATAGACTAGGACCCTAGAATAAAATAGTGGAATATAAAAATAGTAAACAAGTAGAGTTTATAGAAAAGTTACTAAAGGAAAACGTTTGGAATATTGATTTAGTAGCCAATATGATGTGGCTAGAAATGAGTAGTTGCATAAGGAGAGTAGCATCAAACGTGTTTGATAAATCCAAAAGCTTTAGACAACCAAAGAAGAAACATGGTGGTGGAACGAGGATGTTCAAAGAGCAATTAAGACTAAAAGAGAAATGAACAGGAAAATACCTAAGTTTCAATATGGAGATGCTTATAATCGATATAGAAAAGCTAGAAAACAAGCTAAAAAAGTAGTTTGTCGAGCTAAAACAAGTTTCTCAGAAGGTTTATACACAAGATTAGATAATAAAGATGACGAAAAATATATTTATAGGCTACCAAAATTAAGAGATAAAAAAATAAACCCGTGTCATGTAAAATAAATTTAGAAAAAAATTAAAATGTTTTAACGCGCAAAGATGATATTAAGGAGAGATGTTGAAGCAAATTCGATAGTTTATTTAATGATGGTTGAGTAGATATCATAATAGTTGAAAACTCGCACCAAGAAAGAAATGTAAACTATACACGCAATATTAGGACTCCTGAAGTTAAAGAGGCATTAAAAAAGATGAAAATAGGTAAAGCATGTGGCCCAGAAATTCCCATAGAGATTTGGAAATGATTAGGAGAAATTGGATTGACTTGGTTAGTAAAACTTTTCAACAAAATTTTAAAATCAAGACGAATGCTAATAGATTGGAGAAGAAACACACTTATACCAATCTTCAAAAATACAAGACACATTCAAAGTTGTTCAAACTATCAAGGAATTAAACTTATGGGTCATAATACGAAACTTTGGGAAAGGATAATTGATGATAGGCTAAGAAGAGAAAGAAAAATATTAGAGAATCAATTTGGCTTCATGCTTGGAATGTCAACCATGGAGGCAATTTTTTTTGTAAAAAGATTGATGGAAAAATTTAGAGAATAGAAAAAAGATTTTCATATGGTATTTGTAGATTTAAAACAAGCATATGATAGGGTTCCTAGATATGGTGTTTAGTAGGTTCTAAAAAGAAAAGGAGTGCATGTTAGATACATAAACACTAATAAGTATATGGACAAGGGAGTAGTAACGAGTATAAAGACATTTAGAGGAACCATAAAAAAAGTTTTCATTACGATAGGACTACATCAAAGATCGGCTTTAAGCTCATATATCTTTACTCTAGTTATATATGAACTAACTAGGCATATTCAAGAGAATATATCATGGTGTACATTATTTGCAGATGATATTGTCTTAGTGGATGAAACAAGAAATGGAGTGACTATGAAATTAGAACTTTGAAGGAATACATTAGAATCTAAAGGCTTTAGGTCGAGTAGGATGAAAAGTGAATACATGCATTGTGAGTTTCGAAATACTAGACATCGTATGGATGAAGTAATGAAATTAAGGGAAGTAGAAGTTCCTAAAGTGAACCAATTTAGATATCTAGGATCAATCATATAAAATGGTAGCAATATTGAGAATGATGTCACACATAGAATTCAAGCTGGTGGAAGAAATGGAAGAGTGCAGCATGTATGATCTGTAATAAAAATATTCCTGCCAAGTTAAAAGAAAATTTTTATAAGACCGTATTTAGGCCAGCTATGCTCTATATTAATGAACGTAGGGCGTAAAATAACAACAATTACATAAAACATAGCAGAAATAAGGATGCTTAGGTGGATGTGTGGTACTAAAACTTGTAAAGATAGAATAATGAATACAAAAATGCAAATAAAAGTAGAAGTAGCACAAATTGACACAAAGATTAAGGAAGTTTGATTGCGATGGTTTGAGCACCTGCAAAGACAACCTATAAATGCCCTCACTAGAAAACTTGACTCAATAGAAATCGAAGAAATTCGATAAGGTAGGGGTAAACCGAAGTTAACTTTGGACATATTAATTATGAGGGATTTGAATGGGTTGGAAAGTTCACTATCAGTTGCACATAATCAAGCACAATAGAAGAGTTTGATTTATATAGCAAACCCCGATTAATTTGGGAGAAGGTTGCATCGTAGTTGTGGTAAATAGTCGACGTGTGGTTGACAAATTCTAATTGTATTTAGGAGAACGTGAAGGCAGACCTCACTTTTTCTTATTACTGTTAGAATCATAAAATCTTTGTTCGTGTTGTGGAATATGGATGACCATACATGTACACCAACATATTGTGTAGTCGTGTAACTTATATTTCTCACTTATTAGTACCTCCACTTGTCTACGTATTGTCATGTTACTTGTAACCATTTTCAATGTACACCAACTCTTTCATGTATTGTCAAATTACTTGTAATGTGTTGTATGACATGGGGTGTATGTGTTACTTGTACACATTGTATAAAGTGCATTTATCATCATCACCAAATAGCTATATAAAGGGTGCCAACCTCATTGTAAAAACACACCAAGTTGAATGAAAACTTATCATTCCAACTATCTCATTTCTTCTCTTCTCCTTTGTAGTAGTAGAAGTTCTTAGTCTTCTATTTCCTTCTCTAGTTCTTAGCAAGTTCCAATTCAATTTACAACACATTATCGGCACAAGCTTACTTTAGCATTAAGGAGATCTTGAAGTTCAAGAAGGCTTGTTAAGGAGACAAAGCTAGGAAGGTATAACTTTTGTTATTTAAATAAGTTCAATTTATTTCTATATTTTCATGGTTGCTTCCTTTTATTACATGCATCACTTCTATATGCATATTTTATTCATATATTATGCATTATAACGTCACCAATTGCGAAAGTATGCTTTGTAGTTGCGTCTTGTATGATCTTCTACATCAAAAATCAAAAGTCAATATATGACATAACTAGTTTACTCGCTATACTAGAAACGATTAATTATGCTCTATTCTCGATTTTTTATATTGCAAATAGTGTTATGAGTTTGGGTTGATAGTGGGTAAGCCTTATTCCCGGTAAAGCTAAACATTGAAAGGGAGACGGGTTATCCCGTTCAAGGAGGCATGGTTTTAAAATAGACTTATTCTCGCCACCCAACCTGGAGGTTGTGCCACCAACTCATACAAGTAGTACATTTTGCATATTAATAATCAAGTTGTGAACATATATTTAATCGTATATTATTTATTTTATATAAAAGAGAAAAACTATTTACTCAATTTCTTGACATATTTTCAGACTATTGCAAACCTTCAAAAACTTGAATTTGTTGCTCTTGATATCACTAGAAATAATTATTTATCATGGCAACTGGATGCCGAGATACATCTCCAAGCTAAAGACTTAGGAGAAACTATTATAGAAGGAAATGAAACATCAATGCAAGACCGTGCGAAAGCACTGATATTCCTTCGCCATCATCTCCATAAAGGTCTGAAAAGCGAGTATCTCACTATCACTACAAAAAATAGCAGATCAGAAACGGAAATTTTCGTCTCTGATTTGCATAAATTCCGTCTCTAATTCAATTCTGCAACGGAACAGAGACGTAATTTATTCCGTCTCTAAAATCGTCGACGCTGATTCAATCAGCAACGGAAATGTGTTTCCATTTCTGATTAGAGACGGATTAGAGACGGAATTTAGAAACGGAACAGAGACGGAACAGAAATGGAAATTTTTCTAAATGGTACAATTGTAATTGCATTCTGTCTCTGATCCATTGCTGATTTATGTAGCTTTGCCTCGAAAATTAGAGACGGAATAGCAACGGAATATTTGAATTTCGTTGCTAATCCGTCTCAATTCCGTTTTGTTAAGTTTTTCAACCTAAGCTTAAATCCAATTGGTTCTCTATAACATCTAAACCTAAAAATACAACCATAGGACCTACTCCATCGCCTGCACCCCCTCCAACACCTCCTTGGGGGTGCTAACATCCCCTAAAAAAGCAAAATTTGACATACATACACAAATCAACAATATATATCAACAACAAATATTCAAATGAGAAAAAATATAAAATTCGATATTAAAAAAGATTTATATATTCACGAAACGTAGTCAAGTATAATAAATGTTTAATATACCTAAGTATCAATTAAAAAAACTATAATTCACATTGTTTTACAACAACCATAAAAGCACTTTCTCTTCCTCCTCATCTCCAACCCAACGGACAGCCTCTAAGTACTTTAAGCATGAATGCATACATCTCTGGAAACCAATCAATTCAGCAACCTGAAAACCATTTAATCAAATGTAAGAGAGTGTCATGTACCATTGACACTTTTTTAAACAACATACAGTAGATAAAAATCAATTTTATGGAAAATAGGACCAAACAACAACATCATCGGTATCAGCAAATCATAACACTAGTGACACGAAACTAGAAACATGGATAGCACTTGCAAAGACCAAATCGTACCAATCTAATCAAAACAAAATCCAATAGAAGAACCAAACAACAACATCATCGGTATCATAACACTAAAGATAAACAAAATAATACAATCAAACCAAAAAAGACATTTACTAATGTAACCGCAACTCCTCCCCAAATATCAGAGCAGTGACCGACACCAACACAATAATACATTTACTAAATTCTATATTCCAGCCATTTACAAACATCAAAATTTATTGTATCATGGAACTCCATAGCACAACAAACATATGGTCACCGAAAATTAAACGAGAGTTGGTGAAAAGCAAGCCATACACTAAACTCTAGAGGTACACGAGTACATTACCAGTGCGCTATGTTTTTCGTGAATAAGTGATGCAAATGTTGCATATAATGATGTTGTGTACATATTTCCTACTTGCTTTGGTAGCAAAGTTGTTGGTTGCACCTTTTCAGTGTACAAGCGTTTTGCGACTTGCTGGGACATCTGTTGATACACGATATCTAGTAAATAAAGGGTGCAACGCCGCACAAATAGCTATAAATAAGAAAAATGGGGCATAAACTGGACCAACCTTTTCAAGGTCCCTGTTATAATAGCTCTCAGCACCAGACAAAGCTGAATATGGTGCTAGTTTTTCCTTTGCATCCTCATCAACATAACTGATGAATAGAAGTAAATGACTTCAATTGCATGTTATATGGACCTAAGAGAAAAATACTGCGTTAAGATGTTATCATAAATTTATTAACAATAAATAAAGCAATGTGAATATGCGATAGATAGAAGGAAGGAGAATGATAATAGAACTTGAAAAATCATACAAACAGATAATAACTCCATTCCTTAAAAAAATGTAGAGACTTGTATATCTGACTAACAAAAAGAAAATGGCCCACGAGGGTATTCAAAGTTCTACACAAATCACGGGCTTGTACCCCACCACTTACCAAACAAAAAAGGGGAAAAAGAGGTATTAGAATGAACCAACCATGTATAGAAGAGATTCAGGAACTATTTAAGCTAACTGTTTGCATAAATCAATTTTAAACATACATGATAATCTATTTCAAGTAGGAAAAATCATTTGAGACACATGTTTTTGTTCAGATTTGGAAGAAGCAATCATAAACCCCATGTGAGTAGATTTACAATGAACCTTCAAAGCAGATCGACTGATTCATCTCGCAGACACAAGTTGATTTAATATCTTCAATCCAATGGCATAGTGATCTGAAGTTGCCTGATTAGAAGTAAACAAGAAAAAGGTAAAAGATAGAGCATGTGGTACCTTGGATAAACCATGTACAAAAGGCCGAAGCTCTGGTCCCCTTGTTGCAAGATAATTTATCAAGTAGTTTCCTTCAAACATTGCATATGAAAAATTTCAGACGAGTTATAAAGTGGACAACCACAAAAAAAAGTTAAAAATAGACAAATTAATCTTAAAATGAAGAAAATTGACTAAGGAAGACAGTCATAGATATCATTTAGCTAAGAATCCAAGAAGATAATGCATAATGTCACAAGGCAACCAACTAAATCATTTGACTCTTAATGGCGTTGTTGAATCATTAAAAGATGCACATTTAACTTATCATCCAATGATTCAAAAGACATGGAACGAGAGAACAGCTTAGGTAGTCAAGGTTATATCTATGTCTGAGGGGCAAAGAGATAAACCAAAAAAAAAAATACCAAAAAGTACTCCACAAACATAAGCTACCTCCCCTAAGAAGAAATGCAAGGGGGAATAAACTCTCATCACGACATCATATCATAAGCACTTTTAAGAATTCATGGAAAAGGAATGATTTTACCCACTTGTATTAAATCCCCGTATTTGACCTGCAAGCCATCGACAGCGAGACGTCACTGCCAAAAAGCAAGAGCAAACAGATTAATAAGAATCAAGATAGCTATGCAACAACGACATTGAACCTCCGAAGAATGCATTATACAAGAAAGAAGTAAAAGGTATAAAAGTAAAATTCAAGGCTCTAACATCAGGAAGCGGTAAGCGAGTCAACACATCCATAGTAATTTCGGCTCATCGCTGATTGAGTTGTTATTGAATAAAATTAAAAATGAGCTGAACTACATAACCAACATGCAAACTAAGGATAAGCCGGAATTGGATGTTCTGGCTAGGCCTAATCTGGATTTTAATTTGCCATCCAGGATTGATTTCGCATAACTATCATAAGTCAATGAGTTATATTTTGCATAACATCTTCAGTAATGCCTCTGAACTGTTCTACAAATTCCATGTGAGTTTCCTTACAAGTATCATAAAATTCAAGTCATCGCATAATGCAGTGGAAAGTTGTGAAAGATGCAAACAGATATAGAACAGTCGTCAGGAGACAAAATCTTAAGGCAAAAAGTATCATTTGGTCCCTAAACTTTCACGTTTTTCTTGATTTGGTCATCAAACTTTCATCAATTCACTTTTGCACCCTGAACTTTCATTTCCCTCTACTTTTGGTCTTTTTGTTAAGTTGGAAAGTAACGGTTGCCGACGAAGTGGTTCACGAACAATTCACAACCGATTCATCAAACCAAATCGTTAACCGCTTGTGAACCAATTTTTCAGCGACTGTTACTCACTAATATAGCAAAAAAAGATAAAAAAAATAGAGGGAAATGAAAGTTCAGGGACCCAAAGTGAACCTATGAAAGTTTAACGACCAAATTAAGAGAAACGCGAAAGAGACCAAGTGATACTATTTGCCAAATCTTAACAATATACTGTTGTATACTTTTATTTATTCAATATGATTCTCTCAAAACATCGAATCCTCAACTTCTAGTAGTCAAAGAATCCTATGGTGAAAGGAAACCCTGAACTAACTACATCAATAAAACTAGAAAATAAATATAATAAATATGAACCTTAAAAATAACTCAAAACATGGAAAAATAAAATAATAAACAATCATGTTCATTGCTTCCTTTCTCACCAACAACAAATGCGAAGCTATATTTCTTCTGTATAGTCAGAAAAATAATAGAATAAAAATGCCAAACATGCAATTGTGGAACAAAAATTCGAAGCAAAACAAATTTGTACAACTTTGTCCAATTTAGAAAGTCATCAGATCAATTGAATACAGTTGATGATGCAATTTCGGGTTGGCTACATAGATCCTGGTTACATGAAAGTTGAAACATATTAAAAAAAAAAGGAAGTACAATCGCCCCATATGCCACTGAAACTATTTTATATGGAAAACCTTCAATCACATGAGAACTAAGCAGACTGCCAAAATGGCTAGAGAATGGTCACCTAGAACTTCCAAAATAGTACTAGCCATTTTCACAATGCTTAAGCGCCTCAGTTATAACTACCCAGATTCTATTCTTCTTTGCAAAGGAGAACTGATGTATGGAAATTTTAATGCATAATGAGCCATAAACCAATTAGGGTCAGATTCCACAGAAAGGAAAATTGACAAAGTTACAAGTCCTTTAACATTATGATATGTTTACATGCTATGTTTACATCATGACCATTACCACATTCAGTCCAAAATACGAATGCGAATCAATCAAAATCAACATTATACAAACATTGGATCTTTCCAACCTAATCACAAGCAACCCTACAACACATATTTCCTCCATGAACCAATTTCACAACCAAAGTTTTGTACCAAATCTTTGAAACCTTAAAAAACCCAAAATGTAATTTGAACAAATCAACCTTGTAATCATCAAGAACAACAACTATAGGGGGTCTGAGAAGCAACAAAATTGGAGAAAAAATTAGGGTATTTGAAATAAATGAGTAAAGATGAAGTACTTACAGCAAAGATCACAACTGTGTAGATACCAACTATGATGAGAAAGGTCTTCTGGTCTCCATTGCAGCAGTTCTTGAGCTCCCAATTCATCTAGAAACTTAAGTATTGCTTTATTGAAAGCCTCACTTCAACAAGCTCATAATGAAATGAATAGAAAGTTGAGAAGAAAATGAAAACGATTATGTCGGCAAATGATTCCAACTGCCCCATTCAATTGAGTTGTGTTAATGCTACAGCAATCTACCAACTATTTGAAGCAATTACCACTGAAAAAGTACAAGCCCGAACAATGTGTTTGTGTTCAAAAGAGTGCAGTTCATCACCAGTTAAAGCATCCCATAGCTTCTTGGAAATTAATAGAATTCATAAAACATGTTAAAAGCCAGAAAAGGCGTAAACATTATTCACAAATTCATCAAATCCATAAAACTACAATAAGGAGTTTAACATAAACTATTTATGACCTAATATAAGTTAATAGTTTATATGTTTATATAAGCTAACAACAATTATAAGTTAATAGCTTATATGTGTCTAGTACTGGGAAGTTAGAGAAAAGGATATAGTGCATAAAGTGGAAAGCAAAGAATTACAACACAATTGCATTTTTACAGTAAAAATACGAAACGAAATAGCTGACTTACGCAGAAAAATCAGCAGAGCCTGAGGCAGCACGTAATGCATTTGTATCCAAGCAACAACTCCAGACTGCACCCTAATGCCCTTCAAAGGTTCCAATCCAATCTCCAGTCTCTCCATTTCTCAGCATGGGACTGAAATCTGATTCATAAAGAAATAATTTTTTTCTTCATAAAAGATGCAATGGAGGTGTTGAAATTGCATGTAGAACATCAAAGCCAAATCTTAAAGCTACTGCAACAATATGATATAATATTTACCTAAATAGCTCGTCTGCACAACTCGATTAGTAGACAAAAATCTTAGTTTTTCCTAATCAACAAGTTTCTTCATTTTTGAAGCATAAGCAACAAGTGTTAGGTTAATAGCTTATCTCAACATTTAGAACAGATAAAAACTGAAGCTGAGAGAAAGATAACAAAGAAAGAAAGAGAGACCCATCAAGCTAATTAGGCGTGCGTATTCGTCTTTAAAGTTGCTTGGAATGTTAAAGCCCTAGCTGTGATATATTCTTTATGGATAAAGAGAAATAGAACTTTCCAAACAGCCATTTAACATTCTTAAAATAGTCTTTAAAGTTGCTTGGAATGTTGAGAGTCCTAGCTGTGATATGTTCTTTATGGATAAAAAATAGAACTTTCCAAATGAAGTTTTTGATAGAATACCAATATTGATCGATTGATTTGAGAATTCAACAACGATTACAAGACAATAACACAAAAGTAACCCCAGAGAAAAGTCTTGAAACTCTCTCAGCCTAAACTCAAAGAGTTCCCAATTACAATTAAGACAACAACATGCCCCTATTTAAAATAGTTTTAGTAACATAAAAGCCTATTTCTTATCACCAAAATTAGGGCTAGCTACTTCAAAAAAAGGTTATATAGCAATTACAAGCAGCGCAACTATAATGACAAAATGCATATTTTGCCAAATGGAGAAAACAAAGGAAACAAAAACTCAAGACGTAATTAATCGGGCAACCACAAAATGCAATCAGAGCTTAGAGATGCTTATTGCCCAATTACCTCTAGGTAGGCCAAATTTCCCTCGTTAATTTCATGAATCCCAGTAATGAAATTGACAAGTAACAAGACAGATCACTGACCTACCATAAGAATTTTATTATATCTGAAAATTTTATTATATCTGAAAATTTTATTATATCTGAAAGAAAATTATAAATTTCCCTCTAGGTATCCTTCTATTTGTCACAAAAATTACTATAGGAAATAAGGAGCACTCTAAAAGCAAAATCCAAGTACAAGAAGCATTTTATATCCAGCTTGTGAACCAGAATGATCAATGAAATAAGATACAACATTACCTATCTGATATTGAAAAATAGGAGATGACAGCTGAAAAAGGTATCCAACAAAACAAAAACAACCAGCGAGATCAATATTAATATTAAACGAAACATCGTGTCCACAAAGAAAAACCAAAGCTTTGCAATAATCAGTAAATGTATCCATCGTTTAAGAATGAATTGAAAAGCTACGAAAAGCAACAAAACCAAAATGCAATATTCTCTAAAAGAAACGGAAGGTTTAATCAATACATAACTGCAAACAAATAACCTATCATAAACTATCAAACAAAGACAGAGCAGCAAGACCATATCATTCATCACCCAATGTATTCCCTACACATATTCCATTTGGCGGCTACATGGATGGAAATAAAAACTGTGGTAATGAGTTTTATTCTTTACGGACGCAAAACTGAAGCCGATACTAACATACCTCTTAGTCCAATCATTCAAAGGCAATTGAAGTTCAGAATCTTTAAACAGTCAATTGTAACTTTCCTATCAAAAAAATAATATTCACCTTGTCAAGATAAATAAGAAAAAAAATACCTCCACATCTAGAATGCATTTTAGAAAAAAAAAATACCTCCAAAATAAGGAGATGGCAACAGGCTGTTTTCCTTCTCTGCACCACATCTAGCATGCAAGTTTGTGAACTAAGAGTAATAAGCCAACTAAATATCCTAACATTTGATTAAATACGAGCCCCCAAATAGGTATTCATAAAGTGAAAAATGGAAAGTAATACAAATCAATGAAAGAAAGGAGAGGCCTAATGACACCATATTAACCACCTGGGTAACCACAACACCAACAACAACAACAACATAGACTCGGTCCCAAATTACTACATGGATCAAACTTTTCCATTGTGCTCGATTAAGTGCAATTGATGGTGAGCTTTTCAAACCATTCAAATCCCTTTTAATTAATGCATCCCATGTTAACTTTGATCTGCCCCTACCTCGTCGAATTTCTACAGTTTCTATTGAGTCAAGTTTTCTAGTTGGGGCATTTGTAGGCCGTCTTTGCAGGTGACCAAACCATCGCAACCGCCCTTCCCTAATCTTTGTATCAATTGGTGCTACTCCTACTCGTCTTTGAATTTCTATATTTCTTATTCTATCTTTACGATTTTTACCACACATCCACCTAAGCATCCTCATTTCTGCTACGTTCACTTTATGTAATTGTTGTTGCTTTACCGCCCAACATTCACTTCCATAGAGCATAGCTGGCCTAATTGCGGTCCTATAAAATTTTCCTTTTAACTTAGTAGGAACATGTCGATCACAAATCACCCCCCTGTTGCACTCCGCCATTTCTTCCATCCAGCTTGAATTCTATGTGTGACATCATTTTCAATGTTACCATCATTTTGTATGATTGATCCTAGGTATCTAAAGTGGTTTACCTTAGGAACTTCTACTTCCCCTAATTTTACCACTCCGTCATCTCGATGTCTTGTGTTTCCAAACTCACTGTGCATGTATTCGATTTTCATCCTACTCAACTTAAAGCCTTTAGATTCTAATGTATTCCTCCAGAGTTCTAATTTCCTATTCACTTCATCTTTAGTTTCATCCATTAAGACAATATCATCTGCAAATAGCATACACCATGGTATATCCTCTTGAATATGTCTAGTTAGTTCATCCATAACTAAAGTAAATAGATATGGGCTTAAAGCCGATCCTCGATGTAGTTTATCGTAATGAGAAATTCTTTCGTAGCTCCTCCAAATATCTTTATACTCGTTACTACTCCATCATACATATCCTTAATAGTGTCTATGTATCTAGCATGCACTCTTTTTCTTTCTAGAACCCACCAAAGAACATCTCTAGGGACCCTATCATATGCTTTTTTCTAAATCTACAAATACCATATGAAGATCTTTTTTCTTTTCTCTATATTTTTATAACGATCGTCTTACGAGGAAAATCGCCTCCATAGTTGACCTCCCATGCATGAAACCAAATTGGTTCTCTGATATTGTTGTTTCTCTTCTTTGCCTATTGTCAAATATCCTCTCCCACAGTTTCATAGTGTGACTCATAAGTTTAATTCCCCGGAAGTTTGAGCAACTTTGAATGTCTCCTTTGTTTTTGAAGATTGGCACAAGCGTGCTTCTTCTCCAATCCATTGGCATCCGTTTTGATTTTAAAATTTTATTGAAAAGTTTTGTTAACCAAGTCAATCTGATTTCTCCTAAGCATTTCCAAACCTCTATGGGTATTTCATCTGGGCCACATGCTTTCCCTATTTTCATTCTTTTCAATGCCTCTTTAACTTCTACAATTCTAATATTGCGTGTATAGTTTACATTTCTTTCTTGGTGTGGGTTTTCATCTATTATAGTATCAACTTGGCCATCATTAAATAAACTATCGAAGTAACTTCTCCATATCTCCTTAATATCCTCCTCACGCGTTAAAACATTTTGATTTTCGTCCTTAATACATCTTACATGACTTAGGTCTTGCTTCTTTTTATCTCTTAATTTTGGCTAGCCTATATATATTTTTCGTCATCTCTATTACCTAACCTTGTATATAGATCTTCCATGAAATTTGTTTTAGCTTGACTAACTAGTTTTTTAGCTTGTTTTCTAGCTTCTCTATATTGATTGTACGCATCTTCATCTTGACACTTAGGTATTTTTCTATACATCTCTCTTTTAGTCTTAATTGCTCGTGGGACATCCTCGTTCCACCACCATGTTTCCTTCTTTGGAGGTCCCAAGCCCTTAGATATACCTAATATGTTTGATCCCACCCTTCTTATGCAAGTACTCATTTCTAGCCACATTGTATTAGCATCTAAGTCAAGATTCCAAACATTTTCCGTTAGTAAGTTTTTCTCTAAACTCTACTTGTTTACTATGTTTTAGGTTCCACCACTTTATTCTAGGGTCACTAACTCTTTTATTCATATTATTCCGTTGTGTTAGCTTAATATCAAGTACTACTAACTTATGTTGGGTAGTAAGTGCTTCACCAGTATTACTTTGCGCCTCTACATAGTTTTCTATCTATTTTTCTTGTTAAAAGAAAATCTATTTGACTCTTGTTATGACCACTACTAAAAGTAATTATATGTGACTCCCTCTTCCTAAAACTAGTATTTGCTAAGACAAGATCATATCTTTGAAGCAAATTCTAAAATTGATTCTCCTTCTTCATTTCTATTACCGTAACCAAAACCTCCATGAACTCTCTCAAACCCATCGTTACTTACCCCGACATGCCCATTTAAATCTCCTCCAATAAAAACCTTTTCATCTAATGGTATACTCTGCATAAATCCATCCATATCATCTCAAAACTCGCGTTTGATGCTCTCGCTTAATCCTACTTGTGGTGCATATGCGCTAAGTATGTTAATTTTTTCGTCTCCGATAATTAATTTAACTAGAATCAATCTATCCCCCATTCTTTTAACCTCTACGACCTTATCCTTATAATCATTAACCACCACAATTCCTACTCCATTGCATTTTCTATCTATACCAGTGTACCACAATTTAAACCTTGTGCTTCCTTTTTCTCTACTCTTTTCTCCTACCTATTTTGTCTCTTGGAGGCAAACAATATTGACTCTCCTTCTAATCATGGTATCTACTAGTTCTATTGACTTCCCCGTAAGTGTTCCTATGTTCCATGTTCCTAAACGAATTTTTCCCCTTTGTATTTGTTTTTCTTTTCTATTTCTATTTTGTCTAAAAGATCTAGTGTTCGTATCTATGATTTTGTTTTTGTTTTCATTTTTGTTTATGTTTTTGTTTTGAACTAGCTTCTTTACCCACACCTGTCCTTTGTGTGGGAACCCTTGCTCATTTTTCTTCACATCCGGGCGACGATGTGAAGGGACTAGCTTCTTTACCCATACACGTCCTATGTGTGGGAACCCTTGCTCATTTTTCTTCACACCCAGGCGGCGATGTGAAACACACCCTTGCTCATTTCTCACTACACCCGGGCTTCGATGCAGCCCGTCGCTAGGTGGGAACGTCCCAATGTTTATATATGTTTGATCCATTTCATGAAAAGTGACAAAAGTTTTACGCTGGCTGTCAACCTATCACGACCCTCCCCCATTTCTCAAGAATGGAAAATGAGCTTGGGGCCTCCCTCCCTCACTTTTTGGGTATGAAAAGTGAGTTTGGGACCTCCCTTACCCATTTTCGATATAAAAAAATAGGCGTCAGAGTCCTCCTCCTTTATCCGGACTTGGGACTGGCTATGTAGCGCACATAGTGTACAACATAGGTGGAGTTGTAACCACAACACCAACAAAATCCCAAATTAACTTCATCATATACGGCTCTACCAAACATCTTAGTTGTAATGGACACATCGATAATGATTAATTGGAACATTGTGGGGGGTGATTAATGATAATCAAGGCCAAACAATTAAATTAGTATTGGCATTTTTGAGAACCCGCTTAATCTCAAATTGAAGTCTGATTGGACTAGCTAGGAAACTGATGTTGAAGGTCAAATTTTTCCATCTCTTTTTTTCATGAAATACTTACAAGGTCTTTCACTGAACTAATCCAACATTGCGTTGCTTGAGCAAAAGAAAACTCGTATACATATAACTTTTCGAATATGTTTTTGCTATGAAGTTGGCAAGAATTGCAAGATAGGAAACAGCAAACTTACCTCTATTAACGAGCACAGAGCGATTTAGGGTTCGGGAAAGAGATTTCGGTGAGAGAGAGCGGTGAGAGAGAGAGAGCTGGGAAACGTCGCCATTCGGCCCCCAACGACGGCCGCTCATCGGCCCCCAACGACGGCAGCCCCAGCTTCGGAAACCCCCAAATCCTCTCCACATCCTCCGCACTTAACACATCCGGCACCTCCCCATCATCCCCGCCCACCAACTGAAATCAATCCACCGCGTTTCGCGCCAGAAAGCTCGCCGCTTGATCGAAATCGTACCGCGAAGACCTCGCCGCCGCCGCCGCCTCCATACAATCCCCAACCCTAACCCTAATTCGACCTCGAAACAAGCCCTAGAAGCTCGGACTTGGAGTCCCCGTTCCGGGTGATGAAAACGCAAGGGGAGGAGGTGAAATCATTGCCGGAATCGATGAAATCCGAGGGGGATTTGAAGATGGGGTTGGATGCAAAGGGGATACGGCAGGAGTTGGCGAAGCGGATGATGGAGTACTGGTCGGATGGGGTGTTGTTGTAGTGGACGATGGCGATGCCTCCGAGGGCGGCCATGGAGGACTCCGAGGGCGGCCATGGAGGACTCCGAGACGTTGTCCATCGGAGAGGCGACGCGGGGGATGGAGAGGTCGATATTGAGAGAAAGAGACCAAAGAGCAAGCAAAGAAGAGAGAAAGAGAGTTGAGATAGACGGTTTTTTTATTTTTTATTTGGACGATCGGTTTTTGGGGGGGCCTAGATCGAAGCACGCACGAATCTCGAGATTTGATGAACGGTTATAAAAAAAAAGTTTTGGTAGGAATGTTGGCGCCATTATTTAGAGACGGAATTTAATTTCGTCTCTATTTCCGTCTCTATTTCCGTCTCTGATCTCTTTCTATTCCGTCTCTGAATTAGTCCGTCTCAATTTCGTCTTTAACCACTTTTTCTTAGCAACGGAACTTAATTCCGTTGCTAATTCTGTTTCTAAATATCATTTTTCTTGTAGTGTATAAAAGATCCTCTCACCTTGTGGTTAAGCTTGAAAGAGCGATATGATCACCAAAAGACGATGATATTTCTAAAAGCTCAAAATGACTGGCTGAATCTTAGGCTACACGATTCCAAAATAGTTAGTGAGTATAACTCCACCATGTTTAATATTACCTCTCGTTTGAGGCTGTGTGGAGAAAATATATCTGATGAGGCAATGATGGAAAAAACATTCAGTACTTTTCATGCCTCGAATCTGTTGTTGCAACAGCAGTATCGAGCGCGTCAATTTAAAAAGTACTCATAATTAATTTCTTGTCTCATGGTGGATGAACAAAATAATGAGCTTCTATTGAAGAACCACAACTTCCGTCCAACTGATTTCGCTTAAATTAATGAAGAAAATGCAGCATCCTATAATGACCACAAAAACGGTCATGGAAAGAAAAACCATGGACGTGAAAATGGGAAATGATCAATCAGCAAAGATCGTGGCAAGCCCTATTCTAAATTTCGTGGCAATAAGTTCCAAAATAAATGGAATAAGAATGACGTCATTTAGAATAAGGGAAGAAATACTGCTGAAAATAGGCATGCTCGTAATCGTGACCAACCATGTCACAGGTGTGGTCTTAAAGGCCACTGGGCTCATGTATGTCGCACACCTAAGCATTTTATTGATCTTTATCAAGCCTCCTTAAAGGAGAAAGGCAAAGCAATTAAAATGAACTTCACTGTCGGAGATGGCTCATTGGACATCATTTATATGGATGTCCCGAATTTTCATGATGATCCAAACACTAATCTTGATATTTTTAATGATCATATGTAATGATTTTCAATAATTCTATGTACTAGTTTTTGTTATGCTTCTTAGTTATATGTACTAGTTCCTTATTATGAATGAAATATGACTCTTTTTCAAATTTGCCTAGATGGATCAACAAATCATGTGTTCAAATCATGAATCAAATAAGAGCGATATATGTCTCGCTGATTGTGCTACAATACACACAATCCTTAAAAACAGAGAATATTTCTCCAATTTGAACTTAGTTGAGGCTAATGTTCAAACAATATCTGGCATCTCCAATTTGATTAATGGCTCTGGAAAAGCAAATATTATGTTTCTTGGGGGAACAACAATTCATGTTGACAATGCCTTATACTCTAAAAAATCCAGAAGAAATTTACTCAGCCTTAAAGATATTCGACAAAATGGATATCACATTGAAACCATGAACGAAAATAATAGAGAATTTCTCTTTGTAACATTGGTTTCAAATGGGAAAAAAGAAGTGTTAGAAAAATTCTCATCTTTATTCTCTGGATTATATTTTACTCATATAAGGCATGTCGAAACGAATGTCATGTTAAATAAGAAAATTAATGATCCAAAGACATTCATTTTATAGCATGATCGGCTTGGTCATCCAGGATCATCAATGATGCGATGAATAATTAATAATTCGCATGGACATCCTTTAAAGAGGCACAAAATATTTTCAGCTGGTGATTATAATTGTGCTAGTTGTTCTCAAGGTAAATTGATAGCTAAACCATCCCCAAGTAAAATTGTTATGCAATCCCCTGTTTTCTTAGAACGCATTCAGGGAGACATAGGTGGACCTATTCATCCTCACTGTATACCATTTAGATATTTCATTATTTTGATAGATGCATCAACTAGGTGGTCACATGTTTGTTTGCTTTCAACCTGCAATGCTGCATTTGTTGGACTTTTAGCACAAATCATTAAGTTAAAAGCATAATTCCCTGACAACCCAATCAAGACCATTCGTCTTAATAATGCTGGGGAATTTCAATCTCAAGCATTTAAAAATTATTGCATGTCTATAGGAATTACCATTGAACATTCTGTTCACACGTGCATACCCAGAATGGTTTGGCAGAATCTCTAATCAAACGCATTCGATTAATTGTCAGACCTTTAATCACGATAACTAAGTTATCAATTTCACTTTGGGGACATGCAGCATCTATCATTCATTATAGGCCTACTGCATACCATGAACATTCCCCCATACAACTCATTTTAGGTCAACAACCAAATATTTCATACTTGAGAATTTTTTGTTGTGCAGTGTATGTTCCTATACTACCTCCTAATAGAACTAAGATGGGTCCACAACGAAAATTTGGGATTTATGTTGGATTTAACTCATCGTCCATTATAAGATACCTTGAGCCCTTAACATGGGATTTATTTACTACACGTTTTGCTGATTGTCACTTTGATGAAGCAATTTCCCCACCATTAAGGGGAGATAAGAAACCAATTCAAAGGGAATGGCGTGAAATTGCTTGGAATGCATCAACTTTATCACATTATGATCCACGCACGAATTAGTGTGAACTTGAAGTTCAAAAGATCATTCATTTGCAACAAATCACAAATCAATTATCTGGTGCATTTAATGATGCAAAACAAGTGACAAAATCACATATTCCAACTGTAAATGCTCTTGTAAGAATTGATGTCTCTGTGCAACAAAATGCACGAGAACCAACAAAACGCTTAAAGCGTGGAAGACCAGTTGGTTCAAAGGATACAATTCCTCCACAGAGGAAAACGGGAGTACAAATAAATACAAATCAAAATACTCCTGAGAAAGTATAAGAATCCTTTGATAAGGATTTGTCAGAAAAAGTTGATTTTGACTAGGAACAACTACCTCTATAAAAAAAGGAAAAAGATGAAAATAATGAGATCTCAATAAATTATTTAAACTCTGGTAAGATTTGGGATCGAAATAAAATTGTTCCTGACGATATATTTGCTTTCAGTGGACGAATGTCGAAAAAACCTGATTGGCAAAAATGGCAAGATGTTATCCAAGCAGAGCTAAACTCGTTAAGGAAATAAGAGGTTTTTTTATCGAATGTCCAAACGCCAGATGGCGTAAAACCTATTGGATATAAATGGGTATTTATAAGAAAGAGAAACGAAAAAATGAAGTTACAAGGTACAAAGCAAGACTTGTAGCTCAAGGTTTCTCACAAAGACTTGGCATCGATTATGAGGAAACATATTCTCTTGTTATAGATGCAATCACATTTCGGTTCTTGATAAGCCTTACAGTTTCTGAAGGGCTTGATATGCATTTGATGGATGTCGTTACAGCATATCTTTACGAATCCCTAGACAGTGAGATATATATATATATATATATATATATATATATATATATATATATATATGAAAATCCCTGAAGGATTTGTAATATCCGAAGAAATAAAATCAAAACCTCATAACTTGTATTCTATAAAATTACAAAGGTCTTTGTACGAATTGAAACAATCCGGACGAATGTGGTACAAATGTTTTAGTGATTATTTATTGAAAGAATGATATGTAAATAATGCGCTTTGCCCATGTGTTTCCATTAAAAGATCATCAACAGGATTTGTGATTATTGTTGTATATGTAGAATATTTAAATATAGTAGGAAACCACGACGACATCGTTAGAGCATCCGAATACTTGAAAAATGAATTCGACATGAAAGAACTTGAAAAAACAAGACTTTGTCTTGGTTTGCAAATTGAGCATTTTTCAAGTGGAGTACTTGTCCATCAATCAAATTATATTGAAAAAATATTAAAAAGATTTTATATGGACAAGGCACATCCATTGAGCTCTCCAATGGTTATCAGATCGCTTGAAGTGGACAAAGATTCTTTTCGACCTCATGAAAGTGATGAATAGCTAATTGGTCCGGAGGTACCATATTTAAGTGCAATTAGTGCACTTATGTATCTTGCAAATTGTACAAGACATGACATTGCTTTTGCTGTCAACCTACTTGCAAGATACAACTCTTCACCAACTCGAAGACATTGGAATGTTGTTAAACATATTTTCTGATATCTTCGAGGAACAAGTGACATGGGTTTATTTTACTCGAGAGGGGTAAAATTAAATCTCCAAGGTTATGCTGATGCTGGGTTTTTATCTGATCCCCACAAGGCCCGTTCTCAAACGGGATATGTATTCACATGTGGTAATACTGTTGTATTATGGAAGTCAGTAAATCAAACTATGGTTGCTACTTCTTCTAATCATTCTGAAGTACTTGCAATTCATGAAGCAAGTCGTGAATGTGTATGGTTGAGAAACATGATTGAACATATTCAAGAATCATGTGGATTGCCTTCAATAAAACATTCTCCAACCATATTATATGAAGATAATGCAGCATGTATTGCACAATTAAGTGAATGATTCATAAAAGGGGACAATACAAAATATATTTCAACAAAATTCTTTTATGCGCATGAGATTCAAAAGAATGGTGATATTGATGTCAAGCAAATCCGATCGAGTGATAATCTTGCTGATTTATTCACAAAAGCCTTACCAACTACGACATTTAAAAGGCTTACATATGGTATTGGCTTGCGTAAACTTAAAGACATTGCAAGTAAAGAAACTGAACAAGTTTCACCCATGTTCACATGAGGGGGAGTTATTGATTAGTGTATATTGCACTATTTTTCCCTTAGCTATGGTTTTATCTCATTGGGTTTTCCTAGCAAGGTTTTTAATGAGGCAATCTTAACAATATTATACTCATCTTAATATTTATGAGAATAGTGTACTTTTTTTCTTTTACTATATTTTTTCCCACAGGGTTTTTCTTAGTAGAAGTTTTAACGAGACACAATCTCTAAGCAAGTGTCATCCAAGGGGGAGTGTTGTGGAATATGGATGACCATACCTGTACACCAACATATTGTGTAGTCATGTAACTTGTGTTTCTCACTTAATAGTACCTCCACTTGTCTATGTATTGTCATTTTACTTGTAACCATTTCCAATGTACACCAACTCTTCCATGTATTGTCATGTTACTTGTAACCATTTCCAATGGACACCAACTCTTCCATGTATTGTCAAATTACTTGTAATGTGTTGTATGACATGGGGTGTATGTGTTACTTGTACACATTGTATAAAGTACATTTATCATCATCACCAAATGGCCTATATAAAGGGTGTCAACCTCATTGTAAAAACACCAAGTTGAATGAAAACTTCTCATTCCAACTATCTCATTTTTTCTCTTCTCCTTTGTAGTAGTAGTTTGTAGTAGTAGAAGTTCTTAATCTTCTATTTCGTTCTCTAGTTCTTAGCAAGTTCCAATTCAATTTACAACAGTTTGAGCAAATTTATCTCATTTTTATGACTTCTATTGTTGTACATAGGGTGGGAGAGAATGGTTCTTCAAATATTGTTCCTTGGTCCATCAAATCTTTTGGAGGCCACAGTCAGTTTCGCTCAAATGTCACAGAAGTTAATCATCTCCCCAATCGTTAAGACGTTAGTTTTCAGCAAAGTTCTTTAAATGTTTTATTTAAAGGTGAGGGACTGGATTGACAGAATCAATAGAGACCGGGTGTTTAGGAGGATAATACCTGCTCACTTTGCAGCTCCAATAAACGCTAGCAGGTCAGAATTCTTGGCAGCCTTCGGATTTCTAGATGACCTCTTAGGTGGCGTTATGTCACTCGGCCATCCCTTTCGCTTCTCTTCACATCCCTGTTGGGAAAAGCTACAAGTTACTTTCCCCTGGACGATATGAAGACCTTGTCATCTCTTGATGAGTTCTTAGTCTCAGTTGGAGCAGTGAAGAACGTCTCAGGCAGAAAGCGGTGATACGCGATGTCTGAAATCAGTGGTGAACGTAATTCGTGTTGCGAAATATACATAGCAGGTATCAATACATTCCATCTGATAGTGTAATACATGTCACACGGACCAATCAATAATGATACTCTAGATATGAATAAAACAAGTTTACAAATAATACTAATAGAATTTAACAACAAATAAAATTTCTAACATGAAGCTTACATGAAAGTAATGTCCTAAGACAGAAATATCTCTAAATTCGGTGATAGAATTTTTTCCAAAGATCGGTCTCTTGGATACAACCAGATGCTCTTTCAAACGAAAAATCACCTAGTTCGAAAGTTTGTCAAACTGAGCTTTTGCTTCTCTATCACAAACATTTAATCTGAAAAAATCTGTGAATTTTGAGTGTTTCGATTCTACTTAAATAGAACTTGAAGCACCCATTCAAACCAAAGTGACTGTCCAAAACCGAAAGTAATACCCGTTGGTATTATTCAATAGTCAGAAATATTAATCAAGATAACGAAATTAACTATCAAAATTTAATTTTAAAGAAAAAAATATCTAAGTTTAAAAATAAAAAATTAACTTAGATTTTACAAAGCTAATAAATCTAAGCTCAAAGGCCTAAGGTCCTATCTTTAACTTTAAATATTAAATATTATATATGTACACCATATTACCCAATGCCACTTGGGATGTATCCATTGGGTTTCTCCAAAGCAAAGCTAAAGAGAGGGTGTTTGTATATAAAGAGTTTGTACTCTTTTTTAAGTGAGCAATGTGGGACTAAAGAGTTTTCTATTCAAACTCTCTCAAGTTCCAACAATACCCCATATTTGAATAGAAAATATCACTTACCCCACATTTCGGTTCAAATTTGGCTTTTAAAAAGAAATATATAACAAATTATAATACACGAAAGAGAGAGAAGTATCATGCCATGTTGTCAAGAAAAGTATCTAAAAGACTTGAACTTACCATAGTAAAACATATTGGATTTACTTCGTGGTGTAGTGGATATAAACGATCTTGAACTTTTCCTTTTTTGTAGTAAACTAAGACAATATGTCTTACGCATGTGACATGATTATCAAAATTCAGTTTTTACATGTTTGTCCATTTTGGTCCTTGACATATCCTAGTTTCATGATAGATTTAGAGAATTTAGCATGTCTCTTTCTCATAAATGTAACCCGCATTTACTATCATATAGGTGATATTTTTATTTGTCGTTAAATGCTTAATGTATCCTTTCACTTCTTTTGAACACAGTTTTTATCTTAGGAATGAGCAAATATGTGTTCTTTTCTCGAGTTTCATCTAACCGGTTTGCATATTGAACTTGGTACGTGAGATCTCCAATCACCTAGGTTAGGTTTCCGCTAGACTTAACTCATTTATAGGGTTTAAACGTATTCCCCTCGATAATAATACGACTTGATTTCTTGGTAAGCCTTTTGTCACAGGATGTGCAATGTTCCCTTTGACTTTACATAATCTATATTAATTACTTCACTTGATAGTAATTGTCTTATAGTATTATGTCGGCGTCTTATATGTCTTGACTTACCATTGTATACATTATTTTTAGCTTTGGCTTGTGTTGTCATACAATCGCAATGTATACATAATGTTGGCACTTGTTTTGACCGGAATTGAATGTCTTCTAGGAAGTTTCTTAGCCATTCTAGTTCCTCGGTGGCTTTGTCTAAGGCTACAAATTCTGATTCCATTATTAAGCGTGCTATACACGTCTACTTTGTTGATTTCCAAGAAATTGCAACTCCTCCCAAAGTAAAAGTATACCTACCGGTTGACTTAGTTTCAGTATTATCAAAAATCTAATAAGCATTACTATACCCTTCAAGTACCGTTGGATATTTTATATATTGCAATCCCTAGTCTAAAGTATGTTTTAAATATCTTAACACTCTTATCAATGCTTCTCAATGTTCAGTATTTAGATTGCTTGTATATCTACTAAGTCTGTTCACTGCATTAGCAATGTCCGGTCTTATAGAATTCATTAAGTACATCAAGCTTCCAATTACTTAGGAGTAATCCAATTAAGAAATTGCACTTTCGATTTTTTCTTAAGTGTGCAATTCAGTTCAAATGGAGTAGGAACATGTTTACAATTAAATTAATTGAACTACTTCGATATTTTTTCTACATAATGTGATTGGGTAAGGATATATCCATCATCATTTCTTTTAATTTGAATACCCAAAATGACATCTGCTCGACCTAAGTCTTTCATGTCAAAATTAGAATTCAACATCTTTTTAGTTGAAATTAGTATATCCTTATTAGTCTCAATTATCAACATGTCATTAACATAGAGACATGCTATGACACATGAATTTTTTAATTCTTCGATGTAGACATTTGTCATATTCATTTATTTTAAATCCATTTGCAATCATAGTAAGGTCAAATTTATCATGTCATTGTTTTAGTGCTTGTTTAAGTCCATATAGAGACTTAACAAGTATATAGACTTTGTTCTCTTAACCTTGGACCACAAATCCTTCGGGTTGTTCCATATAGATCTTTTCATCTAATTCTCCATTTAAAAATGTTGTTTTATATCCATTTGATGTATTTTCATATTATAAATTGAAGCAATTTAAATTAGCATCCAAATAGATGTAATTTTTGAAACTGGAGAATAAGTATCAAAATAATACAACCTCTTTTTTGTTGAAATCCTTTAGCCACTAATTGGGCTTTATATTTATCAATTGATCCATCGGCTTTCCATTTTCTTTTAAAAATTCATTTATAACCTATTGGTTTAAAACCAAGTGGTAAATTAACCAACTCCCATGTATGGTTAATTAAAATAGATTCTATTTCACTATTTATGGCTTTTTTCCATAAAATAGCCTTAGTAGAAGTCATGGCTTCTTTGTATGTTTGTGGTTCAGTTTCAGTCAAGAAACTTATAAATTATGGTCCAAAATTCTTTTGAACTCTAAATCTTTTTCCCTTTCCTGGTTTTTCATCTAATGTTGGAACATTAGAAGTGGATGGTTCATTTTGAATTCTCTTATTTATTGAGCTTAATTTTTCTTCTTTATAAGGAGAATTTCCTTCAAAGAATTGCAATCCGCATATTATATAATTGTATTAACATGGATGACACTAATCTTAGAGTGACTTACGAAAAATCATTATGGAGCACTACTCTTAGCAAATTCAATAAATATACAATATATAGTTTTAGGCCCTAATTTAGTTCTCTTGGTAATGGGAACTTGTACCGTTGCTAAACAATCCCACACTTTTAAAATTTCGAAAGTAGGAATTCTACCTTTCCATAATTCATAAAGAGACTTATTTGTCTTATTAATTGGGGTTCTAGCTAGGATATAATTTGTTGTAAGTAGTGTCTCACCCCACATGTTGTGTGGAAGTCCCGAAATATTTAACATAGAATTATCATGTTTTTAAAAGCTTTATTTTTCCTCTCTGTGACACCATTATGTTGAGGTGTATATGGTGTCGTAGTTTGATGTATAACTCCATGGCCACTATAAAATTTAGCAAATTCAAAAGATTTATATTCTCCACCTCTATCCGTTCTTATTGCTTTGATTTTTTTATCTAATTGATTTTCCACTAGCTTCATACGTCTTAAATATATCAAAAGCTTCGTCTTAAGTTTTAATCAAATAGACAAAACAATATTTACTAAAATCATCCACGAAAGATATGTAGCCATTCTTCCTTCCTCATGTAGGGGTTGATTTATAGTCGTAAAGGTAATTATGAATTAATCCTAACAATTCATTTAACCTTCCTTGGACTATTTTAAATGTTTGCCTAACAAACGAAGATTCTGTGCAAGTTTGGCATTTATGCTTAACATCAATATTGAATTTAGGTAATAAATTAAGATTAACCATTCTATTTATAGACCTACTATTTACATGCCCTAATCTAGCATGCCAAACATCATAAGAATCTACGATATAAATAGAAGTATTGACTTTATTCATAGCATTAGTAACCATTACATTAAGTTTGAACTTTCCATCGACTAGGTAGCCTCTTCCTATATAGTTTGTAGCCTTACATAACAAAAACTTATCAAATTCAAACACTAGTTTGAATCCCCTTTTAGTAAAGAGAGTGTCTGAGACTAGGTTCTTTCTAATTTCAGGAACATAAAGTACATCAGTTAAAGTAAGAGTTTTTCCAGAAGTAGATTTCAGTAACACTTCATTTTCCTTTTCCCTTGACACTTGAAGTAGATGAACTCTCCATGTAGAGTTTTTCATCATTAGTAACATCTTCAAAGGTTGAAAACAATGCCTTGTCACCACAAATGTGCCTAGTGGCTCCCACGTTAATCCACCAACCTTTAACATTATCAATCATATTGACTTCAGAAATTACATCGAATAAGTCCTCATCAGTAGTAGTAACATCGGCTTGATTCTTTTAAGCAAAATTTCCAACAGGTTAATCTTCGCGGTGACAGCATTCATGTGTGGTAGCCCTAAACTCTGAGGCAACTCTAGGACCCGCCATGTTGCATCCTACGTCACCAAGCCCTACTACGTCATGGTTCGCTTACCTATGACGCCCCGCGACCTAACTGGTTACTTACAATTTTTCAACTAAAACTAGTTTAGCTAATTAATCTATATATAAGTATTAATTATTTAATCAGTCAGTTAGTCAATTTATCAAGTTATATTACAATTTTATAGCGGAAGTCTTTAAATGAGTATGTTATGCAATATTTAACAATCCTAAGTAGTCGAAAACCAGGTAAAAATATACCATGTATATATCAAAGGCAAGATAAATTTAGCAAAAAATCCATATACATGTATTCAATGTTATGCAATCCCCAAAATCCAATGGGCAGTAAATACTTACATACTGTAGTCATACACGAGCTGGCATCACTATCTAAAAGGTAGTCACCCAATACCTCCTTGTCCTTGCCCTTGTTCGTCAAAGGATCTGTACTCAGTCACCAACAAATACAATGACGAGTTCAGTGAGTAAGACTTCAAGAGAAGTCCATACAATATTCATGAAATAAAACTGGTAAACTACCAGACATGCGAATATGGCCTCTAGCAACAGCAAGTTATATTCCCATGAATGTAGGTAGCATATGATAAACAAAAATAGCAGCGATGAATAAACAACACATAACAACTAAACATGCTAAAAAATAAAGCATTAATAAGTAAACAATAGTATAATCATGAGAAACCCATGACCTAAACTAGCCAGTAATCGATAAAACATGATAGGAACCACATATATACTTACAGGCTTATTGTGGCTAAACTCCAACTACGAGTAACGGATGAACCACTCCATACGCTATTTCAAGTCAATGCAACATCTTACACCCCTCCCGACAGTAGTAGATATATTCTACTTTTGTCAACACGAGCATTAAACACTAGTAACCCGTGCAAGTGATTTAGCCACAACCAATATATACGCAAATCGAAATAGGAGTGAAGCCATACGTGTGCCCACCAGCAGTCGCACATGAGATTCAACACCGATAAAACAAACCATGAATTTTGTGAAGCATTCCAATGGGTTTACGCACCTCAATCTACACTCTAACTTTATCGGACTCCCAAATCTGACCCGACTAGCTCCTCGATACTCGATCTATGGTCCCTTAAGTCCTTAAGTCCAATTTTATATATGTAGTATGTTTATAGGTGTTTAGGTATGTATTAAGTCGAAAATCCCAAAAACAACCCTTCAAATTCAATTTTCATATGACATTAGCACGCTAATGGGCCTACTTAGCGTGCTAGGTGGAGTTAGCGCGCTAGGGAATTTGTCCAGCGCGCTACCATTCTTCATTTTGAAAAATAGTTAAGTGCTTAGACGTGTTAGCGAGCTAACCAATCTAGCTAGCGCGCGAACTGCGTTCTGTGACTGAATTCTCAACTCGAGAATTCTGTCACCAACTCCCTAATCAGCTAACCAAACCCTATAAACATAATCTCCACTCTATGGTGATTCCAAAACATCATTTAAACTAACAGAATAACGACAATTAGATCAAATTCATCTATTTCATGAAATCACTAGTTTTTTCCCAAATTTACTAAAACCTTAATTTCCATTAAAACCAGTTTATAACTCCATAGAATTGTTCATCATACTTATAATTAACCAAAAACTTATTAAAAAATGACCTACTCTTCAATTATCACCTATACATCAAACACCAAATTTTAGACTTCATTGAAAGTGTAGGAGATGGAGAAGAAGATTACCTTAAGCTTGATCTCCAAATTTGACACGACCCTCCCCCAACCTAGGGTCGGGTCGCCCAGCCCAAACCGTTACCCAAGCCCAATACCTAAACCAAGCTCAAATAATGGCTTGGCATGCTTAATTCAACCTGCAGAACTACACAACTGTACATATGAAACAATGATTGTGAAATTTAAAACTAAAAGGTTCCATATGTTAAACAATTAATTCTAAACAAATGTGTTCAAGTATCCCTAAGTAACTGCAAACTATACTACTAAGGTACTAAGTCAACAAGTCTCGAGGATTAGAATCTACTCCATTAAGTGCTTATACAACCCATGTTTAAATGTTTTGAATATCAATAATATAAATAGTATGCAATGTTCACATCAAAGGCAAAGCTCTACGCTATCGCCTTCCCTTTATCATGCGTTGTTATCGATGGAAATGGACTTGTAAAAGAACCAACGGAGCTCAGTAATGCTGAAAACCCGCTTAACCATCAAACATACAAGTAATACCTACTAATCGTGCAAGTCTATCGTGAATTGAAAGTAAAGATAAAGAAAAAGAGTATTTCACGAGTATCCTTAGTCAAATTCATAAAGTATCGCATCAAGAACATAAAAGCATTTATAGATCAAATCATCATGCAATGGTAAATTCAAGAGAAATATCATAAAATCATAATAATATAGAAAGTCGGGTTACATTCAATACGTACTAGTTATTGACAAGAATCCGATGACCGATTCACCTACTCTCGAAGTGATGCAAACCATTAGTTGACATAAAGGCCTTTATGCCCCCTAACTAATCCCATCAAGTCCACAGTAGGTTTGTCCAAAGCCATCACCGATGTGTGCACCAATCTTATGCATCAATCTTAAGGTATAACTCTAGCAATGGCGACGACCATAAAATATTCAATAATGGCGACAACCACGAAATAGACAAATAGTGGCGACAACCATGAAGGTGAGATATAGAAAACATGAGCAAAGGGCAACACATTCACAATCCACAGATAGTCACATTCAAGTCAATAATAAGTCGCAACCCATTCCCCAAGTCTTCAATTAAAATCATGAGACCTAATAATATCTAATAGCATGTCATGTTTGATAATTGAGCAAGCTACCCACTTACGTTGATTTGTCGCGATATCCTTTCCTGGTCCTTGCGAGCTCGGGGTTTTATGTGAACCTCTTTGTGAATCTATACAATTTAAACAACAGTCGCATTATTTGATGATTCGAAATTTTAAATTAATTATTATTCAATTACTTCAGGGTAGGGCCCGCAAGGGTGGTCCCGCGGGTCCCCTTCGCCTATGAGAGGGGGCCCACCCCAACCCATTTGAAAATATATTATTGTTATGTTTATTTATAATATATCTATATATTATTTTATTATATTTTTTATTTATTATATATTTTATATATTTTTTTATGTTGTTGACCAGTCAACAACAGTTGACTAGCCCCATTAGTTGATCGAACCAGAAGCATAGCTCTTGGTGCGTCGATTATGGGGGTGGGGGAGCAATTGCTCGCCCCCCCCCCCCCCACTCCCCAGTCATTGGCCAGGAGGCGCTCTGACCAGTCGCGGCTCCAGAAGCCACCTAAGGAGTGGTGGCTTTGGGTGGCATCCCTTGTCTTCTTCCTCGCGTAAAATAAATTGCATTGATCTAGATCAAAAGAAATGTGAGAAATACCTTGTTTTGGAGTCTTTTGCTTTAATCTCTGAGCACCTTTTACATCTCCCTCTTCTTATTTTTTTCTCCTTTTTTTGGATCTAGGGTTTGTAAATAACTTGTGGTGGCCTTAGGTTTACAATTTGGTTTATTTTATATTAAGGTTAATTTAATGTAGGGTTTGGGGGTAAATTACTAAATTGAGCCTAGGTAGGTCACTTGGATTTTAGATCGTCACAAGATTTCATCTCCAACTCCTTGAAATCCAACTTCTTAATCACGCATTCTTCTCTCTAAATTCTAGAATTATAAATAAAATGGGTTTTGGTTTGCATGTGTTGATCAAGTCACCCCATATATATATTAAGGTGGGGTTAATTCCTTGCTATTGATCTCTATGTTTTTACCTATCCCGAGATTCATCTAATGGCCTATCTCTCTACACATTTCCCACTTACTCTCCTCAAATGACACCAATTGTAACTTATTTAGTTTCTAGATATGTCAATACGTATCTCTATGACAAACTCATGGTTTCTATTTAATTAACCAACTATATGCCTCACTTATTGATTTAATTAACTTAGCTTAAGCTCATTATAATACATATGGTTGGTGTTTTTATTCGCTAAAATTGACGAATTTGTGATACCACTAACCCTGACTACTCGGCACCCGATACCCCGGGCCTCGACACGTACCTCGAGGTAACTCCCCGTCACACCAGCTCACTGATAGAAAAATACACACATGTGGTGCAATACAAATTGCAATGATTTAAACACCACATATAAACAATCATCATCTATAAATAAAATATTCCCTCGATTCTCGTGTCCAAGTCAACTGAGTTATCCATGTAACGCATTACAATCGTTAATCCATGAGATTAACGCTAATCCTAGTTTAATTAATTTGGGTTGTTATATCATGAGCTTTATGTTTAGGCTTTCCCAACAATTGTCTTTAACTTTCGTAAAGGGCTTGCCATTATGTGCAAAAGTGTTGGAATTTTTATAGAAAACTTATATATTTCCTTTGTTCTTATGAAATTTGAATTTTGAAGACTCTCTTTCAACCACATTTGCCTTTGCGGTGAAGGTAGATACTTCAACTTTGTCTCCCTTGCTATAGTCTTCTTCAACTAGTCTCGGAATCAATCCTCTATAGTCATCTTTCTTCATTTGTTTTTAAATAGATCTTAAATTCTTTCCATGAAGGAGGCAACTTCTCAATAATTGCACCAACTTGGAAGTGTTCATTTATAGAACATCCTTCTACATGCGCTTCATGAATCAGGACTTAGATCTTCTCTACTTGCTTGATGACGATTTTGGAGTCCACCATGAGATACTTGAGAAATTACCAATTACGAATTTCTTCGCTCCAACATTTTTAATTTTCTATTTCTTCTCAATATTATTTCATACTTCCTTTGTTATGTCATATGATGAATATATTTCACATAAATTATCATCTAAATAATTGAGGATGTAATTTCGACAAAGAAAATCGAAATTCCTCCAACTCTCGATGGACATAAAAGTCTCATTCGGGAAAGGATCCTTATCTTTCTTAGGCACATCATCCCTCACAATATGTGCAAGGTTTAGGGTTGTCAAGTAGAATAACAATTTTTGTTGCCACCTTTTAAAATCCACCCTTATGAGTTTTTCAGGCTTTTCTTCATGCCTATTGAAATCAACTCCCTTAGATTTCTCAGACTTTTCTTCTGGCTTCTTAGAGTTGTTCAAACTTGATTATTCCACCATTTTCTGAATTTCTGAAATTCGCAACAGAACGAAATTTCAGAATTTCTAAAAATCTTGTCTTAAATTGTTGCACAGCACAATCAATAATGATACTATAGATATGAATAAAATGAGTTTACAAATAATATTAACAGAATTGAACACAAATAAAATTTCTAACCAGAAGCTTACATGAAAGAAATGTCCTAATACAGAAATATCTTTAAATTCAGTGATAGAATTTTCCCTAAAGATTTGTCGCCACAATACAACCGGATGCTCTTTCAAATGAAAAATTACCAAGTTTGAAAGTCTGCCAAATTGAGCTTTTGCTTCTCTCTCACAAATATTTAATCTGAAAAAACTAATGAATTTTCAGTGTTTCGATTCTATTTAACTATAACTTGAAGCATTGGTTCAAACCAAGGTGACTATCCAAATTCGAAAATAATACTCGTTATTATTCAATAGTTGCACAAGTTAATCAAGATAACGAAATTAACTTTCAACAATTAATTTCGAAATTAAAAACAAAATATTTAAGTTTAAAAATAAAAAATAACTTGATTTTTCAAAGCTAACAAATCTAAGCCCAATGCCCCAAGGCCCAAGGCCCTATCTTTGACTTTAAGTATTATTCCCTCCGGTCAAGAATGTAACTCGTTTAAGGTAAAGACACAAGAATTAATACAACCTTAATTAAGAGTGTAATTTACATACACGTCCTTTTAACATTAAATTAATTGAAGAATCATAAATGTTTAAATTGTATAAGAGTTAAATGGGTAAATTAAAAAGTAATAAATACACTCTTAAATTTTGAAAACGACTTATAATTTTTTTTTAAAATTGCTAGAATGACTTATATTACTGACAAGAGGGAGTAAATATTATATACATGAATATTGACCTCCAATATATATGTATGAATTATGTAAAAAAAATATGCTAAAATGACTCATATGTGGACATGAGCTTGGGCCAAACCTAACTAGGCCCAGGCAGCTCGAGCTCGGCCCTCAAAACCTTAGCCCAAATTAGCCCACCATATATACGCGGGCCTATACATAGGTTTAAGCTCGGTCCATATAAAAAACACAAAGCCCGAGCCCAACTCATCAAGCCCATGTATAAATATTTTAATATTAAAAATATAAAAAAAATAAATTATTTATTCATTTGATCAATTTTTTATGAATCATTTCTACATCATATGTATTTTTATGTATATATTATATATTTATTTGTCTTGTGAAAATGAGAAGTTGTTCAAATGGTAAGCATCACTTAATGTGAGCTTTACTACAACACTAAAATATCAGATCTAGTTAAGATATTTTAACCAGTTTGGCTTTGATGGATTGATTTAAGGGCTTGCTAAACATACACCTCAATGCCCTTACACACGCCACTTTAAATTTTTTGATAAAACTACCTTTCCACACACAGACACACACACACACACACACACACACACACACACACACACACACACACACACACACACACACACACACACACACACACACACACACACACACACACACACACACACACACACACACACCTCTTCACTTCACACAATACACACTACCTTCCTCCCCAAGAGCCCTAACCTTCACGGTCGCCACCATTGTCACTCCACCTCCCATTCTCACCACCCTACCTCCCTCCGTCACCACCCCACCATCGTCTTCATTCCACCGCCGCCCTTACCACCTCTCTCTGTCTCTCTCTCTCCCTCTCTCTCTCCTTCTCTCAACCGCCACCATTGTCGTTGCCAACTCCCACCGTAGCCGCCTCACCGCTATCACCGCTATCACCGCCCCATCATATCTCTCTCTACAAGTTTGTGGTGTCATTGTGTTCGGTCGCTCTGGCCAAACATGATGACCATGTTCGGCCTAAGTGGCCGAACATGTTTTGAATATTCGGCCATCAACAAATTTTTTGCCATTGTGGCCGAACATATCTCGAATGTTCGATCAACATGGCCGAACATGTGTTAATTTTTCGGTCGGTGTGCCCAAACTCGGTGATTAGTCGCCAGAGTTGTTGGCCATATTCGGTGGGAGAGAGAGGTAGCAATGGTAGTGACGATGTTGGTAAAGGAGAAAGGAGTTAACCACGATAAACGACGGCAACATTGGTGGTGATGGTGGAGGGCGGTAGGTAAAAGAGGTGAGGAAGGTGGTATGTGTGAGAGGTGAGGGTAATTTGGTCAAAACCAAAATAGTAATGTATGTGGTGTATGTGTGTTTAGGGACCGTGAGCGGGAGGCGAACGGTAGACAGCAACAACAGTGGAGAGTAGTGGGGGTAGTGGTATGTGTAGGGTGGTGGTGGTGGTGGTGGGGGTAGTTAACTCGAAAATTAAAAAAAATAAATGTGTGAGCAGTGGCGAAACTAGAGGGGGGCAGGGATCGCCCATGGCTCCGGGACCCTCTTGTAATACCTCTCCCCGACCACTTCTCTTGCCCCTCGACTCCTCTCCTGCGCCCCCTTACACTTGATACACTTTCTATAAACTCTAAACGCAGTCTGAATAATATAAGTTTAGGTGAAATTCGCCCCTTTTATTAAATTTTTTGGTGTGGAAGGGCATTAGAGGTGTGTGTTTCTTTAGCAAGCACCTTGATTTATTTATATGTTGGGTTAATCTATTAAATTTTATTTCCTTTCCCTTTCTTTTTCCTCAACACGTCAAACTTGGTACATTCCTTTCTAACATCTCCGCTACCGTCCGTTCAGTATCTTATCCACAATTCACGCATCTCAACGAGCTTCTGATTGACTGAGATGAATGCGTACAACTTGCCTTGGAAGAAGTGGTCTGCAAACTCTCTCTCTCTCTCTCTCTCTCTCTCACACCCATTGCAGACTCGCCGGCGACCTCTCGACAGATTCTTTTGAAGATGACACTCTCCCTATCAGGTAAGCACGCATCTCAATGAGCATCTTTTTCTTTTTCTATAACTTGCTCTTTTTTGTGATTCTTCCGTGCCCTAGTTTGTAATGGTCCAGTGAAACGTGCAAGATTAGGGCCCAGACAGATCTGTTTGATTCCCATTTCATTTGTGATGTTGGTATGGCACCAGGAATTGCAACAGTTATTAGGTTTTTGTGTAGCATTCCAGTTGAGATCTGTTTAACCACTGAAATGAGATTGGGTTTTTAAGCAAGGTTGTGATTGATCGAATCCACGATATGTATTATTGGACATTAAAGGAATATGCCGGATTGTATCCAACAAATATTTGTTTTATGGCGGACCTATTTAGGTTTTTTAACAGTGAATATTTGTCAAGAGATTTTGAGAATCTTCACTCTCGTCATAGTTGCCGTAACTTATTGGATGCTTTAGTTTGGTTCGGAACATGCCACGGATTATACTAAGCTCTATTTCTTGCTAGATTAAATAACTCTCGGTTTGTTTGCAAGCTATAAGATGATATGTGGATGCTATGCCAATTACTTGTGTGAAAACCCTGTTACTATTGGAAATGTTGCATCTTTAAACTTCTTATTAGAGGCAAGTTAGAAAATTAGGAGCTCTGGGATTGAAAATAATATTTTTGATGGGATTTTGAATTTTCGGTTTACATTTTCTGAGCTCTAAAATTGTTCAACGTCTTGGAGATCTAAATTTACTTTCGATCTTGCCAATGAATTTTGATTGACCCCTTGAACAAGGAAAGGTAATATCTGGGAATGCTTTATGATAGTCAATATATTAGAATTTATTTGCAAACTGTTTTCTTATACTTTGATATATGTTAAGTAACATCTGATAGGCTGACCACTGATCGACTTGCCTAAAAAAGGGTAAATCGCTTAGAATTGCTTTTATGCCTTGAGAAGAATGCTTCTAGGATGTGTCGAACTATAGTTTCATATTGACTACAACCACTTCTCGAGTCATGAAATTATTCTTTTTTTTTACCTTTCATATAATTAAATTAGAATGTGATCGAAATGTCCCTACTAAGTTATGTGATCGAAATGTCCCTACTAAGTTAAAAGGAAAATTTTATAGGACCGCAATTAGGCCAGCTATGCTCTATGGAAGTGAATGTTGGGCGGTAAAGCAACAACAATTACATAAAATGAACGTAGCAGAAATGAGGATGCTTAGGTGGATGTGTGGTAAAACTCTTATAGATAGAGTAAGAAATATAGAAATTCAAAGACAAGTAAGAGTAGCACCAATTGATACAAAGATTAGGGAAGGGCGGTTGCGATGGTTTGGTCACCTGCAAAGACGGCCTACAAATGCTCCAACTAGAAAACTTGACTCAATAGAAACTGTAGAAATTCGACGAGGTAAGGGCAGACCAAAGTTAATATGGGATGCATTAATTAGGAGGGATTTGAATGGTTTGCAAAGCTCACCATCAATTGCACTTAATCGAGCACAATGGAAAAGTTTGATCCATCTAGCCGACCCCAGTTAATTTGGGACTGAGGCTATGTTGTTGTTGTTGTATATAATTAAATTAGAAAAATAACTTGCCTAAAAAAAAGGATTTTTCCAGTCTTTTTGCATTAATCCTCAATGTCTTGGTTGGAACGGTGACAATATTGATGGTAAGGTTTTGGATGGATCCTCAAGTTTACTGTGCTTAACAAATTTTGGAAGCACTATGTCATCATTGTTGGTAATATATGTTGTTAAAGCACTGGATCATTTGTTTCAAAGGGAATTCATCAATTGATTGTCGAACATGCAATTGATAAACGTCAACTAACTTGGCTTTTTCTTTGTTACTATAATTAAAAATTGTTCTCAAGTTAGAAATCTTGACTAAATGCAAATCGAAGAAACTCAATGATGTAGGGATAGACCTAAGCTATCTTGGGAAGCATTGAGTAGGAAGGATTTAAAAGATTTAGAAGGAACACCACTAAGTGCACTAAATCAAGTGCAATGAAAGAGTTTGATGCGTGTAGCCGACCTCAAGTAATTTGGGATTGAGACTTTGTCAAAAATATTGTGACTCTGTGAGCATCATCTTGAGTTCCATATCATCTTTTGCTAAACGGATTTTGTCAACTTGTGATTTTCATTTGGACAAACCGTCTCCATCCCTACCTCTTTTATAGTACCTTAGTCCTCAAGCATTAATTTGGTAATTTCACCTAACGTGTTGACTTAGTGAGCGTCTTTAGGAAATTAAGTCAAAAATAATAATAATGAAAATGGTTATCAAAGGGACTCTCAATTAATTAGTTCTTATGCCTTTTGTTGTGTTAGTTTTGTTTAAGAGGTTTTATATTTTTTACTAGTTAATTTTAGTTGGAGCTCCTTTCAAGTTTGATTTTAAATCAATGTCTTTGGACGTAACATTTGCTTCACTAAACAACAACAACAACATGGCCTCAGTTCCAAATTAATTGGGGTATTTGCTTCACTAAACGAAGGTCCTTATTTCATCTTGCTAAGTTATCATCCCCAATTATTCAAGGTTAGATTTTGCTTTCTCATGTATGTTTTTTTTTTTTTATTGTTACTGGGTTTGCTCCAAAAATTTTCCAATTTTCAAATTATTGATAAAATTTGATTTCTTAGCTTGGATTTGTTTATTTTTTCTGTTAAATGTTCTCAACTATCTAACAAATGTTTCTTTTGATATAGGTTTCCAACTTTTCCCTACTCACTGAGCTAGTAGAGTCTTGAGAAACAGTTGTGGATTAATGGAGGGATCCAGATTCTAGGGCGTCATAGGATGGTATCAAAGTGATTAGGTTGTTAATTTGGAATCCCCGGTATTATTGCTGGTGCAATGTTTCTTACCTTAAACCAATTACCAACCTGTAGCCGCAACAATCCTATATTATTAAATGAAGAAAGGTATCAACAACCAGTTGGTCTGAGTGGTAAGGGAATCAGTTCCCCGTAAGCAAGATCATGAGTTCGAGTCTTGTGGATGGAAAAAATTGGGTTGGGAGGGTTGTCCCTCGTATGGAGCCCCATAGTGCCCGTGTGTGGAAACACGCGAGAAATCAAAAAAAGAAGAAAGGTGGTTTCCTATCAAGAAAAAAGAAGAAAGGTGGATTATTGTATGGATGTGTCAAAGTGAACTATTAGCTTTAAGAATAGTAGGAGTTCAGCTCAGTGAAACAGAAAATTCTATTTACAGTAATAGCAATTCTATGCGACTATCTATTTTGTGGCAAGAAAAGATTGAAACATTTTGTATTCAGTGAGAGAGGCATTTTATGTGATTATTGGCACCATTGCTTACCTTACAATTTTGACATGGAAATCTTGTCATTGAATACTCTGATTGATGCCAAATATTATTTCGGTTCATTATTCATGATTGTGTTCTCTTTTTGAAAAGGAGTAAGTATCTGAATGTTAAGAACTTAAGATATAGTCACTCACCCTTATTATGAACTAACGTGATCTGTTAAGATTCCATCTAAAGGAAATTATTAAAATCTTTTTTTTTTCTTTTTTTCTTTTTACACTTTATTTGATGAATAAGTTAGAATGTTATGTGTTCTTGTAGACCATTTTGGCGTTTTATCAATTAGTTGTCCAATTTAATTAATTTTCTAATTGTTTAATGGATCAGGACTATTGACTTATGGTATTTGCCTCCCATCTGGTTAAGGAGCTTGAACACTTTTAAGTGTTTTTGAGATGATAGTGGCAAAACAGTACCGCTGCATACACTCTTCAAGTTGTCTATGCACAAAAGGGCATCTAAGTGAAGATGCAATCTTCCTAGTATTTCAGCATTTGAATTGGAATCCTAGGTTGATTGCTACTTTGTCTTGCGTCTGTAAGTGGTTTGATGATGTTGCTAAACGAGTACTATGGAAACAGTTTTGTCGGACCCGAGCCCCAAAGATGATGCTTGATCTACAGTCTAGTGGAAGCCATAGTGTGGATGGAAACTGGAAGGCACTTGGAAAGCTTCTCATTTACTGTTCTGGGTCGCACCTGGGTGGCCTATTTAATATTCAAATCCCAGGCCACTTTGTTCACAGGACACGATTTTCTAGGACGTCTGGGAAAAGCTTCCTTTTACCCCAGTGCAAAACAGATGTTTTGTATGTTTCGGACCCTTGTGAACATCTTGATCAAGGAGATGAGGGTGATGTTGGGTTCTTTCGTGGAGTTTTTAAGTCGTTTTCAGTTTCAAGGGTTCGTAGAATGCTAATTGATAGAGATGCCAAACTGCACCCAACGGAGTTGTGCCCATATTGTAAAGCGAAGTTGTGGAGCATGCTTCAAGCTAAAATGATACCACATAGCGCAAGCATTAGGTTGGGTGCTTATGATGATTTGATTGAATATTATGTGTGTCTTAACGGACATGTGCTAGGGATCTGTAAGCTATTACCCTTGTCTGATTCAGAGGAATCATTTGATGACGAGTAATATTTGGAGCCAACAGGTACGCTCTTGACTAGAAACCTCATTTCCTTGTCAACAACAAATCTTGCCAAAGTTCTTGAGATATAGACTGTATTAACTTTGCTGGTTGTTTCCTTGACGGGCATTCTCACTTGTGTCACAATCATGTCATGTAGGTGGGATAAATGATATGACTGGGATGAATTGCTCAAAGACTTTATATTTGGCCTTGAATTTTCGGTACTTATGCAACTGCCTAATCTCTGCTAGGTCGAATAGATTTGATAATACTTCAAATGCTAAAGTTATACGATCTAAAGGTGTTTTGCCCCAAAGTCAAGTTAAAAGAAACAAAAAGCAAAAGAAAAAGAAAAAGAAGCAAAAGGAATATGAATGCCACAAGCAAAGATTGTCTAATAAGTTCTTTGAAATGATCGCCACAAGCAGTAATTGCTTGATAAGAACTAGAACAAATGCCACAACCCTCTCTAGGGTTGATAAGTTCTCAGCACATAATTCTCTCCCAAAGAAAACCTCAAAACTAAATCACTCAACTCTCATTCATTTAGAAAATATGCCTTTTATAGGCTACATATGATTCTTGAAACCCTAACTTTTAAATAATAAAATAATAAAATTTCTCAATAAATAAAACTTGCATAATTTCTATTTTTAGAAAAATACAAATGGGTATTGACATGGTAGCACAATTAGAAAATTATGTGATCTAAAAACAAAATCACATAAATCTCATTTTTATCATGTCTTCTGATCGCAAATTGCATGTTAATCCCAATCTGCTGTCGAACTCCTCGATCTTCAAAATGAATCTATCGTATAGATTCAATAATTTTAGCTTTCTCAATTCCTAGTACTCAAGAGGAAATTGATTTACGTGAAGATATGTTAATTACAATATGGGGAGTTTGTTGTCGATTCGGTAGAAAGTGAAGTAAATATGGCAGGAATGATATTTATTTGTCAATATACTCCGACATAATGGGCTTCTTAAGGGTTTTGGGTGATTGTAATATGCACTTTTAACTTTATTGTTTGATGTAAGGGGCACTTAGGTTGTAGAAGGAAACAATAAATCATAAATTTTCATTATAAATAATATGAATGAGAGCATCTGTGTGGCTGCACTGCATCTAAAGTGATTCCGTTTCAGTTTACTCCTGAAATTATTTCTTCTCATATTCAGCTTGCAGAGTAAAATTTTAGGCGCACTTGGACTAGGATAGCAAATATTGCTTTATCCATTCTCCTTTTCGTAGTTTGACTTTTTTTTTTTCTTTGTTACCCTTTTCTTTTCTTCTCTGAGAAATGATACCCATTAGTCATTCTAGTTTTTTTCTTTTCTCAGTTAATTTGTTTAATTTGTTTAATTATTTTTTTAATTCAATGAGTATGAAGCTTTAGAGTAACGTTTTGTCCTATCCATGCATGCACCTTGGGTTATAGTGGAGAGTGCATTGTATGTGGATGAACCTTTGGTGCAGGTATACGGTATACCAGTAGCTTCTGAAAAAGAAAAGTGTAGCTTCCACCACATTTGTGGTTAATAGTTCAAAAACACCACATTATTATCTTTATAATAACAAAACAACAATAGCAAACTATCAATATTGTTTCTTTCAAAAAAAACAAATCAGATGGGTTGATTTTCCATTATATATCCTTTACGATTTCACTTTCTACATTCTTACAGAATTAGTTAAATATATCTGTACAGCAGAACATTGACATATGCTGTTTATAAGTGAGTATTAATTGATGCTTACATTACGACATTGCTTTCCCTCAAGAAAAAAAAGTTGTGTTACAAAAGACTCCAAAAAAAAGAGGGTGTAATTGAGAAGTTAGTGACAGGATATGACGATGTAATATGTCGTACTTTTGGTGCACTAGAACTTCCAAACGCTTAGGCATAACTTAAATTGAGTCTAAACCACCACCATCACCACCACACATCCCCCCATACTGCGGGTGGCAACAAAATTATTGTTCTTCCTGAGTTTCCTAAATTATTTTTACTGTAACGCAAAAGTGAAGAAATAAACATTCAACCTGGACATCTGTTGTATTTCCGTATCATATGACATAAACCTAGAACTACATGGGGTACTTGTGGCGGTGGTTAGTTTGCTGGAACCAATGTTTAAGATATAAAGTCTCCTTTTTAACTTCATAAAGTTTTAGCACTTAAATGGAATAATGCTTCTGTGGAAACCATTAGTTAAAATCTGAAAACTGTGCCCTTTTCATGAGCTTCAATTGTTATCTGGCGGTGTGTTTGGTTGTTGGTTAGTGACTGAAATTTTTCGTTGCTTTTATGTGGATTTATACTCCAAAATTTATATTCCCACTCACTTGTGGTATTGATTTAAGCTTCCTTGTTGGCTACTGTCCTTGCTTCATTTGTATAAATACTGTCGCAAACTAGTCTTTATGCTGCAGTCTGATAGTTTCTTTATTCACACTACTTCTGATATTGTAGCCAATAAGACTGACCTGGCTGAGATTCTATGGTTAGTCTTTTGAAAACTAGTAATTATGCTACCATTTGATAATTCCTTTTCTTGACAGATATTTGATCAGTTGAGTTTAAATTTTATCGTGGATGCTTTGGATCTTGGACATTATAGAGAAAATTCTCACAGACCCCATTCTGCTTCCTCTCGAAAACAGCATGTCCTCTCTTCTGGGCTGCTCATCAGGAATTAAAATGCATCGCCAAGTCAATTCCTTGTCTGTTGCAGTTTATGTTGTATGTGAAGGTTAACAAATGCAGCTCACATTTGATTTTCCGGTAGTGTTTGCCCCGGTCTGTGTGAATCTTTAGCTTTGTACACTGTATGGCCCGCATTTTATTTAAACAGCAGTTTTAGGCTTAAATATTTACTGTAAGTCGATGGCGAGCCTTTAATGATCACTATATGCACTATTGATTGTGGATTTGTTGTTTTACTCAAATGCAGTATCACTGTATCAGAGCTGTTTGCGGATGCTATTTTCTTTTTTTATTTTGCGACGGAGTCACGTCTCACCACGCTTCAAGATCATGCAAGCATGGAAAAAGATTTGTTTACATTTCCGACTTCTTAAATTACAGAATTATTTGCCAGAACTGTGTTAAACATGATTGGCAATGATATTTAAAAGCAGAAACACTTGACCGGAACCTTCTCTGTGACTCTGATCTTGTTTTCTGTTTCTTTTATCTTGAACCCTTCATATCTTCTCTTCTCATCTGCTTCTGCTCTTGCACCAGCAACTATCTGTTCAATCCATGATATCTCACTCCGATAATGTTGAAAGGCCCTTTCCCCTCTTTTCTCTGTCTCTCTGCAGTTTAAGAATTCTTCAGTTATGACCATCATCAGTACAATATTGGTGAAGCCAGAGAGGAAAATAAAGCAGAACCTCTAATCCCTCCAATCGCTGTGCAGCTTTTGCATTTCGATTGCTGTGGTAGTGTTGCAAGGCCCTTTCCTTTTTTTTTCTGTGTCTCTCTGCATTTGAAAGATTAATTGTTAGTTCTAATTGCTTAAGACCACAATTTTAGCCTAGTCAGAGGAAGATAGAGCCGAACCTTTACTCTATCCAGTTGACGTTCAGTTTTCGCCTTTTTCTCGCTCTCCCAGGATATTATTGTAGAATTCACCCGCTCATACCTGTAACATTGGCTTATTAATTCCTTGCAATTGTTGAGCAATTATCTTTTGTTACATAGAAAATCTGAAAATAGTTATGCTTTGGTCTGCAATGAAGCCTATTCTGCTATCATGGTTTTCAGCTTATAGATTTTCGGTAACTGCAGGATAGGCAAGTAGTTTCTTGATGATTAGGAAAAAAGATTACTTTTTCTTTATCCTTTCCATTGCAGACTTTTCCCAGATATCTGCTATTGCGTCAGTCTCTCCATATGATCTTGAGTTTCTTGCCTTTTCGCTGCCGTTATCTCTTGGGTATTTGTAGCTAGCAGGAGCAGCTGCTGGTTTAAGTTTGGGACCGATGGTGGTTGAGTAATTATCAGTGGAAGATGGTTTGCTGATAGTTGGAGTTCTAACAACAGCCTTTTCTGGAGGCCTATGTTTGATTGCTGCATCTTCTTCAGTCATCTCCAAATTTCGGACAGAGGCTTCGCCTGTTCAAGTCATACACATTTGTCGATTGGTAAGTCTCGGTAATAAGAGTGCTGGGTAGATAATCTCCTGAGATTTCTTACCCTGTTCTTGGTCTTTTCTGCTTTTAATCCTGATTAGAGAAGCTTCAGACCTATCAGTAGATTGTTTGCGGCCCTGTAATTCCGCGTCCTCGAGGGAGTTGACTGCAAATGCAGCTGCTGCAATCACTGCTGCAAACTCAATGCTATCATTGAAATAGTTTCCTTCATCCATTTGCCTGAGAACTGCCTCTTGAACCAGTTCTGCTGTCCTCTCCCTGCAGAATCGTTATGCACTCGCAGATACAATTTCCAGAGTCATGTTTAGTTTTGCAGTTTTACTTTATTTTATTTTTTTGAAAAATTATTCTTAAGCTACTATATTTAATTGCTTATCATTTGGTGCTCTGTTTGTTTTGTTCATAATTACTGCAGATTAGAAATGGAAAAGAAGTGTTTTCAAAAGAGGTTTCAATCCGGCAAAAGTTGCAGTTATCTGTTATTGAGAAGGTGACATCCTTTTAAGTTATTTGTGTCATGTTGTATATCAAATCCCTGACATAATTTGCATAAAACTTGGCCAAAAGAAAGAAACTTAATGTAATAGTAATACTTTCATGGCAAAGCTAGTTTGTCAGGAAAGACCTACCCTTTTATGAAGGATTGTGTTTTTTGTGATGGCAATCTTCTCTGACTCATAATGTTGTCTGCTGCTTCCCGGCTGTCAGGTCCCAGACCAGAAAATCTCACCCTTCAACAACAAACAGGCATATAATTTCTAGTATCAGTTTGATTCCCAAAAAAAATGAATAAATAAATAAACCATAATAATTTGTATGAATTTACTTTCAGGACAATTGATGTCAGTTGATGAATGTTTGGAGACAGAGAAAACGCAAGAAGGCTAGTACATGAAAATAGAAATTATAGATACCTCATCTGCTTAGCCAAGTTCTCCATTGGCTTCGAAAACGAAAGACCAAATCAACAGTAAAGAGATGGGCCATGAGAGTTGTGTATTTGAAAGAAGAATACAAGAAGGTTGCTGAAATAGCTCTCTCTTGAAATAGGGTCTGGTCGTTCGTCCCAATCCGTTACTCAAGCCCGATATTTAAATCAGGTCCAAATAACAGTTTGATACGCTTAATTCAACATGCGGAATAACATACTAACCATATAAGGAAATAAATGCAGATATGAAATCAAAACTATAATTTCATAAATCATATAATTAGAGTGAAAAGTGTTCAAAAGTCTGAACAATTTCAACCATCCCAAAAAGTTTCCAAAACAACCCTAAGACTTCCATAATAATCCAAAATAGATAAGGAGGGTTCCAAACTACCCCAAATAATCTACTTAAAGTTATAACCCAAATTTATTGTTCTGAAAATTAAATAAATATATAATAGATTCATGCAAATTCTCACAAAGCAAGGAGACTTCAAGAAATGGCCTTCCCCTTGCCACGATCGATCGCACTCGTAGATGTACCTATATTTTAAGTGGGGTGAGCTAAAGAACCAACGTAACCCAATAAGAGAAGAACTACGCTCAAATATTAAACATGCAAGTAATACATATAAAGCAAAATAAAGCCAGCATGCATTTAAAATCAGAATGACATTGAAATCTATAACATGACATCAATTTCCATATAAAATAAGCATATCATAATCATAAAATTACTTAAGCAGATATAAGGAGTTTCAAGGATTGTAAAAGAGAGATACATAGAATGTAATAGATATAAATGCAAGTTCGTTGTCTCATTTGTCACTACATCTCCTTGTTGACCAATCATCATAATATAACAAGAGGGCCGCTAAGGGCACCCCACCTTTTCATGAAGGCACCAGTTAATGTGGGCACAAACCAATTTACCTAGGGCACTCAAAAATTAAACCCAAAATACCCAAAATACCCCTCGTGCAAAATCTCTCGCACCCCACCACCCCCACCACCACCACCTTCACCGAACTCCTTGTGGAAGAATCCATTTGTTTTGAACCGACCAGTGAGAGGAATCCCCGAAATCGTGTTTTTCGTCCCTCGCCTTGTGTTTCTCCTTCGTTGTACGAGTTTTCTGCAGTTTGTAGGGTCGGGGGTGTGAGCTAATTTCGTCTCCAAATTAGGGCTCGCTTGAAGATCGTCGAATTAAGTTACATTTGGTAGAGTAGTTGTAATGTGTGTGTGGCGGTTTGTTCAATTGTAAAAAAATTGGGAAATCGGGGTTCTCGGCCACACAGGCCAGAGACTGTGTCAACTGTCTCGGCTAAGCATGGCCAAGACAGAAGCTAATATTTTTGGGAACTCGCAGTCTCGGCCACGAAGACCGGAAGAGTTCACAGCGTCTCGGTTACGCATGGCCGAGAATACTTCAGTTATCTCGGCCGAGACATGACGAGAGCTACAATTAGTGATAGGTAATGTGGCGTCGGTGGTGTACAACCAAGAATTTTCTCCTACTCTCGGTTGTACACAGCTGAGCGCAGTAGGCTCGGTCGTCATAGGACGAGAGTAAGGCGAATTGAAATGGTCAATCCATCTCGGTGGTGTACAACCGAGAACTTGCTATTGGACTCGGTTGTACACTGCCGATATATTGGACTCCTTGTCGGTCATGGGTGACCGAAAATATGGGTTGTTTCACGAACCTGCTTGACCGAGACATCAGAAATGGATGAATTTGAACATTACTTTTTGTAAAAAAAATTTGTGGTATGTCAAACTAACTATACAAGAATGAAAATCCAGCACGACAATTTGCACCGAAACTTAACTAATTATATATCTCTCGTAACATTCAAACTGACTCTACAAGTGTCCATCCATAAGTAAACAATAATCAAAATACAGCACGACATTTGTATATCCATAGAACATTCGAAGTAACTGTCAAAATTTCTAAATGTACAGCCATCAAGGTTTCTAGGTACAAGCTTTACACTACGGTGTATCTAAATCTACAACAGATATGGTGGCTTCATCAACAGTTGCAATGGGCGAGATGTCTAGAAATACGAATCCATCTCGCCAACCTTTGGCGCAGTCCTCAACGTACCGATCCCACGATGGATATAAGGATGGCAACGGTGCATTCACACGCAACTTCACTTGTCAAAGTGAACAGTAGAACATAGAAGATATTGTCACAAACCCGATTAAGGGGGAAACAAAACAATTCACAAAAAATCATAGAACTTACCCTAACCCAATGGATATTCCTTTCATTTGTCATTGCAATGATAAGTCTGTTGTGCAACGACGACGGTGGAGCACTACGTAGAGGTAGAAATGTGGAGGCACTCCCATGCGATAGGTTGACGAGAATGACATTAAATGCAGTGGATACTAACAATCCCATGTCTGGAAGTGTCAACCATTCTTTGAAAGATGCACCAACTTGCTTCTCTGGGCAATGCAACTCATTCTTGACAGTCTCGAAACTCTAGCCAAGCACTTCCCGCCAAAGGTCTTCATACCCGATAATCTCATCGTACATCCTTCTACGCACAATCCTCCACCCGTCTACATCGGCAAGTCCAAGCCTAGAGGCTACACACCGATATCCACAATTTCCATCGGAAACCACGTCGATAATGCCCTCAACATGTGGCAACCAATCCGGTTCTAAGCGATGACCATAAGCCATGTTAGATGCACTTTGCGTGCGTCGACTGGCACGACACATTTGTGGAACAACCTTGCATTTCTTCCGCCTAGAAGTGGAGGCCTCTTTTGTGGAGTGGGAGGACTCAAATCGCTCGGCAACCGTCTCGTCGAAGAATCGTCATCATCGTGTTTTCTCTTCGACACTGCCTTGCCTCCGATTGGAGACCACGTCCTCCCACTCGCATCTTCAACTTCCTGCTCGCACTCCACAAAAGACGAAGGTGGACTAATCTCCCTGAGCTGCTGAATTTGAGTCCTCCCACCCGCATCCTCAACTTCCTGCTCCCCCTTATCCAATCTTCCTGCGGTGTCGTGATTGTGCCTCCCACATATAACAATGACATACCATAAGAAGTCAGCATTTTCCTTTACGTTGATAAGGAAAGGGCATCCACATTTCTTCGTACCAGTTTGAGTCCTCGTCTTTTCATCATTTCTTGATTTCTTTAAAATTTTGGCCGTTTTCCCCTTCCCTACTCTCTGAGCCAGTCCCCTATATGTCTCAGAACTCTCACACGCAAGTTTCACCCTTTCCCTACTCTTAATGCCCCCGGCATCCGAGCGCTTCGTTACTAACACAAACTTGTTCTCACCACTAATCATTTGAAGCCATGAAATAGCCGCTTCTCTAGAGGGGAATGGCCTACAAGGTGTAAAAGTGTCCTTGTAGTCTGGAAATAGGGTAGATACCAACATTACCCACAATACAAACAGTGTAACATTTTAATCAACCAAAATGTACAGCACAATCACCATAAAACCACAAAAAATAGGTTCTCGGTTGTACAAGTCCGAAACTTTAGTCAGAGTCTCGCTCACGTACGACCGAGAGTTACTTAGTACTCTCGGTCGTACCACACCATGACCTACGTGAAACCTCTCGGTCCTCTAAGACCGAGACATTACTATACATCTCGGTCCTGTGAGGCCGAAACAATCGCGCACATCGACAGAAACTTCGGATAACCTCATAAAAAACACAATAAATTTGCAAAATTACCTCAAGTTCAACCTCCTCTTGCACCATAGCAGTACTATCCTCCATTATATAGTGCAAACAAGTTCGGATTTGAGGAAATTACCAAACCCTACGTTGACAAACAAATCATCATTTTCACAGTTTTACACAACTTAACAGTTCCAAAAAACCATCATATGGTTGTCAAACATTGTTACCTCGCTGTCGGATGATGTCAATCCGCAAGAATCGATCAACGCTCGCCAAACGCAATGTGGCTTTGTGGTTCAACCTTGTGGTGGGGTGTCATTTTTCTTTGTCAAAATGGTTTGTGGGGTTTGAATCATTATATATACAGGGGCAAAATGGTCTTTTCCATTTTTGTTGGAATTTTTACAAATAAGTTGGGTGCCTTCATGAAACTGTGGGGTGCCCTTAGCGACCCTATATAACAAATATGCGTGGGTGACTTGATTCCACCGTGTGTCCACGGCTCCTTAAGAGGCCCGGGTGACTTGGTTCCATCGTGCATCTACGACTCCCCAAGAGACCCTTGCAGAAATGGCTGACTTGGTTCCATCATATTACTATGGCTCCTTATAAGGCCCTTAAACATGTAAGGTGGCTTGGTTCCACCATATGAGTATAACTCCCCAAGAGGCCTTACATGAAGTCAACCAAGGTAGGTAATGACCTCATCCCAAGTCATTTAATCAAAATCATGAATTCTAATTATACTAATAGCAAGCCATATTTAATAGATGAGCGGAGCTCCCCACTTACCTCGACTCACAACAATGCCTATAACAACTCCTGGTACGCTAGGGGCCCGATAGGAACCTTTGCACGACACTATATAACCATAATACATCTCATCAATAAATGTTTTTATTTAAATTAATTAATTTTCTATTTATCGGTCGTTGGGATGCACTAGTGTGGGTCTCGCGGGTCCCCCATCGCCCGATGCTAGGGTCGAGGGGTGGGACCCGATCGGACTCCCTCGGAGACGTGATAGCGCCCCATTCGAAAGCAATTACTTTGCTTTTGTTTTGTCATATATATTTTATTTTTTTATGTTATTTATTTTATTTTTTATTTAGAGTTGACCGGTCAACCATAGTTGACTGGTCAACCAGGGCACAACTGCGCCCCTGCTAGCCATGGCTAGTGTGCCCGTGGAAGGGTGGGGATGGTCACGACACCACCCCCTTCCCTTTCTCTGTCGCATTAAAGGTGGGGGGCGCCCCCACTGTCCCGGTGGCGGCGGTGAAGCCACCGCCGATGGCGACACCGAAGCCGTCGTCAGCCGCTGGGGTTGTCAGTCGCCTCGTCGACGCAACAAACTACCATTTTTGTAAATTTTCAAGTTTGATTTTAATTTAAAGCATGATTAAAAGGATGTGGGAGATGCATGTACCTTTGATTTGTGTTCTCATCGAGTTAGACCTTGGCCTCCTTTTTTCCTCCCGTAGTTAAAGTTTCAAACAAAAAGGAGGCTAAGGTTTCAAATTTAATTTATATTAGGGCTACATTAGTTTAGGGTTTAAAAATTTACTAAATTTTCCTTAGAGCAGGTTTATTGAGTTTTTGGTAGTCATTGTTGCGGTGGCACTCCGCTGTAGTCCTTAGAGGGTAGAGTAGATGGCTCATTCAATTCACATGTAAAAAAATTCCAAAATCATGTGATTATTTTACACTGAATTATAACATGGGTTTGGGTATTAGTCCCAACAGAGGGACTTGTTCAGTTGGGGGTATAGAGGGTGGAAATAAACCTCATTTCAATAGGTTAAGTTACTAAAATGCCCTTTTATATCTACAAACTCATTCCTACATCTTTCACAAGCTTATAAAGACAAATATATAATATATATATATCAAAGCAACTTCAACGACACATAAACAAAGTCATTCAAAAGCAAAAGCCTAATAAATCCATTCATTAAGCAAACCAAAAGTAACTTGAACCATCACATTTCCCATCAAATTAAGCGAACAAAATTCATGAATAGTGAAGAAATTTCAAAGTGAACTCGTCGGCTATAATAATTGTGATTTGTTGTGTGTTGTCTATTTGTATTAGTATGAAAGGAAATTGAGAATTTAATGGTAGATCTTGTAATGATAAGTCAGTATTTATATATATTTAGTACTTTATTTTAGTATATTTAAATATGAAAAAAGTTTCTAAATTATATATTAATTATATTTTTTTGGTCATTTTTAGGTGAAATGGAGTGCGCGGTGGGATTCGTGGCGAAAAAAATATACTGAAAATAGAGTATTTACATGAAGTGATCGAATGCCGGACAGTTTGCTTCGATTTAGTAGAATCTAAACAGTAATTCAAGATAAAAACAAACAGTCTAAAAGTCATGCAGATAAAAAGAAAACTGTACGAAATGCATGATAATGAGACTGTGAAACAATGAACGTACATCGAGAATGAGTGTCAAAGGAAACAATATAGAGAGGTGCCCAAGTAGTCTAAGACCACCGAATGCGGGTGCCACAGGGTCGGGGTCGCAGAGTCGCGGAAACGCCAAGCAGACTCGATCATCGGATGCGGCATCGCCGTACCTAAAATGTGGCGAATGAGGGATATCAACGGCGCCCCGGATAAAGCACATCTCATTCCGACCAAATACTGTGACTCGAGGTTATGGCCCCGGTTGCGAGCCAAGCAACCACTCCAATCGAGACACGAGTACGACTCACTTGGCCCTCGGACACTCATAAGAGTGAGAATTCCAAGAAAATGACATGATTCAACATCAATCAAACATGCAAGCTCAATGAACTACTGTACATTTTCTAATTGGTTTACTTACCTCGAAATCCGTAATTCGTCCTCAAGACGTCCCGTTCATGCCTCGATATGCGCACCCAACACCCGACTCCTATGTCCCTGGTGTCCATTTGTACCAATTAAAATTTTAGGGTCGCATTACGTGCAAGTATAATATGTGAGTATAGATTTGCCATTTTCATTTTCATAAAAATTAAGTTTTTAGCACCCTTTTTCGAATTATACCGGGGTGTCAAACGCCCAAAAAGCCTCGAACTCATTTTTTTCTAGCTTTCCCTATTTTTCATATTTTTCGAGGATTTTTCAGAATTTTTTCATAATTTTTATCTATTTTAATATATTTTCTGTAATTTACAGTTTATATAAAAACAGTTTAATTTAATTTAATAATTATTTTATTGGGGGTGGGTCCGGGTTGACCCGACCCGGTCCACGCGGATCCGGGTCGGCCCGGCCCGATCCACGCGGACCCGGGTCGGCCCAGCCCACTCGGGCCCCGGGTCGGTCCGACCCCACCCGGCCCGCTTGGTCATCTTCCTCACCAGAGCAGTTCATGCTCTGGTTCGATTTTTATTTTATTTTTATTTTTTTCTTTAGCGCTGGGGTTGGGCTTCCATCCCCAACCCCAGATGGGGTTCGTACGCAGGGGAGACCACTCCCCTGCCTTCCTCGAGCTCGGACAGAGTTCGCCACCCAAACCCAACGACCCACACATCGACAACAACAATCGACACAACAATAAGGAGATCCACTCACCTTGCTCGAGCTAGATCTCTCTCTCTCTCTCTCTTTCCCTCGGACTCTCTCCGTCTCTCCTTCTTCTCTCATTCTCTCCTTCTCTTTCGATTTTCTTCCTCTCTGGTTCACTGGTTTTTTTTTTTTCTTTTTTTTTTTTTTTGAATGTGTGGTTAAAACCACATCTTATCCACATATCTATATATATTTTATATTTTTGACTTCCTTATTAAGTAAGCTTGTGTCCTCGAGATTCGTACGGAGCGAAATTCGAGGCACATAAAAAAAACATATTTTTTAATGTTTTCCTAATAAATTGAGCAGCGCGCATCTCGAGGCACCAACCCGCCACATTTCACAAATCTCGATACTCGCGCTACACGCATCACGAGGCGTATCCAATGTAAACATTAAAACCACGATAGCCAATATAACCATATTAAGCTGCTATCTCGATCTCACGTCGGCACGCGACTCGAGACGCATCCCCGTTCGTGTTTCGGCTCACCGCATTCCCCGCTTATACTTTTTTCAACAATTAGCATTAAAATCTTAAATTGCACATTCTCAATGTCTCCACCCGAGACTCGAAAATACGTATTTTGACGAGTGGGTCTCACATACGACCTTGACCTGACACGTGGCACAAGTCAAATTTTTGGGCCGTTACAGATCGGATGCCGGATGGTTTGCCTCGAAATATGTTTTGCGCTGTGGGTAAAATAAGATACAACATATTTCAACCAATAAGGAGCTGCCACGTCAGCGTTTGACCAATCGAGTGTTGACACGTCGGTGCCACGCGTCATAGCAGCAGCCCAACAGCACGTCACTCATTGGTTTTCCTCAAATCGCAAGCCGCCATGTAGCGTGTCTACATCGTCTCCTCCAATCATAATGTGAATGGGGTAGGTATGTCACATAGTAGATATCAATATTTTAACATGAATTCTTTTGTGCAACAGGTCGAGGTTTGCAAAATTTGTGGAGACTATTCTCATTCTGTACATAATTGTCCATATCATCCACAGTATGAGAATTATCACTATTCTAACTATGCATCGCCACAACTCGACTTCTCTGGATTCATGTCACACCCACAGGTTCCTCAACATGAAGGAAATCAACAGTTTCATCAAAGCCTCTCCTTGGAAGATATGGTGCTGCAAGTGATGGAAAGTGTGCCAGAATGCCGGCAAATTTGCAATGAGATTCGAAAACTTGATTTTAGTTGCCCAGGCTCGAAGGACTTGGTAACTGACTTAGATCAATATATTGCCAGTCGTCAAAGAAAAATTGATGAAGCAGAGTTGTGTAATACACAAGCAACTTTTAACCCGAAGGAGGATGTGAGCGTTGATACATTGACGAATCTTGAGGTGCATGACGTTACACAGGTGGAAGACTATTTGACGTTACACAGGTGGAAGACTATTTGACGTTACACAGGTGGAAGACTATTTGATAGAAACATCCGACGAATGTGAAGTCTTTCAAATTGAGCCAGAGATTTATTATTGCACTAAATGAGGGAGAAGATGAGATGAACATTGATGTCAATTCAGACAAGCCGGAGAAGCCGCAAATAAAGAGCGAGGAAGACCAGCTTCTGGTGTTGGTACAACCACCCACCCTCCCATACACATTTGGTACACCTTATAAGGGGGTGGAAGTAAGGGAGCGTTTGCAGATCTTCTACACTGCCGACACCTTTTTGTTGGACGATCCTGATACGATAGATTCTTTCGTGTTGGAAGTTCCGGATGAGCTCCTAAATCTGAAATGGGGCGTGCATGCTTCATTGCCCAATTACATAGATGCGTTATTCGTTGTTGACATTTCTAAAGGAGAGGGCATTACGTGACCAATCATGCTAAGTCTAGCCAAAGACTTAAAAGAAAGGCGGTTCGTTGGGAGGCAGCCTAACTTTATTTTTATTTTATTTTATTTATTTCTTGCATTTATTTTAGTTTAGTTATAATTTTTTATTTTATTATTTATTATTTTAAATAACACTCTAATTTGGTCTTTTTATTTTTACAGGTGATGGAGGGTTGGAGCGTTAAGTTTTGTAGGTTTGACTTTGGATTACATAATTTGAGCATTATTTTTTAAGGAATTAACATGTTTATAGGATTTTAAGTGTTTTGAGACTTGGTTGGGACATACCTAACTTAAGTCACTGCATTAGTGACATATTCTTGCGTAGACCCAAAACCCTAAATTTCATTCCATCGCCTTGTTGATTTCACCCTTAGTTGAAAGACTTCGGGCTCGCAAGACTTGATTGGAATCTTTTTAGTTAACTCCTATGTTTACTAGTTCTTGCTCTTGTTATGATTGTTATTTCATAGTTTCCTTAGTCACCCACACATGAGAGATTTTGTCCGTTCACTAGTTTTTAGAGACTTTTTGTTATGCATGCATTTGTATCATTTCTTGTCCATGTTTTTCTTCACCACTATCTTTTTCTTTTTGTCATTCGAATGCCTTGACTTGTTTTAAACCTCGAGGACAAGGTTCAGAATAAGTTTGGGGATGCTTTAGGGATTGTGGATTGATTTGGAGGGATTCTTTTGCGAAAGACCGCAGGTGAGATCGTTTAATTTTTTTATGCGGTTATATGCGGATATTGGATGGTAATGGTGGTGTTTTATATCATTTCTTTCATTTCTTTCATTTCTTTTCTATTCAAAATTCCTTTTTCATTTCATTAGGAATTTATACACTTTCATGCATATATATGCATTTAATATATATATATATATAGTTATTTAGAGTCACCCGAAACTTTGTTCATGTCTTTGGTTGCGGATGAGTAAATTACAGTTGCCTTTTTAACTTGAAACTTAGAGAAAATTACGAGAAACATTTAATCAAGTTCGTAGCTCAGCATTTTTATGATTTCATGATTAGAGACTTAGATAATGGTTGGACTTAGTGCTAGATAACGAAAATGAGTAAACGGTCAAATTTATGCAAGTTATATTATTTTAACCCACATTAGGGTATTTGCTTGATTATAGTGAAAGTGAGAAGTACTAACATGAGTTTTTTTTATAAAAAATAGAGAGTCCCACAGGTTTCCATAGGAAATGGAGCAAGGAAACTTGTGGTGGAAAAAAATGAGAAAATCGGTCCATAGGAAATGGAGCAGGGACCGTATTAATTGAAAAAAAAAAGAAAAAAAAGATTTGGAGAAGAAAAAAAAATAAAACAAAAATGAAAAAAATGAATAAAGGTGGAAGTAGTGAAACTCCTCAAATAAAAGATTTAGTTCGAGTGCTTTCACTATATTAAGTGAAATTTGAACTTTTGTGGTTTAATTGTATAGACCAATAAAACTTGCGATTAGTTGATGACATTTGTATTGACCGATTCTATGTTTCAAAAGTGAGATCTTAATTGTGTTTAACTTGCGAGACTTGACATGTCATAACTCTGAAATTTCCTGAGTTATTTGTTAATTTGGTGACTATGTAAACCAAAGGAACTCCATGAATTTGGGTCGGGTATAGGATTAGTTGAGTCAGTGCATTATTATATTAGGAGTCTAGTTTAGTTTTTGTTGTCATTTACACCTTTGCTCGGGACGTGCAAAGTCTTAAGTTTGGGGGTATTTGATAAGTCGGTATTTATAGGTATTTAGTAGTCTATTTTAGTATATTTAATTATTAAAAGTATTTAAAATATACATTTAATTATATTTCTTGGTCATTTTTAGGTGAAACGGAGTGCGCGGTTGAATTTGTGGCGGAAAAATACTCAAAATGGAGTATTTACTTGTAGTGATCGGATGTCGAACGGTTTGCCTCGAAATACGCGTTGAGCTGTGGGTAAAATAAGAGACAACATATTTCAACCAATAAGGAGCTGCCACGTCAGCGTTTGACCAATCGGGTGTTGACAAGTCAGCGCCACGCGTCACAGCAGTAGCCCAACAGCACATCACTCATTGGTTTTCCACCAATCGCAAGCCGCCACGTAGCATGTCTACATCGTTTCCTCCAATCAAAGATCGTCGTGTCACGTACCAAGGGAGATCTTCCATAACAACATAGATGTACTCGTCAGGGAAATCATCCATAAGAGGGGTGGGACTCTCACCATTTTTAATTCTGTTGAGATGATCCGTGACTAGATTCTCTGCACCACTTTTATCTTTGATCGTGATGTCAAGCTCCTGAAGTAGGAGTATTCATATAATGAGCCTAGGTTTGGCATCCTTTTAACTCACCAGGTACTTCAAGGCAGCATGATCAGAGTAAATGATAACCTTGGTTCCCAAAAGGTAAGGCCGAAACTTCCCAAGTGCGAAGATAACAGCAAGCAACGAGCCCTTCTTAGTAGTGGTGTAGTTCATCTGAGCGGCGTCTAGAGTACGAGAAGCATAGTAAATGACATGTGAAGCTCTCTACTCTCTGTCCTAAGACTGCACCCACAACATAATCACTAGCATCACACATAATTTCAAATTGATGCTCCCAATTAGGGGCCTAAATCACTGGTGTGCTAGTAAGTGAGTCTTTCAGTGCATCAAATGCACTCTTACATGCCTTATCAAACTCAAAAGGTACGTCATTTTGAAGTAGACGGAATAGAGGTTGTGCGATTTTTAAAAAGTCCTTGATGAAACGACGGTAAAAACTAGCGTGTCCAAGGAAAGATCTAATCTGCCGCACATTCGTAGGGTAGGGAAGTTTCTTGATAACATCAATTTTAGCTTGGTCTACCTCTACGCCCCTTTCTAAGACAATGTGTCCCAAAATAAGACATTGGTCCACCATAAAATGACATTTTTCATAGTTCGGAATCAAGTTCTTCTCGATACACCTGCTGAGAACTTTTGTCAGATTGCTGAGACAACTATCAAATGAATCACCGTAAATGGTAAAGTCATCCATGAAGACCTCAATGAAATGTTCAACAAAATATGAAAAGATACTCACCATGCACCTTTGAAAAGCGGCAGGGGCATTGCATAACCCAAAGGGCATCCGCCGATAGGCAAAAGTGCCAAACAGATAGGTGAAAGTCGTCTTTTCCTGGTCTTCAGGTGTTACCGGTATCTGATGAAAATCGTAAAAAAATCGTCAAGACAACAGTAATGAGAACGACCAGCGAGTCTCTCCAACATCTGATCAATGAATGGCAGGGGGAAGTGATCCTTCCTGGTGGAAGCGTTTAATTTCATGTAGTCAATGCATACCCGCCATCCATTTTGAATACGGGTTGGAACCAACTCACCATGTGAATTGGTGACTACTGTGACTCCCATTTTCTTAGGAACCACCTGGATAGGGCTTACCCATTTGCTATCAGAGATGGGGTAAATCACACCAGCATCAAGGAGCTTCAGTATCTCCTTCTTCACTACATCCATCATAAGCGGATTGAGCCTCCTCTGGGCTTCTCTCGTAGGTTTCGACCCTTCTTCCATATATATATAATGCATGCAAGTGGAAGGGCTCAAACCTTTGATATCCACTATTGCCCACCCAATAGCTTGTTTAAACTTTCGGAGTACTCGAAGCAGCCTTTCTTCCTCCAAATGTGTAAGTTTGGCTGAGATGATCACAGGGAGCGTGTCATTATCACCCCAAAACATGTACTTTAAGTGCTCAGGTAATGGTTTCAGCTCAAGTGTGGGAGCTTTAACCAATGAGGGAGAAAGTTCGGAGTTAGAAGTAGGTAACTCCAAATAATGGACATTTGGGGGCGGGGGTTGGATTGAATCCAACTCGAAAACAACATCTTCAACATCAGTATCGAAGGTCAGATCACTCTCATGGATTTGAGTAGTGTCGAGATGATGCTTTAACATTATTTTAACTTCATCATCGCCACTCGTGAGCAAGGTCTGCTCAACGAGTGGATCCACACAGTCCATGGTATACACCACAGAAGACACATCGCTGGGGTATCGCATCGCATCGTAGATGTTAAACTTGATGACTTCACCATCGAACTCCATGGTAAGAGATCCATCATCAATATCTATCTTCGTCTTCGCCGTTTTCAAAAACGGACGTCCAAGGATTAATGATGAAGTATTGGGAAATGGATCCTCTTTCGTATTGACCACATAGAAGTCAGCAGGAAACACAAACTCGTTCACTCGAACTAGAACGTCCTCGAGAACACCGACAGGTCTGACAACGGAACGACCTGCTAACTGAATGACAATATCAGTCTCCTCCAATGGGCCTGCATGCAAAGTCTCGTAAATAGATAATGGCATAACATTAATGGAAGCGCCAAGGTCGCGCATAGCTCTTTGAATGCTTACATCACCTATAACACAAGGTACTGAGAACATCCTAGGATCCTTACATTTAGGGGGCAACTTCTTTTGTAGGATAGCCGTGATGATTTCTCCCATTTAGACTTTTTCGTTGCCTTTCAGTTTCCCTTTGTTAGTGCATAGTTCCTTAAGAGACTTTGCATACCTAAGGACTTGCTTCAGAGCGTCGAGGAGTAGAATATTGATCTCCACTCGCCGAAAGGTCTCAAGAATTTCTTTCTCTTCCTCATTGTGAAAAATGAGGTTTGACCTTAAATGTGGGTGGTGCTTCCTTTTGAGTAGTTACCATCTGTTTAGGGGCAGATGGAGTCACTACTACCTCGTGTTCTTCCTCATTTGCCTGGTCTTGGGCATTAGATGACATATTGTCCCGTTTGGGTCCCTCCAGCTTTGTACCACTACGGAGTGTAACTGCGTTAGCACTCGCGTTAGGATTCGGGTAAGGTTGCGAAGACAACTTTCCCTTATCCTCGAGACGTCCAATCTGTTGTGCCTGTTGGTCCACTTGAACTTGAATAGTTCAGACCGTCGATTTGAATTCGATGAAGGATTTCTCGGTGGTAGCCCTGAATTGGTTCATTTCATTCATAATTTGGCTTCGTTGGCTCATAAGGGCTTTAATCATATCCTCAAGTGAAGAGGAATTATTGGAAGGTGCAGGCAATGGTTGACCTCTAGGGATGAAGGTCTGATAATTCTTATTCTGAGGCCCGTAACTGAAGTTTGGGTTGTTCCTGGCCGTGACATGATTATTGCTATTCCCGAATGGGACTCTAGATGGCTCTCGTAACTGATTACCCATGGCATTGGCCTGTTGGTCATCATCAAAGAGTGTAGGACATTCATCAGTTGCATGATTCGTGGCAGCATATAAGCCACAAGCTTTGGCCTCCACTTTACCGGATGAGAGGAGACGTTCCATCATAGAGGCTATTTGGTCAATTTTCTGGTCAGTGGAACTCGAGATGTTGCCTGTAGTCAGACTTCGGTAAGCAGTAGCATCGAGATCACCATAAAGGAGTGACTGTTGTGCGATGTCCTCACACAGTTGCTTCATTTGGGCTGGAGTTTTGTCTCGAATGTGACCCCCACACGCATTATCGATTATTCGTCATTCCATGGGCGACATGCCAACATAGAAGAATCGAGCTATGACCTTCTCAGATTGGCCATGTTGCGCGCAACTAGCAATCAATCGCTTATAGCGGTCCCAATATGCGCCAAATGATTCGCCCGGCCTCATTTTGATGCTGCAAATTTTGTTGACGAGTTGAGCAACTCTATCCTCAGGGAAATATTCATTCAAAAACGCGGTTGCCATATCATTCCAGGAATTAATGCAGCCATGCAGAAGGTAGAAAAACCATTCCTTGGCTTTTTCTTTAAGGCAGAACGGAAAAGATATGAGCTTAACCGTTTCCTCGTTCACATTGGAGGGTTTCATTGACTTGCAGATAATATGAAACTCCTTCGGGAAAGTGATAGGGTCTTCATTCTCGCCACCATGGAAGGATGGTAGGAGATGAATGAACCCAGACCTCAACTCAAAGTCTCCAGCATCAACTGGATAGTTGATGCAGAGGGGTTGTTGCACCAGAAGAGCTTGAAGCTCATGATTGGCGTGACCCATGGTGATTTGGCAATTTGCAGCCATGTCCAAAAGATTTTGGCCTTCCTATTGCTTAAGTTGGGTCTCTATAATCCACCTATGAAAAGTTTTCTCTGGTTCAAGGTCGAAAGGTAATAATGAACCGATCGATTTTGACCGAGTGAGGTGTGGTAGCATAAAACTAAAATAAATAAATAAATAAATAAAATAATAATAAAAAGAAAAAAAATAAAAGAAACCTAAACTCAAAGTAAATAAAAATAAATTAACTAATCTAAACTAATAAAAAATTAATTACTAATCTAACTAACAAAATAAATAAATTAACTAAACTAATGTTAAAAATAATTAATATAACTAACTAACGCCTAAACTCAGGGTAAAGGCTAAGTCCCCTGCAACTGCGCCAAGATTTGATCACATGTCGTGCGTACCAAATATAACCCGCAATCGAGTTACCAACCACTAGGGTGTAGTAGTGGTAAATACGGGGTCGAATCCACATGACTTGAGTTTACTCCAAGTTAACTAAAAATATGGGGTTTTAGAAAATTCAATAAAATAATTAATTAAACTAACAAAAATAAAAAGTTCGCAAAAATTATTATCAATAATGAAAAATCACCAAAATCTCCAGTTCCACAAATCATAATCAAGATTCAATAACATTTAATGGTCCTCAATCTTTCCCAAATAAATTATTAATTTAATTCTCCTAGATTAGCCATGGAAAATCGACATCCGCCAGAAATTCCTAATTCCCCTAATTCTGATAGTCAGGACATCCGCCACTAACTATTTCCCTAATTAATGTATAACCCTAGACATCCGCAAATAAGGTTTAACACACTAACCGCAGTAATATAGATCTACGAGAAAACTAATCCTAAATAACCGAATCGCAACCGCTACCGATTTAACCTCGATTCAATTGTTGTACATTCAAGAACCGAAAGGGTTTTACGGAAAACGGGTGAATGTTTGTTACTTTATTGGTCTAAAAGCACAATTACACGGATACTAATATTCCAAATAACAATAGATTGTCCACCTAAAAGCATGCGCTGACCACATACATACCCTAGATCTAAATCATAATAATAAAACCAATAACAATGAAATCGGAGAAATTAAATTAATTAAATAATAAAATAAAAGATCTCACGTAATATGCTTTGAATCCATAATTCCGACTTGCTTTCCCTTCGATTTAGGCAAGAAATTGATTAGCCGGACATCATCTTCAAAAATCACTACTAAAAATAATAATTGATCTCTAAAAAATACAAATTAATTCTTGCTACAATAATACCTAGGTTCCTAATATATAAAAATACTCCAATTTGTACTCGGATACGAATTTTAGGGGTTAAGGAGGTGACTCGTGCGCCGAGGAGCATCATAGGGGTGTTTTTAGATCAAAATTCGGACTCTGCCACGTGTATCAGCGTGATTCGTTGTTTTTTGTTGCCGCGCCACATGTCAAAAGCCAATTGAACCGCCGTTGCCGACTCTCTAATTTGTCGTTGCCACATTCACCGAGCTCCTGGCGCATTCGGTTGGGTCTGCTGACTCAGCGCCACGTGTCATCACGTGATTGGTCGAACCACGTCGCTGATACGCGCTGGACGAATAGAAGCTCGCCACTTGGCGTCCAAATGGAACAGAAAATTCGTGCGGCTATGCGCAAAAATCTGGGAGTTTGTGAGAGCACGAATCTCGAGGCATATCGACGAAGGTTGTGCGAGAAGAAGGAATGGCGCTGTGTGACGTGGCCTTGTGGTGCTGACGCGGCGGCCCGTGATTGGTGACGTTGGCTTTGTGTTGACGCTGTGGACCAACAGACGCGTGACACTTGGCACCCACGGTGTTGCGACCCGCAGACGTGTCATCTTCTGATTGGTTGAAACATATTGTCGGCTATTCGACCTACCGAGCAATGCGTATTTCGATGCAAACTGTCCGGCATCCGATCACTGCAAGTAAATACTCCATTTTGAGTATTTTTCCGCCGCGAATTCAACCGCGCACTCTATTTCACCTAAAATTGATGAAAAATAAAATTAAATATATATTTTTAATACTTTTAATAATTAAATATACTAAAATAGACTACTAAAAAATTGTAAATACTGACTTATCAATCACAGAGCAGTAGAGATTCAGAGTTTGGAGACTAGTAATGCGTTTAAGGCGAACGACCACAGATTGAAGATCTTCTATGAAGACTTCCCGATCCATAATTTGAAGGTCGTCTCACTTGCAACGCCAGTCTATACTGATTGACAGACTCAAACCAAGTCGAGCCAATGACTTTAACCAAAAGCGTTATTGGGAAGCAGCCCAAACTTTGATAAATATCATTTGGTTTATTTATTTTTGTATTTTTTTTTTATCATTTTGCATGAATTTATATCGTTTCCTTCATCTTATATTTATCATGTTCTTTCACCATCTTGTTTGTATTCTATGTGTGGACCTCTCGACTTGTTTTGAACTTTGAAAGTAAGGTTCAGAATAAGTTCGGGGGTGTTTTAAGGATTGTGGATTGTTTTGAATGGATTTTTTGCGAAAAAACGCATGTAAGATCATTTATTTTTTTATGCGGTTATAAGCAGATTTTGGATGGTAATGGTGTTGTTTTACATCATTTCTTCCATTTCTTTCATGTCATGTCCATTCATATTTCTCTCTTATTTCATTAGGATTTAATAAACTTTCATGCATATATGTATTTAGTATATATGTATATATATTTTTTAGTTATATAGAGTCACCCGAAACTTTGTTCATGCCTTTGGTTGTAGATGAGTAATTTATAGTTGCCTTTTTGACTTGAAATTTATGGAAAATTAGGAGAAACACTCAGTTGAGTTCGTAGCTCTGCATTTTTATGATTTCATGATTAAGGACTTAGATGATGGTTGAATATTGTGCTAGATAATGAAAATTAGTAGATGGTCAAATTTGAATAAGTGATATGCACATTGGGAGATTTGCCTACTTATAGTGAAAGTGAGAAGTATTAACATGAGTTTTCTTAGTGTAGAGTGTCCTATAAGTTTCCACAGGAAATGGAGTAAGGAAACTTGTGGTGGGAAAAAGAAGGAAACTTGTGGTGGGAAAAAGTGAGAAAATTCGGTCCATAGGAAATGGAGCAGGGATCGTATTTGTTGAAAAAAAATTTGGAGAAAAAAAGTGTGAAAAAAATATAAAAATAATTTGAATAAAGGCGGAAGTTGTAAAACTCCTCAAATAAAAGATTTAGTTCGAGTGCTTTCACTATATTAAGTGAAATTTGAACTTGCGTGCTTGAATGTATAGACCAAGAAAACTCATGATTAGTTGACGGCATTTGTCTTGACCAGATCTTTGTCTTGAAAGTGGGATCTTAATTGTGTTCGGATTGCAAGTCTTGACATATCATAACTCTGAATTTTCTGAGTTGCTTGTTAATTTGGTGGCAATGTAAACCAAAGGAACTCCATGAATTTGGGTCGAGTATAGGATTGGTTTAGTCAGTGCATTATTATATTATGATTCTAGTTTAGTTCGTTTTGTCATTTACACATTTGCTCGAGACGTGCAAAGTCTTAAGTTTGGGGGTATTTGATAAGTCAGTATTTATATATATTTAGTACTTTATTTTAGTATATTTAAATATTGAAAGTTTCTAAATTATATATTAATTATATTTTTTGGTCATTTTTAGGCTAAACGGAGTGCGCGGTTGATTTTGTGGCGGAAAAATATTTAAAAGGAGTATTTACATACAAGTGATCAGATGTCGGCCAGTTTGCCTCGATTTACGCATTGAGTGATAGCTAGAATAGGAGACAAAATATTTCAACCAATAAGGAGTTGCCACGTCAGCATTCAATCAATTAGGTGATGACACGTCAGCCCCATGCGTCACCCAACAGTACAATAGCACGTCACTCAGTGGCTTTTGTCCAATCACATCTCGTCACGAAGCGTCAATAAACCGTCCAATCACGGGTCGCCGCGTCAGCAATCAAGGCCACGTCACACACCGTGCATCTTCTCATTGCTTCAGCTGCCCATCGATTTGCCACGGGATGCGTAACAGGATAAACTCCCAGATTTTCGCTCCGCTTTCGCGCGACTCGCTCTCCGTCCCTGCTTGCCACGTGGTGCATTCTGACCCTCTCACAGCGTCATCGCATGGGGTATCCGCCAATCGAAAGCAGACACGTGGCATGCCCGCACAACACCGCGCGTCATCGCAACCTCTGTCGTTCAATCCATTTGCGACACGTCAGCAAGCGATAGCAGGCGAGCCAATAGCGTTCTTACAAGTGGCAGATACCTATTTTCAAGCTAAAAACATCCCTACGATGCTCATCGATGAACGAGTTACCTCCCCAACCCCAAAAATTAGTTTCTCTCACCTCCCGAGACCAATTTTTAGTAGTTTTATATATTAGGACCTTATGTATTATTGAAAAGAACACCGACTTTTTTTTTTTTTTAGCATCGATTTTATTCGACTATGATTGGCTAATCAACTCCTTGCAAAGGTCGAAGGGGAAGCAAGTCGGGATTATGGATTCAGAGCATATTTTGTGAGATCTATTATTTTATAATTTAATTTAATATCTCATATTTTATTGCTGCTGATTTTAATTATTATGATTTAGATCGAGGGTATGCATGTAGCGAGTGCATGCTTTTAGGTGGACAATCTACAGTTATTTGGACTATTAGGATTCGTGTAATTGTGCTTTTGGACCAATAAAGTAACAAACACTTATCCGTTTGCCGTAAAACCCTTTCGGTTCTTGAGTGTGCAACAATTGAACCTACGTTAAATCGGGAGCGGATGCGACCCGATTATTTAGGATTAGTGTTCCCACATATCCAAATTAATGCAATTAGTGTGTTAAACCTGATTGGCAGATGTCTAGGGTTATATATTAATTAAGGAAATAGTTAATGTCGGACGTCCTGATTATCGAAATTAGGGAAATTAGGAATTTCTGGCGGACGTTGATTTTCCATAGCTAATCTAGGAGAAATTGAATTAATAACTTTTTGGGATGATTGAGGACCATTAAATATCATTGAATCTTGATTCTTGCTTGTGGAACTATAGACTTAGGTGATTTCTTCTCATTGATATTGTTTTTGCGAGCTTTTTATTTGTGCTAGTTTAATTAATTATTTTATTAAATTTTTGAAAACCCCCATTTTTAGTTAACTTGGAGTAAAACTCAAGTCTTGTGGATTCGACCCCGCATTTACCGCTACTACACCCTTGTGGTTGGTAACACGATTGCGGATTATATTTGGCACGCATAACACGTTACCAGTAGGATCGCACTATATAATTAATAAATTCAGTTGAAGTTTGAACAAGTATTTAGTTGTACTAAATATGTCATCGATGGATAATGTTGATTCATGATCATAGAAATTAATCGTTGATTTGATTCGCGTGCTGACGGTAACTATAGTGCTACATTGATATACTAATATCACACACCATAGGTTTTGTGTTAAAGAGTCGAGAATAGTAAATGAATGTGTGTTTTGAATGTTTATGATGAGGGTATTTTGGTCATTTGAAAGTTGCCAAGATTGAAATAAAATAATACCACTAAATTCATGGTTTTAAATTATCCCAATCATGTGGGTTAAAATAATCCTACGAACAATTTTATACTCGAACTGAACACCAGTATTATTTAGTACCACCACTTATCCCACCTTACCCTATGAACCGAACAGACCAATAAGGTTTTCATATGCATTGCATGGAGGTTTGCAAAAGTGCTATGTAGTGAAGGAATTTCATAGCCCACTTTTGTGTGGTTTTCTCTATGCTCGCTTTTAAGTTTTCTTTCAACAAAAGTTTATTTTGAGAGTAACTGCAAATGTGGGAAAAGGTGGAGTATTCGTGTGTGTAGTTTAGCTTGATCATCTTGGTCGTTGCAAGTTAGATTCTTATTCTTTTTGTGGTGGATGGTTAGAACCTCGGCTCTTGTATTCTAATTCTTGTGATGTATGTGACGACTCAAATCCTAAAAAAAAAAAACTGCCCTAAAAGCAAATTAGTAATTGTGAGAACCCTAAACTGGTTCGATTCTAATATAAAACAAAATTAAAAACTTTAACCATCACTAATTGACGTACAAACCCTAAATACAAAAGAGGCGAGCTTGGTGGCATTGGTGATTCAATTTGGTGTTGGTGAAAGGTAAAAGCATCCCTCTAATTGTTATGTTCTTACTTGTGATGAATAGAAGTCTTGGTTGGGTTCAAATGGTGTGGGGAACCTAAGAAAGATGACGTCGTTCGACATCGCTGGTGGTAGTCTAGCCGCTGGCATCGCCAGAGAGAACGGCGGCAACCGCCGTCGTAGCCAATACCAAAGGGGCCGCCACAAGAGACACCCTCTTCGGACAATAAGTGGAGGAGGGGTGGCACTCGAACACCCCCCCCCCCCCCCCCCCAGTGCTGACCAGGCCAAGGGGGCCGCCGCTCCTTGCCAGTCGGGCAGAAGGCTTCCCAGTGTCGACATCTTCAGGTGTCGTGCCCGAGGGTGGTGAGGCGAGGGAAAGCCATGCTCTCTCCCCCCTCTCTTAGCCACCAAGCGTTGGACACCACTAGGAGCTTCATGCCCCTTGTTCATCCATGTGATCAATTGGCCCCTGGACTATCACAGGGCCAGTATGACCTAAAACGGCAGTTGACCAGGGGCCTAACAAAAATGAAATATATATATATATAAAAGTGAAAATAAAAATATAGATATTATATATGGATATATAGTTATAAACAAATAAAAAAAACAATATGCTTCCAAATGGGGCGCACACTTGAGCCCCGAGGGAAAGTTGGGGCGGGCCCCCACCCTTTGGCCCTTTCACGGGCGAAGGGAGACCCGCGGGGACTACACTAGTGGGTCTCACCGCGAAGTAATTGAATAAACAATTAATCTTGAGTTTCGAATCGTCAAATAATGCGATTGTTGTTTAAATTGTCTAGATTCGCAAGGAAGTTCACATCGAGCCACGAGCATGCGAGCTCGACCGAGAGAGTTTAGTTTGGCGAATCAGGGTAAGTGGGGAGCTTCACTCATGCATTAAATATGACTTGAATATTAGATAAATAGAAATGTCACGTTCATATTGAAAAACTTGGGTTTAAGTTGCATTTAGTCAATGGTAAGAATATGCTAATCTATGGAATGTATGTGATATGAACATGTGTTATTCGATCAAAATTGGTGATGTGGCAGTATTCTCATCAAAAGAGAGTGGTTTGCGCTACGAGTAGTGGTGGTGTGGCAGTGTGCTTACTAAAAGAGAGTGTTATATACCATAAATTGCAGTGGTGTAGCTATGATCCCACAAAAAAAGAGTGGTCTACACCATGAAATATCAAGTTCACAAGTGGTCATAATCGGTGATAGCTTGGAAACATTTACTATTGGTTTGATGAAACTAGATGAAGGTCACAACGACCATTGGGACCATCAATGGTTCACATCACCTCGAGGGTGAGTGTTTCAGTCACCAGATTCATACCATTAGCTAGTATGCATTGAATGGGACAACAATTTATATTTATTACTATTCCTTATGGTAAATCTCTTGTTGGACACCATTGCATGAATAAATGGAATTTATTACAAATCTCGAATTCTCTTTTATGATGTAGTTTCAAAAGAATGCTCATTTTCTTGCTTTTTGAACTATGAATCTTACCTTTATGTTTTACTGGACTTAAACTTGTTTACACACCCTCTACAAACAAGAACCATGTCTCCTTTACTTTTCATTAAATGCTTTAAAATTCGATTTATTACTTCAAGTGTAGAATTATTTTGCTTTATAGGTAATACTTGCATGTTTAGTGTTTCAGCGAGTCTTCTCTCTTATTGAGCTCTATTTGTTCATTAACTCACCACACTTACATCTCAGGTATCTATGTCGGCGTTAGATTGAGAAAAGGGAGAGGCAATAGCTTTAGGCCTTCTTTCTTAATGTGAGTCTTTTAATGTATTATTTATATATTAGTTTTTAAAACTATTTGACTTAGGTTATATTTTAAATAGGTCTTTTGGGTAGGTTGAACTCTTCCTTCCTTTAGTTGATTTACTTGGAAGCCGACTTATTTAGCTTACAAAATGAAAACCTATTTGTAGTTCTTGATAAACATAAGGAATATTCTAGATTTTATTCTGCAGATTTATATCATTATTGTCTTTATCTTAATCCGTAAGTTGATTTAGGTGAGTCAGACCGCTCGCTTAGGCCCATTGGGTTGTTGGGTTTGGGAGGCGGTCTGGGCCGAGCAACCCTACCATAGGTTGAGAGAAGCTCGTTTTAGTTGATATAAGAGCATAGGTATTAGAACATAGAGAAACGTTAGGTTAGTGGAACCTAAGTCTTTAGTGCCTTTAAGATTTTAAGGTCAAGTTTAAGTTAGACGAATCAATGGTATGGGACATTGAATCAAAGTTGAATTGACATATATAAATGATAAATCCTAGGATGGGATAGGATAAATGAAATCTGACAAAAGATTTATTATGTTGATTATGTGTTGCCTTGTATATATGAATATATCGTTAGATATATAGATAATTTTCTTCTCTTAAAACTAGGAACTCGAGTTCCACGAGACGGGAATGACAATGAACGGCGCAAGGAAATCAAAGCAAACTCTTTGGAAGAGTCCACGCGCACTTCAAATGATGTTTGCAATAACTGCTGCAAAAATGACTACTGCGAGAATGAATAAGCTTCGATTTGGAATTACATGGAGATGCGCCTATACATAATGGTAGTGTAGCAAATAAAATAATCAAACAAGAATCATGAGACTTGAATGGGCAGTGAGATGTCGCGCTACATACACAAAGGGAGTAGTGATGTGGTCACACTTTAGAGAAGAAACTCTAACACTTAGAACTTTATTAAGACTATTAAAATTCATGATATCTTGGTTAAAGGAAGTTAATGATCCTAATTAGGATGCAAGTGAATTTTAGACTCAAACAATAAACTAAGTTAGTTTGGCTAGGTAGTTAAACTTGAAGACTTAATTTAAAATAAGATAGACGCATGTACTCTTAAACGTCTAACTCTTGACTAAAGATGCGAATCATTGGTCTATAAGTCGACTAGAAGGTCAATATTATGACTAGACTTCTACTGTTTTATGTAATCCATTTTTCTCAGAAAATTATTTTTCGACTATATTGGACTATAACTTTTGCGCTGATTTATCGCACTTTCATGAAATTCTAAAGAAGAACTATGCTTGTTGTACAAGATTTGAAAGCGTAAGCAAGTATAAAAGGAAATGAATCATTTTCCTTAGTATTCGAAAATGAAAATGAAGTGAATAGACTTTTATGCATTTCAAAAACTCATTATCATAATTTTTCTCAAAATATATACTAAGTGATTCGTATCATTGAAATGGAATGAACTGTCACGGCCCAATAGTTAATTCTCGTTTAATTCATTAATCATGACAAAATGACCCGTGACGTGGGACCCACAGTGCGATACGTGTCACTACCGAGGCACGGTGGCCAAGGCAAATGTTATATTTGTTGTGTTGTTTGCCTAGCGTATTGTATATGTGTAGACTACTAAGTCATTTACGGGTATGCAGATACCGAGACGAGCAGGGACGCGGCTCCAGTCGAGTGCCGACGTAGGCCCGAGGTAGCAGCTCGTGGGGTAAGTGTATTCAATTGGGAATGTGGATCGATGTCTCTCAGTATTACTTAAATAATTTCATGTACTCACCGTCTAGTTTGTGATGGTGGGTGCAGATCAGCCGAGTAGCAGACCAGGCAAAGAGAAGATTGGTGACTACCTCTGAGCCGGTGGAAGACTGCTACGACATTCTTTTGTACGTTTTATATGCTTTTGTATAACATTTTTTATGTACATGCTAGTTTGCCTTTTCGGGTTGAGTGATAGGAATATAGAACTAGACACATGTTATATATATCACCATTTTTGTTGATATATGCATGTGATCACTATTCCTGGTTTTTCCACAATAGGTTAGGCCTTGTGTTCCATTAGTAACTTAATAAGACTTTCGCTGAATAATTGGTTAGAAAAAAAATTTAAGTAACTCTGATTTATAGACAACCATAGGTTAGTCACTAGAACAAGTAAGTTAACGTAAGTGGTATCATAAATGATAGGTGTGTAGGTGTTTAACTAAGGCTGACTAATTCCTTGTTAGGTCCTATAGGGGAGATTAGAGCTTAATTAAGGGATTAGGCCGGGCGGTGCCCTCATTTGTAGTTGGGGTCGTCACATGAACCTGACTGATGAGTTTTCAACTCGTCTTGAGAATTCGAAATGTAGTTTAAATAAAACGAAGTATCTTAAAACGAGTTTTGTAAATGTGGTTGAGATCTCTTGGATGATTGAATTTACTACAGTTTGAACCTAATTTGAGTTGTGCGAAAAAGTTTTACTAAATTTGAAGTTTTAACTTAATGAAATGCAACGTAACGATTTGGATCTAAACTATCATTCCATGAACAAAAACAAAAAACAAAAAAACCTTTGTATAGTCTTATGATTTACTCTTTAAATTGCATCAACCAAAATGATTTAAAAATGCATTTACAGTCGCTCGAAACGCGAGGGTAATTTTATATTTTTTTGTGAAAACAACTCTATTTTAGGAATATAGTTTTTGATGAAAACTTAAGACTTTAAAAAAGTTTCGATCTGGATTTGACATAAAGTAATTGAATCACCTTACTCAAGTTTTAATCGAACTTATGTAAAAGAAAGTTACATCTAAACCTGTATTCAATGGGTTGAATATCGAAACTGAGGAATTCTAAAATGAGGGTTAATGTGAAATATAAGTATACAACGTACTGATCAGTAAATGAGAAGTTGAAGAGTACCTCAGAATAACTCAACGAGGAAATTTAGTGAATCCAAAATGTCAAACTAGTACACTCAAAGATAGGCAAGTTACTAAAATTGGGGATTCCAAGCCAAGGATTATTTTCGGTGGAATTTTCACATGTAAAGATCACGTTTCCAAGTAAAATTTGTAGATGTTGTAAGGAATCTAGATCTGAGATTAAGATGATACTAATTAAAGGCAACTGACATAAAGATAAATTGTTCTAATTTAACTAGAAGTGAGTTAACTCATAAAGTAGGGGATACCAAAATTCGATAAATCATCTTCCAAATGAATGTTAGGTACGCAGTGACAGTACCATAATTGAGAAATTGAGGAATATCTTAAAATTGAATGTTTTATATTAGTCAAAATGTTTACAACTTAAAAGGTGTACACCATTGTTAATGATATCGTAATAAATTCAAAGATAGGTTAACCATTAAAATCGGAGATACCCAGCTAAAAGAATATCTTTAGTATGATTGTTAGATAATGGACACGTGAACTAATGACTATGAAGTTAAAGTGAAACCTAGCCTGATTGATAGGGGACAATTAAATAAAAATAATATCGAGGAATAAATATTGCCACCTAACTGAAGCCAACGATAACTGAATCTTTAAAAACGGGAATCTTAAGGTAGGATCGATCCGTGGATAAAAAATATGAAAGAGTAAATTGGTGGTATGAAGAATTGTAATCCTAATAGGGAAGAAACTACGATAGTTTTTTGTAGCCATAAGACTTCCAAGTGGGAGTACCGTGTTCCAAAAACTTAAAATTCTAAATTGAAATGGTAATGTCTTGAGAAGTCCTGATAATCACTTATGGAAAGTAACTCAAAATTTCTCGGTAAGAAAAAATGTTACTTTATGAGTAGGACTAAACGATTTTAGGAAGAATAAAAGAACAATCAATGATAGGTTGACAATTAATATTGGGGATCCTAAGCTAGGATCGACTCTCAATAAAGTTAATATCATGTAACACGAACAATGTGATAATTAAGAAGGATGAGGAAATATCTTAAGCTAGTATAAAACATGTATCTCTAAATGGAGATGGGATCTTCTAAATTTGACACAATTAAGAATTGTTAAACAAAGTGGTTCTAGCACTTGAAAGCTTGAGAATTTATTGTAAATCCCAAAGTGAGAATCCTAATCGAATGGCGTGAGAGAAACTTGAAAAGAAACCTACATGAGTAAGTGATAAGTTTGCAAGAACAACCAAAATGTTGAGGGTATCAACAAGTGGTGAGATGCACGAACAATTAAGGTTGATGCCTTAACAAGTAGACCAAAAAAAAGAAAACTATTATGATATAAGCAGACATCAACTCGAAGTTGGGACACCCTTGAATCAAGGTTTTAAATGGCATGACGTGCAAGTTACACTCATCTAAGTAATAAGTACACAGTTGTGTGTGTACATTACTTTTGGAGTACCTGAAGAACAAATAAAAGTAAGATAATAGTAATGCACACGAGTAATAAATTGAAACATTGAAGGTGAATTATGAACTTAAAATAATTGGATCATAAGGAGTTATGAGTCCTTAATGACAAAACCTGAGGTATGGTTTATATATTCTCAAGAAACGATATGGAAGTTAAACCTCCATTGATTTCTTAGTGAGAGAAGTTCTAAATAACTATAAGAGCTAAAGAGTTTGCTCATGAGGACGATAAGAGACGATTCTGTAATAAATGTAAACCTTAACAACACCAAAAGAATTTAAAACAGTCACCAGGATTGTGACGGCCCCTCTCTTAAATCTCGGGCACCGCCCGACCTAATCCCGTAATTAAGGCCTAATCATATCCACGTAGGACTCAACTACGTATTAGTCATCCTTTACAATCTAAACACATATTTTTTCGTGTTCAAGATAAGTAATACGCTAGTCCTACTAGTTTATAAAATCTAGAGTTAATTAAAACTTTTTATTAAATTAATTATTTAGCAGAAGTCTTATTGGTTATGCGGAAGCAATTAGTAGATTAATGCGAAAGCCATTTATAAAATCCTAAGTGTGGAAAACCAGGAAATGACATCATATATATAAATTCCTCAAAATGCAGTGAAACAGTAAAATAGTCTAAGTCAAGTGGGGAAACTAATGCTCAACCCAATATACAACCCAAATAGTATTTGAAAGACATATATAACATATACAATCAAAATACGAAAAGAAGACCTACGATCGATGCAGTGACGCGCCGCGGGCTCAGGGATAGTCGCCGATCTTCTCCTTGCCAGGCCTGTTGGTAGACGGCTCTACACCCACCGTCATAAAAAGAATGGTGAGTACAAGAATAAAGCATTAATCCCCGATGACAAGTTTAATTTGCATTTCCAAATATTCAAACAGTATTTAAAAGCATATCAATGGGAAAACTGGAAAATAAACCATATGCGAGTAAATACCAGAGTTAAACAAGTGATACTGACACTAGGCTAAGTAGTGGTGATTTAGGTCCGGTCGGCAGTGAAACGTGTCACTCCGACTCAATAATCATATAGCATAAGGGACTCTAACCCAAGTGTTACCAGGGACTCTAACCCCGGTATGTAGACCACCACATGGACTCTAACCCTGAGTGTCATACAGTGTCAGGTAACACGTGCCGACATCCCCAGGGACTCTAACCCCGTGAGTCGCACACACCTCGATCGAGTACGGACTTAAATGCGAAAACTACTTTTATAATTTCAAGAAATACCAAGTATGGATTGTCATGGCATATGCGCATCTACACACCTAAACAAATAAGGAATACAAGTCCTCTTAAACATTTATAAGATATTCATTAGCCTAATAACATGTTATTTATCATTCAATCCACATTTAAAACAACAAGAATAGACATAGCATGGGATAGAATCAATTAATCAAATCAAATGAATTGATATCATGCAAACTAGACTCATCAAGTGAGCATAGACACAAAGAGCACATGATATAAGAATATAAAGGCAAAATAATCCAAAGGACTATGCAAGGACAGCAATTAATAGAAATGAAATACCAAGTAAAGTTGTCATTGGGTATACTCACAGCAACAAAGTAAAGTCATAGCTTTACCGGCCTCCCGATACTCCAAATCTCGTATTTGCTCTCCCATACCCTTTTCCTAGGTTCCTGAGTTTGGTAGCTCATTAGTTTAAATATAGTGGGTTTAAGCTCAATTTAGTGGTGTTTATTGTGTATTTAAATTGGTTCAATAGACTTTAAATCAATCTTCCTAAATCAGTCCATAAAGACTAAATTAAGTCTCAATTTCAGTCTTACACTTTAACGCAGTTTTTAGGCATGAAATGGTCAAATTTTGAAATCCTCCACTAGGAAAATTATTGTTGTTCTCTCTCTTAGCTTTTCAGAAAGGTTTAGTTTGAAAAATTCTGATTTAGAATGAAGGAGATATCATGATTTTACTAGACATAGGTCTAATTGGAATTTAATCCGATCAGCGGATTTAGAAAACCTATTCCTCCCAATCTATAGTTTCTAAAAATGTAATTTTTGGTCACGAGGCAGAAAATATATCCAAATAGAACATACTAAAAGATCAGCTCATTTGGATAATTAGTTAGGGAGTTATGCCCTTAATAGATTTAGTTTCAAAACTTTCCTTTTTAATTCCAACACCTAATTGTAGAGCATTTTTGGACGTATAAACATTTAAATCAAAATACCTTTAGTTAAGAAAAGTTATTCCGCTTTAAATAAGCTTTCAGATGCCACTAGTTTGGATCAATTTGGATCTAAATAAAGTGCTACTTCAATATAGTTGGATTATCGGCTTGAAATGAGGAATCCAATGATATAAATTAATTTGAAATAATCAATCATCTACTATCTGAAATTAGCCTAAAACTAGAACTTGTTCTAATTTCAATTAAAAAGATGTTTACCTAGTTGATGTAGCACCCTAGCTTGAGAATTTCTCACCAACTCTAATGGGTTCCTTCAACACCTTGATGATTCACTCGTCTCCAGCAATTCCTTGTTCTCCAACAAAAATGAATGAGTGATTTGGTTTGCATATTGTTTGATCACTAGTAATATATATTAAGGTGATGTTCCTTCCTAGACTTTAATCTTCATGGATTTATGTATCCTTAGGAATATCTAATGATCCACATTTGTCATATATCCCACTAACTCCCACTAACTCAACCTCAAGTTACACCATTTCATTACTCACCTAGTTCCTAGATGTGCCAATGTGCATCTCTAGACCAATCTTATGCTTTCCATTTAATTTACTTAACTATAGGCCTTTAATTTGATTTACATTAACAAACACAACCGTAAGCTTATAAGTAATTCCTTATTTCATATTAGTATTAAATAAGACTTACCAAAATGCTAACTACCCAGTTTCTTGGCTCGCACGCTACTCGAGGCGTCTCCCCGCTCTCGTCTCGACGCCTACAACTGTATAAATCGACTTAGTAAGTCTACAAAATACATAACACTAGGCACACATCAATACAAAAATATGATATACCTCAGCCACGTGCCTCGGTCGATGCACGTATCACGGTGTAGGTCCCACGTCAAGGGTCGATGATCCTGATTAAGGAATTAAAACAGGGTTAAAGATTTGGGCCATGACAAGGATTGTGAGAGTTGATTGGTACAAGGACACTATACGACAAGTTTCTAGAAATTTGAGTGATTACAATAGGAGATTTTGGTATGAAACAAAAATCACGATGTAATAAAACGCACACAAATGAGTATCGAAAACCGCTTAGAGATAGTGACGATGATGATTATTCCACAGTTTACCAAAGGTGGAAGCTTGTTGTGTAAGTAAACGGTTAAATGTGATGGCGAAGTTACGAGGTGGACCGTTGGTCAAAAGTGGACTTGAATTATGAACCTAGAATTAATGGACATTGGGGGTTTTTATGAAAAATGAGAATTTTGGGGATTTTATTGAGGATTTATATTGGGTGATTTTCTCATAATGCGTGCTTTAATACCCAAAAATGCTCGAAATGTGGAAAATTGTTTTAAAGCCTAACCTAGATTAATTTTCAATTATGAATCACAATTTGGAGTGAAACTTGGGATTCGGATATCCGAGGAGTAGATTTGGAGGGATTCCGAGGTTTTCTAGTTGAACAGGACTGGTAAATATATAAGAAATCGAAAATTATATTTAAGCCTAGACAACGTAATTTTCGATGTCGAACAATAATTTTGAGTCAAAAATAAAATTCAGGCATCTGAGAATTTATTTTGGAAGTATTTATGGAGTTTCGGGACGCTATTTGGTCAGTTAAATTGCAAATAATTGAGAAAATGGTGAAGTTGTTGTAGAGGCTTACAAGACGTATTAATGAATTGTAAGACTGAGATTGGAGCCCCGTGTGAACTAACTTACCGACTTGGAGCACAAGGGAGTTGCGATATCGTGTTTGTAAGGTTAAGTAAATCCCATAGTAATCTTTACATTATATGATTATAATTTCGTATAAATTGCATTGATTCTTGATATTGCATTTTTGCATACACGAGTTGAAAGGATAAGGCAATTCGAGTCTCCTTATAGTGTCTACCTGACTGTATTACAGTGTAGAACTATTTAGTAATTACCTGACTGTGTGCATAGGGTATATTAAGCTACCTGACTGTGTATTACAGGGTAAAACTTATGGTTTCTACCTGACTGTGTATATGGTAGAACTATATTATGTTTGTGGGGCTAGAGTCACTGATACTTTGCATCCCGTGATTATCATAAGATCACGTTGAACCATATCATACTTTGATATACTCGAGGAACGAGACTCGTTTGGTTATCTTCCCCGTACATGAGTCCTTATTATTGTTTACTTACCAATTTCGGAGAACGTTATCTGATTATGGTCAGATAACAAAAAAGGATGGATTCACTGTTGTATTTAAACTTATTGGATTATATTCTTCGTTTAATCTCTTGGATTATTATGGATTTGATTATTAAAAGCGTACTAGATAGTGTCAAATTTACTTATTTTACGCTATCAAGTTTTTATAATTAGATAATGAAAAGTTCTAGTGACGACAAAGGAAAGGAAAAGCTTTCCAACTGTATGTGACTTGCTTAGTTCTTTTTTCTATGTATATATTGGTTTTTGAATATATTATATTGTATAAATGAGTTTATGGGTTCAAGTGTGATTAGGATTTCCTTTGGAATGACGGAGACAGTTTTAGGACAAATTGAGATAACTCTTGAATTAAGGTAATATTAGCTTAAGGTTTTTAGTATTTCAGATCAAGTGAAAATGAATATATAATTTCGTAAATGTAATTTATATTGTTATGAGGTGGATTGTAAGCCGTCATTGGAGTCGAACTCTAATTGGTATTATGGATAATGTTGGATAAGGTATGAAGATATGACTTGGTGTCCAATTTTATGTTTGATTAGTGTTAAACATGTATTGGAAACGTGATTGACATGACGTGGTGGTCAAACTAGAATTATAGATAAAGTTGAGTTTGATTTTTAATCAAGTTCTGTATTAGCCGATTGTTCACTTGACTAGTTTATATATGGGTGTCTATATTCTATCAAAAACATAGTGTTGCGGAGTGTTTGAGAGCCGAGAGTTGTGTCGTAGCGATGGGCCTGCGAGCGGTTACGTGAAACTTTAAGATTGAATCTTGTTGAGGTTTCTATCTGGGGTTTAGATATAAGAAATTTTTCCTTTGTGTACTAAACTATTGATAGTGAATTACATTAATTTTTGCTCGTGATTTTTTACCCAGATTTTGGGTTTTCCAAGGAAATTCTTGAGTTCATCTTTTCTCTATGGTCTATTTATCTTTGGGTGTATTTATGTGACAACAATCTTGGGTATTCCATGGTGATTTGTCACAACAAATTGGTATCAAAGTCAAGATTCAGATATGAGGGGGTTACAAAACTAAGGTGAAGTTTTCAGATCTTATGGCAAATTCAAGTGAAAGATTTGTTAATTCAATCTAGGTTACATCAAACGTTGAAGGGTCGTGGGAAGGAAAGCAATAAGAATTGGGAAGAGTTGGATTTGAGGGCAGCGAGTGTCATAAGACTCAATTTGTTGAAAAACTTTCTTTTCGGCAAAAGCACTTTGGGAGAAATTGGAGACTATGTATAAGACGAAAAGCATGTCAAATCATTTCTACCTGAAGGAGCGGTACCATTACTTGAAGATGAATGAAGGTACAAGTATTACTGATCATCTTAAAGAAAGTATTACTGATCATCTTAGTACTCTAAATGAGATTGTTTCAAAACTTGAGAAGTTGGAAGAGCAAGTCAGTAATGAGGATCAAGCGCTCAAAATCATCTGGTCACTTTTGCCTTCGTTCAAGCAAAACAAGCCAACGCTAATGTATGGTAAGTAAACCATCAGTTTAGTAGAGGACGTTTCCATATTAATATTTAAGAAGAAATTGATGAAAGGTGAAAATAACGATTTATCTAAAAGTTTGAGTTTGGTAGCTATTAGGAAGGGTTCCAAAAAGTACGAGAAAAAAGTTTGTTGGAGATGCGATCAACCAGGGCATCTTAGAAAAGACTGTGGGAATAGGAAAGGTAAAGGAGCGAGTTAAAAAAAAAAGCTCAGGTTCAACAAATGAGGATTTCAATGTTGAAGGTGATGACGCTGACAATTTGTTAGTTCTCAAGACTGATAGTAATTATTCTAAGTATCCAGCAAAGAATAGGACTGGTGATCAGAATGGAGAATAGATAATTAGCACCGAGGCCACAAAGCATGTTTGCGTACATAAGGCATGTATCGGTAATTATGCAATTTTTACAGGTGGCAAAGTTATGTCGATGGCTTATGGTTCTCTTCAACCAATATTTGGAGTCAGTGAAGTTCAGCTAAAGTCGTTTGACGGACCCGTCATAATGCTTTAAGATGTTTGACATGTGTTAAGTTGTATTTAAAATCAAATTTCTCTTTTCTAATTAGATTATAAGGGTTACAGATACTTCGGGCAAGGTGGAGTATTAAGAATATTTCGAAAGTCTTTGTTGGTCATGAAAAGTGTGAAGAATAAGAACTTGTTTGTTTTCATACAGAAACATGGAGCAAGGTCTGGGCCTCAAAAGTTGATCAAGAAGTGGGTTATGGTTCTTAGCAAGTCCAAAAAGGTTAGATTGGACTTGGTTCATTCTCGGTGTTGAGAATGGTGGCTTGAAAGGGCAGTGTGGCAAGAACAACGTGGTGATTTTTTGCCAAGGTGAAGATTTGTCAGATCGGTGACTCAAACTTTTATAATTGGAGTCAAACTCTAATTAGTATCATGAATAATGTTGGATAAGGCATGAATATATGACTTGGTGTCCAATTTTATGTTTGATTAGTGTTCAACATGTATTGGAAACGTGATTGACATCACGTGGTTGTCAAACTAGAATTGTAGTCAAAGTTTAGTTTAATTTGTAATCAAATTCATGTATTGGCCAATTTTTCACTTGACTAGTTTATATATAGGTGTGTATATGCTATCGAAAGCATAATGTTGGGGAGAGTTTGAGAGTCCATTGTTGTGTCGTAGCGCACGGACCTGCGAGTGGGTACCTGACACTGTGAGATTGAATTTTGTCAAGGTTTTTATCTGGGGTTTAAATATATGAGGTTTTTCCTTTGTGTATTAAACTACTGATAGTGAATTACCTTATTTCTTAGACGTAGTTTTTTACCCTAATTTTGGGTTTTCCACATAAATTATTGTGTTCATCTTTTCTTTGCGGTTTGTTTATCTTTGGGTGTATTCTTGTGACAGTGATCTTGGGTATTCTATGGTGATTTGTCACAACAAATTGGTATCAGAGCCAAGATTCAGATTTGAAGGGGTTACACAATTAAGGTGAAGTTTTCAGAGATGTCAAAGTACACAAGTGCGATGAAGTTCGATGTGGAGAAATTCGATGAGAAGATAAATTTTGGCTTGTGACAAATGCAAGCCAAAGATCTGTTGATTCAATCTGGGCTATGTCAAACATTGAAGGGTCGTGGGAAGGAAAGTGATGAGAACTTGGAAGAGTTGGAATTGAGAACGGCGAGTGTCATAAAACTCAATTTGGCAAAGAATGTTCTTTCAAACTTTAGGAATATTTCTTCGACGAAAGAACTTTGAGAGAAATTGGAGACTATGTATATGTCAAAAAGCATGTTAAATCATTTCTACCTAAAGGAACGGTACCATCACCTGAAGATGGATGAAGGTACAAGTATTAGTGATCATCTTCATGCTCTAAACGAGATTGTTTTGTGACTTGAGAAGTTTGTATAGCAAGTCAGTGACGAAGATCAGGCGCTCAAACTCTTCTAGTCACTTGTGCCTTCGTTTAAGCACATGAAGCTAACATTAATGTACGAGAAAAAAACCATCAGTTTAGTGAATATTAATACCATATTAATATTTGAGGAGAAATTAATGAAAGGTGAAAATAACAATTTATCTAAAAGCTCATGTTTGGTAGCTGGTAGGAAGGGTTCCAAAAAAGTATGGGAAAGCGGTCTGTTGGATATGCTGTCAACCAGGGCATCTCATGAGAGACTGCAGGAATATGAAAGGTAAAGGAGCAGGTTCCACAAAAACCTCTGGTTCAACAAAGGAGATTCTGATATTAGAAGTGACGACGTTGACAATTTGTTAGTTCTCAAGACTAATAGTAAATACTTCTATGTGTCTAGTAAAGAATACGATTGGTGATCAGAAGGAAGAATGGATAATTAACATCGGGGACACAGGGCATGTTTGCGTACATAAAAGATGGATCATTAATTATGCAAGTTGTTTGGGTGGCTAAGTTATGTCGATGACTGATGGCTCTCTGCGACCGATATTGGGAGTCAGTGAAGTTCAACTAAAGTCGTTTGAGAGACGCGTCATAACACTTTGGGATGTTTGACATATGTCGAGTTGTACTTAAAATCTAGTTTCTCTTTCCAAAGGGTTATAGGTACTACGGGCAAGGTGGAGTATTGAAGATATTTCGAAAGCTTTCATTGGTCATGAAAGGTCTGAGGAAGAACTTCTTTGTTTTGGTACAGAAACATGGAGTAAGGTATGGGCTTCACAAGTTGATTAAGAAGTAGGTTCTAGTTGGGAAGTCCAAACAGGATAGATTGGACTTAGTTCATTCTCGGTATTAAGAATGGTAGCCTGAGAGGGCGGTGTGGCAAGAACAAGGTGGTGAGTTTTTGCCAAGGTGAAGATTTGTTGGATCAGTGGCTTAAAATCTCTTAATTGGAGTCAAACACTAATTGGTATCATGGATAATATTGGATAAGGCATGAAGATATGACTTGGTATCTAATTTTATGTTTGATTAGTTTTTACCATGTATTGGAAATGTGATTGACATCACGTGGTCGTCAAACTAGAATTGTAGTTAAAGTTGAGTTTAATTTGTAATCAAATTCAAGTATTAGTCGATTTTTCACTTAAATAGTTTATATATGGGTGTGGGGGGGGGGGGGGTTGTGTGTATGCCATCAAAAGCATAGTGTTGGGGAGTGCTTGAGAGCCGAGAGTTATGTCGTAGTGTACGTACCTGCGAGAGGGTTTGTGACACTGTGAGATTGAATCTTGTTGAGGTTTCTATATGGGGTTTAAATAGAGGAGGTTTTCCTTTGTGTACTAAACTATTGATAGTGAATTACCTTATTTTTTGCCCGTGGTTTTTTACCCTGATTTCGGGTTTTCAACATAAATTATTGTGTTCATCTTTTCTTTGTTGTTTGTTTATCTTTGAATATATTTGTGTGACTGTGATCTTTGGTATTCTATAGTGATTCGACACAACAAATTGGTATCAGAGTGAAGACTCAGATCTGAGGGGGTTATGCAATTAAGGTGAAGTTTTCCAAGATGTCGAAGTACATAAATGGGATGAAGTTCGATGTGGAGAAGTTCGACAAGAAGATAAGTTTTTATTTGTGGTAAATTCAAGTCAAAGATTTGTTGATTCAATCTGGGCTACGTCAAGCGTTGAAGTGTCGTACGAAGGAAAGTGATGAGAATTGGGAAGAGTTGGAATCGAGGGCAACGAGCATCATAAGACTCAATTTAGCAAAGAATGTTCTTTCGAATATGAGGAATATTTCTTCAGTGAAAGAGTTTTTGGAGAAATTGGAGACTATGTATATGACGAAAAGCATGTCAAATCGTTTCTACCTAAAAGAGCGGTACAAACACTAGAAAATGGATGAAGGTACAAGTACTACTGATCATCTTAGTTCTCTAAATGAGATTGTTTTGAAACTTCAGGAGTTAGGAGAACAAGTCAGTGATAAGGATCGAGCGTTCAAACTCATTTAGTCACATCCGCCTTCGTTCAAACACATAAAGCCAACACTAAAGTAAGGGAAGGAAACCATTAGTTTAGCAGAGGTCACTACCATATTAGTATTTGAGGAGAAATTGATGAAAGGTGAAAACAATGGTTTATCTGAAAGCTCGAGTTTGGTAGCTGCTGGGAAAGGTTCCAATGAAGTACGTGAAAGCAATTTGTTGGATATGTGGTCAACCAGGGCATCTCGGGAGAGACTATGAGAATAGGAAAGGTAAAGGAGTGTTCCACAAAAAAATCAGATCAACAAAGGGGAATTCTGATGTTGAAGGTGGTGACACTGAAAATTTGTTAATTCTCAAGACTGATAGTAATTATTTTGTGTCCAGCAAAGAATAGGAGTGTTGATCAGAAGGGAGAATGGATAATTGACAACGAGGCCATATGGCATCTTTGCATACATAAGGCATGGATCGGTAATCAACCAAGTCGTACAGGCGGTACAGTTATGTTGATGGCTTATGGTTCTCTGCGACCGATAGTGGGAGTTAGTGAAACTAAGCTTGTAAATGGATATTCTGCTTATTATATTATGAACCAACCTATGTAATTTTGTCATAACTTGCTCATTTTAAATCGAAATGAACCTAATCTGGTGGCATTTTGAATTTAACTCAAAAGGGAACAACTTTGTCCTACTAGGATTTTGTAGTTCAAATATTTTCATGTCCAAAAGTGCTCTAAAAATAAGTGATTGAATAAATTATGAGAATTCTGAAAGAATATTTGTAAATGGTATAACTCCCTAATTACTCATCCAAATGAGGTCATCTTTTAATATGTTTTTATTTTCTATGTTAGATGCCTTATGACCGAAAGTCACAAATTTTGAAACTATAGATTGAGCAATGAATTTTCTAAATTTGTTAGTCAGATTAGGTTCCAATTTGAGTTGTGTTTGGTAAAATTATGATATCGCTTTCATTTTTAATCGGGATTTCGCAAACCAAGACTTTTCGAAAAGCTAAGTTGGAGAACAAAAACTTTGTACAAGGGAAGATGTTGAGATTTGGGCAATTTCATGCCTAAAAGCATTCTGTAATACAGGACTAAAATATCAATATTGTTTAGTCTTAAAGGATTGTTTTGGGTTAAGGTTGCTAAACCCATTTGACCTAACCTAATTTATTTGAGTTAGTTTGATATTGGAAACTTAAGGAAGAGTTGAGAGTTTGGATATGTAATACGAGGTGTTGAGAGGCTGAAATAGCTTAAAAATTGCATGGATTGTAAGTAAACTAATTGTGATATTTATTTACATTTCATTCCTATTTACTTGTCCACTTCCAGTCATTTGGACTGATTTTCCATTGTATTCAATATGTCATGACTTATTGTCCTTTCTCATTTCACGAGGTTGCTTTATGGTATAGATTGTTGATTAAATGATTTTATTGACTCCAAATCATGTACTAGGTCATTTTGATTGTTAATACATGTGGTTAGTGAAATAGCACGCTATTAGGTAGGTGTTACATAGTGTTGAGAATATATTTCCATTGCGCGTTAGGTATGCAATTACTTTGTTGGATTCTCAAACCATGTTATCCATTGAAATATGAAAGTAGTTCTTGTATCTAGGGCCATTTTATGATAGAGGCCCGAGTGACATATAGGGGTCACTAGACTTCCAGGGCGATCGAGATTTCCCCATTATCTTGCGCAGTACACGAGAAATGAGTCATGGGGTTGTTGACAAGCATAAATTAGGTGACATCATAGGGTATGGGAACCGGGATTGTTGGAAAGTATATATCCTAAGTGATTGGCACCAGTGAAAGGTTATAGAGTTAAAGAGAACTGCTTAAACCTTTATATTGATGTATAGTTTTGCTCCATCCTTATATAGTGGAAAGGCTGATGTGATGAAGATCACGACTGACCGACCTTAGATCATTACTACTTAGCCAAGTGACAGTTTCATTTTATTTAACTAATGTATCTCTTTGCATGTTCTCTTTTCGGCATAGTTGCTATAATCATGCATTTAGATACTTGTTGCATATTTGGGAATGTAAGCTAATGTCTCTCAATGTTACTTTCTATTTTCATGTACTCACCGTCCTTTTTATGAAGGTGGGTGCAGATCATCGAGTAGTAAGTTCGGCAAAAAGAAGTTCGGTGACTACCTCTGAGCCAGTGGAGTGTTGTTACACCAAATTTGGTAAGTTTTGATGTTTATGCATTACTTTTATATGTATTTCATATACTTTTAGGGTAGTACCTTGACCAGAGATATGATGATATGTTATCGCCGTTTGTTATATATATACATGCATGTGATCTTTATTTCCATGGTTTTTCCACAATTGTTAGGTATCACATTAAAAGCTTCCGCGAATTTGTTAAGATTTCCACTGAATAAACTTTTAAGTAAAATCTCAATTAACTTTCATTTATGAATTGACATAGGATAGTTAAATGTCTATTTGAAAAATAATGGGTAAGTAATAGGTTTTTGAAAGGCTGACTAAATCTTTATTAAGTCATATATGATGAGATTGAGGTTTAATGACAGGATTAGGTTAGGCGGTGCCCTAATTTGAGAAGGGGTAGTCATATGTGGTATCAGAGCCTGGGATATCAAGCCTATGTTATAGAACCTAAGTTTATAGGACCTAGGTTATGGAATATAGTTATCTTACAAAGTGATACCAAAGTTACAGTTAGTAACAGAGGCCTAAATCTTCCAATAAGTAACAAATAAGAATTTAAATAAGAAAATGTAAATGTTAGTCATGGAAACCAGATGATTTTTACCTAGAAACCATTAGTTGGGAAGTGAATGAAAATGAGGTGGGGATATATTATATGTACATGTTAGTTTTTATATGTATATATATTTGTTATGTAGTTGTTGGTGTCGTGAATGTCGTCAACTTGTAGAGCACATGGCAGCTCGAAGCAAGATTGAAAATTGCAACAGCTCAAGTGGTGCGCAAATTTGACCGTCTACTTATTTTTGTTATCTAGCACAAAGTCCAACCATCGTCTAAGTCTTTAATCATGTAATCATAAAAATGCAGAGCTACGAACTTGATTAAGTGTTTCTCCTAATTTTCTCTAAGTTTCAAGTCAAAAAAGCAACTATAAATTACTCATCCATAACCAAAGGCATGAAAAAGTTTAAGGTGACTCTATATAACTAATAAAAAATAAATATATATATATATATACTAAATACATATATGCATGAAAGTTTATCAAATCCTAGTGAAATGAGAAAGGAATATGAATGGACAAGAAATGGAAGAAATGATATAAAACACCACCATTACCATCTACAACTGAATATAACCGCATAAACAATTAAAAAAAATAAACGATCTCACATTCAGTCTTTCGCAAAAGAATTCATCCAAAGCAATCAACAATCCCTAAAATAGTCCCAAACTTATTCTGAACCTTGACCTCAAGGTTCAAAACAAGTCAAGGCATCTATATAACAAAAAGAAAAATGACAGTAATGAAGAAAAACTTGGATAAGAAATAATACAAATGCATGCATAACAAAAAGTCTCTAAAAACAATTGTACGCACAAAATCTCTCATGTGTAGGTGACTGAGGAAACTATGAAAGAACAACCATAACAAGAGCAAGAACTAGCAAATATAGGAGTTAACTGAAAAGATTCCAGTCAAGTCTTACGAGCCCGAAGTCTTTCAACTAAGGGTGAAATCAACAAGATGATAGATTGAAGTTTAGGGTTTTGGGTCTACTCAAAAACCCGCCACTAATGCGTCGACTTAAGTTGGATATGTCCCAACTAAGTCTCAAAACACCTAAAATCCTATAAACATGTTAATTCCTTAAGAAAATGCTCAAATTATGATTAAAATGTAATCCAAAGTCAAACCTTCAAAACTCGGTACTCCAATCCTCCAACGAACGTCAAACGTAACATACAACCTGTAAAAATTAAGAAACCAAATTAGAATGTTAATAAATATAAATAAATAAAAACTAAATTTGAAAAAAATGCAAGAAATAAATAAAAGAAAATAAAAATGAAACGGGGCTGCCTCCCAACGAGCCGCCTTTCTTTTAAGTCTTTGGCTAGACTGGGTGTGATTGATCATGTGATGTCCTCTCCTTTAGAGATGTCAACAACAAATGGCGCATCAATGTATTTTGGCAATGAAGCATGCACGCCCTTTTTCATATTTAGGAGCTCATTCGGGACTTCCAACACGAAAGAATCTATCGCATCAGGATCGTCCAACACAAAGGTGTCACAGTGTGGAAGATTTATGAATGCTCCCTTACTTTCACCCCTTTATAAGGTGTACCAAATCTACATGGGAGAGTGGGTGGTTGCTTTAGGTATATCATTTCTTCCATGTGTACACTCTCCTGATAGGGACAGAGACAAGCACATCCAGTAGCCGTGGTTCCACCACAAAGTCAAGATAGTGTACACATGGTAGCACAGCTTGATACCAACGCCACACGAGGATTGATCGAGCGTATGGTTTCTATTTGTGGTAGAAAGTTATATATAGTGTTTGATTCGGGTTATACAATATCTTTCATTTATAATCACATGATAGGCATCTTAGGGTTGACACCGATTAGAGTTAGCATACATTTTATTTTGAGTATCGCAGCCAGGGATAGAGTTTACCCTAATTGTGTTGTTGAGGGATGTCCAGTAAAGATAGGTGAGGTAGAGTTACATGCAGACTTCAAGGTTCTTGAGTTCTTAGATTTTGACGTAGTGTTAAGGATGGATTGGTTAGCAGCGTATCACATTCATATCATATGTTTCATTAAGACAGTGATATTTGACATCTCAAGGTGTCTGATGTTCACGTATAGTGGTAGCATACCCAGAGCCGAGGGCACTAAAGGTCAACTTGCGACTAGTGGAGAGATAAAGACTCTAGTATCATTGTACACAGTATTAAAGAGTAAAGGATCCAGACTTGAGGAGATTCCAGTTGTATGTGAGTTTCTAGACATTTTTCCAAATAACATACTTAGTCTATCACCACCGAGATAGATAGATTTTATTATCGAGTTAGTACTAGGCACTAGACCTACATCTATACTACCACACCGCATGGCTCTGAGAGAGTTAGAGGAGTTGAGGGATGAGGATAGGTCCAAGATAGTGTTTAGTATGAGATATGGACACTATCAATTTATGGTCATGATGTTTGGTTTGACTAATGCTCCTACCATGTTTATGGATTTGATGCACTGGGTAATAAGGCCATTTCTCAATCGTTTCGTAGTAGCTTTCATCGATGATATATTGATATACTCGAGGACTCAAGAGGATCACGAGCAGCACCTTAGAAAGATGTTACAGACTTTGAAGGGGCATCAACTCTACGCCAAGTTTGGCAAGTGTGAATTTTGGTTGTCAGAGTTCAAGTTTTTAAGACATGTTGTTGGAGTAGCAGGCATTGCTATAGATCTGGCCAAGATTCATGCTATTATGGATTGGCCGGCACCGATGTCAATTACGGAGATCATGAATTTTTTGGGATTACCAGGGGTATTATCGCATGTTTATGAAGGATTTCTCAAAGATCGCTTCACTGATGACCAAATTGACCCAGAAAAAACGTCATGTTTGATTGGTTTAAGGAATGCAAGGAGTCGTTTGCTCAGCTGAAGAGATTGTTGACTACCGCACTAGTGTTAATATTGCCAAAGGCTGGATAGGGATTCTTGGTATATACAGATGCTTCTCATATAGGTCTAGGTTGTGTGTTGATGTAAAACAGAGACAAGGTGGCTTATGCATCCAAATAGCTGAAGATACATGAGAAGAATTATCCCACTCATGACTTGGAGTTGCTAGTGGTAGTATTTGCTTCGAAGATATGGAGACATCATATGTGTAGAGAGAGGTTCACACTCTACACTAATCATAAGAGTGTGAAATATGTTTTCACATAGAAATATTTGAACACGAGACAGCGTTGATGGTTGGAATTCTTGAAGGATTATGACTTTTCTCTGAAATATCACCTAGGAAAAGCTAACATAGTTGTTGATGCACTGAGTATGATACCTACTGGAGATGCCGAGGTTGTTAGATGTCATATGACGCATGAGTATGGATTACTCGAGGCAGTGGCGATGATGACTCGGTCTGTTATTCCTACCGACACTGGGTGATGATTTGTGAATAGATGAGGCTTCAGACTGTGTCTACACATAAAGTGTCAGAGATTCAGAGAGCTGTCATTCTATACCTGACATTCAGTGAGTTAGCCTAGAGTATTGATTGTATTGACTGGACGGAGATAACGGATTAGTATTTAAGATTTTGAGGCAGATTATGGATACCAGCAGTGGCAGAGCTGAAAAATGAAACTCTTTAAGATATACACCGTTCTCGATTCACTGTTCATCTAAGTAAGACCAAGATGTACCCTGACATGATGAGACATTTTTTGTGGCCTAGAATGAAAGCGGACGTATTGGAGTTTATCAGGAACTGTGAGACTTGCCAGTAAGTGAAGGTTGAGCATCGTAGACCTAGAGGATTGTTACAGTCATTTCCTATTCCATAATGGAAAAAAGGAGACATAGTCATGGATTTTATTAGAATATTGTCGAGGACTACCCGCTGACATAATTCTATCTGGTTTATTATAGACAGATTGACGAAATCTGCCCATTTCATACCACTTGCAGCTCACTACACATTTAACCAGTTAAGTTTATTGTTTAAGAGGGAGATTATTAGGCTGCATGGGGTACCATTAACTATCACGTCAAACAGAGGTGTTATATATACGCCTAGGATGTGGTGGAGTATGTAGGAGCAGTATGGTACGTGCCTACAGTTCAGCATAGCTTTCACCCTCATACTGATGGCAGACTGAGTGTTTGATTCAGACTCTCAAGGATATGCTCATGGCTTGTGTACTCGAGTTTGGTGGATCGTAGGAGAAGTACCTACCATTGTGTGAGTTTGCAAATAACAATGGTTATCAGGCTAGCATTGAGATGGCGTCATTCGATATTTATATGGCAAATCGTGTCACTCACCATCTTGTTGGGATGAGCTAAAAAATCGGGACATTGTAGAGCCTGAAATTGTTGTTAATCACACAAGAAGATACGACAGAATCGCCATAGGCTTAAAGGAGCCCATGAGAGGCAGAAAAAAATATGCAAACACGTATCGCATCGACCTCACATATGACGAGGAGCCTTTGTGTATCTAAAGGTTTCTCCTTGAAAGTGTCTTCATAGATTTGGTTTGAAAGGCAAGTTAGCACCAAGATTCATCGGGCCTTTCAAGATCAATAAACGAGTCAGAAAGGTTGCTTATGAGCTTGAGTTACATCTACAGATGTCGAGGATTCATCCAGTATTCCATATTTATATGCTTCAATTAGCCGAGTCGAATGCTGGTGAGAGACCAACAATTGACTTAAGTCAGATTGACCGAAACGAGGATGTGTCTTATGAGGAACAGCCAGTACAAATCTTAGCCCGAAAGGTACATCAGTTGAGATGCAAATCTATTATGAAGGTGTTAATCAAGTGGTAGTTCCATAGAGATTCAGAGCTCACTTGGAAGCGGGAAGACTTTATGCAAGATAGATTTATGTGCCTTTTTGAACAGGTATAATTTTAGTTTAAGTTTAATTTCGAGGACGAAATTTCCATTAGTTGGGAAGAAATGTCATGGCCTGAGATTCTAAATCCTAGTTTAATCTATTAATCAAGATTGGTGACCGGTGACATGGGACCTGCATCGAGATATGTGTCGTGACCAAGGTGAGAGAACTGATGTATATATTATATTTATTATGATGTATCCCCAGTGTATTGTATATATGTAGATTACGAAGTCACTCTTACTTGTGTATACGTGTCGAGATGTGAGAGGGGACGCGCCTCAAGATGTGTGTCGGCATGGGACCGAGGTAGAGAGTGTGCCTAGTGTATTGTATATGTGTAGATTACCAAGTCACTCCTTCTTGTGTTTACATATTGAGATGTTAGTGAGGACGCGCCTTGAGATGTGTGTCAGTGTGGGATCGGGGTAGAGAGTGATAATACTAAGTTTATTTAGCCTTAATGTAACTTAAATAGTGATTCAAATGTGGCTATTGTTGACTATACATTTAATGTATCTAAGTTAGCAAGTTAAAACAATAGCCATGTGATGATCATAAAGATACGAATTGACATATCTAGACACCAAGTGAGTTACACATGGGTGTTACTTAGATTGAGCAAGTGTGAAATGTGTCAATGTGTACATCATTAGATAGGTGTCAAGACATTTGTGCACATTATAATCAATGGCTATTAATCAACCACATCCATTTTATATAAAAATAGCTAGAGATCAACTTAGGTAATCAATCCAACTTTATTTCAATAACTTAGGAGCGAAGTAAGCTTGCTTATAGAGAAGGAGAAGGTGTTGGAGGAGGAAGAAGATCAAGGAGAAATAAGTAGGTTTGGAGTAGGAGGTGTTGGTCAAGCTTAGTGTTCATCAAACTAGGTACACATCTCTCATCTTAAGTTTGAAACCAGTTCTGGGTTTTTGCCATTTTCAGAGGTTAGATGATTAAGTCTTTGAAATTGGTTGATATATTTGGATTTATCATTTCAAGGTGATGATCCAGCTATTAAGAAGTTCTTAATTTGGTTTTGAAATAAAAAAATATAAATTTTGAAGTTTTAAGTCCAAAATGGAAATTATGCTTATTGTATTATGAACCAACCTATGTAATTTGGTTATAACTTACTCATTTTAAATTGAGATGAACCCAATCTTGTGACATTTGAAAGCTAATTTAAAAGGGAACAGTTTTTTCCTATAAGAAGTTTGTAGTTCAAACATCTTCATATCCAAAAGTGCTCTACAAATAAGTGATTAAATGCATTACGAGATTTTCGAAACTAAACTTGTAAATAGCATAACTCCCTAATTATTCATCCAAATAAGCTCATCTTTTATTATGTTGTTATTTGCTATATTAGCTGCCTTGCGACCAAAATACATGAATTTTGAAATTATAGATTGGGAGAAATGGATTTTCTAATTTGATGGTCATATTAGGTTTCAATTTGAGCTGTGTTTAGTAAACTTGCGATATCACGTTCGTTTTAAATCAAAATTTCGCAAACCGAACCTTTTTGAAAAGCTAAGTTAGAGGCCAAAAACTTTATACAAGGGAAGATGTTAAGATTTAACAATTTCATGGCTAAATGGGCGTTGCAATATAGGACTAAAATTCAACATTGTTTAGTTTTAAGGGGTTGTTTTGTGTTAAGGTTCCCGAACCCATCTAAATTGACCTAAACCCAATTTATTTAGATTAGTTTGAGAAATTGAGATATAGCTTAAGAAATAGCTTAAGAAATTGGGAGTTTGGATACACGATACAAGGTGTCGGGAGGTCGAAATAGCTTAAGAAATTGCGCGGATTGTAAGCGAACTAATTGAGATATTTATTTACATTTCATTCCTATTTAATTTTTCACTTCCAGTCATTTGGACTAATTTGCCATTGTATTCCATATGTGATGACTTGTTGTCCTTTCTCATTTCATGAGGTTGCTTTCATGGTATAAATTGTTGATTAAATAATTTCAGTGACTCCAAATCATGTGTTATGTCATTTTGATTGTTAATACATGTGGTCAGTGAAATAGCATGATATTATGTAGGTGTTACATAGTGTTGTGAATCTATTTTCATTGTGCATTAGGTATGCAATTATTTTGTTGGATTCTCAAACCATATTATCCCTTGAAATATGAAAGTAGTTTTTGTATCTAGGGCCATTTTATGATAAAGGTCTTCTGACATACGGGGGTCACTAGACTTCTAAGGTGATCACAATCTCTCAGCTATCTTGTGCAACACATAGGAAATGAGTCACGGGGTTGTTGACATGCATAACTTGGGTGACATTATGGGGAATGGGACTCTGAGTTGTTGGTAAGTATATATCTCAGGTGACTGGCACCGGTTAAAGGTTATAAAGTTAAAGAGCACTACCCAGACCTTCATATTGATGTAAAGCTCAGCTCCATCCTTATATAGTGGAAAGGCTGATGTGACGAAAGTCACGACCGATCGGCTCTAGATCATTACTACTTAGCCGAGTGTCAGTTTCATTTTGTTTAATTAGAGTATCTATTTGAATATTTTCTTTCCATGCATTTAGATACTTGTTGCATCTTTGGGAATGTGAAAAAATGTCTCTCAATGTTACTTTCTACTTTCATGTACTTACCATCATTTTTATGACGGTGGGTGCAAATCGATCGAGTAGTAAGCCAAGCAAAGAGAAGATCGGCAACTACCTCTGAGCCAGTGGAGTGTTGTAACACCAGATTTTGTAGGTTTTAATTTTGATGTATTACTTTTATATATAATTCATATACTTTTGGGGTTGTTTATTATGGGTTGAGAGACTAGTACCTTGACCAGACACATGATGACATATTATCATCATTTGTTATATATGTATACATGCATGTGATCTTTTTTTCCCTGGTTTCTCCACAATTATTAGGCATCACATTAAAAGCTTCTTCTAGTTTGTTTAACTCTATTTGAAAAATAATGGGTAAGTAATGAGGTTTTTGAAAGGCTGACTAATTCCTTGTTAAGTTCTATATGGTGATATTAGGGCTTAATGACGGGATTAGGCCGAGCTGTGCCCTAATTTGAGAAGGGGTTATCATAGATTCATTCTCGGTGTTGAGAATGGTGGCTCGAGAGGGCGGTGTAGCAATAATAAGGTGGTGAGTTTTCACGAAAGTAAAGATTTGTTGGATCGGTGGCTCAAACTCTCATAATTGGAGTCGAACTCTAATTGGTATCATGGATAATGTTGGATAAGGCACGATGATATGACATGATGTCCAATTTTATGTTAGATTAGTGTTTAACATGTATTGGAAACATGATTGACATCACGTGATGGTCAAACTGTAATTGTAGCTAAATTTGAGTTTGATTTGTAATCAAATTCATGTATTAGTCGATTGTTCACTTAACTAGTTTATATATGGGTGTGTGTGTGTGTATGCCTTCAAAGCATAATGTTGGGGAGTGTTTTAGAGTTGAGTGTTATGTCGTAGCGCACGGGCCTACGAGTGGGTACGTGACACTGTGAGATTGAATCTTGTTGAGGTTTCTATATAGGGTTTAGATAGATGAGGTTTTCCTTTGTATACTAAACAATTGATAGTGAATTACCTTATTTCTAGCCCCTAGTTTTTTACCCTGATTTCGAGTTTTTCACGTAAATTTTTATGTTCATCTTTTCTCTGTGGTTCATTTATATTTGAGTGTACTCGTGTGACTACAATCTAGGATATTTCGAAGTGATGCATCACAACACACTCGAATGCGACTAATTCTTATTTCCACCAACACCAAGATCTTTAATTTGTAAAGGGAGAGCAAGGACATTAAAAAGTGAGCGAACACCATGGTACCTGAACCTTGAAAACTCCATATAAGAATAGGGATAATCTTTAAAAAAAGAGCGATTAAAAGGATCCCGATTTTTGCTAAACGTACCTCCACCTTAGTGAAATGACTCAACTACCCCTCTAAATAAAAGGGTTTCCACTAACCATACCCCACTCGCCTCACTTACCCCATACCCCACCTACCCCACTCACCCATCGCATCTCACCACCAACCCGAATACCATGAAATCAGAGCAAAACCACGTCGATTCGATGCTGCGGGTGCACTCCTCATCTCTTTTAGTGTCGATTTTGAAGTTTATATGGTTTTTTTTTTACTTTTTTAAGTTGATATTTTATAAGATTATTGTTGGGTTTAGAGCTTCGATTTAGGAGTTGAATTTTGCATTTTGAGTGCAAATTTTTTATAGAATCTAAGATATTAAGCAATTCTGAGCAAAACCTACAATTGTTTTACCATTTTCATATGTTTTTGGGAGTTTTGAAATTTTGTTTCTCATTCTTATTGTCCCGTGGGTGTTACACATAGAGCCGACACCAGAATCGACACCTCTAAAGAGGTATCGGTCGAAGACTGAAACTCTAAAAATAACTAAGTTTCAGTGGGTAAAGGAGGAATCCAACCAATACCTCTTTAGAGGTGTCGGTCTTGTGTGTCACCTTAGACATGTGTGTTTGACACCTTTTCAGATGTGTCAGCTCTTTATGTGTGAAACATCTTCAGATGGAGTGTTGGGGTAAAGGTGACGGTAATGAGGTACAGCAAAGATATTTTTGGAATTTTGAGAAAAAAAAGTGGGGTACCATGAAATAAAAATTTAAAAAGATGTTCGTTTAAGAAAAATTGGGGTCCGTTTAGCCGCTCATTTCACAAAGAAGGGATGGGGAATACCCGCAAAGCTAAGAGAGATGTTCCCTAAAAAGGATTCTGCCTAAAGGTAAATATGCTCATCTACACAATCAGATAAAGGTTTTTGTCCCACCGATGGGGTTTTTCTAAAATTAAGGTGGGTATAGTTTTTTATTCCAAAAATATGGGTGGCTACTTTTAATTTACAAAACTAAGGTATGTCTCCTTTTGAAAAGGAGTCATTGGTGATGATGTGGCTTCATGTGGCAATGTGTGTTGATGAGGTGGAGTGAATGGCTCCTTTTAAAAAGGAGTCATCTATACAAAATATACAACCTCTTTTTTACTCCTTAAAAGGAGTACTTTGTTGAACTCGAAACGGTGTGTGACAACCCCTTCTCCAAAGGGTCAGGGTCGGCCTGACCCAGCCCACCCGGGCCCGGGTCGGCCTGACCCGACCCATATAAGGTAGCCCGACCCGGGATGCCCATCTTCTTCCTCTCGTAAACCAGAGCTCCTGCTCTGTTTTTATTTTTTTTATTTTTTTTCATTTGTACTGGGGTTGGGCGTCCATTCCCAACCCCAAGTTGGGTTCGTGCAAGGGAGACAACTCCCTGTCGTAGTTCGTCCTAGTCTCCTACCTCAGACCAACAACCACAACCGACTGCAAAAACAACCACAAATCACACAACACCAACAAATATAACATTTACCTCGGCCACCGTGCCTCGGTAGTGACACGTATCTCGCTGTGGGTCCCACGTCACGAGTCATTTTGTCCTGATTAACGAATTAAACATGTATTAATTATTGGGTCGTGACACGGTGAACCCATACAAACGTCATTTACGTATTGAGATGTACAAGCCGCATCACGTACATATCTCGAGATGGACAACCCGCATCACGCACGTATCTCGAAGTAGAAAACTGATGTAAAGGACACGCACGTATATAGACGTGGAAAACTCATGCAAATGACACGCATGTATCTCGCAGCAGAGAAGTCGTGCAAACGACGCGCGTATGTCGAGGTGGCCGACCCATGCAACCTCGTGCAATTCATGCAAACGTTATGCACGTATATGCAGGGGCCAACTCATGCAAACGACACACACAAATCTGGTTGTGGACAACCTTTGCCAACAACATTCACGTATGTCGAAGTTGACAATCCATGCAAATATTACGCACGTATCTCGAGGGGATAACCCATGCAAATGACATGTATGCATCTGGCAATGGACAACCCTTGCAAACAACACGAACATATCTCAAGGTTGACAATCCATGCAAACGTTAAGCACATATCTCAAGGGGGCAACCCATGCATATACCATGCAACACAATCGTGATCATAAGAAGAAATTTGTAGATGAAAAACTATAAAGGCCAAAACCATTTTATATATTTGTGTAGATTTTAAGATTAAAGAAATAAAGAAGTTTTGAAAGCATAATTTCATTCCATAAAAAAACTTATCATACAGGTTTATCGACGGTTACGTTGACGTTGTTGCTCCGTGATGCAAACCGGACATACTCTATGTCGAGTTGGATGTTGTGTTTGTACATTCGGTTGAGTTTGTCGAGGTTGTTGATCTTGTATTGAGTGTCATTGAGTCAATTTATGTTCTTCCTTTGGTGATTCACTCGACTCACCTCTGGTACTAATGCTCCCAAAAATAGGAAGTTGAACTGTCCTAAAAAATTGGCTTCATGTATGCAGTTGGCCGAAAGGAACATGAGGTGGCAGCCATGCTTAACATGTTCATGAATGAGCCATCTCCACTATACGACATATTATAATTATAACATGGTGGTGTAAATGGGCTCAGCAGGTGTTGAGGCAATGACGGATACATTGGATGTCTAGGCATTCGATGGTCCATATATGAAGACGACGGCCTGGGTGCATAAGGATTAAAATGGTAATGAGGAAGATTCACAATCGGCGTGCTAGGTACAAACATTTGAGGTTCTGGTTGCATTGGGGGCAATGTAGGAATGTACCTATGAGAAGAATGACGTAGTGGGGATGAGCGTTGGCTACCGTCACCAACAGTCTATGTTGTTCTCCTTCTCGGACGAGATGAACGTGGCGTAGGGGAACGTCTGCTGCTCTCAGCAGCGGTCTCTGTCCGACGAGAATGACATGAAGGACAAGGACGTCTAGTGCTCCCACCCACAGTCTGTGTTTGTGTTTTTCTTCTTCTCACCTCTCGATTCGATTCGCCCTGATCATCTTCTTCATATTCATCTTCATTCTCCTCATCTATTCCCTCTCCAACATCAATTCCACTATTCCATAGAGTATACCTTTACATATGATCTTCATCTAAAATTTTGATGCCTTCATCAAGCGCAGCAAGACCTTGCTCGTACCCATCGTCAATGAAAACTTGGTGCAGTCGACGCACCAAGTTACACTAATATAAAAATAGGAGGTTAGTACACACAATTTATGATGTAAATCGTGAGGAAAGAAGAATAATAGTTTAAAGCTTATCAAATAGTCAAGTAAAGCCCAGTCATGTCCAATGAATCTTCTAGTGATTGATCAATACCACGTCGTGTAATCTTGTTGATCCTGGCCTTCTTCTTATTCCGGTGTGACTATGTTGTCACCACGATTTTCCCACATCTGTATATAGTTTGTATGAAAAGCCGCCCAATTTTCTTGAACGCGTCCTCGTATCTCGATAATAACAGTTTGGTGGCACGGCCTGTATCATTCTGAATTGTCTCAAAAATCTTTCAGGTCGATGCCACTCGACTATATGGAAACAAATAAGGGGATACGACAATAGCCAACTACCGTGACCGTTGGTACAGTATTCAGGAAGAGACCCTATGACTTTAGCATAAGGTTGCCACACCACATCATCCTCATTCTGCGAATCGAGTGCATCACGGTAAGCTGATAAAACATGTGTTGCACTTTGGGTAACCGAGAATGCATCGATCCGTTTGTATAGAAAACTCTTAATTAGTAAAATGAAAATGTAGTTAATATTATAAAATTTATGATATAACATTTATATTACCTATGTCCTAAAGGAACGTCATTAAGCATCTTTTCTCCATCCATTGTTCGAGGTTGAACTCTAGGAACACCCAGCCGCCTTGGTGCTATGAATGGAGATCTATCCCATGTCTACAATTGTACAAGAATTGACGCCCTTGCAACCTCATGTGCACCTGCGTGAGATCCGCGACACAACTCCCTGTACAAAAAAGCCAAACAGGCACTCCCCCAACTATACTGCCCCGCTATGTCAAAATCCTCGAGCAATGGTAGAAACATCAAATGTACATATCGATTTGACTTATCGGTGAATAGACAACCACCGATTAGTTGGAGAATGTACGATCGAACATACCGCCGCACCGACTCCTCGTCGCTATCGTCATGTATAGTTGGTACATTGCATTCAAGCCATTCGACTATTAGTTTATTCCTAAAAAGGTCATCTCCAACAGGAATTCGACCAAGTAGCCTCTAACACACCTCAACATAATTTGTATCGGTGGTTCCTATCACAGGCATACCTTCGATAGATAAGCCGAGCTATACCTGTACGTCTTGGAGTGTAATAGTGTATTCGCCACATTGCATACGAAATGTATGTGTCTTTGGGTGCCATCTCTCAACGAATGCAGTAATCAAAGCCCAATCAAGACTGAAAAATGATACGCGTGAAATCCCATAAAAGCCACTGGAACGTAGATATGGGATCATTCGATAATGATACTCCACCGTTCAATAAACAGCATCCCATCGTCGACGCACGCGCAATGTCCCGTACACCTTAGAATTGGAAATAAGTTGTCATATATATGTATATTATACACTCATTCATGAACATTGGATGTATCCATCTTAAAAGGTTTACCTGACCCGTCCACGCTCGCGAGGATCTGTGTGTAGATTGGAGATGTAATAGTGAAGGATTTGATGGACCTGGATCCATTAGTGTACAAACTACAATTTAAGGAGTTTTAAAAGTTAGTCGCGTTGTTCGAAAAGTCGCCACAAATCATTATTAAAGGTTCAAACAATAACGAATACCTAAACATTTCATGACGTAAACTATCTGGATACTTCAAAAGGTTCAATATAATCTAATTACATACATACTTAAGCCATTAGTAAACAATATACATATTGGACTATTGGTTTTGATTGGAAGATTTAGCTCTGGCTGGAAAAAAAAATTGTTATGTCCCTCTGCACGACAAATGTCGTATCGGTTCTTCCTAGTAGGGACTAGATCATGATCTTTATTGGGACATGTTGTCCTTTTATGTCCTTCTTGATGACATATGTCACATCGCAAGGCTCTTGAAACATTAGGAATATCCATCTCGTTTTGCCTTCGCGTTCCCTTTGGTCTCCCTCGGTCACGTCTGCACCTTGGGTCTGGTATGATCTTCGTCGCAAAAGTCGGCCAATATTTCTCATCTGGAATGACTTTGAATTTAAAAAAGTAACATTGTGCGTACACATCTATCCAGTAGTATGGTTCAATAAATTGTGAGTACCTCACTCGAATAAAGGAACATGTAGCTAACACGTGTAAGCAAAGGAAACCAAACGATTGTCACTTATTGCAACTGCACATGCGGTCCTTTAGGATAACGACTTGTGTATTGTTGCCCTTATGCATGCGATCTCCATGTCGTCTGGTAAGCACTTCAAACTCACCTATGTCACGATTTATCAAATTGATTTGATGTCTCCTTATAGCTTGTTCGTAATGTGTGAGTTTATCCGTGACATATTTCGCATACGATTTCCCATTTGAGATTGATTCATTGATTTCCTGGTTACGTTGATCGTGGTATGTCACCAATCTATAGTAAATCATCCGAGTCATTGCGGTTATTGGCAAGAATCGAGCCCCCTTCAATACAACGTTAAAACACTCTATAAGTGACGATAAAACTCGTGTAAGTAATATTACTTCAGCGATAACTATATAGTTGAGTGCAAAACATAACTTGCATTTTATACATACCAACACCATTTGAATTCATCCATCAATACCGCATGCCTCCATCGTGCGATTGAGTCCATAGTTCTTTGGGGATGGCATTGACATATTGCAAACATTGAGAGGTTCGCGATGATAAATATGCAAAACGATCCATGCACACATTAAGTTTTTGAACTTGATGTTTACCAGCAGCTCGAGAAAGTAGGTTTTTCAAGGGCTCTTTTTTTAATTGAGTGTTGAAATTACTGACCAAGTGTCACTGACAATAACGGTGGTATTCTTTTGGAGAACAAAAATCGTTGGTCAGTGTGTTGACCGCATCCGGAATGCCAGGGTGACGATCAGAAATAATGCAAATACCATCTCTATCCGTCACGTGTTTGCGCAACATCCTCAAAAACAATCCCCACGAATCCGTAGACTAAGTTTCTGCAACAAAAAATGCTACTTGTAGTATGTGTCCATTACCATCAATAGATATGGCAATCATTAGCTTACCACTATATTTGTCATATAAGAAAGTCGCGTCAATTTGAAGCAGAGGCCTACAATGTGACGGCTCCTCTCTTAATCTAGGGCATCGCCCAGCCTAATCTCGTAATTAAGCCCTAATCATATCCACGCAGGACTCAACTACGTATTAGTCGGCCTTTACAACCTAAATGCCTCTTTTCTCATGTTCAGGATAAGTAACACACTAGTCCTACTAGTTTATAAAACTTAGAGTTAATTAAAACTTTTTATTAAATTAATTATTTAGCAAAAGTCTTATTGGTTATGCGAAAGCAATTAGTAGATTATGCGGGAGCCATTTATAATTATGCGGAAGCCATTTATAAAATCCTAAGTATGGAAAATCAAGAAATGACATCATATATATAAAGTCCTCAAAATGCAGTGAAACAGTAAAATAGTCTAAGTCAGGTCGGGGAAACTAACAATCAACCCAATATACAACTCAAATAGTATTTGAAAGACATATATAACATATACAATCAAAATACCAAAAGAAGACCAACGATCGATGCAATGACGCGCCGCGGGCTTAGGGATAGTCGCCGATCATCTCCTTACCCGATCTGCTGGTAGACGGTTCTGCACCCACCATCATAAAAAGGACGGTGAGTACAAGAACAAAACAGTAATCCCTAATGGCAAGTTTAATTTGCATCTCCAAATATTCAAATGGTATTTAAAAGCATATAAATGGGAAAACTGGAAAATAAACCATATGCGAGTAAATACCAGAGTTAAACAAGTGCTACTAACACTAGGCTAAGTAGTGGTGATTTAGGTCTGGCTCGGTAGTGAAACATGTCACTCCGACTCAATAATCATATAGCACAAGGGACTCTAACCCAAGTGTTACCAGAGACTCTAACCCCGGTGTGTAGACCACCTCAAGGACTCTAACCCCGAGTGTCATACAGTGTCAAGTAACTTGTGTCGGCATCCCCAGGGACTCTAACCCCGTGAGTCGCGCACACCTCGATCGAGTACGGGACCTAAATGTGAAAACTACTTTTAAAATTTCAAGAAATACCAAGTATGGATTGTCAAGGCATAGGCACATCTACACACCTAAACAAATAAGGAATACAAGTCCTCTTAAACATTTATAAGATATTCACTAGCCTAATAGCATGCTATTTATCATTCAATTCACATTTAAAACAACAAGAATAGACAAAGCATGGGATAGAATCAATGAATCAAATCAAAAGAATGGATATCATGCAAACTAGACTCATCAAGTGAGCATAGACACAAAGAGCACATGATATAAGAATACAAAGGCAAAATAGTTAAAAGGACTATGCAAGGACAGTAATTAATAGAAATGAAATGCCAAGTAAGTTTTCATTGGGTATACTCACAACAACAAAGTAAAGTCCTAGCTTTACCGGCCTCTCGATACTCCATATCTTGTATTCGCTCTCCCGTACCCTTTTCTTAAGTTCCTGAGTTTGGTATCCCATTAGTTCGAATATAGTGGGTTTAAGCTAAATTTAGTGGTGTTTATTGTGTATTTAAATTGGTTCAAAAGACTTTAAATCAGTCTTCCTAAATCAGTCCCTAAAGACTAAATTAAGTCTCAATTTCAGTCATGCATTTTAACGCAGTTTTTAGGCATGAAATGGTCAAAATATCGAAATCCTCCACTAGTACAACTATTGTTGGTCTCTCTCTTAGCTTTCCCGAAATGTTTAGTTTGTAAAAGTCTGATTTAGAATGAAGGAGATATCATGAATTTACTAGACATAGGTCTAATTAGAGTTTAATCCGACCAGCGGAATTAGAAAATCTGTTTCTACCAATCTATTGTTCCAAAATATGTGATTTTTGGTCGAAAGGCAGAAAATAGATCCAAATAAAACATACTAAAAGATCAGCTCATTTGGATAATTAGTTAGGGAGTTATGCTCTTAACAGATTTAGTTTCAAAACTTTCCTTTTTAATTCTAGCACCTACTTGTAGAGCATGTTTGGACATAGAAACATTTGAATCAAAATACCTTCACTTAAGCAACGTTATTCATATTTAAATAATCTTTCAAATGCCACTTGTTTGGATCAATTTGGATTTGAGATGGGTAAATTATGATCAAATAACCCAGGTTGGTTCCTAATATAACATGCAGAATTCTAGTTTTGGTGTTGCAACTTCAAAAATTCATATCTTTATGATTTCAAAACCAAATTAAGTACTTCAATATAGCTGGATTATCAGCATGAAACGAGGAGTCCAAATATATAAATTAATTGTAAATACTCAATCATCTACTATCTGAAATTAGTCTAAAACCAGAACTTGTTCTAATTTCAACTAAAAAGATGTTTACTTAGTTGATGTAGCACCTTAGCTTGAGAATTTCTCATCAACTCTAATGGATTCCTTCAACACCTTGATGATTCACTCCTCTCCAGCAATCTCTTCTTCTTCTCCAGCAAAAATGAATAAGTGATTTGGTTTGCATGTTGTTTGATCACTAATAATATATATTAAGGTGATGTTCCTTCCTAGCCCTTAATCTTCATGGATTTATGTGTCCCTATGAATATCTAATAGTCCACCTTTGTCATATATCCCACTAACTCAACCTCAAGTGACACCATTTCATTACTCACCTAGTTCCTAGATGTGTCAATGTGTATCTCTAGACCAATCTTATGCTTTTTGTTTAATTTACTCAACTATAGGCCTTTAATTTGATTTATATTAACAAACACAACCATAGGCTTATAAGTAATTCCTTATTTCATATTAGTATTAAACAAGACTTACCAAAATGCTAACTACCCAGTTCCCCGACTTGGACGCTACTCGAGGCATGTCCCCACTCTCGTCTCGACGCCTACAACTATACAAACTGACTTAGTAAGTCTACACAATACATAACACTAAGCACACATCAATACAAAATACAATATACCTCGGCCACGTGCCTCAGTCGGTGCACGTATCACAGTGTAGGTCCCATGTCAAGGGTCGATGATCCTGATTAAGGAATTAAAACGGGGTTAAAGATTTGGGACGTGACATACAAAACCTGAAAGCTTGTAATATGCTTCGAATGCGAAAAACACATGACGAAATTGAGGACACTCGGTCCTTATCTCATCAAAAGCTCATTGTCTATGTAACCACTCAATTGCGGTCCCCGGACTCTTAATCTTCACGACCGCCAACCAGCTTGGCAATCTAGCGTATGACTCATCCCAATTTCCAAATGCATTTGCAATTGCCTTCCTTTCGGCATCCCACATTCGCTTGTAGTTTACTTCGTGTCTGTATTTTCCCTTTAATTTGTATTAATGCCTTGATAGTTATTGCTTGATCTATATGGAAAATACTTTGGATCTCTCTCTCAAGCATTTTGGCATCGAGTTGGGCATGACCACGTTCTACGTCGGGATTTATATAGTTGTGCAACACGTCTAATTGTGTGATCTCCCATAATTGTGTTCTCTTTCACAAATAATCACGAAGACGCCACATGCACCCCTATTGCGCACTTCTGTACTTGATCGCCCAAAAAGTTGTAGTTGATTCCATCACATGATATTGACAATATTTGTTAACATGCAACACTTTGACGGCATGTTGTAAGTTTTTTGTTGTCAAACCACATCCCTAATTCCAAATCGAAATTAGAAAGGTCCCCCAGTCTGTTGATGAGAATGTTGGGTAGCAGTGGAGTTAACCACCTCCCAATCGATTTCGTTGTACATCGGCAATGGTTGGTGAACTTCAGCATTGATTGCTTCTTCCATGAAATTCTCTTCATCGATAGCAAACTGCTCATCATCTTGCATGTTTTCTGCCCCTAGAGGTTCATACCTTAGGTCATTCGCCACAACATTTAGGTTTTCCCAATCGACAGTTGGTGTTGCATCCTCGGGGGGACGCACATCCTCGTATGTGTCATTTATGTAATCATCGTCGTTGGGCTCATCATCACCATGTGGTGATTGCATCTGCAATCTTTACATCATCGATCTAGTGTCTAACGTGCTGACATCTTCATCTACTAATAGCGAATGAACTGTACGACTTTGAAAATAGTTAATTGGCTCAAATGTTAAATAAATATCTACCCTTCAAGTTAATGGTAGATTGGTCACTGTCGCCCACATCAAGTCGTAGTGCGTCGCGTCTTCCAGCAATACGGTGACAAAATAATGTGAACCCTCGGGGAGGGTTATAGCGTGACGATAAGTTATCCTTACCATAGTTTTCGTAGATGAGATATTGAATGCGTTACACACGTGATCCATCAGTTGTTGTCCACTCGTCCCAAACCTAAACGTCAACACTGCTGATAGGGGTGCATTGTACCTAATGTCATTCCTACCATTTACAATTTCACCATTCGCATAAAAGAGAAATGGGATGTCCCTATTTTCCATGACCTACATAATTTATTGAACAATGATAATGTAAAAAATGGCATATATATCAAACGTCATTCGTTCATCAAATTGAGGAATTAAATCGCAAGCAAACTTTCTGATATAGAGGATCGATTTAATAACGCATCTATAGAGCATACTTATTCGTCTAGACAACATCAATTAATAAATCATATCATCGCCACAAATCAAATTAGGGCATTTTTGTCGTCGACATTGCAGACCCAAGTATTCGACGAGAAGGCTAATTGCACCAACCTTACTTTGAAGGTATGTATATATCTAACCAAATTCTTATTTATGTATTGTGTTGACCATCACAACATAAAAAAAAAATTATTAGGGTTTCATAATTAGGGTTTGTTCTTTATTGACATGTGTTATATATTAATCAAGCAGACTAATAAAGAAAAGAAGAAAAGCAATAGTAGTAGTACAAGTATTGAAAGCACATTTAAAATGCCACGAATTGAGACACCGACTTCATTGCCAACTTTCAAGGTACAAATTATATATTGTGCTTATATTCCTAAGTAGTTATTGATTTGATGTCATACATTCATATATTTTTGAGTTATTATACCCCTTACGTAATCGATGTTGATTTTATTATAGGTTTGAAAAGAAAAGTTAGGCGATCGAATCACACTCTCCAACAACTAGTGTCACCTTTTGGAAAAGTGAAAAAACAAAGTTCTAAGTCGCATATGTATCAAACGTCATTCATTCATCAAATCGAGGATTTAAATCACAAACAAACTTTATGATGTAGATGACCGCCTTCATTGCGCAGCTACAGATCATACTCATTCGTCTGCATGACATCAATTAAAAACTCTTATTTATATCAGTTATGTCAAATTAGGGAATATTTAAAAAAAAAAAAAAAAAACTAAGCATAAAGTTTTTTTGTTTCAACAAACAAACTCCACGTATTAATTTTTGTAAACAAACAAACTCCAAATAAATTTAATTAATTTTACTAAATTAGCAAGTCAAACTTACTCAAACTTAAATAAATAAATTTTTAAACTTACTAATTTCCCTCTTTTTTCTTTTATCTTCAATTGGATTATCCCTGAAATAACAAATAAAAAATTAGCTTTTACTTATATAAATATTAAGAACTACAACGAAATCACGTAAAAAATTAAAAAGAAAATCCGAACCTTTTCACAACCTTCAACCCAGATCGAACTCACTATTGTTTATCTTCTATTTGAAATTCCATGAAAAAACAAAAAAATAAAACAACCTCACAACCCAAACCCACAACTCACCAAACTCTATCACACCAACAAAATGACCCACCCCACAACCTAACCTAACCCAACCCAAGCCACCCCCCAACTCTCTCTCTCTCTCTCTCTCTCTCCCAACTCTCTCCCTCTCTCCGTCACCGTACTCTCTCTCTATCTTTCTCTCTCGGTCACCAACTCTCTCTCTCTCTCTCTCTCTCTCTCTCTCTCTCTCTCTCTCTCTCTCTCTCTCTCTCTCTCGGTCATCGTCTCTCTCTCTCTCTCTCTCTCTCTCTCTCTCTCTCTCTCTCTCTCTCTCTCTCTCTCTCTCTCTCGGTCCCCCTCCTCTCCATCTCTGCTCTTCTTTGCTCTCTCCTCCCTCTGCTGGTCTGTCCAAGTCTCTCTCGGTCGCTACTATCTCCTCTCTCCCTTTGCTAGTCTCTCCCGCACTAGCTCCTCTCTCGCTCGCTCTCTCCCACACCAGGCTCTCTCTTGCGGCTCTCTCGGTTGTTCCACCACACCAACACCCACCTTAAAAAACCCCCCAAGGAACTTTAAACCCTTACCTCATAGCTTGTTAAACCTAGCCCGAGAACACAGGGAATATATTCCCTGCGTTCTCAGGGAAGAGGAGATCACGAGGGGTATAGTACACGAATGGCACATTCTCCAAATGCCTCATTCGTGTACTGTGGGGATACACACGTGGACACCGCGTCATTCGAACATTAAACTAATGGCGCATTCAGAATGAGTCGTTAGTGTACGGGGTCGGTCCACGTGGCGCACACGCGGACTCCACGTGGATCGGCCGATACTGGAGCATTCGACACACGTGGCGCGCACGTTTAGCCCACGTGGACGCCACATCATTAGGAACCTTAAACTAATTCGTGTTTTTTCTCCCCATAGGCATTGGACACGAATGGCGCATTCGGGGAATGCGCCATTTGTGTCTTTTTGGCCCGCCACATTGGACACTAATGGCGTATTCAGAGAATGTGTCATTAGCGTAAAAATTTTGCCCCACTAAAAACGCATTTGCAAAACCCGATTTACCTTACTTTTGTAATAAAAAAAAAAACTTAACTTATTTTACTAATATATTTTATTCTTAACATACTTTTATAAATTTTCTCGCACCGACGCCTCGCCGAATAAGGCGTAGATGTCCTTTTCAATTTTATCACCTATCTTTTAATCTTAAATTCACCCCTCAAATTGATATACTTTGAACTCTCTAGGGCCACCCTAAGGTACCGGAACCGCGAAGAATTGACAAGCTTTTTCCACCTCCCAAACGATCCGGTGCCTCCTTATCACTGATTAGTATCATCCAGGCAACGCACTGGTGTATTAGAACTACGAGGAACTGATTCCATGATAACATCGCCTTGTGTCTCCATAGTAATGTCTGCAGGTTGCACAACATCATCGGCTACTGATGGGAGGTTTGTCTTGACATAGGGCAGGGGGATGATTCCACGTGATGAGGGAGAGTTGTGCGTTAGGGCGGTGGACTAGAGCCGAGTAGACGTGGCTGATTGGACGCTGGAGAAGAGAGTGAGTTGGTCTGATGTAGAGGAGTCGTGTTTTGGGGGAGTGCATCGGGCTGAGGGAGCGCCGCAGCAGCATCGCTGTTATGCTTGGTGATATTCTTGGTAGAAGAGGTACTGAGATTTGTACCCTTAATAGGCCCCTTTGGATCCAATAAAGTATTTGGTTTGTAAACTAAAATGGGGTCTTGTTTCCCTTAGGTTTTTCTTGCCTTAGGTGTTTCTGCAGCCGTTGCTACATTCACATTAGGCTTTGTCCTCTTCACATCCGTTGTTGTGTCCGCTCCAGTTTTTTCCTTTCTTGACTCTCCAACGTTCTTGTCTGATTTAGAAATCAACTCGCTGGAAGTTTCCATTTCGTCGTGTGCCAGAATATCGAAGCGCGTCCCAGTCAGCATAGCCGATCTCTGATTCTCGGATTTCTTCTCCACCAAATCTGGTGCCTTAGATTTTGCTCTACACACGTGACGGGAGGCATGGATCCACCGTACCAGCGTCGTTGGAGGCTGGCGTAGTGGTCATCGGGGCGAAGGCTTTCTCACTTGTAATGTTGCTTGCATTGAGCCTAGTGATCAAAGTAGGTGCTGATTCCGCCAATGCAATTGGTGTTGTGCTCATCGTTGCAAAATGACTAACATTAATCACATGGCCATATCTAGCACACTTGTAACATATGAATTGAAGTCTTTCGTACTCGATAGATCTGAGTTGGTCGTCAATGAAGATTCTCCAAACATGAGATTTTCGTAGATCTAACTTGACCGCCATCCTTTCAAAATGTTATCTTTGCGAATCGATCGTATTATAGTCAATCTTAATGAACTCTCTCACTTCTTCCAAAATCTTACGTAGAATGTTCTTGTGATAATAGTGAAAAGGTACGCCAGGAAAGCAAATTCACATCACAATCGAAGAAACATTAACATCATTGGTATTAAAATCTAAGAGGCCCGCTATGGGCACCCACCATTTCATGAAGGCACCCATTATTTTTCTCATTTCCCAATCTAAAATGTAAAAGACTATTTTGCCCCTTCATATATACACACCCAAACCCCACAAACCATTTGCAACTCAAAACTGGGGCACCCCACCACTTTGAGGAAGAAGTGAACCATAAAGCCACAATTGTGTTTGTCGAGCGTTTATCGAGTCTTGCGACTTGACATCATCCGACAGCGAGGTAACAATGTTTGACAACCGTACGATGCTTCGATGGAGCTGTAAATTTGATTAAAACTGTGAAATTGATGATTTGTTTGTCAACGTAGGGTTTGGTAAATTCGACCAATCTGAAGTTGTTTGCACTATAAAATGGAAGATTGTACTGCTATAGTGCAAGAGGAGGTTAAAGTTGAGGTAATATTTGAAAATTACTGTGTTTTTTATGCGGTGCATCAAATTTTCTATCGATGCGTGCGATTGATTCGGCCACGCTGAACCGAGATCTAGAGAAACGTCTAGGGCCGAAAGGTCCGAGATGTCTACGTAGATCACGTAATGGAGCGAATGATAGATAGTGGTAGTCTCGGTATGGGACGACTGAGACTATGAAGGAGTTCTCGGTTGTACATAAACGAAACTCTGTTTATAGTTTCGGACCTGTACAATCGAAACCTTGTGTTTTTGGGCTTTTTTGTGATTGTGCTGTACATTTTGGTTGATTATACTGTTACACTGTTTGTATTGCAGGTAATGTCGGTTTCTACCTTATTTTCATACTACAAGGATACATTTACACCTTGTAGGTCATTCCCCTCTAGAGAAGCGGCTATTTCATGGCTTCAAATGATAGGCCGAGTGAACATATTTGTGCTAGTGACGAAGCACTCTGATGCCGGGGGCATTAAGCGCAGGGGAAGGGTGAAACTTGCGTGTGAGAGGTCTGGAACATATAGGGGAATGTCTCAGAGAGTCGGCAAGGGGAAAGCGGTAAAAATTTCTTTGAAACCAAGAAATGAAGAAGAAGATGAAAAGGGGAGGACTCAAACGGGTACGAAGAAATGTGGATGCCTTTTCCTTATCAACATAAAGGAAAATGATGACTCCTTGTGGTATGTCATTGTCATATGTGGGAGACACAATCACGACCCCGCGAACAACTTGGACGGCCACTCATTTGTTGGAAGATTGGATAAGGGGGAGCAGGAGGTTGTGGTGCAGATGACAAAGGGGAATGTGAAGCCAAGAGACATCCTAAATACGTTGAAGCAAAGAGATGTTAGAAACGTATCGACAATGCGGACAATATATAATGCAAGACAAAAAGTCTGAATTGAGGATGCGGGTGGGAGGACTCAAATGCGACAAATGTTGCACATCTTAGAGAAGAATAAGTGGATGTCGTGGCATAGGAAGCATCCCGATACGAATGTTGTCACCGATTTATTTTGGTCACATCCCGATTCAATAAAGTTGTTAAGGTGTTTCTTATCGGTAATTTTGATGGATTGCACGTATAAAACAAATAGGTACCGAATGCCTTTGTTGGAGATTGTTGGCATCACTTCTACCTATTTGACGTTCTCCGTTGGGTTTGCATTCATATCATCAGAGAGTCATGCGAATTATGTTTGGGCACTTGAGAACTTGAGATCCATATTGGATGGGTGGCCTAAACCTGACGTGTTTGTTACCGATAGAAACTTAGCCCTTATTAGTGCCATTGAAGAAGTATTTTCGTCATCGTCTCACCTCCTTTGCTCTTGGCACATCAACAAAGTAGTATTGACCAAGACTAAGAAGATGTTTGGGGAGAATGATGGTTTTGCTCGTTTCATGGATAGGTGGACGAGCGTGATGTATGCCAACTCGGATGCCTTATTCGAAGTTAGGATGAATGACTTGCGTTGTGAGTTTGGGAATGTCAAGGGTCTTACTGATCGCTTGGACAACACATGGGTAAAGAACTACAAGGAGAAATTTGTACCCGCATGGACAAATCGAATTACGCACTTTGGGGAAACAACAACGCAGAGGGTTGAGTCTGCGCATTTCACTCTGAAGCTACACCTTGGCAACAGTCAGACCAATTTTGAGACTTTGTGGAATGTGGTTGATGGCATTCTTAGAATCCAACACAACAACATCAAGGCATCGTTTGAGCTAAGTTTGAATGTGGTCCAACATGAATACATTGATGAGTTATATCGACGATTGCGTGGTTATGTTTCTCAACGGGCGCTTAAGTTAATTAGAGATGAATTGACACGTGGAGAGCATGTTGGTCACTACTCCACTCGTTGTGGTTGCGAGATACGTACGACACATGGCCTTCCTTGTGCACACGAGCTAAATCATCATAAATTTGTTGGGTCGCCCATCCCTCTCGAGGACATTCATGTTTACTGGCGAAAGTTGAGTATGATGCCTGAGAATCATGTGGATCGGTCTGGATATAACGTGCACGATGAGATTGAACGGGTGTTGCAAAAGTTTCATGCTTGCACTGATGAGGATGATCGCCTCGGGATTATTTAGCAGCTCAGGGAGATTAGTCGACCTTCGTCTACACCGGTGTTGTGCCACCGGCGAAAATAAAGACAATGGGAATGACACCGGGGTCTTCAATGGGAGGTAAGGCAGGATCGAAGAGAAAACACGATAATGACGATTCTTCCACGACTAGATTGCCGAGCGGATCTGAGTACGTGCTTTCCACAGATGAGGCCTATAGTTCGATAAAGAAGAAAAGCAAAGTTGTTCCTAAATTGCGTTGTGCCAGCCGACGCACGCAAAGTACCACTAACATCAAGTAACATTCATGAATAAGTCCAAACTATAACAAATGTACAACATCAAATAACGGTTTGGGAATAAGTCCAAACTATAACGAATGTGCAACATCAAATAACATTCAAGAATAAGTCCAAACTGTCATCCAACATTCAGCAAAGTATCCAAACTGTCATAAACATTCATCAAACAATAAAACATCCAAGTTCCCGAAAAAAATCCAAACTTTCATAAATGTGGACCTAGTTCCTCGAACAATAAAATATCAAAGTTCCCTCAAACAATCATTGTTTTGGCTTCTTCAAATTCTTCCTTTGGTACTCCTTGCCAAGCATTCTCTTCGGAAGGCGAGCATCAACCGTGGCGGGCCGAGCATTAGCCGAGGTGGAGTGTGTAGAAGTGTTACATGTTGGGACTGCCTAGGGCCTGGTTCGGTAGGGGCGAATGTGGCGGTTGTGCCTGTTGCGGTGGCCGGAGTGGTAGTAGTGGTGGTGGAGGGACCTAAACTCCTTCCCGAAAGGAAATTGACGATATCACTCGCCATTTTACTCGCAGACTCAAGCGTACACAACTCTGGCGGGAGGTCTACATATAACACTTTCAATACCTCCAATAGCTCATTGTCTGCTATGGTTGTGGCGACCATGTCAAAGTCCTCAAAGCTCGGATTGGTGATCACAGGATAAGACACTTTGAGGAACCAAGCTAGGTAGTTCGGTATAGCCAAAAACTCGAACTCTACCTTGTCACCACGAACTTCGGGAGCCAATAAATAGTTCCTCCATCACTCCCAATTGTCTTGTTGGAACCCATACTTGACCGAGTATTTGTTTGCAGATAGGCCTCGATGTGCTTCCAAAGGTCGGTACGGAGGATCTGGTATAGATTGCACGTCGCCAAACTGTCTCAGAATCCTCTCCAGATGGTAGGGCTCCACCACATCCATGTACTTAATCGTCCCACTGTAAAAGGCCATCGCGTGCACAACTCCATTTTCCCTGAAATTCACATATGGGTCCCAATTGACCTAATCAAAATGCAACAGCTATTGTTAGAAACAAAAAAAAACAAAAGCATCATTCAAAACCTATTTGGATAACCATGTCACCTCACTTGGGCGCAACCTATCCAACGTTCTCTTAATGGACCCGAGCTTGTCAACATTCAACACGGTCTCGTGCTTTTGAATCCATCTGCAGACACGAGGTTGCACGTAGTCCATGTATTTCGCATTGGGTGTGGCGAGTCCAAGTTTGAAATGGTCGTACACCCATCCCTGCAAATACATACAACTTTAGTTAGTCCGCAAATGCAAATATTAGTAATAATTATACAAAATACAATGTAAGTCTATTTTATAACAAACCTCAAGCAATGTGAGGTAGCCAGCAATCTGAGACACTTGCACTCTGGTGGCAGACCCCAAGTGTCGATATAAGTAGGCCAACACAGCTGCACCCCATGCGTACTTTCCCACGTCGTCCAAGTCTTCAAGAAGCTTCAACAACGCGATAGACACTCGAGACCTATTCTTATCGGCAAACAAGGTGCAAGACAGAAGATACAACAGGTACGCTCGGGCTGTGCATTCCACTTGAGGATAATTTGTGTGTCTCGAACCAGCTTTGGGGCACCATCGACTCTTCAACCAACATTTGTGCACTGTGAGCCCCTTGCTGATATTCACCTCCTCTTCAGCCTCTTCGACGCTAACCCCAAGTAATTTCGCCACCAGCTTAATAGCGTCCGAGCGAGATTCCTCCGTGTACCTCGCAAAGTTCTCAACTGCCACGACTTTGCCCGTCACAGGAATCTTCAGGAGGAAGCTCACATCCTCTAAGGAGATAGACATTTCACCAAATGGTAAGTGAAATGTGTTCGTCTTCGGCTGCCACCGCTCCACAAATGCAGAGATAACCTCCTTATTGGCCTTGCGGTAAGAACAGTCTATCCGCGTATTCAACCCAGAACGCTGAATAATCCTCTGAAGTCCCTCCGTGTTAGGGTGGCACGACTGTAAATCCCATTCTTGTATCTGAGCTCCGCGATTGATACACTTGAGTACCGGACGCTCCCGCAACAAAAATAAACATCTCGTCATGTTTGTGAAAACCCTGAGTTTTAAATTACTCCGTTCAATGAAATTTTAATTACCTCATTGCTCCAAATCGATAACGCGACATGATACTTAAAGCTCTTCAACAACGCATCGTCTATAGGACCACCGGGGAAAGGAGCACGCACTTTTGTCTCTCCTTCATTATGGCCAGCTCCACCACTACTACTCCCGCCCACATTACGATCAGTTTTCGTCGTGTTCCCCGCCGCTGATGAGTCACTGCTACTAGACTCCGATGTATGACCCTCATCTTCCCCTCGGGCAACAACAAGATCTTTTGGTCGCCTTCTGTCGATGTTGGAACCCTCATCGTGCAATTCTAACCTTGCACGATTTCCATCTATCTTAGCCTTTCCCTTAACATCTACGTTCTCCTTCTCTTTCTCTTTTCGGTAAGATGTTGTCGGGGGTCTCCGGCCGCCTTGCCCCCGGTTAGCCCTCGACACCTCAACACCAACCTCCTCCCTTGTCACAGGTGCTTTCGAACGAGCCATACCTGAAAACACTACAACATATAAGCCCCTAGAACAGAACCAAAAAAAAAAAAAATTACTAAAAATATATTCAAATTCATCCATTTCTGTTGTCTCGGTCAAGCAGGTTCGTGAAATACGCCATACTTCCGTTCACACCTGACCGAAAATGGATCAACGGTCTCGGCAATGTACAACCGAGAGCAATACAACCTTCTCGGTTGTACATCACCGACATGGCATAACCTATTCAATTATCCTTACTCTCGTGATGTGCAGACCGCGTCGACTCTAACCCTCTCGGCATTGTACAACCGAGAGAGAGAGAGTACATTCTCGGTTGTACACCACCGACACAACATTAACTAACACTAAATGTAACTCTCGTGATGTCTCGATTGAGATAACACAATTAATCTCGGCTACTCGTAACCGAGACTCGGTGAACTCTTCCGGCCTGCCTGGCCGAGAACGACGAGTTCCCAAATATTTACCATCTGTCTTGGCCAGCTTGGCCGAGACAGTAACAACACTCTCTTGCCTGTGTGGCCGAGAACCACGAATTTCGAATAATGGAACCATTCAATAAACCGCCACACAAACATTACAACTACTCTACCAAATGTAACTTAATTAGACTATCAACGTACCTTCAAACGATCGATTTCGCGCCAAAGTTCTGTGTACGACGAACTTCAACCGAGCCCCAATTTGGAGACGAAATCGCCCAACACCCCGAGCCTTCAAACTGGAAAAACCTCCTACAACGGAGGAGAAACACGGAGACGAACGAACACAAACGATTTTCAGGAATCCTCGCAATGGCCGATCCTCTACGATTTTGTGGTTGCTCAAGGAGTTCGGTGGTGGAGGTGGTGGGGGTGGTGGGGTGCCTCTGTTTTGAACGAGGGGTATTTTGGGAATTTTGGGTCTAAATTCTGGGTGTCTTGGGTAAAATGCTTAGTGCCCTCAACAACAGGGTGCCTTCATGAAATGGTGGGGTGCCCTTAGCGGCCCTCAAATCTAATGAGTAAGGTTCCACCAATAAGTAATGCCCAATGATAATCCATGGTCCATCCAATAGTGACGTAACGCAATCGTTTGTAAGGTCAAATCGTACCATGAAATAGCCATTTTCATCATTCTTAACCCTCATAAGGCCATTTGGTTTCCATAATGTCCGTGGCCTTTTTGTCATAGTTCAAAAGCTCACTGATTTATCGAGGAGATGCACCATTATCGCATGTGCCATTTCTCTTCGTACTCGGTCAAAGAAATTTATTGCCGGCACATTATTTTTCTTACACCGCCAAATCATGGGAAATTTAACAAAATAGTCCAAGAGTTAACTCAATAATAAAAAATAGCCCTTCTTTATAATCTAGGGTGTGTTTGATAACAAAGAGAATTTTCAATGAGAAAAAAGTATTTACTTAGGCAAATTTTTTGTAGAAAATATTTTTAAAAGAATTTTCTCATTGCTGTTTGATTGCACGTGAGAATTTTTTTTTCATTTTTCTGCTGTTTGATAACTAATGTATTTTTTTTTCTTTTTTTTTTGCAGTATCACGAATTCATACTAAAATTAAATCAAGTGGACAATTAATCAAGGTTACACACCGAAATTGAATCGGCAACAACTATCTTCACAACCATTAATGAACTCAAAAAAAATCATTCAATAATTAATTGATAAGTAACATAAATGAAAGAAAATAAACAATGTATTAAAATTTATTTTAAAAAAAACTTATGGTTTAACTTCTAAAAGTAATCTAAAATTTCCCCTGCAAATATAAAATCACCCAATCTTTCTTGAAGTCTTCATCCAAGTGAAAAAATATATTCGCATCCTTAACTTCACCTCCCAATAAAAGCATGGCACGCATTACGTCTTCTCGACTTAGTTCAGGAATGTTATGAAGCTCTTTCTGAAGACGTGCACAGTCTGTATGCGCAAATGCATCCGCTAGTCTATTGGCAGCTGTTGTTAGTCCTTGCTCAGTAGCATCAATGTTACTACTCTTTTTTCTTATAGTTCTCGAACCATTTGATCCCGTACGAGTTGCACTAGATGACGAGTGATTGGCCTCATCTTTTTCTTCTTTAGTTGGGAGTGACTTATCTGCATTGCCTACAAAAAATAATAACATTACTTATAAGACATGAATTATTTCTACTACAATTTCACAAATTGGGCATGATAGTAACCAGAATCCAATAGCAGAACAATTAGTTTCTTATATTGCATTTCTTTCGAATTGGACCTAATTGTTTACATCAAACTCTACAAAAGAATTGATCATTCAAAGTCAATGAAAAAGAATGTACAAAAAAAAAATTGTAAATTAAATAATCAATTACTTATTCTACAAAATTTACTCACACATTTCTTCCAAAGAAGGTAATTCTATGTTTGCCTCGTTACCAGTAATTGCATTCCCTCCGGTACCGTGCATGAGAAATGAGTTCCATCTAATGCTCGACCGCATCCTAATATTTTAATATTTATTTAGTTTATATCGACAAATTTTTATAATGTATTATTATGCTATTTACAGGACAAACTTTAAAAATATCTTAAATAAATCCATTACCTCAAAATAGTGATACCAAACACTTGGGTTTGATTCTTTGTCTTGTGGAGAATTATTTATATTTGCAGGCTTGACTACGCCTTTGTACATACTGATTAGAGCTCTTGTAACAACGTGGAAGTAGCGGCTAACTGTCTCACCGGAACGAATAAATTCAAAATTTGTTCGTCTATTTCGATTATCGTGTCCAACTATCAGCAAAAACATAGCTACTTGTTCTTTTACTTTTACACTGCGCCCGTCAACTAGCCCATGCGTACGAAGAATTCTGCAAAGCTCTTTGAATGGACCTCGTTTCAATCGTAATTGTTCCTTACAGTTTTTGTCAGATTCTTTGTAAAAACGCTTTAATATTAGTTTCCTTTCTTCATTTCTATTAACTCGAGGTTGTATGTTAAACGAGTTACGACGTTGTACGTAATCGAGCAATAACATCATCATCATTATAGCTGCTTTTTTTTTCTATCTTCTTCAGTAGGCATCTAAGTAAATGCATGTAACCGTAATGAATAAGTGAATGATAGTAAATCAATTTTTATAAAACAAATACATACTTAAAAGTTGATAAAAACTGTAAAACTTAAACAACAAGAAAGTATATAAAGAAAGTCTGACGGAAAGTTAAGTAAATTGTATATAAACTACAAGATCATCAAGTTAGGTAACAATGTAAATGCAGCACGACAAACAATATATTCATAGAAGACAGTTGTTATAAAAAAAAATTGAAAGCTTTTTCGGCATTTTATTTTGTATTTGTGATTTCGGAGATGATTTCGAAGGTGGAGTCCGTCGGTTGGAAGGAAGAGATATTTTAGGGAGTTAGGTGAAAAAATTGAGCCTTTAGACATTTTATTTTGTATTTGTGATGCTTTCAAAATTGACTCGCCCCCCTAAATATGTAGGGCGTCAATACAACGTGACTCAAAATTATTTACATCCAATTTTGCTCAACATGATGCACAAAACACCGTATATGCATATAGTTGAAACACACTTTGCAGTTCTGCAGAGTGCGAGAGGTTCCTCGGGTTATGATTCTTTTGAATTATTACTGGATTCCTTTGTTGTACATTCTTTGCACAGAATTCTTTTAAATGTTTGTTGTGCTCTATAACTTGGGTCTTCTCATAAATGTTTTAGATTGACTGCAACAAGTAATATTCAAGCAACTGAAAAGATTGATATTCTTGTTATTATGAAAGTTACAAATACTGCATTGTTTTTTCTTGGATTTGATTAGAAAATATTTGAAAGTTCGCTATGGAAGATTTGTATCATGGAATAACATGACTCTTATGTTTTATTATATTTTATTTTTTTGATCCAATGACACTTAGGTTTATTATTTCTCAATTCGTGTTGTTATCTTTATCTGCACATTGCCATAAACCCACAATATATGAAATTGAAGAAATGGCTGTGCAAAAAGACGAAACTATAAGGATGATAGATATCTAACTTTCTCACTATCAAGGAAAGAAAAAGCAAAAGATACAAGAATAACAATTCTGTAATGCAGTAGATAGAGTTATGAAAGATTTTTTTTTTTTGCTTGATGGTTTTCACCTTTTCTAATGAATCCATATAGTTATCAATGAAATTCGCATTGAAGATAGGCTTTATCTTGCAAATAACTGAGATGAATTTATAATATGTAATGTCCCGGAAGTTAGTTGTTATTCACATCACCACTATTTTTGGAATTTTTTGCTTTTTCAAAACCTACTATGTTATCCAAACAATTTGCCAATAACTGTGAGCAAGTGGAACCTAGAGGAATTAGTAAGCCAATTTCTCTATAAAGCAAAATATGATAATGATACGGTCTTAGATTTAGGGTTTAGTATTTAGTAGTTTCTATTTTATTATTTAGAAAGTTTCTATGTTTATTATTTAGTCAGAATTATTAGTAGTTTCTAATTAGAAGTAGTTTCTATTTTCGTAGTTACTATCTTCTAGGTACCCCATTAGTAGGAAGTTTCTATATTCATTTTAAGTAGGTTTCTTATTCTTAGAAGTTGCTCTGTATTAGTTCCTATTTTTATTGTATAAGGGAGTCTATATATACTAGTATTAAGGAATCAATAAAGCAAGCAAGTTTAATGAAAAGGAACCAAAGGAGGAATTGAGTAGGAGAGTCATGGACTCCGCCTCTTCAATTACATATTCTATCTCTCTCATCTCTTCTACTATTTTCTTATTTTTCCCTATCAACATAGGTTGAACATAGGTTGAAACACAAATTCAATTGTGTCTAAACCCGTGACTAGATCTTTGGGTGTTTTAGCTCGATTTTGAACTCATGGGATTTAAGTCTATCAATAAGTTTAATGTTAAGAGCTTGTTTAACCAATGCAATGAAAGAAATTGTTTTGGTTATTCAAAAACATGAGAGATAGGCTAGTACAGCTTGTTAATAACCATAACCAAAAAGTTAAGAAAACAACAAATGCACCTTGAATCAATGATCAATTAGAACAAATTTATATTTAGATTATACCTTGCGCTAGAGTTTACTCATTGCATTTTATTAATCTGCATTTTGCTGTTATCTGTTATGAACCTTTGTGCTAGACTAGGTTATATGTCCAGATCACGTAGGTATAATATCCTATATTGAACCTTCCTATTTTTCCACTAGTTATCAAAACAAACAAATAATTATGGATTTGAAGCCTAAATGGCAACAAATTAAACTGAAAATTGAAAATATAGTAGCATGCTCGGATGTGAGCAGAACATTAATCGGTCCCTTATCTCCTTTGTCACACAATCAACAACAAACAACAGCAAGAACCTCATATTCGAGTCACATATACACACCCCAACAGTCCCTAAATTGAAAATCAAATTGGAAACACTCACCTTCCAACGCCCCACAGTCGAACCAATACCCAAGGCTCCTCCTTAATCAATTCAAAGCTGTGAAGATGAAGAGAGGAATAGAGAGACAAAGGGAGAAGAACCAGAGATCGCGGAGAGAAGAACCAGAGATCGCAGACGAAAGAGGAGAGAACGGAGAGATCGCAGAGACGAAAGAGAACGGAGATATCGCAGAGAGAACAACTAGAGATCGCAGAGAACGGAGATCAAACAACTAGAGATCGCAGAGAGAAATCGTATGGGAGATCAAACAACCAGAGATCGCAGAGAGAAAGCCGGAACTAATGAATTGAGAGGAGTATGTTGGTGGAAGAGTTCTTGTAGAAGAAGGAGTCCAAGTTTCGGTCAAAAATAGATTCGTTAGACCCCAAAAATCTCAAGTTTCCATCCCAAAATAAGAGAAAATAAATGAGGAAAATTAGGAGAGTGAATTTTTTTTCTCTATGCGGTTACAAGTGTATCAAACACCCAAAAAAACGGTTATACTAAAAAACAAAACAAATTTCCACGATTTTTTTTCTTTTTCTTTGCTATTAAACACACCCCTAATGAAAAATAACCCAAAAGTTGAGATAAAATGTCCCAGTTACCCCTAACTTCTACAAGCCCCAAATGTTCATTTCACTTTGTTGTTCAACATCAGGTTCAAAGAAAAGAAGATCATCAAAGAAGAAAACTGCAAGTGTAATAAAAAAAGAAAAAGAAGACTACAATACTCCATTCAAGGTGCCAATAAGTCTAACTTCTTCATTTGTTATCTTCTCTCTCACTCACTCAATAACTCATGGTAGGTTTTTACTTTCAAATTTAAGAATTAGGGTTTATATTTCTTTTAGGATTTTAAGAGTTGCTTGCATTGCATAATTGCTAGTAAACAATTGATGCCCCTATTTCATTCGTACTCCTCTTACGATAGTTTGATATCTCGAAATTAAAGAAATTATTAAAGTTGGTAATCATTTGGCAACATATGTTGGGCGATCTATAGGAGAAGTAAGTGGCTTTTTTCTCAAACTCATATGCACACACTATTTTATATTTATTTGAAAATATTACTAATTTAGTTTTTCTTGAGTTTTAATACTTGAACTTAGTGAGATTTAATTTTTGAACAAATACCTCAATCAACTATTTTTTTTTATTGCTATCTCAATCAACTCTTGTTAAATAATGAAGTATGTAAATAAACAATATTGATCATGTCACATGCTATTGTAGGGATGCTATATAACAAATTAAATAACTTCAGAAGCAATATGGACTTAGCATGTAGTCATTATTGACAATATCTAATGCTATATTTTTTCAACTGTTCGAACCTACATTTTATAGTTTTTACTTTAAATGACTAAGTTTTTTTAATAAATATGATGAACTATATAAGTTTAGGTTGTTAAATTGATTAAATAATATCAATCTTAAAATTGAGACCTGTCGAGTTTCATTGAATTCTCTTGCATCAAAATCGTACAATGTGGATTTTTTATGTATATCGGCACTAATTTACATTTCGAGTATGTATACGTGTGGAAGCTTATTGTCAAACAAAAAAATCTATTACTATTGACCGCCAACACATTAGTTATAACATCTTTATACTTATATTGCAAGAACCACTTCTTCTTTTGTAGCTCTCTAAATATGAGATGTGATTTATAAAGGTCTCTTTGAGTGTCGTGAACTCTTATTTAGGTGATCGTGGCTCTCTAAATATTGTTGATATTGACAATATTAAAGGTTAGCCCTTAGCAAACTTTAATTAGAATTATTTGATTTTTAAGTGAACTCTGCTTCTTAGTTGTTCAATGTCATCACATAATTCATTATCAATACAAATTTATTTGGCTTAGATTTTTGAAGTTAGTATAATAGAATGTCATTATTTTTTCTGAACAAATATACAAGGTATTCATTCGGATGAATATGTCTCCACGTGGCTATGAAACATAAAACTTTGTCTAGTTATACTAGGTGATTTGCAATTGTAATGTGCTAATTATTTCTATATTGAAGTTGAATACTACAATCGTTACTATTTTTTTTTGTCAAGTAATTTCATTAACCAAAAGTATCAACAACAAGTTTACAGATGCAAATAGGCATACAGTCACTCCGCATAGTAGACATTTGACTATGTAAGGCCTTTTTGGCCAAGGCATGTGCTATTACATTAAATTCCCTAGGAATATGGTAGAAACTAGAATCGCCCAAGTTATACGCCATTGCTCTCATCTCATTATTGCCTTCCCTCTTTGATAAGCGTTATATAGCTTCGTTTATCGCCAATAGTTCCACCCAGTCTACGTCCATCGAGAAAGCCTTGTATAAACATCCTGGCTGAAGAATCAGTCCCCGATTATTGCGCACTATCCATCCTATTCCTGTATGTCCCGTAACTAGATCTCTGGCCGCATCCACACATAATGCATTACCAGGAAAGAAAATTGATGTTACCTCAGTTTTTAACTCTGGCATCTGAGTTGATCGTCCTTTTGTTTATGTCCACTCCATGCAGCTCTCTTGTGCGAGTGTCAGCATACTATCAATGGGATCCTCTATGTCTTCAAACACCTTTTTGTTTCTTCTCTTCCAAATAAATTTGCCATAGACCCAGAGCTAACCACGTCCATAACGAATCAACAGCCCTCCTTTTCTTTAGGTACTTAGTAATGAAGTCCATAATTCAATTAATCCCTTAGCTTCAGTCTTTGTATCTAGCCCCAAAGAGTTGCCCATCCATAAACAGTGTACATGGGAGCGATGGAAGAATCAGTGTGCTAAATCTTCCTCTTCAGTTCTGCAAATGGGGCACAGAGGATCATCAGCAATCTTTCTTCGTGTTCGAAATGAATTGGTGGGTAGCAGGTTATTCATATATTTCCACAAAACAATAATTAACTTTTAGGGGGGCAATGGGGCAAAATGGGGCTAAGTCGCCCCTAGTTGATGACTAATGAAGTATATTTTTTATTTTCTTATTAGATGACAAATGAAGAATTTGGTACCAAAAGCAGTTTAGTTTGTGTTAAGGAAACTGGTATGTTAAGGAAACTACCAGTTATGGAAACTCAATATTATATTCAGCAGTTAAGGAAATTAGTATCTCATGTAATTAGTAGTTTCCATTTGTGATTGCACTTTCCTTTTGTATTCTAAGCCTTGTATGTGTATATATAGATTACCTTGTACACAAGATTTAACACAATAAAAATTATTTTTTTATCAATCATAATGGTATCAGAGCCTTAATCATGGGTTCTCTCCTATCAAAATTTGTTCTCTGGTTGGTGTGAACGACATTCCATGACACATCTGTTCCTGTTCGACCAGTAAAGTTATGCCTTTGTCACATCACATTCTCGCCTGACACGCCAACCCAGCCGCTCCACGCGTTCACCAGCCGCTGGTGTCCACACGTCCGCCCTCACAAACCATTGATTTTTTTCCAAAAGTACTAAACTTTTTACTTTAAAAGAGGTAAATAGGTGGGTTTTGTTTTTTTTTCCCAACACTAGGCAATAACGCCTTTTGAGAAGGCGTTATTGCTGACGTGTAATTTTTTGGTTTTTTTTTTTTTTTTTTTCGAAGAAATGCCACGTGGACAAAGATAGCGCCTTCCGAGAAGGCGCTATCAATGTTCACGTGATTCGGGACGCCACATGGATCCACGTGGCGTCCGACACAGGGATAGCGCCTTCTCCGAAGGCGTTATCGGGTATTGGCATGTCCACGTGGATCCACGTGGCGGCACGTGGATCCACGTGGCGGCACGTGGACTGCCATACCCAATAGCGCCTTCGGAGAAGGCGCTATTTGTATGAATATATCCAACTGTGTCCACGTGGATCCACGTGGCGTCCACGTGGATCCACGTGGCGTCCACGTGGATCCACGTGGCGTCCACGTGGACACAGTTGGACAGGTATCTTGGGGTGCGCTGATAGCGCATTCTCAAAAGGCGTTATCAGCGCACCCCAAGTCGTCGTCTTCCCGAGGCGAAACCGACGCAGAGAATCTCTGCGTCGGTTTCGCTAGGGATGCAGGGGCAGCTTTACGGGGGTAGGGGACGTAGGGGTCACGGGATTACTAGTAATCCCGTGACCCCGGATGATCATATCCCCGTCCCTATATAAGGAGGGGATCATCTCGATGGAGAGAATTCGCGGACGGAGGAGCTAGAATGAGGACGGAGGGAGAGAGCAGAGGACGTAGCAGCGGCGGAGGAAGGTCGACGCGAGCGAGCGGGCGGAGAGCGGACACGGGTGTAAGGGCGCGAGGGAGTCCGTCCGCGAGAGGTGAGGCGAGAAGAGCAAGGAGGTCCGCGGAGCGCAGGCAGGGGAGCGTGGGGAGCGCGGAGCGGCGGCACAGTGCACCAGTCGTGTCATCGGAGGAGAAGGAGGAGGTCCAGTGAAGGAGGAGGAGGTATGTACTTAAGTGGAAACCATGATTTTTGTTGTTAAAGTATGTGTTTTTAGTTTGTTTAGTTGAGGTTTGTGTAGTTTGGTTTAAGTTTGTTTAATAAGTTTAGTTAGTTTAGGTTTAGTTTGTTAGTTAATTAAGTTTGATTAAGTTACTTTGATTAAGTTAGTATAAGTTTGTGGAAGTGAGTTTAGGTAATTATGTTTGGTTTAATTAAATTACGTTTGTTTAAGTTTAGGTAGTTTGTTTGTTAAGTTTGTTATAAGTTTGGTTAAGTAAGTAAAGGTAATTTATTTGTTATAAGTTCATTTAAGTTTGTTAATAAGTTAATTACGTATGTTTAACTTAATTTCCTATGTTTAAGTTAGGTTAGTCATTTATGAAGTTTGTATAAGTTAGTTTAGGTAGCTTGGTTTTGTCTAGTTAGTTTGTTAAGTTTGTTATAAGTTTGGTTAAGTGAGTAAACGGAATTCACTTGTTATAAGTTCATTTAAGGTTGTTAATAAGTTAATTACGTATGTTTAACTTAATTTCCTATGTTTAAGTTAGGAAAGTCATTTATGAAGTTTGTATAAGTTAGTGTAACTTAATTTCCTATGTTTAAGTTAGGAAAGTCATTTATGAAGTTTGTATAAGTTAGTGTAACTTAATTTCCTATGTTTAACTTTGTACATCGCCTACTTGCCACCTACAACCCTCATTCAACAACGACCTTGTCGTGAATATCCCTCTCCATGTGAAGTAAGGATTATGACCCAATATAACATGCATAAAGTCTTCCCTATGGAAGTGTTTTGCTTTAAGTATTCTTGTTGCCAACGCCTCTGGGTTCTTTAAAACTTTTCACCCTTTTTTGGCTTACATAGCTAAATTGTAATTGTGGAGGTCCTTAAAGCCTATTCCTCCCTTCTCATTCTTAGTGCATAATATCTTCCAACTCAACCAGTTCATACCTCTTTGGTTATCCTTTTTAATACCTCACCATAATGAATTTATCATCCTTTAGAGTGTATTACAAATAGATAAAAGAATAAAAAAGTACTCATACAATATGTTGGTAATAGAGAGGCGCCAGTGTAGTTACGGCCAACCATATGCATATATCTTACAACGCATGATTCCCCCCATGATAGCCCTACCGCCAATACACAAAACTGCACAAACAAACCGTGATGCACTTAGAGCACTTTCAATATTGAATCGCAATTACACCAAACACATGCATGCTAATCAGAAACTATAATTACTATATGATGTGAAAGTAATAGAGAGACTACAGTTTTAACAACGGCCAACCATATATGTTATATTTTAGAAGGTTAGTTAAAGCCCTTAAATTTATTAAACCTTATATATAGTATATTAAGCTCATTTGGACTTTGAAATCGTTCCGATCCACGACAGTTTCATGAACCCATCTACAATTTTTGTTAGCCGATTTATTACACTCTTTTTGGTCTACAATAATGAAAATACAAGGTATTGCAGGAATATTACGTTGCGGCGGAAAACGAGAGGAAACAAGTAAGTTCATTAATTGAGTATTTTCATATTAATATATTCGGGTTATGGTTTGGGTTTGCATGATATATAGGGACATTCGTATTTTGTTTATGCACAACGGTTCATATGTTTATTTATTGAACATTATTACACAGAAAAAGTCAGTGTGAAAGAATGAGTATGCTCTGTAGTTGCGCTATTATTGCGATCTTCTACATCAGAAAGTTCGATTGCGCTATATAACAACATGATTGTTTAATGAATATTAGTACACAGAAAGGGTCGGTGTCAAAGAATGAGTATGCTCTGTAGTTGCGCTATTATTGCGATCTTCTACATCAGAAATTTCGATTGCGCTATATAACAACATGATTGTTTAATGAAAATTAGTACACAGAAAGGGTCGGTGTCAAAGAATGAGTATGCTCTGTAGTTGCGCTATTATTGCGATCTTCTACATCAGAAATTTCTATTGCGCTATATAACAACATGATTGTCAACTATTTTCTTACAAAATTGACGCGCCATTTGTCTGTTACATTTTTACATCCAAGTTTCCAAACGTCTGTAGGTCATGTCACAAAGAAACATCCCTTTTCTATTCTATGCGCACGGCTCCATTGTTAATGGGGCCAATGGCATCGCGTACAGCTCATCGCCATCAGTAGTGTTGTGGGTTAAGTTTGGGTCGAGTGGGCGTGAAATGATTGATGCCATTTGTGGCGCGTTCCATATCTCATCAACGGATAATATAGTTCATATGACGTATCGCCACATGATAGTCCTCCCCGGCGGGTTACATTATTTCGTTCCTGTCTTGTTGAATGATGCGACACAGATGGACTTCTTGTGGGAGACAGTGGACACTTTGCCAAAAACTGCAACGGTTGATATATATTTAACATTTGAGTCAGTCGACTCAAATCAACATCGCACGGTTCATTCGCCAGTTTTTGACGAACGTAGCGTCACGCCAGACGCAGCCTTAATGATGGAAAGGCTGCGTATGCAATCCCCACAGGCTGAGGTCGTGCAACAGGGGTTCGTGCAACCATTACATGAAGAGGATAATGCATATACCGACGATGACGATGACGATGACGATGACGCTAACGACGACGAAAATATCGACACTACTGAGGAAACGCATAACGTCGAAGAAGCTCCATCAGTTGCCACTTGGGATGACGTTAACGTTTGCACATATGATCCAAGATACGATCCTCCGGGTGCGGACAATGTCGGAGACGATGAGCAATTTGCTATCGATGAAGAGATATTGTTGGAGGAAGCTAGTGACGATGAACTTCACCAACCATTGCCAGGATACGACGACATCGACTGGGAGGTGGCTAATTCAACTGCGACCCAACATTCCTACAAACAAACTTGAGGGGGCACGTCTAACTTCGATTTGGAGATAGGGCTGAGTTTTGACAATAAAAATGACTTGCAACATGCGGTTAAAGTTTGGCATGTCACCAAACATTGTCAATACCATGTGATGGAATCGACTACAACTACGTGGGCGATTAAGTGCAAGTTTCCACAATACGGGTGCATGTGGCGTCTTCGGGCATGTTTCCGAAAGAAAACACAATTATGGGAGATAACACAGTTAGACGTACCGCACACGTGTATTAATCCCAACATACAACGCGGTCATGCCCAACTTGACGCCAACATGATTGCGCGGGAGATCGCTAGCGTCGTTAAGGCCGATCATGGTATCACGATGAAGGCACTAGTAGATTTAATCAAGAAAAAATACGGCCACGAAGTAAGCTACAAGCGAATTTGGGATGCCAAGAGGAAAGCGATTGCATGGGCGTTTGGAGATTGGGATGCGTCATACGCTCAATTACCGAGATGGTTGGCGGCGTGAGGAGTAAGAGTCGGGGACAAGAATCGAGTGGTCACACCGACAATGGCGTGCTGATGAAATTAGAACCGCGTCTCCTCAATTTCGTCGTGTGTTTTTTGCATTTGAAGCTTCAATAAATGCTTTCAAGTTTTGCAGGCCTCTGCTTCAGATTGACGCGACATTCCTGTATGGCAAATATAGTGGGAAGCTCATGATTGCGCTATGTGTTGATACAAATGGACACATATTACCAGTTGCATTTGCCATTGCAGAAACCGAATCAACTGATTTGTGGGGGTGGTTTTTGCGGATGTTGCGCAAACACGTGACAGATAGAGAAGGGATTTGCATTATATCTGATCGTCACCCTGGCATTTTGGAGGCGGTCAACACCCCAATCAACGGCTTTTGTCCCCCTCAAGGGTACCACCGTTATTGCTTGCGACACTTGCTTAGTAATTTCGGCACACACTTCAAAAATGAACCCTTGAAAGTGCTGCTTGGTCGAGCAGTTGTTCAACATCAAGAACGAAAATTTATTGCGTGCATGGAGCGTTTCACATACTTATCTTCACGAACGCCTCGATGCTCGCAATATATCAATGCCATCCTTAAAGAACTTTGGACGCAAGCGCACGACAGAGGCATGCGGTACGGATGGATGAATTCTAATGGTGTTGGTAAGTACAAAGTACAAATTATTCTTCGCACTAAAATACAATAAATATTCGACGAACCACTATTACTTATTAGAGTGGCCCTGGCATTTTGCAGAGTGTTTCAACAGTGTCTTGAAGGGAGCTCGATTCTTGCCAATTACGGCGTTAACTCAGCTGATATACTACAGATTGGTGTCGTACCACGATAAACGCAACCAGGAAATCAATGATGCAATCTCAAGGGGCCTACCGTACACGGGATATGCAATGAGGACATTGGCGAAATATGAGGAATCTGCACGGCGGCATCATGTCACGTTGATCAATCGAGATATTGGTGAGTTCGAAGTCCTAACGGGAAGACACGGAGACCGCATGCATAAGGGCAACAACACACAAATCGTAATCTTGAACGACCGGGCCTGCACTTGTAATAAATGGCAGTCGTATGGATTCCCCTGCTCACACGTGATTGCAGCATGTGCGGTAGTTCGAGTGAACTACGCGCAGTTCATCGAGCCATTCTACAGGATGGATGTGTATGCACAATGCTACTCGTTTGCTTTCAAGGCCATACCAGATGAGAAGTATTGGCCGACTTTTGGGACGAAGATCATACCCGACCCAAGATCCGGACGTGGCCGAGGAGACCTAAGGGATCGCGTATACAAACCGAGATGGATCGCCTAATGACCAAAGACCTTTGCGATGTGGGATATGTCATCAAGAAGGACATAGAAGAAGATCATGTCCAAATAGAGACCGTCAACGAGTCCCTACCAGGAAGAACTGGTGTGGCATTTGTCGTTTAGAGGGACACAACAAAAAAATTGTCCAAGGAGACCTCAACCATCAAATGAGGACCTCTAGTCGATTTTGTATAATGCGTGAAACAACTTATGGTCGTAGATATGTTGAGTTTGACTAATTATTGTTGTGATTTTTTGTGTGAAAAATTAGTAAATACTTATCGCTATGGTTTTGTACAATACTCATTTACTTTTTCTAACCTTCTATATAGTTGTACTGCAATGGATCCAGGTCCTTCAGATCCATCACTGTTGCAACTCCAATCTACTCACAGATCGACGCGAACCTGGAGGGGCGAGGTAAGGCCATTTTACATGAATGCGTCATTTTTACAACAATATTGTATCAAATACATACATTAATACATTATCAATTCGTAGGTTTACGAAACAATGCGCGTACGTCGAAGACGTGGGGTCGTTGATCGAACGATGCAGTATCATTCTAGGATGATCCCATATCTCCGTTCCAGTGGGTTCTATGGGATATCCCGGGTAGCATTTTTCACCTTGATTGGGCTTTAATTCTGCGTTTGTAGAGAGATGGCGCCCGAGACGCATACTTTTCATATGCATTGTGGGGAGTGCACAATTACACTCCAAGACGTGCGAGTGCAGATTGGATTACCAATTGAAGGTATGCTCGTGACTAGAACGACGCATGAGACTATGCTGACGTCTGCGAGAGGCTACTTGGACGAACTCCTGGTGGAGATGACATCGTGGGTTGTAAACTTAAGGTCGATTGGCTTGAGCGTAACGTTCCAGCAATAGATGATGAAAGCGATGAGGAGTCGGTCCAACGTTACGTTCGATCGTACATACTACAACTCATCGGTGGTTGTCTTTTCGCCGACAAGTCCAATCGGTTCGTACATTTGATGTTCCCTACCTTTCTTTGGAGGATTTCCAAGTAGCAGGCCAATATAGTTGGGGAGTGCATGTTTGGCTTATTTGTACAGGGAGTTGTGTCGCGGATCTCGCGCAGGGGCACACGAGGTTGTTGGCGCCTCCATTCTTGTACAACTGTGGGCATGGGACAGATTTCCATTCATAGCACCGCAACGTCTACGTGTATCTAGAGCTCGACAGCGAACGGTGGATGGCCAAAATATGCTTATGGACGTTCCACTCGGACACAGGTTTTAAAGTCGATTTCTCATTACTTTGCAAATAATTCTTGTCCATGTTCATTTATCATAACTTATTGTTTCCTACACAGATGGCTCGATGCATTTTCGGTTTCACATAATGCGACGCACGTCGTATCGGCATACCGTGATGCACTCGACTCTCAGAGGCATGAGGATGATGTGGTGTGGCAACCATATAATGAACTCATGGGGTCTCTTTCCGAGTACTGTACAAATGGTCAAGGCAGTTGGCTCTCGACGTGTCCCCTGATTTGTTTCCATATTGTGGAGTGGCATCGACCTGAAAGGGTCATGAGACAATTCGGCATGGTACAAGTAGTGCCACCTAATTGTGCCTACGACGCCCCACTGCACCGCATCGAATTGCGTGGACATCATCATGAAAATTAGGTGACTTTTCACGCAAGCTACATAAACATGTGGGAAAATCGTGGGGACACCATTGCGACAGCGGCAGTGAATGAAGGGCATGACCATCGAGACTACATGACGTGGTATCGATCGGTCACTAGGAGATTCATAGGACACGACGGGGCGTTACGTGACTACATGGTAATCTGCTAACTATTAATTTTCCTCGAACATTTAATATTATATATTGCGTGATTTGAGAACTTATTTTTTATATTTCAGTGTAACTTGGTGCATCGACTTAGGCGTGTGTTTATTGAGGATGGGTATGAGCAAGGTCTTGCTGGCCTTGATGAAGGGATTAAAATTTTGGACGAAGATGAACGACAAAGGTCTAATCTTTCGCATGATGTGAACCGACGTCCAACAAGACATAGATGAGGATATTGAACAAGAAGATGAAAAAGACGATCAAGGCGAACCAAACATAGAGGTGAGAAGAAGACGAACACGACCAGAGACTGTGCGGGAACGCACCAGACGTCCTCGTCCCCCACGTCCATCTACTCAGACTGAGGTTGCTGCAGAGAGTAGTAGACCTTCTCCTCCAGCACGTTCATCTCGTTCGAGAGTGAGTAGAAGAGATAATGTTGGCGAGAGTAGTCATTCTTCTCATGGGTATATACCAGCATCTTCCACACCCCAACCAGAACCTCATATGTTTGTACCCAGGCCGCCGAGCGTGAATCTTCCTCCTTACCATTTTGATCCGTACGCACCTGGGCCTTCGTCTTCATACGTGGATCCACGTGGAATGCCTCATCATCAAACGTATCCATCACTCCCTCCATACATGCCTAGTCCATACACTCCTACTCCGTATAATTACAATATGGCGTATAGCGGAGACCCTTCATTCATGAACTTGTTGACCATGCCGCAGCCTCATGTTCCATTCCCCCAACCCCATGCAGGAAGCCAGTATTTCGGGATGGTTCCACCTCCAATTTTTGGTAGCATCAGTAGCAGAGGTGAGTCGAGTCAAGAACCAGAGGAAACGCATCAATCTACTCGACTTGATTCATCGCAAGACCAGCTACCTCAACCGGATGTACAACCACATCGTCCAACTAGACAAAGAGTACGTCCGGTTTGCTTCACCGAGGAACAATGACAACGGAACCGCCGAAATAGACCTGCATGATGAGTTTACTTGATGTCATAGTGATTTGTAAATAACTTATATTTTGGGTTGAGGAAGTACGTGTATTCAACCTTCTCATTGAATAAACTTATTTCTCATGTTTTCCATATTATAATAATTTCGTAGATGTGATTACTCTTCAATAGTTAGTTTAGTTTGTTAAGTTAGTTTAGGTTATATGTTTAATTTAACTTAAGTGGTTAGCTTAGTTAGTTAGGTGTCGGTGGTTAGGTTATATTATTTTAATTTGGTTAGGTTAATTAGCTTAGTTAGTTTTGTTTAGGTGTTGAGGTTATGTTTGTTTAGCGTAGTTGAGTTAGGGTATGTTCCTTAGTGTAGTTTAGTTAATTTAGGTTACGTACTTTGGTTAGGTTAGGTTAGTCGAGTTTAGTTCACAAGTAACTCTCGAGCTACTTCGATGTTTGTGTAGTTTCGTTTGGTGGTTAACGTGGATCGTTTTTGGTTGTTTGTTTAGTTAGTTAAGTTAGTTATTTTACTTTACTTAGTTTGTATTGTTTAGGTGGTTAGGTTAGTTAGGTTAGTTAAGGTTAGTTAGGTTAGTTAATGTTAGTTAGTTTAGTTTGGTTAGTTCCATTTAGTTAGTACGTTTAGTTTGCAATTAAGCTAGTTAAATTAGTTATTTTAGTTTACTTAGTTTGTATTGTTAGGTGGTTTGGTTAGTTAAGGTTAGTTAGTTTAGTTTGTTAGTTACTTTAGTTTCGTTATGTTAGTTAGTTAGTTACTTAGTTTAGTTGAGGTTAGTTAGTTACTTAGTTTAGTTTGGTTTTGTTAAGTTAGTTAGTTTAGTTTGGTTAAGGTTAGTTAGTTAGTTATTTAAGTTTACTTTGGTTAGTTAGTTAGTTAGTTAAGTTAATTTAGTTAGTTTATTCAAGGTTACTTACTTATTTAGTTTAGTTTGGTTTGGTTAGGTTAGGTTAGTTAAGGTTAGTTTAGTATGTTAGTTAGTTAGTTACTTAGTTAGTTGGTTAGTTAGTTAGTTAGTTAGTTTAGTTTGGTTAGGTTAGTTAAGGTTAGTTAGTTTAGTTTAGTTTAGTTTGGTTAGTTTAGTTTGGTTAGTTAAGGTTACTTAGTTTAGTTAGTTAGTTAGTTAGTTTGGTTAGGTTAGTTAAGGTTAGTTAGTTTACTTTACTTTGGTTACTTAGCTAGTTAGTTAGGTAGTTATTTAGTTTAGTTTGGTTTGGTTGGATTAGTAAAGGTTTCTTACTTTACTTTAGTTAGGTAATGTTAGTTAGTTTAGAATAGAGAGTTGAAGGTTGATACCAATATATTCAAAATTGGTTTTTTTTTTTAATACAAATATAAACTCCTCGTATGGATATTCAAATTTGGTTGTAATTGTCGAGATCGCTCGAGCACGACGACAACACGCGGCGAGGACTGAGGCGGTGAGAATGTCGCGGACCAGCGGCAGCGGAGGACAGATCGGCGAGTCGGGTTGGTGATGGGCGGTGACGTGGCGCTGACGTGGCAGGGTTTGTACAGATAGCGCCTTTTGAAAAGGCGCTATCTGTACATGTGCCCGCCACGTACAGCGCCATGTCAGCGCCACCTCATAAACGAAAGTTTTGCTCAATAACGCCTTTTGAGAAGGCGTTATTGAGTGAGTGTATGTGGCGCTGACTTGGCGCTGAGGTGGCGGACACATGTACGGATAGCGCCTTTTGAAAAGGCGCTATCTGTACAAACCCTGCCACGTCAGCGCCACGTCACCAAAAACGAAAAAACACCCCATTCAATAACGCCTTCTCAAAAGGCGTTATTGCCTACATCCGGGATAAAAAAAAAACACTCTCTATTTCGTGAAAAAAAATGTAAAACACCCCTACATGTGGAAATCACCCCAAACCATTACTCCACGCCTGACGTCATCCGCCGCCTTGCCACGTGCTGCCCGAGTGCGCCTTGCCACGTCCCGCTCAACTGTCACGCCGCCACATCAGTCAACACTACCATCTGATGCCTCGACTGTCGTGCCGCCACATCCATTCATCACCACACATTCTGCCCATTCTATGTGCCATAACGACCTGGTGCCCGGTATCCTGAATCCATCTGCCCACTGCTACATGGGAGTCCTCTGCACGCCATCACCTTGTACAACAACACCTATCCACAACATCTGACCGCACGTCCAACCATCTGCCCGCTGGTACTAGCACCTACCCATACGAAGTGTCTACTATCACCCAGCTGCGTCGGAAGTCGCCGCTAGTCCAACATAGCCTACCTCCGATTTATTCAATCTGTTGACTTCTGGTTGTGCGAGACACAACAATCCGGTTTGTCTTCTGGTTGTGGGAGACACAACAATCTGGTTTATCTTCTGGTTGTGCGAGACACAACAATCTGTTTGACCTCTGGTTGTGCGAGACACAACAATTTGTTTAACGTCTAGTTGTGTGAGACACAACAATCCTGCCACCTGCACTTCGATAGAGAAAAGTAAAGTCTCTAAAGCTGGTCCTTCTGCTGTTGCTGTTGCCTTTAATGGGTCACATTCCTCTCCATTATTTTCTACGAATGACTTAGAAGCAATCATCAAACAGGTGATAATTCCCCAACCCACTGCCCTATTTGTAGCCCCCGACAACCATTGGTTCTTTGACTCTGAGAGTTGTAATCACATGACACCAAATTTGTCTCTTCTTTCTAATAGTAAGCCCTCATTTCATTCTTCGAGCATTCAAACTGCAAATGGTCGCTCAATGTATGTTACCCATTCAGGAACCGCATCTAACCCCAGTTTAACTATCCCTGACACCCACTGTGTTCCTGATCTTACTCTAAATTTGATTTATGTTGGTCAATTATGTGAGCAAGGCTTGACTATTTTATTTTCACCTACTGGTTGTCAGGTACAACACATTCAGACGGGTCCAATTCTGGGAACGAGGATCAAAGCAGGATGATTATTTAAGCTCACGTCACTTCACATGCGTGTCGTTAAACAAATTTATGCTGCAGTTTCCACCCCCTCAGTCTATCAGTGGCACCTTCGTCTTGGTTATACATCAACCAGTAAACTCCGTACTCTTGTTTCCAGTGGATCATTGGGTATTTATAAATTTGAGTCTTTTAATTGTATGCATTGTCGGTTAGCAAAACAACATGCTTCTTCATTCAGTCTTAACAAGTCCATTAATAATTCTCCATTTGGGTTAGTTCATTCTGATGATTGGGCACTTACTTCCACTGTGAATGGTTATCGATATTTGTATTGTTCATTGATGACTATTCCAAATTCATTTGGATATATTTTCTAAAGCATCAATCTGAAATATCTCAAAAATATATTGAGTTTGCTAGTATGATCAAAACTCAATTTGCATGTACAATCAAAATTCTACGTACTGACAATGCTTTAGAATACTGTGATTATATGTTTCTTCAGTTTCTTAAACAACAAGGTACCATTTGTTCAACGTTCATGCCCGTATACCTCTCAACAAAATGGCCGAGTTGAAAGAAAACATCGACATATCCTAGATTCTGTCTGAGCCCAACTTCTCTCTGCATCATGTCCTGAAACGTTTTGGGGTGAAACTGCTTTAAATTGTGTCTTTACCATTAATCGACTTTCTACACCAGTGTTAAAGAACATCTCTCCTTTTGAACGATTATATGGTACACCACCAGACTATTCTCATCTTCGAGTATTTGGTTGTGCATGTTTCGTTCTTCTTAACCCCCCTTAACATTCCAAACTTGAACCAAATGCTCGTTTGTGTTGTTTCCTCGGATATGGAATGAACATAAGGGTTATAGGTGTTGGAATCCTCTTTCAAGGAGATTACGCATTTCTCCCCACATGTCACTTTTTGGGAAAATACCATGTTCTCTACCCTATCCAAATTTGACAGTTCACTATCTTGTCATTAACCATTTTTCACTAACCCCTCTATCGAGCTTTTCCCATCTCCTGCTGCAGGTATGTCAGATGAGCTCATTGATCATGATACCGTTCCCGCACCCGTCATCGATGAATATGTCCCCTCTGATACTCCTGTTCTAGCACCTATCCCACCTCGCCGGTCTGAACGGGTATCTGAACCTCCCCCTTACCTCAAAGATTATCATTATTTCTCTGCTATTTCTTCTTTACATAATCCTTCCTCCTATCGAGAGGCTAGTTCTGACCCCTTGTCGCAACAAGCAATGGCAGAAGAACTAAATGCATTAGAGAATACTCATACTTGGGACTTAGTGGAGCTACCATCTGACAAGACTCTGATTGGATACAAGTAGATTTACAAGATAAAAACTCGCTCTGATGGCTCTATTGAGCGGTATAAGGCTCGTCTGGTTGCTAAAGGTTACACACAGGAATATGGCATTGACTATGAAGAAATGTTTGCCCCTATAGCATGCCTGACTTCTATTTGAAGTTTACTTGTTGTAGAAGTTGTTCGACATTGGCATTTGTTTCAAATGGATGTTAAAAATGCCTTTCTGAACAGTGATCTTGCAGAATAGGTTTATGTGTCCACATCCTGGCTATTCTCATCCTCCAAAACAAGTTTGCTTTCTCCGTCGTGCATTATATGGGCTTAAACAGGCTCCTCGTGCCTGGTTTGCGAAGTTCTGTTCCATTATTACATAGTTTGGCTTTCAGTCAAGTCCTCATGATTCTACCCTGTTTACCCGACAAATCAACAGAGGCATGGTTATTCTCCTACTTTATGTTGATGACATGATCATCACCGGGGATGACTCAACTGGGATTTATGACTTACAGCAATATCTCAAAAGTCACTTTGAGATGAAAGACTTGGATAATTTGAGCTATTTTCTCGGTCTTGAAGTCAATTTTACTTATGATGGATATTATCTGTCACAAGCAAAATATATCTCTAATTTGATCTCTCGTTCTGTCATCACTGATACTGATATTGCATCCACCCCATTAGAAACGAATGTCAAGCTGACTCCGTCAGATGGTACACTTCTTTCAGATCCTACCTTATACCATCAGCTTGTGGAGAGTTTGGTTTATCTTACGGTTAGTCATCCGGACATTGCTTACGCGGTTCATGTTGTCAGCCAGTTCATGTTAGCCCCCTGTACTGCTCACTTCACTGCTATTCTTCGCATCCTTAAACACGTGAAAGGTACTCTATTTCATGGCCTCCACTTCTCTGACAACTCTCTATTGGTATTATCGGGTTACTCCGATGCAGATTGGGCGGGTGATCTTACCGACCGACGTTCCACTACTGGTTACCGTTTCTTCTTGGGCAACTCGTTAATATCCTGACGAAGTAAGAAACAAACAGTAACATCTCGCTCTAGCACCAAATATGAGTATCGGGCTCTCGCTGATGCTACATCTGAATTACTTTGTGTGACGGCCCCAACTACAAATAAGGGGACCGTCCCGCCTAATCCCTAATTACGCCCTAATCTCCCCTATAGGACCTAACAGGAACTAGTCAACCTTATTTAAACACCTAAACACCTACTGGTTATGATACCACATACAGTTAACTTAATTGTTCTAGTGACTAACCTATGATTGTCTATAAATCAAAGTTACTAAAAAAAAGTTTTCTGACTAATTATTCAGCGAAAGTCTTATTGATTTACTAGTGGAAATAAGATCTTAAAGCCTAACCTATTGTGAAAAAACTAGGAAATAAATATCACATGCATATATAAACAAAAATGGCGATATATATAACATGTGCCAAATCAGAAGTTCATATCACTCAACCCAACCGTAATAAAATCATGTACATAAAAACGTAATACAAAAGAATGCAAAAACGTACAAAAATATGTCGTAGCAGTCCTTCACTGGCTCAGAGATAATCACCAATCTTCTCTTTGTCTGGTCTGCTACTCGGCTGATCTGCACCCACCATCACAAACTAGAGGGTGAGTACATGAAATTATTTAATTAATATTGAGAGACATCGATCCACATTCCCAAATAGCCAACAAGTATCAAATGGCATAATTTAAATAGCAACTATGCTGAAAGAAACATCATGCAAAAATATACTTGAGTTAACCAAATATGAAACTGACTAAACGCTGAGTAGTAATGGATTAAGGTCGGTCGGCTGTGATCTTCATCACATCAGCCTGTCCACTACAATTTGAGCTCTACTCTATAGCATTTCCTTTCAAATTGAGCTCTATATCTTAATGTCAAAAGGTCGTACTTACGATTACGCCTTTTTCTATTACAAATGAATTAGTCGTCACCGGAATGTATACTTGCTAACATACCCGAGTTTTAAACTTGTCATGTTCACCCAAGTTATTCTTGCGCCAACAAACCCCGAGGTCCAGTTGCCCCGTTCGAGGCACGTTACCCCGTGTGTCATGCAAGGTAGTGGAGAAATCCCCTGACATCCCGGCAAGTCTAGTGACCCCCATATGAAAGCTGAATTTCTATCATCAAATAACCCTAACCACAAGAACCACTTTCATATTCAAAAATGACACAACATTGGAATCCAAGAGATGTAACAGCATACTAATGTTGATGCACAAGGGATTAGAGTCAAAATAAACACACTAACCTAATAGCACTCTATATCACTGACTTTCATACATAACAATCGATATGAAAAAGTATAGGAATTAGAATCAATGATATACAAAAACAAAGTATGCTATGAATATCATAAATTGAGCAAAGCTGAACAAGTCATAGCATATGGATTTCAAAGGCAATTCCGTTCGAATAACTGAGAAGAAATAAATAAATGGAATGAAATGTAAATAAATGTCTCAAATCAGTTTACTTACATACACACAGTAATTCCTAAGCTATCCGGCTTCCGTCGCATCGATGTACGCACCCGAACCCCGTAATAGCTCCTCTAATGTCCTAACATTTGAAGATTTATCAATTTAGTGTCATTATTACTTATTCACAATTTATAAGTTGGTCAAAATCGGTCGAAATTGAGTTCGAAACCAATTTACTGATTTTGCGTTTTTCGAGGTAAAACCCTGGTAGAACCCCTCGATCGACTCTTGAGTTTTTCACTTTTTGTAGAAATATGAAAGTTTTATTGATTTTGGTCACAAATATATTTTTTCCTATTTTTTGGAATTTTTTTGAGTTTTTTCATAATTTTATCTATTTTTTGTAATTTATTATATATTAAAAAATGTTAAATTTAATTAAATAATTAAATAAATATATATATCGAGGTGGGTCCAGGTCAACCCGACTCGGTCCAGCTGGACCCGGGTCGGTCTGACCCGATCTCCATCGGGTTAGGGTCGGTCGACCCAACCCACATGGGTTCGGGTCGACCCGACCCAATCCCCTCTTATTCGTCTTCGCAGAGACAGAGCAGCGGCTCTGTTCTGCAATTTTTTTTTTTGTGAGGCATTGGGGTTGGCTCCCAACCTCAACCCTAATGGGTTTTGATGGCAAGGGAGATCCCCTTGCCATCTCTCCCGTTCCTCTCTTGGTCGGCCATGGAGGTCGATCCTCCATGGCCACGACATCGACAACCGACAACAATAGCCAACAACACAACGACAACTGAAATCAACGACTCACCTTGCTTCGAGCTTGGTCGATCTCTCTCTCGATCTTTCTTTCTCCTTTCCTCTTTCTTCCTCTTCTCGGGCTTTCCTCTCTCTCTCTCTCATTCTCTGCGTTTTGTTTTTTCTTCATCTCTGTTGTTGTTTCTCGTATTTTTTTTGAATAAACCTATATATATATATATATATATATAAATATTTGGAGTGATGTGGCCTCTTCACCACCACTCATCCATACATATTTTTTTCTTTTCTTGTTTTTCATTATAATTGAACAAGTTCTATTTACCCCGCGAGCTGCTGCCTCGGGACCATGTCAGCACGCGACTCGAGGTGCATCCCCGCTCGTCTCGATCTGCATACCCGTAAATGACTTAGTAGTCTACACATATACAGTATACTAGGCAAACAACACAACAAATATAACATTTACCTCGGCCACCGTGCCTCGGTAGTGACACGTATCGCGCTGCGTGTCCCACGTCACGGGTCATTTTGTCCTGATTAACGAATTAAATGTGTATTAATTATTTGGGCCGTGACACTTTGGCTTCGATGGTTACTTGAAGATATGGGGGTTACACATGATTATGCTACTATCCTGCATTATCACAATCAAAGTGCGATCCAAATTGCACACAATGATGTTTTTCACGAGAGAACAAAGCATATTGAGAATGATTGTCACTACATCAGTCAGCATTTGGTTCGGGGCACTCTTCAGTTTTCTTCTGTTTCCTCCTCCAATCAGATGGCTGATATCTTTTCTAAAGCTCATCTTCCGGGTCGCTTTCATGCTTTGGTAGACATGTTCAAGTTGATTTCAAAGAATCCATCTTGAGTTTGAGGGAGGGTGTTAAGGAAACTGGTATGTTAAGGAAACTGTAAGTTATGGAAACTCAATATTATATTCAGCAGTTAAGGAAATTAGTATCTCGTGTAATTAGTAGTTTCCATTTGTGATTGCACTTTCCTTTTGTATTCTGAGCCTTGCACGTGTATATAAAGATTACCTTGAACACAAGATAGAACACAATAAACATTATTCTCTTTATCAATCATCAATTTGGATTCATCATACGCTAATTATATTTAGGTGACCAATATGCTTAGTCAATGATGTATGTTTAAAGATGTGTGAATTTAATGAGATAAATATTATTAATCATTAACTCCGCCTATATTATACATTATGTGCACTACATAGCCGGTCCCAAGTCAGAATAAAGGATAAGGACTCTGAAGCCTATTTTTCATACCAAAAAATGGGTAAGGGAGGTCCCAAATTCATTTTTCATACCCGAAAAGTGGGGGGAGGCCCCAAGCTCATTTTCCATTCTTGAAAAATGGAGGAGGGTTTCACATCGCCACCTTGGTGTGGAGAGAAATGAGCAAGGGTTCCCACACATAGGACGTGTATGGGTAAAGAAGCTAGTCCCTTCACATCGTCACCTGGATGCGAAGAAAAATAAGCAAGGGTTCCTAAACAAAGGACGGGTATGGGTAAAGAAGCTAGTTCAAAACAAACACGAAAACAAAAACAAAATCATAGATACGGATACTAAATCTTTTAGAAAAAATAGAAATAGAAAAGGAAACAAACACAAAGGGAAGAAAAAACTCGTTTAGGAACATGGAACATAGGATCACTTACAGGGAAGTCAATCGAACTAGTAGATACTATGATTCGAAGGAGAGTCAATACCGCTTGCCTCCAAGATACAAAATGGGTAGGAGAAAAAAGTAGAGAAATAGGAAGCACAGAGTTTAAATTATGGTACACCGGTTTAGATAGAAAATGCAATGGAGTAGGAATTGTGTTAGATAATGATTAGAAGGATAAGGTCGTAGAGGTTAAGAGAATGGGGTTAGATCGATTCTAGTTAAATTAATTATTGGAGACGAAAAAATTAACATATTTAGCGCTTATCCAGAGAGTAGGTCTTTAATGCATATAAAAATGACAATATATTATTAATATGCCAAACAATTGTATACAATTAATATAATCATACACTGACAATATCGACAATATTGACAATATCAATAATACATAAAAGTTTATCATTCACTTTGGCAGCAATTGGAACAAAATATATATATTTGTGTTCAAAGGAAAAAAAACCAAACATTTTCTATAAGTATAAGAAGAAATCAAGGATCTCTAGGACGCAACCACGCAATCATTGGAGTAATTAGTTGTCCAATATGCAGCCGCCACTACACTTGGTCATCTTCTAATGCACCATCGTTCTCCCTCTTCTCCGGCCACAGTCATGCATGGAAGTAGCAGACTAACTAACCGTAACCGCAATGGATTATATTCGAAATCATTGTCTCTCAATCGAACCTAATAGCCACTAATTAAGAATAATAATATTATAGATGATATATTTAGAAAAAACCAAGCAATAGTGTATAAACAAGCTTAAAATGTATTATTTTTCAACTTGAACCCTTTATTTTAAAAAATCTTGAGAAAAAATATCACAATATGACATTAGACGGGGAAAGTGCTTTTACTTGTAAAGTACTAAGCTCAGTTTTGATCTTTCCTTCTATATGTAATGCATAAAGGTTTATTAGAATGATAAAATAACACAATTTGAACGCACACTTTGTTTTTTAGCCATTTATGGCTCTTTCTTGTCTCCTAAAGCATGGGCCCCACATCTGACAAAACACCATAAATAATTATAAAACAAAGTGTGCGCCCCAAATGTGCCAAAAGTGTTATTTTATCATTCTCCAAAAGTTTAACATTAGGAAAGAAACTTGAGATTTATGCAACAAGAGCCTTTTACAAACAACATCCCGTTAGAGTCTTGAAAAAAAATCCCATTATGGAAGCGCAAAAGAGGAAGTGATTGTCGTTAGTACTAGTATATAAATGATGCAATGTATGCTGACTATCAACAATAATAGACTTTTTTGTTAGGCAGTGCAAACTTCCATGTGTAAGTACACTTGAGAAGTAGATTAGTGCCGACATATATTAAGCAGTCCACATTGTAACATTTTGATGGTAGAGAGAGATTCCCTTACTACCAAAGAAGAAGATAATTCTTAACTTTTAGATTGGTACTACTTTTTTTTTAATCACTTTGCTAATTACTTAGACTCCATTCATCATAGTTGTTAAAAAAACTAGTTATTCAAAGTAAATATAATTTTTAACCATTGAAACAACATAACATTCAAAATTATCGGTATTGTCTATAAAGTTACTTTGTTGTCAACCGTCCTTATGTTCTCATCTCAATACATAGTTAATATTGTTTATTTAGAGGTAATTTTTCAATAAAGTTACTTTACTATGTAACACCCCAAATTAATTAAATCAGAATTAGCGTTAATCTCGAGAATTAACGGCTGCAATTCAGGCCTTACGTGAATAACTCAATTGACCCAAACACGAGAATCGAGAGAATATGTTATTCGTATATGATGGTTGTGTATGTGCAGTATTTCATTATTATATTATTGTATTGCATCAGATGTATGTTAGTTGTTATCAGGCGAGTATGTGTGACGAGTGTTTACCTTGAGATGATGTATAGGTGCGAGCACAGGGTGTCGGGTAGTCAGGGTTAGTGGGACCACTAACGTGTCAACAATGAGACTAAATACACTAACCACGTGCATTTAAATCTCTAAGTTTGTAAATTTAATTGATATGGATTAATTAGACTATTGTTTGGACATACAAATTAGAGACCATTGATTTGTATGGAGATGATGAAGAAATATAGCAATCCTATGATAAATAGTAACTAGTGAGTGGAAACAACATTCTTCATGTGGGACAAATGGCTTTGAGTGAGGACGCATGTCCTAGTAATCAGCTTAGTTAAATTAAGGATTTGCTTAATTAATCAAGTTGCTAATCTAAGTATATAAAATACAAACTTTGGTTTTCATGCAAATAAGAGAAGGAAAATTCAGAATTTTTGAGAGCAAAGATATCTAAAATGTACTGAGTTTTTGGGATTTCTAAAGTACCTAAGCTTGGAGGATTAAACTCCAAATGATTAAACAATATATAACAACTTCTACTACTCATTCGTTTCGATTTTGATAAAAATGTTTTCATGTATGACCAAGAGGTGTCGAATGGTTTTGGATCGCTGATTCGATGTTTCTCTAAGGTTAAAGATAAATAATATACATATCATATAACTTTGGTTTCAAAATAATTCAGCCAAACTTGCCAGTAGAACTAATTATATTCATGAAAAATTAATCAAACTTTGAAAGCACATGACTCTTTCAATACTTATCGGATTGGGCTGATCTTTTAGTATGTTATTTTTGGGTATATGAGATGATTTGTGACTAAAAATCACAAGTTTTAGAGCTACATATTGGGAGAAATGATTTTTATAATCTTTTTGGTTGGGTTTATTTCAAATTTAAGATGTTTTGGTAGAATTTTGATATCATTTTAAATCGCAATTTTGGAAAGCTAAGACTGAAACCATCAACTTTTCTCTTGGGAAGTTTTTGAGATTCGAAGAATAAAAACACTCATATATTTGAAGTCTTCTGATGTAAAATGATAATGAAACAGATATGTTAACTAAATAGCTAAACAAATTCATTAGTAATTATATATGAATAATAATTGGTTAAGCTAGGGTTAGTTGGGAATATATAAACAACCAGTTAGGTCTCAGGGCATGACATGGAATGACTTATTGACGTGTGATGTGACATGGCGATGCCCAGGATCGTGCTGGGGCTGCCACAAAGTGCAAGCATTAAAATCTAAGAAAACCGAATAAGAAATTCAAAGAAAAACAAAAGCAATAAACAAATAAAAAGATTGTGTTTGCCTTTGAAACTAAATAGAACTTGTCAAAGTTTGATGGAAACCAAATACCTATTAATGTATAGATCCCTAAACATGGTGCCAAAAAAAATCATCCCCAATGCCAACGAGGGCATCATTTGCTTACGAATAATTAATTATAGCATCGATTGTTCACATGCAATTTTTAGTCTCGAAGTAGTTATAAACCCTAGTTTTTTTTAGGAACTAAACTTTGGTGTGTTTGATAGAAAATAAAATGAAAACTATCGTGGAAATTGTCTACTTTTTTGGAGTAACCATTTTTTTCATTGTTTGATAGGTTTGTAACTGTACAAAAGAAAAAAAATCACATATCTCAATTTTCCTAATTTATTTTTCTCTTATTGGATGAAGAAAATCGATTTTTTCTTTCTCGATCGACCGAACGAGTGCACGAGCAAACGAGACATTCTCTTAAGAAAACGAATCTCTCCAACTCACTCTCTCTCTCTCTCTCTCTCTCTCTCTCTCTCTCTCTCTCTCTCTCTCTCTCTCTCTGTTTCGTCTTCTTCATTTTTGGACGATTGGTTGATTTTGATAATTGATCTTCGATTTCAGCTTTTAGATTCGACGATTTCTTTTGTGGTTCAATGTGCGTAGCGATTTTAGGTTCTTGATGATTTCACACACACACACACACACACACACACACACACACACACACACACACACACACACACACACACACACACACACACACACACTTCAATCCCATCTCAAATCAATCTTCCACTCACAACTCAATCCCATCTCAAATCAATTTTCCATTCCAAAAGGTTACAAAGACACCCAATTTATGAAACCCTAAAAAAGATTTGCAAAATCTAAAGAGACATAACACATATACCATCAATGAAGTAAGACACCCTATTCAATTCATAGGAGAGTGGAGACGAAGCAATAGAAGTGATTGCAATCAAACGCCTCTGAGAATTGAAACTTTTCTCTTGAAAGAATTCTCTTGATTGTTACAATCAAATGCCTCCAAGAAAATTCTCTTAATGTTGTAAATTGAGTTGGAAATTGCTAAGAACTAGAGAAGGAAATAGAAGACTAAGAACTTTTACTACTATAAACTACCACTATAAAGGAGAAAAAAAGAAACGAGATAGTTGGAATGAGATACTTTCATTCAACTTTGTGTATATTGGAAATGGTTACAAGTAACATGACAATACATAGACAAGTGGAGGTACTATTAAGCGAGAAATACAAGTTACATGACTACACAATATGTTAGTGTACATGCATGGTCATCCATACTCCACAACATTCCCCCTTGGATGACATTTTCTTAGAGATTGTGCTTCATTAAACTTCTACTAAGCAAAACCTTGTGGGAAAAATATAGTAAAAAAAAAGGTACACTTTTCTCATAAATATTAAGATGAGTATAATATTGTTAAGATTGCCTCATTAAGAAATTTGCTAGGAAAACCCAATGGGATAAAACCATAGCTAAGGGAAAAAGAGTGCAATACACTAATCAATAACTCCCTCTTATATGAACATGGGCGAAACTTGTTCAGTTTCTTTACTTGCAATGTCCTTAAGTTTACGCAAGTCAATACCATATGTAAGACTTTTAAATGTCATAGTAGGTAAGGCTTTTGTGAATAAATCAGTAAGATTATCACTCGTTCGGATTTGTTTGACATCGATTTCACCATTCTTTTGAAGCTCATGTGCATAAAAGAACTTTGGTGAAATATGTTTTGTTTTGTCCCCTTTTATGAATCTTTCACTTAATTGTGTGATAGATGTTGCATTATCTTCATATAATATGGTTGAAAAATCTTTTATTGAAGGCAATCCACATGATTCTTGAATATGTTCAATCATGTTTCTCAACCATACACATTCACGACTTGCTTTATAAATTACAACTACTTCAGAATGATTGGAAAAAGTAGCAACCATAGTTTGCTTTACTGACTTCCATGTACAATAGTATTACTACATGTGAATACATATTCCATTTGAAAGCGGGCCTTATGGGGATCAGATAAAAGTCCAGCATCAGCATAACCTTAGAGATTCGATTTTACCTCTCTCGAGTAAAATAAACCCATGTCACTTATTCCTTGAAGATATCGGAAAACATGTTTAACACCATTCCAATGTCTTCGAGTTGGTGAGGAGTTGTATCTTGTAAGTAGGTTGACAGTAAAAGCAATGTCAGGTCTTGTACAATTTGCAAGATACATAAGTGCAGCAATTGCACTTAAATATGGTACCTCCATACCATGTAGCTCATCATCACTTTCATGAGGTCAAAATGGATCCTTATCCATTTCAAGTGATCTGACAACCATTGGAGAGCTCAATGAATGTGCCTTGTCCATATAAGTTTTTTTAACATTTTTTCAATATAATTTTATTGATGGACAAGTACTCCGCTTGAAAATTGTTCAATTTGCAAACTAAGACAAAGTCTTATTTTTTCAAGTTCTTTCATATCGAATTCCTTTTTCAAGTATTCATATGTTTTAACGATGTTGTCATGGTTTGCCACTATATTTAAATTATCAACATATACAGTAATAATCACAAATCTTGTTGATGATCTTTTAATGAAGACACATGGGCAAAGTGGATTATTTACATATCATTCTTTAAGTAAATAATCACTAAGACGTTTGTACCACATTCGTCCGGATTGTTTCAATCCGTATAAATACCTTTGTGATTTTATGGAATGCGTGTTATGAGGTTTTGATTTTATTTCTTTAGATATTACAAATCCTTAAGGAATTCTCATATATATCTCACTGTCAAGGGATCCGCACAGATATGTTGTGACGACATCCATTAAATGCATATCAAGCCCTTAAGAAACTGCAAGGCTTAGCAAGAACCGAAATCTGATTGAATCTATAACAGGAGAATATGTTTCCTCATAATCGATGTCAGGTCTTTATGAGAAACCTTGAGCTACAAGTCTTGCTTTGTACCTTGTAACTTCATTTTTTTCGTTTCTCTTTCGTACAAATACTCATTTATATCCAACAGGTTTTACATTTTCTGGCGTTTGAACAATTGTTCCAAAAACCTCTCGTTTCCTTAACGAGTCTAGCTCTGTTTGGATAGCCTCTTGCCATTTTTTTCAATCAAGTCTTTTTTCGATATTCGTCCACTGATCGTGGTTCTGGATCATCATCATTTTCATATATTTCAAAGGACACATTGAAAATAAATATATCATCATCAACAATTTTATTTCGATCTCAAATCTTACCAGAGTTTAAATAATTTATTGAGATCTCATTATTTTCATATTTTTCCTTTTTTTAGAGGCAGTTGTTCCTTGTCAGAATCAACTTGTTCTGACAAATCCTTATAAAAGGATTCTTATGTTTTCTCAGAAGTATTTTGATTTGTATTTATTTTTACTTATATTTTCCTTTTTTAAGGAATTGTATCCTTTGAACCAAATGGTATTCCACGCTTTAAGTGCTTCGTTGGTTCTTATGCATTTTGTTGCACAGATACATCAATTCTTGCATGAGCATTTACAGCTGGAATATGTGATTTTGCCACTTGTTTTGCATCAGTAAATGCATCAGGTAATTTATTTGCGATTTGTTGTAAATGAATGATTTTCGAACTTCAAGTTCACATTGATTTGTGCGTGGATCATAATGTGATAAAGTTTATGCATTCCAAACAATTTCGCGTCATTCCTTTTGAATTGGTTTCTTATGTCCCCCTAATGGTGGGAAAATTGCTTCATCAAAGTGACAATTAGCAAAACATGTAGTAAATAAATATCCTGTTAAGGGCTCAAGTAGGGCTGGCAATTTGGGTCATGAAACGTTTAACACGACACGACACGACACGACCTTAAACATGTCGTGGGTTTGGCAAAAATGTATGTGGGTCATAAACAGGTTAACCTGTTTATACACGGTTAATAAACGAGTCGTTAACGTGTTAATCCGTGTGACTCGTTTATGACTCGCATAATTATTTACATATAAATACAAAATTTTCATTTTTGCAACCCTAAAGTATCAAAAGTTCACAACTCACGGCTGGCTTCTTCACCTTCTTCACCACTTCGGCTGTTCGACACTTCAGACTCAAGTATTCCACCACTTCGTCGGCTCTTCTTCCACCTTGGGTCGACGACGAAGGTGACAACGCGGAAGAGCCAACAAGGAAGAAGGAGATTGCCTCAGGTAACAAAATCTCTCTCACCCCTCTCTCTCTCTCTCCCTCTCTCTCTGTCTCGATTGCCTCAGCCAACAAGGAAGAACTGTCGCGGCGGACTTTCCCCTTCCCGCGTCTCCTGTTCTTCCTCTTCGAGCCCTCCGGATCCCCTTCGCCGTCACCGCGACAGTTTTTCCTCTTGTTTCGTAATTAGGGTTTCGAAGCTTCTGACTTGCTTCGTTGTTTCATGGTTGTGTCCACAATTTCGATCCCATTTTTGGTTCTGATTTCACCGTTTCATTTCCGTGTTTTTCCTAAACATAGATTTCGTGTATGAGCTGTTGTCGTTAACCACTTTTATTAATTAGGGTTCGAGAGAGCCTTCGATGTGGGTTGGGTTGTATCAACTGCATTGTTGGTTGTTTGAACCACTTGGAGGTTTTGACGAGTTTTGGCAAGTTTTTTGGGTTGTTGTGATTTTTTTTTTTTTTTTTTTTTTTTTGGTTGTGTGAAGATTAGTGTTAGGTTTTGGATTTGGGTTTTTGTTTGTTTTTCGGTATGAGTTGTTTTTCGTGCATTAATTGTTCTGGGAAGAGTGAGATCAATGACTCTGGCATCATCAAACCTGGTTTTCAATATTCGATTGCCTCATCAGGTAAAAAAATCTCTTCTCTTTGATCATATTTTGATCATATTTTGTGCTTTATTATCTTGATTTGTTGAAAAGGTCTCTCATTTGGGTTGGGTTGGGTTGGTTTGGATTTGGGTTTGTAGAGAATGGGAGAGACTATGAAGGGTTGGGAAATAGTGGTAAGTAAGGTTTGAGAAATTGATGATTTTGAACTTTATAGGAAGCTCTTTAGGTAGAAATTTTGATGGGTTTTGAATCTTGTCTTCAACATTGTTGTAATTTCGCAGTAAATGGTGGAAACAGATCGTCGAGCATTGGAAGAAGCAAGGACGGGAGTAGCCCGACTTGCGGTGCGGCTCAAATATAATAATGTTTGCATAGCAGTAGAGAATGTTATCATAGGTATAAAATGACAATTTTTAGCATAAGAGGTAATTGTTTGAATCTCTTAGCTGTAGAGAATGTTTGCGCCTTTTCTTTTTTTTTTTTACTGTGATTGTTGTTTTAATCGGTTGTGATTGTTGTTTTAATCTCCAAATCAATTCGAGCTTGTTCTCAGTTGGGAATAAACGTTATAAATATTGTATTTGTGTTGTTGATTTTAAATTTTAATGTGCTGCAGTTGAATAACATTCTTGCTAGCCAGATTGGATATATGCAGGATTATAAGGTTATATTATTTTTGACATTTTTTGTTATTTATCTTTAGTATCTCAAGCTTTATAATTATTAATAAACTCCATTTTTTATTTGTTGTAGGGCAAGATGTCAAGCTGGATTTGGAGAATATTACAGAAGATGTACTTAACTTGAGTGTGAGTGATGATCCACGGTCAACTACTTGCTCAAACTCTGTTGGAAACTAGAGAACTCGAAGCCTTTTTTGTTCATTAACCTTGAATTTATCTCTTATTTCTATGTTAACTTCATATAACCTTGTAGTTGGGTTATTAAACTTGAACTTGACTATTTGAGAACTTGTATTTTTAATTTTTCCTTGTATTAGATGGGTTTATCATTAATCTAGTAGCAACTGTAGCATGTTTAACAGGTTGATAAACAAGTACACAAATGAGTCGCGAGTTAAACAGGTTAAACATGATCTCGCGAGTTAAACAGGTTAAACATGATCTCGCGAGTTAAACAGGTTAAACATGATCTGTTTAATAAACGTGTTAAACAGGTACACAAACGAGTCGAGTTAAACAGGTTAAAATATGATCTGTTTAATAAACGTGTTAAACGTGTCATAAACAGGTTACCTGTTTATTAAACGTGTCGTGTGTCGTGTTTACAAATAGTGACTCGTTTAATAAACGTGTCGTGCGCGGGTTTAGGATAATTATGACACGACACGTTTACGACACGACACGTTTACGACTCGCTGACACGAATTGCCAGCCCTAGGCTCAAGGTATCTTATAATGGACGATGAGTTAAATCCAACATAAATCTCAAGTTTTCGTTATGGACCCATCTTAGTTCTATTAGGAGGTGGTATAGGAACATACACTGCATAACCAAAAATTTTCGAGTGTGAAATATTTGGTTGTTGACCTAAAATGAGTTGCATTGGGGAATGTTCATGGTATGCAGTAGGCCTATAATGAATGATAGATGTTGCATGAAGGACTGCATGTCCCCGAACTGAAAATGATAACTTAGTTCTCATGATTAAAGGTTTAGCAATTAATTGAATGCGTTTGATCGGAGATTTTGCCAAACCATTCTGGGTATGCACGTGTGGAACAGAATGTTCAATGATAATTTCTATGGAAATGCAATAATTTTTAAATGCTTGAGATTGAAATTCTCCGACATTGTCAAGACGGATGTTCTTGATTGGCTTGTCAGGGAATTGTGCTTTTCACTTAATGATTTGTACTAAAAGTCTAGCAAATACAACATTGTGGGTCGAAAGCAAACAAACATGTGACCACCTAGTTGATGCATCTATCAAAACTATGAAATATTTAAATGTTCCACAGTGAGGATGAATAGGTACACATATGTCTCACTGAATGCGATCTAAGAAAAATGGGGATTCCACAACAATTTTACTTAGGGATGGTTTAACTATCAATTTACCTTAAGAACAACTAGCACAATTATAATCACTAGCTAAAAAAATTTTGTAAGTCCTTAAAGGATGTCCATGCGAATTATTAATTATTCTTCGCATAATTGATGATCCTGGATGGCCAAGCCAGTCATTCCATAAAATGAATACCTTTGGATCATTAATTTTCTTATTTAAAACGATATTCGTTTCGACATGCCTTATATGAGTAAAATATAATCCAAAAGTTAAAGCTGAGAATTTTTCTAACACTTCTTTTTTCCCATTTGAAACCAATGTGACATAGAGAGATTCTCTGTTATTTTCGTTCATGGTTTCAATGTGATATCCATTTTGTCGAATATCTTTAAAGCTGAGTAAATTTCTTCTAGATTTTTCAGAGTATAAGAAATTGTCAACATGAATTGTTGTTCCCCCAGGCAACATAATATTTGCTCTTCCAGAGCCATTAATCAAATTGGAGATGTCAAATACTATTTGAACATTAGCCTCAACTAAGTTCAAATTGGAGAAATATTCTCTGTTTTTAAGGATTGTGTGCGTTGTAGCACAATAAACAAGACATATTGTGACGTCCCCTCTCCTAATCTAGAGCACCGCCCGGCCTAATCCTGTAATTAAGCCCTAATCATATCCACGCAAGACTTAACTACGTATTAGTCAGCCTTTTCTAATTAAACCTTTTATTAAATGAATTTATTAGCGGAAGTCTTATTGATTATGCGGAAGCCATTTATAATATCCTAAGTGTGGAAAACCAGGAAATGCCATCGCATATATATATATATATATATATAGTCTTTAAAATTCATTGAAACGATAAAATGTTCTAAGTCAAGTCGGGGAACTAATGCTCAACCCAATACACAACCCCAAAAAGTATCTGAAAGACATACATAAACTATACAATCAAAATATCAAAAGAAGACCTATAATCGATGCAGTGACGCGTCGCGGGCTCAGGGATAATCGCCGATCTTCTCTTTGCCCGGCTTGCTAATAGACGGCTCTGCACCCACAGTCATAAAAAGGACTATGAGTACAAGAATAAAACAGTAATCCCCGATGACAAATTTAAGTTGCATTTCAACTATTAAAGTGGTATTTAAAAGCATATAAATGGGAAAACTGGAAAATAAACCATATGCGAGTAAATACCAGAGTTAAACAAATGATACTGACACTAGGCTAAGTAATAGTGATTTAGGTCCGGTCGGCAGTGAAACGTGTCACTCCGACTCCATCATCATATAGCACAAGGGACTCTAACCCAAGTGTTACCAGGGACTCTAACCCCGGTGTGTAGACCACCTAAGGGACTCTAACCTCGAGTGTCATACAGTGTCCCAGGGACTCTAACCTCGGTGCGTAGACCACCTCAGGGACTTTAACCTCGAGTGTCATACAGTGTCAAGTAACATGTGCCGACATCCCCAGGGACTCTAACCCCGTGATTCGCGCACACTTCGATCGAGTACGGAACCTAAATGCAACAACTACTTTTTAAATTTCAAGAAATACCAGGTATGGATTGTCAAGGCATATGCACATCTACACACCTAAACAAATAATGAATACAAGTCCTCTTAAACATTTATAAGATATTCACTAGCCTAATAGCATGCTATTTATCATTCAATTCATATTTGAAACAACAAGAATAGACATAGCATGGGATATAATCAACGAATCAAATCAAAAGATTGGATATCATGCAAACTAGACTCATCAATTGAGCATAGACACAAAGAACACATGATATAAGAGTACAAAGGCAAAATAGTCAAAAGGACTATACAAGAACAACAATTAATAGGAATGAAATGCCAAGTAAAATTGTCATTTGGTATACTCAAAACAACAAAGTAACTTCCTAGCTTTACTGGCATTCGCTCTCCCGTGCCCTTTTCTTAGGTTCCTGAGTTTGGTGTCTCATTAGTTCAAATAGTGAATTTAAGCTCAATTTAGTGTGTTTATTGTGTATTCAAATTGGTTCAATAGACTTTAAATCTATCATCCTAAATCAGCCCCTAAAGACTAAATTAAGTTTCAATTTCAGTCCTACATCTTAATGCACTTTTAAGCATGAAATGGTCCAAATATTGAATTCCTCCATCAATACAATTATTGTTGATCTCTCTCTTAGCTTTCTATAAAGGTTTAGTTTTCAGAATTATGATTTAAACTGAAAGATATATCATGATTTTACTAAACATAGGTTTGATTGAGATTTAATCCGACCAGCAGATTTACCAAATATATTTCTCCCAATCTATAGTTCCTAAAAATGTGATTTTTGGTCACAAGGTGAAAAATATATCCAAATACAACATACTAAAAGATCAGCTCATTTGGATAAGTAGTTAGGGAGTTACACCCTTAACAAATCTCGTTTCAAAACTGTCCTTTATAATTCCAGCACCTATTTGTAGAGAATGTTTGGAAATGAAAACATTCAAATCAGAATACCTTCAGTTAAGCAAAGTTGTTCGCCTCTATATGAACTTTCAATGCCACTGGTGTGGTTGAATTTGGTTCTAACCAGTTCAGATTATGACTAAATTACCCAGGTTGATTCCTAATACAACATGCAGAATTCCAGTTTTGATGTTGCGACTTCAAAAATTCATATCTTTATGATTTCAACACCAAATTAAGAACTTCAATATAGCTGGATTATCATCTTGAAATGAGGAATCTAAATATATAAATCAACTGCAGATATTCAATGATCTACTATCTGAAATTTGCCTAAAACCCGAACTTGTTCGAATTTCAACTCAAAATATGTGTACCTAGTTGATGTAGCTTTAGGATTTCTCACAAACTCCCATGGATTCCTTCAAAACCTTGATGATTCATTCCTCTCCAGCAATCCCTTCTTCATCTTGCTCTCTCTTTTTGTCCATGTGTGTGTGTGTGTGTGTGTGTGTGTGTGTGTGTGTGTGTGTGTGTGTGTGTGTGTGTTGGAGGGGGTGTAGGTGTAGGTGTAGGTGGGTGGATGGCCACATGGTATGCAATTTGTACAAGTGGTGTAATTTTGGACAAGTGTGGTGTATTTTTTGGACAAGTGTTGCTGTTGATTTTAGCTTATATAGACAAGTGTCGTTGGGTTTGTGTCTTGACACCAAATGTGACACAGCTAAGACACTCGCCCATGTTTTCGGGCGTTTCGACGCCGGTTTTCGTCAAACGGTGACATCCGCGTACCGCCGCGTCGCTAGTCACCCAATATCTATTACATATTATTTACTTGACAAATTTTTATTCAATTTGTGTGTTTTCATTTCCCCGACCTAATATTCGGTCCCGTCACTACCGGGTACCCGAGTCAACACGCATATCGAGGCGTGTTCTCGCTCTCGTCTTGACGTCTACAACAGTACAAAATGACTTAATAAGTCTAGACAATACATAACACTAGGCATACATCAATACAAAAATATCATATACCTTGGCCACGTGCCTCGATTGGTGTACATATCACAGTGTAGGTCCCACGTCAAGGGTCGGTGATCTTGTTTAAGGAATTAAAATGAGGTTAAAGATTTGGGCCGTGACAAATATTCCCAACAAAATGAAAATCTCGTCCTCAAAATTAAGTTGAAGTTACGGTTCTACTTGACTCGAACAGGTACGGAAATCTAGCTCGCTTGTATGCCACTTTCCCGACCCGGTTCTTAATCATGAAAGGCCCGATGTACCTTGGTGCAAGGTTGCCTTTCACCCCAAATCTCTGAAGACCCTTTCGAGGGGAAACCTTTAAATAAACAAAGGCTCCCTCAGAATACGCGAGATCACCGCGATACTTATCTGCATATCTCTTCTGTCTCTCTTGTGCTCCTCTGAGTCTCTAACGGATCAGTTTGACCTTTTTCGTGTGGTCAACAACAATTTCAGGCCCCACTATCTCTCGGTCCTCTGGCTTAGCCCAACACGATGGCGAGCGACATGGTCTGCCATACGAAGCCTCAAATGGTGCCATCTCGATGCTAGCCTGATAATCGTTGTTATATGCGAACTCAAACAACGGTAGGTACTCCGCCCGAGATCCGCCAAACTCCAACACACACGCCCGCAACATGTCCTCGAGAATCTGAATCAATCTCTCAGTTTGCCCATCAGTCTGAGGGTGGAAAGCCGTACTGAACTGTAGTCGCGTACCGTACTGCTCTTGCATACTCCGCCACATTCTGGACGTATATGTATCATCTCGATCTGATGTGATCGTTAATGGTACCCCGTGCAGCCTGATAATCTCTCTCTCAAACAATACGCTCAGCTGATCGAACGTGTAATGCGATGCCACTAGCAGGAAATGAGCAGACTTCGTCAGTTTGTCAACTATAACCCAGATTGAATCATGTCTCCTCGCGGTCCTCGGCAATCCTCTGACAAAATTCATAGAGAGGTTTTCCCACTTTCATCGAGGAATGGGAAGCGGCTGTAGTAATCCCCTGGGTCTGCGATGCTTGGACTTCACTTACTGACAGATACCACAGTTCCTGATGAATCTAGACACGTCTGCCTTCATCCCAGGCCACTAGAAATGTCTCCTCATGTCGTGGTACATCTTAGTCCTGCCTGGATGTACGGTAAATCTGGAACGACGCGACTCTTGAAAGATCTTATCTCTCAGCTCCGGTACCTCTAGTATCCACAACCTGCATCGGTATCTCAGACACTGATCTGTCGTCTCTGCCCAATCTGCAGACTCTGCACTCTGCGCTAAGTCGTTGAATCTCGAGTACAACCGGTCAGTCCTCTGACCCTCTGACACTCGATGTATAGACACGGTCTGTAGTCTCATCTGTGCGCAAATCATCACCTGAGTATCGGTAGGAACCTCTGTCTGACATGCTGTCGACACTGCTTGACATCTGACCACCTCAGCATCTCTACACGGTCTACTACTCAACGCATCTGCTACTACGATCGCTTTTCCTGGGTGATACTCTAAGGAAAAGTCATAGCCCTTCAAGAACTCCAAACATCTGCATTGTCTCATGTTCAACACTTTCTGTATGAAGAGATATTTCAGACTATTGTGATCAGTGAAGAGTGTGAATCTCTTTCCATACAGAAGGTGTCTCGAAGTCTTCAGCGAAAATACAACAGCTGCCAACTCTAGATCGTGTGTTGGGTAGTTTTTCTCATTTATCTTTAACTGTCTCGATGCGTATGCCATGACATCGCTACCTTGCATCAATACACAACCTAGACCCATATGAAAAGCATGTGTGTACACTAAAAATCCCTGTCCAGCTTCTGGCAGTACTAACACTGGCGCAGTAGTTAATGACCTCTTCAATTGAGTTAATGCAGCCTCGCACTTATCAGTCCACTCATAAGCAATATCCTTCTGCGTCAGCCTCGTCGTCGGTGAAGCGATCTTCGAGAAATACTTCACAAATCTACGGTAATATCCTGCTAACCCCAGGAAACTCCTAATCTCCGGTACTGATGTCGGTGTCGACCAATCCGTGATCGTCTGAATCTTGGTCGGATCTACTGTAATCCCTGCTGCTCCAACAATGTGCCCCAAGAACTTGACCTCCGCAAGCCAGAATTCATACTTGCTGAGCTTAGCGAAAAGTCAGTGTTCCCTCAATGTCTGCAACGTCTCTATGAGGTGATGCTCGCGATCCTCCCGTATCCTCAATACCCAGTAGTAGATGTCGTTTCTCCTGCGATAGGATCAACTTCTTAATCTTGTCGTGGTCATTCTCTCCTGAAAAATACGCCGGTCTGAGTCTATTGAACTCTTTCACTAACTTGGCATCCATCGACAAGCCAATGATCTCAGATATAGCAGGTGTGGGCATGTCTACTATTGTTTCTATTGTCGGTACTGTGACTACAGGTAATGATAGTGGACACGGTGCCCCGGCTCTGCGGGTGGTACTGGTGCTCGTGCCTCTGCGATAGTAGTAGTGGCTGGTGCAGTAAGAGTCTTTGTGGTCGGGGGTACTGTAGTAATAGCTGTGGTGACGGGGGCGGTCGAAACTAGTGCAGTCATCTGTGCCGACATGTAGGCGATGAACTCGACGATCTGTCGCTCTTGAGCATTCATCTTGTCAGACATCCTCTAAAAATTGTCAACTGACACGGTGAGAGGCTGACTGCCACTTCCCGGTGTCTCCGGCCTCGCGCGAATCCCCCTCCGGTGTCTTCGAGTGGATAGCGAACGCGAATCAGCTACTACGTGGCATAACATATATATACATATATAAACTAACACGTACATATAAGAAATCCCCATCTCACTTTCACTCAATTCCCAACAAAATAGTTCATAAGCAAAGATCATCTGGTTTCCACTTCTAAGCTTCGTGTTTTATACTAGTTCACTACCCGATACCCGAGTCGACACGCATATCGAGGCGTGTTCCCGCTCTCGTCTCGACGTCTACAACCGTACAAAATGACTTAATAATTCTAGACAATACATAACACTAGGCATACATCAATACAAAAATATCATATACCTTGGCCACGTGCCTCGATCGGTGTACATATCATAGTGTAGGTCCCACGTCAAGGGTCGGTGATCCTGATTAAGGAATTAAAATGAGGTTAAAGATTTGGGCCGTGACAAATATATCGCTCTTATTTGATTCATGATTTGAACACATGATTTGTTGATCCATCTAGGCAAATTTGAAAAAGAGTCATATTTCATTCATAATAAGGAACTAGTACATATAACTAAGAAGCATAACAAAAACTAGTACATAGAATTATTGAAAATCATTACATATGATCATTAAAAATATCGAGATTAGTGTTTGGGTCATCATGAAAATTTGGGACATTCATATAATTGATGTCTGACGAGCCATCTCCGACAGTGAAGTTCATCTCAATTATTTTGCCTTTCTCTTTTAAGGAGGCTTGATAAAGATCAATAAAGTGCTTAGGCATGCGGCATGCATGAGCCCAGTGGCCTTTTAGACCAAACCTGTGACACCAGTCACGATTACGAGCATGCCCATTTTCAGCTGTATTGTCCCCTTATTCTAAACAACGTCGTTCTTATTCCATTTATTTTGGAACTTATTGCCATGAAATTTAGAATAGGGTTTGCCACAATCTCTGCTAATTGATCATTTCCCATTTCTACGTCCGTGGTTTTTCTTTCATTGACCGTATTTATGGTCATTATAGGATGTTGCATTTGCTTCATTAATTGAAACATAACCAGTTGGACGGGAGTTGTGGTTCTTCAATAAAAGCTCATTATTTTGTTCAACCACCATGAGACAAAAAATTAATTCTGAGTACTTTTTAAACTGATGCGCTCGATATTGTTGTTGCAACAACAGGGTCGAGGCATGAAAAATACTAAACGTTTTTTTCATCATTGTCTCATCATATATATTTTCTCCACGCAGCTTCAAACGAGAGGTAATATTAAACATGGTGGAGTTATACTCATTGATTGTTTTGAAATCTTGTAGCCTAAGATTCAGCCAGTCATTTTGAGCTTTTGAAAATATCATCGTCTTTTGTTGATCATATCGCACTTTCAAGCTTAACCACAAGGTGAGAGGATCCTTTATAGTGAGATACTCACTTTTTAGGCCTTCATGGAGATGATGGCGAAGGAATATTAATGCCTTCACACGGTCTTGCATTGATGTTTTATTTCTTTCTATAATAGTTTCTCCCAAGTCTTTAGCTTGGAGATGTATTTTGACATCCAGTTGTCATGACAAATAATTATTTCCAGTGATATCAAGAGCAACAAATTCAAGTTTTTGAAAGTTTGCCATAGTCTGAAAATATGTCAAGAAATTGAGTAAATAGTTTTTCTCTTTTATATAAAATAAATAATATACGATTAAATATACGTTCACAACTTGATTATTAATATGCAAAATATATTATTTGTATGAGTTGGTGGGACAACCTCCAGGTTGGGTGGCGAGATGAAATCTACTTAAAACCATGCCTCATCGAACGAGATAACCCGTCTCCCTTTCAATGTTTAGCTTTACCGGGGACGAGACTTACCCACTATCAACCAAAACTCATAACACTATTTGCAATAGAAAAAAATCAAGAATAAAGCATAATTAATCGTTTGTTGTATAGCGAGAAAACTAGTTATGTCACATATTGACTTTTGATTTCTGATGTAGAAGATCGTATTATATGATGCAACTACAGAACATACTTTCGCAATTGATGACGTTATAATGCATATCATATGAATAAAGTATGCATATAGAAGTGATACATGTAATAAAAGGAAGCAACCACGATAATATAGAAATAAATTGAACTTATTTAAATAAAAAAAGTTATATCTTCATAGATTTGTCTCCTTAACAAGCCTTCTTGAACTTTAAGATCTCCTTAATGCTAGAGCAAGCTCGTGTTGATAACATGTTGTAAATTGAGTTGGAACTTGCTGAGAACTAGAGAAAGAAATAGAAGACTAAAAACTTTTACTACTATAAACTACTACTACAAAGGAGAAGAGAAGAAATGAGATAGTTGGAATGTGATACTTTCATTCAACTTGGTGTACATTAGAAATGGTTACAAGTAACATGACAATACATATACAAGTGGAGGTACTATTAAGTGAGAAATACAAGTTACATAACTACACAATATGCTGGTGTACATACATGGTTATCCATACTCCACAACACTTAAAACAATTCTCTCAAAAGAATTCTTTTTGAAAAATAATTTTTTCTCATTGAAAACTTTTTTTTTTTTGCTATCAAACACAAAATTGGAAAAAAAAAAAAAGAAAACTTATACCACAAATGAAAGTCTCAGAAATTACAAATGGTTTGAATCAGTGTTGCGGTCTTCTTGTCCCACATCTCTTCAACCTTCATGCTCACGTCCTTCATCTTCATCGTTCTCCATTTTCACCTCTTTCTTTTTCTAGTTCGTTTTTGGTCTCCCCCAATTACATATTGGATTACCATTCAAGGGGTATTTAAGACATTTCACAACCAGGTTTGGGTTAAAAACTAAACGAAATGTAATCAAATCTCAGAAAAAAGAACTCAATTAATTAATATGCAGAGAAAATGTAGGAACATCACGTCCTGCTTGCTCTCAGCAGGTACTTACTCTCGATAGACCCTCTTTGGATTCCCAATTAAAATCGTTACTCTACCAAAATGAACGATTTGAAAAAGTTGGCGGGGAACTCGTGTATTACGCGTACATGTTTTTATTTTAATTTCGGCCGGTCATGGTAGTTCACTTATCAACAGCCATGGCTTCTTCATTGCAGATCCATCGCAGCGTTCGATCTGAAACCTAGGGTTTCGAACGACAACAAATCTAATCGAACGAGCCTTCGGCCGCTCCCAATTCAAGATCCGAAGCAAAAATGCAGAATTCAGGGAGCTCGATCGCTCAACCGGAAGTGATCCAGGAGTGGTTGCAGAAGGAGATGGGGTACAGGCCACAAGGTTTGTACTCGTCGTCGAACAAGGCGGCGGTGGCGGCGACAGTGCCCTCCGTCGATTCGCTCCGAAAGATCTGCCGGGGCAACATGGTACCAGTCTGGAACTTCTTGTTACAGCGAGTGAAATCGGAGAAAACGGTGGAGAATATCAGGAGGAACATCCTCGTTCACGGAAGCGGCGATGGGGCGGGCGAGGACGGGGGGAGTAAGGGGCGGAGGAAAGAGAAGGAGAAGGAGAAGGAGAAGGAGAAGGAGAAGGGGAAGTTAGGGCTTGAGAGGGGAGTGGGATCGGAGGGGGTTCGTTGGATAGTAGAGAGATGGCTCTGAGAGAGAGGGAGGTAGCGGAGAAGGAAGTGGAGAGCTTGAGGTGTGTTGTGCAGCGGCAGCGGAAGGAGTTGCGGGCAAAGATGCTCGAGGTCTCGAGGGAGGAAGCCGAGAGGAAACGGATGCTCGACGAGCGGTCGAATTACAGGTTGGGTTTTGGGAATTGGTGAAATGCTTTCTTTTCTGGCATATTTAATTTGATATTACTTGTATTGCTTGTTTGAAAATTAGAGTACGACTTTGAAATGTTCAGTTTTAGCATACAGTTTGTGATTTTGCTACTATGTACATTTACACACACGCTTATTGTTCTTGCGATCAGTCTCTCTTGTTGTGAGGTGAAGAGGACTAACGTTGGACGTGTCAGAGTGTCGTGTCTTGTTATCATGAATAAGTATTTACTGACATAGGAAGAGTTCCGTTTGGCAGGTTGCCAAGCCGATTTAACTAGAGAAGCTACAAATCTTGTGCCTATAAATGCACATTCAAGCTATATATAAAAAAATGCATGTTCAAGAAGGATAAAGAATGTGACTGCGGGAAAATCAGGTTTCCTTTTATGAATTGTGTTGATGCATGTGGAGTGTGTAATCCATTGTATTGGAGACATTTATGGCTGGCTTATTGTTAGGCTCGTGGCACTGCTATGTCACTGAAAGTCAACTAAGAAACAGTTGCAGGCATAACAAACATCTACTTGGGTGGTCCTCGTTGTTTTAGGTGCGGCGGTCAAGGCCACAGTTAGAGTACTCCAAGATCAAGGGCAAATGTTTGTTCATTGTGTGAGTTTTATGATGAGTTCTGCAGATGACTTCAAGATAAAGTCGGAGTTGGTCGCCAATGAAGATTCATTTGCAGCTTTTAAAGGGTGATAATGATCCATTACTCGTAGTCAAAAGTCGTTTTTCGGCATTTTGCAAGGATGAGAATTGTTGGAGACAAGTTTTCACTCTTGGTTGAACTTTTGAGGCAAATTCGCATGTTGTAATTTATTTGGTTAGCTCTGAAAATATTATTGCTTAGAAATTAGTATAGAAGTTTGGGTTGACAAAGGAGAAGCATGGGGATAAGGTATTGTGTGTTGTGATTTCCATGGATGCATGCTATTTCGCTATTTGGTAGATTGGCAGTTTGATAAGCAATTCCATACCATATAAAGAGTGGTGCCCATAGCTTTCTAACTAAAGGTACGAAAGTTGTGTTATTTGCAAACAAGGAGATATTCCCATAGTTAGCAACCCACTACTCTATTGATGCAGTCTGAATTTGTGTAGGAGATAGAAAAAAATAATGATTTGTTCACCAAGGTCATTAGAAACGGTTGATAGGACTAAAAATCGAGGATGAAATATTCTTTTGTTTGGGGGAAAGATGTGATTATTAGTGTAGTGATTGGAGCCACTAGCTCCACGATGCTAAAATGGCGCATGCCTCATCACCGGGTTCACCAACTCCTCTTCTTATGTAGTGGCGTGCAGGGTTACCTGCGTTTGTGCTATATTTCACCTACTCATGCTTGTCAGAAGAATGCATATTGCATATAATATTTTTTTTTATTTTTTAATTTTTAAGGAAACTTTGTATGTTAGTTCAATTCGTTATTCACTTCTCTTCTACACTTAATCTCATCTTTAGACTTGGTTTCTTAAAGAAGTTTTGGAGTTTTGTTGAATTGGGTAAAAAGTAGTTTTCTTCTCTTTTCTTTTGGGGCCTATAAATGACATTGTTAGAATAAATTTGTAATAGGGAGTTTTTTTTTTTTTTCGTGATTTTTGAGCTAAATAAATAATACCATTTTTTTGTAGAGAGATTGTCCACTTTTATCTTTTCATGTGAAACTCTTTGTATTATCAAATAAACGGTGTCAGTTTCATCTTCTTTGCACATTCCACCCTACATCAGTTAGGGAAAAATATTTTTGCCTACATCACGTTGTCATTCCCATTTTTATCCGAGGAACGAGGAACCCTTAACTAGAAAGATAGTCCGTGTTTTGTGCTTCTTATTTTAATTTTAGGCTAAGGAATGCTTAACTACAAAGTCTAGAATATGGTTTGTTAATGTTGACTAATCAATTAGTCTCTCACTTTGCTACCTTGTTTTCGTGGCGTGAGTATTTTAGCTTTACACTATAGCAAATACCATGCAATTATATTAATAACAATACTTAATAGATATCGAATGGCCTAATAAGGAGTTTTTGTTGTTGGCATTCTCTCTTTCCTTTTCTTTTTTATTTTTTAAAACATTTTTGGGCATTCTTTGATTTCTCTAGATATGCAAAACTATGACTTCTAAGTTATGCTGTTACTTTTTCTCGCAATATGGGTAATTTAACATTTTGCTTCCTTGCTTTGTGTTTTGATACTAAATAGAATATGTAGGTGATTTTAATTGTCTAAAATCATACTCCCTTGTGGATGGAAGAAACGAATAAAAAGATAGAAGGTGATAAAGAACTAATTAGCTTCACCCAAACTCAAACTGAGTTACATTATCACCTACATTAAATTTAGGTGAATGGGAACATTGGGTCCATTTAATCGATCTCAGCTGATTTGGGACCAAGGATTTCTTGTTGTTAACAAAGATCTATTTATCTAAACTCTAGTACAATTCGGATATTATCTATTCTTTAATTTTAGGGATGCATGTTGTTCTTCTCTTTCTTTCTCCCTATTTTCATTTGGAGTATCCGTAGTTTATGACGTAGAATGTTTTGTAAGCAAAAGGGAAGTACTTTCACAAGCCAAAAGGTTAGCTTCCTTCTAGAAAGAATTCACTTGAAAAAGCAAATTCCCTCTCTTAATGAGAGACATCGTTCCAATGATCTGTACATTCATTCCTTATTTTCACTTTAAATGATACCCTTATTTGAAGTAGAGGTTTAAGCTACTGCTGCTATATTAGTTGTAAAGAGCTTATACTTATTCTTCTAACATACATCTAGATGTTCAATATACTTGCCAACATTTATGATTTTTTTTATATATGTGACTTAAATGAAGGGTATTTAATTTTAAAGTGTGTGCTTGTTTGGAATCTATTGACTAAATGAAATATAGCAATGGGATAAGCTTAAGGATGTGCCAACGTATTTGACGTCTTGTAAAATTTAGAACATGTTTGGTTCAAGGTAACACCTTTTAGAATTTAGAACTAATGTTTTATTGATATTTGATAATTTTGAAGCACTTATTTATGAAGCCAAAAAAGATAGCCTTTTGATGTTGCTGTTTGGTTCAAGGCAACACCTCTTAGAAATAATATTTCTCTTGTAGAGATCTGAGATCATACAAAAGAAAGTATTGGAGAAATCTTTACAACAACAACAATTACTGGCCCTTAATCCCAAATTAGTTGGGGTTGGCTACATGAATCAAACACTTTTACTCACTTTGATTTCAAATACTTGATAATTAGTGGAGAAATCTTTGTTTTGAAAAAAAAAAAAAAAAAAAAAAAAACAGATTACAGTTTCAATGGTATTTGTGGAAACTGGAATCATGTTAACCTTATCTATATCACTAATCATGTGAGGAGGTTGAATTTTTAAAACAATATGATAATGTATTTGGCTTCTACTGTTATGACTATCTCTGATGACTAGATATTCATTCCTCAAGTTAATGTAGACATTAAGATACTGAACAGGTCTGGACATTTTTTGATCTATTCTTATGTGTTGTGACATATTTTCAAATCCTTTCAGTAACAACTGTGTTGTATTTATGTTAATTTGCAGACACAAGCAAGTAATGTTGGAGGCTTATGATCAGCAGTGTGATGAAGCTGCAAGGATTTTTTCTGAATACCAGAAACACTTACATCACTATGTAAATGAAGCGAGGGATGCCCAAAGGTCAAGTGTTGGCAGTCTTGACATTGTGGATGATTTCAATAACAGTGAAAAAGAGTCTGTTTACTTCAATTTTAAGGGCCAAAAGTCATTAGATGGTCCCATTCTCATTGAAAGTGCCCGAGAAAGGAATATTAGGAAGGCGTGTGAATCTTTAGCAGCTCACATGATTGAAAAGATATGCAATTGCTTCCCGGCATATGAAGGAACTGGTATACATTTGAACCCTCAGATAGAAGTTGCAAAGTTGGGCATAGACTATGATGGTGAAGTACCTGATGAGGTTAAGGCCGTTGCTGTTAATGCCCTGAAGAATCCTCTTCAACTTCTTCAAGCTATTACTATGTACACTGCACGTTTGAAAACAATGGTCAATAGAGAAACGGAGAAAATTGACATTAGAGCTGATGCAGAACTCCTCAGGTGCTTTTTTTTTTTTCCTTTATGTCTAATGTCTCATGCTAGGCTAAAAGTGCATTTATCTTCATTTCTGGGTGTGTTTTCCTTCTCAGCTGCCATTGGTTTTTGGGTACTGTAGCGATTTTTCTTCCTCTTATCCCTTATTCTACAATGATAGTTTTAGTGACGAGTTTTTGTTTGGTTTAATTGTTCGTATTTATTTTTGTTCATTCACTTCCAGTATTATTTGTTCAATCTTAATATGTTGAAGAGTACAATGTTTATGATTCATTAGCATTTTCTATTTTCTTGGTGCATGCTTAAGGAGCACGTGCAAGTGCAACTACATGTTTAGTTCTTCCACTCAAAAATAAAAAAGGGTCTACATCTGAATAGGCTCGTTAAGGGTGTCATTATGACAATTGATGTAAATGTGTTAGCTGAAACAAGTTTCATATAATTAATGATGTAACCACAGTTGAGACTTGAGATTATCACTCATTGGATCCAAGTCTCGTCGTAAGAGATTTCCTTTATCAACTTCATCTCTAAGATTCCTCACATAGTCTTGTTCTAGTGCTCTCAAAATAATAAATTGAAAGTGAGAATTTTGTATCCAATGTAGCACAACATATACTCCCGCCGGTTATCTATTTAGGTTGTTTTAGCCTTTTTTTTTTTTGTCCAACAATATAGGTCGTCTACCAATTCCAAAGCATTTTTTACCCATTCTGCCCTGCCCTCATTAATGAGATAAAGCCTCCTTATTAAGTAGACAACTCTTTCAACGAATCTGCCCAACTTTTCTGCAAAATCTTCTTCAGCGACACAACGTTGCCGAACTAGGTCTTCTCCAAGAAAACTCACATAGCGCTTTGAACAAATCGAAGGTCCCAAATTTGTTCTTCTCCAAGAATGAAGTGTTGCACCCAACTTTAACAAGAACTCTCTTTTCTTATTCATCACCAGATAGAAAAAACACACACTTGCTTCGATCTAAAGCCCTCTGAACTTTCTCCTACCATTGAGAAAGCCCCAAATTCTTTGTTCTGAAATTGAAGCTCATGGTTTAAGCCCTCTGAATTTAATTGGGGTTTTGAGGAAATGGGTGTTGCGAATGGAATGGAATCGATTGAGGTGGTGGTGTCGGGGTTGCAGAAGAGAGGGAGAGATGGGGATGACAATGGGAGAGGTGGGAACAGAAGGAGAGAGAGGGGTGGTGGCCATGATTTAGGCAAAAGTTATTGATTTTGAAAGTTGGTTTCTCGTTTTACCCAAAAAGCATTAATAAGGGTAATATAGTAAAATGATGCTACAATTAACTCATTCCTTAAATCATGAGCTTTAACCTTAAACGACCTAAATAGATGACCGGAAGGAGTAGATCTAAGACCTCCTAGAATCATTGGATTTAAGTAAGCAAAAGATACTTCTCCAATCATGTTTCATCAAGTCTTCTCTTGTGTACTTTTATCAATGTTATTGTCATAACTTATTTTTCATGTATTATCCAAGGCCATGTAACTTAATAGTAGTGTTTCATATTAAATTTACATATAAGATGCACTATCTAATGCAAGCATAATCATAATAATATGTTATGCATATTTATCATTCGGTTCAAATGAAACAAACACATAGAGACGTTGGGGCATTCCCCACCTTGCGATGTGCTACATCAGAGCCCGGTTGTAGTGAGAAATGAACAAGAGCGTGCTTCATATTATCGCTTGGTTGCGAAGAAAAATGAGCAAGGGTTCCTACACTGAGGATGAGTGTGGGTAAGGAAGCTAATCCCATGGTTCGAAACTTCGACTTTGCCTTAAACTTTGCTCACTTAAAAATTGGAAGTAATTCGAGGAAGTTAACTTCGACGAGGGAAGTTTTACAAAAATTCGTCGTTGTATGGGAGTTTATGGAATTTCACTTTAAATGCTAGAAAACTCAAATTTCTCCTTAAAGATGTTAGAAATATACTTAATCATACAACAATAATACATAATAATTACAATACAAATGTTTAAAATAGTTATTTTGCAATAAACACCCAATTTGCAACACACGTGACATTAATATTTGTTTTTGTATTGCTTTATTTGATAAATTTTGACCTTATTCGTCACTTGACGTGAAAAGAAGTTAATTTTCAATTTTTCTTTTATTTAAGGGTAACTTCAATAACTTCCTCAAAAACTTCAATAACTTCCCTAAAAACTTAGTCGATTTCTTCGAATTCTTGCATTTTTCGTCTCTTTTTTTGATGGTTTTGATGGAAAACATCGAAGTCAATCGAAGTTTGGCAAAACATGTCGAAGTTTTAGGCGAAACTTCGCAAGTTTTATATCGCCACATAGTTTCGCTTCCCCATTTTCATTATCGACAAACTTTCATCGAAATTTGGTGAAGTTTGTCGGTTTTTCAAACCTTGGCTAGTCCAAAATAAAACCATAAGTGAGGAATCTAGATTTTTTGGACGAATAGAAAAGGAGAACATACACATATGAAGAAAAAATCCATTTAGGGACATGGAATATAGTAATACTAGCAGGGAAGTTAGTGGAATTGGTTGATGCTATGATTCGAAGGAGAGTTAATATTGCTTGCCTCCAAGAAACGAATGGGTTGGAGAAAAGAGTAGGGAAATAAATGGTTTAAGTTGTGGTGTTTTCACATAGATAGAAATAGCCATGGAGTAGGAAGTCTTGTTATAATTAGCCATATGGATAGGCTTGTAGAAGTCAAGATAATGAGAGATAGATTGATCATATTTGAACTAATTATTGGAGACGAAAAGATTGAGTAGTTAACGCTTATGCATCACAAGTAGTATAAATGAGAGCAAGCATCAAATGCAAATTTTGTGATGGTATGGATTGACTTATTCAAGGTATACCCTTAGATGAAAAGATTTTTATTGGAGGGGATTAGACGCATCAAATAAAGCGAAAATAAACAAGGCTAACACTTGATTAAACCTTAAGAAGAACATAGCAAATTTCTACACCGAAACTTAACACTCAAACTTGAGCAAAGTAAGATAAACTTAATTCTTATTCAATAATTAAATTCATCATCAAACTATAGTAAGGTTTACATATTTATTGGGTGTCATAAACACACCTAAATAGAAAGAAGTAACAAAATTGGAAACTTCCTAATGACAAATATTCTAATTCCATAAATAAGAAGCTACTAAAAGACGTACCATAGAATAAGGAAAGAAATCCAGCTATATAAAAATAGTAACTAACATAAATTAGTAACTTCCGTATAAGAAACACTAAAAATAGTAGTTTCTTATTTGGGATTTATGGGCTTGCTTCTTGGACTTTTGTTGTTTCACTTGGTCTGTAAGATTTTGCCACATAATCTGCATCAGGATTTGAATGGGCGTTTGGAGTTAAGAAATGATGGATTCACGAGAGTTCATAGAGGATACAACTATGGTCGTAGAAAATTAGAAATGAAAATGGAGAATCCATTTTAGAATTTTCTTTAGCATATGATCTACCCTTAGCTAATACTAGTTTTTGAAAAATGGAGCCACACTTGATTACTTCTAGTAATGGACATAATAAAAGTCAAATAAAATTTCTTTTAACAAGAAAAGGGATAGATAATTATGTAGAAGTTGCGTAGTAATACCTAGTGAAGCGCTTACTATTCAACATAGGGTATTAGTAACTCGATTTTGAGCTAAAACGACCAATTAATATGAATACAAATAATCAAGACTTTAGAATTAAAGGGCGGAACCTAAAAAATAATAAACAATTGGAATTTAGAGAACGCCACTATTAGAAAATGTTTGGAACTTTGACGTAGATGCCAATACGAAATGGGTAGAAATGAGTAGTTACATAAGTAAGTAGCATCGAACATGTTAGGCGTATCCAAAGGCTTTAAACCACCAAAGAAGTAAACATGGTGATGTAATGAAGATGTCGAAAAAGCAATTCAAACTTAAAGAGAGGTATATTAGAAAATGCCCAAGTGTCAAAATGAAGATGCGTATAATTAATATAGAGACGCTAGCTAGAAAGCGTTAAACATAGTTATTGAAGTTAAAACAAACTTGATGAGATATTTATATACAAAAAGTTTATTTATAAATTTTTTTTAATTTTTTTTACAAAAGGAGATTTAAAGTTATGTAATAGTGATTACGAAAAATCTATTTATAGGCTAGTCAAATTAAAAGATAAAAAAAAGGTCTAAGTCATGTAAGATCAAAGTTGTCAACTCAAAATCGAATCATAAAATCGGTATGGGGGGTTTTTGAATCAAATCGTAAATTGTAAGATTTTTTTCGATTCTTTGAAAACACTTCTAAATGACTTTAAATATATATAAACTTATAATATTGACTTATAAGTGAAAAACTCCATAAATTACAAATTTCATGAATTTTCATACAAAAAGTCATAAAATTAGCGAAAACATCTTTATATGTGTGATCTATTTTTGTTTATTCATTGAAAGTTCACTTGAATAAAGAACAACAACAACATAGCCTCTCAATAAATATACTTTGCATCACTTGAATAAGAACAACAACCACAACAACATAGCCTCACTCAATAAATACGTTGCCTCAATCCCAACTACTTGAAGTTGAATTGAATAAAGAAGAAAAAGCAGAAGAACTAACTACAGTAAATACATAGCATCAATAAATACATTGCCTTAATCCTAAAAAGCACAAGTGCACAACAAAGAATCTAGGGTTTGAGAATCTTAACCAAGAAGAAAAAGACAAAATGATAGTGAAAGAGAAGAAAAAACAACTAAGAATCTAGGGTTTGGACCCCACTTACCTTAAGTTGAAGCTTGGAGTGTTGAAGAAGAAGAAGAGAGCAAAGTAGATAGAAAACCATTTTTTGTGTTTTGAGCCCCCAAAAGTTGGTCTCCCCCTCACAAAAACCCTAATTGATATATCCCTTCAACGTTAAAAAGTTAAAAAAGTTTGTCCAACGACCCCCTTTGCGAATCAGATGATTCGATTCGAATCATGCGATTTGATTCGAATCATCCGATTCGAATCATGCGATTTGATTCGAATCATCCGATTCGACCTAAACTCGCCCGAGTTAAATGAAAACCGAGTTGAGTGACAACTCAACTCGATTTTCATGTATACTGAGTCAACTCGTATGATTTGACTCGCAAATCGTACGAGTTTGACAACACTGTGTAAGATGTATGAAGGATGAACATCAAAATATTTTAACACGAGAAGTTGACATTAATGAGAGGTGGAGAAGCTACTTTGATAATTTATTTAATGATAACATAGTTGAAAAATATAATTGATTAAAAATCACATCAAGAAAGAAATTTAAAGTACACAAGCAGTATTGTGTTTCTTAAAGTTAAAGAGGCCTTGAAAATGATGAAAATAGAGAATTTATGTGTTCCAAATGAAATACTTAGGTTGGAAATGCTTTGGAGAAATATCCCTTCTAAGCTAAAAGGAAATTTTTATAGAACTGCAATTAGGCCAGCTATGCTTTTATGGAAGTGAATGTTGGGCGTGAAAGAAACAATATGTACGTAGGATTAGTGTAGGGGAAATGGGGGTGCTTAGGTGGATGTTTGGTAAAACTTGTAAAGAATCTAAAGATATGCTAAGAAATACCGCAATTGAAAGAAAAGTAGGAGAAATACCATTTGATGCAAGAATTAGGAAAGGGCGGGATGATCCAACTAGAAAACTCGCATCGGTAGAAACCGAAGAAATGAATGATTTAGGGATCGACCTAAGCTAGCATGGGACATTGATTCTGAAAGATTTAATTTAGAAATCACACCATTAAGTGCACCAAATTGACCGCAATGGAAGAGTTTCATCCATGTAGTCAACCCCAACTAATTTGGGATTGAAGCTTTGTTGTTGTTTTATATTTATCATTCGGTTAAGCAACTAGACATGCAAATGATGCTTATGTTTGTTTGTCCTCACCTTAGCTAGCTATTTATCTCTAGGTTTTGATCGAGAGTAACCCTCCTAGGCCTTTCATATGTTGATAAGTAGATTTTCATAAAGGTCCATTACATGATATCAACTTAAAAACTTATTCTCTAGTGAAGTTTTTGCCATAGGTAACTTACTTCGAGATGGATCTCCAGCTTTCCTTGAATTAAATCCACTCTATAGTTCTTTAAGAATGCTCCTATTGCGTCAAAGATGGGTTTGAAATCACTCTTGTGCTTTTTACTACCTTACCAATGGTGTATTGAAGTTTTTGGTTTTATTTTCTCTAGAGTGGCTGATGATTGCTGTAAATTTTAGTGAAGATTTTTGAATGGTTTGGAAAGCTCACCATCAATTGCACTTAATCATGTAGCCGACCCCAATTAATTTAGGACTGAGGCTATGTTGTTGTTGTTGTGGCATGTCTATGGGTCACACTCTTGAAATGGGGCTCAAATTCTAGTTGGAGTTTAGTTAGAAATCTAGTGTCTTGGGAAAGTTTTTTGTTACTTAATAGAGTCTTAGAAGGATTTGTGTTTGGCTTTGAATAATGTTTTGACGTGTTTTTAATTAGAACAGGAGTGTTTTTTTGGTTGTCTATATAAAGACATCTATGTTAGTTTCGTTATTGTGAACTTGTTTGATTAATAAAGATTGAGTTAGAGTTTTGTGATGAGAGATTGATTGTGTTTCTTTGATTTTGTTAGAACAAACCTATTTGATGGTTCGAGTACTATCGTGATCTAAATCATTGAGTGCAAAAACTTGGGCGTGCATGTTTAGGGTCATCAACAAATAGTATTTGTTACCCGTGTGTGTACGGACTATGGAGGACAACATAGCCTTTATTTAAGTGTTACCACTTTCACTAAAGGACAAAAGTTATTAAAGAAAAGGAACGCAAAGTGGTGTTGATTCTTAAAAGTAAGGTCCGGTGGTCTTAAAGGCTAGTAGTTTGATTTGTTTATGCTTGGCTGGTAATTGTGGTGTATGAAGTAATGGAGGGAATTACTGCAGCAAATATCTGGTAGAAATTGGATGATCTTTACGTGAGTGAGAGCTTTACAAATAAATTTATATCAAAGGAACAACTCTTTTCTTTCCAACAAAGAGACGGTATGAGTTGGACTCACCACTTTGAAGACTTAAATTAGATTGTTCCAGATCTTAATAAAATTGGTGAAGTACTTAGTTTTGGAGACAAGGTAGTTGTTTTGTTATGCTTTATTCGCTTTACTCATCTTGCTAGCTATTGTTCTAGTGGATAAAATTCGAGATGGAGTGAATAGAAACTAGAACTTTGGAGGAATACGTTAGAATGTAAAGGCTTTAAGTTGAGTCGGATGAATAACAAATACATACATTATGAGTTTAGATATACTAGACATCAAGATGGAGTGGTAAAATTAGGGGAAGTAGAAGTTCTTAGGGTGAACAACTTTAGATATCTAGGATCAATCATACATATAAAATGATGGTAATATTGAGAATGACGTTACACGTAGAATTTTCAAGATGGATGTATGGAAGAAGTGGAGGAATGCAATAGGTGTGATATGTGATCGAGATCTCCCAACCATGCTAAAAGGAAAATTTTAGAGAACAAAAATTAGGCATGCTATGATTTATGGAAAAGATGCTTAGGTGGATGTGTGATAAAACTCGTAAAGATAGAATAAGAAATGTAGAAGTAGCACCAATTGACGCAAAGATTAGGGAAGAACTGTTGCGGTGGTTTGGGCACCTCCGAAGATGGCCAAAAAATTCCCTTGTTAGAAAACTCGACTCAATAGAAATTGAAGAAATTAGACGATGCAGGGGTCGACGTAAGCTAACTTGGGACTCATTGATTAAGAGGGATTTAAAGGATTTGGAAAGCACACCTTCAATTGCACTAAATTGAGCGCAATGAAAGAGCTTGATCCATGTAGTCGACCCTAACTAATTTGGATTGAGGCTTTGTTGTTGTTGTATATGGAATAGAGGATCTATCGAAAGGGCAAGTTCAAATTGCCTGAACTTCTACAAAAAAGTTGGATAGTGAAGGTAAAGAACTCATTGTTCCTGATGATTCTCAAGGTTTGTTTGTTCAAGACAAAGGAAAGAATGATAAGCATGGACGTCGTAGAGTTTTCAAACCATTGACGGAGAGAAGTTGTTTTTATTTTTGTTAGAAAGGGCATATCATCAAATATTGTTCCAAAAAGTAGGATGGCGAGCCTATTACTAGTGCCAACTCGGAAGGAGAAGCTACTATGCTGCGGTTTCTCATGCTAAGTGTGAAGATGCTTGTCATGATTTGGTTTTTTGTTTGGATGGATTTATTTTTCAGACTGTGTATCTATTTAGTTGCTCAATTGCTTTTGATGGTTGATTGATAGTTAGATTGGATGAGTTTTTTGCTGCACAGCTGATTGTTTTGAAGGTTGTCCATGATTGGGTGATTACTTGCACATGCTGATTGGATGCTTGGTTGACAGATCGTTGTTATTTGTGGTGGCTATGGTAGATTTTCGACAAGTTCGAGATTTGTTGGAATTTGGCTCGAATGCTAGTTGGAGTTTAGTTAGAAATCTAGTTTTCGTTAGAGTCTAATTAGTATTTATGTTTGGATTTTGATAGTGTTTTTACGTGTTTTAATTAGATTAGGAGTATTTCTTTTGGGCGTAACTTTATCTATATAAAGGCATCTAGGTCAGTTTGACAAGTTGCCAATTTGATTGATTGATAAAGATTAAAGATCGAGTTTGAGTGTTTGTGACGAGATTAATTGTGTTCCGCTGTCTTTGTACAACACACTCGGGAAGTTCACAACCAAGTGCCATTTTGAAGTTTGAAACTGTTCGTATCTTTTCGTCTTCGACTAATCGAAATTTCCTTTGCTTTTAAATTACATGGAGGATCACCAACAATTCCAATTATCTCATTCAATCTGTTTGACACCTTGCAGCCCCATTTGCTATATCCGTTATTTTTAGCAAATATGATTTGAAGCAAATTAGATTGTCTTATGATTTCATTTTTTTCCAGCAAGTGATGCATAGTACACTTTGGCTTTTGAGCACGAATATATTGTTGTTTGATGATAGTAAGTGACTAACTTGTGGAAGTTCTATCTTATATTTTTGTAAAGGACGTGGTTTGCTTTGTCAAAGACTCAAAGTATTCTGGTTGCCCTATTAGCCTCACTAGATTTCTAAGTGACTAAATTGAACCGGTGTAACATTCTTGTTGACACGCTTGAGTTATTGACACTGTTGATGAAATCAACCTTAATCATTGGGACTGCTTGCTGTAGATTGTAGATCCAATACTGAGGTTCAGTAATTCAATATCCTGTCTCCACGTTTATCGCTTATCTTCCACACAGTCATGCATTTCCTTTGGGTAGACATACCACTGGACAAAGTGGAAACATGAGGAACAGTGATCCGAAGTGTTAGGCATTGTGTTGTAGCTTTTGATTGTTTCCTCACTGTAGCTTTTGGACATGAGAGCTTGGTTCAAATCTGTATTTAAATTTAATCTCTTAGAATTTTTTGTTTCCTCGTGGTATGCTTGGCTTCTTTGTGTTATTTATTATGTCATATTTTTCATCTGCTACCTGAATCTGCATATTAGAATAGGTTGATATACAATATTGTAAATCTACCTTCTAGTCACAACTCTTACGTTTGGTGGCTTTCTAACATGAATTACTTCTACATATTTTTTACTTTTATAATTGACAAAAGATTGTCTTAGTAGAATTTGTAGAATGGCATTATAGTGAAAATTGGTCAACGTGAATTTTGTGCGACATGTTAGCAATTCATTTCTTTTAATTGTTATTGAACTTATGCTTATTCGTCCATTGGAATAGGGTAAGTGGCATTAAGGGGTAGATGTCAATTCGAGTACTATATATATAAAGAATCTTCTGCCAAAATTTGTAATTGTTTTGAATATTTGGGTTGTAAGTTCATTTGCTTTATGCCAGCCTCTTTGATTGTTCAAATTTTGAATACATTATTTAGTAATGATCTTGTTAACAATGGGCACGTGGAAGAGTTCGTTGTGCACAATCCATTTTGTATTTTCCTTTTATTATTTTGACATCTCACTGCAACCTGCAAAATTGGGAATGTTAGTGAAGCCTTATTTTTTGCTTATCCCTTATTTTTCATGCCAATAATTTCAATTAACTTCCTTTCTGTTTGATCTTATTGCTTCTTGCTATTTGTTTCTTGTGTATGATTTCTTTTATGTGAGAAGTATTTATCCTTGTTGGTCTAGTTTAGTACTATTTGCTAATTTTGTTACTTCCATCTTCCTCTCTAGATATAAATATGAGAACAATCGGTTGACAGATGCTTCTTCTCCTGATGCCACTTCACATTTACAGTACCAGTTACATGATCATGGGTCAAAAGGAGTCGACATTTCCAATAAAGGAACTCACAATCAACTTTTTGAAAGACAGGTGCTTTTTAGTATGCTTATTGATGATTTTTAACTTTTTTTCTTAATAATCCTCCACCATCCAGGATTTTTTAGTCCAAAGCATCCAGATTTTCGGACTGTCCCTTACATGTGCTCTATATAAAAATTATAATGGGCTCCCATTTGCAGGTTTACCACAGTTCATACCTCTTTTTTTTTAGAATTTGATTAGATTTTGTTAATTTTACTTACTGTTTCTATATATTTTTTAGTTCCTTTGATGGGGCATACGTTTTACTCTTTGGATAATTAGTTCACTTTGCAACAATCAAGTTTTTTAGGGTTTTTAAGTTGATGCAATCAGTTATATCTTTGTCTACCAAAAGGAACTCAGTTTATTTGTGCTATGTAGAGGCTTTACATGAATTCTTAGTTCTCATTTTGTTCAGAAAGCTCATGTCCAACAATTTGTTGCTACTGAAGATGCCCTAAACAAGGCTGAAGAAGCTAGAAAACTGTGTCAAAGGCTTATTAGACGTCTGCATGGCAGCAGTGATCAATCTTTGTCACATGGAGTTGTTTCTAGTGGCACCTCTCAAAATATGGGTAGTCTTCGGCAGTTTGAGGTATGCTTTATTACTCATGACTGTAAGAAGTAATATCTCTTGTTATTTGTACAAATATTCTTCTAGATATTTTGAGATACCTATATTACTTGTCATTTGGTAATCTTTGACAGTTTGATGTATCTGTTATTAGTCATTTACTGTTAGAAGTACAGTTCGTTATTTGTACAAATGTTCTATCATATACTTTGACATATCTTTCTGAATTGTAATTTTGTTTTATCTGCTATTTTGTTATGGACTTTGTGTTTGTTGCACTTTTATTTATTACAAATATAACTATCAATTTTGCTTTCAGGGTTGGAGAAGGATGGTACAACTAGGTTGTTAGGCTGCTAGTGTTTTGGGGTTGCAATCTCTCTTTGGGATAGCTTTATTTTTAGGAGTTGGGAGGTGGCTTGATGATAATTTCAAATCGCTCGGTATGAACAACTTGGTAAGGGAAGCTTGAGACTTGCCTTAGGTTTATAGTTGGTTGAGAAAAAGGGTTGGCAAAAAAAATGGTGGTAAATTTTTTTCCATCTTAGATGTAATGAGAAAGTTCTACAGGGGAATTAAACTTATGAGTCATACTATGAAACTTTGGGATTAGATAATTGACAATAGGCTAAGAAGAGAAACAACAATATCAGACTAGTAACGCGTATAAAGACATTTGGATGAACTACAAAAGAATTTCCCATTACGTAGAACTACATCAAGGACCGACTTTTAGCCCATATCTCTTTACGCTAGTTATGGATGAAATAACTAGGCATATTCAAGATGATATACCATGGTTTATAATATTCGCATATGATATTTTCTTGGTGGACGAAACTAGAGATGGAGTGAATTGGAAATTAGAACTTTGGAGGAATGCATTAGAATTTAAAAGCTTTACATTGAGTAGGACAAAGACCGAATACATGCACTGCAAGTTTAGAAATAGTAGACATTGAGATGATGGAATGGTAAAATTAGGGGAAGTAGAAGTTCTTAAATTGAACCACTTTAGATCTAAGATCAATCATAAGAAATGATGACAATATTGAGTATGATGTCATACATAGAATTCAAACTAGATGGAGGAGATGGAAGAGTGCAACAGTGTGATCTGTGATAGATATATGCCTACAAAGTTTAAATTTTTTTTATAGGACCGCAATTGTAAGAAAACATTAATTAATTAGCTGTAATTACGCTGTAAATAGCATGTATTTAGGCAATAGTATATTTAGATCCTTTAATGCTAGGAATTAATAGCCCTTGATTTTAGGATCTGGTTTAGGTTGTATAAGCCTATAAAAAAACTCTATAATCAGTAAGTGAATGATGTGAAGATTTCTTCATATTGGTTTCCTCAATTGTCTCTTTTATCTTTTATGGTATCAGAGAAGAGAGTGTTTCTTTAGACATAGAAAGAGATAAACATGTCGGGAAAAAGTGGAGACATGGATTTGGAAGGAAGCTCTATCTCGTAAGTCCAGTTCTACCATATTTTCTCCTACCGTTGTTAAAAACTCTTCTATACCCTCTAAATCACAACTCAAAAACTGAACGGAAAAAATTACCTTCAATGGTCTCGATCAGCTACTAAGGTGATTCGTGGAAAGGGAAAATATAGTTATTTGGATGGATCGACCTCACGACCTCCTTCAGATGATCCCTCTTACGCAACATGGGACTCCAACAATTCTATTGTGATGGCATGGCTTATCCACTTAATGGAAGACACTATTGGAGATACTTGCCTTTTTTGCACCACAACAAAAGAAAAATGGGATGCTGTCAAATTGGCATACTTGGATTTCGAGAATTCTTCTCAACTATTTGAGTTGCGAAATAAGGTAAAAGACCTTCGTCAGAATAATCTTGATGTTACTCAGTATTGTAACATTTTGCGGAATCTTTGGCAAGAACTGACTCTTTTCAATACTGTTCCTTGGAAAGATCCCAAAGATGGTGAACTCTTCAGGAGGATGCGTGGTATGGATTGAGTCTATGATTTCCTTGCTGGTCGGAATAAAGAACTAGATGAAGTTCACGGGCGATTGTTGGGTCGTAATCCTTTACCTTCAATCGAAGAAGTCTTTGCTGAGGTTCGTCGTCAAGAATATCGTCGGCGTGCGATGCTTGGTAATCCTTTATATATACCATAATCATCTGCTTTGGTTGCACAAAACTTTTTATCAAGTCAGTCAACATCACTGAAGAATACTCCTTGGTGTGATCATTGCCGTAAATCATTTCAAACTCGGGATAGCTGCTGGGAGCTTCATGGAAATCCTATTGATTGGGTGCCTAAGAAATTCAGAAAAAGGAACTCTACTTCATAAAGTGTTTCCTCTAACACTCTTCCTGCTTCTGCCAATTTCTCGAAGGCACAACTGGATCACTTATACAATATGCTTTCAGCCTCAACAACCAACGGTTCCCTTATGGCTCAGTCAGGTACTACCGAACAATCAATTTCCAAGAATCATGATTCATATGAACAATAGATAGTGGACTCAGGTGCAACCAAGGAACGAAAATTCGATAACATTAGCCGAAGTTGAGGTGAAGTTTATCGAAGTTGAAGGGATCGAAGCGAAGTTCACGGGTAGTTTAAAAATTACAAACTTCTCCGAAGTTTATGTTAAAAAATTGACAACATTGATATAAATTGATATAGATTGCTAAAAACAAAGAGAAATTGCAAACTTTTCGGAAAAAAAAAACCAAATAAGCGTGAATGAGACGAAAGGGTTGAGGATTGTAATTGATGGTGGCTTTTGGGGGTTATTGAGAATTTGAGAGTGACTCATTTTGTACACACATCTCTACACCAATCATGCGATCCCTTAATTTTGCATCAAGATTTAATATATGCATCGAGATTCACTTTTGCACACACATCTTTACAACTCTTTGAAGTTTATCGATTTTTTAAACCTTGGTATGGTGGTTCCAGAGTATCAGTTTTGGCTCATAAAGTTGTTGGGGTTATCTTTTAAGATCAGCATCGTCCCAATGCTCTTCTCACACTATTCTTGTTTACGTCGCCACCCATGCCTTTGCTTTTTTGGGTTAGATGTCTTAACGTGCTTACCTACTCATGATGAGTGTTGCTCAATCTCTTCTTGTCCATTTGTGGATTGGCTTGATTCTTCTTGTTCAATTGTGACGGCTTTTGACGAGGTTCAAAGGCCTTTCTGTGTTGGACTTCAGTCACTAGCCAACTGCGATATGAGAATAGAGTGGCTCTATGTCCTTTATTCAAACTCCTTTTGCTTGATGAGATCCATGCTAGTGCTCCGGGTGGGCATAGGGAGCTCTTAAAAGTATAGAATGTGCTTGGATGTTGCTGCAAATTTTCTAGGCTAGGTCTGAAGTTGAATGTCCACGTTTGTGACAACTTGTTAGGTTTGTCAAGAATCTCTCTCCTGTCGAGTTTATTCAGCCACTTCCCATCTCTCTTGCTATTTAGGGCGATATTTTTGTGGATTTCATTGAAGTTCTACCAAATTCTAGTGAGTTTAACACTTCGCCTTAGCAAATATGGCCAGATTGTACACTCGCATGGCTTCCCACGCTGGAATAATATTTTTATGAGTCATTTTTAGACCAAATTGTTTCACTAACGTTCTACACTTTAGCTGAGTTTCACTTACCACCCTCTGGGTAATGGGCAAAGTGAAGTGGTCAATCTTTATCTCAAGGCTCATCTTAGGTGGGTGTAGTGTAGTAGTAAACAAAAGAACACTTTAACTCTGACTGAGGTAGAGGTCATAGATTCGATTTTTCGCAACAACATTATATTTCTTTTGTTTCTCTCGGGTTATAGGGTTGTGGCGTCTGACAACTCCCATGGGATTAGTCGAACCAAAGTAAGGAGGTGCTTAAAAATGTTCGACACCCATAGTTATCAAAAAAGGAATATCTTAGGTTTTTCATTAGCCAACTCTTGAGGGAGTGGTCTAAGTGGGTTACTTGGGTTGATTATGGGTACAATACTCCTTATTACATGTCTATTATATGCACTTCTTTTTCAGATTGTCTAAGGATATGACTCTCTGCCATTTAATGTTGAGTTAGATATGTCGTTGGCGCAACTTCATGCCCCTTCAGGAGAGGTTGGTGATGAGCTTCTAGTTGCACAACATCATATGAGGCCAATTATCTATTACGAGTGTAGAGATGCTACATTCGAAGTAGGGAACTTTGTTTACACAAAGTTGAATTCTTATCGACAACAATCCCTAGCTTTCTATGTTAATGAGAACCTCGCCTCAAGGTATTTTCGATCTTATGTGGTTCTACAACGCGTTGGTCAAGTTGCTTACAAGTTGCAGCTTCCTCCTTATTCCTTCATTCAGCTTGTCTTTCATGTAGTTCAAAAAGGCTATTGGGAATGACCTTGTTTAACACAACTGCTATTTTCGTATTAAATAAGGGGGTCTTGTAGAGATATCTTGAAATTCAATTAAATAGTTTTAAGAGCTTTGTAGGGTTTGGAGAGTTCAGCTCCTCGAAAACTACTTCTTCCCCTATAATTCTTCTTCCTCTATAATGTGTTTAGATCAAGGAACAAAAATTCGATAAAATTAGCCAAATTTTAGGCGAAGTTTATCGAAGTTGAAGGGATCGAAGCGAAGTTCACGAGTAGTTTAAAAATTACAAATTCTCCAAAGTTAATGTTAAAAATCGACAACATTGATATAAATTGATATGGATTGCTAAAAACAAGGAGAAATTGTAAACTTTTCGGTGAAAAAAAAATCAAATAAGTGTGTAGGAGATGAAAGGGTTGAGGATTGTAATTGTTGGTGGCTTTTGGGGGTTATTGAGAATTTGAGAGTGGCTCACTTTTGTACACACGTCTCTACACCAATCACGTGACCACTTAATTTTGCATCAATATTTAATGCATGCATCGAGATTCACTTTTACACACGCATCTCTACAACGCTTTGTAGTTTTTTAATCGATACATAATGTCAAAAAGTGGATATTTTCTTTTGCTTTATATACTGACCCATATAAAAAAACTTGTTTCATAATTTTAATTTTACTTATGTGAATGTACATTAATAAATGGTTAGATAATTAAATTAAGTGTACTTATTATCACTAAAAAGTGATCTACCATACATAGTACGCATGACTAGTGCCAATAAAATTGACTTGAAACCATTAAATTGTAAATTTTTTAGGTATAAATGCATAATTGTGTTTGTTTTGACATCTCGTAAAATGAGTTTTAGTTTATTGACCATTTAAATTAAATTTTCTTAAACTTCTCTAAGTAAGTGAATTTTTACCAAAATTCTCCACGTCAAATTAAAATTCTCCGAATTAATTCCAATCATCAAGAGGGCGAATTATAAGGCGAAACTGAAGTTTCGATCCTTGGGTGCAACTGATCACATGACTGGTAATGCATGTTTGTTTCAAACATGTTTTCCATATTCAAGCATGAGGAAAGTCCAAGTGGCTGATGGCAAATCTTTAGTAGTGGCTGGGACAGGGGCTGTTTAGATCAGCCCTGATATTCTATTAGAAAATGTGTTACATGTCCCTAGTCTATCCTACAATCTACTATCAATTTGCAAGTTAACAAATGATCTTGCATGTGTTGCTAATTTCTCAAAATCTGGTTGTGCATTTCAGGACTTGAAAACGGGGAAGATGATTGGCAGCGCTAGTATGTTTAATGAACTCTACTATCTTTCGGTTGTTTCTTTCACACCTCGTACATTAGGCCTCTCTTTAGTTTTAGTGATAATCAACTTATGTTATTCCATTACCGGAAAGGACACCCAAGTTTTGTCTACATGAAACATTTGTTTCCTTCTCTATTTCAAAATAAAAATTTATGTTTTCAATGTGATGTGTGTCAAATGGCTAAACATACAAGGACTTCTTTACCATCTCAAGTCGCCCCTCTAAACCTTTTACCTTGATCCATAGTGACATTTGGGGTCCCTCCCGAGTTAATACTCTCATAACTCAAAGATAGTTTATCACTTTTATTGATGATCACACACGAGTGTCATGGGTATATCTCCTAAAAGATAAATCTGATGCTGCAAATATTTTTAAAATATTTAGCCGACCCCAGTTAATTTGGGACTAAGGCTATGTTGTTGTTGTTGTTGTTTATCAGATGGTTAATACCCAATTCAATGAACGAATTAAAATGCTTCGAACTGACAATGGTACAGAGTATTTTAATTCAATTCTTGGAGAGTTCTTTAGAAACAATAGGATTTTACATCAAAGCTCATGTGTTGACACTCCTAAACACAATGGTATAGCTGAACGAAAAAACCGTCATTTACTTGAAGTGGCCAGGTCTCTTTTATTTACTACAAATGTTCCAAAATATTTTTGGGGGGATGCCATCCTTACTGCATGTTATTTAATAAACAAAATGCCAACAAAGGTTCTTAACTTCAAAACTCCACTTGCCTATTTCTCCACAATTCTCCCCAATTATAGAACTTTCTCCTCTCTTGAAGCACGTGTATTTGGGTGTGCGTCATTTGTTCATACACCTAGCCAAGGTCGATCCAAACTTGATCCAAGATCTCACAAATGTATCTTCCTTGGTTATTCGGCATCAAAGAAGGGATACCAATGCTACAGCCCTGAAAAAAGAAAATATTTCACAACCATTGATGTGACATTCTCTGAAAATTAGGCCTATTTCACTCCTAATTTGTCTAAGGGGCTGATATCAAGTGACCAACATTACCTAAAATATCAAAATCCTTCCATAAATGGTTTGGATTTGAGAGATTCAAATCTGGATATTTATTCAAGCCATAAAAGACAGATTTATGGGAATTTTTTTGGGATCCTTGTCATTTAATTACGATATCTTCTAAAGGAAACACAAATTTAGAATCTCAATCAGTTAAGAAAACAAATGAGTCACCTGATTTTGAAAATCTAGAGTCCAATTCTGTCCAAGAGAAGTCAACCACTAATGAGCCAATAAATCTTTCCTGTAATCTCAACACTCCTCCAACACAGTACCAAAATATTTCTAAGGCCAAAGAACTTCTTCCTTATTCCCGTAAGAAACAACTAAAGCCGGTGGAGGAAGTTGAGCGTACTCCCTCCCAAGAGTCCAACTCGGAATCAAGTTCAGAAGATGATTACTTAGATGTCCCTATTGCTCTAAGGAAAGGAGTCCGATCATGCACAAACCATCCAATCTCTAAAGTTACTGCTTACAACCACCTTTCCAAACAAATGAAGACATTCATAGCCGACATGCCCGGGGTGGAAATTCCAAAAACAATAACTGAAACCATGCAAAAACCAGAATGGAAGGCAACCATCATGGAAGAAATTCATGTTTTAAAAAGGAATGGAACTTGGGAAATAATTGAGAGACCAAGGGATAAAACTACAGGTTGTAAATGGGTTTTCACAGTCAAATACAATTCTGATGGGTCTTTACAAAGGTATAAGGCCAGACTCGTTGCTAAAGGATACACTCAGACCTATGGGGTTGACTACCAAGAAACGTTTGCACCTGTAGCAAAAATAAACACTATAGGGTTCTATTATCCGCTGCCAACTTGGATTGGCCATTATATCAACTAGATGTAAAGAATGCCTTTTTGAATAGTGAACTTGGAGAAGAAGTGTTTATGGAACTTCCCCTTGGATTTGAACAAGGCTGTATTGGAAAGGTATGCAAGCTACAAAAGTCTTTGTACGGGCTAAAACAATCTCCTCGTGCATGGTTTTATAGGTTCATGACGGCAATTAAGAAACAACAGTATGTGCAAGTGCAATCTGATCACACCTTATTTTTTCGACATAAGGAAGGTAAGATAACTATTTTAATCGTGTATGTAGATGATATTGTTCTTACATGGGATGACTTGAAGGAGATGGCACAAGTAAAAAGAGGATTAGCTGCAGAATTTGAGATGAAAGATTTGGGGAAACTTCGATATTTTTTAGGGATGGAAGTTGCAAGAAGTAATGCAGGAATTTCAGTCTCTCAAAGAAAATATGTGCTCGACCTATTGCAAGAAACTGGTATGTCAGGTTGTAAACTAGCTGAAACTCCCATGGATCCTAATTTGAAGTTAGGTAATACAACCACAAGCAATCCAGTAGATCGAGGAAGGTTTCAAAGGTTGGTAGGTATTCTGATTTATCTATCACATGCCAGACCAGACATTGCTTTTGCAGTAAGCTGCATTAGTTAATTCATGCATGCTCCAACAAAGGAACTTATGACAGCTGCAAATAGAGTATAAGGTATCTTAAAGGAACTCCGGGTAGAGGATTATTTTTTTAAAAGACCTCTAACCATGTCGTTGATGCATTTACAGATGCAGATTGGGCAGGATCTGTAATTGATAGATGATCAACCTTGGGGTATTGTTCCTTTGTTTGGGGTAACTTGGTTACTTAGAGTAGTAAAAAACAAGCGATAGTAGTGAGAAGTAGTGCAGAAGCAGAATTACGATCACTTGCTCATGGTTTATGTGAAACATTGTGGCTAAGGAATTTACTCATAGAACTTCAGATGCCAGTACAAGACTCATTGAAACTATTTTGCGACAACAAAGCAACAATTCGCATAGCTCCGAATCCTGTTCATCATGATAGAACCAAGCATGTTGAGGTAGATCGCCATTTTATCAAAGAAAAGGTTGAAGATGGAACCATATGCATTTAGTATGTTCCATCCAAAAGTCAAGCAGCATATATCTTGACTAAGAGTTTATGGAAACCTGACTTTGAAAGATTACTTGCCAAGCTTGGACTGTTTAACTTGTACAGTCAAGCTGGATGGGGAGTATAAGAAAACATTAATTAATTAGCTGTATTACGCTATAAATAGCATGTAGTTAGGCAATAGTATATTTAGATCCTTAATGCTAGGAATTTATATCCCTTCATTTTAGGATATGATTTCAGTTGTATAAGCCTATATAAAGAACTCCTCTATAATCAGTAAGCGAATGGTGTGAAGTTTTCTTCATATTGGTTTCCTCAATTGTCTCTTTTATCTTTTAGTGCAATTAGACCAGCTATGCTCTATGGAAGTTTGGGCGGTAAAACAACTACATAAAATGAACATTAGAGAAATGAGGATGCTTAGGTGGATATCTGGTAAAACTCGTAAAGATAGAACAAGAAATACATAAATTCAAAAACAAGTAGGAGTAGCATCAATTGACACAAAGATTAGGAAAGAGCGGTTGCGGTGACTTAGTCACCTGCAAAGACGACATTCAAATGCCCCCTTTAGAAATCTTTACTTAATAGAAACTGAAGAAATTCGACGAGGTAGGGTAGACCGAAGTTAACTTGATACACATTAATTAGGAGAGATTTGAATGGTTTGGAAAGCTCACTATCAATTCCACGAAATCGAGCATAACGGAAGAGTTTGATCCATGTAGCCGACCCCAATTTATTTGGGACTGAGGCTATGTTGTTGTTGTTGTTGTTGAGTGATCGAGATAGAAATCTCTCTCATATACAGGGAAATATCCGGTGGGCCCCTCCATGTGTTATACTGATATAGTGTATTGATGAGTGGTCAATCCCACTTGAACACTTCCAATCTACTCGAAGATTAGATTGAGACTACTATGATTGAACTCGAAGGGTTACATTTCCAAGCCTTATGTTTGGTCAAGGATATCGTGCAACAAAAGGATATAATATACAATATTTATTGGGTTGTATCGACTGATCGCTCTTCATGCAACTTGGGTACTCATAATGTCTTGCTAGAGGCCGCTTAAGATCTGCGTGCTAAAACAAGTTTTGGTTTACTGCCAACGTGATCTATTGGGTACACAGACAACTGATTTGCACGGTCCAAATTGTGATGAATTTTGTATGATAAGATTCATAATAAAAATCATTCAATTAGAAAGTGTGCGTTATACTGCGTCTCCTTTAACTAATGGCCTGTTTGTTTCACATTTTAGTGAATCCTAACACATGGGATTAATTAGTGATGAGACTAACACATGAGTTTAGATAGTTTAGTCCCATTTGTGTATCTTGTTTGGTTGGGAGTTTTAAAGTTGGGATTAAATGAGGTTGTACATGTACATTTACCAAAATACCCTTAGTTAAATAACACCAAAAATCCCCCCATTTCACACATTTCTCATCTCCTCCAACATCCTCGCCATGTCGATATCACCGGCTTTGCTATACCCCAATATCGATGTCGACCACGATATAACATTCCTTTCAGGCATCCTCTCAAACAGCTGGAAAGCAACATCCATTTTCCCCGCTTTCACATACCCATCCAAGATCGCGTTCCAACTAACACTATCTCTCTCAGGCATTTCTTCAAACAATTGGCATGCCTTCTCCAACTCCCCCACTTTCACGAGCCCAGAAATCATTGAATTCCAGGACACCACATCTCGTTCAGGCATTGAATCAAACACCCTATTCGCAGCAACTATGCCTCGAGCTCCAATCTTAGAATAACAATCAATCAGTGAATTAGGCACAAAGATATCAGAAGAAAAACTAGATTTTTCAATATGGGCATGAATCATCCGCGCTTGATCGAGACCGAATTCGCCAGAACAGGCCTTGAGAAGAAAATGGTAGGTGAAATTGTCAGGACAGACGCCATTGTTCTGCATTTCGAAGAAGGCGGAGAAGGCGTGGGAGTGCTGGGCGTTTTGGGCATAAGCTTTGATGAGAGTGTTGTAGAGGAGAACATTTGGGTGTTGAATCTGATTGAAGACATTGAGGGCCAATGGCATTTGGCGAAATCGAGCAAATGCTACGATTAGCTTGGGAGCCACATAGGGGAGGGGTAAAGTGGTAATCTCCACTAACAGTTACAATGGATTAGCTAATCCCACCAAAAATGGTGGTATTGTTTAATCCACTACCATGCTTCCAAACTAATCCTGTGGCCTAGTTAATCCTCCAAGCGAACAGCGGATTAACTAGTCCAGTGTGGCTAATCCGACCTAAGACGGTGAAGCGAACAGGCCATAAGGGTACAATTTTTCTACACTTGACCTATTTTATACAAGTGCTATATAAAGGGAGTGACTATTAGCACCCATATACCTTATATCTGGCCCCCATTTAATTTTATTTTATTTATAGCCCGCAATAAGTTAGTTCATGCTCTAAGCACCTCCCTTAATTATTTATAAACTTCCCAATGTACCCCTAGTTTATATTTGCCTCTCTCTCCCTAAAGAAAGCCCTTTTTCATCTTTGTGATCCTCAACTTCCAACCCCTTGTTGCACATCATATTTTTTTTGCCCCTTAACTCAATTTGCTCAATATGCATTCCAAGATTGATTCTTTGATCTTTAAAAGTTAAGATTCAACACAATAAAGGTTTTAAACATTCAAGAATATGAATCAAATCTCAACCAAATATTATAACCAAGATGTTGCATTTGGTGGTAAATTGTTGAGTGCATGGACAAAGAGATGAGAAGGGGTGTAGAGATTAGGAAGTAGAAGAGAAAATGAGATGAGTTGATGGTTTAATTTCGAATGGGGTATATAAAGTGAAAATTATGTAGAAAAGGAGAAGGTGAGTGTAGAGAGTGGGATAGGAGTTGTGGATGAGTTTAAGGTTTCATTTAAGGAGGAGTGTAGAGAGTGAAAAACAAAGTTGAGGAGGGGTGTAGAGAGTGGAAAGTAGAAGGGGAAAAGGAAATGAAATAGATTCATGATTTAAAATGGGTTATATAGTTTTGCCTCAAGACATTTTAGTTTAAAAATGTATTAAATTAAATGGGGGCTGATATAGGGTAGTGGGGGGCTAATAGTCGCTCCCTGTATAAATAGGTATTAATAAGCTGCACTTCTTAATGCACGACACTTTAAAAGGCAAAAACCTTATTAAAATTGAGAGTTTTAGTTTCTATTTCGGTCTTTTCTATTTTAAAAGTGGTTGAACATTGGCTTCTAAAATGTACCAAAGCTCACTACGGTCGAAGGTATGCAATGCTTGAATAAATTGCTACTTGTGTCTTGCATTTCTCGCCATCAACCTTGAGAATAGATCAGACTACTTTTGTAGAACCGATGGCTGTTTGATGTGTGTATTTATAGGGTCGATTCTTTTATTCCCTTTGTGGATCTAACAAAGACTAGAACTGGGGGTCCTAGTTTATGAACTTTGTTAATTTTCATCACTATATTTAAGCTTCATTTTTTAGCCTTCAAAAACCTTATCATATGTACATTTTGCATGACATGGAATTCCTTTGAAATTCTCCAAGCATTTAACAAATCAATTAGATTTTTTTTGTTTGAAAGACTGAATTAAGAAATAGATATAAAAAATATTCTAGCAAAAAATCAGTAGAAGTTTGGGAAAGGGGATGTAATTTGCAAACTTCAGTTGTGGGGAATAAAGAAATACAACTATTGTTAATAATAGTGCCACATCAAGTATTCGAGTGAGCATTGATTGAGTATCGGGTATTTAATGGGCTGTTAGGCCACTTTGGGCTTTGATACCAAATTAGATTTTTATAGGATGAAATGCCCAACTCCAAGTAGAAGAGGGAATAAGTGTGAGTGGGGTATAAGTCAGGGGATGGGTTTATACCAAAATTCCAATGCCAGATAGTGTCTCACATCCCAACTTACAGCCTACTCCATACTCATTTGAATACCCGATGTGGGACTATTATCAATAATTAGTTTTCTTGAAAAGAAGGAATACCATCAGTTTCAATTGTTGTCAGAAGTTGGTAGATACTCCTAAAGAATAAAACTGATCAGACACTACAATATACACATCAAATTAGACCTATTTTAATTAATTCCGAATTTTAGGAGATGGATGTGTTAGGCGAAGTTGGCGTTCACCCTGGTAAATGCAACCTTATTTAATACTCTTTCAGTAATCTTATGCTTTTAAGTGCATTAAATCTGTTAAAGAGTTTGATCTATGTAACCAAATCTAGCTAATTTGAGATTCAGGCTGCTTGGTGTTGTTGTTGTTGTTGTACCCATGAAGCTTGGGGTACTGCACGCATGCTTTTTTGGCAAATTTTAGATCTTCTTTGGCTGTCTCAAAGATACATTGGAATATGTAACCAAGTAACACATTCAATATGCGAAGTCCTTGAAATCCATGGGTTATATTTGTTTTTATTTGAATACTTGTTTACTTTTATGCTCAATCACTTTGTTCCTTGCAAAATATTGTGTTCTATCTACAATTCTTTGTACAACTTATTTGGTAGGTAACTTGTGTTTTCTTTTGGTGCTCATTTTAACAGTTGTTTCCTTTTCTGTAGTTGGAGGTGTGGGCAAAGGAAAGAGAAGCAGCTGGATTGAAGGCTAGCTTGAACACCTTGACATTTGAAGTTCAACGCTTGAATAAGTTGTGTGCTGAGTGGAAGGAAGCTGAGGATTCATTAAAGAAAAAGTGGAAAAAGATCGAAGAGTTTGATGCACGCAGATTGGAGTTCGAATCTATCTACACTGCATTGCTTAGGGCTAACCTGGTGTGGTTTCTTAACTCATGATATACTTTTGTCATTGATGTTCAAAACTTTTATAGTACTTATCTCATAGATGGAAGTCATAGTTTTGTTTTTCCTGGGCCCCTTCTTTAAGATTTCTACGAAGATTTGAAGGAATTCTGTTGAGATCTGCATAAAAAATTTAAACCAAACTGAAATGCTTCAGGAAAGGTTGTATACAATAAGCAAATAGAGTAATGAAAGATATTTTTCTTACTGAAGTAGCATGTCTATATTTTGTGGGAAGAGTAAACATGGGAAGAAATCAATAGAGAATGGGAAAAATTTGCATGTGAGAACGAGAGACCAAGAATGAAATTGTCAAGAAATGACTTGAAGTTTGAGAGTCTTATCTATTGAGCAACTAAAATCGACGCTCAATTTGTTGTGATAAATTATTTGTTTTTGGATGTCAAAAAGTTAGTATTTGGGTGGCTTTCAATATTGACATGGGACATATGAGCAACATAATTATTAAATAGGACGGAGAAGAATTTTGCATATCATAGGCCTTTCGTTACGATATTCAAGTAGGTAGGTGCAAATCTAACAAATTGGATAATGCAGGTTGTAGAGTATTAAATACTCGATATAATTTACAGTTCTTGGTTAGACAATATCAGTGCCCAGGTGCAGTTAAAATAAGCAAGGATTTGCTTCACATTGCTGCTTGAGTGTGAAGAAAAATAAGCATTAAATTGAGTGCGATGGAAGAGTTTGATCCATGTAACCAAACCTACTAATTTGGGATCAAGGCTTTGTTGTTGTTCCTATTATTGAAGATACTATGGAATATTAATATATTTGGGTATCTTATTTAAGTAATTATTTTGATGGTGTTGATATGATTTTCTTTCCATGTTTGAGTCTTAGAAGGTTGTATTATCATTATTGTGTAAGATAGATTGATATCGGAATTAAGTATTACGGTCTGTTCTCTTTTGATTGTCTCTTTTCTCTCTATTTCTTGTGGTGTGGTGTGGTGTGTGTGTGTGTGTGTGTGTGTGCGCACGCGCGCGCTTTTCTTTTCTTTTTATTTTTTTTGGAAATATATACTGAAAAAAAATGTCTAAAACTTGAGGCACATATGCTTATATATAATAACACATATAATAGCTTATATACCTATTTTTTTTTTCTCATTTTTCATTTCTTATTCTACACGAAAACGTTCTTGTTAAATTTTTTTTTTCTTCTCTTTCAATTTTGAATCTCTTTATACAAAGATCTCTTCAAATGAAGTATTTATATTTTTTAAATGTCGGACTCGTTTCAAGTGTCCGACACAGGTACTTTGGGTTAATGTGAAGGGTTCGGGTAACATAGTATATACATGAGTAGTTTTTCTTGACAACTAAGCCTGTGCTGTCATAGTTTGATTTGTTATGATTCTTCATCATACGGTTGCATCATTTATCTTTATTTCATTGTCCATGTAACAATTTCTCCTACCAGTTAGCATTGAACCGATTGTGATTTTTATTCTTTACCTCCACAGACTCATTAGTGACATGATGCTCTTATTTGGCACCGACAGGATGCTGCTGCATTTTGGGATCAACAGCCATTAGCTGCACGAGAATACACATCAAGCACTATCATACCAGCATGCAAAGTTGTTGTGGAATTGTCTAACCGTGCGAAGGATTTTATTGAGAAGGAAGTTTCTGCTTTCTATCGTAGTCCTGATAATAGCCTTTACATGTTGCCATCGACTCCCCAGGTTAGAATGGGGCACGCGTGATTGTTTTGTGCATATCTGTTTGTTATTACTATCAACTGCAACCACGTAAAATGAAAACTAAAATCCTAGCAATGGCTTAAGAAAATAACTGATAGCACAAAAAAATCTCATGTGAAAAATTGTCTTGTTATGTAGGGTAGGTCTATTTTTGCATGTAAGATTTCATAGGTTGTGCTGACGTTTCTGTTTGATCCTGCCTCATTTGCGTAAAATATACCATGAAGTATCTACTAATAAAAATATTCCATGAGGTTAGGGAGTGCTTGTCCTAATTCAACTTAATTTTTTATTTTATTTTGCAAAACAAAACAAAAAAACAAGAAGTCGTAATACTTTCATGCTATCAAAATGCTTACAGTGCCTTCTTAACCAGGCTCTATTGGAGTCCATGGGTATTAATGGGTCCACGGGGCTGAAGCAGTTGCAGTTGCTGAAAAGAATGCCGCCCTTTTGACCGCTAGAGCTGGTGCTGGTGATCCGTCAGCAATTCCATCTATATGTCGTGTGTCAGCTGCTCTTCAATATTATGCTGGTATGATGTACATCAAATGGAAATAGATTCGTTTGTGCTTAATTTAACAATTTTATTTGTTTTTGACATGCTACTTATTGCTCCAAATAAGTGATTGCTAGGTGTCGCCTAGGCGGTGCCTTTGGCGGGCGGTGTTCTTCTAAGTAATTTTTAGAAATTTGAAGGGGTTTTTACAATTAAGTTTGATAATGAAATACCTACCTAATAACAAAATCTTGACACACTTAATGTTACATAAGGACCTATAGACTTATTAGTATTTTTGAAGTATATATTAAATAATAATCATATTGACTAATAGATAATTAGTGTTATTTTAGGATCTATAAATAAATAAATATTTATTCGAGGACCGCCTCGGGATCGCCTTAACGCCTTGCAATCCTTGCTCCAAATGATTTCGTATTAGATAGCTAGCTTTGTCGAAGTTCTAGATGTTTTATTTTTCTGTTATTCTTATTTATGCCTGGTTTAGACGCCTCTAAAGACAGCTTGCAAATGCCTTAGTTAGAAAATCCACTCAATGGAAACTGAAGAAATTTGACGATTTAGAGGCAAACATTAGCTGACTTGGGACGCGTTAATTGCACTAAATCAAGCCCAATGGAAATTTTGGTCCATTTACCCAACATAACTAATTGCACACAACAACAAATTCTTTCCAAACTCTTCCATTGTGCTCGATTTAATGCAATTGATGGGGCGCTTTCCAAATTCTTTAACTCCCTCCTAATCAATGCGTACCAAGTTAGCTTCGGTCTATTGTCAAGTTTCTTCAGTTTTTACTTAGTCAAGTTTTCTAGTGATGGCATTTGGAAGCCGTCTTTGGAGGTGTCCAAACTACCACAGCCGTCCTTCCCTAATTTTTGGATTGGTGATACTCCTATTTTTCTTTGAATTTTTGTATTTTTTACTCTATCTTTACTTGTTTTACCACACATCCACCTAAACATCCTCACTCCTGCTACGTTCATTTTATATACTTGTTGTTTCTTCACCATGCAACATTCACTTCCATAAAGCGTAGTTTACCTAATTGCAGTCCTATAAAATGTTCCTTTTAACTTAGTAGGAATATTTCGATCACACCTGTTGCACTCTTCAATTTCTTCAATCCAGCTTGAATTTTACGAGCAACATTATTTTCAATATTATAATCATTTTATATGATTAATCCTAGATATCGAAAGTGGTTTACCTACGGAACTTTTACCTCCCTTAAGTTTACCTCTCCATATAGTTGGCCTAATTGTCTAGTATTTAAACTCACAATGCGTGTATTCGGTCTTCATCCTACTCAACTTAAAGCTTTTATGGCCTGTTTGGTTCACATTTTAGTGAATCCTAACACATGGGATTAATTAGTGATGGGACTAACACATGAGTTTAGATAGTTTAGTCCCATTTGTGTATCTTGTTTGGTTGGTAGTTTTAAGGTTGGGATTAAGTGAGGTTGTACATGTACATTTACCAAAATACCCTTAGATTGGCGTAATACCAAAAATCCCCCCATTTCACACATTTCTCATCTCCTCCAATGAAGACCGCTGCTTGTCTCTCTCCCGATTGTCTCACACTCTCATCTCTCTCAATCATATCTCTCTCGTGTCTGTGGTCTCTTGTCTCTCTCGCTCGTTTGGACTGGAGAACGAAAAAGAGCAAAACCGAGACTATTAGGGGTACATCGATCAAAGGTGAGCATCGAATTTCAATTTGATTTTGTATTAAAATGGTATGGGGATTGTGAAATCGAAAATAAGAGAGAGGGAGAGTTGATTAACAACACGAACAACAATCAAAAAGTTTTTTAAAAAATAGTAGCAGAGCTGCTGCCGCGGCCATTAATGGCGAGAGGAGGAAGGAGAAGAGAAAACAGAGAAAAGAGGGAGGTGAGCGTTAGGTAGAAGAAAAACAAAATGAAGGGAGGCGAGGTAGGGGCAAGGAAGAAGATGAAGAGAGAAGAGATCAGGGAATTGCGATTTGGTGGTGTGTTAATGTGAGGGGTAAAGTGGTAATCTCCTCTTTCACTTACAATGGATTAGCTAATCCCACAAAAAATGGTGGTATTGTTTAATCCACTCTCATGCCTCTTAACTAATCCGCTGGCCTAGTTAATCCTCCAACCAAACAGCGGATTAACTAGTCCAGTGTAGCTAATCCGGGCTAATCCCACGAACCAAACAGGCCATTAGATTCTAATGTATTACAAAGTCATAATTTCCTATTCACTTCATCTCTTGTTTTGTCCACTAGGGTAATATCATCTACAAATAACATAAACCATTGTTTATCATATTGAATACGCCTAGTTTGTTCATCCATAACTAAAGTAAATGTTTCATGTATAAATCATTTTTATTTTTCATGTTGACTTTGTAGCTTGAGTTCCTACTTCCTATATGGTGTTCTGCACAGGACTTCCCTTAAGACATGTCAGTCTATGCAAAGGTATATGTACCTTGAATGTTCACAGTAAACCAACAATAGCCTTTTTTACTTAAGGTAAAATGTTACATTAAATATGTAGATGCTTTAAATAAGATGATGAAGTCGTGTGCAATAATGTTCCCAATCATAACAGTATTTCCAATGAGAAAGATTTCCATGCTGAGCTTTGTTTTCTTGAAACTATGAATGCATCTTTGTTGCTTCCTCAAAGAGATAAGGAGAAGTTACCTTGATTCTATTGCATTCTGAAGCTAGTTACTACAACTAATTAATTTATGTTGTATAAAAGTCTTAAATTTGGAATTAATTTGAAGTCCAATCCAGTATTGATATCTGACATCATAAAAAAGTGTAATAACTCCATGAGAATTTTAAGAAGATCCACATTGTTTAGGCATAATAAATGATCCCGAGGTAATATATGAAGCTCTAAATATGACGATTCACAATAAAATCTTTTTTTTATGAAATATAATACTTGGAAAAAGCTTTGTAGTATACCATGAACTATGTATAACTTTGGTGTCAGTACCCATTGTGGCGAAGACCGAATACATTAGAATCTAAAAGCTTTCTAAGGAAATATATTATATGTGACGGTAATGTTTGGTGTCACAGAGAAGAAGATAAGATTGTCTAGTATATAGCTGGCCTAATTGTCGTCCTTTTCGCTCCATATAGCTACGTAAAACTATTTGTCGTCCTATTCACTCCATATAGCTGGCCTAGTTGTCTAGTATTTAGCTTGTTCTTTATTTTGTTTGGTGGCATAGTACTGCTTATGCCGGTCAATACTTTTCCTACGCAATTTATCATATGTAATGGTAATGTTTTGTTCATGTTGTAGTTGCTATCGCCATGTAAGTATGGTATATGCATTTTGAACTCTTATCTTGTTTCTTTTCATTGGGCTCTAATCTTCCAGTTTGACCCATGTGATAACACTATCAATTTTAATTTCCTTTTTGCGTTCTTTTTCTTGATTATGGATTATGATATACTATTTTATGCCAACTAAGAAATACTGATTGATGGGTTAGGTTTGGAAGGCTCAGATGCAGGATTAGCATCTGTGTTGGAGTCATTGGAGTTCTGTTTGAAGCTTCGGGGTTCTGAAGCTAGTGTACTTGATGATCTATCGAAAGCGATAAATTTGGTTCATGTACGACGGGATCTTGTTGAAAGTGGTCATGCATTGTTAAACAGTGCATATCGTGCACAGCAAGATTATGAAAGGTAGAAATGATCATCACTTTCTTGTTAGTAATTGGCTTTGTTCACTTTCTTTTGGAAATGTAAGAAAACAGTTATAAGAGTATGCTCCTGGTCATTGCTGAAAATCGGTTTATTTGATAGATTTCTGGTGTTTACACAAGTGAAATTATGCATAGACAGATAATATATCTGAGCGTTTTTGTTGTCAGTTATTTTTTATGTTTAGTTGATACTTAAGCAAGATATCCTGCAGGACGACAAATTGTTGCTTGACACTGGCTGCAGAAGAAGAGAAGATCGTTACGGAGAAATGGGTGCCTGGACTTAAGAAAGCTGTCTTGAATGCCCAAAAATGCTTGGAAGACTGCAAACGTGTTAGAGGTTTGGTATGTAGCATGAGGGACAAAAATTATATGGTTTATATGCCTTCAGGTGTTTTGTTGTTTAGACAAACTAAATAATTTTGTGAGTTCAAGGGGGAATGGCATGCTTCTGTCCCATGTCAAATTTCATTACTTCTGTTGAGGTTTCTCTCTAATGCCCACATAGAATATGATGGTACATATATTTACTTTGCCTTGTGATGTATGTCTTGCAGGTGGATGAATGGTGGGAGCAACCAGCTGCGACGGTTGTAGACTGGATCAAGGTTGACGGACAAAACGTGGCTGCTTGGCTCAATCACGTCAAGCAACTACAATTGGCATTTTATGATAAGGAGCTTTTGTGAGTGCTTCAGTAAGATCCTGCCCATTTCCCTTTTCTTGCTTCTGTTTTCTCCTCCCCACGCGGACATAATGACCTGTGATATAAGGCATGCAGTTGAAGCAGATGATTGAAAATGTTGAAATGAGTGCTTTAGATCTACCAATTATTTCTAATTTTGTTATTTGTGCGCAGCTTTATTCATTCCTAGATTTTAGGAATTTGTTTTCTTTATGTGGGCATGATTTAGTTAGTTCTATATTTTTGAAACTTTCAATATTTTTTAGGAGATCTTTTAGTTGCTATTTTGTAAGTGTCTTAAATTAGAAGTTTTAGGATTTATTCAATTTTGTTTTTCCTATTAATATGCACGACAATTAAGCCACAAATAAGAGAATCGAAAATTAAGTTGTTATTTTCTATTGTGTGCTGCTGAATATTTTGAGAGCCTAAAACAAATATTTTTGGGACTCCATTATTGATTCTCTCCTTGTGTGAAAAACTTGTCAATCTTTCTTCCTATCTTTCATTGGTCTTCAAAACCAACAATTGGTATAAGAGCTTACATCTTAAGGTATAGGTGGAATGGATTTTGAAAAGAATTTCGACAAAAGTGCTCCTCCAATCTTTAATGGAGAAAACTATCAACTTTGGGCGGTGAAGATGGAGACTTACTCATAAACTTTGGATATTTGGAAAGCGGTAGAAGATTATGAAATCCCTCCATTACCACACAATCCTACAATGACTCAAATCAAGAGCCATAAAGAAAGAAACTAAGAAGTCAAAGGCAAAGGCTTATTTGTTCGCTGCCGTCTCAACGACCCTATTCACAAGAATTATGTTGCTCAAATCCGCGAAAGAGATTTGAGATTACTTGAAGAAAGAGTATGAAGGAGACGAAAAGATTTGAGGCATGCAAGTTCTCAACCTAATTCGAGAATTCCAATTGGAAAAGATGAAAGAATCTGAGACTGTTGACGAGTACTCAGATAGATTACTAATTGTTGTCAACAAAGTGCGGCTACTTGGCACGAATTTTCCCAATTCAAGAATTGTAGAAAAGATCATCGTCACAGTGCAAGAAAGATATGAAACATCTATCACCACTTCGGAGAACACGAAAGAACTTTCCAAGATTATGTTGGTGGAGTTGTTGAATGCCATGCAAGCACAAGGCCAACTAAGATTTATGAGGGAGGATCGTGTTGTTGAAGGTGCTCTACAAGCAGTGCATGAAGATCACAAGAAATTTTACAAAAAAGGTCCAACAACAAGTGGAGAAAACATGGGTAGAAACTCTTAGAGAAACTATCCATCATGTCACCATTGTGGGAAAAAAGGTCATCCACCATACAAGTGTTAGCAAAGACCGGATGCAAAGTGCACCGAGTGTGATAAGCTTGGACATGAAGCTGTCATCTGCAAAAGTGAGTCTCAAAATAATGAAGTCGAGGCCAAAGTTGTTGATCTAAATAATGAAGATCGAATTTTTGTTGCTAGTTGTCATTTAATTGAAGATTCCAACAAAAGTTGGTTGATTGATAGTGGTTGCACAAACCACATACGTTATGACAAAAATTTGTTTAGAGACTTGAAGCCAATTGAAGTCAAGAAAGTCATAATTGGAAATGGTGGTCACATCCTAGCAAAAGGAAAAGACACCATTGCAATCACAACAAGTTCGGGTACAAAATTAATTTCGGATGTTCTTTGCATACTCGATATTGATCAGAATTTACCTAGTATGGAGCAATTGATTGAAAAAAGATATAAAGTATCCGTTGAAGACGTGCATTGTGCTATTTTTAATGCTATTGGTCATGAGATTTTGACGGTTAAAATGAGAGGTAAAAGCTTCTCATTTGATCCAATGGAAGTGGAGCGGAAGACCGACAATAATGAAGTCAATTCCGCAGAACTCGGGCACAAAAAACTTGATGCTTGTCACCTTTCAAAAATTTTGAATACAAAGAAGAAAGATGTTGCAAGACCTCAAAGAAAACAATCATTGCATGGAACAAAGCCATTATTATTTGAGCTCCAACCGAAGATGTTTCAGAATGTGAGGTACTTTGTTGATACTCCACAGAAAACAAGAAAATTCTCAAGTCCATGATATTACCGGTTCTTTTGTACTTGGTGTTCTTACAACATGTGTTAATGGAGTTGAAAAAATTAACACATTGGATGTTCGTTCTAAAGGAAAGATTGGTGGTTCAATTAAAGGAGGAGATATAAGATTGGTGGTTATCCTAAAGTTCAAGATTCATTGGTACATTATCCACAAATCTACGTGGAAGGTTCGATGTTATATTCAGATTGGTTGAGTCATCCTCTTGATATTATTTTAAGTCAACAAGTTCAAGCTCCTCAATTAGAAGATTGAAGTTTGTAGATCCTAAAGTAAGGATGAGTGTTGAAATTAGTGCTTTTGATCTACTAATTATTTCTAATTTTTTATTTGTGCGCAGCTTTATTCATTCCTAGATTTTAGGATGTGCACAGGATTTAGTTAGTCCTATATTTTTGGAACTTTCTATATTTTTTAGGTCTTTTAGTTGCTGGAGGTGTCTTAGATTAGTAGTTTTAGGATTTATTTAAATTTGTTTTTCCTATTAATATGACAATTAAGCCACAAATAAGAGAATCAAAAATTAAGTTGTTATTTTCTATTGTGTGTGGCTGAATATTGTGAGAGCCTAAAACAAATATTTTTGAGACTCCATTATTGATTCTCTCTTTGTGAAAAACTTGTCAATTTTTCTTCCTATCTTTCGTTGGTCTTCAAAACTAACACCTCTCAGCGTTTCCAGTTCTTTGTGATTATTTAAGAAGTTTTAGGTATTGACGTCTTACCGTTCTTGTAGAAAGTGCGTCTCAGATCATTGTTGTATAGTTTTTGTAACTGATGGTTTTTTTTTTCCTTTTTTAATCCATGAGTAATGTTGTATTGGGTTTAGTTGTGTTATTAATGGCCGGGGTGGCTAAACCGTAAAGAAGTTGATTTATTTGAGTTATTATAACCAAAACTACGATTCTAATAATATTGATTTCTAGCTTGCACATGTTTGCTGACTTAAATTTTAAGGTGGAATGTGATATTGGTAATGTCTACCAACGTTTACTACGCATGATGTACTCTTACACTTTTGTCATCCTACTTTTACTCTTTTGTATATGTGACACTTTGTTATTGGTAGATATTATCAACAAGTTCAAATATTATCAACCCCTCCCAAATTTTAAACTTTTGGTGAATGACGACTTTTTTTTCGTTGACATTAAATATCATTGTCTTCTCTACCTATTAAATGCTAAGGTCTCAGCCAAATTTTTTTTTTTCTTTTTTATTTTTTATTTTTGAGAACCATTGGTCCAAACCCTTATAGTTTGACAAATCATATAGGGGCTGGCTAGTCGAACCTATCAACCCCATAGCTCGGGAGGAAATGATGGAGCTACCCACAACTCGAACTTTAAACCTTTGCCAAAATCAACGTCTTAGCACGTGTTGTTGCCGCTCCACTAATCAACACACCCCTCATGTGCACAATATTAATAATTTTTTAGTACTTAAAATATCGTATAGATTGTACCCACCCCTTTGTATTACACTCCGTTGCTCTGAGTCTCTCCACACACGAACCACACCTTTCTCAACCATCCACGAAACGCACAACCCTGCCCCTACCCTCGCGTCTCTTTTTGCGTTAGTTCTAATTAGTTTGGGTCGAACTTCATTTTTCGTTTTAATCCTTAATTTTAGTTGAATGCAAGTTTCATGAAAAGATTGGTCATACCGAAAAATCTTGAACCATGACATAGAAAAGTTAGCTAACATCTTAGAACTAGAAGCAAGTGAAATAACTTACCAAAAAAAAAAAAAAAAAAAGAAGCAAGTGAAATCAAAGCGGAATTTTTTTGATAGTAATTCAAAGCGGAATTTGAATCAATGGCAAAGATCGTTTCTTGAAAGGATTCGTCAACCCACAAAATTCTGAAGTGTAATAGAAATGTTAGCACGCAAAACTAGAAACTAGTGAAATTGACTCGGAATTTGAAGCAATGGAAATCGTCTCTCTCTTCCACCGTTGCACCAGGGGCTGTGCTAGCATGCTGTCATATGAAGAAAGTCGCACTAAAGTCACCTCGGCTTTCCATGAGGGCCAACTATTTTAGTAAATGTCATTTATAATGACAGTCACCATTGCGCTCTTCACTGTGTTTTGTGCACCTCACTCCTTCCTCTCTTTTTGTGCACCGCACCTTTATCTTTCCGCACTACTCTCTCTTGTGATTTGTAGGGCATCGTCTAGTGGCTCGGTTTCACATGTTTGAATCTCTAGTTGGAGAGTCGATTGGAGCCCATCGAACCCTACATTGGGTAGTCGGGCAAAGTCTACTAAACCTTTACTTCAACAGTTATTTACCAAGTTTCAACAAAATGGTTTAGTTGGACAAAGCCGAACCTAGAAAATAAGTTTCAACTATGTGCCATCGAACCTAAAATAGATGTCTCAGTCTTGTGTCGTCAAATCATATAAACGACTTAAAGGTTACCCAAGAACTTAACGAACAACCAACGAAATGAAAGAACATCCCTAACTTACATCAAATCGGGCCAAAACGTACAAATATCATTATATGACTCGGAATATGATAAAATCAGGGTAAATAATGCGAAAGTGATCGAAAACACTAAAAGATGGATCTAACGATGCACGAAAATGCAAGGTAACACCACACAATTGACTGAAAACACCAAGAAGAAGAGAAGAACATGATTCAGGAGGTTTGATCATAATTGTGGAGATGGTTGCATTGATTGGGTCATAGGGGTATGCTAAAGTTTCGTTACCTGTGAGTCCGTATCATCGATGAGTTTGTCACATTAAACTGTAACATATATTGCTGAAAACAATAATGCAGTGATGCAGTAATAGAAACTATTGGGATTTTGAAGTTCAAAACCCAACGAAAATCTTAAGTTTTTATTTCGAAACACCAACAAGATCAAATCCGAATTCCATTGAACTGATTAACAAAAGTAAACCATACCTCAATCGCTATTTTTTTTTTCTCTTTGTTGATCGATGTTTAAGACGTTGCCAGAGACAAACGTCATCTATTAGAAATCCACACATGAACGACGACCAAGAATTCGAGTGCTAGCCCGGAAGAGAACATGAAAATAATTTTCTGTTTTCCCTAAAAACTCTAGAACAGTGAGAAATCTAACTCATTTTCTAAAAATGAAAATTAGATTCCAACCCTAATTTCTATTATAATGTATATTCACTTAACACACCTATTTATACAACCCTTATATAAAGCAGAGTAAGTGAATTACGTGAGATAACCTTACTTAAAGTGGTATTAATATGACAAATCTTAGGGACTTGTGTGTTATGAATTTTATTATACAAAACTCATTGTTTCGAGTTATGTAAAATCTCGCAAAATCATTATTTGTGTGCGACCTAATAGGTTAATGCAACATTGACAGTGATCCGAAACCATTTTGGTACAAAAGTTATAGGTGATCTCTAGCAAGACATTATACTACCCAAGTTGCACGAATATCAAAATCGATAGAACATAATCAAATTGTATATCATATCTTTTTGTCGTATGATATCCTTTGATTAAACATAAGGCACGAAAAGGTGATCGCGCCCTTAATGTTCAATCGTACTAGTCTCGATCTCTAGATAGACTGAAAATATCTAAGTGACATTGATCATGTCAATTTATGATCACTTGGACTTGACCATTTTTAGTCTAACATATTGAGGGATCCACTGATATCTCTCTCTAAATGAGAGGGACAAATTCTATCTCGATTACACACTTTCACACATTATTCACATAGTAACAAATGACAACCTTTATAATCGTCTGGTTAAAGACAACGTTTGATTGTGTCAAATCACTATGATCATAATGTTGAAGTATTTGGTAATCTCAAGTTAGATTACTAAATGACTTAATCCATGTGGTGTTCTCGTAGCGAGTCGGTTTAGTACGTTGTTCCCTAACAAGTGCTCGTGATCTTGATTCGTACCCTTATACGTATGATCATCACATGACCATTAATCAAGACTTACATTAGTCTTGATTCATTATAGTTCCCATTATAATGACTGACTAGGGACATTTATGATGCTTCAGTAAACATCTATGGATCCTATTATAATGTAAACATGCAAACCATTTATAATAATAAACAACTAATGAAATCATCTATTAACTAAAATAGTAATAGAAACCATGTTCATAAGATTGACTTATAGGGCACATGCCCCAACATAATGACTGACTAGGGACATTTAGGATGCTTCAGTAAACATCTATGGATCCTATTATAATGTAAACATGCAAACCATTTATAATAATGAACAACTAATGAAATCATCTATTAACTAAAATAGTAATAGAAACCATGTTCATAAGATTGACTTATAGGGCACATGCCCAAACATAAACTGCAAAGAAGAGCATGCAGTAACATGGGCGCAAAGGCTTTCAACAAATAAGAAAAACATCACAAAGTCAAACTTCTTTTTGGTCCATCTTCTTTGACGAGTTCGAATCCTTTAGATATAATCTATACACATGTTTGGAGCCCGTCTCCAATTGGATCCGTTGATGATTTTTTTTATATTATGTCATTTTTATGGATCATTTCACTAGGTATGTTTTATCGTTACTTCAAAGTAGTGGTTGAAAAATATTTTTCGCGGCCTATTACTGTTACCATTTATTCTGATGGTTGTGGTGAATATGCCTTTAAAAAATTTTTAGCCGATGCTGGCGGGCCGGGGATTCAACATCTTAAAACACCACCTTACACACCGGAACATAATGACACTTCGGAAGTCCGTCATAAATACATATTGTGTACACTGGTCTCGCTTTACTCCATAAAGGCAAACTTCCAAGACATTTTTAGACTTTTGCTTTTGACACGGCCATTTATTTGATTAATCGTCTTCCCACACTTATTCTAAATTTTTCCCGTCCTTATGAAAAGCTTTTTCAATCAAAACCAAACTATAATACGTTGCGTCTGTTTACACCCAATTCTATTGATTATAATTTCTTATTCTCTGCGACATCTTGGCTGCCTAATAATCTTTCTATTTCACATTATTCTTCTCTCTCGTGTTCATCGATTGCCAACGCACAGTGAGGGATCTCTCGTACAGGTTTTGCCCACATCATCAACTTCCAATGTGCTCGATGAGCCTGCTAGCTGTGACAAACGCTCCCGTGCTCTCCATTGATAACATGAATTAATCAATCTGCACCTTCTAACACTCATCCATCCACCTCTTCTTCAACCCATCACATGATCACCCGATCCATAAATAAATTTTCAGACCTAAATGCATTAATCATGCATGCCACAATCAAGCACTATAGCAGTTTGTGCCTTTAATAGCACTTAAAAGATAGGGGTTTTAATGAACCTCCATATTAGAGCTATTAGGTGATTAAAACACACGCCTTAACCCGTTCTCTCACCTCTCGATCAAAGATTTGAAATCTTAGGGTTTTCTTTCTCTCTATCTACGCTTTCGGCTCCACGACTGGTTTTGTCGTAGATCATCAAGCGAGTTCGCGGACATGGAAGTTCAGTCTTCCTAGTTCGATTCAGTAAGCTCTCCATCATCTTGATTTGTTTTTGCTCTCCCACTCTCAATCGCCTCTGCTGCTCCATCATCGAACGAGTTCCATTATTAGGGTTGTTCGGTGGATCATCAAAGCGAGTTCGCGGACATGGAAGTTCAATCTTCCTAGTCAGATTCAGTAAGCTCTCCATCATCTTGATTTGTTTTCACTCTATCACTCTCAATCGCCTCTGCTGCTCCATCATCGATCGAGAGGTATGATAATTTTGTACTAGATTCTCTGTATCTTCTTTTCCTATCAAAAAAAGATGACAAATATAGATAAAACATGAAATCATAAGGTTGGGGCGATCAATTGACTCAGACATTGCAGCCACCAGTGCAATCTTTGCACATGACCTTGCGTTCTACATAAATTGGTTGTTTTGGATCAATAATTGGTTAATTAGGCACAAATTTGTGAATGATTGTTTCTTTCTTATTATGCCGATCGATTATTGCATTGCGGTTAGGTACAGATTTGAGAATGATTATTATGGATTAATTAATTCACTACAAAAAAACAGCAAATCAGAAACGGAATTTTCCGTCTCTGATTTGCAAAAATTTAAATCTCTCTAATTGCAATCGAAACGGAACAGAGACGGAATGAGTTAAATCTCTCAAAACGTCGTCATTGATTCGATCAGAAACGGAAAATGGATTCCGTTTCTGATTAGAGACGGAATAGAGATGGAAAAAATCCGTTTCTGATTAGAGACGGATTTAGAGACGGAAATTAGAAACGGAACAAAGACGGAACAGAAATGGAATTTATTTCGAAATGGTACATTTGTAATTGCATTCCGTCTCGATTCGTTCTTCGATTAGCAACGGAATCAGAGACGGAATTAATAAATCTATGAATACCATCTCTGATTCCGTTGCTAATCAGCAACGGAATCAGAGACGGAATGCAAATGTTCCGTCTCTGATTCCGTCTCTGATTAGAAACGGATTCAGAGACGGATATTTCCGTGTCTGACTCCGTCTCTGTATTCGTTTCTGATTAGCGACGGAATCAGAGACGGAATTCTTATTTCCGTCTCTGATCCGTTTGTGATTCATACATATATTTCTGGAAAATTAGAGACGGAATAGCAATGAAATATTTGAATTCCATTGCTAATCCGTCTCTAATTTTCTGTTTTGTTTAATTATGACACAGAAACATAATCCAATTGTTTCTCCAACCTAAAAATTCAAATTCCAACCATATGACCTACTCCATCGCCTGCACCCCCTCCAACAACTCCTTGGGGGTGCTAACATCCCACAAAAAAGCCAAATTGCACATTCATACATCGACAATATATATCAACAAATATTCAAAAGAGAAAGAAAAAATGTGAAACTCAAAATTAGCCAAAAAATTTATATATCCACGGAAAATTGTCATGTATTACAAAAGCTCCAAATTTGGAAGTATACACAAAAACCACCAATCCTATTGTTCAACAACCAAAAAAAAAAAGAACACTTACAATCCTATAAATATGCACATAAAGAATTAAGTTTAATAACCAAGAACAAAATCCATCTAATTTTCAACACATCCAATCACCAACACTCCAACATGACTGGTCAAAATAAGAATAGCAAAAAGGACTTCATATAATAACTATAACGCAGCTTTGAAGCATTTCTGATTCTCCATCTGAGGACAACAACCAGTGATTATGCACCTGAAAGAAGTAGGCAAAAGGAGAGATTATTGAACTAAGGAAGTACATTGGAAGCGAATGAGAAAAATGGTGGATTTGAAGAAACATAGAAAGTAATAATAATCATACATAAAAAGTAGGCTTCGAACCTATTTTTTAATTTCTTTACGATTGAGTTTGCTTTGGTCTTTTGTCAATTCAACACATATGTAGGTAGAGAGGAGTACTAGAGCTAATAAGGAACATGAAAGAAAATTAACTCATATTAAACATTAAATACAACACCATAGTCAATACATGAAGTTCCTTATGGAGACCCAATTTTCATTCAATTCAAAAGAAGACAACAACGACAACAAGTCGTAATAAAACACTGAAACAAAGTAGAAACAACACACACATTGTTGACTTTGATTTAGTTCTTTGAAAATTAAGATGAAAGCATTAACAACATTATGGGGATTGTAATAGGTGCAATGAGAATAACATGGAGCTTTTAGCATTAAAATAAGAAGAATTGAACTTTTAAGTTGAGTTGGATTATTTATCAAGCTTTGTAAGGCATGCATTTCAACATGTATATGATAATGGTGAAGTGCAAGAATGCAAAAAGGAAAAAACTGAAAGTTAAACACAAACCTTTATCAAAGCAACATTCACATCCATCAAATTTGATCCTAAACTCATCATCTCATCCACCAACACTTGTGTGCTCCAAGACCGAACTTGACCATGTGTTCCTACAAAAAAAAAAAAAAAAAAAAAACCAGTGAGGTCCTCTCTGCAAAGTGAAGAAAAAAAAAGCCATACAAATAGAATACGGGCCAGCTTCAAAAAAAAAGTAGGAGCAAAGCAAAGCGATTTAGACTGAAGTTTTGTTGTTGTTGTGAGTTTGGGGTGTCATCGTAGCTATTTTTCTACGCATAGGAGATAGCGAATAATGTATGTATAAGATGGACTTTTTTAAGTTGAGTTGGATTATTTATCAAGCTTTGTAAGGCATGCATTTCAACATGTATATGATAATGGTGAAGTGCAAGAATGCTAAAAGGAAAAAGCGAAAGTTAAGCACAAACCTTTATCAAAGCAACATTCACGTCCATCAAATTTGATCCTAAACTCATCATCTCATCCACCAACACTGCTGTGTGCTCCAAGATTGAACCAGCCATGTGTTCCTACTCAAAAAAAAAAAAAACAACCAAAGTGAGGTCCTCTCCCAGTGAAGAAAAAAAAAACCATACACTGCTGAATAAGAAAGCTTCAAAAAAAAGTAGGAGCAGCAAGCACATCTGATTTAGGACTGAAGTTTTGTTGTTGTTGTGAGTTTGGGGTGTCACCGTAGCTATTTTTCTACGCATAGGAGATATCGAACAATGTATGTATAAGATGGACCTTTTTTAAGTTGAGTTGGATTATTTATCAAGCTTTGTAAGGCATGCATTTCAACATGTATATGATAATGGTGAAGTGCAAGAATGCTAAAAGGAAAAAATTGAAAGTAAAGCACAAACCTTTATCAAAGCAACATTCACATCCATCAAATTTGATCCTAAACTCATCATCTCATCCACTAACACTGCTGTGTGCTCCAAGACTGAACCAGCCATGTGTTCCTACTCAAAAAAAAAAAAACAAACAACCAGCTGAGGTCCTCTCCTGCAGTGAAGAAAAAAAAAACCATACACTGCTGAATAAGAAAGCTTCAAAAAAAAAGTAGGAGCAGCAAGCACATCTGATTTAGGACTGAAGTTTTGTTGTTGTTGTGAGTTTGGGGTGTCACTGTAGCTATTTTTCTACGCATAGGAGATATCGAACAATGTATGTATAAGATGGACCTTTTATAAGTTGAGTTGGATTATTTATCAAGCTTTGTAAGGCATGCATTTCAACATGTATATGATAATGGTGAAGTGCAAGAATGCTAAAAGGAAAAAACTGAAAGTTAAGCACAAACCTTTATCAAAGCAACATTCACATCCATCAAATTTGATCCTAAACTCATCATCTCATCCACCAACACTGCTGTGTGCTCCAAGACTGAACCAGCCATGTGTTCCTACTCAAAAAAAAAAAAAACCAGCTGAGGTCCTCTCCTGCAGTGAAGAAAAAAAAACTCACAAGTAGATAGTATACGTACATTCAAATGTTGGGTCACTTCCTTGATCTGCTGCAATTAAATAAAAAACATAGCAGAACTCACCTGATAAACACCCTCACAGTGCCCTCTATTTTCCCAGCCTCTCTATTTTCCCATCAATCTTGATAGGAAGTCATCATCTCATCCACCAACACTTCTGTGTGCTCCATTAGACTGAACCACCATGTGTTCCTACTCGAAAAAAAAAAAAACCAAACAGTGAGGTCCTCTCCTGCAAAGTGAAAAAAAAAAAAACCATACACCTTTGAATAAGAAAGCTTCAAAAAAAAAGTAGGAGCAGCAAGCAAATGCAGTCAAAATTGAAAAGAGTTACTCATTGATTCCATTTGAAACAAAAGAGAGAGGATCAACTGCCCTTCATGCCGAATCCAAAGAAACATTTCACTAAAGAACACCAAAAGCTCACCAGATCACTTCCACCATCCTACCATTTCACCAAAGAACACCAAAAGCAAATAAGAGTGTTAAAATTAGTGCTTTAGCCTACATAGTTTCTATTTATGTTATTTATTTAATTATGATGTGTGCAGTCCAAAATTTAGAAACTTCCTATTTCTTTTTTAAATTGGGGAAGCTCATACTTCTTAGGTGTTTAGTTTAGTTCAGATGAACTTATTTAAGGTTTAATAAGTTTCTATTCTTAAGTGTTTTGTCTAGGAAAGTTATAAGATTTATGAGTTTATGTAATTTAGGAGTTACTCTTTTGGTTTAGTTTTCTAAACTATTTATTACGTGCAACTATTTTTCATGAAATAAAGAGACCAAAATTACTTTTCAAGTTGTGTGTGTAATAGTGTTTAAGGAGAACGAAAACATTGTATTTTGGACTCCTTTGTTCATTCTCTCCTATGTGTAGAATACAAGTCAATTGTAATTTCTATCTTTCATTGGCTTTAAAACCAAGAATATTTACCAACTTAAAGTTTGACTTTGAGTTTCAAAATTATATTTTTGAACATATCCTTGAGATTTTATCACTCAACAACCTCAGTTTAAAGTTAATAGACTTGAATGAAAAAAAGTCGAGAATTTTGAAAACTTCTATGATTGTTTTGACGCAATTCAAGTTTCACAAAAACCAAGTTTTAAGAAATTATTTTCCATAAGGGATTGTCTTACAAACCATTGCCTTAAACTAACTTGAAATGACTTCCAATGGACTTTGATTATTCAATAATACTTAAAAACAATAGGGAAAGTGTCTACAAACTTGGGGGCCGGGGTTTGGACATTTGTGCTAAGTTAAGTATCAATAGGGTATTTAATATGAGTAAAAGACGCCTATCGGGTTTATTCCTTCGCATCAAGCCTTCGTATATAGTAACAATGAGCAATTTGGGACTATGTGGACTTAGTATAAACTTGTTTAGGACACATTAAAGTTGAGATTGGATCTATGCTATATAGAAAAGACATAGATTGGTCTTCGCATCACCCGGCCAGCTTCCTCAATCAAGCCAGAATCACTATATTTTGGGATCAGGAAGGGCATTTCTTTTAGTTGAAAGATTTGCATACACAAAACCCAATGAAATCCAAAGTAAAAAGCAAAGATAAATGAAGGTCCTTGCCTCGGCAAAAAAGCCACCACTGCTAATCATTGAACTGGTTTGTTTGACACAACCGAGATTCAAGAAATCCCCTATATCCACTTGGCTAGAAAAAAAAAGCATTTCAGAGTAAATGGAAATGTCCTAATTAGTACCCGAGTTCGAATCTCCCATGGCATTGCAATCATATTATATCATAACATATATTCTTAATCATAGAACCCCAAAGACTCTACTTACAATAATCTGAGTTTTAAAATAGGCATATTTGTCAATGAGTTGAGTTTTTGAATTAGATGTTCTTGAATGGGACTTAGCCCAATAACAAAACAATTAGCACAAAAACCAAGCAAATTAAAACACGGCCAGATGATTCAAAAATTCAACTTTCTAGAAACCTAATATAATTTAGCCGAGTAAGATGAGGTGCAGAAAAGGCCATTCAACTATCACTAATGAAAAACGAAATGAAGAAGAAGGCAGCATAAATAAAAAATGTAATACCTAATGTTGGTTTGAGTCAAAGATGAAAGGTCCATCTTAGCTTTCTCAGCTGTCCCAGCGAGGCGCTGAAGAGCTTGATTGTCTTTCGAAAGATCAATGCCATCGTTTCTCTTGCTTGTCTCAATGAGGTCCCAGCAAGGCAAACTCCAAACTCTCTGTTACAACATGAGATAGGTAGGTCAACAACTAACAAATAGCAACATTTCGAAAACTGCAAAAAACGAAATAAGGAACTTCATCATCAGTACCCTCCACTACATCAGGCTTCAACAAACCACCATGAATTGCAGGTACATTCATTGTTCATGTATCCTCTGTATATCTTAGTTGCCTTGGAAGCCCAGTTCATGCATAAGTTATCATGGATTTTATTTTTTATACCTTTTCCTCCCCAAAATTGTTTTTTAACCTCAGTTTAAGTAAAATATACTATAAGTACAGAATGTTTGCATAATTAATCCATGGGAGAAGAAAACATGCTGGCTGTTGTGTGCAAATCTTATGCCGTTATAGGTTCTCTCGAGTGCTATGATGAAGAAAGTGGTAGAATTGACAGGGAGCAACATCTTCATGCCATAGCAAATGAATTTGGGAAATCGATAAAGGGTCGGTTTTCGGTCATCTGTGTTGAGAACATGTAGGCTCTTTTTCTTCTAGGGACATGCGATAATAGAAGAACAAGAGCTTAAATGTCCTCAACCCAGATGAACGAAAAACGAGCCTTTATCGATTTCCCAAATTCATTTGCTATTGCATGAAGATGTTGCTCCCTGTCAATTCTACCACTTTCTTCATTATAGCACTCGAGATAACCTGCACCGCCATAAGACTTGCACACAACAGCCAGCATGTTTTCTTCTCCCATGGATTATGCAAACATTCTGTACTTATAGTATATTTTACTTAAAAAAAAAAAATTTGGGGGAGGAAAAGGTCAAAAAATTAAAATCCACGATAAAATATGGAACATCAATCTAAATATGCACAAGAAGAAGTGTCAATCATAAAGTAATTCGAAGAATTGCTAAAGTTGTCTACATAGGCAAACGTTTAATCTAAGAATTTACACAAACAACAAGTGAAATACCTATGTATCACCAACCTGCTCATCTCTCGAGAGCCACGCTTACGTCTCACGCTCAACATTGTCCCCTTGTTGTGGTGGATCGACTGGATCTATTTGCGACAACTGTTGCTGGTCATGAGGTGGCGGTGGTGGTGGCGGCAGTGGTGGTTGTTGCCGAGCTAGGCCTGCTTCGTCCATGTTCATCCCTAGATGCTGCTGCATGAACTCCATAACCTTTCGTAATTGCTCCGCAACGACATTGAACTCTGCCCGCGGCACCACATCCGGCATCTCCGACGTGCTAGCACCAGGATCTCCGTATCTCCTCTTCTTTCTCCCTACGGACCCGAGTCCGTAGACACGTCCTTTGGAACACTCACCCGCCACATTGAGGTACACCGCCTCATCATCCACCGATTGGTCCGGTGTAGCTCGGGTCGCCTCCCGACGTCGCTCCGGAGCCTATCCCGAGATATGAACAACAAACAAAATACATGATATGGGTTAAAGTAAACTTAATACTATTTTACATATAATTTCTATACTTACATAGAACCGCTCTGATCTAGTATCGATGAATGTCATCCTGTCGTGATTGACGGTGTGGAGATGCAAATACAAGTCATTCACAGTCGGTGGCGTCTCGGATGAATCAGTCTGCGTGCAGGACCAAGCATAGCGAACAAGTGTATAAATGTAAAAAATATCGAAGATGTTACAAAAAACTAACCAATCTTTCTTGGGTAGTCACAAAAGACACGGAACCACCACCGTGCTTCGAGGGTCCGGTCCCAGGGCCTTCGACCTCAGTGTTCCTATTCTCCGTCGCTTGCCTAGACCTGGCCTGGAAGTCCTCGCTCTCCCGAAGCATCGCAAGTATCTCCTCCATGCCTCATCTGTAACAAAAACTGGCTGCACACGACTCTTCTTTAACTTGTGCATCAACGCGGTGTACCTTGTGCCTGCAAGCCTGTCGTACGCCGCTCGCACGAGATCCTCGGGAATCGCGTCATCCCATCTAAAAAATACCTACAAATTGGCGATTGCTATTGTTACAAGACATTTAGAAAATAGTATAAATCATAAGGCATTTAGTAGTCTTGTTTACCTTCCATTGGCGCTAGTATTGGTCTTTATGATGAGGCGGTACCGACTTCCAACAATACCCTTCAGGAATCATCAATCGTTTGAAAACTTTTGTCATCCTCCGTGCACAAAAATGCGAAGGATGCAACTCCCTGTGTTTCATGAACATGCATATCACCTTAACTACTTCTTCAATAATTGACATCCATATTTAAAACGACATATAAGAGTCAAACACAAACTTACGTATCATTGGCAATCAGTCTGATAGGGATCCCCTGCACGCGAGGGGGCTCCATCCCTGTCCTCTGAGGTGGCCACGGAGGGCCTGTCACCTCCAACCCAGCTCTTACGTCTTCTTGTGGGGAGGCTGTCGGTGATGCCGTGGCTGGGGGTTGCAGGCCTCGCGGGTAAAGGAGTCCTTGATGTCGGAGATGGTGAGGGGAAGTGTATATTTGGTGTAGTCCTTGGGGACGACGATGATGGTACAGACGACGCCGACGGTATGGAAGGGGAAGGTGACGCCGCGGCTGTCTCGTGCTCGAGAGACCGAGAAGTCGGAATCGATAATGCAGGTATCGACCCACGACCTCGACCTCCACGACCTCTATGGACCCCTCGTGTGGCCTGACCATGAGGCCCAGTCGATATATCGCCGCCAGAGGTCGGTGCTGCACCTCTTCCGCCTGGTCGATGTCCTCCTAATGGGAATCCTCGACGTGGGGGATGACCACCTCCCGCCATGAAACCTAACAAAATAGCAATAAAACATCAGAGAATGAGGGCATACAAAAATTAAAAATTAAGTCTAAATGATTGGACTTAATAACACAGGATCCATGCTAATAAAAGTAAGTACATTATTGGACGTTGACATATCATATACATACATTATTCGCTATCATCCGTTTCAAATTCACTCTCATGAGTAGAAGGTGAGGATTCTTCTTCTGAATCATCTCCACTAGAAACTTCTTCACTTGGACCCGCTTCAACAATGAATCGAGTCCCAGTCGGATCATCCAGATTGTTGATATCGGCGATTGCATCATCGACTACGCACGTGGTGGGCATCCCATCTTGGAAAGCAATCTCTCTGTAGCGAGCCCGGTCATTATCGTCTTTGCTAGTTTCCTCGTCGAGAGAATTTTGGTGACAAAGACAACAAACCGCTAGCCATTCTTGTCTGGTCGTTCCTCATAGAAGGGTACGACGGGTAGTAGACTTGAGTGGCTTGCATTGCTAGTACAAATGGCTCGTAGTTGTTATATCGTCGACTTCGATGAACCTCTACCAATTGAAGTGTTGGGTGAGTCCTCACACCATGATTCGGTGTAAGGTCATACCATTCACACTTAAACAAGACCACACGCTTGAGGCGGTATACTCAATCTCCACAACCTCTTGCGGTACTCCATAATAGTTATGGGAAACATCGGCGTAGTTTGAACCCTTCACCAAAACACCGCTGCTCTGCGTCGATCTATTAGCGGCATATGTTGCGGAGTGGAACTTATACCCATTAACAAGGTAACCAGGGTAGACAATACATGATCGACTAGGACCAACAGAAAGATCAACGAGCGTCTCGTCAACTATAGAATTCCGAGCCTATTCAAAAAAATTAGTAATGCAATATGACACATTACTTATGGCAGAAATTTATGAATCTATAACGTACAAAAGTAATGACCTTACATATGTTTGAAACCAAATGGGGAAGTTGTGCTCTAGACTACTATCGACTTCCGACTCCCCCATTGCTTGAGTGATTTCATCGACGAATATCCTAGAAGAAACGAACATGTAAGTAGGTTGTCTTACTAAAAAATGAACAATGAATGTACTGCATTATTGAATGAAAGTGACGGCCATACTGAACGTAAGGAGCGATCTTTGGACAATTGAGCAGTATGTACAAATGAGCGGCATTATACTCCTGCTCTGTTAAGTACCGCTCCTTCGACTTGCCCATGGGTCGACCAGGATAAGTGAAAATTGAGAAATTGCCGACGAAGTTCGGTGTGGGCCCGAGACCGCCATCGTCGTTACGTGGCACTTTGTCATGCAACGAAGAGACGTGATCTTCGAAGTAGTAAGAACAAAAAGATGTGACCTCTTCGACCAAATAAGCATTACTCATGGAGCCCTCAACCTTCGCTTTGTTTTGCACATTGTTCTTCAAATGTTTAAGGTACCTGTATGAATGTTATAGGAAATGTTGATATAAAACCGATTGAATGGGAAAATAATTTCAAGGGGTCAAGATAGTACCTTTCAAATGGATACATCCATCGAAATTGAACAGGACCGGCCAGACGGGTCTCGTAGGCCAAGTGGATTGGTAGGTGTTCCATAGAGTCAAATAAGCTTGGAGGGAATATTTTTTCCAACTTGCAAATGATTTTTGGTATTTCGACTCTAAGACCTCCATATCTTGATCTTGACACATTTCATAGATTAGGGATCGGAAAAAAGGCTTAATTCGCTAATTGCAACCCAAACCGGGTTTGGGAGGAGTTCTCTGAATGCAATTGGTATCAACCGTTGCATGAATATATGACAATCATGGCTCTTCATGCCGAACATTCGCAGTTTCTTTGGATCTACACATCGACCAAGATTCGATGTGTAACCATCAGGAAAATGCAATTTTTCAACCCACTCGCACAATTTATGTTTTTTTGATGTATCAAGAGCATAGCACCCAAGGACGTAAGTTTTTCTCGCCGAATCAATGTGTAGAGAAGGTCGGTGACAATATTCACGAATATCTTGCATCGATTTTGCATTGTCCTTACTCTTGCCCGGTACACACATAATAGTGTTGAATATGTTGTCAAAAACATTTTTCTCGATGTGCATGACATCTAAGTTGTGGCGGATCAAGTTTGTCTTCCAATACGGCAAGTCCCATAATATGCTTTTCTTCCTCCATTCCGAATTCTTAGCTATCCGCCCATTCACAGATTCAGCTTCGATTTCAGTCACCTTCATCAAGCCAAACGATTCAATTTCTGCAAAAAATTCTTCACCGGAACGCAAAGCGGGCGGATCATCATTTATGACCATTTTGCCTCTAATGAATTTTTTTTTGTCTTTCCTTAATGGTGATGACTTCGCCAAGAAACGACGATGACAGTCGAACCACGATGTCTTACCACCATTTCGCAATTGAAATGCATTTGTATCCTCTATACAATATGGACAAGCGTACTTACCGTGTGTGCTCCAACCGGACAACATGCTATATGCAGGGAAATCACTAACAGTCCATAAAAGGGAAACGCGCATGAGAAAATTTGTCTTGGTGGAGACGTCGTATGTAATCACCCCATTGTTCCATAAATCTTGCAACTCTTTCACAAGTGACAAGGAACACGTCGATTTTCTCGCTTTGTTTGGTCGGTCCGAGAACGATAACCGTTAAGAACATAAACTCAGATTTCATGCACATCGACGGTGGAAGGTTGTAAGGAGTCAAAATCAAGGGCCACGAAGAGTACGATTTCTTGGAAAGCCCAAATACTTGAATACCATCAATGCACAATCCTAAAAGAACATTTCAGACCTCGGCGGCGAAGTCTCTATTGACGTCATTAAAATGTCTCCAAGCAATCGAATCAGAACAGTGTTGCATAACATCTTCTGGCGATGAATGATCTCCATGCCATCGGATATGTTTTGCGGTTGACTCAGACGCATACAATCGTTGCAACCGAGGGCCCAAAGGGAAGTAGTACATTCTTTTGCAAGGGCGGTTTTTCGTGTTCCGACCACGACCTCGTCGATGTGCAACGTATCGTGATTTCCCACAAAATTTACATGACGTCAACTCAGAGTCCACTCCCCAATAAATCATACATTGGTCCTCACAACAATCTATTTTCTCAACAGGTAGACCTAGACCTCGCATTAGTCTTTTAGTGGCATAAAAATTCTCAACCATTGAGTTGTCATTTGGCAAACAATCCTTCATGAGTTTAATGATTTCATTATACCCTCGTTCAGATATATGATGTTCAGACTTGATCGCAAGTAATCTTGCCATTGCGGACAACGTTGTCATGGTTTCGCAACCAGGCCACAATTGTTCCCTACTTGCATAAATCATGTCAAATAGTTGGCGTGCTTGGGGGTTTGGTGATTCTTCCACGTCATTCCAATTGAAACTTGGACCTGCCACGTTGTGTAGCATCTCGCGGTAAGGTGTCGGATCGTATCCTCCCACATCAGCATCATCGATATGGCTATCCATTTCGTAAAATTTTTGCGGGCCTTCATCTCCGTTCTCACCATGTTCGTACCAACTGTGATATCCCGGGACAAATCCGTACCTACATATGTGGTACTCAACCGTTTCGGCGTCCAGGTACGGTACAAGTCGACATTTCTTAAAATTGCACGGACATCTAATCTTCCTTTCACTTTGGTATGTTGGACAATGTTGTTTTGCAAATGATATAAATTCTTTAACCTTCGCCGCGAATTCAATTCGAACGTAACCGTTGTCGAGCCGGTTGTACATCCGGTCTCTACTTGTAGACGACATTCCTATTCGAACGTAACCGTTGTCGAGCCGGTTGTCTATACAAATAATAATATATTAATGATTAAGATGATAGGAAATCTCACTAATTAGAGAATAGTGTAAATCGGAATAGCGATCAAGACCATCTAGAAGAAATTGATAGCTAAGTGAAAGAACGAGGTTCTTGTTGAACTCATGAATAGAGAATAAATTGACAAAGTTAGGAAGTCATTAATTTTCTAACTAGTCAGCGTTACACGATGTCTCAGGTTTCGTTTATGATCGTATTGTAATGTAATGTCTCTTTTCATATGATGATAGATGTAATTAGATCACTCTAGTCATGGAATGACTTATATAATTATAGGTTTTATTAAGAAATGCTAGAATAGTGATATATCAAATTTACTTTAATATCTAATGTTGTCCTTAATTATTATCTTGCTAACTATTAATGTTTGAATGCAATTCAAGGCACGAAATGCAAAGTACAACAACATTTATTCGATATTCCTCTAACTGGATTATTGACCTCATCATAAATATGTAAGAGGCCTGGATTAGAAAGTAATTGTTTTAACTTTTCATTGAACTAAGGATAGGGAGTTGAAAATTCAAAGTGTTTTTTATCTATACCAACTATGCTCATTGGAAAGTAAGGATGAAGTTCTACATTAGGGTGAAAATTAGACTTTTGTGGGGAGTCAATTGAGAATAGGTACAAATCCACGAACAGGGCCATGAGAGAATACATCATTGAGGAGACCAAGATTGAGCTCTCCAATGATCAAGCCATGAATAATTTTTTCCCTCGCTTTATGAGAACAAATTTAACAGAGTTAGGGCTTGTCAAACAACTAAGGAAGTGAAGGAGAAGCTTAGGGTACATTATAAAGGTATACATCAAGTGAAGAAAAAGTTGATAATCGAGGGCACTCGAGACTTTCGTAGTTGGCTCCGATGAAGACATAGCCACAACCATCACTTCGTTCACTAAGCTCTTGAATGAGATCAAGAATCATGGAAATAACTATGATCGAAGTAATACCTAGTATATTCAGAATTAGATTTTCATATTTCAGATCATTGCACCTATTATCAATTTTTTCGCATTTCAGAATAGCATAACCAAACATAATAAAATAGCAACGAATAAAAAACACCCCATTCATGATAAATTTGAACAAAAATACTGAACGAAAATTCTTGATTTCATTAGACTGAAAGGAAGTGGAAACTTGTTCTTTTTATAAATGTTAGTTGAACACCTACATAACACATCAAGAGAGACACCGAACATATAACAAAGACATCAATATATCACTTATGATAGCTGAATATTTATACACATCAAGATATCATACAATAGCAAGGGAGACATACTGGTAAAGTTACAACCAAATCAAATTTATTTAAATTATACATTTAAATAGGTAAACCAACATCAAGATATGATAAAATAGCAATGAACACCTACATAACATGTCACTACCAATTCACCAAAAACAATGGTTCGAGAGGAAAGAGGAGAACTCACCAATCAAGCACACGAGGCGCGGAATGAATGAGAGCACAATACCACCGAACGAGAGATCGAAGAGGGACTGAATGAGAGCACGAAGTGAGACCCCAGAGGAGGAGCAGAGGCGCGGACTGAAATGGTGCAAGACAACCGAACACGACCAGAGCAGGGCAGCGCTACCAGGGAGCAATGTAGTGCGAGGACGACTTGTTGGGGGTTGGGGATTTGGGGGCGGTGACTGGAGCGAGACGGAGAGACGAGAGAGAGAGAGAGTTGAGAGCAACGAAACAGAGACGACAGATTTGTGGGGGTTGGAGATTTGGGGGCCGGTGACCGGAGAGACGGCGCGACCAGAGAGGAGAGACGAGAGTATAGAGGAGAGACGACGAAGACGATGAGATCGAATCGCGCGATTCCGTTGCTTGGTTAGGGCTTTCGGTGGTGGGGAGGACGAGACGAGACGAGACGAGGGGGGGTTTTGGAGGGGGTAAAGAGAAATCTCGAGATTTGTTGTCACAAATCTCGAGATTTGATGAACGGGTATAACAAAATAAAGTTTTGGCGGGAATGGTGGCGCCATTTTTCAGAGACGAAATTTAATTCCGTCTCTAATTCCGTCTCTGATCCTTTTCAAATCCGTCTCTGAATGTTTCCGTCTCAATTCCGTCGCTAACTTTGTAATTTAGAAATGGAACTTATTCCGTTTCTAATTCCGTTTCTGAATTAGAAACGGATCTTATTTCCGTTTCTAATTCCGTTTCTGATTTGCAGTTTTTTTGTAGTGATTAGTTGCTTTGTTGAGTTCTTCAAATTAACTTCATGTTCTCACTATGTGATTTTTCGTGGGCATTTGTTTTTTGTGATAGAAAATTGAGAGCTCTTTTATTAGCTCTCTTGTAAAATATGTATTGCATCCATCTAATTGGATCATTTGTTTGGAATATGTTCCTTAATTGTTCTTCTTGAATTAAAGGAATCGACGTAACATCATTAGTCCGGTTAATGTTGTGTAATTGGTAGCTTTCAAGTTATGGCGTTGAGATTTCGACACAATTGAATGTATAGTTTTTTAGTATACGAGGGTGGGGGATTGAGTCTTAATGGGGTCAGGTTAAAAGGTGATAAGTCAATTTCTTTTTTATATATTGAAAGAAAGAGAAAGAAGTAGTGTCTCGATTCTTATTCATTCTCATTTTGTCATTCCATGTGCATAATAGTGACTTTCATGTCTAATACCCCTCAAAGTTACTTATTTTCGGATCCTTGTTGAAAATTTTTAATGTTTGATAGTACGGTTTGTAAGCACTCTAGAATGAAGTAACATGACCACTTAAGCCTTTTTTTCACTTGTTTGTGTTGGATGGATCATGATCAGAGGTTTCGTTCTTATATAATGTGGTTTCTCAGTGAGCTTAATTAGTTGATGGATTGTTTCGCAGAGTTCTGGAAAGTCATCAGTATTACAGAGCATTGTTAGGAGGGACTTCTTACCTCAAGGATTTGGTAATCTATGGGAATGAGGGGTCATGTTGCTTCGTTCTTATAACTACATTAATGATTGGTCGGTCTAGTTAAGATTGAAAGGTGTAGTCCAAAAAAAAAGAATGGCAACGCCATGGATCGAGATCGTTCGATCATTAGATTTATATACGAGAACTTTCGGAGAAAGAAATTGAAGTTATTTCTATATAATAAAGACCAATAACTGATTATATCTAAGAGCTCATACAATGAAAAGCATAAATAGTGCAGAGTAGATGGAGCAACTTTGTATGGATGTAGACGGAGCACAAGCAATGTAAGCTAATAATATAATTGTATTGTAGGTTGTAGCTAAGGCAAGGCTAATTGTGTTGTAGCTAGGTTAATAACAACAAATGAAGCATATATAACACTATTTTTATAAGCTCTAGATTCAAACAAATGCCCTTAAGTTTTCCTAATATTACTAGCCTTGTTGAGGAATGGTCTTATATTATAAAGTCTTAAATGGATGCCTAAATTTATATGTTTATTCATGAATCTAGTAACAACTATACCATGAAAATGATTGGATGTAATTTTTTAAAAAATATTGTTGCAGTAACAAAGAATATGTGCATACAAATAAACAAAGAGGTGTATGGTTCAGCAACAATGGTATAGGTAATCTCATCTCATTTTTTCTGAGATAATATGTGGATGTAAGCTCTCGTTTTTATGCCCAAAAAACTCTGATTATCTTTTTCAAGAAGAAATTGTTGTGTTTGCAAATGCATCTCTTTCACTGTTAATGACTGGTGTTAATGAGATCAGAAGCCTTACTTTTTTTTTTCAACAGGAGGAAAATTGGGTGCCGCTCTCCTGCGTAATCAGAGAACATAACATTGGTAAAATGTTTTTATGTTTGTTTTTCTTTGTTTAAAAAGAAGACCGAAATCAATTAAGTCCTTTGTCTTCTCTCATTTTCATGTCATCTGGTTGGGCGCACCTTGAATTAACAATCATATTTAAGAGTAGTAGACATCAGTAGTTGGAATAAATAATAATTAGTTATAATTTTATTTACCTACTGAGAATTTAGGCTACTACAGAAAAGTCAACGCCGCCTTCGACATACATGCATTATTAGTAAGTCTTGCATGCGGATTGATGCGCTCTTGATGGTGATCGAACTTCTCCTCGCATAAATTGTTTCTGCTGAAACTAAGAGTAGCTAGTTTTATATCAAAATCTTGTTTATTATTTCATTCCTATATAACCCCTCTTGAGACCCAATGTGTTTATCTCTTATTCACACTGCCAAGTAGCTGAAATTCATAGGTTTTATAAAAAATATAGTAGAACATGAAATATAAAGAAATAAACAACTTCATGAAACATTAAACCATCAACTAAAATACTGTTAAGTTTGAAATAAAAGATGAAAACATAACCACTTTTCATAGGGTACCCTAAAAAACGCAGAAAGTGATGGGGAAAGTGACTAGAGAAAAAAATTGGGTTGGAGAGAGAATTTTAATTCAGTTGGGGCAAACAAATGAGGCTCTCACAGTCTCTTGAAGATATTAACATTTTTTTGGTGCACACACACATATTTACATTCAGTGGCCTAAAAACTGTTTGAATGAGATGAAGTTAGTTAATTTGGACGAGCCAAACAGAGAATAGCAACCATTGTTGCAACAGCTGCAAACCACACTAACAACAAGAACACTTCACTTCAGCACCTCTCCCACTATACAAAGAGGTGACATTGTTGAATTAAGACATCTAGGCAGCAACTTGGATTGAGATAGATATTGTTTTTCACTAGTTTATGCAATTTGGGTTTGGAGTTTGGAGAATGATGGATGTTAGACTAGCTGTCTTTCTAAGTGACTGCTTTACAATACACATAACTCTTGTGTTGCCTATTATTATTAATGTGTTTGGCCTTGTGATTTGCTTATCATCTAAAACTATTAGAGTGATAATTAATTACTTTTTTTTGAAACATAGACTGGGTAAAAGCAAGTTGAACACCTAAAAGTAGAGCAGAAAACATAGATTTTAAAGTCAAAGTTACTTGCACAAACCAAATGCCGTTGATGAAAAAATAGAATAAGTTTGTATAAGATTATTTGAAACTGTGAATGAAGAGAACCAATTAATTTGTTTACATTTACATGAAATGCATTCATGTTTGTCATGACCACTTGTTTGTTCATAATTATTCTGCTAGCCCATTTTCTTGAAATATGTCTATCTTCTTTGGGGACATTGCACTTTTACACTTGTTGATTAATTCTATTGTAGTTTTCAACTACATTTTGATCTTTGTGACTCAATTGTAGTTTTCATGGAGAGGTCTCTAAGAAATAAAGGTAAAGAAATAGCAAAGAAACACCAAATATCCAGCTCCATCAAAGATGTTTGATCCTTACTCATTGGCTTGATCATGGTCATGTTATTTTTCTTTCTAGTTTCTATTCAACTTCATGTATTTGCTACTTACCATTGTCAAATATGCAGGTGCTAGTGCTAGTAGATTCAAAACTCCTTTAATTGAAACAAATGAGAGTGAGGTACAATTTTTGGACCCACATCGAAAGAAAGGTATAATTAGGAATGTTATTATTCTGGATAACCAATGGTTAAAAAAGTTTAAATAGTTCTTATTAGTTTTACTTGATAACTAGTCTATTCTAGTTTTTCTTACTTTTTAACGAAATTGTGGTGAATTAACTAATAGATCTTTGATATTTTATGTTATTAAGTTTTTCTTCCATTTGATGCGAATATTAGTTGTTTGTTTTGAAGGATAAAATCAATGCATGTAATCAAAGTCAATGCTTGGAATCTACTGCTCAATCAATTAACAATGACCCTATCTCACAAGTTTTTGGTACTGAACTTGTCATTATCCCTTTACAAAGTCTCTGACTTGTCGTTCTCCCCTTACAAAGTCTTTCTCTGCTCATTTTCTTCGTTTCCCTTATGGCCTCTCTCTTTCTCTCTCTTTCAATTTGTGCTCTTTCTCTGTCCTTTCGAATAGGAAAACATGCATTGTAGGGGATGATCATCGATTAAGTTGTGGAGTGAACCATTATATTGAGTTGTTGGGATAGATTTGTTGAAGTTAGATTTAGTTGGGAGAGGAATCGGGAAGGCAAGAAGGTTGTTGTCGTCGTTGAAGGTTGTTGGGGGGGGGGAGACAATAAACATGATGGAAAGTTGGGAGGAGTCGAGCACTGATAAAGTAAGTACTTGGATTCGATTTTGTTGTTGGTCAAGATGATTCATGCACTCAAGTTTTATCACTTTGTTTTTCTTACGAAGATGTGAATGTAGTGATAGGCTGTTTAATCTTAATCTTTGAGTTTTCTTTGATTTTGCTTTACAGGCTAGAACAAGAATTGCTTCCACTGTCAAAGCAATTATGGATGGGAGAATTGGCAATGGTGAAGTTTCAAACAAGCATGGTGACTTTCTATAGATACTTCTCTCTGCTAACACATTGTCTGACAATGAAAAACTGAGTTTTGTTGATTGGTTTCGTGAAATGTGTGGCTTTCGATTTGTTGTTTTGTTGATTGGTTGTAGAACACTGGGAATTTCTTGATGGAATAATAGTATTGCGAGTGGAATGTAGATTTGTATATTTTCAATTGAGAATGGAAATGGAAATTAATTTTGGGCATTTTCAGCTATTATTTTTTTTTTCAAGTTACATTTGATAGGGGTTTGAAACCCCTATGTAAGCCTTTGACGATAATATAGAGGTTTCAAACCCCTATGAAATCACAACAATTGATAGGGGTTTGAAACCCCTATGTAAGCCTCTGAAGATATTATAGAGGTTTCAAACCCCTATGAAATAGCCAAGATTTAATAGAGGTTTGAAACCCCTAAGTAAGCTTTGAAGATACGATAACATCTTAAAAGATAACACTTTTCATATAGGTCAAAAACCTCTATGAAAAGTATTTCATGGAGGTTCAAAACCTCTATGAAAAGTCAAATTTGTTCTAGTGAAACACCCTGACACCAATGAACTAATATGTTACACCCAAGCTGTAAAAAGTAATTATGAGAGGCACGTAGCCATGTCAATGGTTCCAAGTGTTGATTTTCAGTTATATGGTGAAGCCGGTTGGAACAACTTTGTTGTATGTTTGACAGAAAACATTAGTTCCAAACTAGAAAACCAAAAATCACCTTCTTTCTTTATATATGAAAGCAACTCAACCAACTTTGTTTTAAGGCAAAAGGTTGCAGTGGGTGACTCAATGGGGGCACATAAGTGCACATGGGCAACATGGTGACCCATATACGTTTTAAGTCAAAGATGGGCCTCGGGGCTTTGGCTTGATTGGCTAGGAAAAACATAATTTTATTTTTACTACTTAGTCTTTTCAATTTTTGGATTAATTTAAACATTAATTAATTTTTGTTTTTAATTAACTGTTTTACAGTTAATACAGTTGGAGTGTGTTAACAGTTGTAACTGTTGACCCCCAAAAAGTTTATTAATTTCGAAATTAAAGATGTGTGTTGTTTCAATACATCTCTTAAATATCTATTTAAGTCTTACTCAAACACTGATTACTTAATTTTATTTTTTGAAATACTATTATTGTGAAAGAGAAGAAGATTATTGTTTGACATACTTCTAAATTTGGTGATCTTAGAGTTTAGAAGAGCAATCTGGTTGAGTCCTAGAGACATTTCTGAAGAAGTTTCTTCACCAAACTGTGGAAACAATTTTGTCTTAGGACATTGCGAAATTCGCAAGCCTTCGGTTAAAATCTTGGTTGTTTATTTAGTTCTGTATCAAGTTATTTTAATTTCGTTTTGTTTATAGTATTAAGATATCTTTACAGATTGTTTTGAGATAACAAAGCCAATGACAATTCGTCTTATTTTATTTTTGGCTCTATCCCAAGGTTGGTCTCCTCACCAACTAGATGTGAATAATGCCTTTTTGCAGGTACTTTTATAACGGAAGATGTTTATATGCAACAACGACAACGATTCACTTATTCCACAAATTCAACATTTGTGTGCAAGCTAAATAAAGTTATTTATGACCTCAAGCAAGCACCCCGTGCTTGGTATAATGAACTCAAGAGTTTTCTCTTATCTTACGTGTTCATCATCGCACTCATTGATACATCACTCTTAATCTATCGCAAGAGCAACATTATCATTTATTTTCTAGTTTATGTGGAAATAATGATAAGGCTCTTTCATATTTTTTGCAAGCCTTACAAAATTGTTTTTCTATCGTGGATTTGGGGGATTTGCACTACTTTGTTGGTGTTAGGAATACTTCCAAGTTCCAAGAAAGGATGGTCTCCTTCTCACTCAACACACAAGTAAATAAGGGATCTTCATATGAAAAATACTCCTATGGCCACTATGGGCTCTTGAGTTGCATGATGGTTCTTCATCTACTAATGCCACTTATTTTCGACAAGTCGTTGGATCTCTACAATATTTAACTCTTACACTATTCATTATGGTCCATCTAAGATTTATTAGACAGCTCCCAAACTATCACTTTTTGCGTCAACATGTGTCCAGCAAATCTTTTTCACACTAGAACAAATTCTACTTTTCATAGAGGTTTTTGACCTCTATGAAAAGTGTTATCTTTTAAGGTGTTATCGTATCTTCAAAGCTTACATAGGGGTTTCAAACCTCTATCAAATCTTAACTATTTCATAGGGGTTTGAAACCTCTATAATATCTTCAAAGGCTTACATAGGGGCTTCAAACCCCTATCAATTGTAGTGCTTTCATAGGTATTTGAAACCTCTATATTATCGTCAAAGGCTTACATAAGGGTTTCAAACCCCTATCAAATGTAATTTAAAAAAAAATAATTGAAAATGCCCAGAATTAATTTCCATTTCCATTTTCAATTGAAAATATAACAAATCTACATTCCACTCGCAATATTATTATTCAATTCAATCAATAATGTAAAGTTTGAACAAATATTCTTGCCATTCCAAAATCAGAAATCTTTGGATTCATCTCTGTGTCCAGCAGAACATTACTTGCTTTAAGGTCTCTATGAACAATTCTTAATCTGGAGTCTTGATGAAGATATAAAACTCCACTAGCAATCCCAAGAATTATGTCACGACGCATCGCCCAATCCAATCGAATGAGATAACAATCTTCACAAAGTCATTAAACAGCTGTTCCTCGTTAGAAGCAACTATAACCTTACAGTTAAAGATCCCATTGCTGCAGAAATCCAGTTCAATCATGAACACCAAACAAGACAACCATTTCCATAAAACATACAGAAAAAAGATATTATATTCTTCAACTACCATTCCTTAGAACTTGTTTTGTTAAGTTCTCCACCAACCATCATCCACAAATAACAGAAATGCCTATACTTCACATTGATTTTGCAGTGGTATATTGAGGAAGGAAAAAGGAAAGCATAAGACACCCAAGAGCAACAAAATCTTAAGCTATAGGCTCAATGTAAATCATTAAAGAATTTTTCAAGGTGCATTTAGAAAAAGCAAAAACAACAATAACAAGATAATTAAATTTTATATGATGCTTCACCTTCATGTTATCAGATATTATATTTTTTTTTCAATTTCAAACTTGCATCATCTGAACCTATATGATCAGACAGATGTATGTGTTAAGGCTGAAAGCATTACTCTGTCTAATTCTTTTTATCAAAAAGGTTTTTGTATTAGCAAAAAAAATTGTACATTCGCAGAACTAGAATGGTAAGAAAGACTATAAGGAAAATAAAAGGAAAACACTCAGCCCAAACCCGAATAACTTAAAAAAAAATCATTCTTGATCATAAAGTGCTTTCCTACAAGTTTGAAGTGAACTAGATATTTATGGGGCTCTATGTTTCAGAAGCTTGCCGGTCATAATCCCTAAAGGAAGTAAAACATTCACCGAGAAGTCATTTAGACATTTTAATGAAAATTAAACAAATTCTAAACACCTAAACAACTATTGGATACCATTGAAACTGAACATATGGTCGCAAAAGACATCACCTCTCACATGATTCAGCAACATCACCACGCAACAGAACAAAGGAGTCCAGAATATCATTGTCATCCTCCCGAATCACGAGAGCTATAACATTAATCGCATCAAATCGAGGATCAGTCGAAGATCTCCTCTTGATTGTGCAAGAACCTGTGGCCAAAAGTTAAATTAAGAGTTCGACAATTCATCTCGGTATTGATAACAAATAAGTAAAAATGTTGATCCAAACACTAGCATGATTATAAACATGTATATAAGACAGAAGAAATGAATATAGAAATGTGCATGTCACCTCCAAGCTAATCAAAGTTAATTGTTGACCCTCACCAACACTAGTAGGATCATCGAACCCCATTTGACTAAGAGGTGTGAGTTTTGAGCTTGAATCTGGACCTGAAATCTGAGAGACATCTTGCCAACTGCCAATGTGTTCAGTCTCACTTCCTGTGATTTCTTTGTTGAAGGGTTTATTTACCTTATTTAGGAAACTACTAGAATTAGGTAATATTTCAGGTAATAGATGAACAATACATTCTCTTGAGATACCTACATTTCCAAAATGAAAGTCAAATTACAAATTAAACATACATCATATATAGAGTGACTACCACATTAATCTTGAATACTTATACCTGCAGACTCATTTTGAAGTGCCATATGTGATAGCCACGATCGCTTCAAAACCTTCAAAACCCAAAAACAACTTCAGTAAGTCCAACTTATATGCTTGGCACATAATAATATAAAATAAAGTCGGGCAAAGCTCAAAATTTAGGTGCATAACTTGAGAAAGAGTGCACATTGCACTTCATGCATGAGTACAAAAATGTTTTTACTTTAATTGAAGACTTTAAGAAGGTAAGTTGTGAGAATTGGGTCTTTCTAACTATCTGCCCCTTTTAACAATGACAAACAAAAGTTATACTTTAAAAACATACTACTTTTTTCCTTTCTCTCAAAATGTTAGTTGCTTTTTTCAATGTAAAAACCAACTAAGCTAGGAGTCAACTTAACTATTCAGACAACAAGTGAAAACCAACTGAAAAGATCAAACTTAAAACGACATATACCTTGATTGAGCATTCATATTTGTGCTTCCTGTGGCTCGAGAGATGGAACTATGTGATAAAAATGAAGTCATCTCCTCCTGGGATCTAACCTCCGGCTCTGATACGCCATGAAGGCTGATACCTCCATTTGTTGATTTGAATGGGAGCTCTATGAGGTAATGAGGATCTCGTTGAAGAAATGCCTTCAAGTAAATCAAAGACTTCCTCCTTAAAAATCTACAAGGAAATAGGTTATAAGAAAAAAAATATTAATGTGGTTATATTTCATTATGAATGCTTGGATGATTTGATCAAATAGACATAGTCTATAAAAGACATCACAAAAAAAATGCAAAAAACTAATTAAGTGAAAAAAAAACATAAAATAGCCATTACTCACCTCAATAAAGGACACACGAATTAAAAACTCTGAATTATTTTTCGTCTCTTCAACTTTAGAAAATATGCTTTCCATGACTTTTGGTATGATACCGATGCTATTTGATTCTGCATTATAATTAGTTCCCATTGTATATGTTTTACCTGAACCGGTCTGCAAAAGATAATGAAAATATAGCATATCATTAATTACATATATCACTTAACATAAATTAGAGATGCAAAAGCAAAGAGTGAAGATAGTGTACCTGGCCATATGCCATAACTGTAGCATTATCACCACTGAAGAATGCATCAACTAAAGGAGAAATGCAGTCCTCAAATATTCTATAGGAAGAAGAGCTTGTGCCGCTATAAACATGATCAAAAGTGAAGGCATGTGACCCAATTTGAACATGTAATTGCATATAAACCACTCATTCAGACATGAAATAGAAGCAGATTTATACTTTCAGTCAATTATTACTCTAATATAGAATTGACTTCAAATTTTCAACTCTTTTTTTCCCTCCAAATTGTCACAGACTTTAATTTTTTTTTATCTAAACTTGTATTTTATATTTGGCTTAATAAGTTATTTATACTTGATGTAATAAAGATGTCCTAATTTAATTGAAAGTAAAAAACTATTCCAACACAAACTTTCTCACAAAATATTAATATGTAGAAAGCATAATTGTAAAAATACTTGTAAAAGAAACATTACACACCACCCATTCAAGCAAATATTTTATTAATTCATATAGGCCTTGAACATCCATTTTTCTTCTTCCCTTTCCTTGCCTCTACTTGGGTCCTTCTCTCCTTGAGGCAAATTCTCATTAAAAGTTTTACAAATTCGACATCTGCTCAACCTAGGAACACATTACACGCATGAACGAGTTCAATTAGGCATTTCATCAAACATATTTCAGGCATCTCAGATACAAGATTAATTAATCTCATCTCAAGATGACCTTCTTAACTAGAAGTGCAGTTAAATCGTAGAATTCGCAATCTAAAACGACGTTTCCCAAAAAGTGGATTCACAACAAATTTCAAGGACTCATTTTACACTTTTAACTTCTATCTGATTCTATCAGTGTTGAAAATTAGGGATTGAGGTTCCATACTCCCAATTTCACTTAATACAACAATTATTACCAAGTTTACATTCTTCATATAGATAAATATATGCAACAACAATGCATCAGATTGCCTAAACCCCTACCAAATGTCATTTAAAAGCTTCGTCACTACACCGATTCCAAATCTCTCCAATTTATAGCACTCGGAATGACTCGCATTTCAAATCGACAAACACGAAGGCAAAAACCAAGCCAGATCAAGAACAAAAAACCAACTACAACTACAAAATTGTGCTAAAAAAGAATTTGAGATCGAAAGAACAAACGAACCAGCAACTAATCCGAGAATGAGCTTGGAACTGCGAACTTGGGACATCGAAAGGAGCCTTGTCGTTGGCGTGTTCGTCATTGTCTTCGTGTGCGGAGTCGCGCCTGAAGATCAGAACCACGAACTCGCCATCGCTGCTGTTCTTCAACTCTCAAACTCATTCGATGGATACTAGCTAGGGTTTTAATCGAGACTGAAGATTCGTGGAAGATGATTGAGAGCGAAATCTAGCTAGGGTTTTGATCAAGAGGAGATTCGTTTCGGTGGGTTGAGTGTTCGAATGAAGAGCGAGAGAAACGGGTTTGAGTTTTGTGTTATGTTTATCTTTGGATGAAGAGCGAGAGAAACGGGTTTGAGTTTTGTGTTCTGTTTTCCCAACAATGTATATGCATTAGATGGCGGCGGTTTACTAAAACCCCCACTAATAAGGTGTTATTGAAAGGCCTAATTGTTCTAGTGTCAGTTTGTCAACCTCCAAGGAACAGCTTGCCAATGCTCTAACAAAACCACTATATGCACAACGACTTCTTTTGTTGCGAAACAAGATTGGTATCTCCAATGGCGTCTTGCGGGGGATGTTAGCAATAATCGTGCCTCTTAATCTCAACCATCTAATTCCACCGGTGATTCACCCATTCAAATGTATTTCAATATATTGGAACTTAGTTGTTATCCTTATCTATTTGGTTGTAACAAATTGATGTACAACAGCTCTATTTAAGAGCATTACCGTTATGTAAATTGAATATATGAGATGTATTATTATAGTTTGAACAACTCAAAATACTGCCTACAAAATTACAAATGTGGTCATTAGAAAACGAATAACAATACACTTTTTGATAAGAACAACAATATATTTTAATTGTTTTATCATCATTAAATGAATTATTATCGATTGTGACTTTGTCAGAGAATGATTGTTATGTTTTGCTTATTGAGATGATGACACTTTGTAGTTTCTGTATCAGTCAATTATAAAACTTCATCCGCTTACATTATTTATTTATTTTTTCAGGAAAGCATATTAAGGCGTACCGCCTGCTTCCTTAGTCCCATTTTATTTTTTGATAAAAGTTCATTATCTCATAAAACGTTTTTGCTCACCTACAGCAGCAAAATGTCATATAACTATTCTTGAAAGCTATATGTGTCATGGAGGCACTAGAGGAAAAAAAAAAAAAAAAAAAAAAAAAAAACTTGGAAAATTGTGAATTTGCTAAAAAGTAACAGTGCTAGGTAAATTAATTAATATAGGTCATCCCCATACAAATACAAGTATGAGATTCTCTTCAGCATAGAATTGAACCTATTGAATTCCTAGTGAGGCTTTATTTTATAAAATGAACAGTCCGGGTGTTTTTTTTTTTTTTGGCAAAATGATCAAAAATATCTAAATTTTTGTAAGTTGTATCAATTACATCTTAACTTTTAAAAATTATCAATTATTTATATCTTAACATTTTCAATTTAGTATCAATTCTATCATCGACAAATTTGATCTAATTTTTCTTTCATAATATGTGTTCACATCATTCTCTTCAACTTTTTAGTAACACCCTCTAAGGATTTATTGTTCATACATATGCATTAGAGTTTAATATTCATGATAAATATATATCTTCATGTATATAATACACATAGTTGTGTGTACATATGCCCATTCAATCACATACATAATAGGTACTTAGTTCTTTTTATCAAATTAAACAACTGTGAGTAACCTTCTAATAAGTTAATTTATGTCATTTTCATATGAATATTTACACATAATTTTTAACTTACTTTGGTGATCTATGAATAATTAAATTTGAATTAGAGTATTAATGATCATACATTGATTTGTAAATTATTATTTTTGTGAGTTTTCATAAACTTAATTTAAACATGGGGCTTAAAAGATTTTGATATAAATTGATCAATGTGACGACCCTCCCCTGATCTAGGGTCAGGTCGCCCGGTCCAAAACATTACCCAAGCTCGATACCAGAACTAGGCCTAAATAACGGCTTGACACGCCTAATTCAACTTGCGGAATAATCATAATGACAAAATGGAAATAAAAATTGCAGAATAAAATATAAAATAAATCCATATGTCTACTAAAGAACTGTAACCGGGTTTTCAATTTGTGTACCCATGTGGGGTCATCCAAGGGCCCCTAGATAACTAGACTACAAGGTAAATATTGTTCAAAATACCAAAAAGGCATATTTTAAAATATAACCCAAATTTAATAGTTTCAAAAACGAATATATAGATAATACAATACAAGGCTCACATTAAAAAAGAAGGCTTCAAGCTATCGCCCCTCCTTTTTCTCGATCTAGCGCCGACGTCGATACCTGAGATGTAAGTTGTGACGACCCCAGTTTTCTACAAACTGGGCCCCGCCCGGCTTAAGCCCGTAGACTCCCGAGCCAGTCTCGCAAGGTCAACGCAGACTTAGTCAGCCTTTCAATCCCTCATTATAAGTAAATTCAAACTTTTAAGTTGAGTTACTAATATTTTTATAAGTTTTACACTTTAGCGGAAGCAATTACTACATTAAAGAACTCAACAATAATGTTAAAAGAGTTGGACAACCTAATTGTGGAACCCTGCATAAATATATCATCATTAGAGGAGAGTAAATACAATACATACAAAAGATTCACCTAGCTATGGAGCCTTCCCCTTACTGGACCGTGGATCTACACTCAGTCAAACATAAGAATGATGAGCTCAGGTAAGTAACGCTAGTATAACATATATACAACATTTCGAAATAACTAAAATAGTCAAATTCATGCAAATAGAAAGGAAAGAACAGGTAATGTGTGAATATAAAAGACTGTAAACAAATCAATCGATGAGTGAGGCCAAATAGCAAGGAGTTTTCGACCAAAAGGTCGTTGAGTCGCGGCAAAAACCCAGCAGACTCGGGTTCAGGAAGAGACACCTGCCTCCCTGCCTTAACCTTTGCGACTATGAGATATCCACAAACCCGGATAAGTGCCCCCAACGTACACTTTGGGAGATATCGACGGCGTCCAGATAAGAGCTCATATCGCAAATAAACAATTCCATGAATCACTTGCCAATGAACCACTCCACGCAATAGCACTTTCGAGGATAGATATCAAAGCAATGAACAACATTATCAAAGCAATGAAATTACTATACAATTTTTTAGCTGGTTTACTTACCTTGAGAACGTCCTACTCACGCCTCGATATGCGCACCCGACGCCCGGCTATACCTCCTAATTCCCATGGCCTTCAAAACTCATTGGAATCCATCACATCGTCGAGCTTCGTCGAAGTCACGCCTCCGATCGGTCCAACAACGCGCCACCGCGCCGTTGCTCCGCGCAGCTGCCGGAACCGCGCCGCTGCCGGACCGCACCTCTTCCGGAGTTCGCGCGCGCCTCGCCATAGCCCGCCGCCGTCGCAGCCCGCCGCGCCGGGACCACTGGTCGTCGTCGTCCCCATAACCGCGCCACCTCCTAGCGCTGGAGCTGCCGTCCGCGGCCTCCGTGTCGCTGCATGAGCCGCCATCGGCGGCCTCCGAGTCACTGCGAGCCGCCATTCGCGGCTGGAGCTCCATCCTTTTCGTCCGCGCAGCCGTCTCGCGGCTTCGCCTCAACCCGCCGCCGCGATCGCTCGCTGGCCGGACTGAGCTTGCTTGCGCGCCGCGCGGAGCTCACTCACCGCCGTCTATCTCTTTCTCACTCTTCTCCGATCTCTTTTCCTCCATTTTTCTCTCTTTCTCTCTCTTTTCCCTCTCATCCGATCTCTCTCTCCTCTTTTTCTTTCTTTCTCCCTCTTATTTGATTTGTTTTCTTCTTGAGGAAGAAAACAAATGTGCCCGCGAGATTCGTGCGGAGCCAAACTTGAGGCACATCAAAAACATATTTATTCCAAATTAGGCAGCGTACATCTCAAGGCACCATAAATATGCATACCACTACCACCTTATTTCACAATCTCGACACTCGTGCCACACGCATCATGAGGAGCATACAATGTATGTGATTTTAAAGTGACCACATTAAAACCACTATAGCCACTATAGCCACATTAAGCCGCTACCTCGGTCCCACGTCGGCACACGACTCGAGGCGCGTCCCCGTTCGTGTTTCAGCTCACCAAAATCCTCGCTTATACCAACTCGTAAAATAGCTCAACAATTAGCATAATAATCTCAAATTGGATATTCCTAAATAATACACATTACAGAAAAATATCATTCCTCGGTGTTTCCACCCGAGATTTGGACATACATATTCCGACGAATGGGTCTCACATACGACCTTGACCTGACACAAGTAAAATTTTCGGGTCGTTACATAAGTGGGGGTGAGCTAAAGAACCAATGGAGCTCGATAAGAGAGAAGACTCCCTCAAACACTAAACATGCAAATATTACCTATAAAGTAAAACAATTCTACACAAGAAGTAGTAAACCCAATTGTAAAACATTTAATGAAAAGTAATGAAAACATAGTTCTTGTTCGTAAAGGGGGTATAAACAATTTCCGAGTCCGTTATAACTTAAAGGTAGATTCATAATTCAATAAACAAGAAAGTAAGCATTCTTTTGACACCACATCATAAAAGAGGATTCGCAATTCGTAAATAAATTCCATTTATTCATGCAACAAGGTCAAATAAGAGATTTATCATAAAAAATATTAATGAATATAAATCATTGTTTCATTCAATGCATTCTAGCTAATGGTATGATTCGGTGACCGAAACACCCACTCTCGAAGTGATGTGAACCATTGGTGGTCACAATGGCTGTTGTGACCTCCACCTAGTTCCATCAAACCAATAGTAAGTGTTTTCAAGCCATCATCGATTGTGACCACTTGTGAACTTGATACTCTCTTTTTGGTGGGATCGTAACCACACCATTGCAATTCATGGCACATACCACTCTCTTTTGGTGGGCACAATGCCACACCATCGCTACTCGTAGTGCGGACCACTTTCTTTTGATGAGCATACTGTCACATCACTGCATTTGATCGAATAACACATGTGTTCACGCACATGCATTCCATAGATAAGCATATTCATAGCATTAACTAAATGCAAACCCAATCTCAAGTCTTTCAATATAAATGTGAAATTTCTATTTATCTAATATTCGAGCCACATTAAATGCACGAGCGAAGCTCCCCACTTACTTCGACTCGTCGCGACGCCTATAACAATTCTCGATATGCCTGGGGTTCGATGTGAACCTTTGCGCGACACTATACAATCCATAATACATCAAATATATAAATTCTTCAATTTAAAATTAAGTAATCTTTAATTTGTTGGTCTTTGGGGTCCACCAGTGCAGGTCCCACGTATTCGATGCCGTTTAGTGCGAGGAGTGGGACCGAACTAGTCTCCCTCGAGGACGCAGTAGCACCCTGTTTGTAAGTAGAATTTGTTCTTATCTTATATATATATATATACATATACATAAATATAATATATATACATATTACATATATATCTTATATGTTTTTTTTATAAATAAAGTGACCCGGTATATAAGGTGCAGGGGCTAGATTGGCTCCTGGATTTGAGCAAGGGCCAATTTAGCCCTTGGATGCGTTGGGCAGGGACGCTTGTGTCACAGGGCGGCGTCGCCTCCTCCTCTGGGCAACCTGCTCGGAGCTACGCCGAGGACGCCTCTGCCGGTGCCCTTGTTGTGGCGGCAGCCAATTGGCGCTACACCCTATTAGTGTTTGTCTCTCTTACATTTTTTTTAACCAACCCAAGTTTTCAATTAATCAAGATGAAAGAAAAAAACAATAAGGAAGATAATTGTACCTTCGAATACCACCATTTTGTATCACCAACACACCTTTTACACCCTTCCTCCCCATGTGGTTTAAGTTTTCAAACAAAAAGGGGTTAGGGCTTACAATTTAATTTATATAGTGGGACTAATTTAGTATATGGTTTGTGAAGTTACTAAATTGCCCCTAGGGCGCGTTTTTTGGGTTTCTGATCGTCACCACATCTCTAATTTTAAAGAACTTTCATCGTCGAAAGTAAAACTAAAGTACATCCTTAGCCCAACGAGTCTATTTGTAACGATTTCTTTTATGATCCATTTTTTAACTGATACAAATTCGCACCTGCGAAATTTTTTTGTATCCCTCATGAAATAAAATCTCACTCTGGATTCTAATTTCTCAATCGTATTATTTTTGTCCCACGGGTCAAAATTCATAAGGCATGTGTTGTATAGGCACTAATAAAGTCATTTTGTCTTAGCTACCTGTCAAATCCTTGTATCCTCACGAATTTATGGGGTATTCCTTTGCAATCTCCACTGAAGTCGCAATGGGCACTCAAGTCGTCCAACCAATAAGTAAAGATAACCATACTGAGATGTGATCTTGTGCCAATTTGTGTCGAAAATCATCTATGCCTATCTGGCAACAAATCCATACCGCCAACTGGTAGTAGGAACAAGGATAACTATTTTCTATAATATGAACATTAGCACACCATCTCTGTCATCATCTCGGTTACACATATTAATAAATGATTCATCATGTCGTTGCGACTTATCTGTGGAGGCTATAAATAAGTATATATAATATTCCTTTCTGGAATTGTAACTTAACATTATTGTTATTATGTGTTTATCGATGTTAATTTTTGTGGGTTCATCATTTAAGTTAACTCTTGACCAATGGTCCTCCTCGTAACTTTTTCGTCATATTTAACCATTTATTTACACGACAAGCTTTCATCCTTGGTAAACTGTGGAATAATCATCATCATCGCTATCCATAAGCGGCTTTAGCGGCTTTCGATACTCATTTGTATGCATTTTGTTACATCATAATTTTTGTTTCATACCAAAGTCTTCTATTGTAATCACTCGAATTTATGGAAACTTGTCGTATCGTGTCTTTGTAATAATCTACTCTCACGATCCTTGGTGACCATTTTAAACTCTTTTGATGTTGTCAAGGTTCACATTTATTACACAATCGTCTCTTATCGTCCTCCCGAGCTAACTCTTAGCTCTTATATTTTATTTAGAACTTCTCTCACTAAGAAATCAATGGTGGTTTAGCTTCCATGTTGTTTCTTGAGAATATATAACTCATACATCAGGTTTTGTCATTAAGGACTCGTAACTCACTATGATTTAATTATTTTAAGTTCATAATTCACCCTCAACATTTCGATTTTTGTTGCTTGTGTGTGTTACTACTGTTACACTTTTATTTTATTTTATTTTTTGAGTACTCAGTGAGTAAAGTACACGATTGTGTACTTAGTACTTAGACAAGCGTACTCGCACGTCATGCCATTTAAAGCTTTGATTCAATGGTATCCGAACTCACGTTTATACATACTTCGAGAATTTTCTTGCAACGCTAAGTTGGTGGTTTCCACTTTTAAAATCGCATTAAGCTTTCAAGCTTCCAAGTGTAAACTCCACATCCTATTTAACAATTTCTAACAGTGTCAAATTTAGAAGATCTCATATCCACCTAGAGGTACATGTTTTATAACTAGCTTAATATGTCTTCTTATCCTTCCTAGTTACCATATAGTTCATGTTACACAATATGAACTTTATTGGGAATCGGTCCTAGCTTAGGATTCCCAATTTTAAATTGTCAACCTATCATTTGGTTCGATCCTTCATCCTTCCCAAAATTGCCTAGTTAGGTAGTCTAAGTTCTTACAATAACGTTCACTCTTATCGAGAAATTTTGGGTTAATTTTCATAAGAAATTATTATGATTTCTCATGACGTCACTATTTTGATTTGAAATTCTAAGTTCATGAAAAGGGTATTCCCTTGCAAATCTTATGACTATCTTTCTTAATGTTTTCTCTCTTGGATTCATAATTTTTTTTCATACCACCTATTAAATTATTTGTCTTTCCACAGGTCGATCCTATCTTAGGATTCCCAATTTTAATAATCAACTCATCATTGACTTAGGTTAGGTGACATTAGTTACATTATTTATTCATTGACATTATTTTCATTCAACTACCATTACAATCATGTTAGCTTCCACTTTGTCTCAATAGCCGTTAGTTCACGTCTCCAATCACAAAGATATTTTTTTTTCATCGGGGTATCCCAAATTTTAATGATTCATCTATCATTAAGTTCATTATAATATCATTAACTATGACGTACGCTCTTTAAAACATACTAATCTGTCTCATACATATCATTTCATTTGGGGTTTCCCCTAATTATTCAATCATGGTACTATCATTGCGTACCCTTCATTCATTTCAAAATTAATTTATCAAGTCTTGGTTATCCCAAACTTTACGAGTTCAATTCACTTCTAATTATGACAGAACAATTTCTTTGATGCATTGGTTGCCCTTGATTTATATCATCTTAATCTTAGATTTTGAGTCCTTACAATTTCTACCTGGCAATGCGATCTTCACACATGGCTATTTCACTAAGATAGTCCTTGACTTGAGATTCTCATTTTTTTAATAATTAGCCCATCTTCGAGTGTACTAGTTTGACATTTTGTACTCACTAGATTTTCTAATTGAGTTATTTTCGAGGTATCATCTAATTTCTCATTCGCTATCTTGTACGTCAACTGCTTATGTTTAAAGTTAACTCTCAGTTTGTGGTCCTCATCTTTGATATTCAACCTATCGATGATTGGTTTAGATTTAACTTTATTTTACACAAGTTCGGTCAAAATTTGAACGTCGTGACTCAATCAATCAAGAAGTCAAATCTGAATCAAACCCTCTTTCAAAGTATCGAGTTTCTTCGAACTATTTTTTTTCAAGCTGAGATAAACTTATTTTACGTAAGTCATTTTAAACCCCTATTGCATTTTCAGGCAATTTGTAAAACCCTTTTCAAATCGATTTAGTCAATGTAACTCGAAAGTAAATTATAAACTCAAAAAAATTTGTATTCTAACCACGTCATGGTAACAAAGATCCAATCGATACGAAGCATTTTCATCAGATCAAAAACTTAGGATTCAGTAAAACTCTTTATGTAAGAGTCAAAATTGAGATGCCAAATCCTTGAAAAGCGTACAAGTCTATTCACTTTATCTTTTTTAATAGCACGGTAAACAAATAGTTCTCTTTTATACTTGTTCATGTTTTCAAGAATTTGTAAGAACAAATATGGTTTAACTTCAATAACTTCAACAATGTGCGATAAACATCAACTCAATACAATACAAAAATCATGGTCCAATATAGTCGAAAGAATCATTTTTTGAGAAAAATAATTTTCATGAAATGACATAATCCGATCCACAATACTAAGCTTCTTGTCGAATTTATATACCAATGGTTCACATCTTTAAGTAAGAGCTAGATGTTTTAAGAATACACATGACATCTCTATCTTGAATTAAGTTTTCAAATTCAGCTTCCAGACCGAACTAACTTAATTTGTATTGTTTGAACTAAAGATTCATTTGCATCCTTACTAGGATCATTAACTTATGTTTTAAACAAGAAATCGTAAATCTTAATTGTTTTAGTAAAGTTTCAAATGCTAAAGTTGATTCTTTGAAATGTGACCACGTCACTATTTTATTTTGTATATATAGCGTGGCGTCTTACTGCCCTTTCAAGCCTCATGATTCTTTTTTAAGTCTTTACTTGCTATTTTGCCAGTATAGGTGCATCTTGCCATGGAATCTCCAATCAAAGCTTATTCATTTTCTTAGATCCTTTCTTGTTGCATTCGTTATAGACATCCTTAAAGCTAGTGTGAAATCTTCTGAAAAGTTCGCTTCGATTTCCTTGTGTCATTCATTGTCATTCCCGTCTCATGGAACTAAAGTTCTTTGTCTTAAGAAAAGACAATTATCTATATATCTAACGATATATTTATATAAACAAGGTAGCAAATAATCATCACATTGAATCTTTGTCAAGTTTTTTTTGTCCCATCCCATCCTTAGATTTATCATTCATATATGGCTTTGAACCATTGTCCCATACCAATGATTCGTCTCATTTAAAGTTGAACTTTAAATCGTAAAGGCTTTATAAACTTAGGTTCCACTAATCTAACGTTTACTTAAGTTCTAATTCTTATGCTTTGATACCAACTGTGACGAAACTCCCCCGATCTAAGGTTGGGTCGCCTGACCCAAACCATTACCCAAGCCTGATACCTGAACCGGGCCTAAATAATGGCTTGTCATGCCTAATTCAACTTATGGAATAATCATAATTACAATATGGAAATAAAAATTGCAGAATAAAATATAAAACAAATCCATATGTCTACCAAAAAATTGTAACTGGGTTTTCATTTTGTGCAACCATGTAGGGTTATTAAAGGGCTCATAGATAACTTGACTACAAGGGAAATATTGTTCAAACTACCCAAAAGACCTATTTTAAAATATGACACAAGTTTAATACTTTCAAAAACAAATATATAGATATTACAATACAAGGCTCACATTAATAGAGAAAGCTTCAAGTTATCGCCTCTCCCTTTTCTCAATCTAGCGCCGATGTAGATAACTGAGATGTAAGTAGGGTGAGCTAAAGAACTAACGAAGCTCAATAAGAGAGAAGACTCGTTCAAACACTAAACATGCAAGTATTACCAATAAAGTAAAATAATTCTACACATAAATTAGTTAACCGAATTGTAAAGCATTTAATGAAAAGTAATGAAAACATGGTTCTTGTTCATAAAGGGGGTATAAACAAGTCCCAAGTCCATTATAACTTAAAGGTAGATTCATAATTCAATAAACAATAAAGTGAGCATTTTTTTGAAACCACATCTTAAAATAAGATTCGCAATTCGTAAATAAATTCCATTTATGCATGCAATAAGGTCAAATAAGAGATTTACTATAAGAAATATTAATGAATATAAATCATTGTTCCATTCAATGCTTTCTAGCTAATTGTATGAATCCGGTGACCGAAACACTCACTCTAGAGGTAATGTGAACCATTGTGGTTACAGTGGCCATTGTGACCTCCACCTAGTTCCATCAAACCAATAGTAAGTGTTTCCAAGCCATCGCCGATTGTGACCACTTGTGAACTTGATATCTCATGGTGCAGACTACTCTCTTTTAGGTGGGATCGTAACCACACCATTACAATTCGTGGAGCGGACCACTCTCTTTTGATGAGCATACTGCCATATTACTGCATCTGATCGAATAACACAAGTGTTCACGTCACATGCATTCTATAGATAAGCATATTCATACCATTAACTAAATGCAACCCAATTCCATGTCTTTTGATATAAATATGAAATTTTTATTTATCTAATATTCAAGCCACATTTAATGCATCAGCGAAGCTCCCCACTTACCTCAACTAGCCGTGACGCCTATAACAATTCCTGGTATGCTCGGGGTTCGATGCGAACCTTCACACGACACTACACAATCCATAATATATCACATAAATAAAGCTTCAATTTAAAATTAAGTAATCTTTCATTTGTTGGTCTTTTGGGTCCATTTGTGTGGGGCCCTTGTGTTCGGTGTCGTCCGGTGCGAGGAGTGGGACCCGACTAGTCTCCCTCGAGGACGCAGTAGCACCCCGTTTGTAAGTAGGATTTATTCTTATCTTATATGTATACACTTATACATAAATATCATATATGTACATATTATATATGTTATATGTTTTTTCTTAAATAAGGTGACCAGGGACATTTCGTCCCTGGTATATAAGGTGCAGGGGCCATTATGGGCCTTAGATGTATTGGGCAAGGATGCCTGTGTCACAGGGCGCCGCCACCTCCTCCTCTGGGCAGCCTGCCCGGAGCTACGCTAGGGACGTCCCTGCTGGTGCCCTCACCGGCAGCAGAAGCCGATTGGCGCCGTACCTTATTATGGCTCGTCTCTCTTACATTTTTTTTAACCACAAGTTTTCAATTAATCAAGCAGAAAGAAAAAGAACAATAAGAAAGATAATTGTACCTTCGAATACCACCACTTTGTATCACTAATACACCTCAATCTCACTTCCTCCCTACGTGTTAAAGTCTTCAAACGAAAAGGGGCTAGGCCTTACAATTTGATTATATAGTGGGATTAATTTAGTACTATAGGGTTTGTGAAATTACTAAATTGCCCCTAGGACAGGACTTTTGGGTTTTGGATCGTATAATCAATATGGATGATTATTAAAAGAAAAGTTAGAAGATTTAAATTGATTTCAAATAAAAGTGCATAAAACTAATTGAGGATAGAATTGATACAATATTGAAAATTTTAGGATACAATTGATAAATTTCAAAGGTTATGATAGAATTAATATAACTTGTAAAGGTTAGGATATTTTCGATCATTAGGCCTTTTTTAAGAGACAAATTTTGTATACATAGGGGTATATTCAATTGAGATTTTAATGAACTTTTGGTCACTTTCAATTACTAAAAATGTTTAGGTTTACTCAATTAAAACTTTTAGAGAGTTTATAAAAGTAAGGTGTATTCAATGTGAACTTTTGGGATATTCAATTTAAACTTTTAGAGAGTTTATAAAAGTAAGGTGTACTTAAGTTTTGGTGACTTTTGTAGTTTGGTTACAAATCTTGACTTTTATAAACTTTTTGTATAAAAATACACATAAAGAAATCTTTAACTTCTCCTTACCTCAACCTAGAAACTTTTAGAGACTTCTAATTTTTGGTGGTTCCCTTATTCAATAATGACTTCATTTTTCACAATGTACTTTTTTATCAATTGTTTTTATCAACTTCTCAACTCCACCTATGTTGTACACTATGCGCGCTACATAGCCGGTCCCAAGTCCGGATAAAGGAGGAGGACTCTGACGCCCATTTTTTCATACCGAAAAATGGGTAAGGGAGGTCCTAAACTCACTTTTCATACTCGAAAAGTGAGGGAGGGAGGCCTTAAGCTCATTTTCCATTCTTGGGAAATGGAGGAGGGTTGCGATAGGTTGACAGCCAGCGTAAAACTTTTGTCACTTTTCATGAAATGGATCAAACATATAAAAACGTTGGGGCGTTCCCACCTAGCGACGTGCTGCATCGGAGCCCGGGAGTAGTGAGAAATGAGCAAGGGTGTGTTTCACATCGCCGCCTGGGTGTGAAGAAAAATGAGCAAGGGTTCCCACACATAGGACGTGTGTGGGTAAAGAAGCTAGTCCCTTCACATCGTCACCCGGATGTGAAGAAAAATGAGCAAGGGTTCCCACACAAAGGACGGGTGTGGGTAAAGAAGCTAGTTCAAAACAAAAACAAAAACGAAAACAAAAACAAAATCATAGATACGAACACTAGATCTTTTAGACAAAATAGAAATAGAAAAGAAAAACAAATACAAAGGGGAGAAAAAATTCGTTTAGGAACATGGAACATAGGAATACTTATGGGGAAGTCAATAGAACTAGTAGATACCATGATTAGAAGGAGAGTCAATATTGCTTGTCTCCAAGAGACAAAATGGGTAGGAGAAAAGAGTAGAGAAATAAGAAGCACAGGGTTTAAATTGTGGTACACTGATATAGATAGAAAATGCAATGGAGTAGGAATTGTGGTGGATAATGATTATAAGGATAAGGTCGTATAGGTTAAAAGAATGGGGGATAAATTGATTCTAGTTAAATTAATTATTGGAGACGAAAAACTGAACATACTTAGCGCATATGCACCACAAGTAGGATTAAGCGAGAGCATCAAACGCAAGTTTTGGGATGATATGGATGGATTTATGCAGAATATACCATTAGATGAAAAGGTTTTTATTGGAGGAGATTTAAATGGGCATGTCGGGGTAAGTAACGATGGGTTTGAGAGAGTTCATGGAGGTTTTGGTTACGGTAATAGAAATGAAGAAGGAGAATCAATTTTAGAATTTGCTTAAGCATATGATCTTGTCTTAGCAAATACTAGTTTTAGGAAAAGGGAGTCGCATATAATTACTTTTAGTAGTGGTCATAACAAGAGTCAAATAGATTTTCTTTTAACAAGAAAAATAGATAGAAAACTATGTAGAGACTGCAAAGTAATACCTGGTGAAGCACTTACTACCCAACATAAGTTAGTAGTACTTGATATTAAGCTAACATAATGGAATAATATGAATAAAAGAGTTAGCGACCCTAGAATAAAGTGGTGGAACCTAAAACATAGTAAACAAGTAGAGTTTAGAGAAAAACTACTAAAGGAAAATATTTGGAATCTTGACTTAGATGCTAATACAATGTGGATAGAAATGAGTATTTGCATAAGGAGGGTGGGATCAAACATATTAGGTATATCTAAGGGCTTGGGACCTCCAAATAAGGAAACATGGTGGTGGAACGAGGATTTCCAACGAGCAATTAAGACTAAAAGAGAGATGTATAGGAAAATACCTAAGTGTCAAGATGAAGATGCGTACAATCAATATAGAGAAGCTAGAAAACAAGCTAAAAAAGTAGTTAGTCAAGCTAAAACAAATTTCATGGAAGATCTATATACAAGGTTAAGTAATAGAGATGGCGAAAAATATATATATATAGGCTAGCCAAATCAAGAAATAAAAAGAAACAAGACCTAAGTCATGTAAGATGCATTAAGGACGAAAATCGAAATGTTTTAACGCGCGAGGAGGATATTAAGGAGAGATGGAGAAGTTACTTTGATAGTTTATTTAATGATAGCCAAGTTGATACTATAATAGATGAAAACCCACACCAAGAAAGAAATGTAAACTATACACGCAATATTAGAATTGTAGAAGTTAAATAGGCATTGAAAAGAATGATAATAGGAAAAGCATGTGGCCCAGATGAAATACCCATAGAGGTTTGGATATGCTTAGGAGAAATCGGATTGACTTGGTTAACAAAACTTTTCAATAAAATTTTAAAATCAAAACGGATGCCAATGGATTGGAGAAGAAGCACGCTTGTGCCAATCTTCAAAAACAAAGGAGACATTCAAAGTTGCTCAAACTACCGGAGAATTAAACTTATGAGTCACACTACGAAACTGTGGGAGAGAATAATTGACAATAGGCTAAGGAGATAAACAATAATATCAAAGAACCAATTTGGTTTCATGCCTGGGAAGTCAACTATGGAGGCGATTTTCCTTGTAAGACGATTGTTAGAAAAATATAGAGAAAAGAAAAAAGATCTTCATATGGTATTCGAAGATTTAGAAAAAGCATATGATATGGTCCTTAGAGATGTTCTTAGGTGGGTTCTAGAAAGAAAAAGAGTGCATGCTAGATACATAGACACTATTAAGGATATGTATGATGGAGTAGTAACGAGTATAAAGACATTTGGAGGAGCTACAAAAGAATTTTCCATTACGATAGGACTACATCAAGGATCGGCTTTAAGCTCATATCTATTTACTTTAGTTATGGATGAACTAACTAGACATATTCAAGAGGATATACCATGGTGTATGTTATTCGCAGATCATATTGTCTTAGTGGATGAAACCAAAGATGGAGTGAATAGGAAATTAGAACTCTGGAGGAATACATTAGAATCTAAAGGCTTTAAGTTGAGTAGGACGAAAGCTGAATACATGCACTGTGAGTTTGGAAACACTAGACATCGAGATGACGGAGTGGTAAAATTAAGGGAAGTAGAAGTTCCTAAGGTAAACCACTTTAGATACCTAGGATCAATCATACAAAATGATGGTAACATTGAAAATGATGTCACACATAGAATTCAAGCTGGATGGAAGAAATGGCGGAGTGCAACAGGGTTGATTTGTGATCGACATGTTCCTACTAAGTTAAAAGGAAAATTTTATAGGACTGCAATTAGGCTAGCTATGCTCTATGGAAGTGAATGTTGGGCGGTAAAGCAACAACAATTACATAAAGTGAACGTAGCAGAAATGAGGATGTTTAGGTGGATGTGTGGTAAAACTCGTAAAGATAGAATAAGAAATATAGAAATTCAAAGACAAGTAGGAGTAGCACCAATTGATACAAAGATTAGGGAAGGGCGGTTGCGATGGTTTGGTCACCTACAAAGACGGCCTACAAATGCCCCAACTAGAAAACTTGACTCAATAGAAACTGTAGAAATTCAACGAGGTAGGGGCAGACCAAAGTTAACATGGGATGCATTAATTGAAAGGGACTTGAATGGTTTGCAAAGCTCACCATCAATTGCACTTAATCGAGCACAATGGAAAAGTTTGATCCATGTAGCCGACCGCAGTTAATTTGGCACTGAGGTTATGTTGTTGTTGTTGTTGTTGTTTTTATCAACTTCTCCAACCACTTCACAAATCATGGATTTCATTCACTACAAAAAATAGTAGATCAGAAACAGAAATTTCCGTCTCTGATTTGCATAAATTCCGTCTCTAATTCAATTCTGCAACGGAACAGAGACGGAATCTATTCCGTCTCTAAAATCGTCGTCGCTGATTCAATCAACAATGGAAATGTGTTTTCGTTGCTGATTAGAGACGGATTAAAGACGGAATTTAGAAACGGAACATAAATGGAAATTCTTCTGAAGGGTACAATTGTAATTGCATTCCGTCTCCGATTAGCAACGGATCAGAGACAGAATTATTGTATTCCGTCTCTGATCCGTCTCTGATTAGCAACAGATCAGAGACGAAATTATTGGATTCCGTCTCTGATCCGTCTCTGATTAGCAACGGATCAGATATAGAATTATTGGATTCCGTCTCTGATCCGTATCTGATTAGCAACGGATCAGAGATATAATTATTGTATTCCGTCTCTGATCCGTCTCTGATTAGCAACGGATCAGAGACGGAATATAATAATTTCGTCTTTGATCCGTTGTTGATTCATGCATCTATTCCTCGAAAATTAGAGACGGAATAACAATTGAATCTCTGAATTCCGTTGCTAATCCGTCTCAATTCCGCTTTGTTTAGGTCTCAATCCAAGCACATTTAATCTGCCAATATATAATACAAATCATAGCTAAATAATATATTGATATTGCACAGTTTATATAAACTTAACATATCCTTAAAATTATCTTTTCTCAATGTACTGTACACGAAACAACAAAACAATCTAAAAAGTTTCTATTTCGTATCTTTCTACAAAAGTAAAAGCAAAAATTGTTCTAAATGAAAAAAAAAATGAAGAAGTGTTCCGAGATTATATAAAGTTGATCGTGCTTCAAAAAATACTTGACTTCGTACAAAACACCTGAAAAAAGATCAAAAAGAAGAAAATCACTAAATTATACAAACAATAATAGGAATATAAACAATATTATGGGAGAACTACGTATCATCGCAAGCACAAGTGTATGAGCCAAACACAACATAAATAAAGTAATAAAGAAAAAGAAATTCATCATTATCCAGAAGAAACATGGTGTTAATTAGCAAATTATCTCTCGCTCCAAACAATGACATGAAATTTAGTTCTAGATTAACACAAACAAGAGTCAATTGTTCTCGATGCTCCAAAAAATTAAGAAGACGATATACAAAACGAAATTAAAGTAGACTGAAACAAAAGATAGAACACAAATTAAAAGTAAAGAAAACTAAAATAAAAGACTCAATAAGATAAACAATGTGTAATGGAAATATGATAAATAAATGATACAAGACAAGTACCAATTTTCGTAAGTACTTCAATATTAATAACTATTTCTTTTTAGAGACAAGTGATGTTCATGATCTTCAACACATTATTACAATGAATGCATTTTGAAAAAAACTCTAAGTCTTAATTTCCTACAATGCAACAAAAAACATTCAAGAGAATCAATAGCTAGAAGAAAGTTCTAACATTCAAGTGAATCAAATATAATTATAGGACAGGAAACTATAGTTTTGACATAAATTCTTCAGCAACACATAAATTTCAAATTGCCCAATCAAATGTTAATTAGTACATAGTGTTGAATAGTTATTTTCAATCACTTCAGCTATAGCATCGAAGATATTATTTGGCCCTGGGACTTATGCAAAGTGATTGGTAATCGCCACTTTTGTTGTGAGTTTCTGCCCAATCTTCCAATGTGGTTTTCTTGGGAACCACTACTGCTACAAGAAACGACTTGAAACTGTTTCCATAGACCCAAATCTGCATTCCATCAAGAAGTGATGAAGCCGGTTATTGTTAGATACAACCCAAGAAATAAACCCCAAGTATGGATATCATTCAATAAAGTTGTACTTAACCATTCAAGCTTGCTTTTATCCCACTAGAGAGGAAACAATATAGACTCAAACAACAAAACAAAGCTGGTAAGTCTAATCCAGCAACAAGAAGGATGAAGAATTACTTGCAATACATGTAAAAAAAGAAATTGTAGGTACCATACCGAATCAATAATAGGGCATCGGTTGTATGTGTTTTCAAGGTTCTCAACAACAATGTATTCCCCCTGGGATAGCTTAAAAATATTCTTCTTTCTGTCAATGATTTTCATAGCTCCATCAGGCTGCCATTCTCCAATGTCCCATGTGATATTCAAAGTTCATACACATAATTTAAAATGAAATCCTAGTTCATTGGAACAACTTATCAAAAAAAAAAAAAATGCTGAAATATCTAATGGGAAATTAAAGATCTATCAAACCATCAGTATGTGAGTCTGCATTTCATTTTTAATCACGCGTAACCCTCAAACCATCAGAGATCGGCCTATGCACGCGAGAGAGCAGAGGGCGGTGATGGGAGCGGTGAGCAACACATCGAGCAGAGAGCGGTGGATCGGTCGGTGAGCGGAGAGAGAGCAGAGAGCAGGGATCGGAGAGAGAGCAGAGAGGGAGCAGAGATCGGTGAGCGGTGAGCGGAGAGAGCGGTGACCGGGCACAGAGAGCGGTGACGGTGAGAGCAGAGACCGGTTAGAGAGAGAATGCAAAGAGCGTTTAGGGTTGAGCGAGAGAGAAAGAGAGTTGAGAGAGAGAGAGAGAGAGATTTCGGTGAGGGTTGTGTTGGTCCCCATTTTTGAATCATTGAGATCGAAGCATGCACGAATCTCGAGACGCAACGGACGGTTGTAAAAAATTAAAGTTTTGGTGGGAAAGTTTGCACCATTTTTTGAGACGGAATTTAATTTCGTCTTTATTTCCGTCTCTGATCTCTATATATTCCGTCTCAAACCATTTTTTTTAGCAACGGAACTCAATTCCGTTGCTAATTCCGTTTCTAAATAGCCATTTTTTTGTAGTGATTGCTCACTCATTATACTCTAATGACTATGTTGATGAAAATGAAAATGATGTCGTTATTAACAAGAACTTATTCTTGCATTATTGTACATTTTTATAGGATTTTCTTACAAATAAGTTTCGTTTATTAAGTATATAATTATAATCTCAAAAAGTGTAATATTATTATTTTTGGAGAAAATAATCATATATTTTTTTTTTCAAATGCAAGAAGTGCGTTTTAAGAAACACAAACTATTATTCTTAAGAAAAAAATATAAGTTTTTTTACTTAAATAAAAAAAAGTGCAAAATTCTTACACACAATAATCTTACTTGGTTTTTTTTTAACACTAAAAGATGGTTCATTTACATATTTATTTTGTTGATATTTATTTACTTATTTGTTATGTTACTATCTTGATAGTAATTCATTAATATTTATATATAATTTTTTATTAAAATACAAAAAACATTTTTAAAAAATTAGTAACAGTTCTTAAGAAAAAGAAATACAATTACTCATCTATTTTTATAATAAAGTTTAAATATTTGTTTATGTTGTAAATGTAAAGGAAAAATGGATAACCCTTCCTATCCCAACCTTATGTAACACTTATTTAATTGTTAGTTAATATTGTATTATATGTAAGAGTAACTTGTGTCACTTGGTCTTCATCTCATTATAACCAAAATGGCTATATAAAGGGGATCTTTCTATGTAATGCATACACCATGATAGAATGAAAAAGCTCTCATTTCTATCATCTATTTTCTTGTTTTATTTTCTTGTTCTTTGTTTACTTTCCTAGCTTTAGTTCTAATTAGTTTTACAATACGTTATCAACACGAGTCTCTACCCCAGGCAAAAAAAAGTCTTCAATTAGTTCAAGAAGATCTTCTAAGGAGACAAAGTTGGATAGGAAGGTATAATTTTTTTTGCTTAATATATAATTTAATTTTATTATGATTATGTTTGATTAACTAGATTATTAGAAAAGTAATCTAGAATTCCAACACGTTTTGTTGTTATTATATAAATTATTTATCAAAGTATATCAGATATCACACTATAATCCCGAAAAAATACTAGCATTTAAAAATAAAAGAAAAATCATAAGCATAGTCATCTGCATATTTTCTTTAATCATGTCTAGTCGTGGATCAAATGATCGCATAAGCAAAATGTTGCAATGCATGGGTGCTTATTATATATAGGTACGTACATGATACATGAACAGTAGTACACATTAGAAATTCCCAAATATATGCTAATTATAATATATACCTGATTATTATATACCTAGTTATAATGTTGGTATTGGCTTTTTATTATATTATTGGTTTACATATATACTTATTAGTATCAATCGTTTGGTTTACATATATACATTATAAACACAACAAAACATTATATATATATATATATATATACGGTATTGTTAATTCATCAGTTCATGAATTCACTTCTTATTAATTCTATTATTGGTAACTAATGTAGTGCATGCATTCAATATTAAAGACAAATATTTTCAACTAATTAATAAGTTGTATGTTGAAAATGCTAGACTTGGGTATGGTATTCTTAATTTAATTATAAAAAAAAAAAGTAAAACAAATATATGTAACTGGTCTTGCTTTATAATTAAGTAATATATCATATATTTATGTCAAGGTTTAATTGTAATTACAAGAGGCGTCTATATCTATATCATGCTTCTTTGTTAAAATTAAATTTGTGCGAACTTTGTTATTGATTTCGAAACATAATTGTGCACACACCATTAAAATGTACTTAAATTGGTTAATGTGGCAAGGTACATATACACTTGTATTCTTAATATAATATATATACGATCTTAATTTAACACCATTCCAATGTTGCATTTTTATGAACTATAAAAAAAAAGTTGTCACCTTCACACTGTTCGCATCCACTCATGTGTTACTGCTCTCATTTATATGATTAGAGTGTACCATCAACTTCAAAGCTAGAATGACTCTCCAAATGAATAATAAAATGCTAATGAACAACGAAGTACTATTAGTAAGCATTTCATGTGCAGCTTTAACAAGTAGTGTTTTTTTAGTATGGTTTATATTTTATTACATACATCTTCTACATGTGAATATATTATTTTGAACTAAAGGAAAATTAGAAAATGCGGGGATACTAGACAAGTTCATCTGGTGGTAACAACGTCATGTATTGTTAAATGTTTTACAAAATATTAAGAATATATTATCTATATATGACGCATTATATATACACGTTACGTTGATCGCTAAAGTATGTTTTTAGTTGCGACTTTATGATATTTTCTACACCGGAAATAAAAATCAATAATTGACGCATAGTTTTTCTAAAAAATTTATTAATGATTAGTTATGTTATATTCTTGATTTTTATAATACAAACAATACTCTAAGTTTGAGTTGATATTGGGCAAGTCTTGTCCCCTATAAACTAAACATTGAAAGGGAGGTGAGTTATCCCATTCGAGGAGGCATGGTTGTTAAGTAGACTTCGTCTCGCCACCCAACCTGAAGGTTGTCCCATCAACTCATACAAATAGTAGGTTTTATGTATAAAACAATCAAGTTATGAATATGGATTTAATCGTATACTATCTATTTTACATACAAATGAGAAAACTATTTACTATATTTTCAAAAACACTATATTTGATTGAATATATATGTTGCCTTAATATTTTTGACAAGACATAGCCTCGGTATAGATGTTCAAAAATTGCAATGAATAGAGCATCTCGTCGAATTTCTATAATTTATATTTGCATAGGTTAGAGCATCTATGCAAGGTTGTGCGTATAACACTAATATTTATTCGCCAATATCTCTATAGATATTTGAAAAGTGAATATTTCACTTTTAACATCCTTTCACCTTATGGAGTTATGAATATAAAACCAAATATTGGTGATGCTCCAAAAGGCTCTAAATGAGTGGCTGGGTCTCGAGCTACAAAATTAAATAAGTCAATATGAATTATAATTTTGTAATTTTAATTACATCTTCATTGAGGCTATGCAAAAATATGACTGATGAGGCAATGATAAAAATCAACATGGTATGCCTCGATACATATTATTACGTGCAACAAAGTATTAAGTTCGTTTATCAATTCAATATGAATATTATGAATGGATTTATTGTCTCATGGTAGCTGAGTAAAATAATAAGATATTATATATAATATCATTCTCGTCCAATTGGTCAAGCTTCATGAAGCACATGTGCGTTTATAAAATAACCATGGTCATAATTATATAATTATGGATGTGAAAAAGTGAAAGGAATTGGTAAAGGTCTTGTTAATAATTTTATCGAAAGTAGAATAAAAGTGGTGCATCACATAAAATATGAAGGACAAATTATTGACAATGAACATGTTCAAAATCGTTACAAACTATGTCAAGTATGAAAGGCCATCAAGCCTAAATTTTGTCATATACATGCCCAAATATTTTGGAGATCTCTACCAAGCCAATCAAATGCTAAATTATGAATTTTATGGCTCATTAAACACATTGAGATGTGTTCAAATCATTACCTAAATAAAGGCAAATAATACATGTCTTGTTCATTTTGCTACATGCACATTATAATATAAAAAAGAATATTTCTCAAATTTGAACTTAGCGGAAGCTAACGTTTAAGTAATATCTGGTACAACAATTATATTGTTAATACTCTATCCATAAGAAATATACTCAGAATAATAAAGAATTTCTCTATATGATTATGATTTAATCTGAGAATGAAGTCCCTGGCTTTACCATCTGGAATATAAAAGGCATATTAAAATGAATATCAATAATCAAATGAAAAAATATTGTAAATTGGAGTGGACTAATCATCAATAATGCAAAAAATATTTTAAATTCGCATGGACATCCTTCATGGAACCTTATTTATTATCAGCTGGTGATTATCTCAAGGCAAATCAATAAGAGACTTATATTGATTTAACACTCCATTAATCATATTATAAGATGCTTTGAGCCCTTAATTGGCCTAATAATATATTTATTTATAACATATCTTGATAATTGTCACTTTATTCAAGCAATTTTCCCTCCATTATGCGGAGATATAAGCCAATTCAAAAAAGTAATGGCATGAAATTGCTTGAAACGCATCAAATGTATTGCATTGTGATCCATGTATAAATTTAATATGAACTTGATGTTCAAAGGATCATTGATTACTAATAAGATGTAATTGTTAATATAAAAGAGTAACATAATCATATGTTCTAGCATTAGAGGTTCATATAAGAAATGATGTATGCGTGCAATAAAATGCACATGAACCACTAAATGCTTAAGGTGTAAAAGACCAAATTTTGTATTTTTAAATTACTTGCAATAATTTGTTGCAATTTAATATATGATGTCTCGCTCATGTGAACATGAGGGAGAGAATCAAAAGAGTTATTGATTAGTACATTGCACTCTTTTTCCTTTAGCTATTATTTTATCCCATCGGAATTTTCCATACGAGGTTTTTAACAAGGCGATCCTAACAATATTAATACTTCATTATCAAAATTGATTAGTATATTGTACTATTTTCCCATAGCTATAATTTTATCCCACTTGAGATTTTCCGAACAAGGTTTCAAATGAGGCAATTCTATCAATATCATACTCTATATAAACATTGATGAGAATGATGTATACTTTTTCCTTTGCTGGGTTTTTTCCAACAAGATTTTTCTTAGTAAAAGTTTTAACGAGGCATATTCTCTTAGCAAATGTCATTCAAGGGGGAGTGTTGTAAATGTAATGGGAAAATGGATGACCCTTCCTAGCCCAACCTTATGTAACACCTATTTAATTGTTAGTTAATATTGTATTATATGTAAGAGTAACTTGTGCCATTTGGTTTTCATCTCATTATGACCAAAAGGGCTATATAAAGGGGTTCTCTCCATGTAATGTATATACATCATGATGGAATGAAAGAGTTCTCATTTCTCTCCTCTATTCTCTTGTTCTATTTTCTTATTTTTTGTTTACTTTCCTAACTTATGTTCTAGTTAATTTTACAAATATTTATTTCAAATCGTTCTAGGTCTGTCTAAACTAAAAATGCATTGGTTGGACTTAAAAACTAGTCAAGACTCAAGCATGTGTGCTTGACTTAAAATAGTAGTTTCAACTATGAAGTACGAGTAAAGACAAGGAAGTCACTTCCAGGTGGAGTTATATAACTTTGTATGTTGGTGTTTTTCTAAAAGTAGGGTAGATTTACATTTTAATTCACAAAATAGGGAGATTTTTTTTTATTAACCGAAATAGACAATAACGCCTTTTCAAAAGGCGTTATTATGTGGTTGGTTTGGTTGGCGGTGACGTGGCGGTGACGTGACATGGGTTTGTACCGATAGCGCCTTTTGAAAAGGCGCTATCTGTACATGTGGCCGCCATGTGACCGCCACGCCAGCGCCACTAGCCACATGTATAGATAACGCCTTTTGAAAAGGCGCTATCAGTACAACCCCATGCCACGTCACCGCCACGTCAGCGTCAACCTCACAAATAATAATTAAAAAATTCAAATTATGGAAAAATTAAATTGATTTATATAAACTATAAATTACAGAAAATAGATTAAAATATATAAAAATTATGGAAAATTCTCGAAAAATATGAAAAATAGGGAAAGCTAGAAAAAAAAAAGTTCGAGACCTTTCGGGCGTTTGGCACCCCGGTATAATTCGAAAAAGGGTGCTAAAAACTTAATTTTTATGAAAATAAAAATGACAAATCTATAATCACATACTATAATTGCATGTAATGCGACCCTAAAATTTTAATTGGTATAAATAGACACCAGGGACGTAGGAGTCAGGTGCTCAAATCGAGGCGTGAGCGGGACGTTTTGAGGACGAATTACGAATTTTGAGGTAAGTAAACTAGTTGGAAATGAGTTTTCCCTATTTTTCATATTTTTCGAGAATTTTTTCCAATTTTTTCATAATTTTTATCTATTTTAATCTATTTTATGTAATTTACAGTTTATATAAAATCAGTTTAATTTAATTTAATTTTAATTATTATTTTATCAATGGGGGTGGATGTGCCCGTGCGGCCGAGGCGTTCTTGATTGGCTGCGTCGTCGCATTGGTTGGTCACCGCGAGCTGCTTGGCCGCGTCGTTCTCGGCCGCTCTGTCCCTCGCCGTTGGCCGTCATCGTCGTAATCGAGTGATCTCGACAATTGGATATGCATCGTGTTGCGTGTAGCGCGAGTATCGAGATTTTGAAATGAGGCGGGTTGGAGCCTCGAGATGCGCTGGCCAGTTGTTGAGTTGTCTCGAGATTCGTGTTGCACGAATCTCGAGGACACTTTTGATTTGTAATAAAAAATAAATTAAAATGAAAATGTATATATAATATATACATTAAATTTATATATCTATCATATATATAAAAGCACGAATCACAAATTTTTGAGTCGTAAGCAAATTTACTTTGTTATCCCTCTCCCACACAATTTTTTTTCGAGCGTTGTCCCTCTCCCATGCAAAGATGATAAAGTTTCGCTCTTGGGGAACCGTAATCTCACGAACTTCCATCGTAACCAAAAAAACACAAAACAAGAACCGTAATTAAGAACAACAGATAAAGCAAACGAGATCAAAACACGAGTCGTCATCATGCGGCACCGAAACCATCTCCAACTCTAAAAAACCGAGCGGATCCAACCGACTCTAATGAAATTAGGGTTTTGATTCTGCGATAGCGATCGCGACCTCGCCGAGCTCCACCAATGTCGCTCCCGAATTTCTCAGACGGAAACGTCGCGGATTTGCTCGACAGCAGGAACATACGCGCTCGCCATGTAATTCGATCCGATCCCTCTTTTTGTTGGAAACACTGTTGAGTCGTTCAATTGTTGCAATAGATTTATTACAATGGGTGTTTTTGTCATTGAGTTAGCTTCTATTTGATGTTTTGCTTGTTCAAGACATGAATATGAAATGTTCAGACCTTTCTGAAGTTTATTCGTAAACTTTTGATAGCTGGGATTTCATCTATTCGAATACGTGATGGCTGCGGGATCCGGCATCATTCGGTAATATGGCGGTGAGTCGAAGACCATTTTTCCAGTGCCAATATTTGCATTCTCTTTGGTGATCCCACTTTTTGGGGACCCTTGTTAGTTCTTCTTTGATATTTGACTTGAATATGAGCGTAATCGTAAACTTACCTTGGAGTGTTGTTTTCGTAACGTGGTTGCTGCAATTGAATTGTTTTACATGTGTAGGCATATCTGTTTCTTGTAAATGTCTTTCTTATTTTAATGTGCTATGCGAGTTACAATAAATCTGTCAAGACCTCTACAATTTATATGTTTAATTCGCTGCGTTTGCTTTTTGCAATCTTTAATGTGAGCCAAATATAAAAGAGCTTTAGTTCCATTATTGATGTCCATTCATAACTTCATTCTCGCTTCCTTCCAAAACTATGAAATTGATGTAATAGTTTCTCTAATCAAACATACTGATTCTTTGAAGATTATTCCCATTGCAAGTTCTTATTGCGCCTCCTGGATATTGTCCAAAGTACGTTAGTCTAGCACATCCCATATTAAGCTGTTGTATATGCTTCATCAATTGTCGCTTGCTTCAGGTCTTGAAAGTATGTTGGTCAAATCTAATATTTGTTTCTTGGTCTTACGATTACTGCTTTCGTGATGTCATTGATGTTCCCTAATTGTAAGGGGCTTGCGCAAATTCATAAACGAGGTGTGTTCTATGTTAAACATTTTTGCATCATGAGTTTTTTCTTTGAGCTATCTCTTGATTGTGATTACTCTATGCAGGTGAGGCGGGAGCTTGAATAGGGAATGATGTAAATCTGGCTATTTTCAATTTTGGTGGACAGGTCTGACATTACATTCGCATATATTAATTCCTCCTATATCTGCATAGATTATTGGTCGACATAAAGATAGCTGTCGGTATTAGCAGTGGAAGTTTATGATGCTCTACACTCCTCGAGGTGCATGTAAAATGACAGTAATTCGTCTATGGTTTTTGTGTTACTTTTGTATATCTCTTGCAGCCTGCAGGCTGGAAGTTAAAGAAAGAATTTTTGCGATGGTGGCTATGCTGGTGAGTTTTATTGTAATTTTTTTCTGATTCTTTTGTCGATGTTGTATAGAAGTTGGAGCATTCTTTTGATAAATCTAATAAATTCTTACTACTACTGTAGGATGAGAGCGAAGGAAAACCAAGACCTTCCTCCAAACTTTATAAGACTTGCTAAAGATGTGTATACACGATATGATAGCAACTTACATTGCATGATTGGTATTTAGATCAGTTTTTGATTGGTATCGAAATTAGTTTACAATTCTTTGATCTTATGTGGTACTTTCTCTGTTAGGAAAAATCGGATATGGAACGATCGGTGAAGCTCTAGCATACAAAATACCTTTTGTCTTCATTGCGAGAGATTATTTCAATGAAGAGCCATTCTTGAGAAACTTGTTGGAGGTTTAGCTTTGATTGATGTTTAACACTTCGCCAATATTCCTCTTGTTTGCTCATCCTTTTCTCTGGGTAAAGTAATTTGCATGGTTGAAAATTATCTCAAGTTTATAATGTACTCATATCTTTCTTTATGCCGGTGTTACCGAGGGGTGTTGAGATGCCTATAAAGGATATGTTTTCTGGGTATTGGACGCGGCACCTTCAAAATGCAATTAATCTGAAACCTTCTTATGAAGGATGCACTAATGGTGGTAAGGTATAAATCTTATCATTTCACGCTTTTCATTATTTTTTAGACTTTCACGTCGATCCGTTCCATGTACATTGTTTTATTGGATTTATAGCAGCTCTGTTAGGTACTCGTAATATACGATATGAATATTCTCTCGTATATTTATTGGCAATTCGCAATGACTCTAAAAGCTGTTTATTTTCGTCTTGTTAAATTTTAGGTGGTGGCTCGCGTAATACGAGGACATAGCTATTGCAAAAAGTTATGCTCCAACCAAGGTAAACACTTTTACGATATTTTGTTTCAATGTCTATCAAATTACTTCTACCACTAATTCTCAATCTGTTCATTTTTTTTTTTTTTTTTTTCATTTTTTCATGATAGATCAAGCTCGAGTATCCTTTCTTTCTTCCTCGAGATTCACAACTAAGTACTATACGAGGCTATACTAACATTTACCATTGACACCTTTTTAGCGCGTTATTCTTGCTAAGATTGCTATTCTATGGTGCTCTAGCTACGCAGGACCGGCCTCAGTTTCCAATGCATCAACAAGCTGCATAGATGACAGGACCTTATATGTCGACATTCTCTCTCTGTTGTTTCACGTTGCGGCGTTGCGCTATTGCAGCAACATGGAATTAGTTCCAGTTCTTTCCTCATACAGTCCATTCAGTGAGTGAAGCAAGTGGCATCATTTAAGCTGTGAGATTTGGGGGTTGCCTATTTGAGACTCTTGAAAGTTTGGGAACAAATTTATTACCTAATTGGAAAAATCAATAAGCATGTAAGAGAACAAACTCAAATTTTAGGGATTCTCATTAATGGGGTGAAGTTTAAGATTAATATTTGTGATTAATAAGTTTGAGATTAATATTTGTGATATAATTGAGATTAGGAATTGCGTTTTCCTTTTTTTTTTTTGATGAATTTAGTTTGGATTTTTGTGCATTGACTTGGATTTGTTGTTAATCTTGATGTTAGGTTGTTGTTGTTTTGATGTTAGAATCTCAATTTCTCCAGGTTCTAATGTTGATTTCGTGCTCGATTCATGGATCGATGCGTTTTCGCCTTTTTTTATTAATTTTATTTGGATTTTTGTGCATTGACTTGGATTTGTAGTTAATCTCGATGTTATTAATGTTGGATTTGTGATTAACAAGTTCGAGATTGATATTTGTGATTAACAAGTTTGTGATTAATATATTTTGTTCACATTTGAAATATATAAATGTTTGAATAATTGGATTAAATGAATTTTCAATTCTCCTTAACTGTAATGCATGGATTTAGCTTTTATTTATCTATAAAATATGAAGTATTATTAGCTTTTAAATTCTGTGAGAATCTTCCTTAACTGATATTTTATTCCTTTTCCCTTGGCACATGTCATAAATATATTAATTCTGTTAATGGACTTGTCTAATACTTTGTTGTGGATGTTATCTTCCAGATTAGAGAAGATGTAAAAGCAGGTGTTTATGTGGAGAATCTAACGGAAGAGTATGTCTCCACAATAAAGGACCTGAAACATCTATTGATAAAGGTGTTTGTTTCTATTTTTGCTTGATATCATATATTGTAATGTTAAATTCATTCTACTTATTTGCATTTTTAATATATTTTGTTTCATATAGAACGAGTAATAACATTACAGTAAATTCTCATAAAAATGTCATACAAAAGTAAAACGAGTAATAACATTATTATAGTTAAAATTGAAACAAATAAATTCTCTAAAAAATGTCATTAGTGCTGACACTAATGATATACAAAATATTATATTATGAGATTTATGTACCCTGGATATGGATGGTATTCCAGATGGCATAGCTGTGGGTACAAATAATCGTAGTAGATTGTTACATGTTTTGCTTGCTTTTGATTCTTACATGTTTTGCTTCAACACCCTTTACGGATGTTAACGAATGATTATAATTCGGCCCATCGATCCAACATGAGATTTCTCACCATCTATTTTTTCATGATCAACTGTACATAAGATATTGTCCTCAATACCCTTTTCAACGTCAAGTTTCCGCACAAGTGACATTGCTTGGTCAATGTCAACTTGGATACGCCTAGGTTCACCGATAGGGTGAGCTTTAGGGGCCATTGAAAGATCGTTTTCTTTATTTGGTCCCCTTCCATGCCTTCTCCTTTTGCTACCAGCATCTGCTTCATCTTCTGAGTTAAAATCGCTTGCTTGACCTGATTTGTTCAACAATGTTCCACTCATACCAGGACCTCTGAAGAGCAGAAGTAAATAAAAAATATATATATATATATATATTGTTAAGGTTGGGATCTGAAATAAACTAAACACAAAAGGAATAACACAGAGAAGAAGTGCAAGGGATGCAAAAGAACAGAACTTACAGATCCAACACTCCACTGCAAGTCGAGCAAAAAGTCCTTTGTAGTCTTTTTAGAATGTTCATTCCTCCTAAGATAATTTTCAAACAATAAACCGTTCAAAATTCAAAAGGTAGCATCCAACGTCAAATAGCAGCCATAACTCATAAAATGCACACATAATTAGACCTTCCAATCAACAACAACAACAACAACAACAACACAACATAGCCTCAGTCCCAAATTAACTGGGGTCGGCTACATGGATCAAACTTTTTCATTGTGCTCGATTAAGTGCAATTGATGGTGAGCTTTTCAAACCATTCAAATCCCTTATAATCAATTGATTACTCATGCCAAACATGCAAGATTATGTAGCAATTGCTTGTATAACTGCATCACATTGCTTTATTTTGATGATTAAGTTAACTATTCCTTAGTTTTGTTGAGTATGGAATATATAGTGGTTGTTTGCTTTCTTTAGAAGGTCTCTTAATTATATTTGTACAAGTGCTTGCTTTATGATTAAGTAAATTTCTTAAAGTTTTTTAGAGTTTTTGATTCTTACAATTAAAATTACAATTCACAATAATCAACCCATATTTCTAAGAAAAAAATATACAATAGATGGTAACAAAACTGTTTACTTATAAATCGTTGAAGTAACCCTTTATTAACAAAAAAAAAAAAAATTCGAATAAACTTAATTGTTATTTCGGATCCCTAAACAATATATATAAATAATGTTGCGGTAACCAAATGAATGTCACTTTTATAAATTACGTATATAATTTTAACATTCATCTTTGAGTCTTATTAGCCATACCTTTAAACTATTTATTATTAATTTTCAATTTTCTAATATTCTTTGTTGTTGTACTGTATATACAAATATCTTGTCAAAAATCTAATTCATGACAATTGGATTTGTTTTTAGATTCAAAGTTCACGTGCACGTCGAAGACAATACAGGGTCCACAACTTTTGTTCTATTCGATAGCATAGTGAAAAATATTATTGGTAAAGACAATGGCGAAAGAATCTTGAATGAGGCATCTTCGGTACATCTTTTTCTAATTTAGAATACAAAACTAATTGAATGCAAATGCAATATTTTATATAATCTATGTCTTCTTCATTTTTATGGTCCTTTTGTTCTAACTTATTTTTTGCTTATATTGTAAGGCAAACGAAAAGATTTTTCCAATAGAACTCTGCGAGATTGTAGGAAGAAGTTTTACTTTTAAACTAAAACTCACTAATTACAATTTAGCCAGTGGAAATGAAAATTTCACCGTTTCGAGTATATGTCATGAAGAATATGGAGATAATTTTCGTCATGATGAGGTATTTATTTTATTTTACAATAACTTACAAGATCACATTATATAATTTAATTTTACATATTGTCTTATTTTTGAAAATAATAGGGGAAGTTGTCAAATGATATTTCAACACATAAAGACAAAGTCGACAACAACAAAGAAGTCAACATGAAGAGAAAAAGTATTGATAATGAATTTGGAATAAATAAACGTCCAAGAAAATATTGTTATGTTGAGTAAGTTGTTTGAAGTTACATATTATTATTTAGTTACTTATGTATTTATAAATAAACTAATATAATGTGTTTCTTATGCAGTGATGACGAAGATGAAGTATAGTCAACATCATCTTCAACATGTTACAAAATACAAAAGAGTTTTTATATTTAATTTTTAGCAGTAGACATTTTATATTTTCAATATCATATTTTAAATTTATTTAGCATTGTATATTAAATTTAATATTTAATATTTATATTACATAGTTTGTTTAAACTCATAAATATTATTTAAATTTTTATTATACATTCAATTGCTTATTAAATTTACAATGTTTTAACTATAATGCGTGGAATGAAAACTAGATTTGCCTGCAATTATTAAGTTCAATGTTCTTCTAGATCGTGATTAAGATTTTGTTTGGCAAGACTTTCATGCTTAACAGAGTTGTCAATCTTGGGAATTTCCTCTCCTTCCTGTATTGATGATTTTTCGACGCCTTCAATTGTGTCTTGATGCATGCCTGCAACATTATTAAAAGCATGAACAACCTGAGTTTTCGACATATAATAAAAAAAACCCTGCAATACACCATTATTTAAGTGCGTAAATCCACTTATGCATATGCATCTATCACAGGCTGAGAATACGTCAATTTTTGACTTATGATTAAAATGTGTTGCCTCTGCTATTTAGAGATTAAAATTACACTTTGACAATCCAATCATTGAGTTGTCAACTTCTTGTTATGTTTACCTGAAATCTATCTTCTTTTCAATAGTGAGGTCACACTTAGAATCTGATTAAATAAGTTGTCTACGTTGTTTCACTCTTTAAGCAGCTTTTATTTAGGACCATCTACCAAGTTTCCTTTATGTAGTCGATCTACTGCTTGCTCTTTGACGACTTTGAATTAAAACCTTGTGACATAACTCCATTGAAGAATAATCTAAATGATCTCTCTTACTTTGTCAAATATTCAAAGCAATTTAGTGTTCGCCTAATCTTTTCGGAGTTATTCTTTGCGTACTCCTATAATCCATCAACAAAAGCAGCTGTCATTATTGACTCAGTTTGTTCTCGTACACCAGTGGATGATAAAGAAAGTTGTGATCAAGCAAATTCTGAGGATCCAAAATATGTGGAACCTCAAAATGCGGGTGAGGAATGGGATTTGCTTCACAAGGATTGTATTTATGCAGTTGAAGCCTGTGTGGAAGGTGAACTAAAACATTTTCACAAGGCTAGGTATATGCTTGAAAGGTGGATTGTTGCGTGTTGTTCAGCATTCATTGCTAGGGTCAATTTTATCAAATATGTTGCTGGTGCTTGGATGCTCATTCTTTGTGGTGGGATTGTATTTTATAAGGAGGAGAAGGTTTTTAACAAGGTATATAAGCAATAATGTGGCCGATCTTAACTAATTCGGGATTAAGGCTTTGCTATCTTTGTTGTGCCTATATGAGCAATTATATCATAACATGTTGCTTTTTCCCCTTGCATAGCCTTCATTGTTTTTGGTCTAAATTGAATGATTTTATTTTTAATGGCAGAGTGCTGGTGAACTCATGATTATTGTTGATGGTTGTCATGGGCCTACTGGTTTAAATTTGTGCTCCATTTCACTCACACTTGAGTTGCACTTTGGAAAGTCGAGTTAGCCCTTTCAAGGTTTAGCAGCTGCGTAATGCTTGTTGCTTATGGAGCCTACATTTTTATCAGCTGAAGAATTAAAAGAATCCAGTCATCCCCATAAATGATGTTAGTTTTGGAGGCCTCGTAGATGATGGGATTGAACAAAAAGAGATTGAAGTATCTAGGCGTGACTCTTTAGTTGGATTACATTGTCTACTTCTTGATACTTCTGTGTTTCGGAAAAGGTAGGTTACTTTTTTTTTATCTTTTGGTTATATTATGTCTCGTTACGTGTATAGTTTGGCATGCCAATTCATGTTTCTTTTCATTTTCTCTTGCCATGATTTTTTCTTGTTACATATTGATTCAGGATACAAGCTAGGAGTAGAAATTAGATAAAGAAATCAAATTTAATTAATCATCAACATGCAATGCAATTTCAAATCAATAATGACTATAGACTACTAATTGAAGGTAACTAACTCTAACCTTGGTGTGGCAAAAAAATTATGCGGACTTATTGGCCCATTTTTGTTCGGACCTTGATTAAATAGGGTTTGAGTTAAGTTTTCGATAGGACCCTCTTAGTCGGACTTTGGACCCTCGGGGATCTCAATTTGGACAATCAAGCCATTGCTATTATTTAAACACATTATAATTTGGTCTGAATTATTAGACTATGGATACCCACTATATATAGCTATACACTACTCCAACACATATGATATATTTGTTTTTGAGATGACTCAAATTTCTCATTACAATGATTTTTATTTGTACATCACTTTTTAAACTATAATGAGTACTGAATGGGATTATAATATGTATGGCAAGTTCATATTTATCATAATTTATATTATTGGAAAAATTAAATGTAAAAGTAGTTTTTAGTAATCCTGATTTGATTCACTCAAGCCCTCAACGATTCGTTACCAATTCACGATTTTGACAAGTATCTACCCCACTCACTACACTCACTTTCTCCTTTTGTACTTAATTTTCACTTTCTATACCTAACCCCAAATTAAATCATAAACTCATCTCATTTTTCCTTCTACTTTTTTAATTACAATTTTAAATTTTATTAATAAATTCTTAGAAATTAATTCCATGAGCGAAGCGGCTTAGTTAATCGTCGTGTAGCACGACATGAAACTAGTATATATATATATAAAGATTTGGATAAGAATAAAAGAAAAAGAGAGAAAAACAGTGAACGAGAGAAAGAAAAAAAGTGATCGGGAGAAGAGGAAGAAAGGGGAGGCGGAACTCCGAGCGCAGCAGCGGTGCACCGCGCGCCAGCGAGCGAGGAGGGCGACGGGTTGACCGGCAGCGGCTCGAGGCGGACGGCATGACGCGGGCAGCAGCGGCTCCAGATCTTGCGCGAGCTAGCGCGAGCTGCGCTGTGATGGGGACGGCGACCGGCGGTGGTCAGCGGCGGCGCAGCACGGTGGCGCGAGGCAGCGCCGGCAGCGACTCCGGCATTGTGGACCGCCACGTGGATCCACGTGGTCCGGGATATCCTTCATGTCCACGTGGCGTTACATCAGCAACAACGCTCTATTGGTGTCCACTTAGCCGACACATCAGCAATAACGCCTTTTGAATAGGCGTTATTGCTTAGTGTGAGAAAAAAAAAAAAGAAAACCCTCCTACTTACCTCTTTTAAAGTACAAAGTATTGTACTTTGGTAAATTTTTCTTGTACGTTGATATGGGTGATTGCACAATTGGGGTTAATAGGACTTTTTAGTACGTAAGTTGTAATGTGGTTACGGTAAGGTAACGAGGATATAAGATATAAGGATATCACGAAGGATGGAAAAAGTTAAATTAAACTCATGATTAACACTAAGAGCATAAAAGAAAGGATTTTACATGCACGATAAATTTTATCTGAGGTTTTGCGTATTTCATTTTGGCTTTGATAGAATGCTTAACTCTTCCTTCGATTTTATCTAATTTTCAAAGTTTTAAATTTGATCGATTATTGCTTGTTTATTAGGCTTAGGAAGGTTACTTAGAAGGTTGATAGAGCATTAATTTGGACGGTCTGAGATCCGGAGTATTAGTTAGTGAATTTAGAAAAAGCGACTCCATACCCTTAATTACATCTCTATTTTCTATCTCGTTACTCTTGACCACGTCCTACCTCTTGATGCGCCATTGCTGCTCATCTTGATCTAAGCTCTCAAAGTTTTATCAATGCTAACACTGTCACCTGTCCTATTACAGCCTCTCAAAGCTCCATTAACGTGAACGATACCTCTGACTAAAAGAATAAAATATCTTACAACATTGAACAGCGCTGTTGAGAAATGAGTTGCTAAATATGATTAAACACATAAGTAATTCATAACTAAATAATGTTTTTTAAAAATAAATTTAACAAAAAGTTTATTATATGTTGACACTACAACATTATTAATCTTATATTATTTAATAAGTTTTTAGAGGATTTTTTAAAATTAATAATATATTATAAAGTGCGTATTGATTAAGTTTTAACAATGTAGCTTTCAACAATATTTAGAGTGGCATAAAATATATATTTTCTTGTGGAGTCTTATCTAGGCAGTGGTCTATTTTTTGGATCAATCATCTTCGATTCAGTCTTGGGGCAGCCTTCCTCGCTTCGTGGTCTTCCTCGGATCAGTCTTAGTGATGCCTTCCTCGGATAATTCTTGGCGCCTAAAGATGCTTTTTAGCTGTGTTTATTCTTCCCTTGTGTTATCTTTCAATTTTTTTTCTTGTTTTTTTTATCTTTGTCCCAATAGAGAGTGACCAATACCGTTGGAGATGCTGCATCTTAACTAAACTCAATGAACACTTTATTAATGCCGAAATTGTTAAATCATAATGTTGAAGTAACACATATTTATAAACTCACGTAAACCTAATTGGAATAGAGACGAAACTTACTCAAACTTAAAAACTCAGTTCGTGTTGCTCCACTTTTCCTGCATTGCTTTGCAACTTCAATTGTCTTGGTGTTTGACGCGCGTGGAATGAGTCAATAAAATAAAGTTTCATAAACCAACTATTTTGTAGAATAGTGGCAAATTGTCGATCCCACATAGATTGATGATCTTTTTAAGATTAAAAATAACAAAAAGGGAAAATCGGGGGGTTTAAATAAATAATTTAACTAACAAATCTGAAATAAACTAAATAACTAAAATAACTTTGAAAACAAATAATGAACACCTAAGTAATAATTAGGTCTAAAGTTACACAAATCAGAATCAGGATTCAATGACAATCATGGTCTTTAATCTCTCCCAAAAAGTTATTAATTTAAATTCTCCTAGATTAGCTATAGAAAATCGACATCCGCCAGAAACTCCTCGTTTCCCTAATCTCGATAGCCAGGACGCCTGCCGCTAACTACTTCCCTAATTAATGTATAATCCTAGACATCCGCCAATCAGGTTTAACACACTAACTACAGTCATATGGATCTGGGAGAACAATAATACTAAATAACCGGATCGCATCCGCTCCCAATTTAACCTAAATTCAATTGTTGCACACTCAAGAACTGAAAAGTTTGATGGCAAACAGGTGAGTGTTTGTCACTTTATTGGTCCAAAAACATAATTTCACTGATACTAATGGTTCAAATAACTATAGGTTCTCCACCTAAAAGCATCCACTGGCCACATACACACCCTAGATCTAAACCATAAACCTTAAAATCAACCACAATGAAATAGGAGAATTAAATTAAATTAAATAATAAAATAAAAGATCTCACATAATATACCATGAATCCGTAATCTTGACTTGTTTCCCCTCCGACCTAGGCAATCGTCGAAAGGAGTCGATGACAAAACAGTAATAGTCGGTGTTTTTCTAATAATACCCTAATGGCCTGTTTGGTTCGCATTTTAGTAAATCATAACACATGGGATTAGTTAGTGATGGGACTAACACATGGGTTTAGATAGTTTAGTCCCATTTGTGTATCTTGTTTGGTTGGGAGTTTTAAGGTTGGGATTAAAGGAGGTTGTACATGTACATTTACCAAAGTACCCTTTAGATAAATAACACCAAAACCCCCCATTTCATCAATTTCATCAATTTCATAAATTTTCATTGTCTTAGCAAACTGATCAAAACCCAATAAGCTGACCAATATCAGTCCCCATTTCCATTGTCTTACCATACTCATCACTTTCAACAATTATCATCATGTTATAAAATCATTTTAAGGCATGTACATACACAATTTCATGACATTAGGCATTCGGCATGGCACAAATTCATGAGAAACGAATCGAAATGCTTGACAGAACTGAAGAAGAATACCTTAAAATGATCGATTTCGGCTGGTTCGATTTCGGCCTAGAGCTGTCGATCCTGTTCGATTTCGGCTTAGGGTTTCTCTCTCTCCTTCTCGCACACACCGGCGCCTTGCGGTTCTTGAGGGCGCTGCCTTCCTCCTCCTCGCTTCCTCTTCGGGCGTCGATGCAAAACAGGGAGGGAGAACGAAATCTCCAAGTCGCGAGACGAAGAAGAAGTGCAAAACAGGGAGGGAGGTGGAGAGATTTGTTGTTTGTGATTTGGTTAATGTGAGGGGTAAAGTGGTAATCTCCTCTTTCGCTTACAAAATGGATTAGCTAATCCCACCAAAAATGGTGGTATTGTTTAATCCACTACCATGCATCTTAACTAATCCGCTGGCCTAGTTAATCCTCCAAGCAAACAGCGGATTAACTAGTCCAGTATGGCTAATCCGGGCTAATCCCATGAACCAAGCAGGCCATAAGTTCCTAATGTATAAAACTACTACAAATTGATCCCGAGATGAGAGAAACTAATTTTGGGGGTTAGGGAGGTGACTCGTGCGCTGAAGAGCATCGTATGGCTGTTTTTGGCTTGAAATCACATTCCGTCCACGTGTCGTAAAGCGATTGGTCATTTGCTGCCGTGCAGCTGACGTGGCAACGTTTGATTGGACGCTGGAACGCATGGAATGCAGTTGGTTTGTGATGTGGTTGCTTCTGATTGGTGTGAACAACTTGTATTGACGTAGTGAACGAGTGAGAGCGCGCCACGTGGCAACAAGGGAGGCGGTGAATAAGGCTTGCACATAATCGGCGAAGATTTGGGAGACCACATGATGTGTATCCTGAGGAAATCGAATAGCCGCTGAATAAGGAGAAGAAATGATTTGTGACGTGGTAATGGTGAGATGCCACATGGCGGCTTCCTATTAGAGGAGAATTGGTAGAATGATGTTGTGGTGCATGGAAAAGCCTGCTACGTGGCCAGCGGTGGTTGGTGGAAAACGCTGGAAATGATGTTGTTATCCAATGTCAAAATGACATGTGGCGGCCTACTGCTGCTGTCTCCTATTCTACACGCTGTGCGGCATGTAACTCGAGGTAAATAGTTCGACGTCCGATCAATGCATGTAAATACTCTGTTTTCAATATTTTTTCGCCATGAATTGAACCCTAAACTTCGTTTCACATGAAAATGACCAATAAATATAATTAAATATATATTTTAGAGACTTTACATAATTAAATACACTAAAAAAAAGTACTAAACACATATAAATACTAACTTATCAAATACCCATAAACTTAAGACTTTGCACGTCCCGAGTAAAGGTGTAAATGACAACACAAACTAAACTAGACTCATAATGTAAATATGCACTGGCCTAATTAATCCTATACCCGACTCAAAATTCATGGAGTTCCTTTGATTTACATAGTCACAAAGTTAACAAGCAGCTCAAGAAGCTTCAGAGTTTTGATATGTTAAGACTTGCAACCCAAACACAACTAAGATCACACTTTGAAGAAATAGATTTGGTCAAAATAAAGGCCATCAACTACTTATAAGTTTTCTTGGTCTATACATTCAAGCATTCAAGTTTAAAATCTCACTTAATCTAGTGAAAGCATTCGAGTTAAGTCTTTTATTTGAGGAGTTTCACCACTTCCGCTTTTATTTATTATATATTTTCTTTTTTATATTTTTTTCTCCAAATCTTTTTTCAATTAATACGGTCCCTGCTCCATTTCCTATGGACCAATTTTCTCACTTTTTCCCACCACAAGTTTTCCTGCTCCATTTCTTGTAGAAACATGTGAGACTCTCTATATTAAGAAAACTCATGTTAGTACTTCTCACTTTCACTATAATCAAGTAAATTACCCTAATATGGGTTAAAATACAATAACTTGCACAATTATTTGACCTTGTGTTCATTTTTGTTATCTAGCACAAAGCTTAACTATAAACTAAGTCCCTAATCATGAAATCATAAAAATGTAGAGCTACGAACTTGATTGAGTGTTAATCCTAGTTTTCTCTAAGTTTCAAGTAAAAGAGGCAAGTGTAATGTACTTATCCATAACCAAAGGTACGAAACAAAGTTTTAGGTGACTCTATATGCAATAAAAATAAAAAAAATAAAAAAACTATACTAAATACATATGTATGAAAGTGTATCAACTACTAATGAAATGAGAAAGAAACATGAAAGGACAAGAAATGAAAGAAAAGATATAAAACACCACAATTACCATCCACAACCATACAACCGCATGAAAAAATAAATGATCTCACTTGCGGTCTTTCACAAAGAAAAATCCATCTAAAGTCCAACCATAATCCCTAAAATACCCCCAAACGTATTCCGAACCTTGTCCTTAAGGTTCAAAACAAGTCAAGGCATCCATATAACAAAAAGGAAAAGACAGTGGTGAAGAAGATCATGGATAAGAAGATGATACAAATGCATGTATGACAAAAAGTCTCTAAAAACACGTGAACACACAAAATCTCTTATGTATAGATGACTAAGGAACTATAAAAGAACAAGAGGGCCGCTAAGGGCACCCCACCTTTTCATGAAGGCACCCAAATTATTTGTAAAAATTCCAGCAAAACTGAAAAAGACCATTTTGCCCCTGTATATATAATAATTCAAACCCCACAAATCATATTGACAAAGAAAAAGGGCACCCCACCACCAAGCTTGAACCACAAAGCCACATTGCGTTTGGCGAGCGTTTATCGATTCTTGCGGATTGACAACATCTGACAGCGAGGTAACAATATTTGACAACCATATGATGGTTTCTTAGAACTGTTTTGTTGGGTAAAACTGTGAAAATGATGATTTGTTTGTCAACGTAGGGTTTGGTAATTTCCTCAAATCCGAACTTGTTTCCGCTATATAATGGAGGATTGTACTGCTACGGTGCAAGAGGAGATTGAACTTGAGGTAATTTTGCGAATTTATTGTGTTTTTTATGAGGTTATCCGAAGTTTCTGTCGATGTGCGCAATTGTTTTGGCCTCGCGGGACCGAGATATATTGAAATGTCTCGGTCATAGAGGATCGAAAGGTGTACGTAGGTCACGATATGGTACGACCGAAAGTACTTCGTAACTCTCGGTCGTACGTGAGCAAGACGCGGAAGAAAGTATCAGACCTGTACAATCGAGAACCTATTTTTTGGGGTTTTTTGTGATTGTGCTGTACATTTTGGTTGATTATAATGTTACACTATTTGTATTGCAGGTAATGCCGGTTTCTACCCTATTTCCAGACTACAAGGACACGTTTACACCTTGTAGGCCATTCCCCTCTAGAGAAGCGGTTATTTCATGGCTTCAAATGATAAGCCGTGAGAACATGTTTGTGCTAGTGACAAAGCACTCTGATGCCGGGGGCATTAAGCGCAAGGGGAGGGTGAAACTTGCGTGTGAGAGGTCTGAAACATATAGGGGAATGTCTCAGAGAGTAAGGAAGGGTAAAGCGTTCAAAATTTCTTTGAAATCAAGAAATGATGAAGAAGAGGAAAAGGCGAGGACTCTAATTGGTACGAAGAAATGTGGATGCCCTTTCCTTATCAACATAAAGGAAAATGCTGACTCCTTGTGGTATGTCACTATTATATGTGGGAGGCACAATCACGACCCCGTAAAAATCTTGGACGACCATTCATTTGCCAGAAGATTGGATAAGGGGGAGCAGGAAGTTGTAGTGCAAATGACAAAGGGGAATGTGAAGCCAAGAGACATCCTAAATACGTTGAAGCAAAGAGATGTTAGAAACGTATCGACATTGAGGACAATATATAATGCAAGACAAAAAGTGCAAAATGAGGATGCGGGTGGGAGGACTCAAATGCAACAAATGTTGCACATATTGGATAAGAATAAGTGGATGTCCTGGCATAGGAAGCATCCCGTTACGAATGTTGTCGCCGACTTATTTTGGTCACATCCTGACTCCATAAAGTTGCTAAGGTGTTTCTCATCGGTAATTTTGATGGATTGCACGTACAAGACAAATAGGTACCGAATGCCTTTGTTGGAGATTGTTGGCATCACTTCTACGCACTTGACGTTCTCCGTTGGGTTTGCATTCATATCATCAGAGAGTCATGGGAATTATGTTTGGGCACTTGAGAACTTAAGATCCATATTGGATGGGTGGCCTAAACCTGACGTGTTTGGTACCGATAGGGACTTAGCCATTATTAGTGCCATAGAAGAAGTTTTTCCGTCATCGTCTCACCTCCTTTGCTCTTGGCACATCAACAAAGTAGTATTGGCTAAGACTAAGAAGATGTTTGGGGAGAACGATGGTTTTACGCGTTTTATGGATAGGTGGACGAGCGTGATGTATGCCAACTCGGAGGCCTTATTCGAAGTTAGGATGAATGACCTGCGTTGTTAGTTTGGGAATGTCAAAGGTCTTACTGAGTACTTGGACAACACATGGTTAAAGAACTACAAGGAGAAATCTTTCTCTGCTTGGACAAATAGAATTATGCACTTTGGGGAAACGACAACACAGAGGGTGGAGTCTGCGCATTCCATTCTGAAGCTACACCTTGGGAACAGTCAGACAAATTTTGAGACTTTGCGAAATGTGGTCGATGGCCTCCTTAGAATCCAACACAACAATATCAAGGCATCGTTTGAGCTAAGTTTGAATGTGGTCCAACATGAGTACATTGATGAGTTGTATCGACGATTGCGTGGTTATGTCTCTCAACGGGCGCTTAGGCTAATTAGAGATGAATTGACACGTGGAGAGGATGTTGGTCACGACTCCACTCGTTGTGGTTGCGAGATACGCACCACACATGGCCTTCCTTGTGCACATGAGCTAAACCATCATATATTTGCTCGGTCGGCCATCCCTCTCGAGGACATTCATGTTTACTGGCAAAAGTTGAGTATGATACCTGAGAATCCAGTGGATCCATCTGGGTACAACGTGCACGACGAGATTGAACGGGTGTTGGAAAAGTTTCATGCTTGCACTGATGAGGACGATCGACTCAGGATTATTCAGCAGCTCAGGGAGATTAGTCGACTTTCGTCTACACTGGGTGTTGTGCAACCGACGAAAATTAAGACAAAGGGAAGGACACCGGGGTCTTCAATTGGAGGCAAGGCAGTATCGAAGAGAAAACACGATGATGACGATTCTTCGACGAGACGGTTGCCGAACGGATTTGAGTAAGTGCTATCCACAAAAGAGGCCTCCACTTCTAGGCAGAAGAAAAGTAAAGTTGTTCCTAAAATGCGTCGTGCCAGTCGACGCACACAAAGTGCAACTAACATGGCTTACGGTCATTGCTTAGAACCGGATTGGTTGCCACATGTTGAGGGCATTATCGATGTGGTTGCCGATGGAAATTGTGGATATCGGTGTGTTGCCTCTAGGCTTGGACTTGCCGATGTAAACGGGTGGAGGATTGTTCATAGAAGGATGTATGATGAGATTATCGGGTATGAAAACCTTTGGCGCGAAGTGCTTGGATCGAGTTACGAGAGTGTCAAGATTGCGGTGCATTGCCCAGAGAATTAAGTTGTTGCATTTTTCAAAGAATGGTTAACACTTCCAGACATGGGATTGTTAGTATCCACTGCATTCAATGTCATTCTTGTCAACCTCTCGCATGGGAGTGCCTCCACATTTCTACCTCTACGTAGTGCTCCACCGTCGTCGTTGCACAACAGACTTGTCATTGCCATGATAAATGACAGGAATATCCATTGGGTTAGGGTAAGTTCTATGAATTTTCTTGAATTGTTATGTTTTCCCCCTGAGCGGGGTTGTGACAATATCTACCGGGTGTTATATTGTTCACTTTGACAGGTTAAGTTGCGTGTGAATGCACCGTTGCCATCCTTATATCCTTCGTGGGACCGGTATGTTGAGGACTGCGCCAAAGGTTGGCGAGATGGATTCGTATTTCGAGACATCGCGCCCATTGCAACTGTTGATGAAGCCACCATATCCGTTGTAGATTTAGGTACACCGTAGTGTAAAAATTGTACCTAGAAATCTTGATGGCTGTACATTTAGCAATTTTGAAAGTTACTTCGAATGTTGTATGGATATACAATGAGTTAAGTATCGTTGCAAATTGTTGTATTGTTGTACATTTTGATTCTTGTATAGTGAATTTGAATGTTATATTGATATATAATTACTTACGTTTCGGTTCATATTGTCGTGCTGGATTATCATTCTTGTAAAGTTAGTTGGAAATGTTACGGACGATCTATAATGAGTTAAGTTTCGCTGGAACGTGACTTGTCGGCCCTGAATGACCGAGACAAACAGTATAGTCTCGGCCATACACCACCGAGAACTAAAGTGAAGTCTCGGTCGCACAATGTCGAAATTGCTGAAATTGTATCTTCTCGTCGACCTATGCGCGACCATACTCAAGGCTTCTCGGCCATAAGTAACCGCGAGTTGTACACCCATCTCGTTACCATCTCACCGAGAGCATTTGGTCTCCATGTTCATCAAATGCGCAGGCCTATCTCGTCGAGTAGGGGCCGAACTCCCTCGTATGATGTCGGTGACAAGTCACTGACAGTCTTCGAAAGGTTTCGACCATCGACCGACACATATTTAAATAAAGGATCATTCGAAAGGTTTCGGCCAGGTAACACCGTGAATCCTGCATATGTGTCGGTTGTTCAGTACCGACAATTCCACATGAGTGTCGGCCCTGCTTTACCGAGACACCCTCAGAATAAAAAAAAAACAAGTATCCTATAACAAAATAGACCAAAATACAACTATATGCAATGTAAAACAACAAGTAAAGTAGCACAATGTCCAAACAGCGACAACAAAAATTAATCAACTTCGCCAAACTATCATAAATCACTCATTAACCAACAAGTACTCATCAACCAACTATCATAAAACATAATAAATCAATCATCAACCAACTATCATAAAACATCATAAATCAATCATCAACCAAAAAGTACTCGTCAACCAACTATCATAAAACATCAAGTAATGTATAACAATCGTACGAAGCTGTCATAAAACTGTCATAAAACTGTTTCAGCAAACATTAATCAACCAGTCTCGGCCAAACGATGAAAAGAATGTCTATGTTCCCCATCCCCGCTTGGTCATTGCTTTGGTTTCTTCGGATTCTTCCTTTGATACTCCTTCCCAAGCATTCTCTTCGGAGGGCGAGCATCGACCGTGGCGGGCTGAGCTGTGGCCGGGGTGGAGTGTATGGAAGTGCTATCATGCTGGGACTGCCGCGGGCCTGCTTCGGTAGGGCTGGATGTGGCGGTTGTGGTCGCCAGAGTCGTACTCGTGGTGGTGGGACCTATATTCCTCCCCGAAAGAAAATTGACGATGTCACTCGCCATTGTCCTCGCAGACTCAATCATACACAACTCCGGCGGGAGGTCCATCCATCGCAATGCCGCGTCCAACGCACGCCTATTACGCTGATGAAATAATCGGGTTAGTGTTAATGTAAAACATATCGGGATGAATAAGACATGCATAATACATATAACCACTGAAATACCTCAAGTAGCTCGTTGTCTACGACGGTTGTGGCGACCATGTCATGGTCCTCAAGGCTCGGATTGGTGATAACGGGATGACACACTTTGAGGAACCAAGGCAGGTAGTCTGGTGTAGCCAAAAACTCAAATTCTGCCTTGTCGCCACGAACTTCAGGAGCCAACAAATGGTTCCTCCATCGCTCCCAATTGTCTCGCTGGAACCCATACTTGACCGAGTACTTATTCGCAGATGGCCCTCGGTGTGTTTCCAATACGGAGGATCTGGTATAAATTGCACATGGCCGAACTGTCTCAGAATCCTCTCCGGGTGGTAGGGCTCCACCACATCCATGTACTTGATCGTCCCACTATAAAAGGCCATCGCGTGCACAACTTCATTTTCCCTGAAATTCACATATGGGTCCCAAGTGACCTAATCAAAATGCAACAACCATTGTTAGCAAGAAAAAATTACTAAAACATCAATCATCAGAGGATATAGATAACCATCTCACCTCACTTGGGCGCAACCTATCCAAGGTTCTCCTAATGGACCCGAGCTTGTCAACATTCCCCACCGTCTCGTGCTTTTGAATCCATCTGCAGTCACGAGGGTGCACGTAGTCCATGTACTTCGCATTGGGTGTGGCGAGACCAAGTTTGAAATGGTCGTACACCCATCCCTGCAAATACATAAAATGTTAGTTAGTCCACAAATGCAAGTTGGCGTAATTATTATACAAAAAAGAAATTAAGTCTATTTTATAACAAACCTCAAGCGATGTGAGGTAGACATCAATCTGAGACACTTGCACTCTCGTGCCGGACCCCAAGTGTCGATACAAGTAGGCCAACGCAGCCGCACCCGATGCGTGCTTTCCCACGTCGTCCAAGTCTTCAAGAAGCTTCAGCAGCGCGATCGACACCCGAGACCCACTCTTATCGGCAAATAGAGTCCAAGACAAAAGGTACAACAGGTACGCTCGGGTGGTGCATTCCACAGGAGGATAAGTTCTGGGTCTCGAACTAGCTTTGGGGCACCGTCGACTCTTCAACCAACATTTGCGCACTGTGAGCCCCTTGCTGATATTGACCTCCTCCTCGGCCTCCTCGACGCTAACCCCAATTAGGTTCGAGACCATCTTAATAGCGTCCGAGCGAGATTCCTCCGTGCACCTCGCAAAGTTCTCCACTGCCACAACTTTGCCCGTCACAGGAATCTTCAGGAGGAAGCTCACATCCTCTAATGAGATAGACATTTCACCAAAAGGTAAGTGAAATGTGTTCGTCTCCGGCTGCCACCGTTCCACAAATGCAGAGATCACCTCCTAGTTGGCCTTGCGGTATGAACAGTCTATCAGCGAATTCAACCCGGAATGCCGAATAATCCTCTGAAGTCCCGCCGTGTCCGGGTGGCACGACTGTAAATCCCATTCTTGTATCTGAGCTTCGTGATTGATACACTTGAGAACGGGACGCTCCTGCAACAAATAAATACATCTCGTCATTTTGTGAAAAACATGAGTATTAAGTTACTCCATTCAATGAAATTGAAATTACCTCATTGCTCCAAATCGATAACGCGACATGATCCTTAAAGCTCTTCAACAACGCCCCATCTATAGGACCACCGGGCAATGGAGCATGCACTTCAACAGGCACTTTTGGCTCTCCTTCATTATGGAGAGCTCCACCACTACTACTCCCGCCCACATTACGATCAGTTTCTATCGTGTTCCCCGCCGCTGATGAGTCACTGCTACTAGACTCCGATGCATGCCCCTCCTCTTCCCCTCAGGCAACAACAAGATCCTCAGGTCGCCCAGCATCGATGTTCGAACCCTCATCGTGCAATTGTAACCTTCCACGATTACCATCTACCTTCGCCTTTCCCTTAACATCTTCATTCTCCTTCTCTTTCTCTTTCCGGTATGATCTTTCGTCGGGGTCTCACCACCTCGCCCCGGTTAGGCCTCGACACCTCAACACCAAACCTCCTCCCTAGTCACCAAGTACCCGGATGAGCCATACGAAAACAATACAACATATAAGCGCATGGAACAGAACCCAAAAAAAATTTACAAAAAAAAAATGTTCAAATTCATCCATTTCTGATGTCTCGGTCATGCAGGTTCGTGAAACAACCCATATTTTCGGTCGCCCATGACCGACAAGGAGTCCAATATATCGGTAGTGTACAACCGAGTCCAATAGAAAGTTCTCGGTTGTACACCACTGAGATGGATCGACCATTTCAATTCGCTTTACTCTCGTCGTATCACTACCGAGCCTACTCTAACCCTCTCGACAGTGTACAACCGAGAGTAGGAGAAAATTCTCGGTTGTACACCACCGACGCCACATTACCTATCACTAATTGTAGCTCTCGTCATGTCTCGGCCGAGATAACTGAAGTATTCTCGGCCATGCGTAACGGAGACGGTGTGAACTCTTCCGGCCTTCGTGGCCGAGACTGCGAGTTCCCAAAAATTTAGCTTCTGTCTCGGCCATGCTTGGCGAGACAGTTAACACAGTCTCTGGCTTGTGTGGCCGGGAACCACGATTTCCCAATTTTTTACCATTCTACAAACCGCCACACACACATTACAACTACTCTACCAAATGTAACTTAATTATACTATAAACGTACCTTCAAACGATCGATTTCGCAAAAAATCTATGTGTTCGACGATCTTCAACTGAGCCCTAATTTGGAGACGAAACCGGCTCACGCCCCGACCCTACAAACTGCAAAAAACTCGTACAACGAAGGAGAAACACGCGGTGAGGGACGAAAAACACGATTTCTGGGATTCCTCTCACTAGTCGGTTCAAAACAAATTGATTCTTCCACAAGGAGTTCGGTGAAGGTGGTGGTGGGGGTGGTGGGGGTGGTGGGGTGCGAGAGGTTTGCACGAGAGGTATTTTGGGTATTTCGAGTCTAATTTTTGGGTACCCCAGGTAAATTGGTTTGTGCCCACATTAGCTGGGTGCCTTCATGAAAAGGTGGGGTGCCCTTAGCGGCCCTCAAGAACAATCATAACAAGAGCAAGTACTAGTAAACATAGGAGTTAACTAAAAAGATTTCTAGCAAATCTTGCATGCCCGAAGTCTTTCAACTAAGGGTGAAATCAACTAGATGATGGAATGAAGTCTAGGGTTTTGGGTCTACTCAAAAAGCCGCCACTAATGCGGCGACTTAAGTTGGGTATGTCCCAACCAAGTCTTAAAACACCTAAAATCCTATAAACATGTTAATTCATAAAAATGCTCACGCTATGCTAAAAAATGTAATCCAAAGTCAAACCTACAAAACTCAGCAGTGCTCCAATCCTTCAATAAACGTCAAACGTAACATATCACCTGTAAAAAGAAAGAGACCAAATTAGAGTGTTAGTAAACATAAAAAAAACTAAAACTAAAATAAATGCAAGAAATAAAAAAATGAAGCTAGGCTGCCTCCCAACGAGTCGCCTTTCTTTTACGTCTTTGGCTAGACTTGACGTGATTGATCACGTGATGCCCTCTCTTTTAGAGATATCAACAACGAATGGAGCATCTACTTTTTTGGGCAATGAAGCATGCACACCTTTTTTCAGAATTAGGAGCTCATTTGGGACTTACAACACGAAAGAATCTGTTGCATCAGGATCGTCCAACACAAAGGTGTCACAGTGTAGAAGATTTACGAACGCTCCCTTACTTTCCCCCTTATAAGGTGTACCAAATCTACATGGGAGGGTGGGTGGTTGCACCAACACCAGAGGTTGGTCTTCCTCGCTCTCTATTTGCGGCTTCTCCGGCTTATCTGAAATGACATCAATTTTTATCTCATTTTCCTCCTCATCTAGTTCAATGATAATTTCTGGCTTAATTTGAAAGACTTTATGTCCTTCTTTTATTCCTTTCCAATAGTCCTCCACCTATGTAACCTCATTCACCCTAAAAGTTTTCAACATATCGACGCTCACATCTTCAAAATTGGTTATGTTCTACAAAACACTTCCTCGTCAATCATATTCTAAAGCGTGGCATTCAATTGAATAGGTTGAGTTTCTAATTTCCTCCACCTTTGAAACTCACGACTCCAAGAATCGACTTTCATTGAAAATTGTTGAACCTCTTCATGAAATCGTTACAACTGTTGCTGATTATCTAACAATTGCTACATTAAATCTTCCAAGGAGGTGCTTTGATGAAATTGTTGATTTCCTTCATGCTGAGGAATCTGTGGATTTGACATGAGCCCAATGAAGTCTGGTTGTGACGATGCATAGCTAGAATAGTGGTAATTCTCATACTGTGGATAATAGGGAAAATTATGTGCGGAATGAGATTAGTCTCCATAAATCTCGCATACCTCGACCTGTTACACAAAGGAATGCATGTTAAAAAATTGATTATGTGACATACCTACCCCATCTACATTATAATAATGCGAGTCTTCGAATCGGCCATAATTATAGGGTAAGAGTCTATCGTGGGGTTGCCTGCATATATGTGAAGATTAAGGGACTAGATATGCAAAATAAAAATAAAGAAAAAAAAATAAAAAAACCAAAGAAACAAAAATACCAATCCTCGGCAACGGCGCCAAAAACTAACACGCGCCGAATGCATCAATAAAATAAAAATTTCTAAACCAACTATTTTGTAGAATTGTGGCAAATGGTCGATCCCACAGAGATTGGTGGTCTTTCTAAGTTTAAAAACAACAAAAAGGGAAAATCGAGGGTTTTAAATAAATAATTTAACTAACTAATCTGAAATAAACTAAATAAATAAAATAACTAAAATAACTTTGAAAACAATTAATGAACACCTAAGTAACACCTAAGTCTAGAGTTCCACAAATCATAATCAGGATTTAATGGCAATTATGGTCTTCAATCTCTCCCAAAAAGTTATTAATTTAAATTCTCCTAGATTAGCTATAGAAAATTGACATCCACCATTAATTCCTCGTTCTCCTAATCTCGATAGTCAGGACGACTGCCACTAACTACTATCCTAATTAATGTATAACACTAGACATCTGCCAATCAGGTTTAACACACTAACAACAATAATATGGATATGTGGAAACACTAATACTAAATAATCGGATCGCATCCGCTCCCGATTTAACCTAAATTCAATTGTTGCACACTCAAGAACTGAAAGTTTGATGGAAAACAGGTGAGTGTTTGTGACTTTATTGGTCCAAAAGCATAATTTCACTGATACTAATGGTTCAGATAACTATAAGTTCTCCACCTAAAAGCATTCATTGGCCACATACACACCCTAGATCTAAATCATAAACCTTAAAATCAACAACAATGAAATAGGAGAATTAAATTAAATTAAATAATAAAATAAAAGATCTCACATAATATGCCATGAATCCATAAGCCCGACTTGTTTCCTTTCCAACCTAGGCAATCGTCAAGAGAAGTCGATAACAAAACAATAATAGTCGGTATTTTTCTAATAATACCCTAAGTTCCTAATTTATAAAACTACTAAAAATTGATTCCAGGAGGTGAGAGAAACTAATTTTGGGGGCTAGGGTGGTGACTCGTGCACCAAGGAGCATCGTAGGGCTGTTTTTGGCTTGAAATCGCGTTCTGTCCACGTGTCGCAGCGCGATTGGTCGTTTGCTGCCGTGCAACTGACATGGCAACGTTTGATTGGACACTAGAACGCATGGAATGCTGTTGGTTTGTGACGTGGCTGCTTCTGATTAGTGTGAACAGCTTGTGTCGACGTGGTGGACGAGTGAGAGCGTGCCACATGGCAGCAAGGGAAGCGGTGAAAAAGGCTCGCACATAATCGACGAAGAAATTAAAAAGCTAACGAGAAGAAGGAGGGCCGCTAAGGGCACCCCACCAGTTAATGAAGGCACCCAATTAATGTGGGTACAAACCGATTTACCTGGGGCACCCAAAAATTAAACCCAAAATACCGAAAATGCCCCTCGTGCAAAAAACCATCTCACCCCACCATCCTCGTGCAAACCCCTGGGCACCCCACCACCCCCACCACCACCACCACCCTCGTTCACCGAACTCCTAGTGGACGAATTCATTTGTTTTGAACCGACCAGTGAGAGGAATCCCCGAAATCGTGTTCTCAGTCCCTCGCCGAGTGTGTTTCTCCTTCGTTGTTCTAGGTTTCGCATTTCGTAGGGTCGTGTGTGTGAGCCGATTTCGGCTCCAAATTAGGGCTCGGCTGAAGATCGTCGAATTAAGTTACATTTGGTAGAGTAGATGTAATGTGTGTGTGGCTGTTTTCTCAAATGTTAAAAAATTGGGAAATCGTGGTTCTCGGCCACACGAGAGCCGAGAGCTCAGATCAGTCAACCGTCTCGCCAAGGCGAGACATAAGCTAATATTTTTGGGAAGTCGCAGTCTCGCCACGAAGACCAGGAAGAGTATACCGAGTATCGGTTGTCCACTTCCGAGAGGTCTCGATGAGGCTCGGTCGTCATAGGACGAGAGTCAGGCGAATTGAAATGGTCAATCCAGACTCGGTGGTGTACAACCGAGAAATTGAAATAGGACTCGGTCATGCACAACCGATATATTAGAATACTTGTCGGTCATGGGTGACCGAAAATATGGGTTGTTTCACGAACCTGTTTGACCGCGACATCGGGAATGGATGAATTACTGATTCAAAAAATCTCCGTAGTCGTCAAAGTAACAATAGAAGATTGAAAATCCAGCACGAAAATTTGCACCGAACCTTAATTAATTATAAATCTCCGTAACATTCAAAACAATCAAAACACAACACCAATAAAAACACATCATAACATTTGCATATACATAGAACATTCGGACGAATTGGCAAAATTTATAAATGTTTAGCCGTCTAGGTACAAGCTTTAACCTACGGTGTATCTAAATCTACAACGTGTATGGTGGCTTCATGATCGCGATTGCAATGGGCGCAATGTCTCGAAAAACGAATCCATCTCGCCAACCTTTGGCGCCGTCCTCAACGTACCGATCCCACGATGGATATAAAGAAATTTAGCGGCGGTGCATTCACACGCAACCGCACTGTCAAAGTGAACAGTAGAACATAGAAGATATTGTCACAAACCCGATTAAGGGGGAAACCAACCAATTCACAAAAAAATCATAGAACTTACCCTAACCCAATGGATATTCCTTTCATTCGCCATTGCAATGATAAGTCTGTTGTGCAATGACGACGTTGGAGTACTACGTAGAGGTAGGAATGTGGAGGCACTCCCATGCGAGAGGTTGACGAGAATGACATTGAATGCGGTGGATACTAACAATCCCATGTCTGGAAGTGTCAACCATTCTTTGAAAGATGCCCCCTCTTGATTCTCTGGGCAATGCATCGCATTCTTGACAGGCTCGAAACTCGAGCCAAACACTTCCTGCCATAGGTATTCATACCCGATAATCTCATCATACATCCGTCTACGCACAATCCTCCACCCGTCTACGTCGGCAAGTCCAAGCCTAGAGGCTATACACCTATATCCACAGTTCCCATCGGAAACCACATCGATAATGGCATCAACATGTGGCAACCAATCCGGTTCTAAGCAATGACTATAAGCCATGTTAGATCCACTTTGCGTGCGTCGACTGGCGGGACGCATTTGTGGAACCTTGCATTTTTTCTGCCTAGAAGCTTTTGTGGAGTTGGAGGACTCAAATCCGATTGGAGATTGGGGTGCCTCCGACACTGGGGTGCCTCCGGTTGGAGACCCCGGTGTCCTCACACCCGCATCCTCAACTTCCCGCTCGCACTCCACAAAAGACGAAGGTGGACTAATCTCCCCTGAGTGCTCACTTTCACTCCTCCCCCGCATCCTCAACTTCCTCCTCCCTCTTATCCAATCTTCCCGCGGTGTCGTGATTGTGCCTCCCACAAATCACGGTGACATACCATAAGGAGTCGCATTCTCCTTGACGTTAATTTGGAAAGGGCATCCACATTTCTTCGTACTAGTGTGAGTCCTCGCCTTTTCATCATTCCTTGATTTCTTTAAAATTTTTGCCGCTTTCCCTTTCGAACTCTCGAGCGGTCCCCTATATGTCCCGGACACATGCCACAGCAATTTTCACCCTTCCCCTTCGCTTAATGCCCCCGCATCCGAGCGCTCGTTACTAACACAAACTTGTTCTCGCCACCAATCGAGTTGAAGCCATGAAATTGCCGCTTCTCGAGAGGGGAATGGCTTAGAAGGTGTAAAAGTGTCCTTGTAGTCCGGAAAATTACAAGATAACGGCATTACCGCAATACAAAACGAGTGTAACATTATAATCAACCAAAATGTACAAAGACAATCACAAAAGAACCCAAAAAATCGGTTCTCGGTTGTACGATTCGAAACTTTCTTCATAGTCTCGTTTACGTGAGACCGAGAGTTACCGGCACCTCGGTCGTTCCAGGCCGTGACCAACGTGAAACATCTCGGTCCTCCGCGACCAGAGACATTACCATAAATCTCGGTCTGCGCGAGGCCGAAACAATCGCGCACCCAGACAGATACTTCGGATAACCGCAAAAAAAACACAAAAAATTTGCAACATTACCTCAAGGACGACCTCCTCGGCACCGAAGCATTACGATCCTCCATTATACGGTGGAAACAACCGGATTTGAAGAAATTACCAAACCCTACGTTGACAAACAAATCATCATTTTCACTGTTATACGCAACTAAACAGATTCAAAAAAACCGAAAATGGTTGTCAAACACATTGTTACCTCGTTGTCGGATGAGCAAGAATCGATCGCTCTTCGCCAAACGCAATGTGGTTTGTGGCTTTGTGGTTGACTCTTCTTTGGTGGGGTGCCCTAACTCCTTGTCGAAATGGTTTGTGGCGTTTGAACCATTATATATATACGAGGGGCAAAATGGTCTTTTCTATTTTTGCTGGAATTTTTACAAATAAGTTGGGTGCCCTCATTAAATGGTGGGGTGCCCTTAGCGGCCCTCAGAAGAAGAAATGATTTGTGACATGGTGATGGTGAGACACCACATGGCGGCTTCTTATTGGAGGAGAACTGGTATAGTGACTCTGTAGTGCATGGAAAGCCCACCAAGTGGTGAGCGATGATTGGTGGAAAATGCTGGAAGTGCCGTGCTTATCCAATGGCAAAGTGACATGTGGCACTTACTTCTACTATCTCCTATTCTACTCGATGCGCAGCAGGTAAATCGAGGCAAATAATCCGACGTCCGATCAATGCATGTAAATACTCTATTTTAAGTATATTTTTCGCTACGAATTCAACCGCACACTCCATTTCACTTTAAAATGACCAATAAATATAATTAAATATATATTTTAGATACTTTACATAATTAAATATACTAAAATAAAGTACTAAACACATATAAATACTGACTTATCAGTGTTGTAGTTCACCGAATAGATGAGTAGAAGCCTGTTTTAGTGAACACGTTTTCTGATATGATGTTAAACATACCAATAGCAATCCCGATTTCACAACTACAGAGGTAAGCACGGGGCTGAACCCACATGGATTGGGATTGTTTATCTTAGGTTCGAAAAACAAAAGAGGGTTACAGAAGTAATAACTCAATTAAACTAAAAACTAATGCGATTAAAACACAACACAATTACTTCAAATGGATATCAATAAGCTAAAAACTTTAGATCAAGGTAAGACAAGACATTCGTGAGATCGAACTCATTCGTTGGTTCTCAAAATCATTCGTTAAAGATTCATATAGATAGGTTATAGTGAGTGAACTACGCACTTGTCACCTCGTTCTCCTTATGTCAATAGAAGGAAGTGCGACTCAACCATATACTAACTAAATTTTGAAACCCCGAGTGCTCCGCAGATTTCAACAACCTAGTAACATTAAGATATGTGAGAACTTCTACCTTGAGCTGTAAGTAGCGTGCACCATTACCAAACTCATATTTCAAAAATACCTTTGAATTTTAAAAAGCGAACAATCCATGATCACAGGCACCACCAGTGCGATCTCCCTCACCGTCGATGGTAAGATCATTGGATATGGCTTTTACCTTGACTGTAATGCATGTGCACTCAGACCGCGATAAAGGAAAAACACTAAGATTATAAATCCTAGCCCAGAATCTCATATACTTAGTGTAATCAATATTGCAATAAATCAGAATTAGACGATTAACACATTAAGCACAAAAACTTGTGAATCTTAAAATTCATGAATCATATCACCTTAACCTAGATAGAAGAGATCCAATCTGTCATGGCCAAAGATTTAACAATAACTCTTTAATAGTCAACAAAGAACAATGTTGAATCTATTATAATAAAAGATTTACAAGTAATGGAAAACAAAATGCATTCTTTATTTTTCGATAGAAGAAGTCTCAAACAATAATGAGTTCTTCGATTCAAAATGTGATTTGAGTCACTCATAGGTTTTCTTTTCATTTCTTATTTATATTAATTAGAACTTGGATAGAAACAAGTCTTATTCTAAATCTTTCGTAACAGCAAAACTAAAAACTACCAATCTTGAGATTCTCTCAGTATCTTATGTGTAATTCTTTAAAGTGTTGGGAATCTTCATGGGGTACTACGACCCTCGATTTTCCTTTCACCTCTGTCCTGCCTCTGACCTATCATTTCTCAGTGCCATACATTCATCTCAAGGTGTTGGGGATTATTGGCTATTTTCTTAGGATTTGGGCCTGAGCTTTATCTAAGATCTTGGCAAGGCTTGGTCCGCAACGTTTTTAGTGTCTTTCATGCATTTCGTCAACTTTTAGTCTAGCAATTCTGTGGCGATTCGTGTTCCCAAGATACGATAAAGGTGTTGGGCCTTACTTCAATCTTTTTACTAGTTTTTTACAAGAAATCACTTATTTTCTTCAAATTGTTTGTTTTCACCCAGAAAATACAAAAAAAGATTATTGACATAGATGAAGATAAAAGTCTCGTAAAGCGTAGTAAAGTCTCACTAAAATATAACACATTTGCAGTCTTACCAAATACACCCAAACTTAAATAATTGTTCGTTCCGAGCAAAAAAGTATAAAATAATCAACTTGCACACACAAGGAATTCATTTTAGCTTCCCTAATGCCCATCTCTAACTTAATGATTTCATCCAAGTTTCACAAGATTTTCATATAGAAACAAAAACACTGAAGCAAAGCCGGTTACTTCAAGTCAAGGTATATTTCGACATTTTTCTAAAGAAATAATCCGCTAAACACTAGACTTCGTTGAGACTAAAGCCTTCTATTACTCAAAAGTTACATCAGAATGTATAAAATCAAGCAAAGAAATTATAATCTCCAAATAGGGCATTGAATACCAAGATTCCACAAATAGAACTTATATAACCATCTTCTACTGACTTAGAAAAGATATCGTTTGGAGTCAATATGATCCGTTCTTCAAAGTGATTTAGCCTCACTACAAATTTACAGTAGTTGGTAAATTTGAGACTATTATTGGTGCCTTCGATGTGCCTACCAATTTTTGGCACCGCGACACATTTCAATCGTGCACAATAGTTTTTCGTATTTTTTATTATTTGTAGTAGTGGTAAATGAGATTTCATCTCCACAAGGATTTAGTAAACTTCAAAGGAAAGTATTTTTTCTTATTTTTCTCAATTTAGTTAATCTAATTAAACGAAAATTAAAATACCAAATAACTAAAATATATAACTACTAACTTAAGTAACCAAATTAACTAACTTAATTCAAACAATTCGACGCAAACTAAATTAGAAAAATGTTCAAATTCAATAGAAAGATAAATATCTTAAACAAACATCTAATCAAACCCCCACTAAACAATGCAATATACTTGGATTGGTTTCATACTCCAGAACATTACATCATTTTATAATATAGTTATAATCATAACACATGAAATCTTGGAATCATTAAATCCTAATTCATAATATGTTGATAGCTTTTAGCCTGCCACCGATTTTTCTAAATTCAATGGATTAGCCACATTCTAACTACCCATTGGATAAAATGCAACACTAAAGAAATATGATAGCATTAACACTCAATGAAAATCATGCCTAATCTAAGCCAATAAAAATTAGAATAAGCTAATCAATAAATAATTTAGAACACAATCACCCAAAACATCCACTTAGGAAAAGCCCTATAGATTAATCCTAGTTACTACTATAATTGTTGTTGATAATTATAGACATAGATTTAGAATCAAAATACCACATTACACATTTGCAACTATGCATGCAATATTAATCTTCATTAGCTATAATAAGCAAAAAGAACTTGTTAAATCTATGATTGACGTGTATGAATAGATTTAAAGCATTAAGTACATGATTCCTTTATTATAATTATCTAGCAATCTAAAGTATTTATATGTCTAGGGTTTGTTTAGATTGTTAGACTACTCACTCATGTTGAAAATAAACAATGCAATAATGTAATTAAAAGACATAATGAATAAATATATAAATACCTCTTAAAATAGATTAAAACTCCAATATAGATTCAAACATCAACTAAAACTAAATAAAGACTTAAGAAATAAGTTTATGAGAGTAGTTGAAGAGAAAAAATAGGGAGTTATTTCGAAGCTCTCTGGTCTTATTTATAGTCTCACTAAGTATACATATCTTAGATTAACTCAAATTCTTCATATTATTCTAAAAAACTAATAATCGACCTCAGTGATTTGTTAGCGATTCCTAAGTTTTACACAAATTACTGAGTCATTCATTGGATTTGGTTCTCTATGCTCCACTAATTCAGCTGGCGATTTCTAGTATATTCTTCAATTTGTTGATGATTTGCAGAAACTTTCCTATTACCGATTTTGGTGGTGATTCCTAGTGTAAATGCAAATCATTGACTAACCCTTGGACTTTTTCTCTAGTTGACTGTTTTGCTCTTCTTCCTTTTTTTCTTTCATTTCTTAATTTTCCTATTTAAATCCTCAAATCACAAAATAAGAGAAAACCTAGTGCAATATCATCATTTATATCTAAAATCAACTTAAATTACATTATAAAACATGTATAATTATTGTCTTGTCACGCTGTTACCGGGGATTGGTGCTAATTTATTTTTTTAGGTTTTTGTTTTATTTATGGTTGCAGGTCTCCCAGACACTTTGGTTCCATTCGATTCGAAAGTTGATTGGACATATAAAAAGGAGAACATGGATAAAAATAGGATAAAAAGATCGCAGGTGACAATGGATGAAAATGGAAGAGATTAGAATCTTCAAGTTATGCTTATGTATCGAGTATCCATAGAGGGTTGTTACCTTTATGTATCAAGTATCCAGCTACCACCGGTCTGTTTAAGCTGAAATTAGGTTGATACAAAAATTGTTGGGGCATGCGCCACAGGTCAATCTATAAACATTATTTATCTTATAATTTTAGTTAATAAAATAGAGGTTTTCGTTTGCTATTTATTATAAGTGATTGCATGTTTACCTTATAATAAGATCTATGGGCATTTGTTGAAATATCCTAAATGTCCCTAATCAGTCATTATACTAGGAACTATAATGAATTAAAACTCGCATTAATCTTGATTGATGGTTATGTGATGATCATGCATATAGGGATATGAATCGAGATCATGAGTACTTGTGAAGGTGTGTAATCAAGATAGAAATTGTCCTTATCGTATAAAGATAGATATCAGTGGATCCCTCCATATGTTAACTATTAAATGACCAAGTCCAATTGAATTGATATGATCAATATCACTTGGATGTTTTTAGTTTACCTAAAGATCGAGACTAGTACGTTTAAACATTAAGGGTGACTTTCCATGCCTTATGTTTAATTAAAGGATATTGCATGACAAAAGGATATGTTATATGTTGTTCATTAGGTTGTATTGATTTTGATATTCATGCTACTTGGATAGTCATAATGCCTTGCTAGAGACCGCTAATGACTTGTATACCAAAATGATTTTAGTTCACTGCCAACGTCGCATGAACCTATTGGCTCGCACACAAAGAACAAATTTGTGCAATTTTAATTGGTCCAGAGTAATGAATTTTATATGACATAAAAGCTCTTACAATTCTTCATATGATAACTTATTAATAGGGGCATATGTGTAATTAGTTTAAACTGCATAAATACATTATTTGTATTTCAAATATGTTTTTTAAGTGAGTTTATCTACACATATAAATAGAGGTTGAAACCCTAACAATGCATAAGATTCTCGTTTTTACTATTTTCGAGTTCTCCGAATTTTGGGAGAGAGAAAAAATGTTTTCAATCTCTTTTGCGGCTAGCACTCCAAATTGTGGTCATCGTTCGTGTATGGATTTCTGATAGAGGATGCGCGCTTGAACGTCTTGAAAGTCGAAAAATTAGAGAAAGAAATCACAGATTAAGGTATGGTTTGCTCTTGTAGATCAAGTATAATGGAACTTATTTTCTATCATGTTGGATTTTTCAATTTTTTTTTTAAATTTTTTGCTACGTACGAACCCCAAAATCTAATACAAATTGCCTGAGTTTCATGAAAAATATAGCGAGGCTCCTCAAAAATTCCTCACAAAACTTGAGATGGTAGTAGTACATATGAAGCCTGATACAGTTGATGCTAACTTAGTGAAACTCAAGGGATTTCCCTTTTGTCTTAAAGATGTTGCACAAGATTAGTTGTTTCACTTGCCAGCTGGTTCAATCAAGAATTGGGATTAGCTACATCATAAACTTTTGGATGATTACATGCCAGCCAAAATGATTATCCAACTTAAGAGGCATTTCACATTGTTATGAAAGACGATGAATCTTTGTCACAGTGTGGGGATATGTTTAAGAGATGGTGTAAGGCATGTCCTTAACACATTATCAGTGAGAAGTCCTTGATGAAAAGTTTTAAAGAGGGACCGAACTATAATGAAAAAAGGCTACTCGATAAAGTATGTGAAAAATAATCAATTAGACTTATATATACGTTTAGTTTAGTAGTTTAATTGGATGGAATAAGCTCTAATTGATGGCATTTATGTGTATTCAAGCATATATGGTACAAAGGAGACAAAGGAGTGATTTCATGATGAAATAAACATAAAAAGCATAAACACACACTTGAAACTGTGGCATGTATACTTGACGCCGTGGGACTAGTGCACAAGGCGTGGGCAAGGTGTGGAGAATGCTTAGAGACCAAGGAAGAGAAGTAGTATAGGTGATGTAGTGGCGACTTTATGTGGATACACACATGGCACCGGGGACATTACACACAAGGTGTCGAACCTACTGTGAGGAGAGAAACACACACATAGGTCAAAGCTGTGGCTGCATTGTGGCATTACACAATGACGTAGATCACTTACAGACAACGCCGATAAATAAAAATAGAAAGTTGGAGAGTTTTAGTTCATTTGGAATTATTAATTATGGCTTCTAACTGTATTCTTAGAAGTCTTAAGAGTATAATTAGAACATGGTAAACTCACCCAATAACATCCACCACCACACATTATCACTAATTAGCATAATTTATATTATTTTTAATTATTAAGAAGAGTTTTGGAGGAGAAGACATTGAAGACTCCACTTGTAGTTATTCGATATTATTTTTTGATTTAATTGAAAATATTTGATTTAATATTTGATTGCAATGAATACCATGATGTGTATGTTGATTTCAATAATGAGTGAGTATTTTGTTTATCTTAGGGATCAATGGATCTGACGGTTTGAATGCTATGTTAAAGGAAGTATGAGTGAATTATGATGTTAAAAAGTGCAATGGCTAGAATTTGTATTGATTATGAGTGGACTATGATGTTTGTTGGTTAGAGTTTTAAGGAGTTACTATGGTCATTGGAGCTTTTAAGTCAGATATGGACAATACAATCGTAAAATATATAACATCAATAAATAGTTATTGATTAGGGAGGCACAAATAGTAAACTTAAGTGGTTATGAGTCTAAATATTTGGAATGTAATGCTATGTGAGACTTATGTTATTCAAACTGATAGATGGAGTTCTAGTTTTCTCATTAGGATCTTTTCCACTACGACATTGGGTTGAAGTGAATATTAAAAAAATATGTCAATTTTAATTAAGTATTTCATACACATAATGAAGATGAAGGAAGTTGAGATATGAAAACATAGTTTTCATTACCTAAGTGAAGTTGTGAACTAAGAGTTTTCTCTATGTAATAATACAAGTTAATTTACTTTGTTTTATAGAATAGAATATTTTAGTTAAATTAATTAAAAAAGATATTCTTAACAATATAGTGAACTTAACTAAGTGAACCGTGTCCAGATAGACCTTTTCCAAAGGTTGATATCCGTAATCAATCTTTGTTGATCACATTATTACTAAAATTGAACTATTATACTTGAGGTTACGATCAAGTTTTTGATGCCGTTGCAGGAGATAGGTAGCCACATACTAGTTTAGTTAGTTTACACAATTGTTAAGATTTTATTTTTAGTAATTTACTTTCAAGTTTATACAAAATAAAAATAAAAGAGAGTTTTAGTTTCAAGTTTGACAACCTACATTTTATCTTTTGTGTTTTGTTTTTTAGGGAACAGTTAGTGCATGCATAGTCAAGGTGATATGGGCTTAGTACCTTACGATTTGGAGATTGACATAACCAACAAGGGAAAAAAACCAAAATAGCGGATGATTAAGCGGGGAACTGAAACCAAAATCAGGGCAGAGGGAATAATCATCCCGAAAGTGATCTAGTAGTGCAAGACATAGTACACGGATAAAGATGTCTTCGCGACTATTTCAAATTAGAAGTTCAAAGGACATATAACGGAGTGACGAGGCTTCCATTCAAGACCATTGAGGTTGAGTTAAGATCACCTCTCATCAATATGGTGCAGAATAGCCTATTCAATGGTTAGTAAACAAAGATCCAGTTATACATGTGGAGAATTTTTTAGAGAAGTGTGACATTGTTCACATTACGGAAGTTACAAATGAGGTAATTAGGATAAGGCTTTTCCTATTTTCATTAGATGAAAAAGCCAAATCCTGTTCTAAGGACTGAATGCAGGGAGTATGGCTTCGTGGGCGAATATCAATGAAACATTCCTAGAAAAGTTCTTTCCCACAGTGAAGGTCAGTGAAAGGAAATTAGAAATCAACCAATCCAAGCAAGACGATACTGAGTCTCTTAATGAGGCTTGGGAAAGATTGAAAAAGATGCTTAGGAGATGTCAAGGACGTGGATATGTGAAATAGGCACAACTACAAATGTTCTGCTATGGAATGAATCATAACACGAGAACATTACTAGATGTCGCAGTAGGTGGTTCTCTACTTACAAAGGATGAAGACTGAGCATTAGATCTTCTAGATCTTATATCGCAGAATTCTACAGTAGGATCTTGTCCCACATAGAGAAAGCCAGTAGGAGTATATGAAATTGATTCATAAGCAGCGATCATGGCATAACTATCAAACTCGAGTAGTCAGATGGAGAATTCCCAAATGGGAAAATCAAGTCCATAAGTGCAAACAATACAACAACCTGTTAATCCCCAAGCAATGGTGGCTAATCCATTGGACATGCAACAAGGGACAAAATTTGAAGATGTCAACTTCATGAACAACCAGAACTATAAGAATAACTTTGGGCCGAGAGGAATGGATCCTTAAATATATTATCAAGGATACAACAACTCAAATCTCTTATATGGAAATCTTGATAATGCATCGAAGTTACCTCCAGGTTTTAATAAAAATGTCCAACGTGGGAAATTAGGCCAAAGTGAAGAATAACTTCATTGAAGTTAATTGAAAAATTATTACAAGCCATTTATATCGACAATAGGGAACGTCATGAGAGGCATGACAAAGAAATGTAAAACTTAAAGCAAACTCTTAAGAAGTTGGATGATGAAAGGGCATAATCCATTAAGAACCTGGAGATACAGATTGGTCAGCTAGCCATTTCTTTAAATTCAAGAAAGGAAGGGCAATTTCCAAGTAACACTATCACCAATCCCGAGGAAAATTCTAATGCCATTTACATGATCAGCACTACGACAATGAATGAGCCAATGTAAGTGCAAGTGATGTAAAATCCAGAAAGAGTGAATACGTTAGCCATGAGAAAATTAAGAAAATCTGAAGTAATGCATGGGAATGGAACGAAAGTGAGGCAAGATGAATTTGGAGTATTCAAGCAATAAATGATCTATGCCTTGAAGAATAACAATATAGGGAAGAAATAATGGAGAGTTAAGCAAAACGATGAATGCCCTTCTTATAATGCACCAAAAGGAAATAACATAAAGGTTATTCTAAAAAAGCCATAACCAAAATTCAAGTTCACATCGAAACTTCAACCAATCAAGAGGAGAGATCCTAGAGATATATGCATACTATTAAGCATTGATAGGTAGCGGTTTAGTAACATCTTGTGTGACACGAGAGCCTCAGTCAATGTAATGCCTATAAGGGACATGTTACAAGATGATTTGAAGATCAATTCTCCCGATACAACAGAATTGCAAGTAGTTGATGGTAACTTGGTACCAACAATATAGAAAGTCTTGAATATGCATGTGAAAATGGGTAGGTTCACATTTATTACTGATTTCGAGATCATGGATCATGATATAGATGACGATGTGTACCATTCTTGAACATTGGCAATGCGGTCTTGCACATGAGGTAGAAAATGATTACAATGAGTATCGAGGAGGATAAAGATATTAAGAAGATTATCTTTGTTGAAGGGCAAGAAGTGCAGACAAATTGGAGATATATTATTAGCTCTTACCAATAAATGGAGTATCTCGATTTAGATTTCGACTAAATGAGTGAAAAGGTGTCAGGCTAATGACGTTAAACAAAACACTACTAGGAGGTAGCCTAGAGGCTTTGAATCTCAGTTTTTGAGTTTTAGTTATTTACTTTGTTTAGTTAGAACAATTCAAATGTTTTGGCAATTTCCTAATTTTGAGAGTTTTGTGCTAAATGTGTAGGAAAAAACTATTTGCTAGGTGAAATCTAATCTAAACAAACTCAATAAAGAGCATAAAAGAGCAAATGAGTTAGAGTGGTAAAAGTTAGGTACATTGCCAAACCACATGTAAGTATTTATGGAGTTTTTATATGTACAGGGTATTTCGCGCTGTTATGACGAATTGTGTAGTAGTACACAGAGTCCGGAGAGTGCCAATAGGGAGTTAATGAAAAATTTGAAAATTATGGAGACAGATTGGTTAACGTCATGTGTAGACAATCACGACACCGTGAACTAACATAGGCGGTTCCAAAATGGTGCCAAGGTATGAACAAAAACTACTCACACTATCCTCGAAGCTATTTCCACACTTTGGTGGCACCGTGCCCTATAAGGGATGGCGTCGGCGTCAAGGAGAAGGTTTTAAAAGAAGGTTTCTAGTGATCAAGAGTAAAAAAGAAAGGTGCATTGTAGATTTGCACAAAAGAGGATAGCTAGGGCATTAATTTTGAGATTTAAGTCAAGAGAGAAATAAGGTTTTAGTTTGTGAGCAAAGTGGAGGGTTTTGGTTGATAGAGGCTTGGAGAAGCAATCTACACCGAAAAGTAGTCCGACATTGTGGTAAATTTATATTTGTATTAGTTTTGCTATGAATTTTTGATATTATAGATAAAATTATATGAATTATGAAAATTAGGTTTGTGGATAAGAATTTAAAGTTGTGTGAATTTAGAGCATCAATGTGTCTTATGGTGGATTAGTTTATGTCTTTTGAATTCTTTGGCATGTGGAAGACCCTTATGAATGAAAATTATGATTATAGGTGATTTGAAGACCCATGTTGAATTGTTGTATTGTGTGAGTTTTATTGAGATAATGAGAAGAATAAGAAGGCAAGTAAGGCAAGTTAGTGAACAAAGGGCGAATGATAATGAGGCATCATCCTTGAGAAATCCAAATAAGGATGCCCTGAGGCCTTTTAAGTCTAAGTTCTACATTAGTAAATAGGCTAAGGAAAGGTATTGGAAATAAGGAGTTCATTTGTGAGAGAGGAATAAACCTACTAACCAAGTATGATAAGAGAGTCAATAACTTCATTAGGTAATGGGTTGAGAACATTTCAGGTAAGATTATTGGAAAAATAAGGTTTATGGAGTGCTCGAAATAGTTTAAAAGTTCTTTGCCAATGCAAATTTTATAAAGAAATGTGACCCAGTTAATACGAGAGGAGTGATGTTATCATTTAATGAGTATTTAATAAACGACATCTATATGTTAGAATACTTGAGCATGAATGGAGAACCACATACCTTCTTAGGTGATTTGTGTGAGAGACTTATTGAAAAAGCATTACTTGTCTCAGGACAACAAGTATGGATAATAGGAGCTGAGATGTGCCAAAACACATTAAGAAGGAAAGTATGAGGAAAGTTTATAGAATGCAGCAACATTTTCTAGTTGCTTCATTATACCGGAGTAATTGAGTAGGGCGAGATCAATAAACCCAAGGGGAGCTGTTTGTATGAGATTATAAGGAATGGGAGGATCAACATTGGAGAGATAATTTATAAGAATATGAAGGAGTCAATCATGACAAAGATAGATAACAAGCTGTTGTTTTCAATCATCATAACCCAGATGTGCTTGAAAGCTGGAGTGAGATTGATTCAAGATGAGCAATTTAATATAGAGGGCCAAGCAATAATAGATGAGAAGTTTATGCTAACTTTGAAATCACTTGTTGGATACAAAGACTCTTAGGATGAAATAGAGGGAATCGAGCGGGACAGACTTGAGGTCGATTCGTTAGCCAAGGAAGGAGAGGATTAATCAGTAACAATAGCAACGGAGTTGGCCCGAGAGTTGCAGAATGAAGGATATGGAAAGGAGGAGAAACACCAACAAGGATTTGATGAGGGCCGCGAGTTTGTAGACCCAATGATAGGAGAGCAGAACTTGAATAATCCAGAAGTTTTTCCACCATCTCCACCACCACAGACATTGGTACCACCACATGAGGACTTGACTTTACGACATCAGAGGTTATGGATTACTGAGATAAGGAGACAATATAGAGCGGATATAGCTCAGTATCATGAAGCCTTATTGAGATATGAGCAAGAATGGCAGCGAAGGATTGAAGACCGACTGAAAAGACAACATAATTTAATGTTATTTGCAAATCATCATAGGGACATAACTATATATGAGAGGAGCAAATATTGATAGGTCTATTAGCTTTTCAGCAACACCAAACTACATGTTTAATGTTGACATGGTGCAAAGCAGAAGGGTGAGGCATCCTTTGACACCATCCTATACTGGAGCTAATGATAATGATGCATAGTCTTAGTGTTTGAGTTTTAGGATTTCTCTAGACCTGGGGAGATGAGAGATATAATAATATTGATTATTTTTATATTTGGGACATTGTGTCACTTTAGTAGTTGTTTAAAATTTATGTTTATGCATTTTTATGTTTAGTTCTCAAATTATATTATATTGAATATGTTTGTGTTTATTGTTTTCAGGTCTCAAACTTATTTTTGAACCTCGAGGACAAGGTTTAGTTTGAGTTTGGGGCATCAATATTATCGGAAGTAGTAAGAAAAGATGAAATAAGGATAGACACTGCAGGTATGATCGTAAAATTTTATTTTTGAAGTAGTTAAAGAGGAAAGAATGGTAGTGTATCTATTTCATTTACGTATTATTTAAATGTGTATAATAGTATAGATTAGGTTACATATAGTAATATATATTAATAAATGAATAACTCATTTGAAAAGTTATGCCTTTAATTGAGGATGAGTAAGAATAGAAGTATCTAGTTAATATGAAACTTAAAAGAGTGTTATCAAATTTTTGGAGAAAGTAAGGAATGTAGCAAACAATGGTATAATTTTATGATTAGAAACCTAGAGTTAGGGAAGACCATGAACATGAAACAAAAGCAAGACGATTACTAGAACATTTCTTGTGGTAAAAGTTAGATCTCTAAAGAGTTCTATAATAAGTATGAATCTCATTTGAGTACAAAGTAAATAAAGATAGACCAAAATAGGAAGAGATAGGCATGTTGTTAAATGAAAAGTTAGAAAACTTGCTTGATAGAGTGAAAGTGAGAAGTGCTAACAAAAATTTTGAATAAAAAACTTAGGGAGTCCAATAAGTTTTAAAGGAAAATGAGCAAATAACTTGATGGTTGGAAAAAGTAAGAAAAAAGGGAATCCATAGGAAAAGGAGCAGGTACCGCATAACTAAAAATATATGGAGAAAATAAAGATATATATATACATAAAGAAAGGCAGAAGTGATATTAAGACTCTTCAAAAGAAAAGATTTAGCTTGAGTACAAGTGACTTAATTAAGTTAAGTTTTCTTTCTATGAAGTCATATGGACTCTTAAAGTATTAAAGTCGACAAAAATAATATGATCTATACTTATTTGTAAAATTTTGAACTTAATGAGAAATCAAGGGATTATACACTTGCTACTTGAATGTCAAGGTGAAATAAACTTGTGAGTAGTGATGGTTTTGGTTATATACTACTTTTGAATTTTGAAAGTGATTATATGTGTTGTTAAAACTACATGTTTTGAAAGTAATAGTTTTTATAAATAAAAACTTTCGAGTGGATTATTAGCTTGAACTTATTTGAATTAAAGGATACTCCATGAACTATGTAGAACAAATAAGGAATATAAGTAGTAGTAGTAAGAGTACTTAGTGGAATACACTTTTGCTCAGAACGTGCAAAATCATAAGTTTAAGGGTATTTGATAAGTGATTAATTAGACTTATATATATGGTTAGTTTAGTATTATAACTGGATTAAATATCCTAAAATGAGCTCTAATTGATGGCATTTATGTGCTTTTAGGCATACATGGTATAACAGAGACAAAAGAGTGATTTCATGATGAAATGAGGAGAAAAAAAAGCAAATACAGGCTTGACATCGTGGCATGTACACTTGACACCATGGGAAGAGTCCAAAAGTCGTGGAGAAGGCTTGGAGACTGATGAAGAGAAGCAGTATATGTTATGCAATTGTGATGTTGTGGGGATACACATACGGCACCGGGACATGGCACATAAGGCACTGAGCTTACTGTGGGAAGAAAATACGCACACAAAGGCCGAAGCTGTGGTAGCGCTATGACATTACACATATGGCATAGATCACTTACAGAAACTTTGGGAAATAAACTAGAAATTTTGAGAGTTCTAGTTCATTTAGAATTTTTAATAAGGGTTTCTAATTGTATTCTTAAGAGTCATAGGGGTATAAATAGGTATTAGAATGTGGTAAAATCACCCAATAACATCCACTACGACACATTATCAGTAATTAGCATAGTTTACATTATTTTTGAGTATTGAGAAGAGTTTTGGAGGAGAGGACATTGAAGACTCCACTAGTGGTTATTCGGTATTTTTTCTTCAATTTAATTAAAATTATTTGATTTAATCTTTGATTGCAATGAATACCATGACGTATATTTTGATTTCAATGATTAGTGAGTGGTTTGTTTATCTTAGGGATCAATAGATTTTATGGTATGAATGCTATGCTAAAGGAAGTATAAGTGGATTATAATATTTAAAAAGTGGAATGGTTAGAATTTGTATTGATTCTATAAATAATGCTATGAACATCTTGATCACGTGTTTGTTGATTAGAGGTTTTAGGAGTTACCTTGGCCATTAGAGATTTTAAGCTGGATATGGATTATATAACCATAAAATATATAACACAAATATATAGTTATTGATTAATGAGGCACGGATAGTAAATTTAATTGGTTTTAAGTATAAAGATTTGGAATTTAATGCTATGTGAGACTTACATTATTCACATCGATAGGTGGAGTTCTAGTTTGCATATTATAATTTTTTCACCAAGACAGTTAATTGAAGTGAATATTAAGGAAATCTGTTTATTCTAATTAATCATTGCTTATACATAATGAAGGTAAAGGAAGTTGAGATATGAAAGCACAGTAATTCATTACCTAGGTGAAGTTGTGAACTAAAATTCTTCTCAATATAAGAGTATAAGTTCATTTACATTGTTTTGCAGAATATAGTAGTTTGGTTAAACCAATTAAAAAGAGAGCTTCTTAACAACAGAGTGAACTTAACTAAGTGAACCGCGTCTAGATAAACCTTTCCCAAAGGACGATATTTGTAATTCACCTTTGTTGATCACATTATTACTACAATTGAAACAATATACTAGGGTTATGACTACTATGCAATAGGGGTCTTTTAAATAATACACCTATATAGGCTAAAGTAGCCAATCAAGTTAGGCAGTATGGCCCGACAAGTCACAGAAAAGGTGCAACAGTATCTTTAAGGGGAAGCAGACTTATGAGTGCTCTATTAGAACTTGAATCTATGATGAAACAAATGATGGTTGCGAGAAAGATAGTAAAAGCCTGTGGTATCTATTGAGAGCCAAACCATTCCATATATTAGTGTCCCTAACGTTTTGAGGATACTAGGGAAGTCAAGGTGGTAGGCCAATTTCTAAGGACACCTATAGGACAGTACGGGCATTAGAGTAACTATTGTAAAGGGAATGATAAGAATCCTAACTTCAACTATGTAGCTAAGAACCTTAACTATTATAACTTTATGCTAAGAGGGCACTTATTGCCAGTAGTTCCTCGTAATCGGCAATCCCATCCATATGGTCATACTCTGGAAGGATCGATGAAACAATTGATTTTGTCTCGGCAGCAATATGAAGCTAAGATATAGGCTTCCATTAAAGAATTGTAGGCTAGGATGTCAGATATGTCAGCTTAGATAGGCTAAACCAACAATCAAGGGAAGCTACCATCACAGCCTATTTCGAACCCTAATGAACCTGTGAATGCAACTTCAAATATTAACACCATTTTAGTGGTTGAAACTACTGCAAAGCGTTAGATAGGAATTGCTAGAGCCGAAGGATAGGAAAAGTTAGAAAAGAACTTGAAAGGATCAACTCGAGTAAGGGATGGATGAATACCATCAAGGACATGGCACCATTTCCTTAAAGATTGTATCCAGAAAGGTTTGTGAACGTGTTCGAGGATCGCAAATAGTCTGTGGACCAGTCAGAGGAAATTATGAAGGCCAGCGAAGTAGTTGAGAAAGTTGAGATAGTGACACCATAAGTTGCATTTCCTTGTGAGCCATTTGAAATAGCAAGATTATTTGAAAAAGATGAGGATAACTTCTATGAAGGCACCACAGATGCGCCTAAAAAGTGTGAAGATTCAGGTATTTTTAGTATTTCATGCATGCTATGAAATACACATATAGAGAAAGTTATGTTTGATCTAGGAGCGTCCATTAACATCATTTCATCTTCAATTTTCTCGTCTATGCCTAAATAAGTTTTGAAGCATTTTTATATCATCATTCACTTAGCGAATATACCTTCAACCCAGCCAATCGAGATATTGGAATATGTGAATGCTCACATTAGAAATTTGGATTTTTTCCACTGCTTTCCATGTCGTTGACATGAAGGACACACATGTGTCTAATCACACTTTTGTCGTGCTAGGCTGACCATTCATAAAATAGCCAAAGCTAAAATAGACGTATTTTATGGTTTCATTTCACTAGAGCATGATGGTTGGGTCATTTGTTTTTTCTTTCCTGATTATTTGGACTTACCTACTAATATTTCCATTATGTACGCAGTTTGGCCTTCTTTTGATAATGAATTGCATGATTCTATAAAACTCTCTTTAAACAGCTTAAAAAAGAAGGGTAAAAAAGAACAAGAAAGGAAGAAGACAAAGCATGGAGAGAAAGAAAAAATATCTGATGGTTAGGTTTTGATGGAGGACATCAGTTTTGAGAAGATATATATATATATATATATATATATATATATACTATGAAGCAAGAGCCAGAACCACCAAACAACATTCTTGTATCATGCATGTTGTGCATAAAAGAGGAACCGAAAGTTGTCAAGCAATGGAAGATGATTAAGCTGTCGAGTAAGGATGAGAAGAAGCCGCCAATCGAAATAATTGACTTGGACTATGGCTAGTTCGAGATTGTGGTAACATTAGGGCATTGACGTTAAATACTGGCACTCTGTAGGAGGCAGCCTGCATTTATCTTTCAAGAAATTGATTTGATTAAGTTTCAATTAACTTTTAGTTTGAATAAATCGTTCAAGGTTAAATTAGTTAGTTGGATAAAGTATGATGAATATTAATGAGTTCTATATTCTCTCTGATTTTTGGCATATATTTTATGGTGAGAATGGAGAACATGGATTGCTTTTCGTGCACCAAAGTCCAAAACATGTATAATTTAGATTGATGCATCGACATTAGATCATATGTGTATACTGGGAAGTGCACACATTGAATAAAAAGAATAAAATATTTAGAGAATACATTCTATTTTTCATGCCAACGATTCCCAGTATACATTTGTGACATTCTAGAGACGAAATAGCCTATTTTTTAGCTAGTGATGTGCTAGCGATTTTGAAGTACATGTACGGCGCTAACATAGTACTAGAGGACAATTTATGAATTCTTCAAAATCCCCAGCAATTTTGCCAATGCATGATACTTGTCGAGCGTGTACAATAAATTTTCCACATTTATTGTACTTTTAAATTTGTAATAGTGGTAAGTGAGATCGTCTCCATAGGGATTTTGCAAATTTATTAAGAAAAAGGTTTTATAATTTTTATTATTTTTACTTTAATTTAATTAAATCAATCAAAATGGGAATTAAAATTACTAATTCAAACTATATTAATCAATTGAATTAATTAAACTAACTTAAATAACAAAAATCAAATTTACTAAATTCAAATCAATTCAATTCAATAAAAAACAATATGAAATAAGCATATAAACAAAAATCCAGAACAATGAAATATTAATCCGTTTTATATCCAAACATATTACTTAAATCATACTCATAATCATACTTTGATACTCTTACAAAGTATTTTTAGATTATTAAACATAAATCATAAGTAAGTAGATAGCCCATAGCAAGCCATCATTTCTCCTTATATTAATGGAAAAGCCATATTCTTATTTATTATGGTTAAGTAGCACTGATAAGTCATTATTTATGCACTTTTTCAAAGGTGTTTTGTTATGTAAATTAAGTCCAAAGCTATGTTTTATGACTTTATATGTTAACTTTGGAGATTTATAGGGTATTTGACCATTTGTGCGTGAATTAGACAATCTCGGGAAAGAATTCAACTATTGGTCAAAACACCAGCAGGCTAGACTTCGTGTAGAATAACGGATGGCGCTAACATAGGAGTAGTGACGCCACCATGGCCTTAGACCATATCAATATACAACTTTAGAATTGAACTAACGTCACCTGGATTAACACGGGCATCGTTACCTATGGCGCCAGACTTAAATTTAAAAGTTAAGCTGATTTGAAGAGCAAGACAATCAAATGATGTCTTTAACCATACAATTATAAAGATTGTGATTGGTTTCCATGTAAATAATATGTGAAGGTGTGTAATCAAGAAAGAATTTGTCGTTCTCGTATAGAGATATTAGTAGATCCCTCGATATGATAGATTGATAAAAGTCAAGTCCAAGTGAATTGATATGATCAACGTCATTTGGATGTTTTCCATTTATTTAAAGATTGAGACCAATACGATTAAACTTTAAGGGTGAATTTCTATGCCTCATGTTTAATCAAAAAGATGTCGAATGACAAAATGATATAATATGTTATTCATTAAGTTGTATCAATTTTGATATTCATGCTACTTGGGTAGTCATAATGCCTTGCTAGAGACCGCTTATGACTTGTGTACTAAAATGATTTTGGTTCACTACTAACATCGCATGAACCTATTGGGCTGCACATAAACAATGGCTTCGCACAATTTAAACTGGTCCAGAGTAATAGGTTTTTATATGATACAATTCATGACATAAAACCCTTATAATTTATTATATGATAACTTATTAATAGTGGCTTTTGTGTACTTTGCTTAAATGACCTAAATATAATAGTTGTATTACGAATAAGACTTTAAGTGAGGGCTTATCTATATATATAAATAGAGGTTGAAACCCAAAAATGAAATAAGATATTTGTTTTTGCTATTTTCGAAATCTCTAGATTTTAGGAGAGAAAGAAAAACATTTTCTATCTCTTTTTGGGCAAGCACTCTGAATTATGGTCACCATTCATGTATGGATTTTCGATAGAGCACAAACGCTTGAATGTCATGGAGATTGAACAATAAGAAAAGGAAATCACAGATTAAGGTATGATTTTACTTTATAGATCTAGTTTAATAGAACTTGTTTTTGATCCATTGGGATGTTTCAAAATAGTTTTGAATTTTTCGTTGCTTATGAACCCCAAAGCCCAACAATGGTATCAGAGCCATATGCTCGGTTCTATTAAACAATTGCATGTTTTCTTTGATTTATATGTGATATATGTATGAAAGCATGATCTTGATTTATGTATATATGATATACATAAAGGTTCTGTGATAATTGTTATCAAGAATTGGTTTTTAAAGCATGTTGTTAATTCATGTATATTAATACATACACATGATTTGATTCAATGATAGAATTTATGTTTAAAAATATTTTAATTAACATATGCTTTTAATATTGAACGATGCAAATTTTGTATGTTTATAGTAGAAGTCATGTTTTGGTTAATGTGATTCTGGTGTTGAATACATATTTCCTTTTCGTTCAATAATTATGTATGTCTCCATGATAAAAATCGTGCTTAGGTTAATATGATTAATTTAATATGATTCTTGTGTTGAATGCATGATTAATATTTTATTTCCTGATTCAATTGCTTATTTTGTATGAATAAGAATCAAAATTGGTTTTGATCATAAATCTTATTATAGTTATTGTTAGTATATGCTTATTAGATAGGAGATAAACTTGTAATTAAATAAGAATTATAAATCCTATACGATAGGTGAGATATATAAAAAATTTGTATTGGATAAGGATTCAAACTATCTTAAATTCCAATTAGATTAGGATAAGATATTAAGTTAGAGATAGGCCTAAGTTAATTAAAAAAGTTTTAGTTAATATTATTTAGAATTAAAATAAGAGGCAGTTTTGGTCAATTAAATTAACTAAAATAATGAGAAATTTTAGGTGATTTTCAATTTTCGGATGCCGCTAACTATTCGTAGCAGAATTCCTAACTTGTTTAGTGATTGTACATGCATTGTAATATATGACATTTACCTCGTTTAAATTACGACCACTAAAACAAATAAATATCCCTATTCTAAATTTTAAGTCAAGTGCCATCCATTTTCAAATACTTGTCAAGGCTTTGATTACATAAATATAGGTCCGACTCCGCAAAGTATATTTTGGTATCTTGGCGAGGCAAGTTGAGTAACAATTACTTTATTGTTTGAAATGGTTAGAATTGATAAATCTATCAAAACGATTTTGGGCTTTAGGCACTAGATGTGATAAAACATGCTAAGACATAAGATGTCACAACTCATAAAAATAACTTAAATTTAGATATGATGTAATTGGTAATTGGTACCTACCTAAACAACCAAATTCAAAGTTTCATGCCTTAGCTGTCTTGGAATTTGGTTTAACATGGCTTTTAGTCCCTTAAATTAACATACTGATTTTAGGAGGGTTGTTAATTTAGAGGGAGTCTATTCCTCTATACTAAAATAAAATTTTGTGTAATTTTTGTTATAGAACTATGGTCTATTCAAATCACACTAATCCCTTGTTACTACGATCCATCCTTGAGAATGATAAGTTGTCTAGACAAACTTTCTTGACTGGTTCAGAAACTTAGAGAATTTCTCTTACGCATGAACACAAGTTGTATGTCCTAGATGATCCTATTCCCGAGGAACCACCAGCCAATGCTTTAAGAGCCGTGAAGGATGCACATTCTAAGCATGTCGACCCCACTGATGTTGCATGCATTATGTTGGAAACTATGGTTCTTGAACTTTAGAAGGACATGGAACACATAGAAGCTTACAACAAGGCTACGATGCTGAAAGAAATGTTCCAACAATAGGCTAGGAAAGAAAGGTTTGAGATAGTCAAGAACCTTCATTCTTGCAAAATGGCGAGGGTGCATCAGTTAGTCCTTATGTTCTGAAAATGAAGGGCTATATTGACCATCTCGACAGACTTAGATTTCTCAAAAACCAAGAGCTGGCTACAAATTTAATCCTGAATTCATTATCTGATAGTTATTCATAATTTATGATGAACTATAACATGAATAACATGGATAAGTCTATCTTAGAGTTGTATTTGATGCTTAAAATGTATGAGCAAAATGTCAAGAAACCCATTACTAATGTGTTGATGGTTTGGAAAGGAAAGACGTTATAGAAAAAAGGCAAAGTCAAGGCTAAAGTTACCAAGGCCGTTGTGACTATCATAAAGCTTGTGAAACTAGTTAAGCATAGGGTTGATTCTACTATACAGTCCTAGAAAGAAAAGGAAAAAGAGGGAAATTGTCATTTATGCCAAGCACCTAGGGATTGGTTCAGAAATTACAAGCTCTATCTTGAAGATCTAAAGAAAAAGAAGAGTAGTGCGACTGCTACTTTGGGTATTTATATTTTTGAAATTAACTTGTCTACTAGTGATTGAGTTGGATACCGGATGAGGATCTAACATTTGTATTAATGTGTTGGATCTCACCAAAAGTAGAAAGCTAAAGAAAGGAGAAGTCATCATATGAGTTGAAATAGAGCAAAGGTTGCTGCGTTGGCTGTAAGATGCTATGAGTTAAATTTACATAACAGACTTATTTTAGTTTTAAATAATTGTTATTACGACTCTTCCTTGAGCAGATACAATTTCAGTTTCATGTTTGGATTTGAATTGTTTTAATCTCATTATTGCGAATAGTAAATGCTCAATTTCTCATAAAGACGTTTTCTATGTGAATGCTGATTTATGTGATGGTCTTTATATTCTAAACATGAAAAGGTCTATAGATACTCCTATTCTTAACGTAAATACAAAGAGATTCAAGTCAAATGATTCGAATCAAACCTACCTTTGGCATTGTCGTCTTGGCCACATAAAACGAGAATTGGATTTCTAAACTCCATAAAGATGGACATTTAGATTCATTTGATTTTGAATCATATGAAACATGTGTATTTTATTTACTAGGAAAAATGACAAAGAGTCCCTTTAAGAGACACAATGAAAAGGCAAGTGATTTATTAGGTTTAATACATACTGATGTATGCGGTCCTATAAACATAATGACTAGAGGTGGTTATCAATATTTCATTATTTTCACTGATGATTTCAACAGATATGGTTATGCGTATCACATGAAACAAAAAGACGAATCTTTTGAGATGTTTCAAACAATTCAAAATGAAGTGCAAAATCAACTTAGTAAAACTATTAAAGCACTTTGATCAGATTAAATTGGTGAATATTTGAGCTGAGAGTTTGATGATCAACTTAGAAACTATTGGATTTTCTCATAGTCAACTTCTCTAACAACTCCATAATGGAATGATGTTTTTGAGAGGAGAAATTGAACTTTATTGGATATGGTTTGTTCTATGATGAGTCATGTAGATCTTCCTATTTCCTTTTGAGGTTATGCCTTAGAAACTGTAGTGTTTATATTAAATCGTGTTCCTTATAAAGTGGTTGGTAAAACACCATATGAGATGTAGTTTGAGAAAAGACAAAGTTTGTCTTTCCTTAAGATTTGGGGTTGTGATGTTTTTGTATGATAACAAATCTCAGAACAACTATCAACTAAATGTACTAAGTGTGTATATGTCAGTTATCCTAAAGAAACTAGAGGATACTACTTTTATAATCCCACTAAGAACAAATTATTTATTGCCCAGAATAGTGTCTTTATGGAAAAAGAATTTATTCTAAAAGACGACAATAGGAATAAAATAAGTCTTAAAGAAGTTCAAAAACCACAAATAAACACTTAATTGCTAGCGGGAGATTAACAAAGTCTTGAACTAGTTGAAGCTCCATAGGTATCAAAAGGCTCGCGTAGGTCTAATAAAGTAATACATCAGCCTTAGAGATTTGAATTTCTTATTACTGATAGTAGTGAGATGTTTCTTATAGATCAAAATGAGCCTACTACTTATCAGGAGGCTATGTCTAGCTTTAAGTTAGATAAATGGTTTAGTGCCATGAATTCTGAGATGCAATCCATGTATAATAATCAAGTTTGGAACTTGGTTGATTTTCTTGAAGGTGGTAAAACCACTAAATGTAAATGAGTTCTCAAGAAGAAAACTAACATGGATGGTAATATGCATACTTATAAAGCACGACTAGTATTAAAAGGTTCAGGCATACTCAAGGTGTTGATTATGTTGAAACGTTTTTTTTTCCTGTAGCTATGCTTAAATCCATTAAAATTCTAATTTCCATAGCCGCATACGATGACTATGAGATATGTCAAATGAATAGAAAAACAATTTTCCCAAATGTAAAGTTACTTGAGGACGTGTATATGATACAACCTGATAGGTTTCTTCATCCAAAGAATTCTAGGAAGGAGTGCAAGCTTCAAAGATCCATTTATGGATTAAAGCAAGATTCTTAAAGTTGGAATCTTCATTTTGATGAGGCAATTAAGGAATTTGGTTTCATTAAAAATGAAGATGAGCCTTGTGTATACAAAAAGGTCAGTGGGAGTGTGGTATTTTTCTTGGAACTGTATGTTGATGATATATTACTCATTAAAAATGATATCCCAACCTTGCAGAGTGTCAAGTCTTAGTTAGGGAAGTGTTTCTTAATGAAAGACTTAGGAGATGCAGCCTACATAATTGAGATTAAGATCTATAGGGATAGGTCTAAAAGGCTGATCGGTTTAAGTTGAAGTGCTTATATTGACAAGGTACTAAATAGGTTTAGTATGCAAGACTCTAAAAAAGGGTTATTGCCAATATCTCATGGTATAAGTCTTAGCAAGACTCAATTTCCTAAGACTAACGATGAGCAAGAACTCATGAATACGATTCCATATGCATCAGCTATTAGATCTATTATATATGCCATGTTATGCACTTGGCCTGATATATCATATGCTTTGAGCGCAACAAGCAAATATCGGTCTGATCCTAGTGAGAGTCACTGGATGGTAAAGAACATTGTTAAGTACTTGAGAAGGACTAAATAAGTGTTCTTAGTCATGGAAGTTTGGAAGATGAGCTTGTTGTAAATGGTTACATAAATGCAAGTTTCCAAACTGATTTAGATGACTTCAGATCACAGTCTAGATATGTGTTTACTTTGAATGAAGGTGTAGTGAGATGAAAAGTTTGAAACAAGACACTATGGGAAATTCTACAATAAAAGTTAAGTATATTTGCAGTGTCCGAAGCAGTTAAAGGAAGTTTGGATAAAAAAGTTCATATTTGAACTTGGTGTGGTTTCGAGTATAGCTTACCTTGTTTGCTTATATTATGACAACAATGAGGCAGTAACATATGCCAAGGAACAACGATCACACCACTGATCGAAACATATAATTAATCATTTTTATCTCATTTGAGAAATCATTAAAAGGGGAGATGTGAAGATTTGCAGAATTCCTATAGAAGACAATGTTGCAAATCCTTTGACGAAGGCTCTTCCACAAGTGAAACATGATGGTCATGTTAGGTCACTAGGTATTAGATACATGAATGACTGGCCCTAGTGCAAGTGGGAGATATTGAGGAATATGCCCTAGGTCGATCTATAAAAGTTGTTTATCTTATAATTTTAGTTAATAAAATAGAGGTTTTCATTTGCTATTTTATTATAAGTGATAGCATGTTTACCTTACTTTCCTAAATACACTGTTGGGGTCTTTCAAAATTGTTTTGAATTTTTTGTTGTGTATGAACCCCAAAACCCCATAAAACCAATGTGAGATATCCAAATGGGATGGTGGAGAAACCCAGATGGATGATTGAGAATGTATCTATTCATGTTGGATACTTCATGTTCGTTACAGACTTTTATGTGGTTAATGGAAGTAATAGCCAATGTGAAATACTTCTATCGAGATTACCATTCTTAACGATAGTTGGAGCATTGATCGATATGTAGTTGCGGTACATTAGCATCTGGGTAGGAAAAAGGATGAAACTTTTCTAGGATAGGAGTGAGATCATACATGACAAAGAACGAGTATTCACATGATTCTCTGTACCAGTAATTAAGGTCATCAATCTGGACCTTGAGTAGAAGGGAAGTAAATTCGTTAAGCCAACGATGTTAAACAAAGGTGCTATTGGATGCAACCTATGAATAAGTTTATAGTTAGTAATCGATTTTAATTCTTGTTTTTCTTATACATATTATCCATCTATTTCCACAATTTCTTTTATGTTTAGTATGCTCAGCTTATTTTGAACTTTGAGGATAAAGTTCAAAATAAGTTTGAGGGGTGTTTAAGTCAGTAGACCGTTTGACAGAATCATTGATTAAAGACCCGCAAGTATAAGATTTCCATTTTTTTAATTTACTTGAGATTTCAGTGGAATCGTGATGGTAGTTCTTCCCTTTCATCGCATTTCTGATCTTCCACTTCTTTCATTACTTGGAAATTAGTATACTAATGCATGCATGCTTTAGGTAATTTAGTATATTAGTTGTTTAATAGAGCCTTACCTACGAGCGAAAACTTGCTTTCGATTTTTGGATTTAAAACTTAGTCAAATTGTTTGCCTTCAAACTTGGAAGAAGTAGAAATGCTTTTACACTTACTTGAAAATACAAATAGAAACTTGGAGTACATATGAGTCATAACCTGAGACCAAAGTAGGTAGGTGGTTGAATTGACTTTGTGGGTAAATCTAAAATCTATAGGATTCTGAAATTAGGACTAATCCACTTGTAATATAATTGTTAAAGATTTAGCACTTGAAGGAGGAAGAAGTGGGTTCATTTACTATAAAATTATGGGCTTATTGATTCTATGTTGGAAAACTAACTCAACTTTAGCGAAAGTGAGAAGAGCTAACATGAGATTTCTTAAAAAAATTAGAGAATCCCATAAGTTCTGCAAAAATGGAGCAAGGAACTTGATGGTTTGAAAAACAATGAAAAATCTATATCTACAAGAAATGGAGAAGAGACCGTATAATAAAAAACCATATAATGGAGGAAGTGAGGATCTCTAGTTGAATAAAAGGTGAAAGTTCATAAAAAAGGAACTCCTATAAATAAAGATTTAGCCCGAATATTTGCAGCACGGTTAAGTGAGTTTCTTTAATGCTATGAACCAAATAATAGACTACCTCTAAATAAGTCGTATGGACTCCCTGAGGTGTGAGAATTTGCAAATAAGTGAAAAGTTGTAATAAAATTTGTTTAAAAGAATCTACCTAATAAAGAGAGCAATTTGGATGTACTGTTTTGATGAAGTGACCTAGAAAATCTTTAAGTAAGTTATAAGTTATGGTTTTTCAATACTTTGAGTTTTGAAAAATTGTTTTTTTGAAAGGTTACCTTGTTCCACTAGCCTTCCAAAATTCTGAGTCTCTTGTTAAAAAGATTGATCAAGTTTCGATTGTAAGGACTTCATTGTTTTGCGAAGTAGGTAAAAAGTCTTTAGGAAAGCATCACTCAATTTTTTCACAGTGTAATTAGTCGTTGTAGTCAGATAACCCTATGTTTGGGATGTACAAAATTCTAAGTTGTGGGGTATTTGATGAGTCATTTTTATGCAGTTTTTTTAGGTGTTTTGCTATGTAAATCAAGTCCAAACTAATGTTTTATGACTCTACATTTTTACTTTGGAGATTTATAGGGTATTTGAGTATTTGTGCATGAATTAGACAATTTTGAGAAATAAGTCAACTATTGGTCAAAGCAGCATCAAGCTTGACGCCATGTAGAATAACAGACTGTGCCAGCAAACGAGCAGAGGGGCTGTAACGACCCTATTCCTAATTAAGGAATCATTTGGCCTGAAGCCCTAATTAAGCCCCGGTACACCAGATAGACTTAACTAGAGCCGGTAGCCTCGCCATCTACACCCGATAAAAACAATTGTATATTGAATATCAACAATAATATAAGTAATAAACACAACGGTAATCGAAAACTTTTTGCGATATTAAACACGATATACAAAACAAAATCAAACTAGAATAAACCTCAGTTATACAAAACTTCCCACCATTTGTGATATTACAAATTTGTAATTCAATACAATATATAAACAAGGGAAGAATCATTACATCGAAGAGAAGATCAAAACTCGTAAAACTTCTCTGTCCAGTAGTTGTAGCGGTCATCGATATTCTTGAAATGTAAATTAGGGTGGGAGCTCCAACTTGCTCAGTAAGTACAGATTCACAGAACTATCAACAATCCATATAATAATCAAGAATGAAATGCAATAACAATATGAACTAATTATAGCTAGAAACGTGTATGAACAATCATATATTCTAATAGATAAATAGATGCAAGTCATATAGTCAATCGCTATTACACAATGATTTTCCCTATATTTATGAAATTAGGGTCGATTACCCATCAGCTATAGTGACACCATAACCCGATGAGCACATTACACGTATGTGCTATCTGATCACTTGTTACTGTCCAAATGGTTATATCCTAAAACCTCTAAGTGAATATGTAATCCAAGTAACCTATCTAACTGAATATGAGTTGCATATAGGTCGGGAAGTCAACCTATATCCTATATAACCTAATCTTAATTCTAGAAGTTGCTCTCGTGGATTACATTAAACACCATTTTTCTTTTTCATGAAAATGTATCACACTGTACATAGCTCCCATTCAGGTCCATAAACTATATGAACTAAATATACTACATAGCTAGGCAAAGTTGATAACTAAGCGAATCCATACTTACTTCAGTTAGGTTCCATTTCTAATTTCCTAAATTTTTAAGTCGCTTGATCTTTCCCGATGTTTGATAACCTATCACAAACCATTTGAGGTCGTTATGAGTCTAATGCCTCACATTTAAATCCTTAAATTAGTCGCAGTTGAATTTGAAACCAATTTACCAAATTTTAGGTCAATACGACATTTCACATTTTTTGATGTAAAACCCAAGTATAAAGTCTCGACAAACTTTTGAATTCTTAACATTTTATAGAAATATCCAATTTCTATTTATTCGGTCAACAAATATATTTTTTTCCATATTTTTCATCAATTTTCTGGAATTTTTACTCAATTCCAGCATTTATTTTTTCTTTTTTATATGAGAAGTCAGTTTTGACCCCAAAACCAAACCCACCACCACATAAATGACTAATATAAGATCAAAATCACTTTTCTCGATATTTGCACGTACGAGTCTCGAGGATGATCCAATGGGCATGAATTAAAGCAAAAATCTTTCTTGAAATGGGATGACATGCATCTCGAGGCCTAAATAATCTCTACAACATCACCAATGTCCAACACCTCCTCAATGCCTCCGCTACGTGTATTTTGAGGCTATTCGATGGTTTAAACAATTTAAACCAAACTATATGTTATATATATTTACCTATGTATTTTCTCATCTATAAACTCACCACGCACGCCAGCGACCACCCTCGGGCGTGCACACTATTGTACATCCCACGCGTGTCACCTTAGATCCCGAGTGTCACGTGGCGCCCACCAATTAATTCATTATTTTGAATATATATACACATGCATATATTCATGCATTTATAATTTCGTCATGCGCGCTAACGAGCACACTTGGGTGTGCACGCTACCCCACATCCCATGTGTGTCACCGTTGACACCCCCCACAGTATTAGGCATCCCATAATTTTCCAATTACTTTCTTTCCAACTATACATCTTATTTATATATATTTATATATACATATACATATATATATATATAAATATATACACCTATATATTTTATGACTTATCCATTCACCTCATACAACAACAAATACACCTGAGCGTACACATTGCTTCCATGTCTTTTCTTGAGATCCCCTACGATTCACATGTATCACAATAAACGTACAATCGATTTATTTATCATCCATTTTCCAACTATATGTTTTACATTAACTCACATTAATCAACTATAGTTACATTAATGATTTTCCACAAAAATCAAATACAATACATCACCACAATCGCACTCACATTCTAATAGAGAAAAGTCAGGCTTAATCACAAGCTTAACTCACTTAATTAACCTTCAGATTAATGTTAATCACCAGGTTAAGGACACTAGCCATTACAGGCGTCATTGAGGCATCAAACCAGATCAACATATGACGTCAGAATTGAACTAACGACGCTAGACTCGGATTTATAAGTTTCAGCTGGCTTGACAACCAAGAACTTCTATAAAGTCCTACACTGTGACCCGACGCCATCTATACATAATGGCGGTGCCTGACAGTGCAAGAATTGCAGATTAAAATTTTGTATTTTATAAAAGGTTCTTATTTTCCCAGGCTTTCTCATTCTTGTACTAGGCTCACCTATATAAAGGAGGGACCTCTATGAATGAAAATACATTGTATTCAAAGTGATTTCAGAGTAGAGCAAGGTAGACTAGCCATGTTTGGCTAGGTTCTTTAATTCATAGGTCGGGTAGTAGGTTGTTTTCTATGTCTTGTTGAGATTTTTTGTAATAATAGCATTTTGTTTTAGTTCTCTATCTTTGTGTTGCTATTTTTAATGATATCTCAATGGTAGTTTAGAATTTGTATATTCATTGCAAATCTCTAGGCGTAAACCCATTGACCTGCTATCAATTAGGTTGAGTCCGTGATACGAACCAGGTTGAGAAGTGGCAATCACCTAGAGCAAGAAACCTGACACACTTATTTTTCTAGGTGAGTAACATCGAGAACTATGCTAAATCTTTAGAGTGCTTGCACAAATTCGTTTAGGGGTAGGTGTTCCCATAGAGCTAGTACTGTTGCTCACGTACTAAATCTTAAGAGCAGTTGCCTTAGGTTATACAATGGAATAAGAGAATTATTTAGAGAGCAGTTACACTATATATCAAGAATATGGGGATTAGGGTGTTGATGATCCCAACACCTATAGCCTATCTAAGGAAAACTATTTTGAAACTTATCTTGTAAAGTTAATGATATAAGACATGGAAATAACATAGGGCTAGATTATGGATTTCTAGACTTAGGTATGTTCTAATTCCGTGATTTACAACTTATTTACTTTCTTTTTTAGTATACTTTTAAATGAGACTCTTTCAAAAAACCCTAGAATTTGCTTTTCTATTTGTTGAACTCAGTTTGACTGAATCCTATAGATTCGACCATGTTCTTAATTGTACTACATTCCAATAGTATTTGGTAACTTATTACAGGTTATATTTGATACGCAGTACATATGATCAGGCATGTGCGCTCGCACCATCGGTAGATTGTGACCTAAGTTGCCTCTTCGATGCACGTGCCGGTGGGTTATGGGTTTAGGCCGACCAATACGAGGGCTATCGTGTGATGATTTCAATGAAGGTAGGGTGGAGAGACCTACTGGTAGGATCCTAACGTACAAAAGTATCGTCTCGTTGGGTTTGAGATATAAATCATGTGATAAGGTCGTTAACAACTAGATTAGTGCACGTGCACTCACGCCCACACTAGATTGCTACTTGAGTTGCTTCTTCGGTGCACGTATCGGGGGATTATGGATCTAGACCAACCACTACATGTGCTATTGGGTGATGATTTAAGTGGAGGGGGTGACTAGTGGGATCCCAACATACCGAAGTATGGTCTAATTAGGTTCGAGATATATATCATGTGATGCGGTTGTTAACAATGGCCCCGCAACCTAAACCATGACCACACCTCAAGATGACCAGTAAGTCAAGCAATAATCTAGTAAGCCTTAACCTTTGGAAATATAGCAAGACAATTTACAAATAGACTACATAGACATATAACAGGTGGGGGAGTCTTACAAAAGTCAACAAATAGGCTATAGGTTTCATAAAGTCTACCCATGATAAAGTCCCCTATTTATTATATAAAATGATTCAAAACCAACTAAATATAAATAAATAATCTTGCAAATCGGAAAATAGCTTATATAGTATGACCTTGCTCTTTCCTCTGTCTTGAGCAGCAACTGAGGTACTTGGAGGGGGGAAAAGTAGTGGAGTGAGCAATATTCAATGGGTTTAGTGATAAGTGATTATATAGACTTATATAAGGCTGATGCCGTGGAAAGGAAGACATTTAAGACTTTGTAGAATTGTCTTCTAAGGTTTCTAATTGATTTCAAAAGTGTCTTAGTAGTATAAATACGTATTAGAACATTGAAAACTCACTAATTGCGATTAAGAGCAACCAATTACCATAGATTAACATAGTTGTACTTTATTCTTGAGTATTAAGAAGAATTGTGGAAGGGAAGACATTTAAGACTCGCGTGTGGTTGTTCGGTATTGTTTTCTTTGATTTAATTGAAGTTATTTATTTAACCTTTGATTGCAATGATTACCATTATGTGCATGTTTATCTCAATGAAGTGTGACTAGTTCATTAATCTTATGGATCAATGGATCCTATGATATGAATGGTACGCTAAAGTAGTTATGAATGGATTATAAAGTTGAAAAGTGCAATGGTTAGAATTTGTATTCATTTTGAGCATAATGCTACGAACATCTTGATCACTTATATTACGTTTTAGGAGTTATCATGGCTATTGAAGCTTTTAAACTAGATATGGATGGTACAACCATAAAATACATTACATTAATATATAGTTATTGATTAGGGAGACACAAATAGTAAACTTAATTGTTTATGAATCTAAAGATTTGTAACTTAAAGCAATAAGGAACTTACATTATTCACAGAGATAGGTGGAGTTCTAGTTTGTACATTAGAATATTTTTTTCCACGACAGTGGATTGAAGTGGATTTAAAGGAAATGCCTATCTAATTGGGCATTGCACACATATAATGTGAACTAAGATCGTCTCAAGATAAGAGTACAAAGTTATTTACACTGATTTGTTAGATTAGATTAGTTTAGTTAAAAACCAATGAAAAAAAAGATTTCTTAAGTAATAGAGTAAATTTGACTAAGTATACTAAGTGCAATACACCTTTCTCTGAGGACGATATCTAGAATTAACATAAGTTGATCACACTATTACTACAATTGAGCCGTTATATTTACGACCACTGTCAAGTTTTTGGCTCCATTGCTAGGGATATTTAGCCATTTTAACTTAGTTAGTTTGCAAAATTGTTAATTTTATTTTTAAGTAATTTAATTTCTAGTTTATAAAACAAAAAGAAAAAAAAGGTGTAACTTTCAAGTTTGACATTTGCACTTGATCTTTTGTGTTTTCTTTTTAGGGATAATTAGTGCATGCATTGCAAGGAGAGAAGGACTTAGTACCTTACGATCCTGAGATTGATAGAACCAATAAAGGAAGGAAAAATAAAGTAATCAAGATAACGAAGGATTAAGCACAAAACTAATAACACGGCCAAGGGAATAACCAACCTGAAGGTGATCTGGTAGTGTAGGACAGAGTGTATGGACAGAGATGTCTTGATGACTACTTCAAATGAGAAGTTTAAGAGACTTACAATGGAGTGATGAGGCTTCCAACTAACACTACCGAGTTGGAACTGAGATTGTCTCTAATCAACGCCATGTAAAATAGCTTGTTCAATTGGCTAGCGAATGAATATCCAATTACCCATGTAGAGAATTTCTTGGAGAAGTGTGACATCGTGCAAATTACTGGAGTTACAAAGGAGGTGATCAGGATGATACTTTTTCCATACTCATTAGGTTAAAAAGCCAAATCCTAGCTCCAAGTAAACACATGGAATATGACCTCACAGGCAGAAATCAATGAAAAATTTCTAGACAAGTCCTTTCCCCCAGTGAAGGTCAGTGAAATGAAAGTGGAAATCAACCAATTCAAGCAAGAAGATGCTGAGTCTCTTGGTGAGGCTCGGGAATGACTCTAGGAGATGCTAATGAGTTGGAAAAATGAAATGGGCTCAACTACATATCTTATACTATGTGATGAATCATAATACTAGAACACTAGTTGATGCTGCAACAGGTGGTTCTCTACTAACCAAGGATGAAGATGGCACATTAAATTTCCTAGATCTTATGTCTCAGATCTCCACAGCCAGTACTCATTTCATTGTGAGGAAACCAATGGGCATATATGAGATTGATTCGCAAGTTGCGATTATGACATAACTATCAAATCTAAGTAGTCAAATGGAAAAAACTTCAAATGGGACAACAAGATCCATAAGTGCAGGTTATATAACAACCTGTTAATCTCCAAGCCATGGTGGTTAATCCAATGGACATGCATTAAGGAATGAAGCTTGAAGAGATCAATTTCATGAATAACCAAAGTTATGGTAACAACTTCAGGCCGAGAGGAATGGCTCCTCAAAGTTTTTTTTATCAAGGATACAACAAAAACCCCAACTACTCATATGGAAATCTTGATAATGCACTGAAGTCACCTCCATGCTCCAATCAACAAGTCCAACAAGGGAAGTTGGGGCTTAACAAAGAGATGAATTCATTGAAGTCAATAGAGAAATTCTTGCATGCTATCAACATGAGCAATAAAGAACGACATGAGAAGCACGACAAAGAGACGAAAAAATGCGAAGTAAGCTATGAAAAGGATGGATGATGAGAGATCCCAATCCATCAAAAACTTAGAAAAATAGATTAGTTAGTTAGCAATTATTTTGAATTCAAGGAAGGAAAGACAATTTCTGAGTAACACTAATCCCAAAGAGAATGTTAGTGCTATTCACATGATGAGCACTACGACAATGAATGAGCCAGTTTAAGAACAAATGATGTACAAGGTACAAAAGGTTAAGACTATGGCAGTTAAGAATATAGAGAAACTAGAAGAAGTGCAAAAATTAGAGGTTCAGAAAGAGGCAACATGGTTTGTAGGATGTGCCAATTACTTAGCGTGCGGTATGTTTCCTTGAGATTTAAAAAATGCAGCAAGAAAGAGTTCCTGAGTGATGTGACGTCATATTTTTGGGACGATCCATATATATTCAAAATATGTAATGATGGATTAATTCGACAATGTTTTAGTAGAGGAGGAATTTGCAGGCATTTTTGAAGGATGTCACTTATCACCATTTGGTGGTCATTTTGGAACACAAATGATGACGACTAAAGTGTTACAATGTGGATTCTATTAGGCAAATCTATTTAGAGACTCATATATTTTTGTGAAAACTTGCAATAAATGCCAAAGAACAGGAAACATATCTAGAAGGCAGGAGTTTCCATAAGCCACCTTTCAAGAAGTTGAGTTATTTGATGTGTGGGGGTTATATTTCATCGGACCATTCCCTACATAAAATGGAAAATAATATATATTGTTAGCAGTGGATTGCGTTGCCAAATGGGTGGAAGCTATATCAATCTCAACCAATGATGCAAAAATGGTCATTGAATTTATAAAGAAAACATCTTCTACTAGTTCGGAACAACTAGAGCATTAGTCAGTGATGAGCGGTCGCATTTCTGTAATAAATTCTTAGACATATTCCTAAAAAATATGAGGTTAGGCGGAAAACCTCACTTCCATACCATCCTCAAACAAATGGGCAAGCTGAAGTGAGCAACATAGAAGTGAAGCATATCTTAGAAAAAACAATTAACACCAAGAGAAAAGATTGAGCATTCCATCTTGAATGAGCATTATGGGAATACAGAACAACATTCAAAACACCAATTGGCATATCTCCATATCAGTTGGTGTATGGAAAAGCATGTCACTTACCAGAAAAGTTAGAACATAAAGCGTACCGAGCTATAAAAAAGCTCTACATGAATATTCAAGCTGCAAGAAATGCTAGATTACTTTAACTGATGGAACTAGATGAGTTTATATTAGATGCATACGAAAATGCCAACTTGTATGAAGAGAAATCAAAGCAATGACATGATGAAGAATTGAACACCGATTTTTTGAGCTATGACAACTAGTCTTATTATATAATTCAAGACTGAAAGATTTTTCGGGTAAATTAAAATCACGATGGTAAGGACCATTCAAGGTCTTTGCTACTTGGCCTTATGGAGTTGTAGAATTGATGAACAATAGTGGTAAAATGTTTAAAGTAAATGCCCAAAGGGTTAAGTTGTTTTATGAAATGGAAGTGAAGCAAGATGAACTTGAAGGATTCAAGCAACAATGGTTCAATGCCTTGAAAAATTATAAGAAAGGGAAGAAAGAATGGAGAGCTAAGCAACAAGATTAAATAATATCATGGTTATTCCAAGGAAGGAGAAACCAAAATTCAAGTTCACACTGAGACTTCAACCAATCAAGAAGAGAGATCCAAAATATATATGCATACCATTGAGGATTGATGGGCACCAGTTTATAAACATCTTGTGTGATACGAGAGCCTCAGTCAATTTCATGTTAATAGAGGACATGTTCCAAGCTGATTTGAAGATCCATTGTCCAGATACAACGGAGTTGCAAGTAGTTGATGGTAACATAGTATCAATAATCGAAAGAGTGTTGAATGTGCATGGGAAAGTGGGTAGATTCACATTCATCACAAATTTTGCGATTATGGATTATGACATATATGATTATGTTATTATGATACTTGGGCAACCATTCTTGAACGCTGCCAATGCGGTCTTGCATATGAGAAAGAAAATGATCAAAATGAGTATCGAGGAGGATAATGATGTCCGGAAGATTATCTTTGTTAAAGGGAAATAAAAATGTCCGAATGAGAGATATATCATTATCTCGGACCTACAAATGGAGTATCTCGATTTAGACTCGAACTAAACGAGCAAAAAGGTGTATGGCTAATACCGTTAAAATAAGCACTACTGAGAAGCAGCCTAGGGGTTTTAAATTTCAAGTTTTTGGATTTCAATCAGTTAGTTAGTTAGTTAGTACAATTCAAACATTTTAGTTTTCTAACTTTCGAAATTTTTGTGCCAACTGTGTAGAAAAACCATTTGCTTGGTGAAGTTTCATCGGAATGAAAAAGTCTCAACGTATGGTAAAGATTCATAAAACATCAAGGAGTTATACGTATATAATGTTATTATATTTTTGTGGTTAATGTTTTATGTTTCAACCTTTTTTGTAAACCTTGAGGACAAGGTTTGGTTTAAGTTTGGGGGCATTAACACTACACTATGAGAAGTGGTAAGAAAAGATGAAATAAGGATAAACACTGCAGGTCTGATCATAAAATTTTTATTTTTGAAGCAGTTAAAGAGGAGAGCATGGTGGTGTATTCTTTTTTATTTACTTACTATGTGAATGTGTTTAGGTAGTATAGTTTAGCTTATATATAGTAATATGTAATGAATAAGTAATTCATTTGCAAAGTTCATGCCTTTACTTGAGGATTAGTACGAATACATGTGTCTTGTTGATATGAAACTCAAGATAGTTAACAAGATAATGATGATAACATGAATGCCATAGAGTCAAAGAAGTGGAATCCAGATAAACTGCATGACGTGACAACCAACTAGCTTCAAGGTATCGAATATGATCATGACACATAGATTGGTGTCTAGGCATCATTATGATCCTATTTGCCATAAAATGGCTTTCAAAGTTATCATTCAATATCAGAAAGAGATGACCGATGGTTGCTAACTCTCCAGTCCAAAGTACCATTTACAATTTCATTCAAAGCATATTAGTTTCACATGCATTCATAAGTAGAAAGCTTAAATAACAAGATAAAGAGGAACGACAAGATATATTCAACTTGATTCCAAGGAAGATATCGTCCATTCATTACCAAACATCCTAGCATAACTAATAGCATGACATGATTAAAGATAAAACAAACCCCACTTACCTCAAAGTGTTGCTATCCAATCCAATCCTAACTTAGAAGTTCTTATCAGGTTCTCCTCATGTCTACATTGGTATAGGTTCATGTATGTGTTATTAACATGTTTTGTTTGAGGTATCGAATTAATATCTTAAAAACGAAATAAAACCCTTTTTGAATCAATGTTAAGCCTTCGCCGCAGCGATAAAGGTTTTCGGGTTAGTCACCACTAGCCCAATCCTTGTCCCGACATTATATCTTGACAAAATTAAATTAGTTTGGAAAATAGCAAAATCCAATTTAATCGAGGAAAAATGTCCCGCGCCCTCCCTGAGCCGTGGGTTTACCCACAAGGCATTGAGGCGAAATCGCTAGCTTTGAATCGACAGCTCTAAATTTATTCCAGCAATTTACCAGTGTCGTATGTTACACGCCATGGCGTTGGAGAACTGTTGGATCGACTTTTGCAAATACCTAAGTAGAGCCGTGGCTAGCGTCGTACCGCATGAGTGCGAGGCGCTGGCGTGGCACTAGGCACGAATTTGGAGTTTTAGATAAGAATCTAATTTTCAAATTCACCAATAACTCTTGCCGACCCCCAAAGTTCCAAGTCTAATCAAAACATTATTAAACCACTCGCTTGAAAACACAAGATTGTCCACATTCATCAAAGTATCTACCCGAACTACAAATTCACCATTAAAGCATAGATTTTGTAAAACCATTGGAACAAACTTAAGATGAGATAGAGATGACCCAAGTCATGAATCAAACATGAGGGTTCATCTTCCTTCTTAAAACTCCAAGAGAAATAATGATCTCATCTCAAAATTGAATATGTGAATCGAAAAGAGAAAATTAGAGAAGATGAAACAATTATTTACCTTGCTTTGTGAAATCTTGATGAGAGTTCCCGCTCCTCTACCAAATGCAACAAACAAGTGCTCTAGGGTTCCCTCCTCAGTTTCTCTTTGTAGTTTATTCCAAAAAAAAGTGCTTGAACCCCTAATTGTGGCTTAAATACATAGTTAATGAGATCAGGGTTTGGTTGACCAAATTACAACCTCGCACCTCATCTTAGTCTCCTCAAGTACTAGGACGATCCTAGAGTCCACATTAAGTCCATTTATTATATTTTACATAAATACCCTTATGTGTGTGTTTATTTACCAATTTCGCCATTATTTTTTATTTGATTTATTTAATCTTCTACCCAAGTCTCCTCAAGTACTAGGATGATCCTAGAGTACTAGGAAGATTTATTTAATCTTCTACCCAAATTACGACCCCGCACCTCATCTTAGTCTCCTCAAGTACTAGGATGATCCTAGAGTCCACATTAAGTCCGTCATTTCTTGTATTTTACATAAATACCCTTATGTGTGTTTATTTACCAATTTTGCCATTATTTTTTATTTGATTTATTTAATCTTCTACCCAAGTCTATTTATTTAACTTAGGTTTAATTTCACACTTAAGTCAACTAAATAGTATATAGTACACACATTATTCAAACTGTTACGTACATACCATATATATTGTTAAAGTTTTGAAAGCCAAAGGAACTGAGGAGATTAGCTAATTAGTGATGAACTAATAAACACACATAAACACTAAACAAATTACATTGCAGTAAGACTTGAATGTCTTCCTTTGCGTAGGCACAACCTAAACAATCAATTAACCAAATTGATAATGTGGCAACCACTATAATGATATCTCGTTATCACAAAACTTAAGTAATGAACGATGATCCACACAATGACGACTTTGAGTATTTATAGAGTTAGTCTATCTACCCCATCTATGAATTTAGTCATAAATACAAAACAACTCGAAAAATCTCATCGGTTTCCAATTGTAAATCCTATTGCAATCATCCAATGTTCAACAATTAAGTTTTCTATTCCTTCAAGAATCTTGACTCATCGTTTCCATAAAGTTATTCAATCTTTATGCATATTTCTCTCAGATTTTGTAGTTGTAATCCATTTTAAAGTTCTCTACTTGCAGTATTGAACTTTTTCACTGTTGTAGATTAATTCTGATAGTTGCTCTATTTTAGTATCCAACTCGTATTCAATATCTGTTTCGACTCCAGATTTGTTTCATTTTCAAAACCGACTTTGATACTACAATCTTCATTGGAATTTGCATTGTAGTATTTCTTTGAGTTGTATCTACATTCGACCGTCTTGCTTAGTCAGGCTTCCATCTTGATTGTAGAATCTACCTACCTAATACGTAACTCCTGTATTAACAATATACTGCCAATAAGGATAGACCGCCCAAACATAGTAAACTAGGGTCTAATAATCTCCCCCTTTGGCGTAGATTGGTCAAAAGCAATAACTTAATAAGATAACCAATTTTTTGCAAAAATTCATAAAGTGTACTATTACCGATGGATTAAAGTAATAAACCAAAAAAGTCGTAGCCCAAAAAAGATTATAGTCACTTGCCAATAAGTACAACGATGAAAGGTAGTGTTAAAAACATCATGTTTTTGTACTCACAGTGAAAAATACCAAAAAAATTAACCTTACATTCTCTTGCTCACTCCCCACTTTTTGACTAAACATCATCAAAGAGATTACAGCCGAGTCTTTACCCGCTACTTTAATTGGTGAACTTCGCTGTTAGTAATGTCCAACTCTTCTTGCATTAGTCGCATCTGTGCAGCTACATATTCTTTAAAGACAATCAGATAGGCAATGCGAACCAAAAAGTAGTCGAATAGCGGCGAGTATGGTCTCATCACCACCAAAAAACTTATTTGTTGTAGAGGTTTATCTTAAGTTTGAGCAGAGTCATCTCCAATAGATTTCGTTTGTATCATAGTAGAAATAGTAGGAGCCGAAAGAGTAGGTGCAACAAGAACATTAACTGGAGTTGTTGGCACGGCCGAAGTGGTAGGAAAGGCTTGATTGAATTCAATATCCTTATGATCAAGGTGAGTAGGAGGATGGTCTGACATATTTTGCTCTTGTTGCAAAGATTCATTCACTAGGGCTTCAACAATATGTACCACGGTTGCATTAACCAAAAGCAACAGAATGCCCTCGAGATTAACATCAGTCAAGTCCTTATAAGGATGAATCTTTGATGTTGCTAGAGACTCAATCTATTTAGTAACATTCTCATAAGGAACTTCATTTAGTGTTAAAACATTTTTGCCATCAGTTCCATAATTCATCGTAAGGGACTTAAGTGTGCTTGTCCCAGCAGTAGTAATAGGAGAATTAACAAGTAAGATCAAAAATATAAATAAGTGAAATTAACTTGATCATATTCCATATCTTGAAACTCAGCTGGTGAGGTGACTTCCTCTAGTCTATTAGGAAGTGGAGCAGATGAACTCACACATTGTAGTGAAATAGGTAGCAGCCTAGTCTTCCCAGCAACAACAAGAAGAGAATATTCCCCTCTTAAAATTTTGTCTCCTGAAAATTACACTTTGATAAGACTAGTGTCCTCATTCATGGAACAACAACAATATTTCATTTTAGAATTCTTTTAGACTTTTGTATTGGCTTGGTAGTAGGGGTCGAAACAGGAGCATCAGCAATAGCCTTGACAATAGTAGAAGTTGAAGTAGCTGACGACTTCTTCTGTAGGCATGATAAGTCGATATCTATAATTTTGTTGTTAGACTTCATTTGATGATTTAGTTTAGCCTCCTCCACCACCTTGTCCAACTTGTCATTTTTCTGCTCAATGATAAAGTATCTTCCAAATAGCGATTTTGGAAGCATTATAGATATAACCTGTTCTATTTTTTCCCTGAGCGTACCACCAAGTCATAGTTCTCCTTCCTAATGTTGAAATTCTTCCCCAAGACAAAAGCATATTGCATTAGCACTCTCGCCTTGAACATGTGGGTTTAGTGAGAGGTGGCCACAACACTTGCAGTCAAGACCTTCCACAGCATGTAGGCCTTGCAAGTTAGCTTGGTAGCAGGAAGCCTAAAAACATTGTTAAAGGGCTAGGTTGTAAGAATCCCTTTAGTTAGCATATAGACAACATCATCAAGCTTAAGCATCAGGCCTAACTTGTCAGCAAGTGTTTCAAACCCAAAAATTCCTAACATGTAGTCAATTAAGGAAAGACTGAATGGAATATAGTACCCAAGAATAAATACCTTATCAGCAGTAGCATCCCCAAAATTGTCAGGAATATTCATGTAGAATCCCTTGACATGGAGAAATTTTAGAAGCCTTCACGATTTACCAAATGGTAAATAACTGTTAGTACCAACAACCCATCTAAGCTAGTCTAATGAAAATGTAACACATTGATCAGTTGATCATACTAGTATTTTTTTTCTCTGCATATTTGAACTTCTCTACACATTCTAGTGACCAAAAATGACCAAATACGGATGGAACAGGTATAAGAAAGTACTGTGAGATGACAATGATCTTTGTCTAGTTAGAGGTTTTATTAATAGCCTCGGCTTTATCAAGAATCCTCTCTAAGAAGTTAGAGGAAACATTGTCATTCTCATCAAATTTCTTCTTGACCTCGGTAGTAGTTCTAGCCTTCCTGGAAGAGCCAATTTGCCCAACTGATCGATGTATTCAGATAGCTTCTAATCTCGCTCTCGTGCTGTCTACAACAATTTGAGGATCTAACTACCTACTAATGTAGATTTTATTAGAAGGAGCATGATAGTAGACACCCTTCGTCTCCAACGTCGGAAGATCGGATGTTGCATCAGAGTCATCATGCGAGGTTAAAGATGATTGAGACATTCTTACTGCAACTCGAAACAAGAAAGATAACAATATGGTAGATAGGGAACAAAGGTCACATCAAGAGAGAAAAGCTTGAATTGGGAATACTGATTTGTGGGAACAAGATAATTGTACAAAATCAGCAAAGATTATCCTAATTTATAATTGAAATCTCCATTTAAGCCCGTAATAAGTAATTTGTTGTGTTTTAAGGAACAATATTTACTCTCCCTTAACCAGATGTAACAACTAGTTTTTTACAGTAAACTTAATAAGAGCAACATGTGTTGTAGTGAAATCTAAGTGACAATTTCTTTGTCAAACACGAAAGCAGCTTACAACAAAATGTCAAACACATAGATATGTGTATACGCACATAAGTTCCAGGTTGTGGTAAGAACCAATGCTAGTGAGAGTAACGCCATTGTCACGGCGCAATCTCTCGAAAGTTTGTGTGTCAAGAGCCTTTGCAAATATATCAGCTAATTGTCTTTCAATAGGAACATGTTGATTACAAATTAATTCTCTTTCCACTAGATCCATTATATAATGATGACAAATTTCAATATGCTTCATCCTAGAGTGTTGAACTGAATTTCTCAAAATATCAATGTCACTCTTATTATCATAGTAAACTTTGAGCACATGCTAGATCAATATTAACTACACACAACAATTGCCAGCATTAATATATTTAGGTTCACCAGTAGATAATAAAATGCAATTCTATTTCTTGCTATTCCAAGCACCAAGATTAGAACCCATGTAGTAACATCCACCCGTAGTACTTTTTTGATTATCAATATTTCCAACCTAATAAGCATTACTATACCCGATTAAGTCACTGGCACCACCCTTAGTAAATAGTATACCAAAGTTAGTTATTCTATGCACATAGCGTAGAATCCTTTTTACGTTAACAAGATGAGATTCTTTTTAACATGCTTGATAGCGAGTATAAACTCCAACACTAAAAGCAATATCTAGTATGCTTGTAGTATGATAAAATAATCTACTAATCATGCCTCTGTATAATGTAGGATTAACATCGACACCTTTGTCAGCCTTATGAATCTTATTATTATAGTTCATAAGTGTTCAAATAGACTTAGCCGTGTCCAATTTGAAACACTTAACAAAAGATTTAGCATACTTATTCTAAGATATAAATATACTATCTTGAGACTAGAAAATCTATAGACCCAATAAGTAAGATTTCCAACCATGCTCATCTCAAATTATTTCTTCATCAAATCAATACACTTTGAAGCTAGCTTTGCAGATGTAGCCTAAAAAATAATATCATCAACATAAATATGCATAATTACAAACTGTTTAGTTTGCATTTTAAGAAACAAGGTCTTATAAATAGACCATCTATTATAATATTTCGGTAGTAAATAATTAGTCAATCTTTCATACTAAGCTCGTGGTGCTTGCTTCGAACCATAAAGTGCCTTTTTATGATAGACATCATTAGGTTTATCATGAACATCAAGTCCTTTAGGTTGTTTAACATAGAATTTTTCTCGAAAACACACAATTAGGAAATCACTTTTAACATCCATTTTCTGTAACTTCAAGACTTTATTACAAATAATGGCTAATAATAGATGAATAGATCCCAATCTAGCAACTAATGTAAACATCTCATCAAAATTAATATCTTCAACCTGTGTGTATCCGTGTGTAACCAATCTGGTTTTGTTGTGAATAATAATACCATTCTCATATGTCTTATTGCAGAATATCTACTTTGTACCAATGATTTTAATTAAGTAGGCCGTGGAACAAGCTCCCACACATCATATCAAAAAAACTCATTGAGTTCCTTTTGCATAACATTTACCTATTATTCATCCATTAGAGACTCTTTGAAATCTTTAGGCTCAATTTGAGATGTAAAACATACAAAATGAACCATATTCCTTTAATAAACAAGATGCATATCTCTAATTTGCATCAGACCATTAAATGAGCCAATTATTCTCTCAATTGGATGATCTTTCGACATCCTCGACTCATGAACAATAGATGTAGAAGTAAAACCACATTATACAGTAGTTGGTGATTTTGAATCATCATCATCATCATCATTTTCTTCATCAGATGGAGTAGTGATATCTAAATCAGATGTTTTAGCAGTGGGTTAAGTAATATGTGTTGAGCTAATTGGTGTTGGCACCTCATCATCATCACCTTTTGAAAAGACAAATGTTATGTTTTTGGACAATCATCAACCATAACCTTTATAGATCCCATCATAGTCATAGTTTGCTTATTATAGACTCTATAATCTTTACTATTTTGAGAGTATCCAAGAAAAACTCCAAAGTCACTTTTAGAATCAAACTTTCCCAGGTGAGCTTTAATATTTAATATGAAGCAGGTATTGCCAAAAACATGAAGATGTTAAAGAGATAGTTTTTTGCATTTTTAGATTTCATATGGAGTTTTTGCAATCAGCGGCCTTAAATGTAGGTAGTATTATTTACTCTTCTCCCAAAAGATTCTTAGGCATATTATGCTCAGTTAACATGATCCTTGTCATCTCTTAAATTTTGTGATTTTTCCTTTCAATGATACCATTTTGTTGTGGTGTTTTAGGAGTTGAAAATTTTATGCTTAATCCCAAACTCATCACAATAATCAGCAAATTGTCGATTCTCAAACACTCTTCCATGATCACAACGAAGTCGGTCAATGGATACATCCTCATCTTTTTTCTCATTCAGATGCCAAACAATTAACTTTTTCAACTAATCAAATGTTTCTACTTTATCATGCAGCAAATGAATGTAAGTAAACTTTGAGTAGTCTCTAACAATGAAAAAAAAATACTTCTTTCTCCCAAGGCTTTATCTTGCATTAGGCCAAACAAGTCCATATGCAATAATTCTAACATAGGTGATGATAGTATGTCATTGAGGAAAATGTGTGAAGAAGAATGTTATTTTTCCTTTTGACATGGCTCATAAATAGAATTAGACTTAAAGGATAGTTTAGGAATACCTTTAACAACATCATGAGATAGTAATTTCTAAAGTTGATTGAAATTAAGATGACCTAGCCTTCTGTGCTAAAGCTTTGTATTAGTTAGAGAAATGGAGTTACACATAACTTACAGCTTGTGAGGCGATATAAAATGTTGAACATATAAGAATTGTTTGATGTCCTGATCCTATAGATGATACATTGTCTTTCTTCATTAATTATCTGACAATAATATTAAGTGAAGTTGATAAATGAGTCCCTGATTAACCAACAAACTTATGCTGATCAGATTAGATTTCTACCCATCAACATGCATAACTCCTTTAAGATTAGGCAATCCCACAACATTAGGAGTTCCTTTGCCAACAACTTTGCCTTTATTTCCATCACCAAATTTAACAACACCTTCCTTAAATGATTCATAATTTTTAAGAAAGCTTTTGTCAACAGTCATGTGTTTGGAACAACCACTTTCCAAATACCATAACTCAGTCGTAGTTACTGAGAGTTGCAGATGCGCTGTCATTACCTTTTGATATTTAACTCTTCAAACCTTTTTAGATTTTTTCTTCTCTTAAAGTGTACTCAAATATTTAAACATTTGATTGTATCATAGTCGAATACGACCAATAATCCTACAATCATGACATGTTGGAGGTGGTTTATTGTTAGCAACAATAGTCACCTTTTTCTTTACACTTTCAACAACCTTCTATGGTAAAATCTTCTTTGCCTTTGTTATATCAACTTGAGTCTTTCTTGATTCACCTTCGTTGATTATAGCGCATTTGACGAAGATGCTAGGATCATTTCTAGATTCCTTTGTATAACCAAAACCATGCTTAACTTGTGAAGATTGACCCGTTTGCAACATTCTATTCAATTTTGGAGAACCAGAATGGAACTTTGCAGTAACAGCTTTAGAATCTAATTTTTTTTTTCAATATAGAGTTTTCAATCTCACATTCTTCCAATGGTGCACGACAGCTCTTGTGTTATCTTTTAAGAGTTTTGTGCTCCAATTTCACAAAGAAAAATTTCATCTTCAAGTCAAAATTTTGATCATAAAGTGATGTCCATTCAACGAAGAAATATATCATAAGAAGCCGGAAGATCCTTTGCAGAATCCTCATCATCGACAGTCGCACATATATTCTTGGCATTTTCCTTAGTTATTTTCATGTTAGATTTTACGGAATCAAGTTTAAAAACACCAACAGTGGGTAGAGAAGCAATAACAACAACATTTGACTTTACCAATATAGCGGTGAGTGCAGTGGTAGAATCATTCGGCTCTTTATCACTGTCATCAGAGTTATCATCACTCCAAGAAGCATTCAAAGAATTATTCTTCTTGTAATTAGGACATTAAATCTGAATATGTCCAACTCCTCCACACTAATGAAACTTAATTCCCTTGAGTTTATTCTTAGTAACTGTCTTCTTAACATTAGTAAAAGGCTTATTGCTATCATTACCCTTCTTGTAATTAGTTTTATTAGGATTTCTCTTATGATTTTTGAGAAATATCGAGAAATTCTTTGCCATCATATCAAAATCATCTGCCATAAAGTCATTAGAACAAGTAGTATCAAAATGATAAGAATTCTTAGAAGAACCGGGCTTTTTAAATATAGTCATCTCATATGTTTGTAGAGAAACCATTAAGTCATCAAGAGGCATCTTAATAATATCACGACACTCTTCAATTGCAATAATCTTCAAGTCAAATAGTGAAAGAAAAGCATGAAGAGCACGTTTACTAACTGCTTGTCAGTATACTTTTCTCCAAATTGAAAAGCTTGATTAACAATGTCTCAGAGATGACCATTAAAACAGGTAATATTTTCATCCTCTTTCATCTCCAAAAGATCAAGCATAGAACTTAGTTGCTGTAACATGGAAATTTTGGCAGAATTCATACCTTCAAAGATTGTTTTTAAAACATCCTATGCTTGCTTTGTAGTAGTGCAATTTGCAATTAATTTGAAGCTTTCAACATCAAGAGCATTAAAGATATAATTGATTGCCTTATGATTGACAACCTTCTCCTTCTTCTCGACGTTTTTCCATAGAGAATCAAGTTTTGGAGCAGCTTTTCCATTTGTCTCTGATTGCGTTGTAGAAGTGTATTCTCTCTTGAGCAATTCTCCAGTAACTTCATCAATGGTAGAAACAAATTAAACCATCTGAACCTTCCAATAGGCATAATTGTTTCCTTCTAGCAATGATGGTCGAGTTCTTGATCCACCCTCGCACCTTTCACTAATTTGTTGTCATAAAAATTCATCAATCGATCCCATGGTGATGAAACTCTCTATAATCTCACACTTTTACACTTATAGAAACAAAAAAGTGACAAAGCTCTGATACAAGTGTTAATGTTTTGGAAACCGAAGGAATTGAGGAGACTAACAAAGTAGTGATAAGCACACATCAAAACTAAAAAATAATCGATGTCACAGTAAGACTTGAATGTCTTCCTTTGCGTACGCTCAGCCTAAACAATCAATTAATCAAATTGAAAATGTGTACAACCACTATAATGATCTATCATTCTCACAAAACTCAAGTAATGAACGATGATCCACACAAAGGCAATCTTGAGTATCTAGAGACTCCTAGGTTTACCATATCAAAGAATTCATTTCTAAATTCAATACAACTTAGAAAACTTCCTAGGTCTCCAATTGTAAATCCTATCGGAATCATCCAATGTTCAACAACTAAGTCTTCTATTCCTTCATGAGTTTTGACTCATTGTTTCCATAAAGTTCTTCAGTCCTTTATTCACCTTTCTCTTGAATTAGTTGTGACCCATCTCGAAATTCTTTGCTTGCACTATCAAACTTCTTCATTGTTGTAGACTAGTATTGACATTTGCTCTATTTTAGTATCCAATTCGTATTCAATTCCTATTTCGACTTCAAATTTTTCTTCGTCTTCGACTCTGACTTTGATACTATAATCTTCACTTCGATTTGCATTATAGTATTTATCTGAGTTGTATCTATACTTAGACATCTCACTTAGTCAGGCTTCCATCTTGATTGCAACATCTACCTAACTAACTTAACTCTTATTTTGATGTTATACTCCCAACAAAGATAGACCGACCTAAACACTATAAACTGGGGTCTAACACATATGTACCAAATTAGCCTTAATAAAGTATAAATAATCCAATTAGAGATTAGAGGCTTTACATTTTGCTCCTATATGCCTTATTTCAGGCGATGCACCTTTTTACTGCTTTTTCATTTCGCTATTTTGTTTTCCATATGGTTTACAAAGGGAAAACAAAACAACATCTATGTTTTTACATTTTGCTATTTTATTTTCCTTTTGATTTACTCTGGGGACTTGAGAGACACTAGTACATGTATATGCTTACTTATTTATTTAGTTGTCGCCTGATATACATGGTACCCGATTTCTAGGTTTTCCACTATATGTTGAAGTTAAAATGAAAAGAAAACTTATTTATATATGCTATTTCCATGAAACGTAAGACTTTTGATTATTTAAATGTTAAATTGCTTGTAAAATCACTTGTATAACTCTTATAACTTGGCTAAATGAATTTAAGTAAGGTATACTCAAGTAATCACTAACGTAAACTAATTAACATGAATAATTGATTAACTCAACAACTTAATTGGACAAGTTAGCGAAAAAAGGCTTTGGACAGTGTTATGTCGCGGGCCGTCATAGGTGATAATGCAAATTACATGATATGGGTTAATGACGTGTTTGACTACGTGGCAATGCCTGATTGCCTTAAAACTTGGGGCTACCACAGTTAATGGAAATGAACTTAATTAACTAATTAAGTGCTTTAAACGACACATAACGGTAAAATGGTAGTTAAATGAGTATAACAAAAGAGATGGACTTAATAAAGGTCGTTGACATTGTCCTAGTACTTAAAATGTTTAGATGAGATGAATTGTAATGGCCCATTATCTTAAGTAGGTGATTAACATTAATCCAAATCTTAATTAACATGATTTAAGCTTACGGTTAAGCCTAATATACCTTAATTAGTGTGTGAGTTTATGGTTTTATGTTTGTATTACATGTTAATTTGAATTAGTTTGATTTAGTGAATTAAAAATATCTAAATCCAAAAGTTGAATCAATTAAGTTATTTGAACATAGATAACCCTCGAGATGAGTGTGAGTGTGAGATTAGGATTAGTGATGGTGTCATTATAGTGACTTGTGTCACTTTAAGAGCATATCCATTAGATCAGCCTCGAGATCATGCAATGCGAGTCTTGATGAAGATACCTATATAAAATTAAACCCTAACTCAAGCTTATCTACTATTTGATCGAATTGGCAAAGGCAATGAGCTTGAGACGATTTTCTAAGGTGATTGAAATGAGAAGAAGAAGATCATCCTAGCCGAATTGAGGAGTTCTACAACTGGTTTAGTGATTGATTAGTAAGTTCTTCATTAAGCTTTTTCATTTTTATAGTAGAATGGAAGAATTTGATGATAAGTTTTGATTTATACCGAATAAATTGTTGCCTTTTTGGGTTATGGAGGGTGTAAGATCTCATTTGGTGCCTTACCTTATGTTTTGGAGAGGTTTTAAAAGTATTTGATGGACTGAACATGGCTGCAACCTTGTTTAGAAAACTAGACACTTGATGGCGGAACGCTTTCTCTATTGCAGGGAAGTGCACTCCCTCATTAAATAAGGATAAACCTAAAAGGTGGAACATGCTCCACTAAAGCATGAAGCTCGCTCTTGCCCCAAAAGAACAAAAAGGTTAAGATTCGTGTGGGTTTTATAAGGGTTTAGAGACTTGTTTAGGGTTTATAAATAATTTATATTGGCTTCAAATTGATACAAAATGGTTTGTTTTAGGTTATCTAACGTTAGGAGAGGTTTAAGTATCCTGAGAGCTAGTAAATCAAGATAAAAACTTAGGTAAATTCGAACAAAGGTAAGTGAGACTCATCTATATTATCAATTATGCTATAAAACGTGATATATTTAGTTCATATAGATTATGGACTGGGATATCAGAGCATTGTATCGTTGACAACCATAAAACGTAACTTATAACTCAGAAGTTTTTCGGAATGAGTCAACTAGATATGGAGTGGCTAAGAGGTTGCTAAGGCTTAACTTTACCCTCCTACCTTCATAGTCTGTTGCTTGATTATTATTGTTCATTGTCCGATAAAGTGTAAAGAGTCATATATTCTTGAATAAATTGATAAAATTACACATCAGTTAATGTGTTGATTTCATTAGTGGTATTCCTGAGTAATTGAGAGAAGGCTCTTATAACCAAAATGAAAAGTAATGTCATGAGTAAAATTGATAAGTTATTAGTTACACTTGTATTTTGGTAGTATTTTAGTAGAATAAATGTTTTAATTATCTCAAAATGAGTACTAAAGTGTGGTATTTGTCCATTCTCAGGTGTAAAGGATTGAAAAGTGATAAAGGAAGAAATCCAAGGAAAAATCCAAGAAAAGCCCAATAGAAGAAGTGACACTATGAGCAGAGATGGCCAAACCGTGTGAAGGAATTGGACGACATGAAGATAGGACATACACCGTGAAGAATCATACAGCTATGCTTTTACGATGCTGTGAGGATGAACATATGATGTTAACTTGGACAACATATGACGTTAACTTGGACAACATATAACTTGGTACGTCAACTACGGGGACATAATAGAAAGTTGTGAGTTTTGGACTTAATTTGATTGAGATTGTAATTTATTATTGATATAAGTAATTTAAGTTGTCGATATCAAGAAAAGAATGTAAGGAAGGTTATGAGAGCACAAAAGACAGTTCATTTTGAGTTTTTAAGAGATTAAGAAAGCTTTAGAAGGAGAATACATTGAAGACTTCAATTTTGGCTATTTATAGTTGACTCTTTGACTCAATTGAAGGTATTTCATTGATTTAATTACTTTTGTTGATGATCCTAATTACAAGTAAAACAAGGGTTAAACCTTTGGGCCATTACATTATTAGTTTAGTTGAATTAATTTCTTAATTTTGAAAATCTCAGGTTCGATTAGCCAAGTTTTAGGAATCTTAAGTTTTTTATAGGTATTCATCAATAAAATAAGTTGAAGTCTTAAATAATAGAAAAGACGACATGCATAAGTGTCTGTCATATCAATAACATCAACATAAGGTGGAAAATCCAAAAATAGAGTATCATGCATATCAGGCGATAAAATAAACATATAGCGTGAATATATACATGTACATGCGTCTCTCAAGTCCCCATAACCCAAAAGTAAAGCAAAATAACCAAAAAGAACACATATAAGTAGGTTCCAGAAAATAGGCAGTAAGAGATAGTTTCCCAAGATCCCATTATCTCTACTAGTAAATGATCTGCAACTCAAGTTCAAAACAAAAATGAGTTCAGATGAGTTAAATCCCAAATAAAACCACCAAGAACTCAATAAAAGCCAATATACAATATTTAATAGTCATGCATGAAACTATAAAGTAGTAAATCTTGTCATCGCATGCATATAAAACATCAGGAAGTCAATAATTATGTGTACCTATCGTTGACTGACTAGACCATGTTACGATATACCAAGACCCCACAAGTGGGTGCACCCACTGGCCCATCGCCAAGCATAAAGCCCTCATGATGGTCAACCTAGTCTCATGACCCACCAACACGTGCAACAATGAAAAACAACTCAGGTCAAAATCCACCAAGTGTGTGTTGTGCACGTGCAATGGTCTAACAGTTACATAACCATTTAATATGATAGAAAACTCAAAAGTCAATATAACATTAATGCATTAACCATAAAATTAAATGGAATGGAAAGAAATGATTAAGGTGTGTTTCTCGTGGGTTTACTTACCTCGCACGTACGCACGCTCTCCTAGAACGACCCTAATCTGACTTTGACTCGCTAAGGATACCCGTACTTCAGTCCCTTAATCCCTTTATGTCAATTAGGTTGGTTTAGAGTGTATTTGGGTGTTTTAGACTGAATGTACACAACCATCCCTTAATTGAAATTATAGCCTATACTATCATTAGTGCACTAATAGGGCTCAACATGCTAATGGTATTTAGCATGCTATAATGACCCATTAGCTTGCTACCTACTATACAACACAAACTTATAACCATAAGCATGCTGATGGGGTTGAAACCCATAATTTCATGTTCGGGAATCTTGAGTTCTTCATCCCCAATGGCCATCTCCATGTGTCGTCAACCCTATCCTCAACTCGTGGGGGATTACTACCTCCTAAAATAGCAGAGATAATAACATAATCATCAATTTAAGATTTATTAATGAATTGAAGTTCATAACCCCCGAAACCCTAGTTTTTTCATGTCTGTTAGAAGCTATAGTTGGGTTGTTAAATTGAGTAGAAAACCTCACAATTCATTGGAAAAATAGTAAGAATGTTAACAAATTCATTTTAACATTAAAATTTTAATTTGAATGCCTCATAAATTACCTGAGATATTAAATTGGGATGAGCCTTCCAACTTGCTCAGTAAGTGATACTAAAAAACATATAAATTATCAACTAATAGTCAATTAATTAATGAATAACAATATGAATTCAATAATATCTATTTCAAGCATAGAAATGAGAATAAATCATATATAATCAAATGCAAGTTAAAGGGTAATTGCAATTGTACTCATGACTTGCAATTTAATTGAAATAATTAAAGTTGTATTCTTACGTAACTAAAAATGTTGACAGCAGAATCCACACGTTGACTGATGTGTGATTCTATCGGTGGACTCAAACATAACCAAGCTACCAACTCTAGCTGTATATAAGTGATTAAGGTAACTCAAAGGCATTTAGGATAGATGGAGCAAGTCATTCCTAAGACACTTCGGCGTCACCCCGTCCGGACTCACCTTATCACGCCCACTTCCGAACAACTTATAGAAAATAGCCAAGTCATACTACATTGCCTCATTTGCCAATCTTGAAAACTAAATGAACTAGCTATACTAGTTTACAATGCATAATTGATAAGAATACGAGTCCCATTAACCTAGATTTTTGTTTCCTACACTCTTCAAACCTTTTGAGCCTTCTAAAGAACTCTCGAGTAAATATTCGCAAACATAGGTTAATATTGGTCAATTTAGGTCTGAGACTAGTCCTAGTATCATCTTAGGAACCTTAGCCAAAGTCCCACGCCTAAAACCTTTTTTTTCTTTTTGTTTTTTTTAAGTTTTGACTCACGACATCATGGGTGGCGTCGTGGTCATGGATTTAAAAAAGCGTCCACAAGGCCAATTTAGACTGCTCACAGTCCTATTTAGCGCCATGGATGGCGTCGTGAGAATCATGCCCACAGCGACGTCACTGCGTTTCCTACACCCACTCCCTCTTTTTCCTCGAGTCTCTGTCTTCTCTTATTATTTCGAGCCAGGACTGCCTCAATAAGGCTTTAAAAACAACATATAGTGCCAAGAAACAAGACTTACCTCGACTAAAAATCATTCAATCTATCAAACATTTATTTTTACATAAAAATCATAGCAAAATCATCGCATAAACTCACAATTACAACATTGGACAACAAAACACCATTAATACTTGTAGTCTAGAGTATCTAATGAGCCCACCACACACCATTAGCAACCTAAAACCAATAGATATAATATCACCTTACTCTGAATCCCAATCGAATATCGTTAAATGACAAAAGATTAAAGAAACTTTAAGAGATAAACTTAAAAATTCTAGGTGTTCAGCTAGAAGATTTGTAAAACCTCACCTTTAATGGCTGAACAACATTCCTTGTAGCTCGCCTTTTCCTTCTCTCCCGTCATTTTCTCTCTCCCATTTTCTTCTTGAGTTGGAGATGGTGATGATTGTGAAGATGAGATAAATCTTATCTAATCCCTTTTCTTAATAATTAAGTTAGATTTTCCTCAAGATTTACAATGCAAAATCTTGAAGTATACCTAATGATCATCAACTCATAACCCTATTCTTGCTAGATGCTTGCCACCTAGCCTTACATTTAATTATTTGATATTTCTTTAGATCGATGATACGTAGATCTCAAAACTCATCAAGTAGGGATTAACTTAAAGTGACACGTGTCAATAAAGTGACACCAATCGTGACACGCCATGCATCTCGAGGTTCATCCAAATGTTTATAATTTTCATTTGATTTGAATTTATAACTTTAAGCTATTTTTCAATTAACTCATATTGACAATTCGAACAAATATTAAATGGTAGACCAACCCATATGCTAATCAAAATAAGCCAGGCTTACCCATGAGCTTGACTCGAGTTAATTAAAATTCAGATTACCACCAATTACCCAGTTAAGGTTATGAGTCATTACAAAAGTGGCCCATATGGTAGATTAAGTGGACATGTTTAGTTGTCATTCTTTTCTCTCCATGGTATTTACATTTCATTGCTATCCTTGCAAATTATCATGTTGGAAAATGTTTATTTCTATATTGCATATTATAATATGCTTTGCTTATGTTATCTTATTCATGCTTGGAATGATAATATGATTACCAAATGATCTCTTATTACATGTTAGTTATATATGCATTAGGTATTACTTGGTATTGGGGCATGTGCCCTATGTTAATCCACAAACATTGATTATCTTGTAATTTTAGTTAATAAAATCGAGGTTTTCATTTGTTGTTTTATTATAAGTGATTGCATGTTTACCTTATAATAAGATCCATGGGTATTTGTTTAAATATCCTAAATATCCTTAGTCAGTCATTATATTGGGAACTATAATCAATTATGACTAGTGTAAATATTTATTGATGGTCGTGTGATGATCATGTGTGTAGGGATACAAATTGAGATCATGAGTACTTGTTAGGAAACAAGGCATTGGACCGACCCGCTATGAGAATACCACATGGATTAAGTCATAGGTATTAGTCATGATAGGGATATCATTTATTCCTTCGACTTGAGATTACCGTAGACATTAATATTAGAAGCATGGTAGTTTGGCACAATTAAACGTTGTTTTTAATTGGATGATTATAAAGATTGTGATTGTTCATGTGAATAATATGTGAAAGTGTGCAATCAAGATATAATTTGTTACTCTTATATAGAGAGATATCAATGGATCACTCGATATGATAGACTGATAATGGCTAAGTCCATGTGAATTGATATGACCAAAACCCAACAGTGGTATCAGAGCCTTAGGCTCAATTCTATTAAACATTTGCATGTTTTCTCTGATTTATATATATGTGATATATATGTGAAAACATGATCTTGATTAATGTATATATGATGTACATATAAGTTCTATGATAATTGTTATCAAAAATTGATTTTAAAGAATGTTGTTAATTCACATTAACCTAATCAATGATAGAACTCATGTTTAGAATATTTTTGATTAACATTTGTTTCTAATATTGAATGATGCAAATTTTGTATGTTTATAGTAAAAATCATGATTAGGTCAGTATGATTAATTTAATGTGATTATTGTGTTGAATACATATTTCATTTTTGTTCAATAATTACGTATATCTCCATGATAGAAATCATGATTAGGTTAATATGATTCTGGTGTTGAATGCATGATTAATATTTCGATATTTATTATGATCATATATGTCATTGTGGTTATCCTTACTATATTCCTATTAGATACGAGATAAACTCATATTCAGATAAGAATTACAAAATCTTATAAGATAGGTGAGATGTACAACAAATTCTAATTGAATAAGAACTCATAGTATCTTAAATTCTAATTGGATTAGGATAAGATATTAAGCTAAAGTGGGCCTGAGTTAATTAAAAATGTTTTAATTAGTATTTTCAAAATTAAAATAAAGGGTACTTTGGGTCAATAAGATTAACTGAAATAATGAGAAATTTTAGGTGAATTTCAATTTTCAGAACTGGAATTTACCAGCCAGCGGGACCGCTGTTAACTGTTCGTACTAGGAGGAAATTCATATAATTGTCAATATAAGTATAGTTTAGAAACTTGTTTAGTGAATTTTTATGCATTGTAATATATTATATTTATCTTGTTTAAGCTATGTTCTCTAAAACAAATAAATATCCCTCATACAAATTTTAAGTCAAACGCCTTCCATTCTCAAACACTTGTTAAGGGTTCGATCCCATCAATATGGGTTTGTCTCCAGGAAGTTTATTGTGTTATCTTGGTGAGGCAAGTTGATTATCGGTTATTTTATTATTTGAAATGGTTAGACTTGATAAAGCAATCAAAACGATTTTCGGCATTAGACATTTGATGATATAAAACATGCTAAAGACATAAGATGTCATAATCTCATAAAAAGAACTAAAAGTTAGATACGATGTAATTGGTAATTGGTACCGACCTAAATAACATGAATCAAAGTGTCATGCCTTAGCTGTCATGGAATTAAGTGAAACATAGATTTTAGTCCCTTAAATTAACATAACGTTTTGGAGGGTTATTTATTTAGCGGGAGTCTATTCCTCTATAATAAAATGAACTCTTGCATAATCATTTTTGTAGATCTATGGCTTCTTCAAATCACACTAATCCTTTGACACTGTGATATATCCTTGAGAAGGATAAATTGTCTGGGGACAAACTTTCATGAATGGTTCTGAAACTTGAGAATTATTTTTAAGCATCAACGCAAGTTGTATGTCATGGATAATCCTATTCCTAAAGAACCACAAGCTAATGCTTTAAGAGCGGTGGAGGATGCATATACTATGCTTGTAAATAACTTAACCGATGTTGCGTGCATTATGTTGAGAACCATATGTCTTGAACTTCAAAAGAACATGGAACACATGGAAGCTTATGACATGGCTACGATGCTGAAGGAAATGTTCCAACAACAACCTTGACAAGTAAGGTTTGAGATAGCCAAGAAACTTCATTCTCGTAAAATGGCTGAGGGTGCATCAGTTTGTCCTCATGTACTGAAAACAAAGGGCTATATTAACCATTTTGAAAGACTTGGATTTCCAATAAGCCAAGAGTTAGCGACATATTTGATCATGAATTCATTGCCTGATAGTTATTCATAATTTGTGATGAACTATAACATGAATAATACGGATAAGTCTATCTTAGAGTTGTATTTGATGCTTAAAATTGCTGAGCTGAATGTCAAGAAACCCATTACTAATGTGTTGATAGTTTAGAAAGGAAAGGTTTTGAAGAAGAAGGGTAAAGGCACGGTTAAATTTACCATAGCTATTATGACGGTGATAAAGCTTGTAGAACAAGTCAAGCCTAAAACTACTTCTACTTCATAGTCCTAGAAGGAAAGGAAAAAAAAATCATTTTTTCCATGCATTGAGGCATTAGTTTAGAAATTGTAAGTCTACTTTTAAGATATAAATAAAAATAAGAGTAGTGCAACTACTACTTCTGGTATTTACATTATTTAAGTTAACTTATCTACTAGTGATTCCTGGGTATCGGAAACTGGATGTGGATATCACATTTGTATTAATGTGCAAAGCCTTACCAAAAGTAGAAAACTAAAGATCATCTTATGAGTTGGAAATGGAGCAAAGGTTGCTACGTTGGCTGAAAGAGGCTATGAGTTAAGTTTACCTAGTTGAGTTGTTTTAGTTTTAAATAATTGTTATTATATCCCTGCCTTGAGAAGAAACATCATTTAAGTTTCATGTTTAGATTTGGATGGTTTTAATTTCATTATTGTGAATAATAAATGTTCAATTTCTCGTAAAGACAATTTCAATGCGAATGCTGATTTATGTGATGGTCTTTATATTTTAAACATGAAAAGGTCTATAGATATAACTATTCTTAATGTAAATACAAAGAGATTCAAGTCAAATGATTTGAGTCAAACCTACCTTTGGCATTGTCATTTTGGCTACATAAATAAGAAACACATTTCTAAACTCCATAAAAATACACTTTTAGACTCATTTGATTTGAATCATATGTAATATGTGTATCTTGTTTACTAGGTAAGATGAAAAATAGTCAATTTACTGATACAGTGAAAAGGCAAGTGATTTATTAGGTCTAAAATATACTGATGTATAAGGTCCTATAAACACAATGGCTAAAGTGGTTATCAGTACTTCATTACTTTCACTAATGATTTCAACAGACATGGTTACGTGTATCTCATAAAACATAAAAGTGAATCTTTTGAGACGTTTTGAACATTTTACAATGAAGTGCAAAATCAAATTGGTAGAACTATTAAAGCAGCTCGATCAGATCGAGTTGGTAATTATTTGAGCTAAGAGTCTGAATCTCTTCTTAGAAACTATGGGATTGTCTTATAGTTAAACCTCCCAGCAACTTCATAATGGAATGGTGTTTATGAGATGAGAAATCTTACTTAATGGGATATGGTTCTATTTATGATGAGTCATGCAGATATTCCTATTTCCTTTTGGGGTTATGCCTTAGAAATTGCTACGTTTGCATGAAATCGTGTTCCTTATAAAGCTATTGATAAAAAACCATATGAGATGTGGTGAAAATGCCAAGTTTTCCTTTTCTTAAGATTTAGAGCTGTGAGGCTTTCGTAGAATGACAAGTCTCAAAAAATTATTAGCCAAATCTACCAAGTGTGTATTTGTCAGTTATCCTAAAGAAATTAGAGGATACAACTTTTATAATCCCACTAAGAATAAAATGTTTGCTGCTCAGAATGGTGTTCAAGAACAACAAATAAACACTCAACTGCCAGTGGGAGATCAACAAATTCTTGAACTAGTTGAACCTCCACATGTATAACAAGGCCAGTGTAGGACTAATTGGGTAAGATATCAATCTTAGAGGTTTAGATTTCTTATTACTGATAGTAGTGAGGTATTGCTGATGGATCAAAATGAGCCTACTACTTATTAGGAGGCTGTATCTAGCCCCAAGTCTGATAAATGGCCTAGTGTCATCAATTTTGAGATGCAATCCATGCATGATAACCATGTTTGGAACTTGGTTGGTTTACATGAATGTGGTAAGACCATTAGATGTAAATTATTTTCCAAGAAGAAAACTGACATGGATGGCAATGTGCATACTTATAAAGCATGGCTAGTAGCAAAGGTTTTAGAAAGACTCAAGGTGTTGATTATGATGAGACTTTTTTTCCTGTAGCCATGCTTAAATCTAGTAGAATCCTAATTGCCATAGCCGCATATTTTGACTATGAGATATGGCAAATAGAAGTCAAAACAACTTTTCTAAATAGAAATTTACTTGAGGATATGTATATGATATAACCTGAAAGGTTTGTTCCTCCTGAGAATTCTAGGAAGGTATGCAATCTTCAAAGATCTATTTATGAATTAGAGCAAGATTCTCAAAGTTAGAATCTTCGTATTGATGAAGTAATTAAGGATATTGGTTTCATTAAAAATGAAGATGACTCTTATGTATACAGGAAGGTCAGTGGGAGCATGCTTGTTTTCCTAGTACTATATGTTGATAATATATTACTCCTTGAAAATGACATCTTACCTTGCAGAGTGTCAAGTCTTAGTTAGGGAAGTGTTTCTCAACGAAGGACTTAGGAGATGCAACCTACATCATTGGGATTAAAATCTATAGGGATAGATATAAAATACTGATCAGTCTAAGTCAGAGTGCTTACATAGATAAGGTATTGAATAGGTTCAAATTGTAAGACTCTAAAAAGGGTCGTTGCCAATGCTCATAGTATAAGTCTCAACTAGACTCGATGTCCAATGACTAATGATGAACAATAGCACATGAATACGATTCCATATGCATCAAGTATTGGATCTATCATGTATGCCATGTTATGCACATGACTTAATGTATCGTATGATTTGAGCGTAATAAGCTTATATTAGTCTAATTCCATTGAGAGTCACTAGATAGCAGTAAAGAACATTCTTAAGTAATTGAGAAGGACTAAAGAAGTGTTCGTGATCTATGGAAGTTTGGCATATGAGCTTTTTGTAAATGGTTACATAGATCAAGTTTTCAAACATATATAGATGACTTCATATCACAGTTTGGATATGAGTTTACTTTGAATGCAGGCGTAGTGAGCTGGAAAAGTTCGAGGTAAGAAAGAGATGCGGCTTTCTGGAAAGAGGCATTAAATGATGAGATGGATTCAATAATGGAAAATAACACTTGGGAGGTAGTCGATCTACCTCCTGGGTGTAAACCCATTAAATGCAAATTTCTATTCAAAAGGAAGAGAAGAGTTGATGGATCCATTGAAAAACACAAAGTGAGACTAGTTGCTAAGGGTTTCACCCAAAAGCATGGAATAGACTTTTTAGATACCTATTCACCAGTAGCTAGAATTGCTACTGTCAAATTGCTTATTGCAATTGCAGCTATAAACAAGCTGGTCATCCACCAAATGGACGTTAAAACAACGTTCCTAAATGGAGAATTGGATGAGGAAATATACATGGAACAACCTAAAGGGTTTATTATGCCCGGTCATGAGAATAATGTGTGCAAATTGCGAAAATCATTGTACGGTTTAAAGCAAGCACCAAAACAGTGGCACCAAAAATTTGACCAAGTTGTACTTGCTTTTGGATTCAAAATAAATGAATCTGATAAATGCGCATATAGCAAGTTTGATGGAAAAGGCAATGGTGTCATTATCCGTCTTTACGTAGATGACATGCTGATTTTTGGAACTGACTTGGAACAAGTTCAGTTGACCAAAAGGTTTCTTTCAAGCCAGTTTGAAATGAAAGATATGGGGCAAGCTGATGTCATACTTGGAATTCAGATTGTAAGAGATGAGGGGGGTATTACCCTAACTCAATCTCATTATATTGAGAAAGTTCTCAATAGATTCAATCACTCGAATTGTGCCCCTGTTTCTACCCCACTAGATTCAAGTATTGAGCTAGTGAAAAATACAGGCAATCAAGATTCACAACTGGAGTATTCTAGCTTAATTGGATGCTTAATGTATGCAATGACAAGCACTAGGCCTGATATTGCCTTGGCAGTAGGCAAGTTAAGTAGATTTACAAATAATCCAAGCGAGTTGCATTGGTTTGCAATTCGAAGAGTTTTGAAATATCTGAAGAAAACAATTAACTATGGTTTATGCTATAGTGGATATCCTTCGGTCATAGAAGGATTTTCGGATGCAAGTTGGATTGTGAAAGATCAAAATCATGCACCACAAGTGGGTGGATTTTCACACTTGCTGGAGGTGCAATCTCGTGGGCTTCAAAGAAGCAAACTTTAATGACTAGTTCAACCATGGAATTAGAGTTTATTGCATTGGCCTCATCTTCAAAAGAAGCTGAATGGCTACGTGAACTATTACACGAGATACCATTGTGGCCTAAACCGGTAGCTCTAATCTCTATCCATTGTGATAGTCAGGCCACGTTGGTAAGGGCTTATAGCCAAATGTACAACGGTAAGTCCAGACACATTGGACAGAGACATATTTGTGTCAGAGAATTGATAACAAGAGGAGTTATCACGATTGACTATGCAAAATCTAGTCAAAGCTCGGTAGATCCCCTTACTAAAGGATTGCCAAGAGACTTGGTGAATAAAACATCAAGAGGGATGGGTCTCAAGCCAATTAATTACAGGTCACGAATAGTGGAAACTCAACTCGACGCCTAACATTATGTTAAGTCTTGAGTTCAATGCAGTCAATTTTATTATAAGAGTGACTGTGAGCACTAAATTTTTATAACCATTCCAAGGTTGTTAGTGCTCGGTACTTGCATGTAAAGAGAGGAGGTTGAGATGATCTCTTAATAGTCTTCTGAGAGGTACTTAAATTGCGGGGGTACTAGAATGGAGACTACCTATGTGGAAGTGAAGTGCGGCCGCTTCAAGGAGTTCAAGGGCTTGGCTCCAAAGACATTCACGAGAAGATACAGGACACAAGGCCAATGTTGAATGTGTCAGGATGTTTATGGCTATTTGCTGGTGTAAGTTATATGCTTGATATGTTTATGCTACATATCAAATAGAATCATTGGTTCAAAGAGTATCTACCATGTAATTCTGATATGATGTAATAAAGTTTTCACAAGTTAGTGGTTCAAATCGCGAGATACCATTAGTTATGCATATAATGTTTTTGATTTCGTGGATTGAATGATCTGATTATTTTGAAAGTGGCGGGGATTGTCGAACATTTTCAAATTAAATGTTTAGTCCCACATTGGTTAGGAACTTTAAGTTTAAAGAGTATATATGTACTTTTGCACCATAGTGTGTGTAAAATAAAATACAAGTGCTATGCACGGTGAGCCACACTCGTGCGCGCACGCTCGGCGCGGCGCATATGGCGCATTTTAGGCGCACTTAGCAGTTGGCACAAGGCACGTGCGTGTGCGTGCACATGTGTGTTAGCTTACCTTGGGTTAAACGTTTTACCATTAATTTTTACCATTTTCGAGATTAAATGGATAGTTAGTAGAGTGGCTTAGTGGGTGCAGTTGAAACTGCTCTCCATTAAGGAATTAATGCTCCACTACTCCATTGCATCAATGCTTGACTGCTCCATTACTCCTTTGCATCAATGCTTGACTGTTCCACTACTCCACTACCCCATTTTCACTCTAACTGGTCATGACCAGTTTTCTATAAGAGGGGAGGTTTGGGGAGGAAGAAATCATCTCGAAATTCACCAGCAATTGCATTTGTTTTCATCTTTCACTACTGCAAAGTGTAAGGTGGGTTACTTCGTCATATCCTTTATGATATTTGCCGACTCTTGCAGTGAAGAGAGCAAAATTTCCTTTAGGAAAGTGGTTGTGTTACACGCTTTGAAGTCATTGCAAGTCCCTCTGGTCTAACAATCTAAAGGAAATTTTTTGCTGTCGTTGCAATGGCTTCAATCAAAGAACTATCGGCTAACATTGTGAAGCTGGATCGCTTTGATGGAGGCGATTTTTTGAGGTGGCAGAAGCGAGTGCATTTCCTGCTGGTGGCGCTTCATCTGGTGTATGTTTTGGATACACCGAAAGTGATGGAGTCCGATGATGAAACTGTCGAGCAGATCAGGAAGAGGCAGAAATGGGAGACAAATGACCACACCTGCAGAGGTCATATTCTGAACGCCATGAAGGACTCACTGTTCGACCTCTACCATGATGTTCCCTCTACTGAGAAGCTATGGGAGAAACTGGAGGCAAGGTACCATAAGGAGGATGTGACAAGTAAGAAATTCCTTATATCAAAGTTTATTAATTTTAAATGGTTGATGAAAGGTCTGTCATGGAACAATTTTGTGAAGTTGAGAGGATAAGAAATAATTTCTCTCAACACAATCTTTTCATGGATGAAACAATTGTTGTGTCTTCTATTATTGATAAACTGCCCCCATCCTAGAAGGAGTTCAAACGAACTCTTAAGCATAAAAAAGAGGACATATCTCTTGATGAACTTGCTAACCATCTTCGTGTAGAAGAGGATTGTCGCATGCAGGAAAATGAAAAAAGAGCAGAATGCTCAGGAGATTTCAAAGGTGCATGTTATGGAAGCAGCTAAGTTTAAAAAGCGCTTCCTGAACAGGCCTAACAAGCTTGGTGGCTTCAAAAAGCCTGCTGGTGTGGCTGAACGTAAAAATCGTGTTTTAACCGAAATGGTTAATGCTATGCTATCAAACTCTGGTTTGAATAGTGGATTTTGGGTAGAGGCATTGCTGACTGCATGCCATATTTTGAACAAAATTCCACATAGAGGAATAAAGTCACCCCTTATGAGCTTTGGAATAAGCGAAAACCAAATCTTAATTATTTAAGAGTTTGGGGCTGTAGAGTAGTAGTAAAAGTACCGGAACCCAAAAAGAGGAAATTTGGTGAAAGGGGAGTGGAGTGCATATTTATTGGATATGCACAACACAGTAAGGCATATAGGTTCATGGTAATTGAGCCTAATAATTCGATTTCAGTAAACAATGTAATTGAATAAAGGGATGCAATCTTTGACGAGACAAGATTTAACTCTGTCACCAAAAGTATTCCTGAAGAAAACCAAAAAGGGAAGGAAGTCATAGAAATTGAAAATGACAAAGAATTGGTAGAAGTTCCTGAACTTCGAAGGAGCAAACGAGCTCGGAAAATTAAGTCATTTGGTTATGATTTCTATACATTCCTAGTTGAAGGAAGTAGAGAAACAGTAACTAGACAAATTTCGTATTGTTTTAATACGGAAGCTGATCCTCAAACAGTAGAGGAGGCAATGAAAGAAAGAGATGCAACTTTCTGGAAAGAGGCATTAAATGATGAGATAGATTCAATAATGGAAAATAACAATTGGGAGCTAGTTGATCTACCTCATGGGTGTAAACCCATTAAATGCAAATTTCTCTTCAAAAGGAAAAGAAGAGTTGATGGATCCATTGAAAAACACAAAGTGAGACTGGTCGCTAAGGGTTTCACCCAAAAGCATGGAATAGACTATTTCGATACCTATTCACCGGTAGCTAGAATTGCTACTATCAGATTATTTATTACAATTGCAGCTATAAACAAGCTGGTCATCTACCAAATGATAGTTAAAACAACATTCTTAAATGGAGAATTGGATGAGGAAATATATGTGGAACAACCTGAAGGGTTTATTGTGCCCGGTCATGAGAATAATGTATGCAGATTGCGAAAATTATTGTACGATTTAAAGCAAGCACCAAAACAGTGGCACCAAAAATTTGACCAGGTTGTACTTGCTTTTGGATTCAAAATAAATGAATCTGATAAATGCGCATATAGCAGGTTTGATGGAAAAGGCAATGGTGTCATTATCGTCTTTACGTAGATGACATGCTGATTTTTGGAACTGACTTGGAACAAGTTCAGTTGACCAAAAGGTTTCTTTCAAGCTAGTTTGAAATGAAAGATATGGGGCAAGCTGATGTCATACTCGGAATTCAGATTGTAAGAAATGAGGGGGGTATTACTCTAACTCAATCTCATTATATTGAGAAAGTTCTCAATAGATTCAATCACTTGAATTGTGCCCTGTTTCTACCCCACTAGATTCAAGTATTGAGCTAGTGAAAAATACAAGCAATCCAGTTTCACAACTGGAGTATTCTAGATTAATTGGACGCTTAATGTATGCAATGACATGCACTAAGCCTGATATTGCCTTGGCAATAGGCAAGTTGAGTAGATTTACAATTAATCCAAGCGAGTTGCATTGGTTTGCAATTCGAAGAGTTTTGAAATATCTGAAGAAAACAATTAACTATGGTTTATGCTATAATGGATATCCTTCGGTCTTAGAAAGATTTTCAGATGCAAGTTGGATTATGAAAGATCAAAATCATGCATCCACAAGTGGGTGGATTTTCACACTTGCTGGAGGTACAATCTCGTGGGCTTCAAAGAAGCAAACTTTAATGGCTGGTTCTACCATGGAATCAGAGTTTATTGCATTGGCCTCATCTTCAAAAGAAGCTGAATGGCTACGTGAATTATTACACGAGATACCATTGTGGCCTAAACCGGTAGCTCCAATCTCTATCCATTATGATAGTCAGGCCACGTTGGCAAGGGCTTATAGCCAAATGTACAGCGGTAAGTCCAGACATATTGGACAGAGACATAGTTGTGTCAGAGAATTGATAACAGGAGGAGTTATCATGATTGACTATGTGAAATCTAGTCAAAACTTGGCAGAACCCCTTACTAAAGGATTGCCAAGAGACTTGGGGAATATAACATCAAGAGGGATGGGTCTCAAGCCGATACATTACAGGTCACAAATAGTGGAAACTCAACTCGACGCCTAACATTACGTTAAGTCTTGAGTTCAATGCAGTCAATTTCGTTATAAGAGTGACTGTGAGCACTAAATTTTTATAACCATCTGAAGGTTGTTAGTGCTCGGTACCTGCATGTAAAGAGAGGAGGTTGAGATGATCCATTAATAGTATTCTAAAGGTACTTAAATTGCGGGGGTACTAGAATGGAGACTACCTATGTGGATGTGAAGTGCGTCCCGCTTCAAGGAGTTCAAGGGCTTGGCTCCGAAGACATTCACGAGAAGATACGGGACACAAGGCCAATATTGAATGTGTCAGGATATTTATGGCTATTTGGTGGTGTAAGTTATATGCGTGATATGTTTATGCTACATATTTAATAGAATCATTGGTTCAAAGTGTATCTACCATGTAATTCTGATATGATGTAATGAACTTTTCACAAGTTAGTGGTTCAAATCGCGAGATACCATTAGTCACGCATATAATGTTTGAGATTTCGTGGATCGAATGATCTGATTATTTTGAAAATGGCGGGGGATTGTTGAACATTTTCAAATTAAATGTTTATTCCCACATTGGTTAGGATCTTCAAGTTTAAAGAGTATATATGTACTCTTGCACCACAGTGTATGTAAAATAAAATACAAGTGCTATGCACGGTGAGCCACACGCGCGCGCGGCCTGGTGCATATGGCGCATTTTAGGCGCTTTTATAGGCGCACTTAGCACTTGGCACGAGGCATATGCGTGTGCGTGCATATGTGTGTTAGCTAACCATGGGTAAAACTTTTTACCATTAACTTTTACCATTTTCGAGATTAAATAGATAGTTTGTAGAGTGGCTTAGTGGGTGCAGTTGAAACTGCTCTCCATTAAGGAATTACTGCTCCACTACTCCATTGCATCAATGCTTGACTGCTCCATTACTCCATTGCATCAATGCTTGACTGTTCCACTACTCCACTACCCCATTTTCACTCTAACTGGTCATGTCCAGTGCTCTATAAGAGGGGAGGTTTAGGGAGGAAGAAATCATCTCGAAATTCATCAGCAATTGCTCTTATTTTCATATTTCACTACTGCAAAGTGTAAGGTGGGTTACTTCATTGTATCCTTTAGGATATTTGCTGACTCTTGCAGTGTAGAGAGCAAAATTTCCTTTAGGAAAGTGGCAGTGTTACATGCTTTGAAGTCATTGCAAGTCCCTCTGGTCTAACACCTACTGTGTCGGGGCCCTAAACTCTATTATTGCCATAAACATCAATAGCAGCATAACCATTATCCTTAATTGACCCCATTGCATCAATTGATCCCACTACCTCAGTTGATCCTATTGCCTCAGCTAATCCATAGTCAGCATTAACCCCATCATCATTGTTTAAATCAACTATTATTTTTATAAGCACATTAAAATCCAAATAAACCTCCATGACGCTACCTAAAAACCACAGGAAGTGCCAATTTAGATTAGGTCCCAATCAAGTCGTAACAATATCTAACCAAAATGTGATTTGAGATTTGCATTAGCTTCTAAATTAAGTACTAACAACCAACTGTTTAAAAACTCATTGAAATTAGGTTCACAATTAATTTTGTAATTGCTTCATTCTTAATGTTTAATAGTGCTTTGAGATATTCCATCATTCCCTAAAAGTCACAAATGCACTAAAACCTTAGGAAAAACAATAATCAAAATGCGATATGATACTCACATTAGCTTCCAAAATGGAAATATTATTTGATTTATTAAGGATTAACAACCAAAAATGTTGGATTAACGAACCAAATCTTATAATAAGATTCCACTTGAACCTCCTCTTTAAGACTCCCTCTTTAAGCCTCCACTCGAGCACCTAGTCGGTTCTTCCAACTGTGTGCCAAAAATTCAAAAAATCTCCCCACGAGCCTAAACCAAATCTTTAATTTTGGGTAAACAGGGGTTTCTTGGGTTTAAGGGAGACAAATAAGGGAGATGTGGTTTTCTCCCTAGAAGACATAGATCAGTTGACTCTAAAAAAAGACCTAAAATCAAAGCACATGCAGAGCACCCACTCAAACATCTAACCCAGTGTCTTCCTAGTGTGCACAAAAATTGCAGAGAAATCTGTCTAAAACAAGCTCCAAACATATCGAAAATAGGTGAACATGGGTTCTAGGGTTCTAGACTAAAGGGTTTGAAGGAGCCAAATGAGAGAGGTGATTTTCTCCCCAATAGAGAGGGAAATTCAATTTTCTTGGGCTTAATGAGCTATAATGTTGTTCAGTTAGCCACCAGTCAATTGTTAGTCGGCCAGAAGTCATAACATTTTTTTCCTTTTTCGTTGGTTTTGGAATGACAAGTAAACCACCTAGGTGCCACATCAGGTCGATGCCCTAACTCGATGTCCAATATATGTTACTCCAATATTTTCGAATGCAATACTCTCGGTATTATCATAGTTTTATTTGTGAGCACTTGCACTAATTTTTTTTAGCAATGCGAAATTTGAGTACTTCCCAACAATCTCATTGTTGATCTTTCCTATTCTCATCGAGAGGGACAATTTGAGTTTCATAAAGAAACCCTAAAATATTTTTTCTTACTCCAATTGCAATTAAAAGTCTCAATTATTCATCTCGACACTTAATGTCTGCCATTTCTCATGTTTAATTGATCTTATTTCATGGAATCAGTCGATATTTGTTTGGAGTTTTCAATGAAAAATTAGTTTCAGGTTTTAGGGTTAGCTTCAATCAACAAACTCTGTAAGACATTCGATTTGATCAATTTCGATCAAAAAATAGTTGAAGAGATAATCACTTGCTATGGAAATGAATGGAAACGTGTATGTGCATTCTTCAATATTACCGTTACAACATCAACAGCTAGAATCGAATGATTGATGTTTTAGGTAAGTTCTTTGAGTTTGATCTCACGTAGGTTTTAACCAATCAAATTTGTAGAAATGGCATAGTCTGTTCACTTGACCATACAACATTTCTCATTATTTTTCATACGATTCAAGAAGCAATGAATGCATACACTACTCAGATGGAAAAGTTTGGCTTGAAAGATAGAAACATCCTTTATTAATGATATTGACGCACTATGCGATTACAGGCATGCAATTAAAGTAGATGAGGTGTGTGAGGGTAAGGTTTCATTTTTTGTAAATAGTACTAAATTGCACAATATGCTTCCCCATGGATGGATGAGGATGGGTTGGTTGAGTAAGCACAAAGAGTTCCGGAAAGAGATGGATGAAAAGAATGTTTGATGTGATGTTCACTCGTACTCGATATAAATGGATATTATGTGAAAGAGTGATAAGTTGTTGAAACCATTTAAGTAGTATAAGGAAATGAAAAAGAAAGGGACTAAGTTGGATGTTGTGGCATATAACATGATTGTCCATGCTATTAGTCAATCTGAACATGTTAATGAATTTGTTCGCTTATATCGAGTGCGGCTGTAAATTTAATAGTGACACTTTTAACACCCTTGCGAAACGTTTTTGTGATGCAGGAAAAGTATGGCATGGTTACAGTCTGCTTAGGCAGATGTGAGAGAAGGACTGCCCTCCTAATGTGATTACTCGCCATAAGTTTTTTTTGTTGGGACTTAATAGGTCGAAAGAGATTCTTAAATTATTTGATGGGATGGTTGAGAGTGATGTTAGTCAAATGATGGATACTTACAAGATGATGATTATGAAATTTATTTGGTGGGGATTTCTACGGCTAGTTTTTATTGTTTGCGAGAAGATAGAGGAACATGGGTGCAATTCTAGTAAATTTGCTTATAATGCTCTTATTGATGCACTAGTGTAGAAGGATATGATTGATGTGGCTCATAAATATGAGGAAGAAATTTTAGCAAGAGGACTCAGCTAAACCAAGAAGAGAATTAGGTACAAAACTATAAAGTAATGTATATGATGATGTATGTGGATGATGTTTGATTATCTTGGTTTCTCCTTTTGCAACTGTTTGAGTTTTGATTACTATTATTCAGTTTCAAGCCGGTCTATAGAAGGTTTTCAACATTTTGTGCGGGGCAGCGGACTCTTCCAAATCGTGAAAGATAAGAAATTTTAAGATAAATTAACTTCCAAAGTTCAAATAGGAGGTAGTTAATTTGAAAAGGTTTTAAAGGTTTTAGTTTTAATTCTTCAACAAAAATCTAGAGCATGCAGCAAAATTGACATGATGTTACACAATGATCACAAAGAAAATGATTAGAATTTGTTTTTCAATAGAAAATTTAAAGGATGTGCAAGACTGGTGCAAAAACCTAGAAGTCGATCTTTTAAGTTCTTCCTAGATGTTTAAGATATGTACGTGGTAATGAGTTTGATATGGTTTCAGTAGAGGTATAGGAAATATTTAGGATTGATAAGGTTAATTGGGCTTTGAGGTTTTTTAAACTATGTAATGTACGAAATACAAATTCGTAGGGTTCCTTATTCCAGAAAAAAAAAAAAGAGTATCAGCTATTAGCTAATGCAAAATTTAGGCTGGAATCATACAATATATGTGGTGGACAATATGCGGGAAATCAACAAGTAAAAGTAAAATGATTTATGTCAATACTAGTTTCATACTTAATACCTTCTTAAATAAAGCCAGGGAACGACTATTAGCCCCCCACTATCTTATATCATATCCATTTAATTTAACATAATTTTAAACTAAAATGAATTTAGGGAAAAGTACATAAATAACCCCACTCTAAATCATGAACCCATTTCCTTTTCCCCTTATACTTTTCACTTTCCCCCCTTCAACTTTATTTTCACTCTTTACACCATTCTTTAAATTAAACCTTAAACTTATCCCAACTCTTATTCCACTTGTCATCTCCTTTCTACTTAAATTTCACTTTTATACCCCACCCCAAATTAAGCAATAAATTTATCTCATTTTCTCTTCTACTTTTTAATCACTATACCCCTCTTAATTTCTTTGCCCATAAATTTAACAACTCATCTATAAATGCAACATCGTAATTATAATAATCGGTTGAGATTAAATTCAAATTCGTGAATGATAAGAACATTTATTTGTATTGAATCTTGGCTTTTAAAGATCAAAGAATCAATCTTGAAATTCAACATGGATCAAATTGAAGTAAATAAGAGAAGAAAATGATGTGTAATAAGGGGTTGGAGGTTGTGGATTACAATATTTATAAGATAGTTTTTTTTTCATTTTTTTTTTTTTGTAGAGGGAGATAGGCGAATATATGCTAGGGGTACAGTTTACTAACAATTAAATGAGGGTATTTGGAACTTGAACTAACTTATTGGTCTATAAATATCATTAAATTAAATGAGGGCTGATAGGGGTGATAAGGGTGCTAATAGTCACTCGCTAAAGTTATGCTAGTTTATCTGGATGATAGTTTTTGTTGTCCTAATCAATATCCTAGATATGTGGATTCATCAAATCGTAGTATACTTTGCACATAAAAGGGGCTCATTTATGTTAAAGAATGTGATCTCAAAGTACGAAAGAGTTATATATTCAGTCTTATGCTTTCTAATCCACAGTAGTAATTGACTTCATTACTATCCTAGTTTAGAAAAAATAAGAGTAAGTGTTATTATAATTTCAAATTTAAGTCTTTCTTTCATAAATAAATGTATTTAGCATAAATATGTATTGTTTCAATACTTGTTTCTTTTAAATTGCTTTCTTGATATCAATTTTTCATGCAAGATACTTATACATCCAATCAAAATTGGAAAATCCAATTTAATCGATAATGAAAAGCAGAAATCTAGCTTCAGAAAAATTTCCAAGTATACAAGCTGTATCTTCAATGGTGACGAATAATGTCCACATTTTTGTAAGACACAAGGAAATTTAGTAATCTTTTTTAGAAACAAATTTAGTAATCTGAAAGAGACTGAACCAAGTCCTGTTTATTTTATTTAACTACCTTGGACGTAGGCAATGTTTCTTCGTCCTTCACATTTACAATATCTTTTGAGCTAAGGCATCTACAATCATGTTGTGGTGGAGTCTTTCTTCTTCCTTTTTCCTGCACGGTATCGTTTTTTCTCTGCTTCAATCTAATTCATTTTAAACTATTGTTGTTGCTTCATTTCTTGAGAATTTAAAAAAAAAGAAAATTATAATAGAGTGTAATGTGTAGATAGAAAATGGACTAGTTTGAGGTTTCATCTTGTTGGTTTAACCATGTAATTGTATAGTAATGTGTATGTAATTGTGTATTTGTGTTGTTTATAAGTTGTGGCTAACTTGCATAAGTAGTCGGACAAAAGAATAACAATATCTTTTTAAATAAGAATAACAATATATTTTTATTATTTTTATTATTAATCTATTGTGATTTTGTAAGAGAATGATCATGTCTTGTTTTGCATAATGAAATGAAGACATTTTATAGCTTTTGATCATAATTGGCCAATTAAGGATCGTGAGATAAAATTGTTGGATATTTAGGGTTTAAAAGGCAATGAAATTTTTAATTTTAATTTTCAAAACACTAATATGATCAAATCCAAATTCCATTGAACTAATTGACAAAAGTAAATCATACCTCAATCGCTAGTTTGCTTCTTCGTGTTGAATGATGTTTAAAGACGCTTCCAAAGATGAACGTCCTCTATTCAGAAATTCAAACTCAAACGGCGGTCAAGATTTTAAGTGCTAGCTTGAGAGAGAACACAAAAACAAGTTTCTATTCTCCCAACAAACTCTAGAACGACTGAGAGATCAACTTTTTTTCTTAAAAATGAAATTAGATTTCAACCCTAATTTCTCCCGTAATGTGAATTCACTTGACACACATATTTATACAACCCTTTTATATGACACGTGTCGAGTATGTACAATTAATTTCCCACCTTAATTATACTATTAGATTTTTGTAGTAGTGGTAAGTGGGATAATCTCCGTAAGGACTTTGCAAATTCCTTAGGAAGAGGGGTTTTATAATTTTTATTATTTTTACTTTAAATTTAATTTAATTAAAACCAGGGTCTGAATTAATACTATTTCAATATATAAATCAACTAAACTAACTAAAAAACTTAATTAATACAAATTAAAGTCACTAAACTCAAAACAATTCAAATCAACATAAAACAATATAAAATAAACATTTAAACAAACTTCCTAAACAATGAAACATTAATCTGTTTTGCATCCAAACATATTACTCAAGTCATATAGTCATGAACATACTTTATAAAGTATAGTAGATCATTAAACTCTAATCATAAGTAAGTAGATTGCCCTTATCAAGCCATCACTTCTCCTTATACTTGTGGAAAAACTATGTTCTAATTTTATTGAGCTTACACTTTGAATACACAAAGAAATTAACTTTAGGCAATAAAACTGCATTAAGATTTATTAAAACTTTGAACTACTAAATCTAATATCTTAAGAATCCCACTTTAATATTAAACTTAGATCTCAATTCACTAAGGGCATCCAAACGCTAACAAACCTTTCAAACAATCCTAGTTACTACTTTAAACTAGATATAGAATCAAAATATCACAATATACATTGGCCACTATGCATGTAATACCTAGATTCATGATTGCAATTTGCAAATAACAACCTATAAAATTAGTGAATCAAAGAATACGATTGGTTTAAAGCATTAAGCACAAAATCATCTCATTATGACTACATTGTTAATGGATTAAGTTCGTGTTCAGAGTTTGATTAGTAAAATACTCACTCATGGTATTAAATAACGTCATAAGAGAATAATTGAAAGACATAATTAAAATAACTTATTGAAAACTTGACTCTTCTAATCTTCTCCAAAATCAATAAAAACAATAACTAATGATCTCCAAACTAGAGTAAAAATTGTTAAAACTATCAAAGGCTTTTAATTACGTAGTCTAGGGTTTATATATATAGTATGTTAGACAATACATATAATAAACCAACTCAGAATCCTTGTTGTAATCTAAAATTCACGAAACCAACACCGACAATTCTTGAGCGGAAGTCTTAACAAATTAGCTAAAGCCACCAATATCCTAATTATGTAGAAAACCAATAAACAAAGTTCACATGCATATATATAACAAAACAACAATAATAATATATCAACTTGTGTTTGGTCGAGAAAACTATCTCTGAACCCGTATATACAACCCTAAAAGTATATAAACGACATATATATAAGTCATACAACAAAATCAAAAACCTAAAATATTAGAGGTAGTAGCACTCCAATAGCTTAGAGGTAGTCGCCGATCTGTCTATGACTTGATGAATATGCACCCACCATCATTAAAAGGACGATAAATATAGGAAAGTAGAAAGTAACACTGAGAGACATTTATCCATATTTCCAAATATATAACAAGTATGTGAAAGAAAAATAATGGCAACAATGCTAAAATGTAATAATGCAATAAGATACTTTATTTAAACAAGATAAATCTGACACTCGGCAAAGTAGTAATGATCTAGGGCCAATCAACCATGAGTTACATCACTTCAGCCTTATTCAACTATTTATGGCGTAATCAATCTCACAAATGCCTTCATATCCTCCTAAATGCCCATCACATAAACAATTACTCATAAGTGCCCTTTACATGTGATGTATACTAGTCAACAACCTTGGGTCCCATACCTTTTGTGCTGCACATGCTAGTAGTGAGACCCCTAACAACCCCAGAAATTTAGTGACACCGTATATCATGCTCATCTCTATCACATCATTGTCCTGGATACGAGAACTACTTTCATAGTTCGACGAATAACACTGTTTAGGAATCCAACAAAGTTATTGCATAGCTAATGCACAAAGGAAAATGGATTTTGAATACCATAAATCACCTACCTAATAGCTTGCTATTTCAATTTAATAAGTTTCTGAATAATCAAGAATGACATAACACATAACAAACTAACAAAGTGAGGTAGAATAACAAAGTCATGGAAAGTCGAGTATAATAGGTAAACCAGTCCAAATGATTGTAAATAAAAGGCATAATAGGAGAGAAATAGAAATAAATATCTTAAATAGTTTACTTACACTCCACGCAAAGTTTATAAGCTAATCCGGCCTCCTCACAACCCGTATCTTGCCAATAATTTCTCAAAACTCTTATCTAGATTCTTAAGGTTAATTATGATGCTTTAGGACTTATGCAAACTATCAAAGATGGATTAAATCAATTAAAAAACTCCAAACTCATAGCTTTTTCGAAAACAATCCATCAAGGACACCTAAAACTTCAAAATGCCATAACCTTGCAAATTTAAATCGAAATTAGGATTTTTTTATAACAAATTTATTGGTTTTTCATGAGAAACCCAAATTTATAAATCAATTTAGAAAATAATTAATTTAGCCTTTAAAATTAAGAAAAAACCAAAACTGAAATAAAACTCTAATTTTTTAACAAAATTTTCTAAAATGATAGTGTACACTAGCTTACCTAGTTATAGAACATCACCAACTTGATCAATCCCTATCAATTTCACCAAAATCTTTTAACAATTCTTTGATTTCCTTCTCCAAATCTTCGTTTTTCCTCTTTAGATCAAATGAGATGTTTCTATGTTAATCCCATTCAATCTTATATATACATATATTAAGTTAAGTTAGATTCTTAGCCCTCGATCTTACGCACATCACCTATCTCTAGATCAGTCTAATGGAAACAATTGTGACCCAATAATCCACTAACTCTCTACTAACTCATCTCTATTGACATCAAACTTAACTCAATTGGTCTTATAATGTGTCTAAATGTATCTCGAGGAACATCAATGACTAATGTTCAATCTTACTAACTTAGGTTTCATTTATACAAATTAAATATCTAAGCCACACAAGTATTAAATTAAACTTACCACATCACTCTCTACCTCGGTCCCACGTCGACAAGCATCTCGAGGCGCGTCCTCGCTCATGTCTTCACGTTTATATATAGGTAGGAGTAACTTAGTAGTCTACATATATAAAATACACTAGGAATACACAACAATGAAAGTAACATATACCTCAGCCACATCGCGTTAGTTAGTGTACGTATTAAAGCATAAGTAATGAAATTATAGATTTACCTCATTGTCGGACTAGTTTCTAGTGTAGAACACTCCTCCAAGTCTTTATTAATCTAAGCCATCTCACTTTTCTAACAAAATAGAAACCTAGCTTTTTCAAAACTCAAAGTATGAAAATCAAGCTTTAGTTTTCCACCTTGTTCAAATCTGTAATGCGCTTGCTTATTTGACTCTTAATCACTAAGAACTTTTTTATCTCACTTAGAAATGCTCAGACTTTGGTTTTAGAGGGTTGTATACTTGGGGATATAGTGGGGTTTTTCTTACAAATGTGAATAAAGTGGTGAAAATAGGTTTAAAACCCTCACTATCGACACTGCCGCATCCCTTATGGGCACTGCGCCGTAATAGCGCCACCACAGCATCAATGAAGTTATGGCCTTTTGCTATATTTTTCCTTCGGTGCCCTACTGGAACGATAACTTATACCTTCTCTATGGTTTATAGCCATGACATCGAGTAGTATGTCAATGTGTTTTGCATTTATTTTCTTTTAATTCCTATTTGGTGCTTCCCTGACTTTGTGTATCCCTTACACAAGATGTCGTGATCGCATGAATCAATGTAAATATAAAAGTTCCATAAAAACCTACTTGTGATTTTCCCATGTACCTCACCGCTGTCGATTGAACTCCTTCAATCTTTTACATTCTTTATGAGTTAATGAGACATTTCTAATCCGATGAATCATCATACGACAAATGGTCTTTCCTACACATTTGACACAAATTTTCAAAAGTTATAACTATTACGTTTTAATTGTACTTATTAAACTAAATAACTATCTACTTATTAAAATTTAAAAACTTTAAATTTAAAAACCCTGGGCTGCCTCCCAGTAGCGCTTAATTTAACATCATTAACTTGACACTTTTTCGCTCAATAAGTCTGAGTCTAAATCAAGATACTCTAATTATAGGTCAAATACTATGATGTCATTCCCTTTTGGATGTACTTCTTCACCATCAAAAAAGATAACTTTCTTTGTATCATCGCCCTCATCGATATTCATCGTGATCTTCTTCTTTCTTATGTATAAGTCTACATTGGCAATGTTCAAGAATGGCATTCAAAGTATTAAAGACACATCATCATCCATGTTGTGATCCATAATATCAAAATTTGCGATCAATGTGATTGTACCTCTTTGGTCATGCATATTCAAGACTCTTCCTAAAGTAGCTATCAACTTTCCATCTACTACTTGCAAATTTGTCGTATCGATATAATTGATTTTCAAATTGGCGTGCAACATTTTATTAGTGGCATGACATTGACTGAGGCTCCTATATAACATAAGATATTTCTAAATCGGTACCCATAAATGGTTATTGGTATGCATATTTCTCTCGGATCTCTCCTTTTGATCGGTTGAAGTCTCGGGATGAACTTGAACTTTGGTTCTGGCTTTTTCGAAACTACCTTGATGACATTGCCTTTTGGTGCTTCTTCAGAATGTCTTTCATCTTTTTGATTAACCTTCCATTATTTATTTCCTTTCTTGTTATTTTTCAAGGTATTAATTCTTGTTTCCCAAATCCTTCCACTTCATATTTCCTTACTTCCATTTTGTACTCATATATCTCTTATTGCATTTTTATAGCGAAAGCATTGACATTTTCAGGCTTATGCATCACTCGATCATTTCTTAGCTCATTCGTTGCCATAGTGCCCATCATGTGAATAGCACTAACATTCTCCTTGGTATTTGTGATGGTGTTGCTTGGAAACTATCATTCCTTCCATAAGTTTAAGGAAATTGCAAACTATCCAATCTATTTTTCTAAGTTCTTGATGGACTGTAATATCACCTTATCCATCCTTTTCATGGCTTTCTTCATTCATTCCATCTCTTTTTTGTGCTTCTCATGGTGTTCCCTATTACTCATGTCCATGGATTGCAAGTACTTCTTAATTAACTTCAAAGAAATCATCTATTTACTCTGTCTTAGATTCCTCTGTTAGACTTGTTGAATAAAGCCTAGAGGTAACTCAGTACATTATTAAGATTTTTGAAAGAGAAGTTCGGGTTTTTGTTGTATCCTTAATAAAACTGTTGATGAGCCATTCCTCTCAGCATGAAGTTGTTCCTATAGCCTTGGTTGTTCATGAAGTTGATGTCTTCATATTCCATTCCTTATTGTATGTCTATTTGGTTAATCACCATAGCATGATAATTAATGGGTTGTTGTATTGCCTGCACTTGCAACCTTTGTGTCTCATTTGAAGTTTTGCCATTTGATTGCTCAGATTTGATAGATGTGCCATAATCACAGCTTGTGAATCAGTCTTGTATAAGCTGGTTGGTCTCCTTACTGTGGAATGAGTACTGGCTGTAGAGTTTCGAGATAAAAGATCAAGAAGATCCAATGCTCCATCCTCATCTTTGTTAATAGAGAACTACCTGCTGCAGCATCTATTAGTGTTCTCGTATTATGGTTTATCCCATAGTAAAAAATCTTGAGTTGTGCCAATTTCATGTAGGTGTGTGCCAAACATATATTTAGCATCTCTTTCAATCTTTCCCAAGCCTTGCAAAGAGTCCCGACATCTTCATATTTGAAATGATTGATTTCTAGCTTTTTTCAATGACCTTCACTAGGGGAAATAACTAATCAAGAAAGTTTTCATTGATTTTCACCTATGAGGTCTTACTTCTTGCATTTAATTCTTAGAACTAAGATTTAGCTTTTTCACGCAATGAGAATGGGACGAGTCTTATCTCGATCACCACCTTTGTAACTCGGGTAATATGCACGGTGTCGCACTTCTCCAAGAAGTTCTCTACATGTGCAATTGGAACTTCATTGGCTCGTCCATTTAGAAAGCTAATTTTCACAATGTTGATCAGAGACGGTCTCAATTTGAACTGGGTGGTGTTGGCTGGAAGCACCATCACTCTGTTGTAAGTTTCCTGAACTTCAGGCTTGAAGTAGTCATGAAGGCAACTCTATCCTACACCACTAGATCACCTTTGTGTTGGTTATTCCCGTGGCCCTATTGTTAGTTTCTTTTTTTATCCTCAGCCATCTTGATTCCTTTCTTTTTCATTCCTTTGTTCGTTCTGTCAATCTCAGGGGTCGTAAAGCACTAGGTCCTTCTCCCCTTTACTATGCATGCACTAGTTATCTATGAAAAGAAAACACAAAAGATCAAGTGTAGAAAGTCAAACTTGAAACTTAAATCTTTTATTTATTTTCTTTTTGTTTTTATGAACTTGAAAATAAACTACTTAAAATAAAACTTTGCAACTTTTCAAACTAAGTCTAAGTGGCTACTTATCTTCGGCAATAGCTCCAAAAATTTGACCTTGACCACAAGTACAATGACTTAATTGTATTAATAGAGTAATCAGCTTACGTTGACTACCTATGTCATCCTCAATGAAAATTTTATGCATTCCCTACGTACTTAGTTAGAATGAATCTATTGATAAGGAAATCTTTTTTAAATGGTTTTATAACAAAAATAAACTAATCTATACAATCAAATCAATGCAATTTACTTTTAACTTTTATACGAAACCTATCTAGTTCACATGTTCACCTAGGTAATGAAATACTATGGTTTTTAACAACTTTATCAACTTTATCGTGTTGTGTGCAATACCTAATTAGAATAGAGAAATTTCCTTCAAATCTACTTTAACGCACTATGGTGACGAAAAAGATTTTAATATGCAAACTAGAACTCCACCTATCAGTGTGAAGATCGTAAGCCCCATATTGCCTTAATTTTTCAAATCTTTAGATTCATAACTAATTAAGTTAATTGTCTGTGCCTCCCTAATCAACAACTATTGCTTGATGTTATGTATTTTATGATTGTACCATCCATGTCTGGCTTAAAAGCTTCAATGGCCATGATAAATTCTAAAACCTAAAATCAATAAATATATGATCAAGATGTCTATAGAATCACGCTCAGAATAAATACAAATTTTAACCATTGCACTTTTTCTATTCAATTTCTACTTATGTTCATAGCATTACAATCATAACATATGATCCATTGATCCCTAAGATTAATAAACTACTTACTATTTATTGAAAGAGACATGCAAATAGTAGTATTCATTGAAATAAGAGATATGTTAAAATGCTTCAAAGAAATTAATACAAACAATACTCGAATCACTACACGTGAGTCTTTAATGTTTTCTCTTCACAAAGCGTTCTAATACTCAAGAATAATGTTAAACCAATGCTAAAATATGTCTATAGATGCTAATGGTTGATATATGGTGTGTTTACCACTTCCTAATATCTATTTATACTTCCTAAACATAATTTGAAACCCTACTTTACAATTTAACATGTAATAGAACTCAAACATTCTCTTTCCTTCCATTCTGGTGTTGTCACTCAAACCTCGATGCCGTGTATGTTATGCCACGGAGCCATCACTATGCCACCTTTGTTGTATGCTTTTCTTCGCCTCAATGACCTCTGTGTAGTCCCTTTAGCCTCCTACGCCATCCTTTCAAGGTCTTTGGTGCCACCACTGCATGCTATGATGTCGAGCTTCCTGCGTCATTTTTTTCACTTGTCATCTCTCCTACGCCATGCCAAGGTCCTCCATGATAACCTTATGCCCTCATATCATTACATTTTCATGTCACGATGCCAACCATACTTTTGTGAGTTTTAGCTCATTTTCTTCTCGTTTTTGTTCGTTTCTTTCTTTTTATGCCTTATTTACCTAAAAATGCATAAACACCATTAATTAGAGCTTACATAGGGATGGTTATAATAAATATACTACTAAAATAACCTTATATATAAGTCTAAATAATCACTTATTATCAAGGGCCCCCATGGCGACATAGAAGGCGTGATGAACCCTTTCTGCTCCAAATCCTAGAGTTGACACCTTAACTCCTCCAACTCTCTCGGAGCCATGCAGTACGATAGTATGGAAATAGGTATGATGCCTAGTACCAACTCAATAATGAACTTTATCTTTCTCAGTGGTGGTAAATCAGGTAAGTCCTCCTGAACACGTCTGGAAACTTTCATCCAATTGGAATATCCTCAAGTCTGGGTCCCTGATTCTTTGCCATTATATATAATGCTACTAGAGTCTCTAATACTCCACTAGTCGTAAGTCAATTTCTTGTGCTTTCGGCTCTTAGTATACTACCACTAAGTATGAACATCAGACGCCCTAGGATCTCAAATATCACTCTCTTATTGAAATAATCGATATGAGTGTGATACGTTGCTAGCCAATCCATCACTGACAACACGTTAAAATATAAAAACTTAAGCACTCTAGAGTCTGTAGGTAACTCTACCCCATCTATCTTTACTGGACATACCTTGACTAGAATATTAGGGTAAATCCAATCCCCAACTGCGGTACTCAATATCAAATGGACATTAACCTGGACTAGTGTCAACCCTAGGATGCCTATCATGCGACCAACAATGAAAGATACATTAGAACTTAAATCAATTAAGACATACCCTGAATAAGTGCTCGTATTGTGTCATCTATTAGGGTATGTAACCTAGGTCAATCTACAAACATTATTTATCTTATAATTTTAGTTAATAAAGTAGAGGTTTTATTTGCTATTTTATTATAAGTGATTGTATGCTTACCTTATAATAAGATGGGTATTTGTTAAAATATCCTAAATGCCCCTAATCGGTAATTATATTGGGAACTATAATGAATTAAGACTAATGTGAATCTTGATTGATGGTCATGTGATGATCATGCATATAAGGATTCGAATCAAGATCATGAGTACTTATTACGAATAAGGTACTGGACCGACCCGCTATGAGAACAACATATGGATTAAGTCATAGGTGTACTCATGATAGGTGTATCATTTAGTCATTCAACTTGAGATTACAATAGACTTCAATATTAGAAGCATGATAATTTGACACATTCAAATATTGTCTTTAACTGAAAAATTATAAAGATTGTGATTGGTTACCGTGTGAATAACATGTGAAGGTGTGTAATCAAGATAGAATTTTTCATTCTCGTATAGAGAGAGATATCAGTGGATCCCTCGATAAGATAGACTGATAATGGCCAAGTCTATGTAAATTGTTATGATCAATGTCAGGTGGATGTTTTTTAGTTTACCTAAAGATCGAGACTAGTACGATTGAACATTAACGGTGACTTTCCATGCCTTATGTTTAATCAAATGACATTGCACGACAAAATGATATTACATATGTTATTAATTAGGTTGTATCGATGTTGATATTCATGCTACTTGGGTAGTCATAATGTCTTGCTAGAGACCGCTTATGACTTGTGTACCAAAATGGTTTTTGGTTCACTGCTAACGTCGCATGAACCTACTGGGTCGCACACAAAGAATGGTTTTGCACAATTTCAATTGGTCCAGAGTAAATTCATGACATAAAAGCTCTTACATTTGTTATATGATAACTTATTAATAGGGGTGTATGCGTAATTTGCTTAAACTGCCTAAATACAACAGTTCTATTACGAATAGGATTTTAAGTGAAGGCTTATCTACACATATAAATAAAGGGTGAAACCATAAAAACAAAATAAGATTTTTCATTTTACAAATTTCGAGTTCTCTGGATTTAGGGAGAGAAAGAAAAATTATTTTTAATCTCTATTGGGGCTGACACTCCAAATTATGGTCACCGTTAGTGTGTGGATTTCTAATAAAGGACACACACTTGAATGTCTTGAAAATCGAACAATCAAAAAGGAAATCATGGAATAAGGTAGGATTTACTTTCGTAGATTTAGTTTAATGGAACTTATTTTTGATCCTATTAGGGGTTTGCAAAATTTGATTTGAATTTTTCACTGCGTGTGAACCACAAAAACCTAACAGTGGTATCAGAGCATTAGGCTCGGTTCTATTAAATGTTTACATGTATTCACTGATGTATATATGATATATGTGTGAAAACATAATCTTAATTAATGTATATATGATATACATATAGATTCTGTGATAATTGTTATCAAGAATTGGCTTTCGAGCATCTTGTTATTTCATGCATATTGATACATCTCATGATATGATTCAATGATAGTATTCATGTTTAGAATATTTTGATTAACATATATTTTATATTGAGCGATGCGAATTTTGCATTTATATGGTAGACTTCATGTTTAGGTTAATATAATTCTAATCTTGAACACATATTTCATTTTGTTCAACAATTATGTATGTCTCCATGAAAGAGATTATGATTAGGCTAATATAATTAATATAATATGATTCTGATGCTAAATGCATGATTAATATTTCAAAATTGATTTTGATCATATATCTCATCGTAGTAATCCATTAGTATATTCCTACAAGATATGAGAGAGACTTGTAATTGGATTAGAATTGCAAACCCTATAAGATATGTGAGATATAAAACAAATCGTAATTGGATAAGGATTCAAAGTATCTTAAATTCTAATTAGATTAGGATAAGATATTAAGTTAATGGTGGGCTTGAGTTCACTAAAAATATTTTAATTAATATTTTTAGAATTAAAATAAGGGTAGTTTTGGTTGATTTGATTAACTAAAATAATAAGAAATTTTAGGTGATTTTCAATTTTTGGAATTGAAATTTGTTGTCTAGAAAAAAGAGGGGCGCGACCCGCTGACTAGCCTGCGAGACCTCCGTTAACTGTTCGTAACGTCCAAAATTCGTATAATAGTCAATATTTGTATGATTTTCTAACTGTTTAGTGATTATTCATGCCTTGTAACATATGATATTTATCTTGTTTAATTATGATCACTAAAACAAACAAAAATCCCTCTTTCAAAATTTAAGTCAAATGCCATTTTCTCTCAAACACTTCACAAGACTTCTATCACATCAATATGGGTCTGCCTCTATAAAGTGTATTGTGTTATCTTGGTGAGGCAAGTTGAGTAATTGTTACCCTATTGTTTGAAATGGTTAGACTTGATAAAGCTATCAAAACGGTTTTGGGCTTTAGGCACTAGATGAGATAAAACATGCTAAGACATAAGATGTCATAATCTCATAAAATAACTAAAAGTTACATATGATGTAATTGGTAATTGGTACTTACCTAAATAACCTAATTTGAAGTGTCATGCCTTAGTTGTCTTAGAATAAGGTCAAACATGGATTTTAGTCCCTTAAATTAACATAACATTTTTAAGGAGGGTTGTTAATTTAGTGGGAGTTTATTCATATATACTGAAATGAACTTTTGCATAATCTTTGTTTTAGATCTATGGCCTTTTCAAATCACACTAATCCCTTGTCAATGCGATCCATCCTTGAGAAGGATAAGTTTTCTGGGATAAACTTTCTTGATTGGTTAAGAAACTTGAGAATTGTTCTTATGCATTAACGTAAGTTGTATGTCCTTGATGATCCTATTCCTGAGGAACCACCAGCCAATGCTTTAAGAGCCATGAAATATGCACATACTAAGCATGTCAATGACTCAATTGATGTTGCATGCATTATGTTGGCAACCATGATTCCCGAACTTCAGAAGTACATGGAACATATGGAACCTTATGACTTAGCTACGATGATGAAAGTAATATTCCAACAGCAGGGTAGGCAAGAAAGGTTCAAGACTATTATGAACCTTCATTCTTGCAAAATGGCTTGGGGTGCATCAGCTAGTCCTCATGTTCTGAAAATTAAGGGTTATATTGACCATCTTGATAAACTAAGATTTCCCATAAGCCAAAAGTTGGCTACGGATTTGATCGTGGATTCTTTGTTTGATAGTTATTCACAATTTGTGATGAACTATAACATGAATAACATGGAGAAGTCTATCTCAGACTTGCATTTGATGCTTAAAATTACTGAGCAGAATGTCATTGCTAGTGTGTTGATGGTTCAGAAAGGAAAGGCTTTGAAGAAAAAGAGCAAAGGCAAGGCTAAAGTTACCAAGGCTGTTGTGGTTGTTGAAAGCCTATGGAATAAGTCAAGCCCCATGCTACTTCTACTTCACAGTCCCAGATGGAAAAAAAGGAAGGAAATTGTCGTTTTTCCATGCACCAGGACATTGGTTCAGAAATTGCAAGTTCTATCTTGAAGATCTAAAGAAAAAGAAAAGTAGTGCGACTACTGCTTCAGGTGTTTTCATTATTGAAGTTAACTTATCTACTAGTGATTCCTGCGTATTGGATACTGGATAGGGTCTCACTAAAAGTAGAGAGCTAAAGAAATGAGAAGTCATCCTACGAGTTGGAAATTGAGCAAAGTTTGTCGTGTCGGCTGTAGGATGCTATGAGTTAATTTTACCTAGTGGACTTGTTTTAGTTTTAAATAATTGTTATTATGTCCCTGCCTTGAGAATAAACATCATTTATGTTTCACGTTTAGATTTAGATGGTTTTAATTTCGTTATTGTGAATAATAAATGCTCTATTTCTCATAAAGACATTTTCTATGCGAGATTTGATTTGTGTGATGGTCTTTATATTCTAAACATGAAAAAGTCCACAAATACTTCCATTCTTAACATAAATACAAAGAGACTCAAGTCAAATAATTTGAATTAAACCTACATTTAACATTCGCCTTAGTCACATTAATCACTACAAAAAAATAGCAAATCAGAAACGGAAATTTCCGTATCTGATTTGCAAAACTTCCGTCTCTAATTGCAATCAGAAACGGAACAGAGACGGAATCAATTCTGTTTCTGGAAACGTCATCGCTGATTCGATCAAAAATGGAAAATTGATTCAGTTTCTGATTAGAGACGCAATAGAGACGAAAATATTCCGTTTCTGATTAGAGACGGATTTAGAGACGAAAATTAGAAACGGAACAAAGACGGAACAGAAATGGAATTTTTTTCGAAATGGTACATTTGTAATTGCATTCGTCTCTGATTCAGTTGCTAATCAGAAACGGAATCAGAGACGAAAATAATAAATTTATGAAGTCCGTCTCTGATTCAGTTGCTAATCAGAAACAAAATCAGAGACGGAATTAGAGACTGAATGCAAAAATTTCGTCTCTGATTCCGTCTCTGATTCCGTTTCTGATTAGCAACGGAATTAGACACGGAATTCTTATTTCCGTTTTTGATTCTGTTTGTGATTCATGTATATATTCTTGGAAAATTAGAGACGGAATAGCAACAGAATGTTTGAATTATGTTGCTAATCCTTCTCTAATTTTCATTCTCTTTTAATTTTCAAACATAAACATAATCCAATTGGTTCTCCAACCTATAACTTGAAATTACAACCATAGGACCTACTCCATCGCCTGCACCACCTCCAACAACTCCTTGGGGGTGCTAACATCCCACAAAAAGCCAAATTTGACATTCATACATCGACAATATATATCAACAAATATTCAAAAGAGAAAAAAAAATGTAAAAATCAAAATTTGAAAAAGATTTATATATCCACGAAAAATTGTCTTGTATTACAAAAGCTCTGAATTTCTAAGTATTCAAAAAAACCACCAATCCTATTGTTCAACAACCACAAAAAAAAACTTACGATCCTATAAATATGCACAAAAAGAATTAAGCTTAATAACCAAGAACAAAATCCATCTAATGTTCAACAGCTCCAATCACCAAAACTCCAACATGACTTGTCAGAATAAGAAGAGCAATAAGGACTCCATATAATAACTATAACGATGCTTTGAAGCACTTCTGATTCTCCATCTGAGGACAACAACCAGTGATAATGCATATTCCCAGGGGAGCAATTGGGCCGACCACTGAATAGAGTAAGAAACTGCAAATGCACAGACACAAGGCAGATTCAGCAAAAAAAAAAAACAAATTGGAAACCCATTTGGAACCAGCTATGCATATTCGTTGATGAGTAAAAATACAGATTAGGGAATTTCACAGAGCTAAACCCAAACTCTACAATGTTTCTTTCAGGAAATAGATGTTAACACCAGAAACTTCCATGGAAACTTGAATCATGTGCTATTGATGTCAAGTTATTACTTACACTTTCGAATCAATGTGCTTCTGTAAAATCAGATTTTGAGAAAAAATTGTGGAATGATACATATTCCAGTTTCAAAGCAACTTAAAATTCAATCTGATTGATGAAGTATATATCCTAGCACAAGTAGAGGCTAATATGTTATTCTAATGGTTGTAAACTATGAAATATAAAATAAAGAGCACATGCTTTCCCGAGTGTCTAAGTAATTCTAAGTGGATAAATTAAGGAAAGGTGACGTCATGATTTAGACGAATAAATGCCTATATATGGAGAAGGGAAATTATAGAACATGTATTCTGGGTCCAAAAAGCCGAGAAGACTTCTAAAGTTTAATAAACTTAACCCAAAATCGAATGCCATAAATTTTGCCTATGATAGGGTATCATAACTTCTCACTCTTCCCCAAAATTTGACTCCTTATTTTAATTCCGAAATAATGCATTAAATAAAATGTAAAGACACCATCCAAGCAGAAAGACCAATTACTCATGAATAATCAAGGACCATTCCCTACTCAAACGTTGATTAGTAACTAATTGCAAGTCTAAGTGTAAAAGATTCAGTGAAATTTGAATTAGAAACTTACAAAACTTTCTCCATGAAAAAAAAAATCGAATGCAGCAGAAACTGCAGATGGAAACTGAAAAAAACTCTTACAACTTCCTTTCACACAACATCCAAGCAGAAAGACCAATTACTCAATCCAGGGTCGACACAACCAATTGCATGGCCCAATGGTTTGATATGGGATTTGAAAGTAAACTTCATGTAAGAAGACTAGAAAGAACTTCATAAAATACTAAACAATAAACTTCATGTAAGAAGGAACTGTTAATACAATTCAAGGTTTCATGCGTTCACTGTCTTTGTGAAAAGCTGCTAGAAGCACCGCCACAAACAGAATTATACAAATTCTCCAAGAAAATGTCGATTGGTTTCCAAAGAAATGCAACAGTGAGTGAAGTGTGTGGTCTTACTGCTAACTTAAAATGGAGAGTGTGCAGTATAGCACAAACCTGCAAATGAGAGGAAAGGAAACATTCATCACATATTGTCGTTTGACCTTATGGAGTATAGTCACATATATAATTAAAAACGCTAAGAGATGACATGCGTTTGAATGATTTAAATGAATCATGGACACTTTATCAATTTACCTGCGCAAATCAGCCCCAAGTCAAAAAGCTAGGTAGGAAATGGCAAGTTTTTGAATGATTGCTAACACAGGAAAGATGAGATAGAGATTTCGTACAATACCTCACAACACTCTCTCCATTTCTTACAAAGGATTGCTGAAGACGTTTCTCTAAAAAACTGCAGTCCAGGCTGGCTTTAAGAAAACATGTATAATAGCAGTATAGTGGCGAAATCCTTGAATTCAGTAGCTTGCTCTTGTCTGCTTTTGTTAATCTTACATAGATTGAACAGTGCTTGGAGGACCTTCAGAATAAGACGAGTTAGAAACCATCAGAAACAAGGTTCATAAGCCAAACATTACTTAATCAAGTTTCAACATTAATATTGAAATAAATAAAACATGAATAAAATAGCTGATAAAATAGCAGAATAGATGAAGTGTCATGAAGTGTCAGTCTAGGAACTTGGAGATCTCGTGATGATTCTGACTTTCTCTTCTCTGCAGGTGGCAAGATATAGAGATCCACGCGACGCATGCGCCGCTGTTGCTGGAGAATCATACAAGAAATGGCTGGAAAAATATGGGCAAACATATGATATCACAATCATTGTTGTATGTATCAAACACCTAAACAACACATGAGGCAAAATTGTCAAATCTGTTATACTGCTTTTCTTTTTTTTTTTTTTGTTTTCTTTTGACACTCAAAACTTGAGGTTCCTTTCAGTTGGCTAGGTGCATAAAATTCTTCACAACCAACTCCCTAACTGATGCATGTACTTAAATTTACACACTGCAATTTTTTTGCAGCAAGAGTGGACAGAATTTAACACACTATATGCATGATATTCTTTCCTCTTTAGTCATTCCTCGATAAGATTTTACAACAAAACCATTTTCAGGATTCTGCAACAATCAAAGCCCGTAATTATATACATAAAGCATCAGAAGAGAACACCAACTCTATGGTACATTTTTAAAATAGCAGAATATATGAACTTGTGGGAAAGCGAGAAAAAAAAAAAAAAAAAAGAGGGAACAGTCATGAAGTGTCAGCACAATTTCAGCATATAAAATAGCAGAATAGATGAAGAAGCACTAAATTGGGAATCAATTATTTTCACTCACCTCTGTATCCAAGTCAGATGAAGAGTCAGTCGAGGAACTTGGAGATCCAGTGATTAAGGTGTTGGAAGAAATAGACCCATAAAAATCACAAGTCCTCACCAAACCCACCCTCATATTCAGTGGTTGCAAACCCAATGGCCATCCTTCTTCCTGATACCCAAAATCAATTAATTGAAACACACCCAGAAGAGCAAGAAAATAATAGAAGAAGCCCAAAAGAACGAAAAGACAAATAACTACATGTTGATTCATAGCCGCCCAAATAGTTTCAGAAAGAGAAGAAAAGAGTAGTAATAGGAGGTTGGTTGCTTAACTATGAGAAGCCCACCGAGTAACCCATTGGTTCAAAAAATGCTAATAACCAAGAAGATAAAAATTAGAATTGCGCAAGAGATTCACCAGGGCAAGGGTTGCGAAAAATTCTTTCCCATCAGTTGCCTTCCTATAAGCTCTTAAAAAGTCATTTGATGCAATTAACAATGAGCAGCAGTGCATAAGAATAATTTCCATCAATTTGCATACACTGGAATTGTAGCCTAGCATATCTAGAAGCCTAAACCATACATTAAATTAGATGATGGGATTACATAAAACAGTGCCAGTAAAACTCCTGCTAACCTCAAAATCTCCCCTTACAAAATGAAGAATACCAAACCAACCTGGAAAAGGATTATGGGCCCGCCTTGAGAGGCATAGAGCTTCTCCTGCTTCATCATATCAACAATCTTCGCCGTGAACTTTTGCATCTCTTTCTACAACATGAATAAGAACAAATAACAATAAAAAACTACAAATCCGCAAAAACTAATGTGTCAAAAATCAAAAGGCACGAAACAAACATAAAGGATACTCTTTTATATGTTTTACCTCAGTTTTCATGGTTAAGTGTGTTTTGAAAGGAAATGCTCCATTTTCCTCTGTGACTAAAGGGCTCACCAGTGCCACCCCATACACACCATGAATCCATCTCTACGTCCTACGCTGAATTAACCAAGTAATTGAAAACAATGGAATAAATTCACATACCTGAGTGTATGAGAAGGAAACCGGTCGTGAATTACTAAGCCATCTAAAACCCTTAATAATGCCATTATGTACATAGAAACTCGCTGCAACCGCATGGGCAGAAACATCAATGACAGCAATTAGTGAAACAATCATATAGCAATCTTTCATGAACAACCTAGGACCAAGTAAAAAATTGACAGTGAGAGCTTCAGATTATGTCAATATCACTCGAACAAGAGATTCATAACTAATTGATAATATAAATGGTAGCCTAAAAATAGTACACACAACATGCAACAAATGAACTTGTAAAGTGTATTGGCTCTCAAGCCTCACATATGCATATATGTACAAGTATTCTTTAGGGGTTTTTCATGAGCTGAACACGATTCTTTCGGCTACACCTTCACAAACATCTCTACGCCAAGCAAATGTAACATCTGCAGTAGGGTAAAAAAGAAGAAGTAAATGGAATGGGAAAAAACTCTGAACAACTATCCAACGAAACATAAAGGAGTATCAATCTAAATATGCACAAAAAGAAGTGTCGATCATAAAGTAATGCGAAGAATTGCTAAAGTTATCTACAAAAGCAAAAGTATAATCTCATAATTTACACAAACAACAAGTAAAATACCTATGTATCACCAAGCTGCTCATCTCTCGTAAGCCATGCTTGCGTCTCTCGCTCAACATTGTCCCCTTATTGTGGTGGATCGACCGGATCTATTTGCGGCAGCTGTTGCTGGTCATGAGGTGGTGGTGGTGGTGGTGGTGGCGGTGGTGGTGGTTGTTGCTGAGATAGGCCTGCTCCGTCCATGTTCATCCCGAGATGTTGATGCATGAACTCCATAACTTTTCGTAATTGCTCTGCAACGACATTGAACTCTGCACGCAGCACCATATCCGGCATCTCGGACGTGCTAGCACCAGGATCTGCATATCTCCTCTTATTTCTCCCTAAAGACCCGAGACCGTAGACACGTCCTTTGGGACACTCACCCGCCACATTGAGGTACACCGCCTCATCATCCACCGATTGGTCCGATGTAGCCTGGGTCAGCTCCTGACGTGTCCTATGGAGCCTATCCTGCAGGTATCAACAACAAACAACATACATGATATGGTTTAAAGTAAACTTAATACTATTTAACATTTCATTTCTATACTTACATAGAACCGCTCTGATCTAGTATCGATGAATGTCATCCCGTCGTGATTTACGGTGTGGAGATGCAAATACGATTCATTCACAGTAGGTGGCGTCTCGGATGAATCAGTCTGCGTACAGGACCAATCATAAATTCAGCATAGCGAACAAGTGTATAAATGTAAAAAATAACCAAGAGGTTAAAAAAAACTTACCAATCTTTCATGGGTAGTCACAAAAGACACGGAACCACCACCGTGCTTCGAGGGTCCAGTCCCAAGGCCTTCGACCTCAGTGTTCCTATTCGTTGTCGCTTGCCTAGACCTGGCAAGGAAGTCCTCGCTCTCCCAGTACTCCAAGTATCTCCTCAATGCCTCATCTGTAACATACACTGGCTGCACACGATTTTTCTTTAACTTGTGCATCAATGTGGTGTACCTTGTGCTTGCAAGCCTGTCGTACGCCGCTCAAACGAGATCCTCGGGAATCGGGTCATCCCATCTAAAAAATACCTACAAAATGGCGATTGTAATTGTTACGAGACATTGAGAAAATAGTATAAATCATAAGACATTTAGTAGTCCTATTTACCTTCCATTGGCACCAGTATTGGTCTTTATGATGAGTCGGTACCGACTTCCAAAAATACCCTTCAGGAATCATCCATCTTTTGAAAACTTTTGTCATCTTCCGTGCACAAAAATGAGAAGGATGCATCTCCCTGTGTTTCATGAACATGCATAACATCTTAGCTACTTCTTTAATAATTTACATCCATATTTAAAATGACATATATGAATCAAATACAAACTTACGTATCATTGGCAATCAGTCTGATCGGGATCCCCTGCACGTGAGGGGGCTCCATCCCTGTCCTCTGAGGTGCCCGCGGAGGGCCTGTCACCTCCAACCCTGCTCTGCCGTAGTATTGTGGGGATGCTGTCGGTGATGAAGTGGCTGGGGGTGCAGGCCTCGTGGGTAAAGGAGTCCTTGATGTCGACGATGGTGACTGGAACTACAAATTTCATATAGTCCTTGATGACGAAGTTGATGGTACAGACGACGCCGACGGTATGGAAGGCGAAGGTGACGCTGCGGCTGGATCTTGCTCGAGAGAACGAGAAGTCGGAATCGATAATGCAGGAATCGACCCACGACCTCGACCGCCACGACCTCTATGGACCCCTCGTGTGGCCTGACCATGACGCCCAGTCTGTATTTCGTATCCAGAGGTCGGTGCTGCACCTCTTCCGACTGGACGATGACCTCCTCATGGGATACCTCGACGTGGGGGATGATCACCTCCCGCCATTAAACCTAACAAAATACCAATAAAATTTCAGAGAAGAAGGGCATACAAAAATTAGTAATTAAGTCTAAATGATTGGAATTAATAACACAGGATCCATGCTGATAAAAGTAACTAAATGATTGGATGTTGACATAACATCGACATACATTATTCGCTATCATCCGTTTCAAATTCACTCTCATGAGTAGAAGTTGATGATTCTTCTTCTGAATCATCTCCACTATCACCAATGGAGTCATTGACTTCTTCGCTTGGACCCGCTTCAACAACGACTCGAGTCCCATTCGGATCATCCAGATTGTTGATATCCTGAATTGCATCGTCGACTACGCACGTGGTGGGCATCCCATCTTGGAATGCAATCTCTGCCGAGCCCTGGTCATTATCGTCTTTGCTAGTTTCCTCGTCAGCGAATTTTGGTTGACAACAACAAACTGCTAGCCATTCTTGCATTGCTAGTACACTTAAGCGGCTTGCATTGCTAGTACAAATGGCTCGTAGTTGTTTTATCGTCGACTTCGATGAACCTTTACCAATTGAAGTGTTGGGTGAGTCCTCACACCATGATTCGGTGTAGGGTCATACCATTCACACTTAAACAAGACCACATGCTTGAGGCCGGTATACTCAATCTCCACAACCTCTTGCAGTACTCCATAATAGTTATGGGAAACATCGGCGTAGTTTGAACCCTTCACCAAAACACCGCTGCTCTGCGTCGATCTATTAACGTCATATGTTGCGGAGTGGAACTTATACCCATTCACTAGGTAACCAAGGTAGACAATACATGATCGACTAGGACCAACAGAAAGATCAACGAGCTTCTCGTCTATGATAGAATTCTGAGCCTATTAAAAAAAATTAGAAATGTAATAAGACACATATGAAAGAAATTTATGAATCTATAACGTACAAAATTAATGACCTTACATATGTTTGAAACCATATGGGGAAGTTGTGCTCTAGACTACTATCAACTTCCAACTCCCCCATTGCTTGAGTGATTTCATCGACGAATATCCTAGAAGAAACGAACATGTACGTAGGTTGTCTTACTAAAAGATGAATAATGAATGTACTGCATTATTGAATGAAAGTGACGGACATACTGGGTGTAAGGAGCGATCTCTGGACAATTGAGCAGTATGTAAGAATGAACGGCATTATACTCCTGCTCTGTTAAGTACCGCTCCTTCGACTTGCCCATGGGTCGACTAGGATAAGTGAAAATTGAGAAATTGCCCACAAAATGCAGTGTGGGCCCGAGACCGCCATTGTCGTTACGTTGCACTTTGTCATGCAACGTAAAGACGTGATCTTCGAAGTAGTAAGAACAAAAGGATGTGACCTCTTCGACCAAATAAGCATTACACATGGAGCCCTCTACTTTCGCTTTGTTCCGCACATTGTTTTTCAAATAGTTAAGGTACCCGTTGGAATGTTATAGGAAATGTTGATTTAAAACTTATTGAATGGTGAAAAAATTTCAAGGGCTCAAGATAGTACCTCTCAAATGGATACATCCATCGAAATTGAACGGGACCGGCGGGCCTCGTAGGCCAAGTGAATTGGTAGGTGTTCCGCAGAGTCGAAGAAGCTTAGAGGGAATATTTTCTCCAACTTGCAAATGATTTTTGGTATTTCAGACTGTAAGACCTCCATATCTTTGAGACTGACACATTTCGCAGTTAGGGATCGAAAAAAAAGGCTTAATTCGCTAATTGCAACCCAAACCGGGTTTGGGAGGAGTTCTATGAATGCAATTGGTATCAACCGTTGCATGAAAATATGACAATCATGACTCTTCATGCCGAACATTCGCAGTTTCTTTGGATCCACACATCGACCAAGATTCGAATCGTAACCATCAGGAAAACGCAACTTTTCAACCCACTCACACAATTTTTGTTTTTTTGATGTATCAAGAGCATATCATCCAAGGATGTAAGTATTTGTCGCCGAATCAATGTGTAGAGAAGGTCGGTGACAATATTCACGAATATCTTGTCTCGCTTTCGCATTGTCCTTACTCTTGCCCGGTCCACACATAATAGTGTTGAATATGTTCTCAAAAACATTTTTCTCGATATGCATAACATCTAAGTTATGGCGGATCAAGTTTGTCTTCCAATACGGAAAGTCCCAGAAAATGCTTTTCTTCCTCCATCCCGAATTCTTAGCTATCCGCCCATTCACATAATCAGCTCCGATTTCTGTCACCTTAATTAAGCCTAACGATTGAATTTCTGCCAAAATTTTTTCACCAGAACGCAAAGCGGGCGGATCATCATTTATAACCATTTTGCCTCTAATGAATTTGTTTTTGTCTTTCCTTAATGGTGATGACTTCGCCAAGAAACGACGGTGACAGTCGAACCACGATGTCTTACCACCATTTCGCAATTGAAATGCATTTGTATCCTCCGTACAAAATGGACAAGCGTACTTACCGTGTGTGCTCCAACCGGACAACATGCTATACGCAGGAAAATCACTAACAGACCATTAAAGGGCAACTCGCATGAGAAAATTTGTCTTTGTGGAAACGTCGTATGTAATCACCCCATTGTTCCATAAATCTTGCAACTCTTTCACAAGCGGCTGAAGGAACACGTCGATTTTCCGCTTTGGGCTGGTCGGTCCAGGAACGATAACCGTTAAGAACATAAACTTAGATTTCATGCACATCGACGGTGGAAGGTTGTAAGGATTCAATATCATGGGCCATGAAGAGTACGATTTCCCTGAAAGCCCAAATACTTGAAAACCATCAGTGCACAATCCTAAACGAACATTTCGAACCTCGGCGACGAAGTCTCTATTGACGTCATTAAAATGTCTCCAAGCAATTGAATCAGAACAGTGTTGCATAACATCTCCTGGCGAGGAATGATCTCCATGCCATCGCATATGTTTTGCCGTTGACTCAGACGCATACAATCGTTGCAACCGAGGGCCCAAAGGGAAGTAGTACATTTTTTTGCAAGGGCGTTTTTTTGCGTTTCGACCACGACCTCGTCGATCTGCAATGTAGCGGTATTTCCCACAAAATTTACATGATGTCAACTCAAAGTCCACTCCCCAATAAATCATACATTGGTCCTCACAACAATCTATTTTCTCAACAGGTAGACCTAGACCTCGCATTAGTCTTTTAGTGGCATAAAAATTTTCAACCAATGAATTGTTATTTGGCAAACAATCCTTCATGAATTAAATGATTTCATTATTCCCTCGTTCAGATATATGATGTTCAGACTTGATCGCAAGTAATCTTGCCATTGCGGACAACGTTGTCATGGTTTCGCAACCCGGCCACAATTGTTCGCTACTTGCATCAATCATGTCATATAGTTGGCGTGCTTGGGGGTTTGGTGATTCTTCCACGTGATTCCAATTGAAACTTGGACCTGCCACGTTGTGTAGCATCTCGCGGTAAGTTGTCGGATCGTCTCCTCCCACATCAGCATCATCAATATGGTTATCCATTTGGTAAAAGTTTTGCTGGCCTTCATCTCCGTTCTCACCATGTTCGTACCAACAGTGATATCCCGGAACAAATCCATACCTACATATGTGGTACTCAACCGTTTCGACGTCCAGGTAAGGTACAAGTCGACATTTCTTAAAATTGCACGGACATCTAATCTTCCTTTCACTTTGGTATGTAGGACAATGTTGCTTAGCAAATGATATGAATTCTTTAACCTTCGCCGCGAATTCAATTCGAATGTAGCCGTTGTCGAGCCGGTTGTACATCCAGTCTCAACTTGTAGACGACATTCCTATTGAAGTGTTGTGCAATTAAATTAGTCAACTCTTCCTCAAGTCCAAGATTGATAGGGTAAATCTCCAAACACCCAATCATCGTCACAGTCAATAATGATATTTATGATGATATAAGCATCTTTTCTTTTGGAAGGAATACATAACAAATAATATATATTTATTATGTAAAACTCGTGAAGAAAACTTCCGGAGTATTTCAAGAACTTTTGTATAACGTTGTATACCAAGAGTGAAAGTTCTTAAAGAAAATAAGCAAAAAAGTTAAAACTTTATTGCTTTTATAGCTATAAACAAGAAATCTTTTTGTTCAAGTACTTTTTACACCTAATTGTTGTGGTCATCTCGATGCACACTGCAACAAGTAAGCACACATCTCAAAGCAAAATTCAAAGTACAATAAGTAAGTGTCAAATATATAGTAACATGTCAAATATATAGTAACACAATCATTTCCCAAACAAAAATAAGATCGAAAATTTTGAATTTCATTTTGTATGAAACAATCTTTGAAAATAAAGAAAGAAAGAGAACAAAAAAAAAAGCCAAGACTTTAGAAACAACACATTTCATATATCTTATCATGAACAAAAAAACAAACAAACGTTCATCACGCAAGGAACATTTAGAAACAAAAATTTGTACGAAAATATACAATCATCAGACCTTTCTAACATGTGAAGCATTACTTGTACAAAATTTTGTCATTCAGATATCAATTTTTTTTACCCTTAATAAGCCATAATTCATATCAAGAGTGTTTCTTAATATCAACATAAAATGGTGAGAGCTCTAAATGATCCCTGAGAAGACATAAGAACACCATATTCATTATTCATATTACAAAGCCTAAGTTCAACAATGCTCTGATGTATGTAAATCAGAAGTTTATGAACAAGATTCACATCTCTTTTCCAACTTTGAGGAAAACAAATTACGAAGAAATTAAAAACAGCGCTTAAAAAAAAGAAATGTGTTGAGATGGTCAAAGGGAACGCATTGTGCAACCTGCAATTTTTTCAAAGAATGGGGGTATATGACAACATTTCAAGCAGGCAGCAAGATAGCAGATTGAGAAAAGAGATTAAAGGGTACATCAATAACGTAGAAGAGTAATCGCTACTTTTGGCAGAATATAACGCATACAAGCGTATTGGATCAATTGACATTATAAGACCATAGAATGAATTAGAATAAGCATATGAAAGTTGCTTTCATCCTAGTTGCGCCTTAATATGGCATGCTAATTCAGTTATTGAACCTACATGACAAAGCAAAGAAACTAAAAAAAAAGACTATGGACAGGATCGGATGGGGGGGGGAGGAAGAGAGGACAACTTATGATTTTGAGATTGCATCAATACTTTCTCGTACTTGAGGAAATTAGGCGTTCTGGTGTCAAACATTCCATTTCATAGGGAATAGAATGGCATATCTCAGATTACCTTACATTTAATCCTAAATAAAGCTTTCTTTCCGATGAAAAACTCGAGAACCGAAATGAAACAATGAGGTAAAGTAACATACATTGGATCTCAAACTGTCTTTGGAGTTTCAGAACATGTCGAAAAGGAAAGGAAAGCAAAACAACCATAAAAACTAATTAAGCTCAGTAAAACCTAGAAAGAGTATTAACTCAGCTATGAGTTCATAAATCTTATCTACCACAGCAAATTAGAGTCTCAAATCACCCAAGATTTGAGACATGATTTCAACTTAATCGTAGCTCTAGCTAAGATATAATTTGTCTGTTAATATCACCATCAAAAGAAAACTAAAAAGTATTTCACATCCACAAGCAGTAAATGCTAACATATAGAAGAGGGAGTAAGGCAGCCTGAGAGAGAGAGAGAGAGAGATTCAGTGGTCCACATTATTTTATGGAAGCGGAAAGGATCTCAACATGAGAGTAGAATTCTATTCTGCAAATTTCTAGAAATTCAGAAGATTTACGCAAGTTACCAACTTAAAGAACATGGAAATTGTGAGAACCAATGAATCAAGCTATAACGACAAATGATCAAAAGTGATTATGGCATGAAAATAGTTAAAAGAACATACACTAGAAAAAAGATGGTTATATAATAGTTAAGGCAAGGAAAGCAACATCAACAAAGGAAAGAAAGAACCTATTGTGACGGCGAGACCAGAGAGAAAGAGAGTTGAGAGCCGATGACGGAGACCACAGCGACGAGACAGAGAGACCCGAGAGTGACGGCGAGACCAGAGATACCAAAGAGAGTAGCGGAATCAGAGACGGAGAGACGAGAGTTGAGAGCAAAGAAGGAGACCGATTTGGGGGTTTTGGACGGGACGATCGAACGGGATTTGGGGATTTTTGGGGATGATCGAACGAGATGATTTCTGGGGAGGGGACGATCGCTAGGGTTTTGTTGAGATGATTTGGGGATTTTTTCTTTTTCAGGTTCGGGGGTTCGGGAGGGAAGGAGGAGGAGGGGGGTGTAAGGGGGGGGACCTCGAACAAAGCATCTTCAAATCCCGAGATTTGATGAACGGTCATAAGAAACGAAATTTTTGGTGGGAATGTTGGCGCCATTTTTTAGAGACGAAATTAAATCCGTCTCTATTTCCGTCTCTGATTCGTCTCAATTCCGTCTCTAAATGAGTCTGTCTCAAATCTGTCTCTAACTTTATTTTTAGCAACGGAAATTATTTCCTTTTCTAATTCCGTTTCTAAATTTCATTTTCCTTGTAGTGTAATGAGAAACACATTTCTACACTTCATAAAGATGTAATTTTAGAATTATTTCTTTTTGAATCATATGAAACATGTGTATCTTTTTTACTAGGCAAGATCACAAAATGTCCCTTTACTAGACCCAATGAAAATGCAAGTGATTTATTGGGTCTAATATATACTGATGTATGCGGTCCTATAAACATAATTGCTACAGGTGGTTATTAGTACTTCCTTACATTCACTGATGATTTCAGTAGATATGGTTACGTGTATCTCATGTAAATCTTTTGAGATGTTTCAAACATTTTAGAACGAAGTGCAAAATCAACTTGGTAAAACTATTAAAGTACCACAATCAGATCGAGGTGGTGAATATTTGAGCCAAGAGTTTGATGATCATCTTAGAAACTGAGAGATCGTCTCATAGTTAACTCCCTCAACAAATTCATAATGGAATAGTGTTTATGAAAGGATAAATCAGACTTTATTGTATATGGTTTGATCTATGATGAATCATGCAGATCTTCCCATTTCTTTTAGGTGTTATGCTTTAGAACCTACTGTGTTTACACAAAATCGTGTTCATTCTAAAGTGATTGATAAACACCACTTGAGATGTGGTTTAGGAAAAGACCAAGTTTGTCTTTCCTTAAAATTTGGGGGCTGTGAGGTTTTCCTACGATGACAAATCTCAAAAAAAACATCAGCCAAATCTACCTAGTGTGTATTCGTTGGTTATCCTAAAGAAACTAGAGGATACTACTTTAATAATCCCGTTGAGAACAAAGGTTTTGTTGCTCATAATGGTGTCTTTATGGAAAAAGATTTTATTTCAAATGACAACAGTGGGAATTAAGTAAGTTTCAAAGAAATTCGAGAACCACAAATAAACACTCAACCACCTGTGGGACATCAACTATATCTTGAACAAATTGATCCTCCACAGGTATCACAATGCCCTCGTAGGTCTAATAGGGTAAGACATCAGCCTAGAGATTTTGATTTCTTATTATTGATAGTAGGAGGTGTTGATTGTGGATCAAAATGAACCTATTACTTATTAGGAGGTTGTTTCTAGCCCTAAGGCAGATAAATGGCTTAGTTCCATGAATTCTGAGATGCAATCCATGTATGATAACCAAATTTGGAACCTAGTTGATTTACCTGAAGGTGGTAAGAGTATTGGATGTAAATAGGTTTTTAAGAAGAAAACTAACATGGATGGCAGTATGCATACTTATAAAGCGCGGATAGTAGCAAAAGGTTTAAGACAGACTCAAAGTGTTGATTATGATGAAACTTTTTCTCCTGTACCCATGCTTAAATCCATTAGAACTTTAATTGTCATAAGCACATATTATGACTATGAGATATGGCAAATGGATGTTAAAGTAGCTTTTCTAAATGGAAAGTTACTTGTGGATGTGTATATGATACAACCTAAAGGGTTTATTCATCCTCAGACTTCTAGGAAGGTGTACAACCTTCAAAGATCTATTTATGGAAAAAAGCAAGCTTCTCGAAGTTGAAATCTTCGTTTTGATTGAGCAATTAATGAATTTGGTTTCATTAAAAATGAAGATGAGCCTTGTGTATAGAAGAAGGTAAGTGGAAGCTTGGTTATTTTCCTGTTGCTATATGTCGATGATATATTACTCATTGGAAATGACATCCCAATTTTGCAGAGTGTCAAGTCTAGGTTAGGTAAGTGTTTCTCAATGAAGGATTTATGAGATATAGCTTATATCCTTGGGTTTAAGATCAATTGGGATAGATCTAAAAGGCTGATCAATCTAAGTCAGAGTGCTTATATTGATAAGGTACTGAATAAGTTCAATATGCAAGACTCTAAAAGAGGGTCATTGCCAATGTCTCATGGTATAAATCTCAGCAAGACTTAATGTCTGAAGACTAATGATGAGCGAGAGTGCATGAATACGATTCCATATGCATAAGCTATTGGATCTATCATGTATGCCATGTTATGCACTCGACCTGATGTATCATGTGCTTTGAGCACAACAAGCAAATATCATTCCGATCCTGGTGAGAGTCACTCGATAGAAGTAAAGAACATTCTTAAGTACTTGAGAAGGACTAAAGAAATGTTCTTAATCTATGGAGTTTGGAAGACGAGCTTTTTGTAAGTCGTTACACAAACTCAAGTTTTCAAACAGATATAGATGACTTCAGATCGCAATCAGGATATGTGTTTGCGTTGAATGGAGGAGCAGTGAGTTGGAAAGGTTTGAAGCAAGAAATTGTCATAGATTCTACAATAGAAGTTGAATATATTGCAGCGTCCAGCTAAGGAGGCCGTTTTGATCAAAAACTTCATATCAGAACTTGGTGTGGTTTAGAGTATAGCTAACCCCATTTGCTTGTATTGTGACAACAACGAGCGATAGCACAGGCCGATGAACCAAAATCACATCACCGATCCAAACATATACTTAGACATTTTCATCTCATTCGAGAAATCATTGAGTGGGGAGATGTTAAAATTTGCATAGTTCCTAAAGAAGACAATAATGTAGAGCCTTTGACAAAGACTCTTCCACAAGTGAAACATGAAGGTCATGTTAGGTCATTAGGTATTAGATACATAAATGATTTGTTCTAGTGCAAGTGGGAGATGTTAGGGCATGTGCTCTAGGTCAATCTACAAATATTATTTATCTTATAATTTTAGTTAATAGTATAAAGGTTTTATTTTTTGTTTTATTATAAGTGATTATATGTTTACCTTAAAGTAAGATACATGGGTATTTATTGAAATATCTTAAATGTTCTAGTCAGTCATTATATTGGAAACTATAATGAATTAAGACTAGTGTGAATCTTGATTTATGTTCATGTGATGATCATGCGTATAGGGATACAAATCAAGATCATGAGTACTTATTAAGGAATAAGGTACTAGCCCGACCCGCTATGAGAACACCATATGGATTAAGTCATAGGTGTACTCATGATAGGTATGTCATTTAGTCCTTCGACTTGAGATTACTATATAATTTAATATTCGGAGCATGATAATTTGACATAGTCAAATGTCGTCTTTAACCAGACAATTATAAAGATTGTGATTGGTTATCATGTGAATAATATGTGAACGTCTGCAATCAAGATATAATTTGTCTCTCTCGTATATAGAGAGATATTAGTGGATCCCCTAGCTACGATAGACTGGCAATAGCGAAGTCTATGTGAATTAATATGATTAATGTCACTTGGATGTTTTTTAGTTTGCCTAAAGATTGAGACTAGTACGATTGAACATTAAGATGACTTTCCATGCCTTATGTTTAATCAAAGGATATTATTAAATGACAAAAAGGATGTGACATGTGTTATTAATTAGGTTGTATCGATGTTGATATTCTTGCTATTTGGTTAGTCATAATGCCTTGCTAGAGACCGCTTATGACTCGTGTACCAAAATGGTTTTTGGTTCACTGCCAACGTCGCATAAACCTATTGGGACATACACAAAGAATGGCTTTGCACAATTTCAATTCAATTACGAATAGAATTTTAAGTGAAGGCTTATCTACACATATAAATAAAGGGTGGAACCTTAAAAGAAATAAGATTTTCCTTTTACAATTTTTGAGTTCTTTGGATTAAGGGAGAGAAAGAAAAATCATTTTCAATCTTTCTTCGAGCTAGCATTCCTAATTGTTCTCACCATTCATGTGTGGATTTCTAATAGAGGACTCTCATAAGAACGTCTTGAAAACTGAATAATCAAAAAAGAAATCACGGAATAAGGTATGTTTTACTTTCATTGATTTAGTTTTACGTAACTTATTTTCGATCCTGTTGGGGTTTTTCAAAATTTGTTTTGAATTTTTCACTATGTATGAACCCCAAAAACCCAACATCATCATCGTTGTGCTACCATATGAACCCCTTCAAGCCTCTATTATGGATAGAATCCTGTCGATTGTGGACAATCTCTCAACATGTGCCCAACTTAACCATACCTGTAGAAAGTAATAGGCCTGCATTGACCCTGGGTCCGATCTTAGGCCTGTGCTTGTGACTGTCTTTGCCTCTACCTCAACCTTTGCCTCGGCCTTTCCACTCCACTGCTGTTGACATGGCACTTGTGGTGCTGGAAGAGCTGGTAAAGTATGAGCTGGTAAAACTGGTCTAACTGGAGGTGGAAAGGGGGATCTAACAACTATACTCTGCAGTGGTATATGATATGAGTCGTAGAGTACAACCAATGTGGATGCCCTCGATCTTTGAGAGCCACTCTCACATCTCTTTTGTCCTTTTCCCCTCTGTCCCATCCTCTCAAACTCTGCGACCTAATTAAATGACAACTCTATTTTCAATGGTGTCCCATATGCAACTCTGTTTAAATAATAAGTTTTGGGAAAAGGTGCTCGCTCATATATCTCACCGACTGTCCTAGCACCTAAATTAATCACCTAAAACCCTATATTTGGCCTAAGTCCATCTCCAAAATGATACACATCCTTAGACTCATCCCACACTAGTTATCTGGCAAAAAGTCTTAGATATCCATATCAATCTTTGTAGCTCATCAGTGACTCATCAGCTCCTTGTCTCATATTCATGAATTCCTTCATCAACCTCTTCATCGCTACAAGTGGAAAGTACTGCTGATAGAACTTTTTCTTAAAGACGTCCTATGACTCAATATCACCATCCGAAGCTATCGTCACACACCACCAAACATTAGCGTCTCTCTGCAGTATGTAAGATGAAGTCTCAGCTTGAAGTCTATCCTCAATCCACAAAACTCTATGAAGCTTCTCCTGAGATAATATCTAGTTCTCAATCTTCTCAAACTCTTTTTGTCCATCAAAATAATCTGGCTTCAGTTTAATGAAATCCTTCACCAACTGAACCTCTATTGACGTACTGGAAAATGTAGGAGTGGGAGACAATATATCAACTGTCTTTGCGACTTATATTGTCGTAATCGGACTTTTCTGTACGACCAAAGCTATAGATGTCGCATTAGGAAGCTCTGATGCTGGTAATGTGAAAGTAATAGTAGTAGTAGGGACCAGCGTCTATTCTAGTGGAGCAAAATGAGTTATCATCATAGCAATGAAATCAACTAACTACTTTCCCTGAGTTGATACTCAGTTAGATAGCAGCCTCTAAAAATTTTTTGTAAAAGTAGGAGGTTGACTTCGTTTAACACCAGCATCCCCGATGTCGCGTGAATCAGCCAACGGTGTCAGCAAGTTGAAGGCGAATGCGAATCAACTACTATGTAGATAACATATACATATATTCATATAGAAACTAACATGTACATATAAGAAATTCCCATCTCACTTTCACTCTCTTCTCGACTAATGGTATGTAGGAAAGAATCATATGGTTTCCAAAACTAAAATTTCTATTTTATCGAAATTTGTAGGTTGATTATTTTAAAAGTTAGCTCTAATACTAGTTGTGATGACCCCTTCTTAAATTAGGGCACTGCCCGGCCTAATCCCGTCATTAAGCCCTAATCTAAAACATGTAGGAATTAACTACATATTACTCAGCCTTTCCAATCTTTTCTCCAAACTAGCTAAATTGAAAAAAACAACCTATTGTTATCTTGTAAATCAATTTTTTAGAGTTAGTTAAATTTTTTATAGCTTAACCTAATTCAACAGAAGTCTAAATAAACTAGCGAAAGCCATTAATAAAAATCCTAAATGTGTGGAAAACTAGGAAACACAATTCACATACATTTATATATATAACAAAACAATGATAATAATATATTAACATGTGTGTAGTCGAGAAAACCATCTCTCAACCCATATATACAAACCTAAAAGTATATAAACGATTTATATAAGTCATATAACAATAAAAAAGCTACGATATTAAAGGTAGTAGCAGTTTAATGGCTCAGACCTAGTCACCGATCTTTTCATTACTTTGTCTTGTACTTGATGAATCTTCACCCACCATTATAAAAAGGATGGTAAGTACAAGAAAGTAGAAAGTAACACTGAGAGACATTTATCAACATTTCCAAATATACGATAAGTATATGAAAGCATAACAATAGCAACTATGTTGAAAAGGAATCATGCTTTAAGATACTTTAGTTAAACAATATGAAATAGATATTCGGTTAAGCGGTAATGATCTAAGGTCGGTCGGCCGTGAGTTACATCACGTCAGTTTTATTCCACTAATTAGGGCGTAACCAATCTCATGAATGCCTTCACATACTCTAAAATGCCCATCACATAAATAATTACTCACAAGTGCCTCTTACATGTGATGTATACTTGTCAACAACCTTGGGTCCCATACTCTGCAGACTGTACAAGCTAGTGGTGAGATCTTGGCAACCTTAAAAATCTATTGACCACATGTTCCACACTTATCTCTATCAAATCATGGTCCTAGATACAAGAACTACTTTCATAATTCATGGAATGACACAATTTAAGAATCTAATAAAGTTATTGCCTAACTAATGCACAAAGGAAAATAAACTTGCAATACCATAAATCACCTACCTAATAGCATGCTATTTCAATTGACTAAATTCCTCAACAATTAAGAATGACATAGAACATGATTTAGAATCAATGAAACCACTTAATCAACAAATAATGCTATGATAACAAACTCACAAAGTGAGCTAAGACAACAAAGTCATGGCAAGTAAAGTACAATAGGCAAATTATTCCAAATGACTGTAAAAGAAAATTATAACGGAAAGAAATGGAATTAAATATCTCAATCAGTTTACTTACAATCAACGCAAAGTTCTTATGCTAATCCTACCTCTCGACATTCTGTATCTCGACAACAACCTCTCGAGACTCTTCCTAAGATTCCTAAAGTTAATTATGGTGTTTTACGACTTATACAAACTATCAAATTAAGATTAAATCAATTAGAAAAACCCAAAATTGATAGCTTTTGCTAAAAAAAATCCACCAAAAACACCTACAACTTTAATATGCCATAACCTTGTCAATTCAAATCGAAATCCGAATTTTCTTGATAGCAAATTTATTGGTTTTTTGCAAGAAATCCAAATCTTTAAACCAATTTTGAAAAATAATTTAATTTAACCTATGAAAAATTATGCAAAACCAGAATTGAAATAAAACTCTAAATTTTTTAACAAACTTTTACAAAATAAGCTTACTTAGTTGTAGAACATCATTGACTTGATCAATCCCTTTCAATTTCACCAAAATCTCCTCTCAATTCTTTGATTTCCTTCTCCAGATCTTATTCTCCTCCCTTTAGATCAAATGAAATGTTTGCATGTTAATCCCATTCGATCTTAAATATATTAAGTTAAGTTAGATTCTTATCCCTTGATCTTACATACATCACCTACCTATAGATCAATCATATGGCTATGACTTTTACCCTACCATCTACAAACTCTCCACTAACTCATCTCTATTAACGTTAAAATTAACTCAATTGGTCTTGTGATGTGTTTACACATATCTCGAGAAACATTAATGCCTAATGTTTTATCTTGCTAACTTTGGTTTCATTTATACAAATTAAACTATAAGCACCTTAAATTTATTATCTAAGCCACACTAATCTTAAATTAAATTTCTCATATCACTCTCTACATCGATCCCACCCTTTCATGCATCTCGAGGCGCACTGATGCTCACATCTCGATGTCCATATACAAGTAGGAGTGACTTAGTAGCCTACACAAGTTTAATACACTAGGAATACACCACAACAAAACTAACATATACTTCTGCTACATCGCCTCGATCATTGCACGAATCTCTATGCGAGTCTCATATCACGGGTCAATGATCTTGATTAAGGAATTAAACTAAGATTGAGAATTTAGGCCATGACACAAATAGCTCAAGAATCGCCAGCAATAAAATCCAGTTCTTCCTTGATTCGTTCGTGAATTGTTGTGCAATCTTTCCATTCGGTCAAATCCTTCATTTTCTTCCCTTTTTCATTCATTTTTTGAGCTATTCTAATTATTACCTGAAATAACAAAAATATGAGAAACCTGATGTAATATGGTCTTTTACATCTAAAATTACCTTACAATATAGTATAAAACATGTATAATTACTGACTTATCAGTATAAAGCCGGCTAAGAGAATTACCATTATAGCCCTACTTATAACTATAAAACCAAGTAAGTAAATTACAATTTTACCCCTACTCAATAATCCTATTAGACTTAAATAGAGCCAACAGCCTCTCCTTCTATCTCTTAATAAACACAATCGTATATCAAATATCGATGTAAATCAAATTTAAACGCCATGAAAATTAAAAACTTGTTCAATAATGAAATGTGATATACAATATCAAATCAAATTAGAATAAACCTTAGCTATATAAAACTTCATATCCCTTGTAATATTGCATACCTATAATTCAATACAAATTTATTAGATAAGGGAAGATTCATTGCATCGAAGAAAAGATCAAGAGTTCTAAATCGTCTCTATCTCATAGTTATAACCCTCGTCGGTTTTTCTGAAATGTTAATTGGGATGAACACTCAAACTTGCTCCGTATGTAAGGATTCACATAGCCATCAACATTCCATATAATAATCAAGAACATTATGCAACAACAATATGAACCAATGTTAACTAATAGGATTATTAAAAGCATATATTTCGATAAATAACAAATGCAAGTTTTGTCTGTCAATGACTATTACATGTGATTATCGTTTAGTTTGTAAAACTAGGGTCAATTACCCACTAACCCCATCAATATGATTGCTAGACCAACACATTTATCAGTGTGTTGTCTAGCCAATCCATTAATGTCCAATGGTTCGTTTCGAAATCCTCTAGTGAATATGTAACCCATGACACCTATCAATTGAGTAAGAAGTTACATGTAGGTTGGGATATCAACCTTGTATCCTATGTAACCTGGTATGAGTTCCAAGACTTACTCTCATGGATCAAATTAAAAATCGTTGTATGTTTATTAAAAACATCAAAGTGTACATAGTCCCATATTTCAGTCCATAAACTACATGAACTACATATACTAAAATAGCTAGGCAACACTGATAAATAAGTGAATCTATACTTTCCTCAGTTTAGTTTTCTGTTAAGAAATTCCTTAACTTTCAGGGCACTTACACTTTTTCGGGGATCCAACACCTATCACAAGCCATTTATGATCAATATAAGTGTAATACTCTTTATGTAGAACCCTTAATCCAGTCCCTAAGATCTTTTGAGATTCAAAATAAAACTCAGCATAATTGCCATTTTTTGGAGTGGGAGCAGGTTCTCTTACTTGGTGGAGTACACTTCACTAACTGGGTTCATCCCAATAGATGAAGGGAATGCGCTCCTCTGATAGGTGGAGCATCCTCAACCCTGCATTGTCTCGATATTGAACAAGGCAACAACCATCGCAGCATTACCAAATCATCACAACAGCCTCAAATATTCTCTTAAATCATCAGGGAGGACCTCTAGCAAGGTATAAACTACTTTCAAATTGATAAAAACAACAATTAACAAAGATATCATCACCCACCTACGAATTTAACTTCACACTTAAAAAATCAACTCACCGATAGTGATGATCTCTATTGCAAAGTTGTTTAAGCTCCTCAATTCACATTGCAATTCCTCTCTTGATCAACCCTCACCATATCAGATCATCAGAACTTTTAACCGTTTGGTTGTTTCTCACTCTTGAATGATCGAATTGAAACTGAGGATAAACTTGATGATTTTTTATTCATATATATGGATTTTCCTTAAGATACACATCGCGTTATCTCAAGGCTGATCAAGTGATTTATGTGTTAAAATGACACTCCTTAATGTGACACAAATTTTTACACCATCAACAAGTACGCTCATCTCGAGATTGATCAAACGATCCATATAATTCAAATCGAACATATATATACAACAACAACAACAATATAGCCTCATGTTAAATTTGGTGTACCCTTACGTCATTGAACTTCTATAGTTTCTATTGAGTCAAGTTTTCTAGTGGGGCATTCGTAGGCCGTATTCCCAGGTGACCAAACCGCCACAGCCGCCATTCCCTAACTTTGTATCAATTAATTCAACTCTTACTTGTCTTTAAATCTCTATATTTCTTATTCTATGTTTATGAGTTTTACCACACATCCACCTAAGCATCCCAGGTTCTGCTACATTCATTTTATTTAATTGTTGTTGCTTTACAACCCAATATTCACTTCCATAGAGTATAGTTGGCCTAATTGTGGTCCCATAAAATCTTACTTTTAACTTAGTGGAACATTTTGATCACAAATCACCCAGGTTGCACCTTGCCATTTCTTCTATCTAGCTTGAATTCTGTGTGTGACATCATTTTGAATATTACCATTATTTTATATGATTGATCCTGAGTATCTAAAGTGGTTCACCTTAGGAACTTCTATTTCCCGTAATTTTACCACTCCATCATCTCGATGTCGAGTATTTCTAAATTCATAGTGCATGTATTTAGTCTTCGTCCTACTTAACTTAAATCCTTTAGATTCTAATGTATCCCTCCAGAGTTCTAATCTTTTATTCACTCCATCTTTTGTTTCATCCACTAAGACAATATCATCTGCAATATATATGTATATATCAACTATATATAAATATATATACTTTGTTTATTTTCTCGACAATAAATTCATCGAACATTCCTACAAGTATTCTTGGGTGTGCACATTCATTTCATGATCCTATCTTCGCACTTGATGTATTGGCTATTTATTGTTTCATAACTTATTTTTGAATTTTTCTCTCCTATATAAATTCCCTTTTAATATAAACAACAACATAGCCTCAGTCCCAAATTAACCGGTGTCGCTTGCATGGATCAAACTTTTCCATCGTGATCGATTAAGTGCAATTGATGGTGAGCTTTTCAAAACATTCATCATTTTTAATAAAAAAAACTATAAATTTCATTAACCATTCCAAACAAACAAAAATCATCATACAAATCCATGCACACACTAATCGAGGTACGTTAGACTTAACCACAAACCTAATTCGGGTTAATTAGAATTTGATTTAACACTAATCACCAGGTTAAGGTAATAGGTCATTACGATATCCCCAATTCAAAGAAATTTCATCTTTAAAATTAAAGTAAACGTAAAATTACCTATATTTTCAAAGAGAAATGGAAACTGCTCCTTCTTATAAGATTCTTGCTCCCAAGTTAGTTCCACATCTTCGTGAAATTGCCATTTCACTTTAACTAAAGTAGTTTCATTGGTTCTCAGCCACTGAATCTTATGATCTAATATCTGAATGAGCTGTTCATCGTAAGATAACTCTTCCCAAAGATCATATTCATTCTAATCAATTCTTAGAGTGAACTAAGTCTCCATCTTACGAAGCATAGACATATGGAAGACATTATGAACTTCGATTAACTGAGGAGAAACAAGTCATTTTATGTACTCTAAACGACCCAATATACCTTGAAACTAGCTTACCACATAACCCAAATTTGTACAATTCTTTCATCGGTGAGACTTTCAACAAAAATAGATCATCCTTTGAAAAATCCAATAACCTATGATATTTATCAGCGTATCTCGTTTGTCTTAGATGTGCTGTAGTTAAATGACGACGATTTTGCTGCATTTTCTCTGTATAGTCCTATATCAACTCATACGGAGAAATGTATTTCTACTAGTTACCACCAAACTCCAAGTCACAAGTGTAAAGCATATCCTCTAGCACTAAAATTAACCACTCAGGCTACTCATCAGTTGGTAGATGGTATATTGTATTGATGTTAAGAACAGTTCCCAACTACCTATATAATTCACTCCACATTCTAGATGTGGATCTCGAATCTCTAATCGAAGTAATAAATAATGAAACTCCATAAAAAATCAACACCTCACATACATACACCTTACTTGATCAGTCAAAAAGATCTTGCACGGAAATTAGCTAGAACTGCACATACTTTGTCAACCTATTAACTATATACCATATAACATCGTGCTTACGCTTACTCAGAGGTAGACAAAAAATAAAAATCCATCGATATATGTTCCCATTTCCATTCAGGATTAGGCAGCAAAAATAACCCTCTTAGTTTCCTGTGCTCAGCCTTAACTTGCTTACATATCTCACATCTCTTTACAAACTCAACAACATCATTCTTCATCCTGGGCCACCAATAGATATGCCTCATATCACGATACATCATAGTGTTACCTGAATGAATAAAGTAAAGAGGTCTATGAGATTCCCATATCAACTCCTACCTGAATTGTTCCTGAGCTGGAATCGACAATCTATCCCTAAACCGTAATGTACCATTACAAAAAACTGACCAATCAGGATGATTAAGTCTAGTCGTGAACCTCTAATGCACTATATAATCTTGACTAGTTTTTTTTCAGCCAATCACCTAAGGAATCATATCTGATTTAGTCTGAATCTATGCTTAGAAGAATAGATAAGTAGCTTGAAATTAACTATCTCTGTAATTGATGTGTTAGTTAAACTTTCACAAATCATCATCATAAATGCTTCCTTAAGATGTCTAAACTAGAAAGCTCTAACAGTAGCAACATCTTCTCAGTCTGTTGTTCGCCTACTTAAAGCATTCATAACCTTATCTTCCTTGCCTTGGTGATATTTTAAAGTGAGGTCATAATTCTTTAGAAACTCATGCCATCTATACATCCTCATATATCTTTCTATTTATCTAAGTTGTAATTTTATACTGAGAGTCTTCTAACACCTTTTTGTATAGTTTTGAATTACTTATGATCAAATTCACTTTTATCATTACTTCTCTCCCCATACCAATGGTCGACGAAGTAAATCATGCAAATTTTAAGGAAAACGCTTCAACATCATATATAGTCTTATAATATCAATACCAGATAACTCACATAGTAAAATATTTCTTCTAATAATTATTCGCTTCCAAGTCACAAGCTAAAAAATTATATTATCTGGAACTAAGATTAGCTGCAGATATATTGCGTTAGGATTGAGAAAGGTCCTTCCTAGCTATTACACATCTCTTCCTTACTGGGAAGCATACTTTTGGTTCCTCACCGAAATAATAATCCTAGTTCGCCATAAACTCTCAAATTTTTCTATGCACATATATCTTGCTTACTCATCTACAAGAATTTAAACCATGATATTCATAAGAAATTTAGAGACTCTATTAGTCCTACAATTACAACATCAATAACCTTTAGTTTGAAACTCACTATTTTAACTTTAAACCAATCTAATAGATTCTCAATAATATCTTAGAATGATTAAAAGACTTTCACTAACCTTTCCTCCTATTTACAAGTGATGTCTTTCCATGTTTGGTACACCTACCAAAATAGTTATCTTAAGATTATCAATTTCCAATAGTTTTTCTCACAAATCTTGAACTATATATAGCTAGAAGTATAAGCTACAATTCTTCTTTATTGAGCTAACATACATTTTGTACTCAATAAGAAGTATTAGGAATAACATCTAACTTCATCTATAATTTAGGTTTCATTAAGAAAACATTGTAGTCACCATTTACATCAGATTTCTTCCAAGGCATCATTGTATTTGATTTTAATTTACATCGATCTCATACTATAGTTAACTGAATAAATTACAAAACGATATAAAAGACCCCTAGATCAAGAGTTTGCAATATTCAATTATTTTAAGATTAATTTTCTTTTCTACCTGTGTTTTGAACATATGACAATTTCAAATTATTTCAATCCTGGTTAAATCACTTGATTTGTTATTAATGTTCAACACTCATACAGGTAATATACATTTGAAACTTAGTACTGGCACTTGCAAAATCAGGCATGAACCAATTTATCGTCATAACTTACAATTCTATACGGTAATGTTCATGCGTCTTCTAAGTTTTCAAAGATTCCATCTTGTTATTATTGATAATATAATAACAACTTAATTAAAATAGGGTTTTAAAACTCCTCACCCTTCATTTACGAACATTGCATGAGTTCTAGTAAGTTCTAATATTTTCCACCATCCATTTAAAATGATTAAAAAATCGCTTTAAATCATCTCTAAATACATCCTGAACTCTAATACCATCATTGTGACAACCATATCTCAACTAACTCTTGAGAATAATTAATTTCAGCTTGTTATTAGAATGAGTTATCAATCCTGGACAATGACTATTCACTCCCCTTATCATATATTATTCTTTAGATTCCTCAAATCCTCAGATTCATTGACCACTCATTCTCTCCAATCTAGACTATATCAGTCTAAAAACATCAGAGTAGGATATGCTACCAACTCAATGTATATTCTGGATTAAACTATCCTTTAGTTTCACTAGTTTAAATTCTCAATTTCACTTTTCACTACCCGATAAATTGCTTGTTACTCTAATATGGATTCATACCATATATGGAGTTTCTACCTCATAACAACTTATGAAGTCTAAACACATTAGTGGTTTCCTAATATCAAATAGGCTTTTATCGCTAACCACTAATTTATTTACTGAATAACTTTCATTATTTCTCAACTAGTCTCAATACTAGAATTAAATCACATCTTAAAGTGACTTATCATTTTTAAGTTCCACCAAAAGACATTTAGTATTTCATTGTTCCATAAATTATATTCTCCTAATACATGTCTCAAGGTCTAGATCCAATATATACTTATTCACTGACTATTATTTTGTCCAATAATATTATCGAGAACAAATACCATTGACAACAATTAATAGAAAAATAATTTAATTTCATCTTTGTAAGTTTTTCTTTGTCTTTTCTTTTTCAAACTCATCGAGGTTAAAATTCTCTTGAACTCTTACCTTGAATCTTTTCTCATATCAAAAGAAATCGATGGACGCGAACCATCTTATTATCGTTCAGGAAAGATATAATTGTTATATCTACCATGTAAATATAGCACAATATAATAAATAACATATCTCAGTCTATTATCTTTTGCTTACCCCCAAATTCACGATAAAAACTATGCGTCATCCCTAAGCTTATTCTTAACTCAAGATAACTTTCAGAGTTAATAAACCTTGGTTCCTATACGAAGGATATACCATCACTTATTTCAAAAACAATTCAAATGTGATATTAAGTTTAGAGCATTATCTATGATACTAAACTGTATCAGAGGTACTACTCAATTCAAAAGTAATAAACTTCTGGCTTTGATACCAAACTGTAGCATCCCCTAACCCGATAAGGGCGATACCCGACCTAAAACCCTAACAAAGCCTCGACAATGTCATTAGAATTAACAAGAGCCAACAACCTCTCCTTCTATCTCATGATAAACATAATTGTATATCGAATATCAACGTAAAATAAATATCAAACGCAACATAAATTAAAGGAATTTTTTATAATCTAACATGATATATAATATCAAATCAAACAAGAATAAATCTCAATTATATAAAACCTTTCATACCTTGCAATATTACAAAACTATAATTCAATACAAATATATTAGACAAGGGAAAATTCATTATATTGAGGAGAACATCAAGACTCATAAATCTTCTCCATCCCATAGTTGTAGTGCTTGTCGATTTTTCTATAATATTAATTAGGGTGAGCGCTCCAACTTGCTCAGTAAGTAGGGATTCATATACCCATCAACATTCCATACAATAATCAAGAACATTACACAATAGCAATATGCACTAATAATAACTAATAAGATTATGAAAAGCATATATTTCAATAAATAGCATATGCAAGTCCGTCTATCAATAACTATATCACCGTGATTACCATTTTGTTTGTAAAACTAACGTCGATTACCCACTGACACTATTTATGTGATTGCTAGACAAACACATTGGCCAATGTGCTATCTAACTAATCCATTAATGTCCAGTAGTTGTTTTTGAAACCCTATAGTGTATATGTAACCCACGCAACCAATATAACTGAGTAGGAAGTTACATATAGGCTTGGGGATCAACCACGCATCTTATATAACCTGGTCTCAGTTCCAGGAGTTACTTTTGTGGATCACATTAGACATCGTTTTTTGATAATTAAAAACATATTTGTGTGTATAGCCCCCCATTTGAGTCCATAAACTACATGAACTACATATACTAAAATAGCCTGGCTACATTGTTAACGAAGCGGATCAATACTTACCTAGGTTTAAGTTTTTGTTAAACATTCCCTAAATTTCTAGGCACTCGTGCTTTCTCAGGGATCCAACACCAATCACAAGCCATTTGTGATCAATATAAGTGTGACACTCTTTATTTAGAACACCTAATTAAGTCCTTAAGACCTTAGGGAACTCAAACTAAAATCAACACAATTTTATTTTTCGGGGTTGGAACACGCTCCACCAATTAGGTTCGTCACAATTGTTGAAGGGAACGCGTTCCTCTGCTAGGTGGAGTGTGCTCCACCCTGCTCTGACTCGACGGTGAACAGGGTGGCAGCCACTATTCTATTAACAAATCATCAGCACTCCATCAAACACTCTCCCATATCACCAAGGAGGAACTTTAGTGAGGTAATAACCCATTCACAATCAATAGTAATAAAAATCTGCAAAGAAATCATCACCTACTTAAGAATTTAACTTCAAACTTAAAAAGTTAACTCACTAATAGTGATGATCTCTACTACACAGTTGTTTAAGCTCCTCAATTCACATTGCGATTCCTATCATAATCAACCCTCATTGATTCAGATCATCAAAACCCTCAACTGCTTAGTTATACCTCACTTTTGAATGATCGAATTGAAATAAAGGATAAACTTGATGATTTTGGATTTATATATATGGATTTTCTTTGAGATATGTATCACAATATGTCAAGCTTGATCTATAGATTAATGTGTAAAAATGACAATTCCTTAAGTGACATGAATATTAACACCATCAACACTTACGCTCATCTCGAGGTTGATCAAACAATCTTTATAATTTAAACCAAACTCATAATTTTAATATACTCTTATATCAACTATATATAAATATATATATTTAATGTATTCTCGCTAATAAATTCACAAGACTTACCTACGAGTATTCTCGTGTGTGTACATTCATTTCACGATTTGCTTGTCGCACTTGGTGTATTGGCTATTTAATGTTTAATTACTTATTTTTGGATTATAGGCTTGTACATAAATTCTCTTTTTACACTAGAATCTATAAGTTTCATTAAGCATTCCAAACAAACATCAATCATCACACAAATTTATGCATATGCTAATCGAGGTAAGCAAGACTTAACCATGAGCCTAACTCGAGTTAATTAAGGTTTGTATTAACATTATTCACCAGTGTAAGGTAATATATCATTACATAAGCACTCTCTTGCTAGGCATAATGACTACCCAAGTTGCACGAAGATTAAAATCAGTACAACCTAATTAATAGTGTATATCATATTCTTTTATCGTACGATATTCTTTAATAAAACATAAGGCATGAAATGCCACCTTTAATGTTCAATCGTACTAATCTTGATCTCTAGGTAAACTGAAAGCTCCAAGTGATATTGATCATATTAATCCTTTGGACTTAGCCATTTTTAGTTTATCATATTGAGGGATCCACTAATATCTCACTCTAAACGAGAAGAACAAATTTTATCTCGATTACACAGCTCCACATACTATTCACATAGTAACTAATCATAACATTTATAATTGTCAAGTTAACGACAATGTTTGACTATGTCAAATCAGTACGATCCTAATGTCGAAGTCTCTAGTAATCTCAAGTCGAATGACTAAATGATATGTCTGTCATAACTAACACTTATGACTTAATCCATATGGTGCTTTCATAACAGGTCATATCTTTATAGGCGTGATCATCACATGACCATCAATTAAGAGTTAAACTAATCTTATTTTATTATATATCTCAGTATAATGACCAACTAAAAACATTTATGATAATTTAGTAAACATTCATTGATCATATTATAATGTAAACATGCAAATCGATTATAATAATGAATAGCAAATGAAAGCCTCTATTTTTTTAACCAAAATAACGATGTTCATAAGATTCACCTAGGCCACATGCCCCAATAAAAACCTCATCGGCTTATAATTATTTTTTAGAAAAACATTATATAGTGTACCTTGCATCTTTAGTCCCATTTTAATTTCTTTTGATAAAACTTCATTGTCTCATCAAACCTTTTGGTCATCTTAAGCTGCATGTCATAACTATTCTTAGAAGCTTTGTGTAAGGTACTTGGCTATTTGAGTTGGAAGAATCTTATTTTTGATCTAGAAAAATCCCCTTCCCAAACTGTACAAGCTTCTTCCAAAACATTCAAGCAAAGGCAAAGCAAAAGAAAAGATAATATGATATAAAAATGAATCAAGTAATGAGAGTTATAATGGAGGCACTAAAGAAAAATAGAACTTGGAAGATTGTGGATTTGCCAAAAAAGAACAAGGGATTGGTAAAAATAGGTCATCCCCATATAAATACTTGTCTGAGGTTCTCTTGAACATAAAATGCAAAATCAACAAGAAGTGATTGGAATTAAACCTACCGAGTTGAATAGCGACATGTATTTGCTCTAGATGCCACCAAGAGCATTGTCTGGGTCTTTTTTTTTCTTTAAAGACAAACTTCTTTTGGAATTTTTGGCAATATAATTTTAGATATGGACTTTTTAGATAGAGATGTAGAAATGAGATTGGTTTGAATCGTCCTAGTACTTGTCTAAACTAAAAATGCTTTGGTTTGACTTCATCATTAATCAAGTGCATGCGGTGAACTTACAAAAGTTGTCTCAACTATGAAGTACGAGGAAAGGCAAGAAATCTCTTCCAAATGGATTTCCTATAAAAATTACTTTATATGTTGATGTGGATGATATCATCGTGGTTGATAATGAGCTAAAAAAAAGAAATTTAATTACTTAGCAAAGCTGTTGCTTGGGTGTTTGAATTAAAAGATTTAATAAAGTTAAAATACTTCCTAGGGTAAGAAATGGCTCATTTATGATCAGAGGTGAGAAATATTGCTTGAAATTGATTGATATACAAGCACTTACCAATAGAACCTGATCATAACTTGAGCAAAATAACTGATGGTGTAGTTGTGCAATGAGGGAAGTACTAAAGTTCAGCTTAAAGTGACTAAGAAATTTGGTCATGTGGTACTAGAATTGAAAGCAACTTGCTATTATTTTCGAATAGGCTCTCTACTCACATTCATGGGGATAATTAAAAAGCTGTGAATGGAGTATTTTTATTTACCTACTTAGAGGGTTAGTGTTAGAAGATCTTATCCCCTACATAATAGTAAATATGGACCTCTGCATAAACAATTTATGCCTTTTGATTTACATTACTATTAGTTTGATAATACCTCTGTTAACTGATTTTTCTTATTAAGATTTGGTGTTTCGGGTCATGAATAAATATGATCATTCCATTATTTTAGAATAATAGGTGGACAATGCAAAGAAAACTAGAGTTTTACTGTATGTAGTTGCAAATGAACATTGAAGTTCTATAACTACTTCAAGTTAGACGATTTCTGTTTAATCATTTTTCGATTGTAATGTAGATCAATTCCCAACATAAACAAACTCTTCTATATCCAAGGATCAATTCGATATCTTTACTTATTCTTTGTTGAAGAATCTGAAGAGGGGTTCTCCGATAGAACTAGCTGTTAGTTCTAGTCACTAATATCCCTTCATATAAACAAGTATTCTTGAAAGAGAGGAACGGGATGAGTTGGGAGTACGCATTTGGCTATCATTAAATTGATGCTCGACCTCTCAGTATATACCTTTTAAGTTTGTAACAAGGCGTTCTTTCAATATACAATGTATAAGCAATAAAAACCATCTAATATTGGAGTATATTTTGGATAACTGTCTGGAGTTTTGATGATAATTTGTGATGAAATACATCCTCATGAAGCATGTTCTTAAAGTCCATACAAATGAGATATGTGCCTGATGCAAAAAAATGAAACTGGGCATGCAACTTGTACATAACATTTACTAAGTAAATGAATAAATCATTGAGAATGAAGTGTCTATCGACAAAAAGAACCATAAACTTCCCATATCAATTTTGAAGTGTTTGTGTAAACATAAATCAAATGATCGGTTTTCTGATCCTCTGAATTGAACAAGTCAATCTTATTTTATTTTCCTTTTTTTAGTATAATTAACTCAATATTTAAATCACGACTGGCCTCGATTAATTAAGGCTCCATCCTAAGGTAGATAATTTTTAGTATCATATCAAATGCCTTCATCTACATTTTCAACTCCATTGTAACCTAGGACCCCAAACAAAAAGATCAGAGAATTATTACTCCTAAGAAAATTTTTTGCATTTCATAGGATATAACTCAACCTTTTCCAAAAGATAAAATTATTGAATATGCATGCATATTGGGGTAGAATCTTTCTTCTTCATTATTCCTACACTTTTTTTTTCTCCTTCACTTCAATTTTCTCCATTTAAAACATTGTTGTTGCTACATTTCTTGAGACTTGAAAGAAAAATATATTAGTATCGTATAAAATGCATAAATATAAAGTAGACTAGCTCAAGGTTTAACCTTGTTGATTTAACCATATAATTGTATAATTAAAATATGTATGTGTATTTTATTTTTATTGTTAGTAATTAAATTAATTATTTATTATTTATGGGTGATATTATTCTAGTAGATTAATGAAATAAGAGATGAAGTGAATATAAAATTAGAACTTAGGTGGAATACATTAGAACCTAAAGACATTAAGTTGAAGAAGAAGACCAAATATTCATGTACTGTGTGTTTAGAAATAATAGCTCTACATAAAGATGATGGAGTGATAAAATAAGGGAAAGTAGAATTTCTTAAGGTGAACCAATTTTGTTATCTAGGATCAACCATATAAAATGATGGTAATATTAAGAATGATGTTGCACATACACTTCAAGCTAGATGAAAGAAATGGAGTGCAACATGGATGATTTGTAATCAAAATATTGCTACTAAGTTAAAAGGAAAGTTTAATCTGATCGGAATTAGGCTAACTATGCGTTTATGGAAGTCAGTGTTGGATGTTAAAAAAAAGAACAAGAAAATAAAATGAACAAAACATAAATGTGGATGCTTAGGTGAACGCATAGTACAACACATAATTATAGAGTAAGAAATATAGAAATTCAAAGAAAAGTAGGAGTAACACCAATCAATACAAGGATTAGAGAATGATGATTGCGTTAGTTCATGTTAGCGGTAATCATGCCTCAAAATCTCAACCATCTTATTCACACATGTGATTGCCCCATTCAAAATGTATTTGAAAATCTAGTAACTTCATTACTATCCTTATCTATTTGGTTGTAACAAATTGATGTACAACAACTCCATTTAAAAGTATCACCTCTATGTAAAATGAATTTATGAGAATCATTAAAAATTAGATATTTTTTGTGTTATTATATGGTATCAGAGCAAATATAGCCAATGAGGTAAAGATCCATACTAGTTTTTTTCCTAACTTGTTTCGATGGCATGCGATTCATCTAACAATGGCACAATTCAATCTATCTATTCTAACTAGTTTACCTCCATCATCACAAAGAATGGTGTCATTCCCTCCACACCAACTACTCATCCACTACAAAAATACATGTCAGAGATATCTATCGCTAATTTTATATTTTTTACTCGCTAATCTGATTTGTGATAAATTATCGATAAATCTGGTGTGTCAAACAAAATTAGCGATAGACTTTGTAGTATTTCGATAATTAGTGACAGACTTGTTGTCACAAATTTGTCACTAATTAACTGAGGACTGGCTAGTCAATTTGTCAATTGGCGACAACAATATCTATCACTAATCATTAATAATTTATTTGAAAAACATTAATACAATAATAAAAGTAAAAAATAGTAAAAAAGTTTAAATTTCAAACTATATAAAATAATTTTTACAAAAATATTATTCATTTATCGATCCAATTTCAATTTACCTAATCCTCATATATTGCATTTCTTTTTGCTATCTAATTTCATCAAATTAGAAGACAAATTAAAAAATAGCAAATTAATATAAAATACAACTAAAAAACAAAAACGCAAACAAAAAATAGCTAGAAAAAATAAGAAAACAACAAAAAATATTGTTGGGGCATGTGCCCTAGGTCAATCCATTAACTGTCTTTATGAATACTTTTAGTTAATAAAATAGAGGATTTCATTTGTTGTTTATCATAATTAATTTTCATGTTTACATTATAATAAGATCCATGGGTATTTATAGAAATATCATAAATGTCTTTAATCGATCATTATACTGGGAATTATAATGAATTAAGACTAGTGTGAGTCTTGATTGATGATCATATGATGATTATACGTATAAGGACAAGAATCAAGATCGTGAGTATTTGTTAGGGAACAAAGTACTGGACCGACCCACTATGAGAACATCACACGGATTAAGTCATAGTTGTTTCTCATGATAAGTATATTTTTCAGTCCTCTAACTTGAGATTACCAGACTTCAACATTAGGAACATAGTGATTTGACACAATCAAACGTTGTCTTTAACCGGACGATTATAAAGGTCGTGATTGGTTACTATGCGAGCAATGTGATGAAGTTATGTAATCGAGATAGAATTTGTCCCTCTCTTATAAAGATAGATATCTAGTGGATCTCTCGATGTGTTAGACTGTTAAAAGGCCTAGTCTAAGTGAATTGATATTGATCAATGTCACTTAAATGTTTTCAGTCTACCTAGAGATCGAGACTAGTATGATTGAAAGTGTTGGATGACAATTCCATGCCTTATGTTTGATCAAAACGATATCGTGTGACAAAAGGATGTTATATACACTATTGATTAGGTTGTATCAATTCGATATTCGTACAACTTGGGTAGTCATATTGTCTTGCTAGAGGCCGCTTATGACTTGTATACCAAAATGTGTTTTGGTACACTGCCAAAGTTGTATGAGCCTATTGGGTCGCATAAAAAGAATGGTTTTACGAGATTTTAAGATGGTTCATAAAAATAAATTTTACATGATATAATTCATGATAGAAACGTCCTTGTGGTGTATTGCACTTATACTTCTTTAAGTAGCGGTAAATGTGTAATTACTTAACCGTCTATATACATGTGTTGTATAAATAGACGCTTTAAGTTAGAACACATGTATGAAAGATTAAGGGCCGAAATCTATTTTCGTTTCAGAAATGAATTAGGGTTTTTTGGTACGTTCTGGATCATTTTGGAGAGAAACAAAAAAAGTTTGGCATTCTCTCGAAGTTAGCACTTCGAATCTCAGTCGTCGTTCGTGTGTGGGCTGCTAGTAGAGGGCATTCGTCGTTGGCAGCGCCTTAGAGATTGATCAACCTTCAGAAAAGTTAATTGCGACTGAGGTATGATTAAATTTTCCTAGTTTAAACGTTTTTAATGGAATTAGATTCGAATCCTGTGGGGTCTTTGTGAAAACTGTTTTGTAATTTCCGTTGCGTATGAACCCCAAAACCTAACAGTGGTATCAGAGCCTTCAAGTTTGATTCCATTAAATTCATTACATGTTTTCTTTTGAAATATACATGATATATGATTGAAAGCATGTTAATAGTTTATGTATATGTGATATACTTAAGTTTTCTGTGAGATTTATTATCATGTTTTGTGTATACGATACGTATATTCATGATTTAATTAAAATCAGTTTCGTAAATGCTAGTAACTATGTTAGGTTAATTCGAATAATTTTAATGAATTGAATTTCGTATTCTGTGATCCATGACACTATTAGGTAAAATCTTTTTTTCGCGTATTGATGCATGGATGAAATCTCTGTAATTCAGTATGCATATTTAGGTTATATTGTTTTAAGTTTCTTAAATTGTATAAGTCTTAATATTAATTCGAAACTAATATGATTAGGTTCGATTGGGATAGTAGCTCAAGATTCAATTACATGTTTGTGATTATTTGAATGAGGACCGAAATTGCAAATAATTATTTTTTAAAATTATTTATTTATCTCATTATATCTATTATGTTATCAAATTTCTATTTGAAAAGAGATAAATAACAAATTAGATTAGGAGATATGAGCAAAATCGGTTTCGTTGTTCTTATTGAATAGGAGATAAATATCGAGAATTTTGTTATTGGTGATATGCTAGAATTCAAATATCTTAAGTCCGAATTGGATTAGGATAAGATGATTAGTTAGATGTGGGCCTAAAACGTTTTAATTGACTTAATTTCGGATAAATTAAGGGGTTAATTTAGGATAATAAAATCAGCGAAAAATATGATTTTCTATAGCGAATTTTAATTTTCGGAATTGAAATTCATCTCCTAAAAAAAATAACGGGGGCGCTGCTCCCTGTCCCCCCGTCCACTTACCGGTCTGCGGAACCACCGCCCGCTAACCGGCCAGAGGGATCGCTGTCTAACTAATCTTAGTGCAAGGAAATTCTTTTATTAGTGAACAGAATAAAAATTTCCAAATTGTTTAGTGATTGAACAAATCAATCAAATATATGATATTTCATTGTTTACAAGAAATCACTAAAACTGAATAAAATCCATCTATTAAATTTCAAGTCTCGTACCATCCATTTTAAATACTTATCAAGGCCTGAATCACACTAATATAGTTTTAGCCATAGCTGAGTGTATTGTGTTATCTTGGTGTGACAAGTTGGGTAAGAGTTACCTAAATATTTAAAGTGGTCTGACTTAATAAAGCTATCAAAATAGTTTTGAGCTTTAGGCACATGATGAGATAAAAAAACATGCTAATACATAAGATGTCCCGTATCTCATAAAAGTATCTAAAACTACTTAAGATGTAATTGGTAACTGTTACCTACCTAAATAATCTAGTTCTGTGTTTCATGCCTTAGCCGTCATGGAATTAGGTGAAATATGGATTTTAGTCCCCTAAATAAACAATACGTTTTGGAGGGTTGTTAATTTAGTGGGAGTTTATTCCTCTATAATAAATAAACTTTGCATAATCTTTATTATAGATAATAGGCATCTTCAAGTAACAATAATCCCATATCACTGCGATTTATCCTTGAGAAGGATAAGCTATCTAAGACTAACATTCTTGACCGGTTCATAAACTTGAGAATCGTTCTCAAGCACGAACGCGAGTTGTATGTCCTGGATTCTCCAATCCCTAAGGACCCACCAGCCAATGCTACGAAAGTTGTGAAGGATGCGCATAATAAGCATGTCAACGATTCTACTGATGTTGCATGTATTATGCTGGAAAATATGGTTCTAGAATTTCAGAAGGACATGGAACTAATGGAAGCCTACGACATGGCTGTAAGGCTGAAGGAAATGTTCCAACAGCAAGCTAGGCAAGAAAGGTTTGAGACAATCGAGAACCTACAATCTTGTAAGATGACTGAGGGTGCGTTAGTTAGTCCTCATGTTCTGAAGATGAAGGGCTATGTTGACAATCTTGATAGACTCGGATTTCTCATAAGCCAAAAGTTGGCTAGGGATTTGATCCTGAATTCATTGCAGGTGAGTTACTCACAATTTGTGATGAACTACAATATGAATATTATGGGGAAATCAATTTCAAAGTTGCATTTGATGCTCAAAACTGCTGAACAAAAGGGAAAAGGAATAAAGAAGAAAGGCAAAGGCAAGGCTAAAGTTGCCAAGGCGCAAGGCTGCTGTTGCACTTGTCGCAAAGCCTGTGGAACAAGTCAAGCCCCAGCTTGTTCCTGATTCAAAACACCCAAAAGAAAAGGAAGGAAATTTTCATTTCAGTCATGCACCTGGACATTGGTTCAGAAATTGCAAACTCTATCTCGAAGATCTAAAGAAGAAAAATGGTAGTGCGACTACCACTACAGGTATTTGCATTGTTGAAATTAATTTATCTACTAGGGATTCCTGGGTATTGGATACCGGATGTGGATCTCACATTTGTATAAATGTGCGGGGACTCACCAGAAGTAGAAAGTTGAAGAAATGAGAAGTCGTCCTTGTGGTGTATTACACTTCTACTTCTTTAAGTAGGGGTATATGTGAAATTTACTTAACCGTCTATATATAAAGGGTTGTATAAATAGACGCTTTAAGTTAGAACACATGTATGAAAGATTAAGGGTCGAAACTATATTTTCATTTCTGAAACGAATTAGGGTTTTCTGTTACGCTCTGGATCATTTTGGAGAGAATCATAAAAGATTTGTTATTCTCTCGAAGCTAGCACTTCCAATCTCGGCCGCCATTCGTGTGTGGACTGCTGGTAGATGGCATTCGTCATTGGCAGCGCCTTAGAGATCGATCAACCTTAAGAAATGTATATTACGACTAAGGTATGATTAATTTTTCATGGTAAACGTTTTTAACGGAATTAAATTCGGATCCAGTTGGGGTTTTTATCAAAATTCTTTTGTAATTGTCGCTGCGTAAAACAAATACAAAATACCAACAACTTAATAAAAAATGAGTTTGCTTTATAAGATACTTATTAATTTCGAAATCCATAAAAAAATACCAAATTCTCCTGCAGTGGTGGTGGCGGCGACGGTAGCTCCGGCAAGTGGCGGTGGACGACTACAAAAACATGACTACAACAAGAAATTTTTTTTTTCTTTTTTTCGCTTCAACAAAAAAAACTATCTTATAACGCCTGTCGAAAATGTCAATAAAATAAAGTTCTTAAACCTACTATTTTGCAGAATAGTGGCAAATAGTCGATCACACGGAGATTAGTTTTTTTTCTTAGGTTAGAAACAACAAAAAAAGAAAATTGTGGGTTTTAAAATTAATATTAATTTAACTAACTAATCTAACTAAATTAAATAAAATAAAACAACTAAACTAAATTTCAAAACAATTAATAAATACCTAAGTAACACCTAAGTTTATAGTTCCACAAATCAGGATCAAGATTCAATTGCAATCATGGTCTTCAATCCATATAAAAAAGTTATTTATTTATATTCTCCTAGATTAGCTATAGAAAATCGACATCCGCCAGAAATTCCTCGTCCCCCTAATCTCAATAGCGATGTACTAACTATTTCCTTAATTAATGTATAACTCTAGACATCCACTAATCGGGTTTAACACACTAACCACGGTAATTTGGGTATGTGGGAACACTAATCCTAAATAATTGGGTCGCATCCGCTCCCGATTTAACCTAGATTCAATTGTTGCACACTCAAGAATCGAAAGGGTTTGACGACAAATGAGTGAGTGTTTGTTTCTTTATTTTTCCAAAAGTACAATTACACGGATACTAATAGTCCAAATAACTATAGATTGTCCACCTAAAAGCATGCACTGGCCATATACATACCATAGAACTGAATCATATTCATTAAAAGTCAACAACAATGAAACAGGAGAAATTAAATCAAATTAAATAAAAATCATAGATCTCACATAATATGTCATGAATCCATGATCCCCACTTGCTTCCCATTCGACCTAGGCAATAAGTTAATTAGCCAAATATTATCGTCGAAGAAAGTCGATAACCAAATAATAATAGTCGATGTTCCTAAAAAATTAAAACATGAGTTCCTAATATTTAAAACTACTAAAAACTGGTCTCAGGAGGTGAAAGAAACTAATTTTGGGGGTTGGGGAGGTGACTCGTGCGCCGAGGTGCATCGTAAAGCTGTTTTTGGCTTGAAAATAGGTGTCCATGACGTCGCAGCGCTATTGGTCCATTTCCTGTCGCCGCGCTAAGGTGATAGCTTCTGATTGGCTGAGAGGAGATGTGATAATGCGTTGTGCTGATGGTGAGCGCAACGTGGCACGCATGGGAGGTAGAGAAAGTTGCGCGATTTTGTGCGAAAAATCAGGGAGTTTGTGCGGACGAGCATCCCGAGGCAAATCGATGAAAGCTAAAGCGAGGAGAAAAAATGTTGGCGTGACTTGTATTGTGTTGGTAACGCGTGACAAGACGTGATTGGGGGAGCTTGAGGTGGCGCTTGCCGATTGGAGGAAAGATACCTTGACGTGGCGTCACCTGATTGGTTAAGACAACAATGAGTGATGTATTGTTGTTAGGGCTGGCAATTCGTGTCAGCGAGTCGTAAACGTGTCGTGTCGTAAACGTGTCGTGTCATAATTATCTTAAACCCGCACACGACACGTTTATTAAACGAGTCACTATTTGTAAACACGACACACGACACGTTTAATAAACAGGTAACCTGTTTATGACACGTTTAACACGTTTATTAAACAGATCATATTTTAACCTGTTTAACTCGACTCGTTTGTGTACCTGTTTAACACGTTTATTAAACAGATCATGTTTAACCTGTTTAACTCGCGAGATCATGTTTAACCTGTTTAACTCACGACTCATTTGTGTACCTGTTTATCAACCTGTTAAACATGCTACAGTTGCTACTAGATTAATGATAAACCCATCTAATACAAGGAAAAATTAAAAATACAAGTTCTCAAATAGTCAAGTTCAAGTTTAATAACCCAACTACAAGGTTATATGAAGTTAACATAGAAATAAGAGATAAATTCAAGGTTAATGAACAAAAAAGGCTTCGAGTTCTCTAGTTTCCAACATAGTTTGAGCAAGTAGTTGACCGTGGATCATCACTCACACTCAAGTTAAGTACATCTTCTGTAATATTCTCCAAATCCAGCTTGACATCTTGCCCTACAACAAATAAAAAATGGAGTTTATTAATAATTATAAAGCTTGAGATACTAAAGATAAATAACAAAAAAATGTCAAAAATAATATAACCTTCTAATCCTGCATATATCCAATCTGGCAAGCAAGAATGTTATTCAACTGCAGCACATTAAAAATTAAAATCAACAACACAAATACAATTTTTATAACGTTTATTCCCAACTGAGAACAAGCTCGAATTGATTTGGAGATTAAAACAACAATCACAACCGATGAAAACAACAATCACAGTAAAAAAGAAAAAGAAAAGGCGCAAACATTCTCTACTGCTAAGAGATTCAAACAATTACCTCTTATGCTAAAAATTGTCATTTTATACGTATGATAACATTCTCTACTGCTATGCAAACATTATTATATTTGAGCCGCACCGCAAGTCGGGCTACTCCCGTCCTTGCTTCTTCCAATGCTCGACGATCTGTTTCCACCATTTACTGCAAAATTACAACAATGTTGAAGCAAGATTCAAAACCCATCAAAATTTCTACCTAAAGAGCTTCCTCTAAAGTTCAAAATCATCAATTTCTCAAACCTTACTTACCACTATTTCCCAACCCTTCATAGTCTCTCCCATTCTCTACAAACCCAAATCCAAACCAACCCAACCCAACCCAACCCAAATGAGAGACTTTTTCAACAAATCAAGATAATAAAGCACAAAATATGATCAAAATATGATCAAAGAGAAGAGATTTTTTACCCGATGAGGCAATCGAATATTGAAAACCAGGTTTGATGATGCCGAGTCATTGATCTCACTCTTCCCGTAACAATTAATGCACGAAAAACAACTCATACCGAAAAAAAAAAACAAAAACCCAAATCCAAAACCTAACACTAATCTTCACACAACCAAAAAAAAAAAAATCACAACAACCCAAAAACTTGCCAAAACTCGTCAAAACCTCCAAGTGGTTCAAACAACCAACAATGCGGTTGATACAACCCAACCCACACCGAAGGCTCTCTCGAGCCCTAATTAATAAAAGTGGTTAACGACAAAAAGCTCATACACGAAATCTATGTTTAGGAAAAACACGAAAATGAAACGGTGAAATCGAACCAAAAATGGGACCGAAATTGTGGACACAACCATGAAACAACGAAGCAAGTCAGAAGCTTCGAAACCCTAATTACGAAACAAGAGGAAAAACTGTCGCGGTGACGGCGAAGGGGATCCGGAGGGCTCGAAGAGGAAGAACAGGAGACGCGGGAAGGGGAAAGTCCGCCGCGACAGTTCTTCCTTGTTGGCTGAGGCAATCGAGACAGAGAGAGAGGGAGAGAGAGAGAGAGGGGTGAGAGAGATTTTGTTACCTGAGGCAATCTCCTTCTTCCTTGTTGGCTCTTCCGCGTTGTCACCTTCGTCGTCGACCCAAGGTGGAAGAAGAGCCGACGAAGTGGTGGAATACTTGAGTGTGAAGTGTCGAACAACGAAGTGGTGAAGAAGGTGAAGAAGCCAGCCGTGAGTTGTGAACTTTTGATACTTTAGGGTTGCAAAAATGAAAAATTTGTATTTATATGTAAATAATTATGCGAGTCATAAACGAGTCACACGGGTTAACACGTTAACGACTCGTTTATTAACCGTGTATAAACAGGTTAACCTGTTTATGACCCACATACATTTTTGCCAAACCCACGACATGTTTAAGGTCGTGTCGTGTCGTGTCGTGTTAAACGTTTCATGACCCAAATTGCCAGCCCTAATTGTTGTGCTGGTATCCAATGAAAATGCACCATGTGGCTGTCATTAATTGGTCTGTTGTCTCCTATTCTACCCACCACGTAATGCGTAACTCGAGGAAAACTATCCGGCATCCGATCACTACATGTAAATACTCCATTTTGAGTATTTTTTCGCTACGAATTCAACCGCGTACTTTGTTTCACCTAAAAATGATCAAAAAATATAATTAAATATATAATTTAGAGACTTTACATATTTTAATATACTAAAATAAACAACTCAATATATATAAATACTGACTTATCAGCTTATAACTTGCTTGAGAGGACGAAAGAGATAAAGGGCAAGATGGTTCGAAGAGAGGCCATGGGGAGCGATGCAAGGTCGAATGAGGGTTCATCGAAGGAGAATGAAGGCAAGAAGACAGAGAGAGATAAATAGACTAATGGTGGATAATGTGTGGTGCATGATGAAGTTAGGGAAGAGAAAGAGAGATCATAGGGAGTTGTGATGGAAAGGCGACGTGGACAACGAAGGTTCAGGTCGACGAAAGGGGTGCGTATACGGAGAGAGAGCAAGAAAAATTGGAGAAGCTGATCAATTTCACTTGTAGTTATTATGAAACATTAGCTACATATTAGCGAAAAACTAATTCCGTCACCATTCTATCTCTATTCTTAAAAGTGGGCTTGTTTAATTGACACACATATCATGGGCCTTATCGCTAATTTGTCACTAAATCTAATGACATATAAGCGACAAATGCATGGGCGGGAACATTTGGCACTAATATTTAGCGACAAACTTATTTTCTATCACTAATCTATCGCTAAATTGGTCAACACGGTCAAATTTGGTTTTTTTCGCTGATCAGTCATTGAATAGAGACAAATTAAGGTTTGTCGCTATTTCTTGCTTTTAAGACTTACTTTTGAAGTGTGCTTTATAACTCATAGTATCCAAATATTGTTGTTTGTTAATATTGCGACAAGAAATGATATGACACTAAAAGATGCATCAAGCTTCTTCCCAATTTTCGTACTCAATGTCAACCTACAATCAATAATATACGTTCATTTCTCATCTCCTAATGTCACTCCATGGATTATTGACTTAGGCGCCTTTCATCATGTTACAACTTAGTTGCAAAATCTATATTCCTTAGCATTATTTAGGTCCCGATGATATTCACACTGGTGATGATACTGGTTTAACAATTACCGACATTGGTACTATCAATTTTCTCCATCTTTTACTTTATCAAACATCCTTTGTGTTCCATCTATAAAAAATAACTTAATCTCTGCTTATTAATTTTTTCATACTCACAATGCTTCCATTGAATTTTTCCCATCTTATTTTGTTGTCAACGAACTTTTCACGGGAACTCATCTTCTTAGTGGTAGGAATCGAATGATTCTCAGAGCAATGCAATCACTCTTTCAACAACCAATACTCCTGGAGACATATGGCATGCATGGCTACCTCATCTTGCTTATATATTAATTACGCAATCACTTGCACAATCTTATTGCCTTTCATTATCTTCATGTCTTCATTCTACTCTATTTTGTGAATTTTAAGTGTTTATGTAATAAAGGTCAACTTCCTTTTGGCCAATCTCTTTTCACAAGTTCAATTCCTTTATATCTAATATACAATGATGTTTAGAGCTCGTCTCCAGTTGTATCCATTGATTTTTTATATATTATGTCATTTTGTGGATCATTTAACTAGGTATGTTTTTTTGTCACTTAAAAGTAGTAGTTGAAAAATATTTTTCGCCACCTAAACTTACTATTTATTCGAATGGTGGTGGTTAAAATACATCTTTAAAAAGTTTTTTAGCTGATGTTGGCTAGGATTCAACATCTTATAACACCACCTTACACATCATAACATAATGACACTTCGGAAGTCTATCATAAATACGTATTGTTCACACTGGTCTTGCTTCTCAATAAAGGCAAACTTCTAATACATTCTTGAACCTATTGTAACAACCCAATATTTATTAATTGATGTCATTATCTCATTTTATTTCAAACTTGGATGCCAGCTCAGGCCCATGTAGATGTCTCAGATAGGCTAGGACACACCAGACTAGGCATAAATCATTTTTCTTGTCTGTTAGTTACATAATTGCAATGTTAACTATTGTTTATTGCATAACTCATCGCATGCATGCATATATGTGATGACCAAAACTTTTAATTTATTAATCAATTGCTAATCATGAATCTTTAGTGGTCCAAAACTCGACTAAGAGTTGCGGTTTGTCGATATGGTCGAATAAGAGAAAAGTTGTGTTTGATGTGCCTACTGTAATATTATCTATATCATTATTTTACATGCGGCGTGTGATTAAATTGGCTTATATCATAGAATTCGTGAGGGAGACTTTGTATCGGTATGCTTGAAGTGCAACGCGAATTGTGTCATAGAGGGCTAGTGTGGGGAAGGTAACTGATGAGACCAATAAGAGAGAGAAACCGCGAGTAATTCAACGGAGTTTAAAGCGGTAAATCTTGGTGATGTAAAATAATGAAGTGATGTAGTGTATTTGGGTGTGGGTCAAAAGTGTGGTGTGTAAAAATATGTAGGTCACAGCTCACACAAAAATCTAAAAAAATAAAATAAAACAAAAAAGTCAAATTAATACTCACACAACCTCTTAATTTTTTGACGAATCACCTACACCTACCTACTTACCTAATCACATCACTCCACTTTTTCTCTTACAACTTTTCTCTCTCCTCGCCATAACTCCCACTGTCTCATAACGTTTCACACACACATACTCTCTCTCAAAACAAAAAAACACTCATTCTCTCTCTCCCTTATCTCGATTTCAACTTCTCACCCACCCTCCTCTCGGTATTCACCTCTCCCTTTTCTCTTGGTGGCCACTCAAACCTTTCATCCAACCTCCCCCCACATTCGGCTACCTCACTCCCGGTGTCCCTCTCCCAAACTCCCTCTTCTGACGTCCCCTTCACGATGACCCTTTCATGGCTAGGTAAGTGGGTTGTTTGGCATTTTGATGAATATGGTGGGGTGCAACTAGTGTAGTATAGGGTGAGTTTTATGTATTGTATGTGCCTCGTGATATGTGGTATGAGGTGATTGGGAGACTTATAGGATTATCTCGAGTTTTGTGTTGGGTTAGTGACGATTTTAAGCTGCTTTGAGATGCGTGTTGAGGTATTAATCATAGATGGATGAATTGAATTGAGCGCTCAAATCAAACATATCTCAAGACTGCCTCTAAATGCGTGCTGGTTTTTAAAAATATAATAAAAAGTAAAATAAAGTGTATATAGACTTAGGTAAATATGTTTACATATTTAATGTATATAAATATGTATCTATATATAATGTATATTATCTATATACACATTTTATATATAAAGTATACTTTACATATACAATGTGATCATTTTAAAATAAATTTTATACAATAATAACCAAATGGTTTATATAAAAGTATACAAATATATATACATTGTTTAGGAACTTTATATATAGATTGGTTAGGAACTTTATATATACATTGGTAAGGAACAATAAATGTCAAGTTCAAGAAAATTGGTCGAGCCAAAGCTTAGCTAATGTGGTCCGACCCAAGACACGACTGATGTGCCCACAATTCGGAAGAGTTTCCCATTTTTGGAAATTGAGGTAAATAGAAAGAAAATAGAATTTAATAAGCAATTTTCAAAAAATGTGATTTTGTCTCGATAAGCTTGCAACAATTAACTCATACTGGGATCAACTTTGTGTTCGGGTATGTGCCTTAGGCTAAGTATGTAAACATTGTATAACGATTATAAGTAGATGCATGTTTCTTTTATAATAATATCCATAGGTAATTATTATATTATTCTATATGTCCCTAGTCAGTTATTATTGTGGGAACAATAGTAAATTAAGACTAGTATGAGTCTTGATTGAGATTCATGTGATTATTATGCGTATACGGATATGGATCAAGATAATGGATATCTTTTGGGAACAGATGCTGACCCGCTATGAGAACTACATTATCAATGTCATAAGTGATTCTCATGAGAGTTATATCATTTAGTCCTTTGACTTGAGGTCACCAGAGACTCCAACATTAGGAGCACGATGATTTGATACGATCAAACTTTGTCTTTAACTGGATGCTTATAAAGATTGTAATTGGCCATTGTTCAACTAATGTGTGGATGTTGTATGATCTTGATAGAATTTGTCCCTCTATTTTAGAGAGAGATATCTGTTGGGCCCCGCGATATGTTAGACTGATAAATGGCCATATCTAGTGAATTGATTGGAGCAATGTCACTTGACAATTTCAGTCTACTCGGAGATCACAAATAGTAGATTGAATTATAAGGGTGACATTTCATGTTGTATATTCAATCAAAAGATATCGCGTGACAAAAAGATATGATATACACTGTCTATTAGGTTGTATCGATTTATTGATCTTCATGCTAATTGGGTAGTCATAATGCCTTACTAGAGGCCACTTATGACTTATATACCAAAATGGTTTTGGTTCACTGCCAACGTTGTATGAACCTATTGGGTCGCACATAAAGAATGGATTTTCATGATTTAATATTTTTTGGGTCAATGAATTTTATTTGATAAAATTCATTTTTAAGATTCTCATTAAATGTCCTAGTTTGATTAGGATTCAAGATTCTCATACATTTCTAGTATGACTAGAAATTTTGTCTCTTAGTAAATTCTATTTAGAATAGGAATTCAATTAGAATTATAGTATTACTTTAATTCTTATTTGAGTTTTAAATAAATTACAAATCTTATTGGATTGGTAATTGTAGACTCTCTATGACTCTATCCTTTTTAGAGTTGGACTTTATCTAGGACTCTATTTGGATTGTGACTAGGAGATAGAGTTCTTTTACAACTCGACCTAGTGTACTATAAATAAGACATTAGAATCAGAGTTATTGATGCGAATTCACGAGAGAAATTTTTCCTAGAGACGTTTTGTGAGAATTTTTGTTATAAGATTTTTAGGGCTAGCAATCCAGATCGTGATTGTCCATTCGTGTGTGGATTTTCTGATAGAGGATGTTTATTTCTGGTAGAGTCTTGAAGGAATCAATCAACACCAAACAAGGAAGACATGGAGTTGTTCTTATTGAGGTATGGCTTTTATTGGCACATCAATTTAATGTAATCGATAAGATCTTTGTTTGGGGATGTTCAAAAAAGGTTTCAAAAAAATCCATTTTGCATGATCCCCGAAACCCAACACCTTGTAATGCGCGTGTAACTTAAATAAAATGTGAATAAATCTTGGAAATGATAGTAATCAAAGACAATTGATTGATTTATGAAGTTTAGACGCAACGGATGCGAAATGGTAGTGAGAATCGACATTCGAGCAATGCATTGACGTGATTGGAAGTAAGTAAATGAATAAAAAAATCAATATTAATTATTTTCTTTTCCCTACATATTCTGATGGAAATGGAACCTATTGTAGAACTCTACTTCCTTACTGAGTGACCTAGGGTCTAAGTGGTCGAATTGACTCATTCTTTACTTGTAGGTTGAGCATCCGGTCCCTTGTGGCTCTTAGACGAGACTGAATCCTCTAAGCGAGCAACTCTCATATGTCATCGGTCTACATAAGACTTCAAAGATTTCATTGCTGTTGAGTATCAAGTTGCGACTAAGATTCCTTTTGAAATTTTTAAGGTTGCGGTTCAAGTAAGTCGACAGTGTCGAACATATTAGGTGCGATTGAAATGGACTTGGTCTCACCGTACCAATATTTGATACTTACCCATAGTCAAGTGGTTTTGAGCCCACGTGTAGAGGGTCAAGACCACTTAGGCACCTATTTCTTATTTCCAGTTGACTTGGTCTCTATTGTTGATCATTGTAGTCTATCTATCATTCACTTTATTATTTTTTCAAATTTACTTCCGTCCTGCATGATTTATAGAATTATTTATTGTTTAATTTGAATTAATGTTAAACTTATCCTAGATTTACTCACTGAAATTGTCTACATTTTTTGTGACAATTGCAGGCATAATCTCCTAGCTCAAGAACATTGATGTTTACATTACATTTGTTATAATTTTTATAAATGGGTATTTGGATGGAGAGATACGTATATTTTCCCAAGTCATTATAATTTGTACATTGTAACCATTGTACGGGGTTCCACATTCTAGCTTCCATCGCTAGAACTTGTTATGTGTTTAATTTATTTGTAATAGCATTTTAACTACATTTAAATTCAGCTGCATATGATTTCTTATATTTATACCCTATTGTGTGGACTATCAAGTATTGAAGATCAATTTTTGAGGTTGACTAGGCCTTTATGAACTCCGCACTAGTTTACTAGGGTAATGGAGACTTAATGTCGGACAGTGCCCAATTTGTAGAAATGTGGGCCGTCACAGTTTGTATAAGAGTCTAAGGTTTTGACTTAGCTTAGATAAGCCTACAACCAGACTAGTTCGCAAACACGGATTTGTTGAGTTAGGAACACCAGCGAGGTTAGTATGGAAACTTTATGATCCTATCTTAGAGACTTAGTTGGGAAGCGAATGAAGATGAGATTGGGAGAAGTTTTGAATAAGCCATATTATATGCTATTTGATTGTATTGATTATATTGCATCGATGGATATATGATATAACTATTTTTATAGCCGTATTTACTCTAGTGTTTAACGCGAGGCACAATGAGTAAATCGGAAAAAAATAGACAATAGATTTATCATATTCAAGGAAATTGACAATAAAGAAGATTTATGGTAATGATCAATTTAAGGATAGGAGTAAAGTGTGTGGAAACTGAAGTATTAAAAAGTAATAGATCTCAATATATTAAATTGGAACTAGTTACAAGAATCGAGTCAGAAGTGGAGACTAGCAGAGAATGTAGAGTTCAATGATTTTGAGTTGTCAGATTTTGAGAAATTCTTAACACTAGTCAACTTTGAATCACTTGTTACTATGTTGACATTTCCAAGGCTATCTCAAGTATATAAATGTGAGATAAGTATTAGAGGACATCTAAACTATATGTAATTCTTGGTTTTAATGATGAAACTATACTAGTAAAAAATATTACACTCTAGTGAATAAATGTAAAAAAGTGATAGAACTAGGGATTTATGCAACCACAGACCTTGTTAAAGGAAGTATGTATGGATATCAATAATTCAACAACAAAGATTGTGTATGCTCACTCAAACGCTGGTATGAATGCAATGCAAGATGAAGGGGATAAAAGAGATGGAAAGAGACATGCGATTAATAGTGGTTTGATCCAATAATCTACATCCACTACCTAACCTCCCCGGTTAGGATTTTCAAACGTCCACTTATATTGCGAATAAGTGTTGCAACCTAAACATACAAGCCTAAAATGCCTAATCACAAATTAGGACTTCCTACCTAGCCGTAATTACGGTTTATGCCTAGCCCCTACAAGGCCTTCCTTTCAACTTAGATCCCACTAAGTCTTACAGTAAGCCGCTTACGAAGAATAGATGAAAATAATCAAATTTACTTAACAAAGTAAAGTGACACTAAATTCAAATACAAGTAAGCCTCCTAGAGCCTAACCACTCTAATGCGTGCAAGTATGAGAACAAAACAGAAATGCAAGTATATCACTGATTTTGTGCAAATTCTCAAATATGAAACCGTTTCAAACGAATCGATTAAAACAAATCCAATTTCAAATCCAAAGAACACAAAGTTTGATAAAAATCAAGTTTAAGTGCTAACTCTTGTCCAAACCAGTCCTGGGGTTTAGTAAATCAAGTTTAAGTGTAAAGGCCAAGAAAAATGTGTTCAAGAACATAACAAATGATTTTCACTAGCCAAGCATACAAAAATATTAAATTTGAGCACAAAAAGCTAGGAAATTGGACTTTCTTACAACCCTGAGAGAGTGATTTGAAAATCAGTTCTAGAGTGGATGTTGTAAGCTTTAGAATGCTTCAATAACGCTGGTTTCGAGAGTGATTCAATTGCGTCGAAAGATTACAATTGATAGCACACAAAAATCCAAGCTTCTTCTTCGAAAACAATAAGCACAATAGGGTTTTCTTGCTTGATAAGACAATAGGATTTTCCAAGTGGTTTGAGAATAATCTACATTCATCTTTAATAGTTTTTGACTATTATAAAGATCCAAAGGCTCAGATTTGATCATCTATTCAAATTAAAATGTGATTTTCATTTTTATAAAAAAACCGTCAGAAAAGCAATTAGCGCAGTAATATCGGGACTTAGCGCGCTAATCCTCTAAGCTATAACTTTGCAATTAGAGTGCTAATATCACTATTAATGCGCTAATTGTCAGGGCCTCAAAATAAGTATTTTTGGCCTTAAAGTTAGCAACGCCTTATCGTATATGGGACCCTACTAAACCTCTTATAACATGTTATAGATGTTTTTTAAGGGTCATAGAACCTGTTTAGGTGGTCCAGATGTTTTTACAAATCCCATAAATGGAAAATCCTAGTTTCATGACTTATATAGGGGCTTTTCTGCAAATACACAATTTTTTTTTTCAAAAACCTTTCAAAACAAGTTTTTCATTTTTGAAAACTTCCTTAATAGTTTTTAAAGTGCGATGTGAATATAAAAACATGGTTTCATATAGTTTAAACTTATAAGGCTAATTTAAATTGTGAGTTTCATTTAAAACTCCAAATGATCACTTGAAAATTGAAAAGAAAATTGAAATATATGATATGCATGAAATAATATATTTGGCTTGTGTAAATGAACCTGTGTACCTTACATCCATGTTACAACAAGTAATATGATATTTTCTCTTTGTTTCCTCTTGTAGATCGAATCTTGAACTTGTATGGCTTGAACATTTAAGATGTGATATTCTACAAACTTTGACTAACTAAAACACACTTGATAAAGTTGTTAGTATACTTTCACTTTGTTTGTCTCCATCAAAATCCATGGTGGAGTGAAAGTGACTAACCACTTAGTCAAACAATCTCTCCCTTTTAGATGATAACAAACTGTGTGAACTTGACAATTAAAAATCGAATTCACATGTATTCATATCCATAATGCAATCTCAAGTTCAATGCATACATTTTCCCCCTTTTGGTAACATCAAAAAGTAGGGCCAAGGTCCCTGTCAACAAGAATTACCGAAAAAGAGCCACAAATATAACAATAAGATAGTGGATGGAAGACTTCCCCTCACTACATGCATAATATGATACATAAACAAGTATATCAATGAAAGTCATTCACATGTGTACAAACTCAAGGATTAAGACAACAATGGTGGTTCAATCCTAGGGCTAAGAATTAAATACATCCATATTGGCAAAGAAAGTAATGGAATTTACCTGGAGATCATGAGAGAGTCGTTGGAGAGGGTGAAGATCCAAGAGGAGAGGAGTGGTGTATGAAAAATAAGATTTTAGTGTAAAAAATAGTTATATACCGGTCCTGATCGAGCAACATTAGCGTGGTAATAATAGAATTAGCGCACTAATGATGCAGATAAGTGATATAGTCCATGAATGATTAGCGCATTAGGTCCTTGAATTAGCACGCTAATAAGAGAAAATTAGTGTGATAATTAGCAGACCTAGCGCTCTAATTTCTCTAATGAATTTGAAATTAATTTTTTTTGAGTTTTTGACGGACAACTCCGATTCACCTCATACTTCATGGACATTTCACTAACAATACATAAAAAGGATTTGAACAACTAAAACATGTGTAGAAGGTCCAATTCATGAAACATGCTTAATTCACACCGAATCTTGAAAAATAGGTCTTTAGGCAATGGCTTGGTGAAGATATCAGCTAGTCGGTCCTCCGTGGGCACGTGAATTAGTTTAACATCGCCATTTTGGACGTGATCGTAAAGGAAATGGTACCTAATCTCAATGTGCTTGGTGGGGGAATGTAACACCAAATTTTTTTGATATGTTGATTGCACTTTTCTTATCATAATAAATTTCATCACAACCAACTTAGATTTGGTAATCCTCAAGTTGTTGTTTCATGTACAAGACTTGAGCACAACAACTTCCGACAGCTACATCCTCGGCTTCGGCCATAGACAAAACAATGAAATTTTGATTTTTACTAAACAATGATATTGGTGAAGTTCCTAGCAAATGACAAAACCCGAAAGTACTTTTCCTATCCACTAGACTCCCCGCATGGTCGAAATCAACAAAGCTTCGGATTTCGAAACTCTAGGATTTGTTGAACCACAATCCTAAATCTTGTGTCCCACTAAGATAAAGAAATATATGCTTGACACATTTCGAGTGAGACTCCTTAGGTTCGGATTGAAATCTAGCACATAAACACACACTAAACATAACATCGGGCCTACTATATAACGGTCAAGTATAGGAAACTACCAATCTTGCCACGATAAAGTTTAGGATCTATGGATTTTCTCAGTTGGTATTTTTCCATTTTGACGGTGGAACTACTAGGAGTGTCACATGCTTTCAAATTTTCAAATTTGAATTTCTTTAGCATGTCCCTCACATACTTCACTTGGTTTATGAAAATGCCATGTTTGAATTGCTTAATTTGCAAGCCTAGGAAGTATGTTAGTTTACCCATCAAGCTCATTTTGAATTCATTAGTCATTAATGATGAGAATTCATCACATAAGTGTGTATTGGATGACCCAAAGATAATATCATCAATGTAAATTTGAACAAGTAGCATTTCACGCTTTTTCATTAAAATGAACAAAGTAGGATCTAGCGTTACTTTCTTGAACCCTTTGTCAAGTAGAAATGCACTAAGTCGGTCATACCAAACTTTAGGAGTTTGTCTCAATCCATACATGGCCTTTTGAAGATGATAGAAATAACTTGGATGATCATGGTCTTCGAAACTTGATGGTTGTTCTACATATACCTTTTCATCGATAAAGGCATTTAAGAATGCACTTTTAACGTCCATTTGGTATAATAGAAACTCATTGTAGCAAGCATAAGTAAGCAACATCCGAATTGCATCTAGTCTTGCTACGTGTGTATAGGCTTCCTCATAGTCAACTCCTTCCTTTTGATTATAGCTTTGTGCAACCAACCTAGCCTTATTCCTCACAATCTCACCCTTTTAATTCTTTTTGTTTCTATAAACCCATTTGATGCCTATGATAGTAGGGTCTTTAGCCCTAAGTACTAGTGTCCATACCTTATTCCTTACAAAATGACCTAGTTCCTCTTACATAGCCATGATCCAAAACTCATCACCTAATGCATCATCTATCATGGTGGGCTCGATTTGAGATACAAAAGCTATGAGTCCCTCATCTCGGTGCAATGATGACCTATTGGTTATTCCTTTATTTGGATCACCTATAATGTTTTAGGAGGGATGGCCTATAAGAAGTCTTGAGTTCTTATGTGCACTAGGTTTGGGTTCCACTCTCACCTCAACATCTCGACTATTGGATGTTTCGCCTAGGGTGACATTATCATCATTATCAATCCTTAATTTTCCCAAGGTCTGCATCATTTTCATTTTGGGATCTACTTAATCAAATTTGATATGAATAGACTCCTCTATGGTTTTGGTTAATCTATTGAACACCTATATGCTTTGCTATGCATGGAGTAGTCTAGAAAAGTGCACACATTTGACTTTGGGTCTAATTTGTGCAAATGATCCATATCATTTAGAACATAAAGGAGTCATTTTCACTCTCTTTCGGACATTTAGCCTATTGAGAACATAGCACACCGCGTTAATGGTTTTAGCCTTAAAGTGCTTAGCTATATTGTACTCATTTAGCATGGTCCTACACATCTCTAAGAGGGTCATATTCTTTCTTTCTACAACTCCACTTTGTTGTGGTGTCCTGGGAGAAGATTGTTGGTGTGTGTATCATTGTTTAGCACAAAACTCCTCTAAGTTCCTATTGACAAACTCACTACCCCGATCATTCTTAATAATGATAATTTTATACCCCTTCTCATTCTCAACAATAGCACAAAATCTCACAAACACATTAAACACTTCATGCTTATGAACTAGAAAATAAACCTATGTATATCTAGTAAATCATCAACAATGACAAAGCAATATGATTTCCTAGACTTTATGTTTGGGTGGGTCCGAAAAAATTTATATGGATAAGTTCCAATTCTCTAGTCACATCACTTGTTACTTTCACCTTAAATTACGATTTCACTTGCTCACTAAGGATATAAGGTTCATATTCCTTGTCTTTCTTATAAGTTCATTTTGGTAGACTTTTTACAAGATCATGCTTGGTCAATTTGGACAACTTTTTCATGCTATAATGTCTTAGTTTATGGTGCCACAACCATGCATCACATTCACTTTGGGCACTAAAACATGAAACATTTTGTATATGCATCTTATTAAAGTTAATGGCATAAACATTCTTATCTCTATAAGCAACAAATAGATTTTGATGATTCTCATTCACAACAATGCATTTTGATGATTCAAACATGACATGAAATCTTTTGTCACACTATCAACAAATGCTAAGCAAGTTATGTTACAAACCATCAACATGATAAACATTAGAAATGGAAAATAAATCGTTACTAATAGTTCCAAGGCATATAACCTTTCCTTTATTGTTGTACCAAAATGTGACCTTTCCACCATCATGCCACTTTAATTCAATGAATTGATGTGCATCTTCAGTCATGTGTCTCGAGCACCCACTATCCAAGTACCATGGGGTGCTCTTCCTCTCATCCTACACAGTGGGAAAATACCATATTTTGGTAAATAAACACTTTTGGGTTCAAGAAACTTAGTATCAAAAAAATTCTCAACTACCTATGCTAGTCTAACCATTTTTGCCTTTTGTAAGGCATATTTCCCAACTACATGAGACCTACTGCATTTTGAGCATCTATAGGCATCATCTAGCAATTTCTTGTAACTTAACAAGTTCGCTCCATAGTCTATGCCTCTCTTGTTAAGTACACGTCATTATGCTCCCAACATCATATAAAAAAAGTCTTTACCATTAGTGAACTTGTGCACCATTCACTAAACCATATCTCTCCTTTAGGACTTCATTCAAGTCATTTTGGAGATCATTAATGGTCTCATTTTCTGACTCAATCTTACTAATTGCTATGGTCAAGATCTTTTTGAGTTTTTTGGTTTTTTGACCTCCTTTTCCAACTCTTTCCTAAGCTCATCAACACTAGAAACATCATCAAAATCATCAAAATTGAAATCATTAGTGTTTACCTCACTTTGTGTCATGAGACAAAGCATTTCTTTCTCACTTTCTGATTCGAATTCGGAACTTGATGAAAATGAATCATGCCATGTCACTTTAAGCTCTTCTTACTTTTTTTCTTGTCTAACACCTTCTTAGACTTGCATTCTGCCTTGATGTGGCCCAGTTTGCCACACCTAAAGCACATGGTCTTAATTTACTTTCCTCTTTTTCTTCCTCTCTTAAAATTCTTCTTGTACTTGTCTCACTTGTACATAGCCTTGTTGAGCTTTCTTGAGAGCCTAGCTACTTCCTCCTCAAGATCATTGTCATCACTAAATTTCTCATCTTTAATGATCTCAACAAATGGAGCCGGTGGGCTATTGGCCTTCAAAGCATTCATTTTTCTTAAAATCTTAGTACCCCCACTTAATGCTTCCAATCTAGCTCGGTCATTAAGTTCAAATTCGTGGACCGTTAGCTCTCCACACAAGACTTGAAAAGTGTACTCTCTAAAGTTTTGAGCCGATTAGGTAGCATACTTCTTGGCATCCCATTCCTTAGGCAAGCATCTAAGGAATATGTTCGCTAAAGTCTCTAGATCGTTGTTATTTGCAAGATTCTTGATATCATTCAAGAGCTTTGTGAACCGAGTAATGGCGGTGGCTATGTTTTCATCAGAGCCAACTTGTAAAGCTTCATAGTGCTCCTGAATGATTCTTAACTTTATATTCTTCACTTGAAGTGTACCCAAGCTTCTCCTACGCTTCCTTGGCCATTTGACAAGCACTATCTTGGTTGAATTTGATCTCACTTAGCGCACAAAACAAATGATTCATGGCTTAATCATTTGAGAGCTCAATCTTAGTTTCCTCGATGGTGTATTCTCTCACGCGCTTGTCTATTATAGCATACCAATCCTCAATTGAGTCCCACAAAAGTCTAGTTTGCACCCTAAAGTAGAACGCTTATCCTTACTTTCCAATGAGCATAGTTGGTTCCATTAAAATACGGAGGCCTACTCAAGGAGTTGCCTTCCTTAGGGCGAGATGGATTTAAAGATTGCATCCTTGTACAAAAAACACTCTAAGATACATTAGTAATACTTTGAGCAATAACTTGCTCTGATACCAATTGAAACCACACCCAAGAGGGGATGAATTAGGTGTATCGAGAAGTTATCACCTTTTTAAAATAGTTCAACAATAAATATGATATATGCTCAATCAAACGCTAGTATGAATGCAATGAAAGATGAAGATGATAGAAGAGATTGAAAGAGATACGCTATTTAAAGTGGTTCGATCCAATGATCTACATGCCTTACCTAACCTCCCCAGTTAGGATTTTCAAACCCACACTTATATTGTCAATAAGTGTTACGACCTAAGCGTACGAACCTAGAATGCCTAATCACAAATTTGGGATTCCTACCTAGCCACAACTAGGGTTTATGCCTATCATCAACTAGGTCTTCCCTTCAACTCAGATCCCACTAAGTCTTATAATCAGCCACTTACAGAGAATAGATGAAAATAACCAAATTCAATTTACAAAGTAAAGCGGCACCAAATTCAAATACATGCAAGCCTACTAGAGCCTAAAAACTTTAATGCGTGCAACTATGAAAACAAATTAGCAATGCAACTATATCACTAATTTTGTGCAAATCTCAAATATGAAACCATTTCAAACGAATCAATTAAAAGAAATCCGATTTCAAATCCAAATAACAAGAAGTTTGTTAAAAATCAAGTTTAAGTGCAAACCCTTATCCAAACCAGTTCCACGGTTATGTAAATCGAGTTTAATGTAAAACCCAAGAAAAATGTGTTCAACAACGCAACAAATGACTTCCATAAGTTAAGCACACAAAAATATAAAATTTAAGCACAAGAAAAGGTAAGAAATCGTAGTTTCTTACTATCCTGATTTGAAAATCAGTTCTGAAGTGGATGTTGTAAGCTTTAGAATGCCTCAATAACGTTGGTTTCAATAGAGATTTAGTTTCCTCGAAAGATTGCAAGTGATAGCATACAAAAATCTAAGCTTATTCTTTGAAAACAATAAGCACAATAGGGTTTTCTTGCTTGACAAGACAATAAAATGTTCTAGGTAGTTTGAAAAATAATGTTAATTCCTTTTTAATAGTTTTTAACCATTCTAAAGATCCAAGGGCTCATATTTGATCATCTATTCAAATTAAAGAGTGATTTTCAGCTTTATAAAAAAGCTGTCAAAAAGGTAATTAGCGCGCTAATATTGAGACCTAGCGCGCTAATCCGCTAAGCTAGCATGCTAATGCTGAACATTAGAGTAACTACCTCTGCAATTAGCACACTAATATCACTATTAGCACGCTAACTGTCAGGGGCTTGAAAATAAAAAATTTTCGCACTAGAGTTAGCGACCCCTTATCACATTCGAGACCCTACCAAACCTCTTGTAACATGTTATACATGTTTGTTAAGGGTCATATAACCTTTTTAGGTGGTCTAGATGTTTTCACAAATCCTGAACATGGAAAATCTTAGTTTCATGACTTACATAGGGGCTTTTCTGCAAATACACAGTCTTTTTTTCAAAAACCTATCAAAAAAAGTTTTTCATTTCTGAAAACCTCCACAATAGTTTTTAAAGTATGATGTGAATATAAAAACATGGTTTCACATAGTTTTAACTCATAAGACCAATTTTAAGTGCTGAGTTTTATTTAAAATTCTACATGATCACTTGAAATTTGAAAAGCAATTTGAAAAATATGGTATGCGTGAACTAAAGCATTAGGCTTGCACCAATCAAGCTGTGTACCTTACATCATTTACAATATGTAATATGATCTTTCATCTTTGTTTCCTCATGTGGACCGAATCTTAAACTTGTATGGCTTGAATACTTAAGATGTGATATTCTACAAACTTTGACTAACTGAAACGCACTTGATAAACTTATTAGTATACTTTCACTTTGTTTGTTTCCATCAAAATCTCGAGTGGAGTAAAAGTGACTAGCCACTTAGTCCAACAGTACTGCAATTGAATAACATAAGCATAAACTAACTTAAAAAATTAGGGGTGCACCAAAATAAAAAAAGGCAAAGAATTATGAGAGTGAGTTAATGCAAACTTTATGGAAGCAGAGTATTGAAATGACTTGAGAGCTAATGAATAAAGCATATACGAAATCCTCTAGCTTTAATGAAAGCTTCGGAGTAGTAGTGCTAGATCGGAAGCCAAAGTAACTCCACTATAGTAAGATTATTCACTTATAGTCCTAGGGTTAGCGAAGTTGATCACCACCCTTAGGGACATAGGAATGAATTAAGTGTTATGGGTAGATGTAGAGTTGGTAGATCGTTAGAGAGGTTAAAGGAAAACTAGGTATTAATTCTACGAGATCTTTCATCTCTAGATTCTTACATATCTAAAACTGGTTTTAAGTGTGCCAATAAACGTACTAAAGGGAGTTTTCGTGCAAGTAGTACATGTTGTAAAAAAAGTAATGAGAGTGTGTAAAGCTGTTAAGACAAGCATTGGGAAAATCATAATAGATATGGATGAACACTTGTGAATAGAGTGAACGAGTTACTCGATAGAGAACCTCAAGATAGATATGGCTAGGTTTTTTTTATAATTTTGAAGGACACCTATCGTGCTTTGGGGCTAGATTCTTTAGAGACTCTACTCCAATGTTATTATTAAACTTGAATACTAATGTGTGTCTTACAACTGATGATAGTTTAAGGGTTTACTAACTGACAACTCTAGAGAAAAGATATTATGCTACAAGGAACTGAACTTAATGGAAATGTTTGAAACACGATTTGCTAGATGCTCGGAGAATAAGAATGATTAGATTGGGAATGAACAAGATAAAAAAACAAACTCAAAAATTAAAATTGTCATTCAGATAATTTGACATGATCGTTGACTCATATATATTATAAAGATCATACGATAGACGATACTTAGAGATGATCATACGCTAATTGCCTATGTCTGCCTACTCTTTCCTTACTTTTTATCGAAAAACTTGTAGTACATCTGAACCATTTATATATATGGAGTCGAGATGATCAATCAGATGGTGTGTAAGTGCTCACTATTTTGGAATGCAATTCCTATATTTATTGTTGGGATGTGGCGTGGTTTTCTCTTACCGCTAGGTTGTGATAGAGTTATTGACATTAATGGGCACTATACTACATCCAAGTATGGCTTTTTAAGTTTGACGGTTTGACTGCATGGTTGATCTAGATTCTGAAGGTTGGGTTCATGTTTGTCTTAAAAATTTAGTAGTAAGTGAGGAATATTGTTTGCCTAAGTGCATGATGTACGTATGAATTTAGCAGGTTGAGCTAAAGTGGTTTAGCTCCATTTGAGACTATATGAGAGAGGCCTTGTAATTTTGGTAAGTAATGATATTAAAACATCGAAGTTGGTGATTGTTTAAGAATCACATAGAAGAAGCTAAACAAATTAATTAATAATTGGATTAGCGGTAGATAAAATGATTGGTCATGCAAACTATCATATGAGAGCACACATGTTAAGATGTAAGAAAATTAAAGATTCAAGGTGAATAAAGTTTCACTCAAACATTATCTCTACTTAATCTAGTCATGGGCGTGACTTCTTTCAAATTTCGAGGATGAAATTATCTCGTAGCTGGGAAGAATATAATGACTAATATTTTTAATTCCTTAATTAATCGCTATTCAAGAATCATTAGTGGTCCAAAACCCGACTAATAGTTGCGGTTTTTCAACGTGCTCAAATATAAAAAGCAAATTGCGTTTGATGTGCCTACTATAATATTATGTATATAATTATTTTACATGTGCCATACAATTAAGTTGGTTTATATATTGGATTTGGAAAATGAGAGTTTGTATTGGTATGTGTGAAGTGTGACACGATTTACGTAATAGAAGGTGTGTGCGCAACGTGACCGTTGGGACTGATAAGATAGAGAAATCACGAGCAAATAATCATAGTATAAAGTGGTAAATCTTTGTGATATAAAACAATGGAGTGATGTAGTATATATGGCTAAGTTAAAAGTGTGGTGTGGACAAATATGTGGGTAATACCTCAAAGAAAAATCCAAAAAAGAAAAATAAAATAAAAGTCAGATTGATACATACACGCAAACTCTAAATTTTATGACAACTCACCTACACCTACCTACTTACCTAATCACATTATTCCACTTTTCTCTTACACACTTTTCTCTTTCCTGTCTATATCTTCCTATCTCTCATCATGTTTCACACTCTTTTTCCATCTCAAAAAAAAAAAAACGCTCAATCTCTCTCTTTCTACCTAATTTCGATTTCATCTTCTCCCCCACCCTTCTCTCGGTCTTCATATCTCCATTTTCTCACTGCCCACTTAAACCTTTAATCCGGTCTCCCCTCACATTCATTTTCCTCACTTTCGGCGTCCCTCTCCTAACGTCCCTCTCTTGACGTCCCCCTCACGCCATCCTCTCGATGACCCTCATGGCCTAGGTAAGTGGGTTGTTTGACATTTTGATGAATATGGTGGGGTGTGACTAGTATAATATAGGGTAAGTTTAGTGTATTGTATGTGCCTAAGGATGCGTGTTGTGCTGTGATTGTGAGACTTACGGGATTGTATCGAGATTCGTGTTAGGTTAGTGATGATTTTGGTCTGCCTCAAGATGCGTGTTGAAGTTTTAAGGATAGATAGATGAATCGAGATGCGTGCTCAAATCGCATGCATCTCAATAGTGCATCAAAATGCATGCTAATTTTTAAAAAATAATAAGTAAAATAAATGTATATATAGTTATGTAAATATATTTACATATTTACGGATACACGAATATATATCCATATATATAATTTATATGATATATACGCATTTTATATATAAAGTATACTTTACATAAACAATGTGATCATTTGAAAAATAAATTTCGTAACATAATAACCGACTAGTTTGATCAAAGTATACAAAAATATATACACTGGTTAGGAACGATGAACGTCAAATTTGAGAAAATTGATCGAGTCGATACATGATCGATGTGCCTACAATCTGGAAGAATTTTCTATTTTTGGAAATTGAGGTAAATAGAAAGAAAATAGAATTTAATAATTTTGAAAAAGAGAGTTTGTATCGATAAGCGTGCAATAATTTTTTTACTATCATTTTTTAAATGAGAGTTCGTCTAGAAATGATAGTAATCAAAGACAATTAAATGATTTTAAGAGTTCAGACGCACCGGATGCGAAATGATAGTGAATATTAACATTTGAGCAGAGTATTGACATGATTTGAGGTAAGTAAACTAGTATGACATTCAATATTAATATTTTTCCTTTTCTTGTATATTTTGATGGAAATGAAACCTATTGTTGGACTTTCCTTCCCTACCGAGTGACTTAAGGTTTAAGTGGTCGAATTGAGTCATTATTTACTCATGGATTGAGCATCTGCGTCATGCTCATGGCTCCTAGACGAGACTAGATCCTCTGAGTGATCATCCACCATTTGTTATGGCTCCTCACATGACTTCGAGGATTCCATTACGATTGACCATCCAGTTGTGATTGTGGCTCCCTTTAGAATTTTCTTGGGCTACAACTCAAGTGAGCTAATAGTGTTAAACAAATTAGGTGCAGCTGAAGCAGACTTGGTCCTGCCATACTAGTATTTGATAGTTACCCATAGTCATGTGGCTTTGAGCCCATGTCTAGAGTGTCAAGACCACTTAAGCCTCTATATTTGTCTTTCGGGTCACTTGGTCTCCATTGTTGAGCATTCTAGTTTGTCTATCATGTGCTTAATTGTTCTTTTCAACTTTTTTTCTTTCCAACATGATTTATAGACTTATTTTTAGTTTAATTTGAATTAGTGTTGAAACTCTTCTGGATTTATTCATTAAAATTGTCTCCGCTTTTGGTGACAATTGTAGGCATAATATTCGAGCTCGAGAACATTGATGTGTGGCATACGTAGGTCATTTGATGTATTTACATTACATTTATTATAATTTTGTAAATGTGTAGTTAGGTTGAGAGATACATATAATTTACCTCATCATTATAATTTGCGCATTATAACCGTTATACTATGTTTCCACATTCTAGATTCCATACCAAGAACTCGTCGTATGTTTAATTTATTTGTTATTGCAGTTTTACCACATTTAAATCCCGCTGCATATGATTTCATATATATATATACTTTTTTGTATGGATTGTTAGGTACTAAAGAGCGATTTGTGAGGCTGACTAGGCCTTTATTAACTCGGCACTAGTTTAACCGGATTTATGGAGACCTAGTGTCGGGCGAGGCCCAATTTGTATGTTTGGGGATCGTCACAATTTATATTGCCATATTTGTGAGACTATATAATGGGTAAATGCCTTGTAAAGCCTATCAATGCAGGAACCAGGTACGCGTAATATTCGAACACTAAGGATAGACAATATATCTTCAATAAATGACCATAACTATGATAATTATAGGTTAAGATGAATAAATAAACCTTAGTCTAACTCATATTAGTCAGGTACACTAGTAATGGTACCCCTTGAGATGTGGGTTGGGACGCGGGCATAGGGTGTCGAGTAATCGGGGGTTAGTGGGGCCACTAATGAGTAATCAATGAGACTAAGTACACTAACCATATGAATTTAAGTGTCTAAGTTTGTTAAGGTAATTGATATGGATTAATGAGACTATAATCTGGTCAAACAAATTGGAGACCATTGTTTGTATGGAGATGATGAAGATGTGTAGGAATCATAGGATTAATAGTAACTAGTGGATGGTGACATCCATTCTTCATTGGGGACTAGTGGCTTTGAGTGATGGCACATGTCCTAGTAATTAACTTAGTCAAATTAAGGATTTTCTTAATTAATCAAGTTACTAATCTAAACATATAAAATACAAACTTTTATTTGCATGGAAACAAGATAAGGAGAATTCATAATTTTTGAGAGCAAAAAGAACTAGAATGTGCTGAGTTTTTCAAACTTCAAGAGTACCTAAGCTTGAAGGATCCAACTACAAAGGATTTAAACAATAGGTAACTACTTCTACTCCTCATTTGTTTCGATTCCAATAAAAATATTTCCTTGGATGCCCAAGAGGTGTTGAATGGTTTCAGTTTGTTGATTTCATGTTTCTTTTATGGTTGAAGATGAATCATATACATGTTATATAACTTTGGTTTAAAAAGAATTAAGCCAAACTTGGTAGTAGAATCAATTATATTCATGAAAAATTCACCAAATTTTGCAAAGGCATAGTAACGGCATAACTCCCTCAATACTTATCAGATTAGGCTGATCATTCAGTATGTTGTTGTTTTTGTTGTTGTTGTTAGATGATGTATGAAACAAAATCACGAATTTTGGAGATATATATTATGAGAAATGATTTTTACAATCTTGTTGGTCGAGTTTGTTTCAAGTTTCAGCTTTATTGGTATAATTGCGATATCTTTTTCATTTTATATCAGAATTTTACAAATCAAATATTTTTAGGAAGCTAAGGCATATACCAATAACTTTTCTCTTTGGGAAATTTTGATATTCGAACGTTTTCATGCCCAAATGTGTTCTATAACAAATGACCGAAATTGAAACTTTATTAGTCTTTAGAGGCTGTTTTGAAAACTTAACCTATACACTTAACTCTAAACACCTATAATCAAGCTAAAATACTTCAAATTTATCATAGGGAACTCATGGACTATAGTGCGATAGTCGAGGCGTATTAACGTCGAATCAGGTATTTTCGGGACTTCTGAGTGCAATTTGAGATGTGTAAATACCATAAAAAAATCATCTTAGGTATTTAACTATTTTAATTGTTCTATCCACTATTTCGTTGCTATACATTTTTATGTTTTATCATTTCTTCGGTTTGGTTTAAATTGTCGATAGTTTTGCTCGCCACCGGCCTTTATTCGGTGTTGTGTTATAGGGGATTTATTATGCTAGACTATATTATGTGTATCAGGAGTCCTCGGTGAATGACGAACTGAGCTACTTTTTCGGTACATGTGTCATGCGTCATGATTCTACACCAGCCATAGAGACGACTAGGTGATGGGCCTATTGAGAGATCCTGGGGAGTGACAAGTCAATAATTATATATGTTTTATAGTGCAATTTAGGTTGATTTTAGATATAAATGATGATATTACACTAGGTATTCTCTTATTTTTGTGATTTCATGATTTAAATAGGAAAATGAAGAAACGAAAGAAATTGAGGAAGAAGAGCGAAACAGTCAATTGGAGAAGAAGTCCAGCGATTAGCAAGTGATTTACATTTACACTAGGAATTGCCACCTAAATCGGCAGTGAAGAAGTGCTAGCAAATCTTCAATGAATTAGAGAATATACTAAAAATCGCCAGCTAAATTAATGGAACACAGAGAGCCAAATTCAATGATTAACTTAGCGATTTATGTATAACTTAGTAATCACTTAGATTGGTTACTAGTTTTTTAGATTAATATGAAAAATTTGAATTTATGTAGAATATGTATAACTTAGGAGACTATAAATAGGACCAAAGGGCTTCAAAATAAAGGACTTTCCAATCTATTTCTCATATTCAATAAGTATTTTATTAGTTTTAGTTGATGTTTGAAGCTACATTGGAGCTTTGATTTATTTAAGAGATATTTCTTTATTTATTTATTTCATTATGAATCTCAATTATATTGTTGTGTTATTTATTTTCAGCATGAGTGAGTTGTTTATCAATCTAAACAAACTCTTGACATGTATATACTTTGGATTGCTATGTAGTTATGATTAAGGAATCACGAACTTAATGTTTTAAATCTAATTATACATGTCAATCACATGTTTAACAAGCTTTTTTTACACATTACAACAAATGAAGATTAATATTGCATGTATAGTTGCAAATTTATGTTGTGGTATTTATATTCTAAGACTATGTCTATGATTATTGACAACAACTATTGATGTAGTAACTAAGATTAACCAATAGGGCATTTTCATGAGTGGATGTTCTGGGTGATTGTGTTCTAAGTTATTTATTTATCGGCATGTTTTGATTGTATTGATTTAGATTAGGCATGATTTTCATTGAGTGTTAATGTTATCATATTTCAATGGTGTTGAATTTTATCTAATAGATTGATGTACACTGATAAGAATATGGCTTTTCCATTCAATTTAGGAAACTGGATGGCTAGCTCAAGGCTATCAACCTATTATATATTAGATTTAATGATTCAAAAATTTCATGTGTTATGATTATAACTATGTTATGAAGTGATGTTATGTTTTATTGTTTGAATACAATCCAAGTATACTACATTATTTTGTGTGGGTTTGTCTGGATGCTTCTTTCGATATCTATATCTATATTAAATTTAAATAATGTTTAATCTAGTTTGCATTAAATTATTTGAATTAATTAAGTTAGTTTGGTTAATTAAGTTAGTAATTATAGGTCTTAATTATTCAGTATGTTAATTCCTATTTCATTAGATTAACAAAATTAATAAAAACAAGAAAAAACTACTTTACTTTAGAGTTTGCAAAATCTCTGTGGAGACGATATCTCATTTACCACTACTACAAATAATAAAAAAATACAAAAAACTATAGTGCATACTCGACACGTGTCAATCTTTGGTGCCATTACTGAGGATTTTTAAATAATCTTTTAAGATTTTAGACGTTGGATGGTCTACACACTTCATCGTGTTGACTCTACAAGATCTTTACATTCGTTTGATCATGAAATAGATAGATCTTTGAATCAGTATTTAAGACAACAACAACTTAGGGAAAATTTAGCTAATAGGATGGAGGATAGTAAAATTAAAATAATAACAGTGTCATTAATAATAATAATGATAATAGAGTTATCAACAATAATAGATAACTTTTTTTAGATAAGCAAATTAAAATGTTACAACATATGAGCCTATGTGCATAGCATACCTTGATGGATTTCTTGAATTTGAACTTAGATCGGATTTATTAGTGCCTTACCTAACTTCTGTGGTAAAGATAATGAAGACCGACATAAACTTATTAGGGAGTATTAACATAAAGTAAATGGTATGAAACAAAAAAAAGTACTTTAGAACAAGTCTAACTTGAGGCTTTCCTTTTTTCATTGAAAGATCAAGCGCAAGATTGGTTGTTCTATCTCCCACTAGATTCAATAACTACATGGACTTAAATTTCAGAAGCTTTCCTAGATGAATATGTGCCTAGTAGAAAGAATTAGTTCGTATAGATAGCAAATTACAGTTGGAAAGATGAAAGATGATGAAAACTTTAATGAATTTTTGGATAAATTCCAAAGATTAATTTCTTGATGTCCACAACATGAATATACTTAAAAAGCTTTATTAGAATATTTTTATGAATGACTCAATCACTTTGAACATAGGTTAATAGACATGGTGTGTGGTGGATCCTTATTTGAAACAACACTTACTTTAGCAAAAGAAGCAATTAATAAAATGGCAAGAAATATAAGCAATATTGTGAAAAGGTTTAAATCTCCGAGAAAGAAACTTTATGAATTTGATAGTAAAAGAAATAATGCATCTCATGATTAAATTAATGAATTATCTAAGATGGATAAGCTATTAATTAATGATATATCTAATTAAGTTAAAGTGTGGACTCTATAGTTAGGACACACATCCTACGGATCTGTATCCTACTCTATATAAAAAAATAATGAAAAGTTTAATGCAATAAAGAATCAATTTTCTGGTCCCTAAGAAATCAATATAACAACAATACTCATTATCTTAGAAGACCAAGTCCAAATCTTAGTTATGGTCTTCAAAATCATAATTATAATACTTATAGACCAAGAGCTCATATGCAATCTGCACCTAATTAGCCACCTCAACAAAATGCTCAACTAAAGAATCCAAATTTAGAGCAAATCTTGCAAATTTTTATGAACTAAAGTCATCAAAACTTTACACAGATTTCTCAAAATCAGATTAAAACTTATACTATTATTAATGAAATTAAAACTCAGTTAACTCAAATGTATTTAAAAATAAATAAGTTAAGTACTTTGTATAGTAATCAAGCTAAAACATCTGCTCAAGCTACTGTTGCTCCTACTAATCAAGCACAAGTTAAAGTTTTATTTAGTGATAAGAAAGACACACCTATAACTCGAAAGACATTTAAATAGAGTAATAAAAAGAAAGCATATAAACTATTGAAGAAGAATAATAATAAATGATGGCTAATGTCATTCCTACTAGAGAATGGATGTCTGAACAATTGAAATATATACATTTTCCTTGAAGGCTATACCCATGGTATTTAGCCAAAGTTGGAGCATATGAAAAAACATTATGAAAGTCTGAATTACTTAATAAGGATAAAAATGATAAGATTTATGATAATTTGAGTGAAGTTATGTGTTCATATTCTACCGTTCCACAACGATTAGCTATTACTAGGGACGAAAATAATTAAGACATTCTTGAAGCATTTAGAAAAATAGAAATCAATAAACCATTAATGGAATCAATTATGCAATTTCCTCATTATTATGAAGTTTTGAAAGCCTTCTTTAAATCAAAGGATAAATTTTTAGAAGAATCTAATAAAAACTTAAAACAAAATGTGTCTGCTTTAATTAAAAAGAAAATACCTTAGAAATATTCTGATCCAGGAAGGTTTGAAATTCCTTTCACACTAATTTTTTTTAATAGATTTTATTATGTATGATCTTGGAGCATCAAAAAATGTTATGCCACTTAAACTATATGAGTCATTGAAAATACGTTGACAACTATACCTATTAATTTTGCCTTAACTGAGAACATAATTATTAAACCCTATGGTTTACTAGAAGATGTCTTAGTCAAAGTAAATGACTTAGTATTTTCATCGGACTTCTATGTCATGAAAATGAAAGACTCGGCATCATCTAAATATCTGGCCGTACTTTTAGGAAGACCGTTTCTTAAAAAAACTAAAACTAAGTTAGATATCTTTAAAGGAACAATGTCTATGGAATTTGAAAACAAAGTTTCCACTTTTATTTTATTTTTGAATATATCTATAATAGTTAGATGCATTTAATAATGAACAAACTAATGATAATGAATCTTTAAAATTAAATTGTCATGAAGCTAAAGTATATGTTATTAATGTAGTAACAATGGAAGAAATAAATGCTGTGAACAAGAATAAGAAAGTTGACGAGATTTCAAATCAAAAGATAATAACCTAAGAATGGAAGGTTAAGCAACCGAACAATGTCTAAAATGGAGGAATTTAAATTTACAAAGAATAAGAAGAAAAAAAGAAGAATTTGGCAATTATCAAGCTCGATGTTCTAGGAAATTTATACATAAACGTAAGAGTCAAATAAGCTATATATTATAAAGCTATTTGTAATACGGGTTGTAGAGCCGACTAGATGTCAATTCACTTCTTTCTTCATACCGAACTAGAGTTGATGTACTTGCTTATAAAAGAGATACTTGATCAAATAGTTATTCACCGAAACCAATAGGAGTACTTACAAATGCACAAGTCCAAATTGACAAGTTCATCATTCCCACATACTTTTTGGTTATGTCATGCTTCATCAATGAAGATATTCCATTAATCTTAAGACGACATTTCTCAGATACTTCGTAAGCTTTCATGGATACTCTGTACAAGACAATCACCTTTTGGGTTCATGGACGAAAAATCAATTTATGGAATTGTACTAGAGTGGATAATCCTAAACTTAATTTTATAGAACCAGTTTAAAATTGCGTGGTTTAGTCAAGCCAATGACAGTAAACAAAAGCGCTCTATGGGAGATAGTCCATACTTTATATTTACTTTCAATTTTAGTATTAGAATTAGTTATTTATTTTTATATTCTCTCAACTTTTGACTTTTATAATAAGGATATTTTAGGAATTTAATTCCAGAATAACTCATGTAAGGGGGTTTAATTGAGCCAATTAATTTTCGTGTTATACTATTCTTACAACATAATTTTATATTAGTTGGTTATTCATAGTAATGAAAATACTATTTAGTATATATCATAGTTAAATTCTGATAAGTTTGAATGATTCTACCATTTTATTGGATATGCACGTGATTGATATGTGGAGAAATAATGAAACTCAAAAAATAGTTAAAATAAGCTTATGATTTCCAAGCAATTCCAGTTTGAACTTGAATTCCCTGAGAGCAGCCATGCACAAAATTTTCAACGTAATTTTAAGTCAGCGATTTGTCACTGACTTGAAGTTATAACTAGGAATTGAACCAAGACTCATTTTAGTGATTTTATAAGCGATTTCCCAACAAATCCACTTAAACCCTGATTCACTGAGAATGAATACGACTTTTTAAAACCATAAACCCTAAATTGCCACATTTATCTATTTCACACTCATATGCCATTGCAACCTTTCATTTAAGAGATCAATTTTTTACTAGATTTAACCTTCCAAAGCTTGATTTTTGTGTATTTAAGTGATTCCCACCTCAATCTCCACACATTCAACCTACAATTTGGTGAGTTTTGATAGTGAAGAGCTACCTAGGGCTTGAGTAAGCGAATTCAAATTTGAATTTGGATAAGTGTTCTAAAGAAGAGTTTAGAGTTCCAATCGTGAAATAATCACTTTCAAGAAGGTAATCAAAGAAGCCCATAACCTCTTATTGATTAAATTTTGGGTTTTTATCGATTTTATATTTTTAATAGGTTAGAAGCTATGTTTCACATTTTTTACTCTAAATTGATTTTGATATCGAGTTTTTTTTCAATTATAATATTTGTATGGGAGTGGTGTGGGAGTGGTGTGATGATTTGTTTATTGCAATTGAATTTCTAAACTATTTTTCATATATGGCAAACGGATTGAATTTTATACACAAACTACTTTGAGACTAAGTCTCAAATGAGTTTGAGGGTTTTGTGTTTCCCTATAACATGATTTAAATTACTTACGAACGATTATTTTTCTCAATGATGTTTTATCAATAATTTTCATATAAATTTCAAACTCTCAATTCTTAAATGAATTCTCTGATGAATTTCTCCTTTTAGATAGATATGTTGAATTTTACTGAACATTTTTCTTGACAAATTTGGTTTTAAATTGTTTTACATGTTCATTCTCTTATTTGTAATTATCTAAATGGCTAGAAGTGGAAAGGGAAGAGGTTCAAGGGAGGAAAAAGGAAAAGGGAAGTTAGTAGAGAAAATAAAGAACAAATCTAAAGTTTTTCAAATCCAATCTACGTCAATTTCTTTTAACACACTTAGAATTAGACGACAAAGAGAGCCTACTTCACTTTCATCATTTAGCTATATGAATGAGGATGATTATGTAGAAGAGGGGAGGAAGTGGAAGAATTAGAAGAGGAAATATTCGACGGGGAAAAAAATTATATACTTTGGAAGGAAAACTTTGTTAATGAGAAGGCATTTGGAAAAATTTAAGAATAATTTAGAGAAAGATTGGAAGTTGATCCTGGAGATGGGACTCAATATGAAAAAAAGATGAAATACAGGCCTAGGATCCTAGATATCATTGAGGCCATGAACTGGGGACTGTTGACTAGGGACTATAACATCTTAGACCTAGAGGATGTTCCTAATGAGATGGGATGTGATATTCTAGTGGGAGAGTTCTACGCAAATGCATATAGAAGTGATAGTAAAATAGAGTCATAAGTACAATGGATTATTCCACTGCAAGAGTAAATCAGTTTTTTGGTTTATTGAAATTTCACCAAAAATAATATGATGAGTACTCAATGCCTGAATATGCCATTAAGTATCGTTACCACACCAAGACAATTATGGGAGGTTTAGAGGTAATCTATGGTGATGGATTCGTTTTTAATATGGAGGGGTACCCGAAGCACATTACTACCAAATTTTTCAGGAAAGTCACTAAAGCTTGGTGTTATTTCATCAACGCTAGCTTACAGCCTAGCCTGCAATATTATAAGATATTGAACTACAAAGTGGCCTTACTTTACCATATTGTCATGAGATTAGGATATTTGGATGTTGGAAAAATTATCTATGAGTTGATAAGGAGTGTCATCACCATGAGAAGACAACTGACTACCTTAGCCTTTGATGATCAAAGCTTTTTGTAGAGCTAATCAAGTGAACATAGAAGGGATTTATATGGATCTTCTACTAGAGAAAACCATTACAGACAAAGTTATAAAAGGATATGGAGGACTAAATGGTTATGAAGACATTAAGGATGAAAGAGAGAAGGCTGAGATAGCCAAAAGAGAGACAGAAAAGAAAAGGAAAATCAGAGATTACACGAGGAGAATTTTTGAGGAAATGTTGGAATCTAGACATGTCCAAATGTGGAGGAACCAAGTGTGGACTATGGCGGATTATACTTTGAAGAGGCAACATTGGCCTTTATGGATACAATTCTGCACAATGAAGTAACAACTCTAAGAAATCAAGAACTAGCGTTTGAGAACCATATGGCCTTAACAAGGAATATTGAAAGGATGGAGTGAACAATGTCTAGAAGACATAGATGAGAAGGAGGCACAGAGGTTAATGTACCTTCTATACCGATGAGGCTACTTATGACACCCCCAAATTCCAATGCAAATCAGGCATTGCCACGTCGCTGCATACGTCAGTAAGGTGTCACGTCACTACGCTCTTTTCGATGACGGCGCGCGATCTTATCCTTTATCTGAAAATTTAATTAGCCTAACTCGGTGATTTTCGAGTTACTGAGTCACTTAGTTCAAAAAATTACAAGTTATAAGGTTACTACAACTTTATAAGTTAATATTAGTTGATTAATTTAAGCAAAATTCTTAAAACATGCAAACAATAAAACTAGAAGATTTACGCATCAACAAAAAACCTATAGTGTGGCCACCCAGTAAAAATACCTTGCATATCATGCAATTAGCGACGAAATATACAAAATAAATGAATATGCATGTATCAGGTACATAAGTCTTCCCTAAAACCCATAAAATAGTAAATAAATGTATACAACCACCTGCACTAAATTTGGCAGGTTCCTATTGCCTCAAAGATAGTCCCCTAATACCTTTTATCCCTGGCTTGACCGTGAATTTTGATTTTGCAACCATTGTTCAAGCCACGTAGCAAAAACAATAAGGAAAATCTTAATAAGTAAAATCCAGAGAATTTCAACCATAGACAAGATTTTCAATAAAGCGACTACAGTTCATGCTTGTAACTTAAAGGACATGAAATAAATAAATCGCATGAAGATAAGTTGCTACTGAAGCAAATGAACATGAGTGTGGGGTCACTTCACGTCGAATTGAAGGTCGAAGTTGCTAAACCTGAGTGGGCCCTACTAGTGAGTGACTTACACCAGCTCCACACGATTGAATGAGAGCTATTCTGTGGTCGGTAGTTAAATTACTGTCCAATCCATCTCGGGAAGGGGTTGATGACAAAAGTGAACTTACCGCAAATCCTTCCGAGTTGTCTACTACATTTGCGGGAGTAACCTCGACTGTGGTTGCCAACATATGCACAATACTCAAGCAAACTCTAGGGTAGCGAGTCCCGAGTGAGAGGATAAGCCTTGCCTAACCCCATTGATGAGCAACATAACACTCACGGGAAGAGAGTACAACACGGATGGAAATAATTGCAAAAATATCAAATGGAAATAAACAATGCTATAACCCTATTAAGCGTCCTACTTATGCATCAAAGTGAACACCAGAGACCCAACTGTAGTCTCCTAAGTCCCTGGTGTCCAAACATATTATTTTAAATGTTTTAGGGTCAAATTAATTGAGTTTATAAAGTTTGAGCAAAAATAAATATTTTTAGTCTTAATATTTAATGGCGACATGCTTTACAGGTTAAGCGCATGGTGCCAAACCCCCTAAATCTTCTTAAAAACTTAATTTCCTACTATTTTCGAATTTTTATATTTTTCCTAATTTTCTCTAAATTTCTCCATAATTTTATCTTTTTCTTTTTTTTTCTATAATTTATTATATTTTAAAATGTATTTTATTTATTTAAAAAATAATAATATTAAAATATGGGGTTGGGCCCGCCAGAACTAGGCCAAATTTATTGGGCTCGAGACAACTCAAGCCGGTCCAGCGCTTTGCACATAAGCATGCACGCCAGCATGCAAATTCATAAATTCATCATTTTTCAACAAATTTTCCTTTTTTAACACAAAAATCCCATCAAATTGAGATTAAAAAAATTCAAAAATCAAGGTTCTTATTCAAGTATTTCAATTCCAATCAAATAAAAGGGCTCAGATTCTAAAGATGGATTTCAAAAATCTCAATGTTGCATACATTCCAAGTTTATAATCATGAAGATTAAAGGAAGGAAAATTAGGGTTAATGGTTTACCTAGTCTTGATAGCTTGAATTCTTCAAGTTCTTCACCAAATCTCGCTTGAATCACCATTAGGCCCGGGTCGCCCTTGCCATAAATGAGCATTTCCATTGTCCAAACTAGGTCCAGTTAAAAATTTGGACAAGTGTGCCATGCCCTAACCTGTTTTACTTTTAATTTGAGTTGTCCTAATGTCTGAATTTTTTCAATTTTTTTTAAAAATTATTTTACGTTTAAAAGCTTTTTTAATCATTAAAATCATTGTAAATTCCTCATAATATAATCTTGATTAACATAATTTTAAAAAGTAATGTTCAAGTTGTATTTAATATTTCAAATTACAAGACATAATAATGTTTTTAAAAAAATAAAATGCATAATATTGTCTCAAGAAATTTAGCTAAGTCTCAAAATTAAAATAGTACTTATCTATGTAGGTTATATAGTTTCTTTATTTCTATTGTTGTTTTTTGCGAATTATACTATTTATAAAAGTATATTTTCAAAATAAAATAGGTATCTTTTGATATTTGGGCCGGGTCCAGGCTTATAGGGTCTTATCAAGACTTGGCCACAATTTTATTTTGGACACAAAAGTCATGCCTAGACTCGGACTGGATATAAAAATTCTTTGTCCAAACCCATTTTTTCTTGCCAGACAAAAAATTGACACCCTTAATTGGAACCAAAATTTTTATAGTTAGAGATATTAGATCTACTTTCCTCATTAAGAAGCCCATTAATGTCATAGGATTCCATTGGAATTCGCATCTCAACGTGCATCACAGCCCATAAAAATTGTTCAAGTTAAACAAATTTTTGTTTCACTCAGCCTAAGTTCTTATAACTCTAGGAATATCAAAATAAATAGCTTAGTTTTTAGACATCACATTTATTTATCTCCATTATCGACTAAGCTAGAGACTTTTCAGCTCCGTGGCACCTTATACCAATGCGCATCTCGAGGGACACTTCAAGCTCTTATTAAATTTGTATTTTGTTTAATTTAGTAACTTAGGCCTTATTTTGATAAATTATATAAACCTTAGCTTAAGGAAAATTAGTAGTAGTTTTATTAATTCCACCCAACTTTATTTGCCTGACTCTTAATCGTCTCATATCCACGCTACATGCAAACAAAGTTATCCCACACTCTCAACATACACACGCATAACTCGATAATGGAAACTTACTAGTGCGACGCGATTTATAAATAAATAACACATCAAAATAGCACACCATTCACAAAAATAACAACTTTATGTAAACGTTGAGCATGAGGCATTGATCGAGTTTGACATATAAACTAGAATTATAAGTTATTAATCCCTAGTTAGAGTATAATCTCGATTTAATTAATTCAGGCCATCAAGATCTTCTGAAATATAGGGAATTTTATCCCAAGATTTAATCTTAAGGTATTTGCTAAATCAAATATGGATGTCGCATAAACCCGAGTGTTACTTATGTATCCAGAGGCTCAACCCTGACTCAACCTTTTGTTACCTCTAGTATCATAGGGAAATAATTAGGCAGTCTACTCCACAATGCCTCAAATGACGTCCCACAGATCTCGATAAGTAAGTCGGTTGTTAGTATACGACAATGGATACTTTTCCCTTATACAAAAAAAATCTTAATCATGTGCCTTGTGCATAACCACCAACTACTATACTCAAAGTGATTTATTGATTTAGAGGCACAGTGTTGTTCTAGGATGTAGGTACATGTCATGCAATGACATCTCCTCGACCTGCCACTTCTTGTCCATAACCCTGCCTAACTAACATGTCGATTTCATAACCATAGGGAAAGAAATTTTAATAGCCCTACGCCATATAGACCACTATCACTTATGAGGATTTCTAAACATGCCTATGTCTAGAACAACACTACTAGTATGTCGTAAACGACTCTCGATCTATAGACGCTCAGCCCTATCCTACACCTCGTAGATTTTTCACTAGCCTATTGGGTTGTCAAAACTTTAATGATCATCTCTCAAAGTGTTGAGAGTACGTAAGGTTTACCAATCTAAAGAATATGTAGCCTACAAATCCCATTAGGGTAACTTCATCTCTAAGTGTTGTACCGAGACTCAAATGTTCACTAACTCTAACTAGCATAAAATACCTTAACTCTCAAATTTAAATTTCAAATCACTCACCTGAAATCCTTAAAATTCATGCACTATCAATAGTAAATCTTACTCGCGATAGGCTATCTAACCGCCTCAAGAGCTGGCTCTACCATTGCATGAGCATGCTCCTTGATCCATACTGTTAGTGTGAGAGACGGTGCAATCGATGCTCTCGGACATTCCCTATTATAGTGCCCATAGTAATTACATTTTGATCATATAACCTCTTAGCTTCGTCCTAAACCCTTCCCTGTCCAGTGCCTGTCTTATGACCATGGTCATGCTATCTTTAATCCCTATCCCTCTAGTCATGAGTTAATCGCTGGCCCTACGGCTATGCATATCCACTACCTATAGTCTTAGTTGGTTGCGCTGGTATAATGGCATGGGCGCTAATAGCGTGGTGGTTATCATGTCTAGCCCTCTACCTCTTTCTATCTCTCCAATCTCGATTCCTCTTATTCCTCCTATCCCGCCCTGACCATCGGTTGTGTTCTACTACCAAAGGAGCGACATCACATAATAATATGTAAATCTTGTGCGCTAATAACCTTTCATAGATCTCTTGTATGGCCCTAGATTCTGTAGACACCGTAGCACTGACAATCTCTGGCTCAAGTCTGTAGGCAAGATAATATATCCGTAGTTGATCTGTGTCAACCATATTGAATGTGAACTAAAGTAAGTACTGGTATCGCTCCATGTATTACACAACCAGTTGGGTACCTTGTCTCAGATTCAAGGAATTCTCGCTCAACCTCAGTTTTATATATGAAGAGATGTACTAATTGTAAAACACTCGGGGGGAAGTCTGCCCAAGTGGTTAGCTTTCCATGAGTACTAGTGTGAGCCGTCCGCCAAACTGCAGCCTCTCTTCTAAGCATATACCCTGATATCCTAACATGAATACTATCGTGGATCCTCGAAATTCCATGAAATCTCTCGTGCATGAGAACCCACTTCCCTACTATCTTTGGACCTCTTCCTCCATGGAAGTAGCCTGGTTGAAACCTGACAAATTCCTTAATCAACTTCTCCTTAGTTCATAAAGGTGTCTAAAAAATTATCTCCTGTATCGGGGTAAGTGTGGGTGTAGTTGCGAGAGTACCTACCGAGGTTGTAATGGCTTCATATTTATTGACGTCGTTATTTAGATTATTTTCAAACTCAGATGTCAGCTAAGGCGTATGTGGATGCCTCAAATAGGCTAGGATATGCTCGATTTGGCTTAAATAGTTATTTTTCTTCGTTGGGTGGTTATTTGCGATGTTAATTATTATTTAATCATTATTTCATCACATGTGTGAATTTATATTGACATATCATGTTAGGATGTGAGACGGGTGTTCACCTCGAAAAACATATCGATGTGGGTATCAGATAGGCGACGTACGGGCAAACAAAGTTTAGATGAATGTGAAATAGACTAATATAACAATAAACAAGACAAATGTGATATTTAATGACAATGAAATCATAGGCAAAGTAATCATAATCGAGTACATAAAGGCTCGGCGCCCCTTGGGATGAGTGCCATGACGCGGGGCACTCGGTGTCGAGTAGTTGGGAGTAAGTGAGACTACAATTGGGTTACTTATGTGATTGAATACACAACTATATTATTGGTGTACTTAAGTTGGCTATTTAAAAAGAATTAAATTGATTTTCCTATAGTTAGATAGAAATTATTTAAACCATTGATGAACATTGGGATAATCCTAAAATGTGTAAAACTAAGATGTTTAATGTCTTAATTAAGTTATTAATTTGTGTGTGACAGCTTTAATAAGGATCATAAGATCCTCTTCAAGATGCGTGTACATAATTGATTCCATCAAAAACTATAAATACCCCAATAAGTGGCAGTTTGATTAAAAACACAACACAAATACTTGCAAATCCTGAAATTTTGGTTACATTCAAAAAAGATTTATGAGCTCAAATAGTGATTTAGGACTCAAATTCTTGAAGATCAAGGACTACAATCAAGGTAATTCACTCCCCCTCCATCAATTTCATCTTTTTGAATATATTTTTCCATAAAATAAGATTTTAAAATTTGGGATTTTTAATGGTTATTTTTGGTTGTTGATGTTGTTGTTTTTATTGTTGTTTTGTTGTTGATTAAAAAAACTGAAAAGAATGAAGTGATGATGATGATGATGATGATGATGAAGGAATACTTGCCTAGTTGGATTGAACATTCTGAGGAGGATGCAAATACATAATAAATCGAATTAATTATAAAAATATATAAATATTGCAAAAAACTACAAAAAATCCAAAATTAATCAAAGAAAATATAATAAATTGGGAACAACGTAGAACATTGGATATCGAGAATTTCTCGGGCGTTTGGTACCCTAGCTTAACTCGAAAAATGTGTCACAACTAAAAATTTGAAATAAAATTCTAATTTTTAGCATTGTATCAATAATTTAATTTAATGTGGCTATAAATCAATTAAAATGATGTACTTTAACTTCAGGGGACTAAAGGGATCATAGCTCGGGTACCGGAAGCTAGGCAGGGTTTGATTCGAGAGTCCGGGGAAGTCAAAGCACTCGTATTGAGGTTTGTAAAATCCAATGGAACACCACTTAAGTATTTACTAGCTTTCATTATTGTTTTACTCTATCTTATTTAGTGTATTCCTGATTCTATTCTTTATTTACTTATGTTAACTATGTTCATGTCACTTTGAATGGTTGGTTGAGTTTACTCCTACCGGATGTTTAGTTATGTGTATATGGCAAGCTGGACCATAACACATATATCAGGAGTCCTTGATGAATAATGGACCGAGCTTCTTTAACAGTAAATGTATTGGTGCATCGTGGGTTAATGTCGACCACTAAGAGGGACCAGGTGATGGGCTAGTTAGGTACACCCACTAGTGGGATTTTGGGGAGGGTATCTGAACTATGGTATAGTCTGACTAGGATGGGCATACATGTTTGTGCTTTATTTTCATTAACACATGCGATGACTCCATTTACAGTTGCATGTTTATATTTTGCATATTTATTTAATAGTATTTATTGAAATTCCTTTATTTTATCATATGAATGTTTAGTGAATTTCCTTTAGATTCTACCCATTGGACTCGTCATCTGTTTTGTTGACATGGTTGAATGCAGATCTTCTGCAAGTAAGGATAAGGGGGTTCTTGGTGATTATCTCTAAGCTCACCCACTCTTCGACACGCTACTCGTACATGTTTATTTACATGTTTTGTTATATATTTTGGATTAATAGGATACGTAAGAGACAAATGTACTTGTATATATTTACTTTTGCCACCTAATATAAGGTGTACTCAATTCTAGGTTTTCCACATTAGGAATGATGCTCTATATGACTTGAAAGTTAACGAAAAAAATCTATGTTTATGTTTATTTTAAGACTTCTGCTATAAATTATTAATTATCTACTTGCAACTTTGCAAAACACAAATGACACTTGTAATTTAATGTATATCTCAAATAAATAGCAAATATTATAAAGAATACGATGAATAACAAACACATCGAGGAGTGTTGATGTGGCATTGATGTCGGTAGGGCTATGGGACCCACGTAGTAGCTTGTTTGGCCGACTTAGGGCGTGGGGTCACTACAGGTGCAGTTACTCTCGTAGGGATCTCTGTGATAGAAGTCAACGGGTAATCTTAACTTGAATCTCAACACTCACCGTCGTGACACAAGTCTCCTGGACAATTAGGCAACTATTGTCTCTGAGGTAGTCGGTGCACACAAGGCTAAAAGTGTCATAATAACCCTAGATTATGTGTGTATAATCTCTATCGGTGATAATAGGATCTAGACTAATGGTTTGAGTTGGGTCACTAGTATGACCTTCATCAATAGCGGGCAAAGTCAGTTGTCAGTCATTGTCGTACTGCAATGTTGAAAACATTTCTAAATCAGCCTCAAATACGCATTGATATATTATTATAATAAAAATATAATGCATAAGCCCGGTACTACCCATCTCACGTTCGCTTCGTAACTACGGTTATAAGTCATAATCTTTGGATTTCCATATCTAAGTTTGTGTGTAAAGTGTTATTCAAGTTCCTTAAAGTTTTCCATAGGTTTCCTTGAACGTATGCTCTTATACCAACTATGACAGTCCCAAATGCTAATGCAAATCAGGGACCGCTACATCGCCGAACACATCACTAAGATGCCACGTCACTTCGTGCTTATCGATGACATCATGTGAGCTTATCCTTTATCAAAAACTTTAGGTAGCCTAACTCAGTGACTTTCAAGTTATTAAGTCACTTAGTTCAAAAACTTACAATTTAGATGGTTACATCAACTTGATTAGTTAATATCAGTTGATTAATTTAAGTGGAAGTCCTAAAACATGAATATAATAAATTTAAAAGATTTATGCATCAACAAACAACCTATATTGTGGAAACCCAACAAAAATACCCTTCATATCATGTAAGTAGTGAAAATAATATACAAAAGAAATTAATATGAATGTATCGGGTACATAAGTCCTCCCCAAAATTGATAAAACAATAAATATATATATATATATATAACCACCTACACAAAATCTGGCATGGTCCTGCTGCCTTAGAGATAGTCACCTACTACCTCCTTTCCCCGGCTCAATTGTAGATCTTTAATTTGCAATCGTTATCATTGCCACATAGCAAAACCAATAAGGGAAATCCCAATACCTAAAATCTAGAGACTTTTGGCCAATATTCCAGATTTTTAATAAAGTGGCTACAATTCATGCTTGTAATTTAAAGGATATGAAATAAGTAAATCGCATTAAGAAAAGTCACAAATGAAGCAAAAGAACATAAGTGTGGGGTGACATCGTGGTGAATCAGGGGTCAAAGTCACTAAACCTAGTGGGCCCTACTGGTGAGTGACTTACACTTGCTCCACACGATCGAATGAAAGTTATTCGGTAGTCAGTAGTTAAACTACCGTCTAATCCCTCTCAGAAAAATGTCAATAATGGGAGTAAACTCACCACTACTCTTTCCAAACCATCTACTACATTTGAGAGAGCAACATCGACAGCAGTTTCAAACATATGCACATTACTCTAGCAAACTCCAGGGGAGCAAGACCCGAGTGCTAAGATATGCCATGCTCGACCCTATCGAAGAGCAACACAAAACTTACGGGAGGAGAGTATAATGTGGATGGAAATAATAGCATAAATATCAAATGGAAATAAATAGTGTTATAAATGAGTGCAAGCCGAAATTTTAATGGTTTTATAAACCTCAAGTGATCATAAATAACCCTTTGATGTGTCCTGCTCACACCTCGAAATGCACACCAACACACGACTGTAGTCTCCTAAGTCTCTGATGTCCAAAAATATTATGTAAACATTTTAGGGTAAATTAATGGAGTTTATAATGTGTGATTAAAAATAAATATTTTTAGTATAAATATTTAATAGTGGCATGCTTTACGAGTTACACACCCGATGCTAAACCTTCAAAGTCTACCAAAAAACTTTATTTCCTACTTTTTCAGATTTTTTATATTTTCTCCAATTTTCTCAGAATTGTTTCATAATTTTTATCTATTTTCTCATTATCTATAATTTATTGTATTTTACAATGTATTTTATTTAGTTTTTAAAAAATTAATATCAAATATGGGGTTTGGCCCACCTGAATTGGGCCCGGTTCATTTGGGCTCAAGCTAACTTAGCTTGGCTTGACGCTTCGAATGCACGCACGCAGGCCCACCCTATAGATGAATTCGTCTTTTTTTCAAGAGACAAATTTGTTTTTAGAAGTCCAAAGTTCCAAACTTTTCTCTTTTTTTGTTTTTTTTTAACTAACAACAACAACTAATTAACAACAACAACAACAACTAAACAACAACATCATCATCAAGGACAATTTATTATATAAATTCATAAATTCATCATTTTTCAACAAATTTTCCTTCTTGAACGCAAAAATCCATTAAATTGAGATCAACAACAAAATTTCAAAATTAAGGTTTTATTCATGAATTTCAACCCCAAAAAAATAAATGGGTCTAAATTCTAAAAGGGATTTTAAAAATCTCAATGTTGCATACACTCCAAGTTCATTATCATGAAGATTAAAGAAAGGAAAACTAGGGTTAATGGTTTACCTAGTTTTATTGTTTGAATTCTTCAAGTTCTTCACCTAATCTCTCTTGAATCACCAGTAAGCCCCTTCAATTCTCCATGAATTTCAGCCACTTGTGCCTCTCTTGAGAAAAATTTCTCCAAATTTTTCTTTCTTTTGCATGAATCCACATTTTTATAGTTGTAGAGATAAGATTTATACCCCTCATCAAGCTTTTGTTTTAGATGACAAGATCTATCTATGGCTTAGATTGAATCTATTAATGCACCTTAGAAGCCCACTAATTTCCTAGGATTACTTTGGAATGTGCATCTCAAGGTGCATCAAAACCCATAAAAATGTTCTACTTATACATAATTTTTTATTTCACTTAGCCTAAGTTTTTATAACTTCAGGCATATCAAAATAAATAGCTTGGCTTGTAGACATCACATTTATGTATCTCCATTATCGAATATGCTACCGATTCTTGGCTCTTTGGCGCCTCTGGTCAATGCGCATCTCGAGGCACACTTCAAGATTATATTAAATTTTTATTTTGTTTAATTTAGTAACTTAGGCCTTATTTTCAATAAATTATATAAACCTTAGCTTATGAAAAATTAGTAGTAGTTTTACTAGTTCAACCCAGCTTTTATTTGCGCAAGTCCTAACCATATTATACATGCTTTATGCGCAGTTATCCCATGGTCTCAATAGACACACACAATGCGATAATGGAAACTAACTAGTGCAACAACATTTATAAATAAATAATATATCAGAATGGCACGTATCACACAAAAATAACAAACTTAACGTCAACTTTGAGCATGAAAAGTCGATCGAGTTTAACACGTCGACTAGAGTTTCAGGTTGCTAATCCCTAATTAGAGTATAATCTCGATTGTCAGGTCAGTACTACCACTTCAATGACCCTGCTGCCAATTACCAGACCTAGACAATTGATCCACTGGAGGATGATGATAATGCCAGTTCCGAACGATGAACATTGTATATTGAGTTTGAGGTGTTCTATGTAACTTTGGTAATGATAATATTGTGTATTTATGGTGGTGCTATACTATGTATTCTATAATAGGTGATTTGATATATTTGTTATACAAATGGTGATGTTTATTCTAATTTTTATGCACTCCATTTGGCAACAATTCTATATTGAGTTTATTTTTATATTGATTGTCCAACTTATGATTATATCAATTTCTTTATACTTCATGTGGTATGTTTATTTTGTTTGAAATCCAAATTCATTTTTTAAGCCACTATTTCCTTTCTATATTTCAGACAAGGTAATATATTTTTAAATAGAAGTAATATTTTTATTACCCATGTTAAATATATGATAGAAAGAATCAATTTTTATACCTTTTTTTATTAACTTTACTAGTTGATGTATACACCACATTTGATTCCTTATATTAGTCATGAGAATGGGTAAAATATCAAAACAATAGTGGAACATCAATAAGACACATTATTAAAGTCTTGATGTGCAAAAGCTATTGATTAAATATTTTTATAGAATATATATATAAATCTATGATGCCAAAATTAAAAGAAAAAATGTGTTAGAATCTGATGAATTTCTATAAGTTAGAAAGAATAATTTTTTCAACTTTAGTGAATAGTCAAAAGTTTTAACAAGAGCTTACTATCATATAGAGAGTCCTATAGATTCCTTACGAAATGGAGCAGGGAATATATAGTGGAAAAAATGTGAGAATGTCTATAAGAAATGGAGCAGGGACTCAAAAGCAGAAGCAAAAGAAATATATGATAAAGAAATAATTATGATGAATTAGAAAAGAATGAGATATGAAATAGATGGATGTTCTTAAATTCTTCAAAGAAAAGTTTGAGCTCGAGTGCCTAAAACTAGAGTTAAGTTAAGTATTTCTTAATATAACACGTTTTAAAATGACATGTTCATTGGTATCTTGGCATGTGATATCCGAGAATTTTACACACTAAATTAAGTGAATAATTAAGTATTTTCATATTTTTATTGGGATTTTAAGTATTTGAGATGGGGCCCACATGTTACGAACTAGAGATCATAAATTTAAAATATTATTTTTATGTGTCGCGTGCCTATTTGATATATCATAAACTATCTCGATGCGAAACAAGATCAAGTTGAAGTGTATAAGTGATATATGTGAGTTTCGGAGCGCGTTGTGAATATTTCTGTATTTTTGAATAAATTGGACCTAAAAATAAGAGATAATCATAATATAAAATAGAATAATTAATAAATTGGTGGACACTTAGTGACATGCGGGATCAAGGGTGACACACATGGGATGTACAATAGTATGCAAGCTAGGGGGTGGGCGTTTGCGCGTGGCGAATTTATAACCAAAAAAATATTAGGTGTATATATAGAATAAATATAAATATGTATACAAAATGAAATCCTATAGTTTAAATCAAATAAAAGTATACATCAAGAAGGTGAATAGTTGAATGTTTGATGTTAAAGGGATTGTCTATGCCTCGAGATACGTGCAACCACATATCAATAATAATCAATGCTTATGTGTAGGCAAGTGTTAAAATTCAGTGCCATACTAAGGAAAGTGAGTTTATTTCATGTTCATTAGATCATCCTCGAGATTCATGTGTGTAAATATTGAGAAAAGTTATATTTATCACATTTAAGTCAGTGATGAGTTGGTTGACAGTCACAAAGATTGACCTTCAGATACACATCATGTATCTTGAGGAAAAATTAAAAAATAGAATGAAAATGAACCATTAGATATGCCTCGAGATTTGTGCAATATGAATCTCTATGAAAATGAATACATATCTCCTAATACCACACCATCTCTGTTGTTTCGAAACCAAGTGACATGGAATAAAAGAGCGAGAGACACAGAGAGATTGAGAGAAGCCATGAGGGAAATCTGAAAACAACGAAGAGGCGATGAGGAGGTTAAGATGTTGATATGTTGCTGTCATTGAGTTGTGGTAGTTGTTGTTCTTAATCCCGTTGTGTTATTAATGTCGTTTTCCTTATGTTGTTGACGTGCGTTAATGGTGGGTAGGAGTTGGAATGGGAGACTTTGCCATCCAAGGAAAGAGACGAATGGGGTCGTCTCCTCTCCTAAACTTGCATGGGGTTGGGGCCAAACCCCAACCCAATGGAAAAAATAGCAAAGAAAAAAACAAAAGAAGTTGATTTGCTATTGAAGTAGAGGAATAGAGGATTAGGAAGAAAATCGGGGTTTGATTCATAGACCGAACCGAACTGCATCTGGTTCAAGTGTCAAACCTCAATTAAAAAAAAAAAGAAAAAAAATGCTATAAATACGAAAAAATTTCAGCAAATGGGAATAAAATTAGAAAAATTATATTTTTAGACAAATTAATGAAATTTTAGATTTTTATGAAAAAACGAGATTTCAAAATTTTTTTGAGGATTTATACTGGAGTATTCCTCGTAATGCGTGTTACGGTACTCAAAAATGTTTGAGATTTTAAAAATTATTTATAAGCCTTGTCAAGGTTAATTTTTTATTCCAATCACAATTTGTGATCTAAATTAGGATCTAGTCTGAGGAGTTCATTTGGAAAGATTCCAGGTTTTTATAGCTTAAGAATACTAAAACAACTCAAAATATTTGTCGAAACCTATAGAAATGAATAGTGAACATATCCAGATTTCTCAATGATTTTAGGTAACATCAAGGATTCCAAAACTACTTAGAACAAAGCATGGGGAATAGGTTCAAAGTACATGAAAATCAGGCAAACATTTTGTATGGTTTCATAACTAAATTAACGTTGGTTTCCTAGTAAGTAAACCCTACAATCATCTTTACTATTCATTGAATGTCTTTGTTCATGTAATTGCATCATAGTCTGTATTGCATTTCATCATTCTTGGTCATGAATATACAAAGATAGTGAGGGGGATAAGCATATTTTGGATTCTAGTTTGCTTGAAACTAAGTTTCAATCCTACATTGTCATCATCTAGTGAGACTAGCGGAGTCTTACACCGATCAGTTATCTTTGCATTTCACTACTCTTAATATTATCTCTATACTATTTTTGGAAGTCGACACAAGATTATAGTCTGGAGACATAAACATAGTGGATCTCTTAATATAACTTATTGTTTATTTGGAAATGCAATTACATGTCTCCATGTATCAGACTAACAATTGCAGGAGTACATATTAATGCAGGAATCCACTTACCTAACATCTTGAAGTTATTTTTTATAGTATCAGATTATATATGAAAACAATGGATGAACAAATAATACTCGAAGATCGTGATGATTGTTTTTCAAATCTAAAGTACATTCTTATTTTAAATTGTTTAAGTTTATTGTTTTGGGATTCTTGGGGTGAGTGTATGATGCAAAGTTTCATTAAATGGTTATAAGAGTCTCCTAAAGTAGTTTAAAATACGTTGAGAGGTTTACGTTTCAATTGGGGTCTATTTAAGATATTAAAGTTATGATTAAGCTATCAGATACTAAGCTTATAAATTTGAATTTGATATATATTATGAATTCCGGGAAGTTATGAGTCCTTCTAGGCTTCTCCCCATTCTGTTGTCTATTACGTAAATTTTCTGGCAGGCCACTTTTAAGATACATGCTGTCAAAATTTTTATAAGGAGAATAATCCGTATAATTTTCCAATTTGCTCCAGTTAAACACATCATGAATTTGTTGGGCTTTGGGGTTCATATGCAACCAAAAATTCAAAACAATTTTGAAAAATCCAACAAGATCAAAAATAAAATCCATTAAAATAAACTACAAAAGTTAACTATACCTTAATTCATGATTTTATTCTCAGATTATTTGCATTCCAAGATGTTCAAGTACGTGTCTTTTATAAAAAATCCGCCATGAACAGTGACCACAATTTGGAGTGCTAGCCCTAAGAGAGATAGAAAATATTTTTCTTTTTCTCCTAAAATATAGAGAACTCTAAATTTTCCTGAAATGAGATCTCCTACATTTTTAGTGTTTCAACTTCTATTTTTGTGTTTAGATAAGCCCACTTAAACAACCAATTCGTAATACAACTATTGTATTTAGGTAATTTAAGCAAATTATATAAATTCCCCTATAAACAAGTTACCATATAACAAATTATAAGGGTTTTCGTGTCACGAATTTTATCATATAAAATTCGTTACTCAGGACCAATTGAAATTGTGGAAAGCCATTTTTTGTGTACGATTCAATAGGTTCATGCGTCGTTGGTAGTGAACCAAAACAATTTTGGTACACAAGTCATAAGCAGTCTCTAACAAGGCATTATAACTAACAAAGTAGCATGAATATCAAAATCAATACAACCCAAAGAATAACATATATTATATCTTTTTGTCGTGCAATATCCTTTGATTAAACATAAAGCACGAAAAGTCACCCTTAATGTTCAATCATACTAGTCTCGATCTTTAGCTAGACTGAAAACATCTAAATGACATTGATCGTATTAAGTCACTTGGACTTGGCCATTTAACAGTCTAACCTATCGAGCAATCTACTGATATCTCTCTCTATACGAGAGGGACAAATTTTATCTTGATTACGCACCTTCACATATTATTCATATGGTAACCAATCATAATTTTTATAATAATCTAGTTAAAGACAACGTTTAAATGTGTCAAATTACTATGCTCATAATATTGAATTTTATGGTAATCTCGAGTTGAAGGACTTAATTATATACCTATCATAAGTAACAAATATGACTTAATAAGGTGGTGTTTTCATAGCGGGTCGGTCCAATACCTTGTTCTTGCACAAGTACTCATGATCTTGATTCATATCCTTATATGCATGATCATCATATGACCATTACTTAAGATTCACACTAGTCTTAATTCATTATAGTTTCGAGTATAATGACTTATTATGGACATTTACGATATTTCAACAAATACCCATGAATCTTACTATAAGGTAAACATGCTATCACTTATAGTAAAATAGCAAATGAAAACCTCAATTCTTTTAACTAAAATTATAATAAACAATGTTTGTAGATTGACCAAGGGTATACACCCCAACATAATTTAGTTTCAAAAAGGATAAATTATGATTTCGAGCATTATTAAGGATTAAAATAAAGATTATTTAAAGGTCAAAGTTAAAAGAATAGATTAGACTTACTAGATTATCACAGAAACAAAAAAATTTAGGTCGGCCAGTCATCTTTATGACGAGGGTGTTGACAACTTGGTATCATGGCTTAGTTTTGGCTCAATTTGAGGATAAACTCTGGTTGAGAGCCATAGAATGATTGAGCACGACTAGTTGGGAAGTGACTGTAAGCTCGGGGTATTTAAATTATTGTGTTATATTTGTGTTGTATTTATGTATTATCAGTAGATATGCGAAAGAAATTTTATTCTCCTTGTCCGTTTAATACTTAACTTGTAAGATTAGAAACAAATAATTAACGATAAAATGTACTTATGAAACGAAGCTGAGCGTAAATGGATGTGAAATAACTTGCGAAGTTCGAATTCACAAAAGTGTTGTAAATAGTTTGGTACTAGTACTACTGAATATCAGTTATGAAATCAATAAGATATTGGTAGAATAAGAAATTTAGATGATTCAGAACATAAGAACTGAACATGAATTTCTTGAAAATTGAAAATACCAAACTACTACAATTTTTAAACTCTCAGGAAAACATTAAAATAGACTTAAATTAAGTGTCAAACGATTGAGAATCATATTTGAAAAATGAAAATGGTATTGAGACTTTTGGGAAGCACAAGATATTGATTATCTGATTTCAAAATTTGGTTGGTACTGGTTGCACGATTAACCACGAAAGACATATTCTATGAGGTATTGGTTTGATTTATAACTAACTAAGAGTTTTTTTCAAAATAGTCTCAACGAAAAGAAAAAAAGGGAACACATGGTTTTGAAAGTAGAAATCTATTAGGCAAACGTAACTTGTCTGAAAAATTACAATGGGATTGTGATAAAACTAATCTAGTTGTTTAAGTCAATTTCTACAAAAATAAAATACTTTGGAGTAAAGTATTGTCTCCTTTTCGAAACAAAACACAAAGTGAATTATGAAATAGAACCACAATTGAAAATAATCAAACGACTTCTAAAAAGATGTACAACCACTTTTGATTTTATATTACTCAAATTACTTATTCATAAGCAACATTGAGTATAATAGTACCATGAGTCGAATAAAGAAATGATAAGACACATGGAAAACACAAGTTAGAAATAATCTTTGTTAACACCTGATTAGGTGTTGTTATAGCATAAAGATCAACGAAATCCTTAACATGAAAATGAAAGATGGTTTGATAAGATCAACGTGTTACAATTAAGATACTGGGTAAATGATCTAATAATAGCTTAGATTAGCTATTAACCTTGAACAAGAGTGATTGTGTTTTGAGATTCAAAGTACCCAATAACACTTCTAATCAAACACGTTACGATGCCTATCACTACAACTTAAAAAATAATAAATGAAGAGATAAACCTATTGATTGAAAATCAGTAACCAATTTGTATAGGACATCAGTATGAGCTCCTATATTGCGAGAATTTTCATGCATATGAATTAAAGTATTGAAAAGTATCCCTTAAGAGTTTTAGTAGTCATTAAGTTAATCAAGGTATTAGAAATTCAATTTCTTCTATCTCTTTAGTTGAACAATAATGGACTAAAATTCATGTTTCACCTAATTCCAAGACAACTAAGGCATGACACTTTGAATTAGGTTATTTAGGTAGGTACCTTTTTACCAATTACATCATATGTAACTTTTAGGTTTTTTTATGAGATTATGACATCTTACGTCTTATAATGTCTTCCTATAACCCAAAATCGTTTTGTGTAATTTGAGAATTTCATAAACTAGATTAAGCAATTTAATTAAGTGAATTCAGATTTTAATTAGAGTTTAAGTATCCAGGGTGGAACCCACACATTACAGATTTGAGATCATAAAATAAATATTATTTTTAGTGCGTCGCTAACCTATTTAATGTATTACACATTATTTCGATGTGAAATAGGGTTAAGTAGGGGTATAGACACGGTGTCTGCGTGTTTTAAAGTGCATTGTGTACTTTTCTCCAATTTTGGTAAAATTAGGATATTTTTCAAGGCTTAATTGGAGCTTACAAACAAAAGATAATCATGAAATTAATTAGGAAAAAGTAAAAAACCTAAAAGGGCATTTGGTTTTTATTGAAAAATATAAAAATAGAGGGGTAAGAGTAAATTCGTTACCCTTCACATTAAATGAAACAAAACAACGGGGGTTTGTTCCCTATTTCGATTCTCTTCTCCTAACCGAAATATCTGTGCTCTTCTTTCACGCTCGGGCTCTCTCGTCTTTTCACTCACAACTCCCTCTCATCACTACCTCCAAAGTCTCTATGTTCCTACTTCATGGAAGAATGCTGAATGGTGTAAGTGGTTTTAAATTACTTCAAGGTGAGGGATTTTATTATTGATTCAATTAACGTTAATAAATTGTTGTTTTGTGATGGTAATAGATATAATTTGAATGGTTAGATGCATTTTAATATGTTTTATCGATTTGGAAGTGAATACAATTAAATTGGACAATTTCAATTTAGTTGATGAATCAATAGTCAGAAAATTCCGTTCTTCAGCTCTGTTGAGACAGAAAAAGTTGGGTATTGTTAATTTCTTTAATTCTTGGTATTTGGTGATGATCTTTGGTGGATTGGTATTTCATATAACCTAATTTCATCTGAGATTTTCAATTTTAAAGTTGGGTAAACGTATGCGCGGTTTCGGAAATTTGAATAAGAGGTAGAGCCTTACTTTTGAACAGTTCAACAGTCCCAAAATTTGGCCAAGTATAAAATCTGCTTGCAAGTAAGCGAGTTGGGTCGATAAGATGAGGTATCAAATGTTATTCAAATTATATATAGGTTTAAGCTTATTTTAGTCATTGTCTATCATAATTTATATAATGAAAGTGAAAAAGTATGCAAAGGTAGCCTGCAAGCAACCGTAAGCCACTGTCAAAATCGTAAACAATTCTGACAGTTGCGAGTAGCCATGTTTGATGGATGATAAAAAGGCCTTATGGACGTCCAAAATACATGTGAATAGGTTCGTTTGAATCTTAGTATATCATATTTCAATGTTTACTATGGTTTGTAGTGAAATGCATTGGTTAGGAGGTTTAAATTCAACGTTGAACATAGTGTGTGTCACTTTTGAAAAATCTAGAGTGCCTATAATTTGACTAAGTGTTGAAGGCTTATTTCGGGGTAGATTTGTCTTGCAATATGAATGAGAGACTCATATAAACATGGTAATGCAATGTTTAGGTGTTCTCAAAGATTTTATATAGTCATTAAAGCTTGTTAAGGGATTTAGTTGTTGTTGTAACTCGAAATATAAATTTGTAGTATTAAAATGGAGTTTTAGCTCTAAAATAGAATTTTATGATTTGGTAGGAATTACGAAAGTTCGTGAAAGCTGAGAAACGTTGTGTGCAGCTTCGTGACCAACTTTAAGTTGGTTTGGTTTTAAGTAAACCCTACATTATTCTTTACAATTTTTGGAATTATCTTTATACTTGCATTTGTGTTTAGTCAGAATTGCATTTCGCATCATTTTTGGTCATGCATACATGGTATGCAGATAGAGTTTCCCCTCATTTGATCATAAGAGTGTGAAATGCTCCACTCTATACTACACGTATTGCAGGCATCTAAAGCGTGTAATGTCGACTACGATAAAGCATGCATTGAACTCGTATGATTGTTCTAGGTTCATCGTGAGTGCGCTCACTTGTTATGATGTTTGAATAGGAAATGAGGGATCCATGTTGTTATATAAATTTTTTGTTAATTGAAAATATGATTAAATGTCTCCATGTAATTGGACTAACATTAGAAGGAGTACAAAGCAGTGTAGGAGTTTACTTGGCATCTTCGAGTTCTTTTGATGATGTCAGGTTCTATGTGAGGATTGGGAATAATGAATATGACTTGAAAACCTTGGTGAATGTTTTCATGTTTTGAAAGTTTAATTCTCTCGTTGTATTTATGGTATATATTATTATTATTTTGGGTTTTGGAGTGACCGTAGGTGATAAAATACTCTCAAATAGGTTACGTGTGTCTCCTAAATTAGTTTGAAGTAAGTTAAGAGGTTTTTTATTCACTTTCAATTTATTTTTAGTTTGTTAAGTAGAAAATAAGGTACCGCAGACTTAAAGTTAGTTTAGAAACTCAAATTTTATTTATATTGTGAACTGCGGGGAGTTGTGAGTCCTTTTAGGCTTCTCCCCATTCTGTTTTCTATTAGGTAAATTTTTAGGCATACCACTTTTAGGGGAGGTGATTTTGAGATTTTTACAAAATATGGATATGAATTCCTAATTTGCTCCAATTAAATAAATCATGAGTTGAGTTTGATTGATGATATAAATTTTATTTTAGAACACTATTAAGGATTAAAATAAAAATTATTTTGAGGTAGAAGTTAATTGAATGGATGAAATGCCTAATTAGGGAAATTAGGCTAAGTCAAGACTTAGTGAAATGGACCTTGAAAGACTTGGTATCAAAGCTATAGTTAAGCTCAATCAAGGAAATGATAATGAAGGTGAGTTTAAGATTGGGTCGATTGGGAAGTTAGGGTTGCGGTTCTTGGATTACATTAAGTTGCATGAACTGAAGTGATGGTCTTAAGGAATAAGGTTTGGTAATGAGATCGCGATTAGTAGGGAAGTGACTATGAGTGGGGATACTTTGTTATTGTGATATGTTTATCGTATATTATTGTATTATCATTAGATATGCGAAAAGAAGTGTATTCTTTTTGTCTGTTCGATACTTAACTCGCGAGATATGATGACTAAGAGTAGAAACAGACAAATAAAAGAGAATATACTTATGAAAACTGAAACTAGGAGTAAATGGAGGTGAAATAGACTTGTGAAGTCTGAATTCACAAAGGTGTTGTAATTAATCTGGTACTAATATAAATGATGGGACTTATAAATTACAAAACCAATAAGAAATTGGTTTAAGGGGAAGTTCAAATGATTCAGGAACATATTAACTAAATATGGATTTCTTGGAAATCAAAAGTATCGAACTATTGTAATTATAAAATGCTCATTAAAGAACCAAAATAGACTTAAAATAAGTCTCAAACAATTAAAAATCGTTTGTAAACATGAAAAAAAAATGAAATTGAGACTTTTGGAAAGCACAATATATGAATATCTTAAGTTTAAAATTAGGTTAGTACCAGTTGAGCTGGTAACTCGAGAAGACTTATTCTAGAAAGCATTGGTTTAACTTATAACAAAATGCGAGATACTTTCAAAAATAGTCTCAATAACATAAAACAAGATATGTGATTTTAAAAATAAAAATTGATTAGGAAAATTGAATCTTGACTTGAAAACCATAACGGGATTGTGATAAGTCCAATTAAGTTGTCTAAGTTGGTTTCTGCAAAGTAAAATACTTTAAAGCAAAGTATTGTCTCCTTTCCGAAAGAAAATACAAAATGAATGGAAATGAGTTAGGAATGATTTTTGTTAACATTGAATTAGGTGTTGTCACGAAACAAAAATCGATGGAACTTCTAACTTGAAAATGAAAAGTTATTGATGAGATCAATGTGTTAGAAGTTGAGATTGGGTAAAACAGTATGAAAATTGCTAGGATTGGCTATTAATGAAACATAAGTAGGAAGTTGGTTTGAAATCCTATATCATAAAAAAATTGATGGATTGAAACAGTAAATTAAAAAAATTGAAGAGATTGACGTCTTGATTGAGTATCAATAAATTATACTTATAGGAAGTTGGTTTGAACTCCTATATCGTAAGAAGAATTTCCATTACTATGATTTAAAGGATTGAAACAATATCCTTTAAGAGTTTGATTAGTTGTTTAGTTGATCAATATTTTAGAAATTCAAATTCTTCTATCTCTTCAGTTGAATTTTAATGAAAAGTTTAATTAATCAAATGAAATTTGATGAATAGTAAAACACAAAATTATCTTACATAATCTCTTGAAAGTACATAAATTCTTTTTAAGAAAAAAAAAATTTGGGAAACTTGAGACTAATGGAAACAAATTAAGGCAATAGTGCACAGTAAAACTGTTTGGGTTGTAAAATTTCTCTGTTTCGAATAAAGGTTAGCCAAAGGAGACTTCGAATCATTGAATGAGCATAAGAAGTCATATTATCCTTAACTAAGGTTTCAAAAGAGAAAAGACATAAATTTCCTTTTTAAGTCAAGACTAAAGAGCTCTAAGTGACCTAGTTGTTGACTGAAAGTCGCTAAAAGTTTATCAAGGGACCAAGATTGAGATTAATATGAGAATAACATAGATTTACAAAAACTAAACGTAATAGACTTTGTGTATAAAATAAATTGAGATGTACAGATGACTTGTGACTGATTGAAGTGAGGCGAATGGACTTCTTTAGTCAAGTCCACACATTAGAGTAGTTGTGCATAACTAAGAGTTTGAGTAACTCCATTTTATAATCATGATCCGTTCACAACGTAGAAGACTAGTGTGAGGGCCCCACCTATCTTTGAATAACCAAATAAATTGGTGACAGTCGAAATAAAAAATTCTATAAAGTTTCGTTGGAGTCAATTGGAAGGTTAAGTATGGGCATATAAATGGTCAATAAATTCTCACATAAGCATGAAAGTGGAAATTTCAGGCGAACGAGTCCTAACAAAACTTAAGATATCAAACTATAAGTTGGAAGGAACATAACATATCTTCACCAAGATCTAACAAGGAATCAAAATTCAAAAGTTGAAAATGTTGAAACAAAGTAGTATAAAACTGATATCAGTAAATACGTTGTATATTTGTTCAAATGTAGTACTATAACACGTAATTAGTTAGTGGTCAAATTTAAAGCACTAGTTTTTCTAAATTGGAATTTATGTAAGATACATGTATGACGGTGAAGATGCAAATAATATGAAACGAAACGTACAATTTACAGCTCAGTTAGTAAGTATTATTCGTATTTCTTGAAAATATTGCATAGTGGGCAATGTATCTTATTTGGTACGTCCGAAGAATTTAATATTCTTCCATTCTATTAAGTATAAGGGAAAAAGAAAACAAATTTATAAACTTGTATGCGACACAAGATAAAAGTTATACTATAAGACTATAATCATCGAATATGTTGATATCTCTATTCAAAAATGTATGTCTATAAAAGTTATGGGTAACTATCTATTTAGGTAATCAGAGAAGTTTGGTGAACAGTAATGATCAAGTTGATGGTAAATCTAAAAAATTGAAGAAATAACGAAAATCGAAGAAGTTATTAAGTCAAAAAAAAATGATTGACAGTTAAATGAATGAAATGAGGTTCTTGGTGAACTCATGAAAAGAGAATGATTTGATGAAGTTAGAATATTCGTTAATTTTTTTAATTAGTCAAAGAAAAAGTTAAGTGAGTTGGCTGATGAGTTGGAATTGGTAATTGCTTTCAAGTCCACAGTATAAACAATATTGTGAGTAGACATGTAGAGAATGAGTAAGGGTTGCATGACATGTCATATTTCATTTTCTGACCGGATTGTGATTTGATATCTTTTGTTATGGGATGATAGATGTAATTCAAGACCTACAATATTGGGATGACTGGTGTACTGCCAGGTTTATGTTGAGAAATGTTGGATCAGATAGACACCCAACTTTACTTAGTATCTAATATTCTGTTGAAATATTATTTGCATTGATATGTAATTTTAGACCGCTGATACTGAATTGATCAACTAAGAGTTCAAACAAAAAGATGATCATTGAAGAAAGTAAATTGGGACGTACATATCAAAGTTTGGCGGATATGGAAAGAATTATCAACAGTTTGTGAAATTGTTATAAGTAAAGAATGAAAATGGTTTAATTGAAAAACAAGACATGATGGATCTTGCTAAATATTTAATTTGAATGAGATTTAAGGCATCAAATATGAAGTGAACTAAGTTTATTGGATATTCCATAAAGTTGATTATTTACTTCGTCAGAAATTCACAAATTGCCAACATTTCTAGAGTAATGGATATAACTTTTCATTGAACCAAAAATCTGAAAATTAAAAGTTGAATTCTTTCTGATCTCGACCACCGAGTTTTTGTATACGAAGAAGGTGATTGGGTCCACTTAAGAGTTTAACCATAGAAATATTTTTATAGGTTTCGATTAAAAGAGTCGTATATGAAATATCATTTTCTCATATCCTTTGGTTTAGTAACTTGTAAGTTTAAATTTTGAGGTCGAGATTTTTAATTAGTTGGGAAGAATTATGAAATCCCAAAATTTCATAAACGTGATTAAGCAGTTTAATTAATTGAATTCGAATATTAATTGGAGTTCAAATATCTAAGGTGGAACCCACGCATTACGGATCGAAGATCTAAATTAAATATTATTTCTATGTGTCGCGTGCCTAATTGATGTATTATACAGTATTTCATCATGAAATAGGGTTAAGTAGAGGTGTAGACGCGGTGCTTGCGTGTTTCGAAGTGTGTTGAGTATTTTTTTCCAATTTTAGCAAACTAGAGGTATTTTCGAGGCTTAATTGAGGCTTAAAAACAAAAGATTATCATGAAATTAATTAGAAAAGGCAAAAATGGGAAATGACATTAGGTTTTTATTGAAAATGATAAATATGGAAGGTTAAAAGAATACATTAGTTACGATTCACTTTAAATGAAACGAAACAGGGGGGTTTCTTCCCCATTTTGATTCTCATCTCCTAACCAAAATCTCTGTGCTCTTCTCTCACGCTCGGGCACTCTCGTCTCTTCGCTCACAACTCCCTCTTCATCACTGCCTCTAAAGTCTCTCTTCCTACTTCATTGAAGAATCAAGAATGGTGTAGGAGGTTTTCAATTATTTCAAGGTGAGGAATTTTATTATTGATTCAATTAAAGATAATAATTTTTTTTAGCGATGGTAATTGAAAATGTTTGAGCGGTTAGATGTATTCCAATGTGTTTCATTGATTTGGAAGTGAATAGGAATAAATTTGGTTGTTTCAATTGATTTGTCGAATTAACAATCATGATATTCAGTTTTTGAGCACTATCGAGATTGAAAAAGTCGGGTATGATTAATTTTTTAATTCTTAGTATTTGGTGATGATCTTTGGTGGAGTTGTATTCCATATAACCTAATTTTATTTGGGATTTTTTATTTGAAGGTTAGGTAAATGTAAATGATGTTTTGGAAATTCAAATAGAAGGTAGAACCTTAGTTTTGAACTGTTCAATAGTCTCAAAGTTTGGCGCATAAGAATTTCTTGCAAGCAAGCAGGTTGGGTTAATTAGTTGATGTATCAAACGATATTCAAATTATATGGGGTTAAGCTTATTTCAACCCTTTTCTATAATATTTTATATAATGGAAATGTACAAACTCAAAATCATTTGTTTTGATAGTGAAGAAGTTGTGCAAAGGTAGTCTGCAAGCCATTGTCAAAATTGTAAAAAAGTTTGACAGTTGCGAGTTGCCATGTTTGACGAATGATTTAAAGGCCTTACAGATCTCCAAAATACTTGAGAATAGGTTCGTTTGAATCTTGGTATATCCAATTTCAATGTTTAATAAGTTTTGTAGTGAAATGCATTTACAACTGCCCTAAAAATCTTACTTATGCCACGTGTTATGTTAGGGTCGTAAGTGGGACCCACTCGTCATGATCGGTATGTCAAAATCTCGGGTGTAGACACCGAGGTAAGTTATTTTTGTGTGATGCTTGTATGATTGATCAATTTAAAAAAATTAATTTAAAAAATATGTAGGTAAATCTTACCTCGAGTTTCGTATTAATTAGCAGTAGTGGAGGTTGAGATTGGGTTTAATTTAGTGTAAGCTTGGTTAAATATGGTAAGAGAATTAGTTTGTGAGAATTGGGTATGTCATGGATGAAGTTAAGATTTTTGTGGTTTTGGCGTGACTAAAACTAGAATTTTGGATATTTTATGAAGATGGACTCTTTTGTCGAGAGTTTGGTTCAATTTGGTGGAAAATCGGATCGAAAACGAGCACCAAAAGTCAAAACACGTCAAAATGGGAATTTTAGGAATTAATAAATAAAAAGAAATTAAGTTTATATGTATATATATATATATATATATATATATATATATATATATAACATGAAATGAAAATCCAATCATTTGTTTCTAACATAACGTTCAATCGAACCTTATTCCCTAAACCCCTCGATTTGGGTTTTCGCTCGTAGAGCTCTTAACATCCTATTTTCAGTCGAGTTCTTTATGCAAAATCATAGAGGATCGCAAGAAATTGTCAATGCCAGTCATTTTTCCTCAATTCAATTAGAATTCTTGCGATTTTTCATTTTCTTTAGCATGGTTTCGATAGAAATTGGTATAAATTTTCGTTAATTGGTGTATTGGATTGATTTGGATTGATTTGGGATAAATTTCACTGACATGGGTTAGGGATTTGATGATTTGAATTAATGCAATTCAGTTGATAACTATTTTGGAGATGTTTTTATACTTGATATTTGACTCAATGAGCCGTGGAAATATTTTGGTGTTGGTTTCGAGTGGTATTGTGACATTTATTGTTGAGTTTTGAGGATTTAATTGTGAAAATATTGATTTGAAGACATTTTCTCGTTGAGAATAAATAGTGTTTGTCAAGTTGATATGCTATATTAGAAAATTCGTAACTTCTCCATTTGTAATCCGATTTGAATATTCTTGGAGTCTATGGAAAGTACGTCATAAATACTACAAGTTCCTTCCTGGTTGTCATAACAAATTATGAGGTTTTCAGAGTTAAAATCATAACTCTAGTGGGCTAGTCGCGAATACTTCGAAAATATTATAAACTATTATTTTTAGAATTAGCTTTCGAGCATACTTTGGTCGCAGTATTTGTATGGTTTAAGAGTTCTAAACAAAAGATATTGGACTTGAATTGATACTAAATGATATTAGGAAATCTAAGGAAAATGCATTTTGGAGTGTCGAAAGACCGGATAAGCTAGGAATAAGCGTGTGGATCGAGGTAAGTAAACCGGCTAGGAAATTTTACAGTTATTTCTTGAGCTTTAAATTTGTTATTGCTCCGTTCATCATTTCTTTTGAAATTTCAATTGGTTTAGTATTCCATTGGCAAGTGATCATGTTTATTATTTATTTGTGATATGAGCTCTTATCTGGACACCATTGATATATCCCAATTGAGTGTACATTGGGGGCACTTATCCGAGTCTGTGGATATCTTATAGTCGCAAAGGTTGGGGCTGGTGGGCTGTGTCTCGTCTTAAACCCGAGTGTGCTGGACTTTTGCTGCAACTCAACGACCTTTAGGTCAGGACTCCTTACTATTCAGTTTTTTGTATTCCGGACCTTCACTTATCGATTGATTTATTCATAGTCTTCTATATTCATGCGATCCATGTTCTTTTTTTTTTTTCTATTTGCATGAATTAGACTGATTTATTTATTTTGAAATGCTGTATATATTTTCTGCTTAGCATTACTTACCTAGGCTCTTAATTCTTGTATTTGACGGTGTTCAGATCCATAGTCCAGTAAGGGGAAGGTTCCACAGCTAGGAGACATCATTTAAGGATATTGGAGCAGTTATTTGCACTTGTATGATATAGGTGATTCTTATTGTATTATTATATATACTTGTTTTGAAACACTGGGATTTGGGTTTTTGAGAGAGCTTGGCATTTATATCTTGTGTTTACTCTCCTTTGAATGTTCATTGATGGTGATATACATATTTAGGGTTTCCACACTTTAGGTTGTTTGAGTTTGTTTTTTTTAGTTAGTTTGAGGTTTAATTGCTTCTGCTATAACTATGATAACTCACTAACATTAACTCAACTTTAATTGCTTCATAAATGGCAAATGATAAAGGAAGGCTTACTAGGTTTGCGTGACTTAGTGAGATGAGCTCGGGGGTTCACGTAAGTCTAGGCCAGGCGGGGCCCAGTTTAGGATTGTTGAACTGGGGCCGTGACAGCATTGGTTTGCTATTGAAAAATTTACACTACCTATAATTTGACTTAGTGTTGAAGGCTTATTTCAAGGTATTTTTGACTTGCAATATGAATGAGAGACTCATATAAACATTGTAATGCAATGTTTAGGTGTTTTTGGAGGTTTTACATAGTCATTAAAGCTTGTTAGGGGATTCGAATGTCGTTGTAACATGAAATATAAATTTGAAGTATTAAAATAAAGTTTTAACTTTAAAATAGAATTTTATGATTTAATAGGACTTATGTAAGTACTTGAAATTCGAGAAATGTTTTGTGAGTCTTTTTTAGTATAAGAGTAGCACATTGAGTGTTCTCTGTGATGTGAGTTGTGTGAACATGTATTATGGTAGTCGCGTGAATGAGATTGTGTGTGTGTACAAGGTAGTTACTTCATGTGTACACATGTCAAGCTGTGATTCAGCTCCATATGTATTCAACTATATAAACCTTAAATGTTAATAGACTCGACAAGAGTTGTGCTGCTCATACTCATTATGTGAGTTCTTGATTCTGTCATGAAAAATAAGATGGTATCAGAGCTTCGAAAGGCATAGTGTTTTATAGAAGATGATCCTCTATTGAATCCAACAAAGCAATCATAAATAAATTCATTAACGTTGTCTAGATCTTCATCTGTTAATGTCGTGAATGTTGGAAATTCTAGAAATGCTAGATCTAGTGACATTAGGGCTTCTAGACCTACTGTTGAAGCTATATTTAAATATGGAGATGTAATGGCTAGAGCTGATGCAGCTATGATGATGACATCAAAAGGAGCAGGTTTATCTACCGGTATAGCTCCATTTAGACATTCATTGAGTCAATCTATGTTTATTAACCTTAATAAGACAAATTACTTATTATGAGAAATTCCATGTCCACTAAATTTTGATCAAGAAACTGGTGCTTTCAATCCAAGTTATCAGGATTAGAACTCCAAAGATCAACTCTTACTCTATATCATCTTGAATTCACTCACTCCATCTGTAATATCTCCGATCTTAAAATTTGCCAATTCATCTGCACAGGAAACGTGGAAAGCTATAGCTAATTTGTATGGTGTACAAAACAAATGAAGAATTCAAGTATGTAAAAATGAAATTCTTACTATAGGAAAAGGGAACAAAATAATGAGTTAATACTTGTAAACCTAGAAGGAGAATGTTGATAGTCTTATATCAGCTAGAGCTCCTATGGCATAATCGTATTTGATTGCTAGTGCATTAGTTGGTCTTAATATATAGTATAATACATAATCAGTTGGTCTGCAAGAAAGAGCTTCTTTAACATGGCCAGTGATGTATGCATCCCTATTAGGTATTGAAGCAAGATTACACCAAGTACATAATGTTACTATGAATTTAGGAAATATGAGTGTTACTCCAGTTGCTAATGCTGCATTTGTGAGGGATATAACTAGAAGTTACAAAACTAAAGACACAATACATTTTAATGGCCAAGGCAGAGGTATCAGTCATAGAGGAGGTTTTAATGGTGGCATAAACTTTAAAGGAAGAGGACGAGGCAGATACATAAATAATAATCGACCTATTTGTCAAATTTGTAAGAAAACTGTTAATGAGGAATCTATTTGTTACTATAGAATTGATCTTCCATATGGAACTACTACAAATCAACAAAATCAGGGAGGCCAAGGTGTCCATACTCACTCTTAGTTTAGGCCTCCTCATGTAACTCACAATGTGTTCTATGCTACACTTACTGGTAACCAATATTTTGCTTCTCCTGAGTCAATAACTGATCAAGCTTGGTATGCAGATAGTGGAGCCTATTCACATGTAACAAATGACATGAATTAGCTGTACAATAAGTCATTTTAAGCAAGTACTAATCTTTCACAATTGGGAATTGTAACATTCTTGATATATCCCATATTGGATCCATTAAGGTTGAAAACTTATCTTCTCGTATTCAACTCAATAATACATTATATGGTCCTCGTATTGCTAAAAATCTACTTAGCATTTCTCAGTTGACTAATGATAATCCTGTAGTTGTGGGATTTCATTCCAAATATTGTTTCATCAAAGATCTACAATCCAAGGAGATTATCCTTAAAGGGACCCTTAAAGATGGCTTGTGCACGTTCGAATTAAAGTTGCAAGAAGAAGGTTTGATTAAGGCATAGAATCCAGGTGCTTTAATAGCTACTCATAAGTTAAAGTCTCCTTTAGTGTGGCATTCCAGACTTGGCCATCTTTTAGTACAAATAATGGCTCAAGTGTTAATGAGTTGTAATGTGCAAGTAAATAAGAATAGTTTACTGATTTTTTTGAGGCTTGTAAGTTGGGAAAGATACATTCTCTTCCTTTTCGAAGATCAAGTTCTCGTGCAACTAGTCATTCTCATTAGTACACACAGATGTCTTGGGGCCTTCATCAATAAAATCAACAGATGGTTACATCTGTTATATCCATTTTGTTCATGATTTCTCTGGGTTTACCTGGGTATACCCTATAAAAGCAAAGAGTGAAGCCTTATCTATCTTTATTCAATTCAAATTGGTGGTTGAAAATCCGTTCTCCTTCATCATTAAGTGTGTGCAGTCATACTACGGTGGAGAATGTAGAATGTTTGAGAAATATTTAGCTACTCATGGTATTTTTTTCCAGCATCCCTGTCCATACACTTATTAGCAGCATGGACGAGTAAAAAGGAAACACAAACAACTAATTGAGACTACCCTCAGTTTGCTTGCTCAAGTACAACCTCCCTACTCTTTGTAGTGGGATGCTTATAGTTCTGCAGTAATTATTATTAATTGTTTACCTACTCCTATATTATCAAGGTCTCTCCTTATCAGGTGTTATGGCAATAACCTCCCAAATATGAGTTACTCAAGGTCTTTGCTTGCTTTTTTTATCCATATCTATGACCATATAATTAATATAAGTTTCAGTTTCGATCTGAAAAATGTGTCTTCGTTGGTTATAGTCCAAACCACAAGGGGTATAAATGTTTAAGTTCGACTGGAAGAATTTATACTTGCAAAAATGTTTTGTTTAATGAAGAGGAGTTTCCCTATAAGTAGTTGTTTCCTAGTCTTCCTAATGTGACTTATCCTTATACTACAACTTTGCACTGTCAGTCATTCCAGTGATTTCTACTTCTTCTACTACAGTAGTGCCTATACCTGCTGCTGCATCTATAACTAATGTTGTAGTTGATGTTATCCCTGGTATGTCATAGGATAGTTTTGCATCATCACAGTTTCCTACTGCCCCATTAATCTCTTCACCTGCTACTATATTCGTACTGCCTTCGTCTACTTCTGCTCAATGCCAGTTTCATATGTAGTCAATTCAACCTATTCTAGCAAAGCCTATAACTCCTCCTATATATTTTAATAATACTCATCCAATGTTGACTCATTCCAAACATGGCATTTAAAAAATTAAGGTGTTTCCAACAATGGTTGAGTCTTCCGTTTTTAAGCCATAAAGTACTAAACAAGATCTTCCTTTTCCTCACTGGTATTTACTACCTTACAAAATAATCACACTTGGGATTTAGTTCCTCAATCTCCTGATCAAACTTTGGTTGTTAACATGTGGCTATTCAAAGTCAAGAAAAATTATGATGATAATGTTGATAAGTATAAGGCTCGTTTGGTTACCAAAGGTTATACTCAAGTTCCTAGTATTGATTTTACAACAACTTATAGTCTTGTGATTAAATCTTTCACAATTCGCATTGTGCTCATAATGCCTTCTTTCGTGGCAACCTTACTGAAGTAGTGTATATGCCTCAAGTTGAGGGGTTTATTGATCAATTTTATCCTCATCATGTGTGCAAACTTGTAAAAGCCATCAATGACTTTCATCAATCTCCTTGTGCCTGGTTTGATTAACTAAAATCGACACTTCTTCAGTGGTAGTTCTACAATTCCAAAGATGATATTTCCCTGTTCATCTATAAACAAGGGACTTTCTTGGTGTATCTACTCATCTATGTTGATGATATCCTGATCAGTGGCAATAATTCATCACTTGTACAGCAATTCATCACACAATTTAACACTGTCTTTGCTTTGAAGGATTTGGGGGAGTTAAGATTCTTTTTTGGCATTGAAGTGGTTCGTCACTTGATTAGGTTTTATTTCAATCAAGTCTCTTATGTTCATTAGCTTTTCATAAAGCTATTCTTAACAATATAAAACTTGCTTCTACAATTGCAGTTACATCCAAACAAATATATCGAGATGACAGACCAATATTTTTTGATCTTATAGATTATCGAAGTATCTTTGGGTGACTTCAATTCATTACTCATACACGTCCTGATATAGCTTATATTGTCAATAAACTGAGTCAATATCAATAGTCTCCTACCATATCTCACTGGCAAGCTCTTAAATGACTATTACGATACTTAAAGGGTACTACCTTTTCTTCTTTGCATTTGCCAGCTTCCAAAGATCTTACCCTCATTGGATTTTCTTATGCAACTTAGGCTTCTTCACTAGATAATCATCACTCCATTTCTGGTTACATCAGTTATCTTGGTGGTTCTTTAGTTTCTTGGCAATTTAAGAAGCAACATGTCATTGCTAGGTCCTCTACAAAAGCTGAATATAATGCCTTAGCACATGCTGTTGTTGAATTTTCATGGATTTTGTCTCTAATGTAAGAACTTCATTTCTTCTCTCGTACGGTTCCCATCATTTGGTCTTATAACATGTGTGTAGGGGCGTTGGCTTTGCATTGAATCTTTCATTCTTGCACCAAACATATTGAAATTGATGTCCATTTTATTTGAGACAAGGTCTTGAGTTGGTCCTTGGAAGTTCGATATGTGCCCACCATTGATCAAATTGCATTTTGGTGAGATTGTCTTACCAAACCTTTGTCTCAAAAAAGGTTTACTTCTCTTCATTCCAACTTAGGTGTAACTGAACTACCCTCCATCTTAAGGGGGACGTGAGAGTAACACATTAAAGGTTCTCTATAATGTGAGCTATGTGAATGTACTGTGGTAGTCACATGAGTGAGAGAGTGTGTGTGTATAAGTTAGTTACATTATGTGTACACGTGTCAAGCTGTGATTTAGCTCCCTCTATACTCAACTGTATAAACCTTCAATGTTAACAGACTTTGGCACAAGTTGTGCAGCTCATACTCATTATATGAGTTCTTGATTCTATCATGAAAACTAAGAGTGACCAACTTTGAGTTGGTTTGTTTGTAAGTAAACCCTACAGTGGCCTGTACTAATTATGGCATTATCTTTGTACGTGCATTTATGTTTAGTGTGCATTACATTTCGCATCATTCTTGGTCATGCATATATGATATCCGAATAGAGTTGCCCATGCTTCGATCGTAAGAGTGTGAGGTACTCCTTTCCAAACTATACATATTGCATGTGTCTAAGGCGGGTAGTATAGACTCAAGGGTATAGTGAATTGAACTCATGGGACTGTTCTAGGTTCATTTTGAGAGGGCTTGCTTGTTATAAGGTTAGAACAGGAAATGAGGGATCCACGTTGTTATATAAATTTGTTGTTATTTAGAAATGCAATTACATGTCTCCATGTATTCGGAGTAACATTTGCAGGAGTACATAGCTGTGTAACAGTTTACTTAATTTGACAACTTTGAGTTGTTTTTTATGATGTCAAATTCTTTGTGAGGACAGGGAAGAATGAACAAGACTTGAAGACCATGGTGAATGTTTTTATGTTTTGAAAGTTAAATTTTCTCGTTGTAATTATGTTATATATATATATATATATATATAGAGCGTAGGTCGTAAAATATTCTCAAATAGTTTATTTGAGTCTCCAAATTTAGTTTGAAGTAAGTTGAAAGGTTTTGGATTCAGTTTCTATTTATTTTGAGTTTCTTAAGTAGTAAATAAGGTACAAGAGACTTTAAGTTAGTTTAGAAATTTAAATTTGATATTTATTGTGAACTGTAGGGAGTTGTGCATCATTCTTGGCTTCTCTCTATTCTATTTTCTATAGGTGAATTTTCTGGCAGGCTACTTTTAGGGGAGGTGTTATCAAAATTTTAAAAAAATATGGATATGAATTCTTAATTTGCTCCAATTAAACAAATCATGAATTGAGTTTGATGGATGATATAATCTAGTTTTGGAACTTTATCAAGGATTGAGATAAAAATTATTTTGAGGTTGAAGTTAATTGAATGGATTATATGCCTAATTTGGTAAATTAGTCTGAGTCAGGACTTAGTGAGACAAGCCGTGACACATTTTGATAGCTTTATCAATTCTAACCATTTCAAACAGTAGAGTAACAGTTACTCAACCTGCCATACCAAAATAACACAATACAATCTATGGAGATAGACCTATATTGATGTGATCGAAGCCTTGACGAGTATTTGAGAATGGATGGCAGATGACTTAAAATTTGGAAGAGGGATTTGTATTTATTTTAGTGATCATAATTTAAACAAGATAAATATCATATATTACGATGCATGTACAATCACTAAATAAGTTAGAAAACTTTACTAATATTGACTATTATACGAATTTCTTTGTTCTACGAATAGTTAGCGGTAGTCTCGCTGACCATTTATTTTAGCCAATCTAATTGACCAAAATTGCCCCCTATTTGTACTTCCAAAAAATAATAATTAAAACATTTTTAATTAAATCTGCCCACCTCTAACTTAATATCTTATCCTAATACAATTACAATTAAAGATACTTTAAATCCTATACATTATGAATTTGTTATATATCCCATCTATCTTATAGGATTTGTAATTCTTATTCAATTACAAGTTTATCTCCTATCTAATAGAAATATACTAATAGATAACCATAACGAGAAGATCAAAATCGATTTTGATTCTTATTTTACAAAACGAGCAATTGAATCAAGAAACAAAATATTAATCATGCATTCAACACCAGAATCATATTAAATTAATTATATTGACCTAATCATGATTTCTATCGTAGAGACATATATCACTATTGAACAAAAATGAAATATGAATTCAACACCAGAATTATATTAAATTAATCATATTAACCTAATAACTTCTACCAAGAACATACAAAATCCCATAGTTCAATATTAAAAACATATGTTAATTTAAATATTCTAAACAAGAATTCTATCATTGAATCAAATCATTAGTATATATCAAATACATGATTTAACAACATGCTTTAAAACTAATTCTTGTTAACAATTATCACATAACGTAAATGTATTTATTAAGTCAAATCATGTGTATGTGTCAAATACCCCCAAACGCAACATTTTGTCGTCCCTAGCAGAGCAATATCCTCAAGCGTATTCTATATTCTTCCCTCGTTCTAATTTCTTAAATATATGCTCTTATTCTTAAGCAAAAATGATATTAAAATTGGAAACACATTACTTTCATAAAAATAAGAATCACGATAAAATAGAAAGAACAAAAAAAAACTTTGTTATTATTTAACCTCGTAATTGTGCAATACACCTCAGAACTCAAAGTTAAACAAATCACCAAGGTCAAGGAGGGTTTTCTCAATCTCCACTTACAATCATCAAGCTTATGATAACTAATATAATATCTAAAGTTACAAAAATCACCAAATCAATCTCATTTTCAAATAATACTAAGAATATTACCATAATCAATGTCGATAAGAAATTGATTATATTCCCTTACCGAAATTCAAATATCAAAAATATCAAACAAAACAAATAGAGTGTCTAAACCGTACTTTTTGATTATTTAGACGTAGTAAATTGGTTATGAAATTGCATTGATAACCTCTACTCATGTCCTAGCTCATCGGAGAGCTAAATTAGCATCAATTGTTTGCCCTTTTCCTTCAGCTTTGTTGAAATTAGCTTTAGCTACGTCGAGAATTTGTCGAGCTTCTTAAGGATCAATTTCACTACCCCTCTCCACGTCATTTACTAAAACGACTATCTTGTTATTGCCTACTCTAGCAAACCTGGCCCAAATAATCATCATTTCATACTCATTTGTTGGAATAAAAAGATATACTTTACTTAACTTAGCTATAAGCACTCAAGCTAAATCTTTTATTTAAAAAGTCTATCTCATAAACTTCCTTCAATTTCTTATATCTATATTTTTCTTCTTCTTCAATTCTATTTATTGTCATTTTCTTCTTTATTTTATATTCTTTGGTTACATGTTCCATTTCCTTTGGAATCTGTTATTCTTTTTATATAAGAATTCTTCCTCTCATTTTTTCTACCATTGGATTCCCTGCTCTATTTCTTTTTGAATTTATGGGCCTCTCTATTTTTTCTTTAAAAACTCTTGTTAGCTCTCCTCATTTCACTATAGTTAAGGAAATACTCTTTCCACCTTAGTAAAGAATATTGAATATTTCCTATTTTTCTCCTTAATTGTGGCATAAACTCTTTCAATAGTATATATAAACTTGATCAATAATCTGTGTATAACAATATTCTTAGAAATCTATCTTGTTTATCTTGATCTAGGTGAAGGAAAATAGGGTTCTTTTCCATCATAAAATTATTATTGTTATGGGTAATAATAATATATCACTTCCATTTCTATTCAAATTAAATTAAATGGAAAAGTATTACCTGTATCGTGAAAATTTTTAAAAAATTCACAATGTTCAACTAACTTATACCTCTGATTTTTCAATACTTCACATCTTCTTACTTAACTTCACCTAAATACCTCAAACTCATTCCAAACCTTATCCTCAAAGTTTAAAAATTAAGTCAGGTTTCCAACAAAAATAAAAAATACCAAATGAAGTATAAATGAATAAAGTAAATAAATACTAACTAACATAAGAATGAATTGAATAAGTAAAGGCAATTTAATCATTTTCAAGAAACATCGCATAGAATTAATTACATCAAACGAAATCATTGTATCAAATTGTGAACAAACCAATCAAATTTAGAATATTATGAACATATGCCACAACATTCATAGGATAAGAATATAAACATTGACCTCTCATGAATAATACTTAGGATAGGATTACACAGAGAAGGATAATAATATCAGAACCGTCATCCAGATATCACATCATCACCATCATCCCCATCATCCAGCTGTTAAGGTTGGTAGCTCATTGCATGATCATTTAGGGTGTAGTCTACTCCCTCCACCAGGTTATTATTTGTAAAGACCATCTGGATAGGCATCCTCAGTTGGAATGATGGAATATGAATGTTGGCTCCCTTGCCTAATGTCATTTGGGTCCTGCGTCACTCAGATCCGTATAAGCTATGGTAATATCGGATTGGTTTTGGAACATGAACTATTGATGTCTTTGAGTTCTTATCTGATTGACCCCATTACGGCCATTTCTGTTTCGTCCACATACATGCCAATATAGTCCTCTATAGGTGGCTCTGGGCTCTGGTTTGTTTTCTCATTATATGCGACATTCTACATTTCTTCCGAATTTCTTATTTTTTCTACTCGTACTATTCTTTTCTCCATGGTCTCTCTCGTTTGTGTATCGCTTCTCTCTCTAATTCATCCTTTGAATCAACATATCCTGTCACATTCTTGGTTTTCAAAATGACATCATCGATGATGGTTTTATCCAAGAGAGCATATAACTCTGCTCCTCTCATCAGAACTCGGTCTTATTTGTTAAATTGAGTAATCATCAAGGGAAAAGGAAGGCCTTCATTTTTCTTAGTGGTCATGGCTTTCATAATCGATTCGTAGATTATTTTGCCAAAATTAAGACACTCGATCCCTTGGACTATGTGATATAAAAGAGTTGCTCTATTGTTTACTATTTCGTAATGTTGTAAACTAGGTTATAGGCTCACATTCAAGAAAAAGCTCCAAGTTTTGGTTATTTTCCTAAAATATCTGCCTTGTATGTGTTTTGGGCACCCGTCTGAATCAAAATGGAAACAATCCCTCGAGATAGCTTCTAAATAGTTCCTAATGGTCTCATGTCAAAATCAATGTTTATGCAAATATTCAATTTTTGGTTACTCATTATTTTGTCTCAAATGAACTTCCAACAAACCATAGTACTGGTTTATTCTTTCTAGTGAGTAGTCCACTGGTCTTCCTCGGGACTATGGCTACTATTTTATTTTCATTTCCATGTCTGTTTACATAGAACTTTCTTACTAGAATTTCACACTCCATTTCAACCGAGGACCCCATGTCATTGTTGGTATAGTAATCCCTAGTTAACAATCCCCAGTCCCATTCCCTTATTATGTTTAAGATCTTAGGCCCATGGTTAACTTAATTTTTCACATTGCAACCCCCTCTCCAGTATAATCTTTCTATTCTTACTAATTTTTCTATTCATCCTAGCAATATCTTTGGCATTGATAAGGTTATAAGCATGGAAACAAATAGTAGGTGTTGCCTCAATCTCTTCCTCTCCCTCTAAATCATAGTTAAAACTCAAGGGATAAGGTTCTCTAAGTACTCTAGTACGAGGGTTATTCATTGAAATCCTTGTTAGCCTAACTAGTTTGATTGGGGCTTTGGATTTTTTTTTGGTTTCTCTACTACTTGTGCCTTTCCCTTCTCCTCTCAAAAGCTTCTACCTTATCCTTTGGCTATTGTTTCTGATTTAAAAACATATAAGTTCAAAAACTAAAGAAAGTTGTAAATGATAGAAACAACATTGTCATAAATAATTTGGTAAAATGCAAGACTTTATTGTAAAGGAGAAACCTATTTGGAAAGCTAGTTTGAAATTCATTGTAAATGTAAAATAAAATTGGCATCGAAGAGATAACTAAAATATTAACTTGAAAATCGATTTTCTAAATATCGTAAAGCTATTAGGTGATAATTCGTAATTCTTTTCGAAATCTTAACAACTTAAATTGAAATAAAACCCTGACTAAACCCCTAAACTCATTTTAAACTCACTTTGTAAACCATTCGCAAATATGTATAAGCATAGAAAAAATTCAAAATTGTTGAGTTTGTAAATCAAAGATCGATGTGATCATCATTCCTACTCTTTTGGAATCAATCAAACCATGTTTGCAAAATAATTAAATATAATCTGGCAAAACAATTTGGAAAAATAATGAAAAATTTGCGAAAATCCTCAAATTAAAAATTTATTAAATTAAAGAGCTAGGGTTGATGTAATTGCCTTCTTGAGATTGAATCTGTCACGACCCAAATCTTTGACCCCATTTTAATTCCTTAATCAGGATCATCGACCCTTGACGTGGGACCTACACTATGATACGTGCACCGACCGAGGCACGTGGCCAAGGTAAATCATTTTTTTCTATTGATGTGTGCCTAGAGTTATATATTGTGTAAACTTACTAAGTCGGTTTGTACAGTGGTAGGGGTCAAGACGAGAGCGGGGACACGCCGAGAGTAGCGTGCGAGTGGGGGAACCGAGTAGTTTGCATTTTGGTAAGTCTTATTTAATACTAAAATGAAATAAGGAATTACTTATAATCCTATGGTTGTGTTTGTCAATGTAAATCAAATTAAAGGCCTATAGTTGAGTAAATTAAATGGAAAACATAAGATTGGTCTAGAGATACACATTGGCACATCTAAAAACTAGGTGAGTAATAAAATGGTGTCACTTTAGATTGAGTTAGTGGGAGTTAGTGGAATATATGACAAAGGTGGACTATTAGATATTCTTAGGGATACATAAATCCATGAAGATTAAAGGCTAGGAAGGAACATCACCTTAATATATATTATTAGTGATCAAACAACATGCAAACCAAATCGCTCATTCATTTTTGCTGGAGAAGAAGAATGAATTGCTGGAGAGGAGTGAATTATCAAGGAGTTGAACGAATTCATTAGAGTTGGTGAGAAATTCTCAAGCTAGGGTACTACATCAACTAGGTAAACATCTTTTTAGTTGAAATTAAAGCAAGTTCTGGTTTTAGGCTAATTTCAGATGGTAGATAATTGAGTATTTGCAATTAGTTCATATATTTGGATTTCTCATGTCAAGCTGATAATCCAGCTATATTGAAGTTCTTAATTTGGTTTTGAAGTCAGAAAGATATGAATCTTTGAAGTTGCAACACCAAAACTAGAATTCTGCATGTTGTATTAGGAATCAACCTGGGTAATTTAGTCATATTCTACACATTTTGGATCCGAATTGATCCAAACTAGTGGCAATGGAAAGATTATTTAAAGAGGAATAACTTTTCTTAACTAAAGGTATTTTGATTCAAATGTTTCTATGTCCAAACATGCTCTATAAATAGGTGCTGGAATTAAAAAGGAAAGTTTTGAAACTAAATTTGTTAAGCAGATAATTCCCTAACTACTTATCCAAATGAGCTGATCTTTTAGTATGTTGTATGTGGATATATTCTCTGCTGTGTGACCAAAAATCACATTTTTAAGAACTATAGATTGGGAGAAATAGATTTTTCTAATTCATTGGTCGGATTAAATTCCAATTAGACCTTTGTCTAGTAACATCTTGATATATCCTTCATTATAAATCGGAATTTTGCAAACTACACCTTTGTGGAAAGCTAAGAGAGAGGCTAACAATAATTGTGTTGGTGGAGGATTTCGATATTTTGACCATTGCATGCCTAAAAACTGCGTTAAAGTGTAGGACTGAAATTGAGACTTATTTAGTCTTTAGGGAATGATTTAGGAAAATTGCTTTAAAGTCTATTGAACCAATTTAAATACAAAATAAACACCACTAAATTGAGCTTAAACCCACCATATTTGAACTAGTGAGATATCAAACTCAGGAACCTAGGAAAAGGGTACGGGAGATCGAATAAAAGATTTGGAGTATCGAGAGGCCGGTAAAGCTAGGACTTTACTTTGTTGTTGTGAGTATACCCAATGGAAACTTTACTTGGCGTTTCGTTTCTATTAATTGTTGTCCTTGCATAGTCCTTTTGACTATTTCTCCTTTGTATTCTTATATCATGCGTTCTTTGTATCTATGCTCACTTGATGAGTCTAGTTTGCATGATATCCATTCATTTGATTTGATTCATTGATTCTATCTCATGCCATGTCTATTCTTGATGTTTTTAATATGAATTGAATGATAAATAAAATGCTATTAGGCTAGTGTATATCTTATAAATTTTTAAGAGGACTTGTATTCCTTGTTTCTTTAGGTGTGTAGATGTGCCTATGCATTGACAATCCATACTTGGTATTTCTCGAAATTATAAAAGTAGTTTTCACATTTAGGTCTCGTACTCGATCGAAGTGTGCGCGACTTATGGGGTTAGAGTCCCTGGGGATGTCGGCACGTGTTACCTGACACTGTATGACACTCGGGGTTAGAGTCCCTGAGGTGGTCTACACACTGGGGTTAGAGTTCCGGGTAACACTTGAGTTAGAGTCTCTTGTGATATATGATTATTGAGTCGGAGTGACACATTTCACTACCGACCGGACCTAAATCACAACTACTTAGCCTAGTGTCAGTATCACTTGTTTAACTCCAGTATTTATTCGCATATGGTTTATTTTCCAGTTTTCCCATTTATATGCTTTTAAATACCATTTGAATATTTGAAAATGCAAATTAAACTTGTCATCGGGGATTACTTTATTCTTGTACTCACTGTCCTTTCTATGACGGTGGGTGCAGAGCTGTCTCCCAGCAGGCCGGTGAAGGAGAAGATCGGCGATTATACGACGCTTCACTGCGTCGATTGTAGGTTTTTTTTTGGTATTTTGATTGTATCTGTTATATGTCTTTCAGATACTATGTGGGGTTGTATATTGGGTTGAGCGTTAGTTTCCCTACTCGACTTAGACTATTTTACTGTTTCAATGCATTTTGAGGACTTTATATATGTGATGTCATTTCCTAGTTTTCCACACTTCGGATTTAATAAATGGCTTCCGCATAAGTTACTAATTGCTTTCGCATAATCAATAAGACTTCTGTTAATTAATTAATTTAATAAAAATTTTAATTAACTCTAAATATATAAACCGGTAGGACTAGTGTATTACTTATCCTGAACACGAGAAAAAAGGCATTTAGGTTGTAAAGGCTGACTAATACGTAGTTAAGTCCTACGTGGATATGATTAAGGCTTAATTACGGGATTAGGCCGGGCGGTGCCCTAGCTTAGGAGAGGGGCCATCACAGAATCTCTCAAGATTGAGGCTATTGAACACCGGTAGATATTCGCTCCAAGCTCTAAGTCGGAATTTCCTAAAACTCTAGTTTAGTTCAAAACCCCCTAATAAAGATTTTTGATTTAAATGAGACTAGGTTGAGGTGATAATCATTTAAATACTATGAGAAGAGCTTATAATGGTTGAATCTAGGCAATAAATTAGGATTTTTGTGAAAGGGTGCGATGAGTTTTTAATGTGATTGGTTTAGTGTATGTGGCGATTTAGGTTTCGGTTTCAAAAACCAAAAATCGTGCCTACAAATTCCTTTGTAAGTGGAATCACTAGGATTCACTCCGTGAATCGAAATTAGGTGAGCTACTAGAAAATGTAATGATCTACCTATTTTAGCAGTGATTCCTATATAAAGTGAATCACCGAGAATTGCCAAATTCCAAATTTGTATTGATTTTCCTATGTTCTGCTACTAATTTCGGTAGCGGTTTCTAGTATTATGGTAAATCGTTGGGGCATTGCTTGGTCTATTTTTACTATTTTTGCAATTTATTTCATAATTAACCTTTTCATCATTCATAAAAACTCATGTTAGTGTAGAATTGAATAAAAACCCAAAAGCTTGAGTGGGACATATAACTAACTAAATAATTTTATTAATTAAAATTACTAAATAAACATATAAGCAAGTAAATAATGTGCTTTGCATAAAGGTCAAACAAGCAAAAACAACTCAATCACTGCCCCTCAATTAAAACAACCTTGGAATTTAAATTCCGAAAATATTTCCAATACAAGAGTCTAAAAATGATAAAATAAAAACATGCCATTTTAAACCAAACTAAATACTTAATAAAGAAAAATAATCATAAAACAAACATATAATATGGGTTGCCTCCTATAGAGAGCTTTTGTTTATTGTTGTTGGTTCGATTTAACCTTTCAAGAATTAGTTTTGATCTCTAAACTTGAATTTAGAATTTCTCACTCTATTGCCATTCCAAAAAGTGAGTGCTCGACCATTATTGTCAAAGTAATTGTTTTGTTCAGAATATTTATAATGGCATGAGTAGTGGCTAATAAAGGTCATCCTAAAATCAAAGGAGGATCTTCATTGATAAAATGTGGCATTATCAAGAAGTCCGTGGGTACAGTGTTGTTGTCTACTTGAACTAGCACATCTGTAACCATTTATATTGGTTGAATTGAAGTTTCATCCGATAAAAAGAATTGTTCAGAAGCAAGTGAATTCAACTCCAAATGAGTGTGTAGAAATAAATATATGGGCATGAGATTAACATTAGACTTTGTATCACACTGAGCTATGAAGTACTAAGCCCATTTGATTTTAAAGTGCAAGTGTATGCTTCCAGGATCATTAAGCTTAATAGGACTCAAGTTCAACTTTTTCTTTTTCTTAATGTATTAGGATCTTGAAACCTCCGGCTTACTAATGTTTTTACCATTCTTCAAAAGCTTAACTCTCCATTCTTGAGTTATTTTTTTTTCTTTTGAAGTGTTTTCAACTTGTCATTTATTATAATAGTTTAAGTCTAAAAACTCATTATCATTTATTTCATAATCAAATAATTTGTCATATTCTTCATCAGTGTCATAATGATGTTGATTATTAATTTGGAATTTAAAAATCTAATCATCAAACACTATAGACATTGTCCCTTTAGAATTTCTAATATAGTTATGGCTGTCTTTAGAAAAAAACCTACCTAATATTATAGGCAAATGATTGGGTGATGTCGAATCTCTCATTTCCATGAAATAAAAATCAGCTGGAAATACTAAATCATGTATTTATACTAGGTTATCGTCCAATAATCTATACAGTTTAATAATGGTGTTGTATGCTAAAGTGAGGTTAATAGGCATATTAGTTAACGGTCCTATTTTCAATGTTTTATAAAGTTTAAGTGACATAACATGGATTGATGCTCCAAGATCACATATAGCAAATCCAATAAAAGAATTACTTATGGTTATGGGTATAACAAACATTCCTGGGTTGAAATATTTCTTCGGCATTCTCTTAAAGTATGATGTATTTTCATATAATTTTTTTTAATTTCTAATTTCTTAACTTGTTTGGATGTCTTCTTTATGTTCTTCCTCCCTAGCATTTGCTAATCGTTATAGAATAGTAGAATTAGAATGCATATTTTCATTTGACTTGTGATATCAATTACTTTGTCTTGTTTAACCGATTCAAAAAATTTTAAATATTTTTCATATGCTTCTACTATGGCTAAGTACCATGCATAGCCATTCAAGAAAATGTGTATATTTTATTTGCTCAGTCATCCATTCCCTAGAGGGAATGACATTTGCCAGCATCTCTTCTTCTTCTTGTTCTATTGTCCAAGGTCTATTAGTTTTCTTTTTACCTCATTTTGGTGTCTTTTCTTCCGTATTCGTTTCTTTCTCATTTTCACAAAATAAAACGTTGACTTTTGCTTGATTAGTAGTATTCATAGTTTTATTAGTTACTTTAGTTTGATTGCTTAACTTGTTAATTTGTAGAGTCTTTTGACTTCATTAACTTTTCAACTCGTTGATCGATGTGTCACTTTTAATTTGATTTTAAAAAATTTGCATAACGTTTTAATGACTTTTGGTCATGAAGTTATGTAATATTTTGTTCTAAATTCGGTTGTGTAAGTTGAATAGTTTGTTGTGGTTGTTGCATTAGTATAGGTTGTGTTGGTGCTCTTGGTCTATAAGTGGTATAATTTTGACTTTGTGGACCACAGTTAAGATTTGAATTTAATTTTTCATTGTAATAATTGTTCCTATTATATTGGTTTCTATGAGGACAAAAATATTTATTCATTACCATGTTGACTTCTTCATTGTTATCTTCTTGTAAAGTAGGACACCCATCCCTAGGATGTGTAACTTCATTACAAAATCCACATGGTTTGACTTGATTTGATCTATCTTTTAGTAGTAATTTAACCATGTTCGACAATATTTCAACTTTTTCATCAAATTTATTACTTGTTTTATCATTAACTTCATAAACATTCTTTCTTGATATATCGATCTTTTCACCGTATTGTTTAAATTGTTTAGCAATCTTATTAATGAATTATTTTGCTAGAGTTGATGTAGCATCGAATAATGTTCCACCAAATACAATATCTAATAATCTTTGTTCAAATTGATTTTTTCCTTCATAGAAATATTCTAATACAGTTTTTTGAGTGTGTCCATGTTGTGGACAAGATGAAATTAATTTTTGAAATCTATCCTAAAATTCACTAAAATTTTCATCATCTTTTATTTTCAATATTGTGATTTGTCTTCTACAACTATTAATTTTTCTTGCAAGCATATATTGATCTAGGAAAGCTTCTAATATTTGAGCCCATGTGGTATTGAGTCTTTAGGAAGGTAATACGACCAATCTTGTGCTTGGTTTTTCAATAAAAAGGAAAAATCTTTAACTTTGACTTGTTCTAACGTGCAGTCTTTAAGTATCATCCCATTGACTTTAAGTTGACATTCCCTTATCAATTTTTATGGGTCTACATTTTCCTTACCTTATAAGTTAGGTAGAGCACTAATGAATCCAGATCTAAGATCAAATTCAAGAAATCTCTCATGATAGGCAATACGAATTGGTTCATAAACAGTGACATTTTGATTAGTTTGCCCAAAAGTAAGTTCACTTTCATCATTGTTGTTATTAATATTAAAGTTATTGTTGACTTCCATTGTGGTAGATTGATGTTCTTTACATTGTTGCTGTCTCAAATTATGATTAAATGTCCTATCTACCTCAGGATCAAACGAGTGTAAGGATCTTGTGGAATTAGAACGATGAAGTGGATATACAATACAATGTCTAAAACTCCTAAGAAGTTGTGTTTGAATCCCTAGATACACCGCTAAAAATTAACACGTGTCGAATGTGTACAATAATTTTTCCTTTACATTATACTTTAAATAATTTGTGATAGTGATAAGTGGGAATCATCTTCACATGGATTTATCAAACTTCTCTAGGAAAAATGACTTTTAAAGGTTTTTATTAATTATTATTTTACTTTAATTAATTAAAAACACAGTAATTAAACTAACTTATATTTAACTATAATATAATAATAATTAACTAACTATATTCTTTAAACTAACACAATTCAAACTCATAATTAATCAAATAAATTCCATTTCAATAATAAATAAATATCTAAACAAATATCAAGAACAATGAAACATAAATCCGTTTTGCTTCCCAAACATGTAACTTCAACCCTAGAATTATAAGCATACTTTATAAAGCATATTTGATCATTAAACTTTAACAATAAGTAAATAATTGCCTTTAGCCAACCATTTTTTTCTTTATACCAGTGCAAAAGTCACGTTCTAATCTTATCGAGCTAACCCCTTTATTTACATCAAGACATTAAGTTCCTGCAATAAAACTGCATTACACATTATGAAAACATCGAACTACTAAATTTAATATCTTCGGAAAGCCACTTCAACATCAAATTTATATCTTAAATTTCCCCAAGGACATCCAAACGGCGTTTGCATTTCAAACAATCCTAATTACTACTTCAAACAGATGATGAATCCAAATATCATAACACACATTCTAGACTATGCATGCGATACAAAGATCAAGGTTAAACTCAATAGATAATAACATATTAAATCAGTGAACCAAAGAATACAATTAAGTTTAAAGCTTGAAGCAAAAAATCTTCTCATTACAACTACATTGCAAAACATATATAGTTCATGTTCAGACTTTGTTAAGATCAAATAACTATTCGTTCATAATCTTAAACATTATTGAAATAATAAAAAAATAAAGGACATAGATAAATACCTCTGAATTAAATACTTTAAATCTTCAAATATTCTCCAAAAGCAAAGAAATATGAAAATAATAGAAAATGGTTCCAAGGGCAATGGAATATTGATCAAAATACACAAAGGAAACTAATCTTGAAACCCTAAGGTTATATTTGTAGTATTCTAGGTAGTAAACATCCCAAACTAACTCAAACAACTCGTAGTTATCTAAAATTCTCGAAATCTACTCCAGCAATTCCTAGTGATTTGTTTGTATGTCTCTAGGAATCATTAAGAATCGCTGGTAAAAAAAATTCGGTTCTTTTTTGCTTCCTTGGTGATGGTTTTTGTATACTTTTTCCATATTATTAATTCCTTCATAATCTTTCATTTTTCGTTCATTTCTTCATATTCTCCATTTATTACCTGAAATAACAAAAATAAGAGAAAACCATATGTAATATAGTCTTTTACATTCAAAATCTTACTAAAATGAACTATAAAATATGTTTAATTATTGACTTGTCACTGAGTTAGTGACTTTAGGACGATCGATGCCCTACTCGGGATTCGAGACATTACAACTTCATTTTCCATCATCTCTCTTGCTCCACTCGCACTCTAACTCACCTATTTGTCATGACTAGAAACTACATGAATGTTTATGTCTCACGAGACCCCGTCCCACTTCTTAAAGAGCCATTGCAGCTCGTCTTGATCCAAGCTCTTGAAGTTTATCAATGCTAACACTCTCCTATCCTATTATAGCCTCTTAAAGCTCCGTTAAAGTGAATGATGTCTTTGATTACAAGAATAAAAATATCCTACAATATCGAAAAATATTTTTAAGAAATATGTTGCTAAATATGATTAAACAGACAACTAATACACAAGTAATTAATGTTTTTCAAAATATATTCAACAAAAGATTTATTATATGTTCATCATACTATATTACTAACCCGGTACTATTCAATAATTCATTTTAGTTGACTTTTTCAAGATTAATAATATATTATAAAATGCATATTCATTAAGATTTAACAATATAATTTTCAACAACATTTATATTGTCGTAAAATATATATTTTCTTGTAGAGTCTTTTTTAGGTAGCGGTCTTTTTTCGGATCAATCTTCTTCGAATCAGTTTTGGGGTTGCCCCCCTCAAATCAGTCTTCACCATGATCTTCCTCGGATCAATTTTGATGTTGGTTTTCGTTGGATCAGTCTTGGTGATGGTCTGAATCATTCTTGGCACCTAAATGCACCGTCATCACTATTCGAGTATGTTTTTAGTTGTCTTTTCTTCTTCCTTTATGTGTTCTTTTAATTTTTCTTTGTTCTTGTGTTTTCTTTGTTTTTTATATATCCTTTTCTTTTCAAAGAGTTGCAGATGTTCAAGTCCACCTACCAAGTTGGTCTCTACTGCGCCAAGATTTTGCAATCATTCTTCGAGAAGCTTTTCCGTCATTAAACCAGTGTTCTAAAGGAGATAGGGACCAACATTGTTGGAAATTGAGAGGCAACATTTTTACTAAACTCAATAAACAATTTATTAAGGCCAAACTTGTTAAATCATAATTTTGGAGTAAAACATAGTTATAGACTCACATAAACTTAATCGAACTATGGACGAAACTTATGCTAACTCAAAAAGTCAATTCAAGTTGCTCCATTTTTCCTACGTTGCAATTATATCTCGATTTATGACACATGATGAGCATGCACAATATTATCCTATATTTTCTTATTATTTGTAGTTGTGGTAAATGAGATATTGTCTCCACATTATTTTTTCAAATCTCTTAAGAAAGAAGGCTACCCCTAAAGTTTTACTGCATTCAACTTACTTTAATTTAACTAATTTAATTAAAAGTGAATTAAACACCATCAATCTCAAAGTAAAATAAATAATTAATTAAAATAACTAAACTATAAATAATTTAAATTGAATAAACTAACCTAATGCAATTCAAAGTAACAATCAAATAATCAATAAATTAATTTAAATAAAATATCTAAACAAACGCCCACTAAACAGTGTGATACACTTGGATTGAATTCAAACATTAGAACATAATATTATTTCATAACATAGTTATAAATATATCACATGGAATCTTGGAATCATTAAATCCTAATTCCTACTAGGTTAGTAGTCTTTAGTAAGCCATCGATTTTCTTGAATTCAATGAAAAACCCACATTTTTTTCATTGTAAATCTACCCAATGGATAAAATGCAACACCATAGAAATACGATAACATTAACACTCAATGAAAATTATGCCTAATATAAGCCAATAAAAATCAAAATATGCTTATTAATAAATAACTTAGAATATAACACCTAGAAAATCCACTTAGGAAAAGCCCTATAGATTAATCGTAGTTACTACTTCTATAATTGTTGTCAATAATTATAGACATACATTTAAATACTCTATATTAAGGAATATATTAGCCACAATGCACTCAATAGAAAGAATCACTAATTGTTATACGTAAAAAAACTTGTTTAATCCGTGATTGACATGTATGAATCGTTCTAAAGCATTAAGTATGTGATTCAATAATTATAACTATACAACAATCCAAAGTACATACATGTTTAGGGTTTGTTTAGATTTACAAACCACTGAGAGAAGCTGGAATTAAACAACGCAAATATGTAATTGAAAGACTTAATTAAATAAATAAATACCTCTTAAATAAGCCAAAGCTCCAATGTATCTTCACAAATAGACTTAATAAAATTAACTTAAAAAGGAAAAAAGTTTAAAAAAGAGTAGTGTGGAGAGTTATTTTGAAGCTCTAAAGTCCTATTTATAGTTTCCCTAAGTGCACATATAATAGATAAATATAAATTCCTTGTTCTTATCTAAAAAATCGTCACCGACCTTAACGATTTGGAAGAGATTCCACTTTCTACAAAAATTGTTAAGTTAATTACTAGATTCGGCTCTTTGTGCTCCACCGATTCAATTGACGATTTCTAGTGTATTTTACGATTCGCTATCCAATCCAAAGTACTGATTTAGGTGGCGATTTTTAGTGTAAATTTAAACTGCCACTGATTCGGTAGACTTCTTCTCTAATTGACTATTTTGCTTTTTTTCCTTTTTTTCTTCTAATTCTTCATTTTTTAATTAAATCCTAAAATCATAAAAACAAAAGAATACCTAGTGTAATATCATCATTTACATATAAAATCAACCTACATTATACTATAAAACATGTTTAATTATTAACTTGTCAAATACCTTCAAACTCAGTACTTTGCTATCCTGAGAAAAGTAATATAGTAAATCAGACTCTTATTTTATTCTATATATACTGATTTCAATCTAATTCATCGTAACTTTAAATAATAAAAATTTAAAATAGAAGGGATTTTCAAATGGAAACATATTACCCACAAGTAAATGAAAGTTATGATGTAATGGAATGATTTAGACAAAACAAAACGTCCCTTAATGATAACTCAACCACCCAATACAACACCCTTTAGAACTTAAAGTTCATTACCAATGTCAATACACAATATAGGTTTTCTCAGTCTCCACTTTCAACAATCGAACTTATGATAACTAGTATAGAATCTCAAAACACAAAAACCACTAAATTAATCATAATTTTAAAAAATACTTTATAATAGCACAACAATCAAAATCAATAAGAATTTTACCATGACACCAATGAATATATCATTTAAAACGTGTTAGATTTATAAACACTTTTTTCAATCCAAGCTTCAAGCACTCGAGCTAAATTTTTTCTTCGAAGAGTTTAAGAATATCCATCTCTTTCATCTCTCATATTCTTTTGTACTCCATTCTAATTATTTCTTTATTATATATTTCTTTTGTTTTTGAGTCACTACTCCATTTCCTATGGACATTTTCTAATTTTTCCCACTATAAATCCCCTGCTCCATTTCTTATGGAAACCCTCCATATATTTGTAAACTCTTGTTAGCACTTATCACTTTCTAGTGAAGTTGAAGAAAATATTCTTTCTAACTTATAGAAACTCATCAGTTTCTAACCTAATTTTTCTTGTAATTGTGGCATAATAGATTTCTATATATATACTATAAAATACTTAATCAATAGCTTTTGTATCACAAGATTCTTAAAAATCATCTTAAACTATTGTTTTGATTTTCTGCCATTCTCATGACTAATACAAGGCATTCAATTTAATGTATACATTGAAGAGTAAAGTCACTCAAAAATGGTATAAAAATTGATTCCTTCTATTATAGAATTCACTTGGGTAATAAAAATATCACTTCGATTCAAAAATCTATTGTATGTTCATTTTATTTATCATTGTTTTTCTAAATAAAAGAAAATGAAATTCTTACCTACTCGAAATCGAAAAAAATTTGAAAACTTTCAATAACTTACTTGAATATCATATTGAAAGTTTGAAATTTGCTTCTATTCTTGACATATCATCTACCTTTCTTTTTTTCCTTGCTTTTTTTTACCAAACTTCACCTAATATACCCCCAAACTCAGTACAAAACATGTCATCAAGGTTTTAAAATTAAGTTGGATTTCCAAAATTATACTACTTGTAGCATAAACAAATTGATATAAAAATTTGAATAAATAGACAAATATTGAATTCAATTAATTTCAAATGAATAGAATGCAAAGGGATCATATTTCATTCATAAGCAAAACTTTCAACAAGTGCAATACAATTAATTGTTCATTCATTCATTCATTGCATATAAGAGAAAATAAATTACACACGGTAGTTTCTAAAAGTAAATTCATCATCAGCTTCATCATCTTCATCCATTCATCCAGAATGTCGGGAAACATAATTATCAACTGGGTTATAAGTTAGAGTTAAAAAATTGCAACTGCAAAGACAAAATGTCGATGCTTTTCCTTGAGTCTTTCAAATGAATATCATGTCTTCTCTTAGACGTAGAATGATAATGTTGTAAAGTCCTCTTGTTTGGTACTATCATTTCTTCATTGTGATGAGTTTTCATTTGGCTACACCTAAGTGAAGAAAATATGGTCCAAAAAAGTCTTCCCATTCTAAGTTATGACAAAGATGGTGCCGAACATGTACAAACACTCTGTACATTCACTTTAGCCAATTAATTTTGTTGCTATTTATGCATCTTTTCTTGTCTTCCTCTTATTTTCATTTGTGCTCTACCTCCGTTCTTCTATCGCAAGTACAACAATAAATGATTATCATTCATCCTCTAAGTCATTGTATCCTACCACCTTCTTCATTCTTTAGATTCCCGCATCATTTGTTGTCTCCTCGGGTAATACATCGAATTCAATATCGAAACCCACCCTGACTTTCCTACACAATTTAATGATCCAAATTGGGAATGGTTGTCCTTAGTTCTTTATAGTCTACATTTCAAGCATCATAGAATTGTGTATGACTTTTCCAACATTAATGTAACCCTTCTTCATAACTATATGATAAAGTAAAGCAGCTCTATGGTTCTTCGCTTCAAATTGTTACTCGGTTGGATAAAAACATGCATCTATAATATAACTCCAACTATTCGTAATCTTCCTAAAATAGGTAGTTTCAATAAATTTTGGGTGTCCACCACTATCAAGCACAAATCCCCTCCCCAGAGGTATCTTTTATGCGTCTTGGATTATCTTGAAGGGATAGCATTCCTTATCTACATAAATGACATTCGGGTAATCCTCCTATGTCCTCTGTCTATTATGTGGTAGACCGAGAAATCTATTCAACCTCATAGGTGAAATATCAATCTTTTTCCCTTTTATTATTACTTTGTTCCATTCCTTACTAACATCCCATTCTAATAAAATTTTCATATAATTTTTGAACATCCTCTTTCTCCTCGACTCGCATAGTCTCTTAGAAGTCACTTGCATCCTCTATCTTTGATGATGCTCAAAATCTTATCCGCATATTGGCTCACATTCTTAATATCGAATGCTCTCTCTAGAATTATGACCCTTTTTTTTATCTCTATAGTATCTCCTCTAAGCTCTAGGTCTTACAAACCAAAATAATTCATAAGGCACTACATGACAAGGGTATGTATTCTTAAAATATTCATCCTCATCAGACAACAATGAAGATTGTTCTCTAAGCTTAACCCTCCAAGGTCTGTACTACTAACTCCGGTAGGTATAATATTCATTAGGTAGCTTGCATATGTCGGCTTTGGTTTTTCTTGCACTACCCCTTCCCTTTTTCTTGCTTACAACTCCTACCTATCCTTTAACTCATCCTGCCATAGAATAACTCAACTATGATAAAATAGGTAAATTGAAATTCTATCATGGTAAGGAAAACAAGTTTGTGAAAAGGTTTTGGCATAGAGTCTCGGAAGAATTGAAATTAGTATCTATAAATTACTTTTATCGACATATTCTTATTATGTACGTATATATTGGAAAAATTCATAGAAACTCCCGAACTCATATGAAAACGCATATTCAAATTGAACATTTGTATAAAAACTCATTTTTAAAAATAATTTGCAATGAAAACTCAAAAACTACATTCGTTTAAAATATCATCAAACATTGATTTTATGCAAGACAACAAAAGTAAAAGGATGCTAGAGTATCGATTTGCTACCTTCTAGAGAGTAGATCTCTAAAGTAATATGCTCTATTAGCTCTTTAAACTCCCTATCCAAGCCTTAATTAAAAGAAACACTCACTAAGCCTTAAATAGGTTGTATGAACTTGTATTCAAATTTTATAGGGTTGAATTTCTCATAAACAAGGTGGGATACACTTAATAAGCTATAATTTAAGCTTTGAATGGTTAAATAAAGAAAATAATCAATTAATCAATTGAATGGGTGAGAGTTTTAGGAATGAAAGTGTTTATTATTGGCAATTTGGGGTTTTGTTTAAATCATAAGGATTCTTATCTAGTGAATTAGGGTTTAAGTAGATTCGCTGACATAGCACCAGTGAAATCACTTAAAATTGGTGTTAGTGGTCCAACGACTAGCTAAGTGAATCTAAGTATAAAACCCAAATCATTGAAAAATCACTGAGTCATTTTTCACATAAAAACCTGCAAACTGTTGGCAATTTACCCAGCGATTCCCAATGTTATTTAGTATCACCAGTAAATCGGTGACCAATTCCCGTTATTTTTCTAATATATTGAATATTGTATTAATGATCACACATAGCAATCATATGTATGGTACAATTGATTAGTATTCATTAAGAAATATTATAAAATTAAATTAGGATTTGTAATTAGGGAATATTATACTACTAAATAACTACTTTATTACTTGTAATAATTAAAGACAAATGTGATTCAACTAAAAACCAACTCGATCATCCCCCTTTTAATTAGAGATATCCGGAAAGAGAGTTATGAGGAGAGGAAAAATAAATATTGTAACTATCATAAAGCAATTAATAAGGAAAGATATTGGCTCGATCAACCCTCCTCATATGAAATTATTCTGAAATTATATTCTTAAAATATTTCCATTATAAGAGTCGGAAGTTAAGAGAATATAAAAACAACTAACTAATCCTAATATTAAAACCGAAAGTAAATATAGAGTATAAGCTGCCTCCCGTAAAGCTCTTTTATTTATAGTCATTGGCTCAGCTTTGATAGATAAGATCATTCATCACTTAGCTTGGGAAATTCAAACTGACCATTAGCCGATTCTTCATCATTATTGTTGACTTCAGCTTCCTTATCATTCTCAACGTCTGCATATACTCTTTCGGGGTAATCATCAACATACGAGTTCTCCCATTCGTAATCATCATCATAATTATTTTCATTCATGTAATTCCATCTTGTAACCATCCTGAAAACACATTTAATTGTTTCCCATCCTAAGTGTAACTATACATTGTTCTAGATCGAGAACAACTCCAACTGTCTTGAGAAAAACACGTCCCATCAATATCACATCATCTTTCTCAATCTATGGTATTACCGAGAAGTCGGTGAGTTACTTGAATCATCCCACTTGTACTTGAACATTTATGAACAATCCAAGTGGAAAGATCTTATCACCATTTGAATATATGACAATAACTTGGTATAAAATCAATCTTAACTTGGCTTTTCTGCACCATTATTCATGTAAGATATTCATATCAGAAATGTGTTAAGTAAAACTCTAGTGAAACAAACTTTATTGATCATCACATAGAGAAAGAGTTACCCCGGACCATCTTTATAAATTTTAATCATATCCTAATTCTTGAAGCTTTAGTTGCACATCAATAAATTCTTCTTCTGCTGGTTGCTTCTTGTCTTGATTTTTCACATCAAATTGTTGCTTGTTAGATTTTTATTTCTTATTACACGGCTTCTTATACATTCATAGTGTATTGGTTTCATTCTTAATGGTTTCGTCCGCGTTGATGCAAACATTATACTTCATTTAGTTTCTTTGCGGACTTTGTTGCTCAATGTCAAGATTGAAGATCTCTAAATCCTATTCAGCAAAATTTTCATAATAAGATTTTAACCTATGACCGTTTACTCTAAATATTTGTCATTTTTCTAAGCTTCTATTTCTACTGCACCATGAGGTAGTAAATTGACAATCAAATAAGGTCATATCCATCTTGACCGAAGTTTTCTAGGAAATAATTTAAGTCTTAAAAAAAAATAGGACTTTATCTCCTACTTGAAAATCTTTAGGAACTAATTTCTTATCATGAAATGTTGTGGTTCTATCTTTATAAATTGATGCATTTTCATAGGCATCATTCCAAATTTCTTCTAATTCTTGAAAACTCAACTTCTATTGGTTTCCTGCTTCATTATAATTTATGTTACATGCTTTTATTGTTTAATAGGCTATATGTTCTAGTTCTACTAGTAAATGGCATGCTTTTCCAAATACTAACCTATAAGGTGTCATACATATTGGTGTCTTAAACTTTGTTCTATATGGTCATAATCTGTATTCTACTCTAAGACTCTAATCCTTACGTGTTGGACTAACTGTTATTTTAAAGTATTGACTTAAATTCTCTATTCCACGTTTCAGCTTGTCTACTACTTTGTAGGTGATATGTAGTAGATATCTATGTGTTACATTGTATTTAGCAAGTAGATTTGCAACCAATAAGTTACAGAAATGTGAACCTCTATCAATAATAAGTTCTCTAGGTACTCTGAAAACTGTAAAAAGAATTATTAAAAGAAATTGACCACTATTTGGGAATCATTAATTTTAGTAGCGTTTGCTTCTACCCACTTAGGCATATAATCTACACTAAGTAAAATATAAACATAGCCATTTGATAGTGGAAAAGTTCTCATGAAGTCTATACCCCATACATCAAACAGTTCACAAAAAAGAATAGAAATTTAAGGCATTTGATTTCAACGTCCTAGTTTTTCGGTTTGTTGGTAGTTTGTACAAGATTTTTTGGCCGACTTAAGTGATTTGCTACTAGATTCTCGTTTCGTATTTTTTACAGTAAGGTCAAATTCCTATAGAAGTAATATACATATTATGAGTCTAAGTATTGCATCATGTTTTATCATTAAATACCGCAACGTTGCATGATCTAAATAAATTATTAATTTTGTTCCTAATAAATACGGTCTAAATTTTTCTAAGGCAAACAATATCCCAAAAAGTTCCTTTCGGTAATGGTGTAATTCTGTTGAGCTGGATTAAATGTTCTAGAAGCATAATATATAATGTGAGATTCTTTTCCCACTTTTTGACCAAAAGCAGCTCCAATTACATAGTTACTTACATCACACATTATGTCAAAGGGTAGCGACAAATCTGGTGATTTGATCATAGGTGTGGTTGTTACAAAATCCTTTAATTTATCAAATGCTATGTTGCAATCAATGGCAAATTCAATAAGAACTTGTTTTCGTAAAAGTTTGCATAAAGGTTATGTATTTTAGAAAAACCTTTCACAAATCTTTTATAAAATCCTGCATGGCTAAAATATGAATGTATTTCTCTCACTGTGGCGGGGTAAGGTAATTTTTTGATTACTCGAATTTTTGTTGGATCTACCTCTACTCCTTTATGTTACACTATATGCCCTAATATAAGTCCTTGATCTACCATGAAATGATATTTTTCATAATTTAATACTAAATTTTTTCTATGCATCTCTTAAGTACTTTAGTTAAATTAACTTAACATTCATTGAAAGAATTACCATAAATAGTAAAATCATTCATAAAAACTTCAATGAAATTTTTCATATAATTAGAGAAAATACGAACCATACACTTTTGAAACGTTGCAGATGCATTACATAAATCAAAAGGCATGCATCTATAAGCAAATGTACCAAAGGGGTAAGTAAAAGTTATTTTTCCCGATCTTCTGTGGCTACATGTACTTGATGAAATCTTGAATAACCATCTTGACATTAATAATGGGTTTTTCAAGCTAATATGTCTAACATCTTATCTATAAACGGGAGTGGATAGTGGTATTTCCTAGTTGATGCATTCAACTTCCTACAATCTATAGATACCCTCTAATTATTTTCGACTCTAGATGGTACTGATTCTTCATGCTCATTTGTTATTACTGTAATTCATGTCTTTGTAGGAACTACTTATGGTAGGCTTACCCAATTGGTATAAGCTATTAGAAATATCATTCCTGAATCGAATTATTTTATTATTTTAGCTTTTTCTACGTTCATCATAGGTGAGTTTAATCTATGTTGAGGTTTTCTAGAAGCTTTTGTATCAGTTTTTACATTTATCTTATCCATGCATATACATGAACTTATTCCTTTAATGTCAGCTATGGTCCATCCTATTGCTCATTTAAATTCTTTCGATACATTTATTACTTTTTTCTTCTAGATTTGTCATTTTATTAGAAATTAGTACTGAAAATTTATCATAGTCCCCTGGATAAATATATCTCAAATGATCTTGTTAGGTTTTTAGGTCTAATTCTAGCTTTAACTATAGAAGGTAGTATTTTTGAATGAAATCTAGATAAATCTAAGTAGTAAGTAAGTTCTAGTAGTTTAATATATGATTCCAAAGTATTTATTATCTCTTTGATTTCCTCATCTTTATCATCATCCTCTTCTAAATCTTCTATTACTAATTCCAATATATCTATTTTATCTTTTCTAAATGATTTGTCTATTGATGGATTTATCATATCTACTGTATATATTAAAGAAACATTCATTGGATATTTCATTGCATCATATATATTAAAATTCACTATATCGTCATCTAGTTCCATTGTTAATGTTCCATTTGAAACATCAATATTTTCTTTTGTTGTTTTCAAAAATGGTCATTGTAAGATTAGAGAAGTACTATAAAACTAACTATCTTCTTTCATATCTAAAATATAGAAATCTTTTGGGAAGACTAAATCACTAACTTTGACTAGTATGTTTTCTAGTAACCCTACCGATTTAATAGTGGATCAATCAGCTAATTGTACCACTATACTAGTTTCTTCTAAATGTAAATTTATTATTTATTAATAAATAGATAAATGCATAACATTTATGGGGGCTCCCAGATCATACAATGCTATAAAAATTCCTATATTCTCAATCGTACATAGAACGAAAAACATTCCAGGATCAAAACATTTTGGAGATAATTTCTTTTGAATTAGTGCTAATACGTGCTCTCCTAGACTCACCTTTTCATTAGCCTTAATCTTATTAGTGCATAAGTCTTTTATAAATTTATTATACTTAAGTACATTTTAAATGACTTTAAACAGAGGTATATTAGGTACTACTTTCTTTAATGTAGCAAATATTTTCTTTTCTTATAGTAATTCTTAGCATTTTTATTATCTTCAAAGCAATAAATGAATTGTTGTATTATATTAATTGGTTCATCTTTATCGGGTTCATTGCTCTTTTTGTTGGGAATCTTATTACTTGTTACTTCAATATTTTTCTCTAGTTCTGCATCTATTTATTTTCTCGAAACTAATTGGCCCAACATTTTTGGTTCATCCATTTGCTTACCACTTCTTAATGTTATTGCTATTGCTTTTTCATATAAAATAGGAGAAGGTCGAGATAGTAATTTTCTTTGATTTACAAACTCACTCATTTGTGTAGCTATTTGACTCAATTGGTTTTTTAATTTGTTCATGTCATTTTGTAATGTTTGAGTTATTTGATCTTTTGCCCTTTTAGAATTATTCACTATTTTATACCTTTGATAACCTTGATTGTTAATATGATTACCTACATTTAGTTGTGAGTACTTTGTAAGACTATTAAAGTTATAAGTAGAATCAACAAACCCGTCGTATTCGTTTATTATACAACAACAACAACATAGCCTTAGTCCCAAATTAACTAGGGTCGGCTACATGGATCAAACATTTCCATTGTGCTCGATCAAGTGCAATTGATGGTGAGCTTTGCAAATCATTCAAATCCCTCCTAATTAATGCATCCCATGTTAATTTTAGTGTGCCCCTACCTCGTCGAATTTTTACAGTTTCTATTGAGTCAAGTTTTCTAGTTGGAGCATTTGTAGGACGTCTTTGTAGGTGACCAAACCATCGCAACCGCCCTTCCCTAATCTTTGTATCAATTGGTGCTACTCCTACTTGTCTTTGAATTTCTATATTTCTTATTCTATCTTTAGAAGTTTTACCACACATCTACCTAAGCATCGTCATTTCTGCTACGTTAATTTTATGTAATTGTTGTTGCTTTACCACCCTACATTCACTTCCATAGAGCATAGCTGGCCTAATTGCGGTCCTATAAAATTTTCCTTCTAACTTAGTAGGAACATTTCAATCACAAATCACCCCTGTTGCACTCCGCCATTTTTTTCATCCAGCTTGAATTCTATGTGTGACATCATTCTCAATGTTACCATCATTTTGTATGATTAATCCTTGGTATCTAAAGTGGTTTAGCTTTGGAACATCTATTTCCCCTAGTTTTACCACTTCGTCATCTTGATGTCTAGTGTTTCTAAACTCACAATGCATGTATTCGGTTTTCATCCTACTCAACTTAAAGCCTTTAGATTCTAATGTATTCCTCTATAATTCTAATTTCCTATTCACTCCATCTTTAGTTTCATCCACTAAGACAATATCATCTGCAAATAGCATACACCATGGTATATCCTCTTGAATATGTCTAGTTAGTTCATCCATAACTAAAGTAAATAGATATGGGCTTAAAACCGATCCTTGATGTAGTCCTATCGTAATGGGAAATTCTTTTATAGCTCCTCCAAATGTCTTTATACACGTTACTACTCCATCATACATATCCTTAATAGTGTTTATGTATCTAGCATGCACTTTTTTCTTTCTAGAACCCACCAAAGAACATCTCTACGGACCCTATCATATGCTTTTTCTAAATCTACGTATCTTTTTTCTTTTCTTTATATTTTTCTAACAATCATCTTACAAGGAAAATTGCCACTGTAGTTTACCTCCCAGGCATGAAACCAAATTAGTTCTCTGATATTGTTGTTTCTCTCCTTAGCCTATTGTCAATTATCCTCTCCTACAGTTTCATAGTGTCAATGGAGATTTGTTGTCGCAATGGAGATTTATCATTAGAATGACTTACTTAATTACAAGATTTAACTTTGCTTGATCTATTTTTTAGTAATACTTCAACCGTGGCTTTTAGTTCATCTTTCTTATCGTGTAGTGTCTTATATGTCCTTATATTCATTTAACTTGGATTTTTTTAGTAATTCACTCTTCTCAACATATTGCTTAGATTTTTTAGCCATTTTATTTATAGCTACTCTTGCTAAAGTTGGTGTTTTTAACGAGCAAAGACTTTCCACATATTGTGTCTAAGAGTCTTCGTTTTAAGCGATTTAATCCTTCATAAAAATATTGCATTAATTTTTTTTTCTCTAAATCCATGCATTAGACTTAATGAAATCAATCTTTGATACATGTCCAAAAATTCATCAAATGTTTATCCAATCTCCATCCTAGCATTACTAATTTTTTGTCTATATAAGTTAATTTGTCTACCTGGGACATCTTCATTATCTTCACTATAGAAAGAGGGTAAAGAATTTATGTGTCCAAACTTCAATTTAAATTCTCAAATTTTTTTTGTAAAAGTTATACACATAGCTAGATACCGTGGGTATTACCTATAGCACCCTAGGGATTTTTCATACGGCTAAGATGGTAGTAGGCACAATGAGAGAAAACACCCACTTCATCATCGACGTAGTGGTGGCAATATCATGATGTTGTGCCTCGGTATAAGAGGTTTATACTCTTCATTTTTATTGATTCTTCACACTTGCACTAAAATTCCACCATAACCACCAAACATATATCCCTCTAGAGATAAAGTTTTATCATTTTTAAGCAAGATTAGTGAGTTCATAATGATTGAGAGTGAAATAGGCAAGTGCATAGTGGATTTGCACAAGTGGGAAAGCTAGGTCTTGAATTTTTTTATTTTGATTTCGAATAGAGCTAGGGTTCTAGTTGGCTAGAAAAGTGAGAGGGCCTGGATTGATAAAGGCTTGGAGGAGTGTTCTACACCAGAAATAAATCTAGCACTAAGGTAAACTTACAATTTCTTCTAGTTATGTTATAAATTTTTGTAAATTTTAATGAAATTGCATGAATAGTGGATTTGAGGTTGTAGGATAGGTTTTGCAAGATCTTGTGAATCTTAAGCATTAATGTTACTCATAGAAAATAAGCTGATGTCTTTGCTTTATTTGGCGTGTGCATGATCCGTGTGATATAAATTTTGATTTTTAGGTGATTTAAAGACCGGAGTTGCATTGCATTGTTATTGAGTTGTTTGAAATTTGAAGAAATGACAATAATAAGGAAACAAGTTAGTCAAAGTAAAACAAATGATTTTGAGATATCTACCTCAAGAAATCCAAATGAAGAGGAGCCTAGACCACTTAAATCTGAATTTTTCATTAGTAGATAGGCTAAGGACTAATATGAGAAAATACTACATATGAAGTTCATTCGCAGACGTGGAATAAATCTACTAGTCGAGTATGAAAATGGAGTTTATAACTTCATTAGGAAATGAAATTGGGAGCAACTCACTCAAGATTATAGAAAGAATCAAGTTAAAGGAGTGAGTGAGATTGTTTTTGAAATTTATGCTAATGAAAAGTTCAACCAAGGATAGGCTAGTGAAGGCGAGAGGGATATTTGTTTCTTTTAATATATGTAAGATCAAAACCATCTATGGATTGGAGTACTTAAGTTTGTATGGATCTGAACCAAAATTCTTGACGAAGCTATATGAGACACCTTATAATATATACCCTTTTAGAGCCATAAAGAGCGCATTGGTTATTCCAAGACAACAAGGATGGGTCGTATGAACTGAGACTATGCCAAAGCACATGAAGAATGGAGTTTTAGGAAACTTTATTGAATGTGGCAACATCTTCTTGTTTATTCATTATGCCCCATGTCTCCGTAGGGCGAGATCAACAAGTAAAAAGTGACTTATCTTTATTAGATAACATAAAACGTAAGGATCAACACTGGTAAGATCATTTACAACTGTCTGAGGAAGTCAGTCGTGTAAAAAAGAGATAACGAATTGTTGTTTCCCATCTTGATTACTTAGATGTGCTTAAAGGCTAGAATGAGATTGAGAAATGATGAATAATTTGATATAGAGGTTTAACCAACCATGGATGAAGCTTTCATGCTTAAATTGAAATAACCACCTGGTTATTAAGACTCTGAGGAGGAGAGAGACAATCGATGGAGCTTGACTTGAGGTCGAGTTGTTGGCCAAAAAGCAAGAGGATTAAGCAATAGTAGCAGACTTAACCCTAGAGCTAAAAAAGGAAAGATATGGAGAAGTGGAGGAGCAACAACAATAGAGATTTGCTGAGAGCTATGAGTTTTTAAACCCAAAGATTGGAGAGAAGGACATGGACAGTCCTAAGGTATTTCCACCACCTATTTCACTATAGGCACCAGTACCACCATTGGAGGACTTGGCTCCCTGACAGCAAAGGATGTGGATAGCCGAGATGAGGAAATAGTACCAAGAGGACAGGGTGTAGTACCAGGCAACCATGTTGAGATATGAGCAAGATATGGAGAGGAGAGAACAACATCGATGGAACGGGCATCATAATTTCATGTCATTTGTCGACCATTCACGGGACATAGCTAGGTATGAGAGTAGTAGATTGATGAGACCTACTGAAAGGTCATTTAGCTTTCCACCGGCACATGCTTATGTGTTTGATTCAGATTTAGTGCAGAGTAAGAGGGTGCAACATCCAATGAAACCATCATATGCTGGAGTTGATGATGCAAATGATGATGATGACATACACTCCTGAAGTCAGTATACTAGGAATCCATTAGACCTGGGGACATGAGAGTTACATTAATACCATTTTACTTTTTTTTTAACGTGAGGATATTTTGTTCACTATTTAGTTATTTCAATTCTATCTTTAGTTTATGCTTTTTTATAACTTTTGTCATTACATATTTTTTTTGTGATTTAGTGTTTTCACATTTCAGGCTTACTTTTAAACCTTGAAGACAAGGTTTGGTTTAAGTTTTTAGGCATCAACATTATACTACACTATGGGAAGTTGTAAGTTAGGCTGAAAAATAAAGATAAACATTGCAGGTAGAATCGTTTAAATTTTTTATTTGAAACAGTTAAATAGAAAAGCATAGTAGTGTATAAATTTTTCACTTACTATTCGAATGTTTAAGTAGCATAGATTAGGTTATATATAGTAGTATATTATGAATAAGTAGTTCATTTAAATGTTCATGCCCTTAATTGTAGATGAGTAGATTACAAGTATCTTATTAATATGAAATGTAAGAATGTGTTTTAAAATTTTGAAGAAGAAGTAATGAAATGTAGTAAATAACAATGTGTTTTCATGATTTGAAACATAGAGTTAGGGAAGACCTTGAACTTGAAACAAAAGTAAGAAACTAAACACTTCTTGTTGAAAAGTTAGATTTCTAAGGATTCTATAATAAATGTGAATCTTACTTGATACCACAAAGAAAATCATGCTTAGTGCAAATAGGGGCAGAAAAACGAAAGCTATAGGAAAAAGGATTAGGGACTGAAAAACAAAAATGAAAAAAAAAAGAATGAGAGAAAAATTAAATATAGAAAAGAAAGAAGTGAAATAAAACTATTGAAATAAAATATTTAGCTTGAGTACGAGCATCTAATTGAGTTACGTTTCTTTTCCAACTAGTTAAGTCCTATAGACTTTTGAGTGTTTAGATGAAACAAACTTATGAGTAGTGATGGTCTTTCGACAAGTCAATCATTTGACCCATTTTATAGTGTAAATTAGGTTGGTTTTATATATAAATGATGATATTACATGTGGTATTCCTTTCTTTTTATGATTTCAAGTTTTAAATAGAAAACCGAAAAATGGAAGAACATAGTAAGAAAAAGAAAATAGTGAGCTTAAAAGCTGTTCCAACGATTAGCCAGTGATTCGGAATAACAGTAGAAATCAACTTCTAAATCAACATTAAAAAAGGCTAGCGAATCCATAATGAATTAGAGAATGAACTAGAAATTGCCAATTAAATCGGTGGAGCACTAAAAGCTAAACTCAGTGATTTACTATGTGATTTGTGCATAAGTGAGGAATCGCTGACAAATCACCGAGGTCGGCAACAATTTTTTAGATTAATATGAGGAATTTGTATTTGTGTAGGATATGTACTCCTAGGGGAACTTTATGTAGGACTAGAGAGCTTTGAAACAACTCTATTCAACTACTCTCTACTTTTTTTTTTCTCTTTTATTAAGTTTTATATATGAAGTAATATTAAAGCATTGATTTAGAGGTACTTGTTTACTTAATTATGTCTTTTAATTACATATTTACAGTATTTATTTCCAACCTGTGTGAGTAGTCTATAAATGTAAAAAAACCCTAGGCATGTAATATACATTAGATTGTTATGTAGTTATAATTATGAAATCACATACTTATTACTTTAAATCAATTTATACACAACAATCATGAATAAAAACAAGTTTTTTTTTGCATATTACAACTAGTAATTTTTTATATTGAGTGCATAGTGGCCAATATGTTCCTTGATATAGAGTATCCAGTTCAATATCTATAGTTAATGACAACAATTAAAGAATTAGTAAGTATGATTAATTTACAGTGCATTTTTCGAGTAGATGTCTTAAGTGATTGTATTCTAAGTTGTTTTTTACGCAGCTTCGATAATATTGGCTTAGATTAGGTATGATTTTCATTGAACTTAATGCTATCATATTTCTATAATGTTACGTTTCATCTAATGGGTAGACTTACAAAAAATAAAAGTGGCATTTTCATTGAATTTAAGAAAATCGGTAGCTAACTAAAGGCTATCAACCTATTATGAATTAGGATTTAATGACTCCCATATTCAATATGAAATAAATATACTTATATTATGAAGTGATTCAACGTAGAAAAATCTTGTAATGAATTAAACCTTTCTAACGATGAATGCCCTTTGAAACAATAAACCAAAATAGAAGAAGCTAATGCTATAATAAACTAATACGATGGGTTCGTTAACCCCAATTATAACTTTAATAGTTATGCAAGTTATTCATAATCGAATGTAGTTAATCATATCAACAATCAGGGTTATCATAGGTGCAATACATCGAATAATTTAAAAAGAGAAAAATATCAAATAATTCAAACATTACAAAATGATATGACTGAAGTAAAAAACCAATTGAGTCAAATAGCAACACAAATGAGTAACTTTCTAAATCAAGGGAAATTACCATCTCAATCTTATCCTACTATATATGAAAAAGCAATAGCTATAACATTAAGAAGCGGTAAGCAGATAGATGAACCTAAAATGCCAGACCGATTAGTTCCAACAAAAGAAATAGTCGCAGAACTAGAAAAAGAAATTGAAACAACAAGTAACATGACTACCAACGGAAAGGGTAATAAACCTAATGAATATAGACCAATTAATATAGAACCACCATTCTCTTATCTTTTAGAAGATAATAAAAATGCTAAGAAACTGCAGGAAGAAAAATATAATTTGATACATTAAAGAAAGTAGTAGTTAATATACCCATGTTTTAAGTTATTCAAAATGTATGTAAGTATTAGAAATTTATAAAAGATTTACGCACTAATAAGATTAATGCAAGTGAAAAGGTAAGTATAGGGGAACACATATCAACACTTAATCTAAAAACAATTACCTCATAAATTTTATGATCCTGGAATGTTTGTTCTAGTAAGATTGAGAACAAAGCAATTTCCTAAGCATTATGTGATCTAGGAGCCTCCATAAATATTATGCCTTTGCGTATTTATTTACAAATAACATACATAAAATTAGAAAAAATTGGTACAGTCTTACAATTAGCTTATAGATCTACTGTTAAACCAATAGGGTTACTTGAAAATGTACTAGTTAAAGTTAAAGATTTAGTATTCCTAGTAAATTTTATTTTCTTAGATATGAAAGAAGATAACATCTCTAATAGGGCTTCCCTAATCATAGGAAGGCCATTTTTGAAAATAGCAAAAGGAAAGATTGATGTTTCAAATGGAACATTAACAATGCAAGTAGATGATGCTGCAGTAAATTAAATATATACAATGCAATGAAATACTCAATGGATGTTTCTTCCATATGCATAGTAAATATATCCATTAGTAAACAAATGTTTAAGAAAAGATAAATTAGATAAGTTAGAACTGTCAATTGAACATTTCGAAGAAGAAGATGATAGAGATAAGAAAGCAAAAGATATAATAAGTACTTTAAAATCATATAGTGAACAACAGAAAATTACTTGCTATATAGACTTATATAAAGCTCATTCAAAACTTCTACCTTCTATAGTTAAAGCCCATGAAGTAGATCTAAAACCTTACCTGACTATTTGAAATATGTTTATTTAGGGGACTATGATAAATTGCTAGTAATAATTTCTTACAAATTAACTAGTTTACAAGAGAATAAGTCAATAATTGTATTGAAAGAATTTGAAGTAGCAATAGGATGAACTATAGCCGATAGTAGAGGAATAAGTCCAGCTACGTGTGTGCATAGGATAAACCTAGAAACTGATACTAAAGCTTCTAGACAACCTCAACATAGATTAAACTGACCTATATTGGACATAATAGATGCAGGAATGATATTTTCAATAGTTGAAAGCAATTGGGTAAGGCCAGTCCAAGTAGTCCCTAAAAAGAGAGGGATTACAGTAATAACAATTGAATATGGAGAATTACTCCCAACTAGAATCGAAAATGGTTAGAGGGTATGTATAGATTACAGATAGTTGAATGCTTCAACTAGGAAAGACCGCTATCTACTCTCGTTTATATATCAGATATTAGAAAGATTAGTTAGAAAAAGACCATTACTTTTGTCTAGATGGTTGTTCAGGATTTCACCAAATACTATAGCCTCAAAAGATAAAGAAAAAACTACTTTTACTTACCCTTTCATTACATTTGCTTTTGGACACATGCTTTTTGGTTTATTTAATGCACTTGCAATGTTTCAAAGATGTATGGTTAGTAGTTCTTTGATTATATGGAAGATTTCGTTGAAATTCTTATGGATGATTTTACAGTTTAAGGTGATTCTTTCGATAAGTGATTAGTTAATTTAACTAAACTACTTACAAAATGCATAGAAAAGAATTTAGTAGTAAATTATGAAATATGTCATATCATGGTAGACTAAGGACTGACTTTAGGACATATAATGTCACATAAAGGAATAGATGTAAACCCTACAAAAATCCAAGTAATCAAAACGTTACCTATCCTTACAATAATTGGATAGATACATTCATTTCTTGGACATGCAGGATTCTATAGAAGATTTGTAAAAGATTTCTATAATATTACACAAACTTATGCAAAATTTAACAAAAAGACATTCCTTTTGAATTTACTAATGAGTTCGAGATAACATTTGATAAATTAAAAGATTCTTTAACAACTACACCTGTGATTAAATCACTAGATTGGTTGTTACCCTTTAAAATTTTGTGTGATTCAAGTAACTACTTAGTTGGAGCTGTTTTAGATCAAAAAGTTGGAAAATAATCTTATGTTAAATATTATGCCTCCAGGACACTAAATCTAGGGCTACATAATCAAACCATAACTGAAAAAGAACTCTTAGCAATGGTGTTTTCCTTAAAAGAATTTATACCATATCTATTAGGAATAAAGGTAATAGTTTATTTAGATTACGCAGCTTTGTGATAGTTAATGAGAAAACAAGATGCAAAAACTATACTAATAAGATGCATACTACTCCTACAAGAATTCGACCTTACTATAAAGATAAGAGAGGAGCTAAAAATCTAGCAGGTTAAAAGAATGGAGACCCACATATACTATTAAGTGATGAATTTTAGATGAGTACTTGTATAATGCATACTGATAGCCCTTGGTATGCCGATATAGTTAATTATCTTACCACCAATAGGTTATCACTAATAGGTTATCACCTTACTTCTCAAGAGCCTAAAAGAAATAAACTAAAAGTATTCTAAATACTATTTATGGGATGAACCCTATTTATGGAAGTTTTTCACTGAAAGAATTATTAGGATATGCATACCACTTTCAGAAGTACAATCAATTATATCTCATTGTCATACTTATACATGTGGTGGACATTTCGACATACATAGAACTGGCAGTAAAATCTTGGATTCTAGAATTTTTTAGCCAACTATATTTCACGATTGTTTCCTTTATATAAAATCTTGTCCAAATTGCTAATGAATTGGAAACTTAGGATGTAGAAATCATATGCCTTTAACCCCTATTCTATTAAGTAGTAGTTGTGTTCTTTTTTTCTTGTTGTTTTGATTTGGTTCTTCTAGTGTTTTTGAGGGGCTTGAGACCGTTATACCTCATCAAGGGTTGAGACCCCCAAAATTAAAATTAGAGGTGTAGATGCGGTCTAGCAGAATCTCTGTCGATAGATAGCGCGATATGCTTTTTTGTATAGTGCACTATGTGCATGTCAAGCGCTATCTAGAGATTGTAGCGTGCTTTGGGTTGCAGGGGCCTGAAAATAGTTTCAGTTCTATTTAGTTCAATCGACTCCCCAACCTACATGCGACTCTTCTTAACCTTTAAAAACATTTCATACAAGTTTAATAAGGTTTATTACACGTGTTTGGACAATCCGAATTATTTAACAAACTTCAAAAATTGAATTTCTCGATTTTATGAAACATATTGGGGCTTTTCTATAAATATTTTTGATGAACACTTAAAAATCATCCAAACGACTTTCGATGCACTTAAGAACATACTGAAAGGTTTATAAACCTTAAATACATGTTGTATAACGTGTTTGCATGATTTAAAGCATTTTAAGACTTATGGATTTGTAAATCATAGATTTCATGACTTTAAGTGCTTGAAAATTTGAAATTCATGATATGCATGATTTTAATGTATTTGGCTTGTAAGAATGGAACTTATATACCATACATGAGTTTTACGATAGATGAGTTTGATGTTCCGATTCTTGTGTCCTTGTATGAGTCGAGTCTTGAGCTTATCCAACTTCATTTCACTCATTTGACTTGAACCTTAAGCAAAGCTTCAACTTTCACTTTGTTTGTTGCTCATTCCAATCATACGTTAATGTTCTAAAACACTTAAGTGCAATGTTAGAATACTTTCACTTTGTTTGTTGTCATCAAAATTTCAGTCGGGGTATAAGTGACAAACATTTGGTCCAACAGTCGAGTGCTGCTACACCAGATTTTATAGGTTTTGATTTTTGATGTATTACTTTTATGTGCCTATCATATACTTTTGGGGTTGTATATTATAGGTTAAGTGATTAGTAGTACCTTGACAAGACACATGTTATATATCTTCATTTTCTTGTATATACACATGTGATCTTTATTCCTTGATTTTTCCACGATTGTCAGGTATCACTTTAACGTTTTCGTTAATTTGTAAGACTTCCGCTGAATAAACTCGTAAGTAAGCAAAGTTTTAATTCACACTGATTTATTATATTACATAAGACATTAAAACACATATTGAACTTATAATTTGTAAGTAGATAGATTGTTTTGAAATGGTTGACCAATTTCGTGTTAAGTTCTACAAGTTGATGTTAGAGCTTAATGATGAGATTAGGCCGGGCAGTCCCTAATTTGAGATGTAGTTGTCACAGTAAGGGACTCGAATAAGGTGGAGTTTAGGAATATGTACATGTATAAGTATTATCATTAGTACAAGCCAATCAAGAAAAAAAATTCTAATAACATGATTTGTATTAGGAGAAATTTGAGTAGACCAATTAGTTTTATATGAAAAAATAACTCATAAAAAATTACATGCCTAGAAATAAAAGTTTTTTTACTAGGTGGATGAAAGCATTTGTATCCTTTGTAACGATCACTATATCCAATAAATACACATGGAATAGTTTTTAAATCAAATTTGTGACGTCATATGTCCCAAGTGTATGGAAAATATTTGCAATGAAAAACATGAAGCAAAGAGTAAATGGGAAGAGTTCCATGCAAACTAAAATATGGAGTATCAAAACTAAGTGTCGAAGATGGGAGTCGATTCATAAGATACATTGTAGTACTAAAGCTTAAACCCAAAAACTTGAGGGGACACCATTATGAAAAAGCATTGTTACATCAAATTCTTGAATCATTCTATGAAGTCGTTCTACTATACCTGTTTGTTCAGGAGTATGTGGATAAGAGACTTGATGAGTTTTACCAGATGAACTAAAATGAGAAGATAATTTCGAATTTATAAAATCACCACCACCATCAAAGTAAAAAATTTTAATTTTTATGCTAAATTGTCTGTCAATATATTTTTCAAATGATATATATGCATCGACAAAGTCAGATTTATATTACAAAGGAACAATCCAAGTATATTTAGAAAAATCATTTACTAAACAAGCATAATATTTAGACTTACAAATCAATTGAATAGGTGTCAGGCCCCATAAATCATAATGAATTTTATCAAATATACCAGTGCTAGGATTTTCAAACGAAAAAAAAAGAAGAAAATTTACTAATTTTTCCTAACTAGAAAGTATAACAAATATGTTTAGGCTTTGTGTTTCCAATAACATCAATAAACCCTTTATTTAAAAAAAAAAATAGTAACGTAGACAATTAAGGATGTCTTAACGCTAATGCCGAACTTTCGTTGAACGAGATTTGAGGAAAAATGTTATTCAAGTGAATTAGACAAAAAATACAAGTCACCCTTATGCTTCCCTGTGATAATGGGTTGTCTGTTCCTTAACAAAAAAAAAATCACTGTTAGAAAATTCACCATTTTTGGAAAATTGAGTAGTAAGTTGACTAATAGATAATAAGTTTTTTTAAATTAGGTACTAAAAGTAAATCGTAAAGTGGTAAAGAAGTGCCTTTGTGATTTAGATAACTATCATTAATACTTGTAATGGGCATAAACGATCCATCTCCAATAATAATTGAATCAGGTCTGCCATATTTGGGTAAATTAGTTAACGTACCTTGATTACAAGCCATATAATTTGATGCACCAGTGTTGAATGTCCATTTGGTGTCTACCACAGAGTTGTCCATGGTAAGAGCTGCAAGCGCTGTTAGAATTTCAATTGGTTGGGTAGGTTTCTGTGGAATCCACCAACATATTTTTGCAATATGCAAGGTTCTTCTCGATATAAGTCCCTTTCAACAAAAGTCATTCAACGCTCCCTGGGTGGCAGAGGTCGACGATGTTTGGTGACAATAGGAGATTTGTTCGATTTTTCATTATTGAAACGCCTTGGTTGTTATGCTCTAAAAGCAAGCCCGGTGGAAGTAAATTGGTTATCGACATAGAGCTTTTGTGTTCTCTAATGTTGGCCATAAAAAACCAATTGGGGATAAATCTAGTGGGTTACACCATTTGCCTTGTTGGAGAACCGACTACGTCATTGATCCAAATTTTGGAGTTGAGATACCAACTCAGAGTATGATGGCCTTAGAGATTTTAGCATGGTACTTGTGAAGATCTCATATTGAGGACCAAGACTAGTAAGGAGGCAAAATACCATTTCATTATCACATATTGATTTGCCTATGGCCGCAAGTTTGTCACATAATCCTTTGAAAAGAAAAATGTGATCACAAATGGATTTACCTTCATCTTGGAAAAGATATGTAGTTGTTACTTGAGTGTGAACTCTTATTCTTATAAATCTTGCACTTAGACATTCTTAAGAGTTTCCCAAACTAATTGCGCTATTTCCTAGTCAACTACGAGTCCAAGCACTTCCTCCGAAAGTGACCCTATAAGCCACCTGCGAAGTTGATAATCAGATTTTTGCCACGAAATGAAAGCATCAATTAATTTTGATGCACTTTTCTCTAAATCTGATGTGTTCTAGTTTGAAATGTCAATTTTTAGAGGAGTCGGTTCCTCATTTCTGAGATGACCTACTAAATCTAAACTTTCAGCCAACGATAAAACATGTTCATGCCATAAAGGATAGTTAGTAGAAACAAGTTTCAGAGTGATGAAATTACCCATATTGAGATATAGATTGATAGTATTCATGATCCAAAGTGCAAGCGATGCTCTGATACCAAGATAAAAGTTAGAAAGAATACAGAAATTTGAATGTATTTTTTTATGCTTTTACTATAGCAAGCTATATATTTATATACACCATATAATTATGTAAAAGACAACATGCTTGATCGTTGCTATTTAATAAGGTCAATGTTTCCTTAAAAGAGATTATGAGAATATGGACCATAATTGATCTTGATGTACTTTCCATCTTGGCCTTGATTGATTAAATTACTCCATATTACCGTATGAGGCGAGATGATGAGAATATGAAACATAATTGATCTTGATTGCGTACTTTTCATCTTGGCCTTAATTGATTGAATTACTCCATATTACCATATGAGGCGTGATTACTAGCTTACGCTTGTCTTCTTGTGATTGAAATTTGAATTGCACCATATAAGGCAAGGCTATTTGTCCATACTTTCCTTCTTTTAAAGAATATTCTCTTCATCGCGATTATTACTGTTAATATACATCGCCTCTGCAACTTCTGCTAATAGACCATATGCAAGAAACAAGATACATCCGAGCAATGTTAGTTAAAGAACATATTTTATGGCAGAAAAAAAAATTCATTCTCAATCTATCAAACCCACATAAAGAAATTAAATGCACTAAAAAATGGATACCTACCGACCAATGTTAAATTTTGCAAAAAATAGTCATTAAATTCTATAATTTGAACATAAAAGAGTCCCAAATGAAGACCTTGAAAAAATTAGTGCACTAAGACTCAATCTTTTTTTACTCAATCTCCTCATCAACATCGATCTGTACTTGAATTAGTGTTCTAGAAAATCATAACAAGAAAACAAAAAACAATGAAAGAGAAATATAATGAAACAGATTCACCAAAGAGCGATTAGCTTGAAAACAACTAGAGTTTGAATCGAAGGGTTAAAGTTAAGGCTCGATTGTCAGAGCGATTGAGTGAAGGTTTGTAGAGCAACATTTTTGTTTGCCAAGCTCGAACTCGGGAGTCGGGACTTGATTGTATTTGTGCGTAAGAGAAGTTATGTTAAAATTCTAGTATTTAATAACACTTATAACTGGCAAGTTTGACCTTGTCATAATATGCAGGCACTTATGTGGCAGGGGATGCTTGCTACCATAAGTAATTTGTGACAGTTTATTTAGCTGCCATGAATATTTAGTCACAATTACCCATATTTCTTGTAGTGTGCGATAAGATTTGGATCATCATCCGTAATTGTGGGAGGTTCAATGAGAGCACCATTGGATGCAGAATTAGAGAAGGAATAAAGAGACTAGAGAGGAATTAAATTTTCATATTGCTTGTTCAATCTCTTGTGAGTCATCTACTTGTATAGACCTTTATAGTTTAATACCATTACTAAATTATCATTTACTATAAAATTATACATTGCCTTACATCAATGTGACGGCCCCTACTTCTGAACAAGGCACTACCCGGCCTAATCCCGCACTCAAGCCTTAATCCACTTGATCTAAGACTTAAATACGTATTAGTCAGCCTATTGTCCCTATATTCCTTAAAATTCGTGTATTGATCTATTATTAAATTGAATGTAAGTCAATTATTAAGCGGAAGCATTAATTCTTCAAAAATTTCTAAGTGTGGAAAACCAAAAAAAAATACAACATCACGTGCACATATGTATATATATATGAAACTATCCACTCAACCCAATGTACACCCCAAAATGACATAAACAATAATACAATACAACAAAAGTCGAGACATACAAATGAGTGAGGAGAGTCGTTGAACTGCTCAGAGGAAATCGCCGATCTTTTCCTTCCCTGGTTTGCTATTGCTCGATGGACCTACACCCACCGTCACAAACTAGACGGTGAGTATAGTGATATTTAAGTACTAACTAGAGAATTTCATGCCACATTTCCAAAAGAAACGAATGGTATTTAAAAGCATAAATGACCAAAACAAATTGTTGAACTAAATACCACAGTTAAAGATGTAGAGACCGACACAGGCTAAGTCGAGATGATCTACGTCCGGACAGCGGTGAGACCTATCACCTACCTTTTCCCACTACGATATGGAGCTGTGCTCAACATATCTCGCATAAATAGCGGAGTTGCGCTCTACGCATTATAACATCAACATTAGGCTTGTCGACCACCCCGAACCCCATAACTCGTGTGCCGCGCAAATGTAGTGGTGAGTGCCAGAACCCCAGTAGACCCATATCCCCACGAACCGCACATCTCTCGTGCAATTGACACTAGATAATCCCAACTTTCATTTCAAAGACAATAAATTCAAAGTTTTAGGTTACCAAGACAAGTTAGGCTATAAAGCCCAAAGGAAGTCGAATACAGGTCTATTTAAATTCAAAATAGTCCATTAGCATGCTTTTCATCAATTGTATTCAAGAATGACATCAAGTGTAGGAATTAGAGGCAATGAAATAATTTACAAGGCTTCATCATGTCACAATATTCATCCATGATTAGATACAAGAACAACATGATGTGAGATGACAAGTAACAATGTCTAGTAATAGACCAAAAAATCAATAAGGGTGAATGAAATGAAATATAAAATTCTCACAGTTGTACTTCCAAGTCACACACTTGTCTTAGTCTAGCCGATCCCTCGACAATTTTGTAATGCTTGCCCAAACGTTTGAGTTCTCCCCTTAGTTTACTAATATTCAATAATATCATAATTTAGGCCAAATCTAAATCGAGACAAATTTCTAAAAACTTGTTTATTTATTTTCTGTCATTCGACCCATTTCGCGTTTCTCAAGGTAAAACCTCTGAAAATTGCTTGTCCAAAATTCCATATATTTTATTTTTCCTTGTTATAGATTACGTGTCTAAGTGGGTAGACGCAAAATCTACTAGAACTAATGATTCAAAAATAGTTATTTATGTCCTTGGATAAAAAAATCTTTAGAGTTTTTGGAGCACCTAGAGCACTTGTAAGTGATAAAGGTTCACATTTTTATAGTCAATTAGTTGCTAATCAACTTCCTAAGTACAACGTTAACATTGGACATCTACTGCATGTCACCGACAAACTAATGTGCAAGCTGAAACTTGAAATAGAGAAATTAAGTTAATACTTGAAAAAATAGTTAGTCTAACATGTAACGATTGGAGTTTTAGAACGGAAAATGCATTATGGGCATACAGATCAATATTTAAGACCCCTATAGGCATGACACCTTATAGGTTAGTATTTGGAAAATCATGTTATTTACCAGTCGAACTAGAACATAAAGCCCATTGGGCAATAAAAACATGCAACATGAATTATAATGAAGCATGAAATCAATGTATGTTAAGTCTTCAAGAATAACAAGAAATTAGGAATGATGCCTATGAAAATGCATTAATTTATAAAGATTAAAATAATGCATTTCATGATAAGAAATTGATTCCTAAAAATTTTCAAGTAGGAGATAAATTTTTACTCTTTTGTTCAATACTTAAATTATTTCCTAGAAAACTCTATTTTATATGGATGGGACCTTATCTGGTTGTCAATTTACTACCTCATAGCGCAATAGAAATAGAAAGCCTAGAAATATGACAAATATTTAAAGTAAATGGTCTTACGTGAAAACCTTATTATGAAAATTTTGTTGAACAGGATATGGAAATTATCAATCTAGAGACTAACCAACAATTCTGCAAAGTAATGAAATGGAGTTCAATTTTTGCATCCACAAGAATAAAACCATTACACTATGGATATAAGGAAACCGCGTAATATGAAGAAAAAATCGAAGAAGCAGCAACCTGAAGTTCAACATTAAAATGAGAAGCAACCAGTGGAAGAAGAATTCATTAATGAGCGAGCGACTAGAGCTTCAAAATTTAGGACATATAATTGAAATTTACCATGATGTTCTAATGAAACTATTCCTCCACATAATGATCAATGATGTCAGTTTCTTTGGGGTTTTAGTTGGCACAGGAGCTGATATGAATATCTTACCAGAATAATGGTTTAGAAAAGCAAAGTTGAAGATTGATTTTATACCACCTTTTATTGTTAATAAAGCAAATGGTGATAAGATTTTTCCACTAGGAATCTCGATGAATGTGGCAGTATAAGTGGGATGATTAAACTATCTCGCCAACTTCTTGGTAAGACCACAGATTGAGAAAGATGATGTGATATTAATGGGAGGTACTTTTCTCAACATAGCTGAGATGTTCTTGATAAAGAACAATGCATAGTTACATTTAAGAGGGGAAATGATTATATGTGTCTTCTAGATGGTTATGAGATGCTTGATTACGTAAATGAAGAAATCTATAATCATGAATATGAAAGGGAAACTCCTATCGTGATGGTTACCTTGAAGGACTTTACGTGGATGCTGAGAATGATAAGGAAGCTGAATATAAGGATAATGATGAAGAATCGGCTAATGGTCGGTATGACTTGCTCAAGTTGAATGACGAGTAATTTTATCTATAAAGTCAAACCAATGACTATAAACAATAGTCCTCTATAGGAGGCTGCCCATACTCTATCTTTATTTTCAGTTTTAATAATAGGATTATTTAATTGTTTTTCTAAGTCTCCCAACTTTTGACTCTTACAATGAGATTATTTTAGATTATTATTCTAAAATAATTTCATGTAAGAAGGGGGAGCCAATTTCTTTCCATTTACTAGATTTAGGATACTTAGTATATTTATTCTCCTTTTTTATAACACTATTTTGGGATATCCCCAATCGAGAGGGGCATGATTAACTTGTTTTTCCATTGCATCTTATTTGTATATAACTATTTTATGTAATAAAGCATTATTTAGTATATCATTCCCCAAATAAAAGTTCAAATTCATCATTACAATACCTCTAATTGAATACAAATCATTCTACCTTAATTAAGATTCCTATATGTGATAATTAATCAAATAAAGAATATATTGGAAAAAGAGTAGTAAATGACCCAATGATTTCCCAGCAATACCAATTAACACTGAAAATCGATGGGTAAATCGCCAACAATTTATAGGTTTTTTAGTGAAAATCGACTCATCGATTTGTCAACAATTTTGGTTTTATATTAGGATTCACTAAACTAATCACAAAACCACTTAAACCAATTTTCAACAATTTCATTGGCAATTTTTTGATAATTTCACTTAAACCCCGATAGCTTAGCACAAATATGTGTTTTTAAAAATAGAACCCCAAATCAACAACAATAAACCCTTTCACACCTAAAACCATTGCACTCATTTGTTTGATATATATACTCATTTTTGCCTGGATTCAATCCTTCAATGCTTGAATTAAAGTTTCCTAAGTGCATCCCACCTCAATTAAAAGCACTTCAAGCTTATAAATTTCGAATCCAAGTTCATACACCTAACTTGGGGCTGGTGAGTGTTTTGTTCAAAATAAAAGCTTTAAGATGGGATCTAAGAAGCTAGTCAAATATTTTACTTGAGAGATTCATTCTCAAGAAAGTAAAACTCTACAACCCTTTTGATTTCAGTACCTTGAACAAAAATCATTTTTTGATAGTTTTTTAGACTTACATACTTTTTGGGTTTTTTTTTGCAAATTAATTTTGGAAATGGTTTTTATGCACATTCTCAATTCTAATAAGGGTTTTCAAATAAGTTAGATGGTTTCTACAAATTCTTTTCAATCTATACGTATTTCTTAAAAGGATAGGTTGATACAATTATTCTTTACGAGTCACTTTCAACTCTTTCGAAATTTTACGCTAAAAGGTTTACATAAACTTGTTTTCCTTACCTTGTTATTATGGAATTTCAAAGACAGGACTTAAATTTACCTATTTCATTGTAGTTGAATTATCTAATGGTAGGATGAGGTAGAGGAAGAGGTAAAGGTAGTAAACAAGACAAGGGAACTATGTAGAGCAACCCAAGCAAAAGTAGAAATATGCTGGCCACCTAAAGAATATTATACCTACCAAGGTTAGATTAGAAAACCTAGACCTAAGAGTGTTTGACTTATAGAACAATTTCTATTATCATCCGATGAGGAAGAATATTTGAAGAATCCAAACCCTAATGAGTTAGTGCTATATAACCCTTCTTTGTTTATGAGACCTAGAGCTCAGAGGAGGTACTATAGTGAAAAAAGAGTCATCATTCTTGAGAGATGGTTCAACATTCAAAATGTGAGCTAGTATGTGGATTGATTTGTGAGTATCATCAGAGATTGGGAATGGGAATGCCTTCTGTGAGACTATACAAGAAAAAAAAAGAAGGGGATGTTAAAAAATTGTACGATAATTGTTTGCTAATAGACATGTTAGTAGGGAATGGGACAAAGTGGTAGTTAAAAGGAAAAGAATTGATATTTCACCTACATGGTTGAATAGATTTTTTTATCTAACACAAGATAGACATAGTATAGAGGAGAATTACCCGAATGTCAAGTATGAAGATAAGGAATCCTACTACTTTCAAATAATCCAAAACGCATTAGAGATACCTTCGAGGAATGGATTTGTTCTTGATAGCAAAGGCTACTCAAAGTTTTTTGAAACTACCTATTTTAGGAATATCATGAAGAGTTGAAGTTATATTATAGACGTGTGTTTTTAACCCGACCAAGCAACACCTCAAAGTGTAGAACCCTAAAGCTGCTTTATTGTACTATATAGTGATGAAGAAATGCACATTGATGTTGGGAAAGTTAACCATGATTCTATGAAGTTTGCTATGCAAAATACAAAGAATGAAGGATTAGCGTTCCTAATTTTAATCACTATACAATATAGGGGAACTGGGTTATGTTTGGATACCAAACTCGATGTATTGCCCGATGAGACCATAAATTATGTGGGAGTACAATGAATGAAGAACATGGTATGATACAATGACTTAAAGGATGAATGAAAATCATTCAATGTAATAAATGCGAGGGAATCAAGGAAATGAAAGTCCACTGAAAACAAAAGTAAGATAAAAGATGAAACACTGAAAGCAGCCAATTTCATAACTGGAGTGAACATACCGAATATTTCAACGAGTTCGACACCATCTTCATCAGATCCTCGTAGAAAAGGACTTTTCGACTATATTTTCTTCATTAATATATAGGCAGAGGAAGATTAATTGCAATGAGGAAATGATAGTGAAAAACGAGAAGAATTTATAGCACTACCATTCTATGTCTGAGGGAAGTCATGATAAACATTTACGGGATTCATGTAGGAGCATCGACATCCCATCTATACAGTTACAATTATCAACTAGGACTTACAATCTAGCTGATAGCTATGTTTATTAACCTTTTGGAGAAATGATTAAAGATGATGTTGTTGACAATGAACTTAATTCTAGACATCGCCGTATGTAAAACGTTTTCTCTTTTATGCAATGAAAATAATACAATGTACTACTTTTGGTGCAATTCTTGTTAATGACCATTTATGTTCCCTTTAGCATTTCATTCATTTAGAACTATTGATTGCTATATTTGCATATTTATTAACATTTTAATTACACACATCAAATTGTTTATGCTTCACGTGGTATGTTTTTTATGTTGAAATCCAACTTAATTTTAAAACCTTGAGGATAAGGTTTGGAATGAGTTTGGGGGTGTTTTAGGTGGAGTATGACATTGAAGGCAATAAAAGAAAAAAAAGGAAAAAAGGTATCAAATAAATTAAGAATTTCTTAACAAATCTTAATTCGATATTCAAGTAAGTTGAAGAAATTTATCAAATTTCATCCGAATACAAGTATGATTTTCATTTTACCTTATTTTAAAAAATAAAGATAATAAATATACAATAGATTTTGAATTGAAGTGATATTTTTATTACCCATGTGAATTTTATGATAGAAGGAATTAATTTTATACTCTTTTTTATTAACTTTACTACTTGAAGTGAATACTAAATCGAAAGCCTTGTGTTAGTCATGGTAATGGGTAGAAGATCGAAAAAATAGTGTAAGATGAATAAGACATTTTTTTTATGAATATTATGGTATGAAAGCTATTGATAAATTATTTTTATATTAAATATATATATATATATATATATAAATCTATTACGCAACAATTGAAAGAAGAAATGGATTAGAAACCGATAAATTTCTATAAGGTAGAAAAAATACCTTCTTCAACTATGGTGGATAGTGACAAGTATTAACAAAAGTTTATTAATATGAAAAGAATCCTATAGATTCTAAAGGAAATGGAGTAGGGAATCAATACTGGGAAAAATGTGGGATAGTTTAATGGAAATGGAGTAGGGACTCAAAAGCAAAATTAAAAGTAATATGTTAAAAATAAAAAATAAGAATGAAGTAGGAAAAAAATGAGAGATGAAAAAAGATGGATGTTCTTAAACTCTTCAAAGAAAAGATTTAACTTGAGTACTTGATGTTAAAGTTTAATTAAGTATTTCTTAATGTAAAAATTTTTAAACGATAAATTCATTAGTATCTAGGCCAAATTCCTATTGATTTTGATTATGTTACTATTATAAAGTATTTTCTTAAATTAAAATTAATCTAGTGGTTTTTGCGTTTTGAGATTCTACACTAGTCATCGTAAGCTTGATGCTTCTCAGTTGAGATTAAGAATACCTATATTGTCTACTAACCTTTATAATGAATTTTATGTTCTAAAGAGTGTTGATTATGTTGTTGAGTTATCATTAAGTGATATTTTGATTTGGCTATATCATTCTATCTATCAAAACTTTCATTTATTTTTTGGTAATATGTTTTTATTTGAAAATCACTTCTATTTTAAGATTTCTATTATTTATGTTAGGATGAATTAATTTGAAGTCAGTTTATAAAGAATAAAAATAGAATATGATTTAGAGTATTTCTTTCCCAAGGATGGTAAAATGTTGAATTTAGGGGTATTTGAAAAGTCAATAATTAGACAATTTTTTAATGTAAATTTGGTTGATTTTATCTGTAAATAATGATATTATACATTGTATTCGCTTATTTTGTGATTTTAGATTTTAAATAGAAAATATAGAAATGAAATAAAAGAGCAAAAACAGTGAAACAGTGAACTTGAAAACTGTTCCAGCGATTAAATCACCATTTAAATCAGTAGCAGTAGAAGGCCAGCGAATCCACAACAAAATGCAGTATGAACTAGAAATCGCTAGTTAAATCAGTGGAGCACTGAGAGCTAAACTCTGTGATTTACTCTGTGATATATGTATAACTAAGGAATTGCTGACTAATGTCCAAGGTCGGTGATGATTTTTTAGATTAATATGTGAAATTTGTATTTATCGAGGATATGTACTCTTAAGGGAACTATATATTGGACCGTAGAGCTTCAAAATAACTTTCTCCAATTACTCTCTACTCTCTCTTTTCTCTTTCGTTAGGTTTTATATGTGAGGCATTATTGGAGCATTGATTTAGAAGTATTTTTATACTTAATTATGTCTTTTAATTACAATTTGGATTGTTTATTTTCAGCATGTGTGAGTAGTCTATAAATCTAAGCAAACCTTAAGCATGTAATATACTTTGATTGTTATATAGTTATAATTATGGAATCACGTACTTTAGGTTTTAAATCAATTCATACACGTCAATTACGGATAAAACAAGTTGTTTTTGCATATTACAACAAGTAATTATTTATGTTGAGTGCACGGTGGCCATTATGTTCCTTAATATAAAGTATTCAATTCTATGTATATAGTTGTTGACATTAATTATAAAAGTAGTAACTAGGATTAATCTATAGGGGTTTTCCCGAGTGGATGCCTCAGATGATTGTGTTTTAAGTCATTTATTATGCGGCTTCAGTACTATTGGCTTAGATTAGACATGATTTTCATTGAATCTAATTTTATCGTATTTCTATAGTGTTACATTTTATCAGATAAGTAGACTTACAATGATAAGAATATGGTATTTCCATTGAATTTAAAAAAATCGGTGGCTTGCTTAAGGCTATCGACCTATTATGAATTATGATTTAATGATTCCAAGATTTCATATAAAATAATTTTAGTTGTATTATGTAGTGATTTTATATTTTAGTGTTTGAAAAAATCTAAGTGTATTACATTGTTTTGTGGGGGGTTTGTTTTGATGTTTATTTCGTATTTTACTCACGTAGATTCATTGATTATTTGATTTATTAGTTTGAGTATATTAATTTAGTTTATTAAATATAAATTATTTATAGTTTAGTTATTTTAACTAATTGTTCAACTTATTTGCATATTGTTTTGTGTTTATTTCCCATTAATTAAAATAATTAAATTAAAACAAGCTGAATCTAACAAAATTTTAGGGTAGCTTAAATTCTTAAGTGATTTGAAAAATCCCTACAGAGTGATAAGTTGGTTTTTACGTGCTTTTATCGGTCTGTTTTAGCATATTTAATGTAGAAAGTTTCTAAAATATATATTTAATTATATTTAATTTTCGTTTTTAAGTGAAACGGAGCGCGCGGTTGAATTCGTGGCTAAAAATACTCAACATGGATTATTTATAGGAACTGATCGAATATCAGACAATTTGCCTCGAGTTACGCGCTGCGAGGTAGGTAGAATAAGAGACAACAGACCAAATAACGCAGTGAGTGACACAGTTCGATCACTTGAGTTGAGCTGCTGTTGAATTGCCCCGAGATCCGCATCACACTCTGTCCCACACATTCGCATATTGTCTGCAATTTCCAGCTTGCTGCCAAGTGGCAGTCGTTGATTCGCCCAGCTCGCCAAGCACAGCCACGGGGCAGAAACCGATTCATCCACATGTCATCATCGTCTAGCTCAGCAGCAGTTTTCTTACACTTCAGTTGCTTAGGACTTGCCTCGGGATGCGTGCCAACTCATTCTACCATGTTTTCGCTGAGTTTTTGAGTGACAAACCATTCTCCTACTATGCCACATGTCGCCTCCCGATTCGTCTAGTTCACTACCATGTCAGCTTAAACAACAAACTCGGCCAATTGCCTGCTGCCAAGCATTATGTCTTCCATGCCCAACACGTTACTCTAGCTGTCACCAGCCAACCAGAACGCGTCACGTCAGTGTACGACAGGAGAACGGACCAATCGTGCGCTGCTACTTGTACAAAACACTTTTTTACCCCAAAAACAATCCCTAGATGCTCCTCAGTGCATGTGTTACGAGACTAACCCCCAAAATTAGTTTTTCTCACCTCTAAAGAGCAATTTTTAGTGGTTTTTCATATTAGTAGTTAGGGTATTCATATGAGGAGACTACATTGGAGCCGCCACATACAACTTTTCATACTTGAAGATTGTAAATATGACATCTAGCTAGACCAATCTTCACCGATGTTGAAGGGGAAACAAGTGGGGTTCATGATTCATGGCAAATACTATGTGAGATATATGATTTTTATTTAATTTGATTTAATTTCTCCTATTTCATTGTTGTTGATTTTAAAGTATATAGTTTAGATCTAGGGTATGTATGTGGCAAGTGAATGCTTTTAGGGGGATAACCTATAGTTATTTGGACCATTATTACTCGTGTAATTGTGCTTTTATACCAATAAAATGACGAACACTCACCAGTTTGTCGTAAAACCCTTTCAATTCTTAATTATGCAACAATTGAGTCTAGGTTAAATCTGAAGCGGATGTAATTCGATTATTTAGGATTAGTATTCCCACGTAGCCAAATTACTGCGGTTAGTGTGTTAAACCCGATTGGCGGATGTCTAAGGTTATGCATTAATTAGGGAAGTAGTTAGTGGCAGACATCTTGGCTATTAAGATTAGAGGAATGAGGAATTTGTGGCAGATTTCAATTTTCCAAAGCTAATCTAGGAGAAATTAAATTAATAACTTTTTGGAATGATTAAGGACCATTAAATGCCATTGAATCATGATTCTTTCTTATGGAACTGTAGACATACGTGCTTTCTTCTCATTGATATTATTTTTGCGAACTTTATGTTTATGCTATTTTAGTTAATTATTTCCTTGAAATTTTTATAAACCCCAATTTTTAGTTAACTTGGAGTAAAACTCAAGTTCTATTACCACTACTAAACCCTTGTGGTTGGTAACTCGATTGCAGGTTATATTTAGCACACGTGACACGTGATCAAATTTTGGAGCCATCGCTGGAGACTTAGTCCTCACTCTAATTTTAGGTTTCATATTTTTTTTTAGTTTTTTGCTACCATACCTTACTCGGTCAAAATCAACTGGTTCATTGTTACCTTTCGATCCTGAACCGGAAAGAACATTTCATAGGTGGATTGAAAAGACCCAACTTAGGCAACAATAAGGCCAAAATCCTCTGAACATGGCTACAAAATTGCCAAATCACTATGGGTCACGCGAATCAAGAGCTTCAAGCTCTTTTAGAACAACAACCCTTTTATGTTAACTATATGGATAAGGTCGGAGACTTTGAGTTGAGGTTTGGGTTTGTTCACCTCCTACCATCCTTTCATGGTGGCGAGAATGAAGATCATGTTACTTTCCTGAAGGAGTTTAAGATTAACTGCAAGTCAATGAAACCCTATAATGCGGACAAGGACACGATTAAGCTTTTATCTTTTTCATTTTGCTTTAAAGACAAAGCCAAGGAATGGCTTTTCTAGATTCCGCCTGCCTGCATTAACTTCTGGAATGAGATGACAATTGCGTTTTTGAATGAATATATCCCTGAGGATGGAGTTGCTCAACTTATCAAGGATATATGCAGCATCAAAATGAGGTCGAGCGAATCATTTGGTGAATATTGGGATCACTATAAACAATTGATATCGAGTTGCTCGTAGCATGGCCAATCTAAGAAGGCCACAGTTCAATTCTTCTATGTTGACATGACGCCCTTAGAATGACGCATGATTGATAATGCGTGTGGGGGTCACATTTGAGACAAAACTCCAGCCCAAATGAAGCAACTGTGTAAGGACCTCGCACCGCAGTTATGCCTTTATGGTGATCTTGATGCTATTGCTTACCGAAGTCTAACTACAGGGAGTGTCTCGAGTTCCACCGAACAAAAAATTGACTAACTAACCTCCAAGATGGAACATTTCCTTCCTCTGGTAAAACGCAAGTCAAAGCTTGTAGCTATTGTACTAGCAAAAATCATGAAACTAATGAATGTCCTACTCTCTTTGAGGACAATCAACACGCCAATGCCATGGGTAATTAGTTCCAGGGACCATCTACAGTCCCATTTAGCAATACATACAATCACGCGATGACGAGGAACAACCCGAACTTCGGTTACAGGCCTCAAAATCAAAACTATCAGTCGTTTGTCCTGAGAGCTCAACCGTTGCATACACCTTCAAATGATTCCTCTTCACTTGATGATATGTTGAAAGCCTTTATGGGTTTTTATAAAGCCAATTTTAGAGTGAAATGGCCAAATTCAAGGCTACCACTAAGAAATCCATCAAACAAATCGAATCAGCGTTCTGAACTCTTTAGCTTCAAATGGACCGAGTGACATAACAGAATGGACGTCTCGAGGATAAGGGTAAGTTGCCTTCCCAACCATACCCAAATCCTAACGCGAGTGCTAACGTAATTACACTCCGAATTGGTAAAGAGTTTAAGGGACCCCAAAGGAACGGTGGGTCATCTGATGCCAAAGACCAAGCAAATGAGGAAGAATATGAGTTAATAGTGACTCCGTCTGTCCCTAAATAGATGGTAACTACTAAGAAGGAAGCACCGCCCATATTCAAGGTCAAACCTCATTTTCCGCAATGACTCATCTTAGATAAGAAAAAAGAGGAAGTGAAATAAATTCTTGAGACCTTTTGGTGAATGGAAATCAATATTCCATTCATCGACACTCTAAAGCAAGTCCCTAGGTTCTCAATGTTTTTTAAGGAACTATGCACTAACAAAGGGAAACTCGAAGGTGACGAAAACATCTAAATGGGAGAAACTGTCACGGCTATCCTACAAAATAAGTTGCCTCGTAAATGCAAGGATCTTGGAATGTTCTCAGTTCCTTGTGTTCTAGGTGATGTAAGCATTCAAAAGGATACGTGCGACCTTGGCGCTTCCATTAATGTCATGCCATTGTCTATTTATGAGAGACCGCATGCATGCCCATTAAAGGACACTGGTATTGTCATTCAGTTGGTAGATTGTTCAATTTTTAGACCCATAGATGTTCTCAGGGACATTCTAGTCCGAGTGAATGATTTTATGTTTCCTGCTGACTTCTAAGTGGTAGATACGAAGGAGGAGACATTCCCTAATACTTCGTCATTACTCCTTGGACGTCCCTTTTTGGAAATGGTGAAGACAAAGATAAATGTTAATAATGGATCTCTTACCATGAAGTTTGATGGCGAAATCATCATGTTTAACATCTATGACGCGATGGAATACCACAGTGATGTGTCATCTATGGTGTGTACAATGGAATTTGTGCATCCATTTGTTAAGCAGACCTTGCTCACAAGTGGCGATGACGAATCTAAAGTAGTGTTAGAGAATCATCTCGACACTAATCATATCCATGAAAGTTTTCTAATGCTCGATACTGATATCGAGGTTGTTGTTTTAGAATTGGATTCATTCCAACCCCTACGCCTAATTGTCTATTATTTGGAGTTGCCTACTTATGACTCAGAACTTTCTCCTTCCTTGGTTAAAGCTCCCACACTTGAGCTGAACCCATTACTTGAGCACCTAAAGTATATGTTTTTAGGTGAGAATGACATGTTCCCTATTATCATCTCGGCCAAACTTACACATCCAGAGGAAGAGAGACTCCTGCAAGTACTTTGGGAGTCTAAACAGGCTATTGGGTGGACCATAGTGGATATCAAAAGTTTGAGCCCTTCTACTTGCACGCATCATATATATATGGAAGAGGGGTCAAAACTTACGAGAGAAGCCTAGAGGAGCCTCCTTCCGCTTATGATGGATATCGTGAAAAAGGAAATACTGAAGCTCCTTGATGCTAGCCTGATTAATCCCATCTCTTATAGTAAATGGGTAAGCCCTATCCAGGTAGTCGCTAAGAAAATAGTAGTCACGATATTAACCAATTCAAATAGAGAGTTGGTTCCAACCCGGATTCAAAATGGATGGCGGGTATGCATTGACTACAGGAAGTTAAACGCTTCCACCAGGAAAGATCACTTCCACCTACTATTCATTGATCAAATGTTGGAGAGACTAGCCAGTCATTCTCATTACTGTTGTCTTAACGGTTATTCAAAATTTCAATAGATAACGGTAGTGCCTGGAGACTAGGAAAAGGCAACCTTCAGTTGTCCATTTGGCACTTTTATCTATCGGAGCATGCCCTTTGGGTTATGCAATACACCTACCACCTTCTAAAAGTACATGTAAGTATCTTCTCAGATTTTGTAGAGTATTTCATTGAGGTCTTCATAGAGGTCTTTACTATTTATAGTAATACATTCGATAGTTGTCTCATCAATCTGATAAAGGTACTCAGCAGGTGTATCGAGAATAACCTAGTTCTGAACTATGAAAAATGTCATTTTATGATGGACCATGGTAGGACACATTGTCTCAGCCAGGGGCGTAGAGGTAGACAAAGCTAAAATTGATGTTATCAAGAAACTTCCCTGACCAACAAATGTGCAGGAGATTAGATTTTTGCTTTGGGCATGCTGATCTTTATCATCGTTTGATTAAGGACTTTTCAAAGATCACACAACCCCTATGCCATCATTTCCGAAAGGACGTATCTTTTGATTTTTGTAAGGCATTTAACAGTTTATTAGATGCACTGAAAGACTCACTTACTAGCACACCAGTGATTCAAGCCCCTAATTGGGAGCTTCCATTTAAAATTATGTATGATGCTAGTAATTATGCAGTAGGTGCAGTCTTAGGACAGAGAGTCAAGAGAGCATCACATGTCAATTACTAAGCTTCTCGTACTCTAGACGTGCCTCAGATGAATTACACCACTACTGAGAAGGAGCTTCTTGTCGTTATCTTCGCACTTGAGAAGTTTCGGCCTTATCCTTTTGGAACCAAGGTTATCATTTACTCTAATCGTGCTACCATGAAGTACCTGATGAGTAAAAAGGATGCCAAACCTAAGCTCATTAGATGGATATTCCTACTATATAAGTTTGACATCACAATCATAAATAAGAGTAGTGCAGAAAATCTAGTTGCAGAGCATCTCTGCATGATTGAGAGTGGTGAGCATCCTACCCCTCTTAAGGATGATTTCCCTGACGCGTATATTTATGTTGTTATGGAAGATCTCCAATGGTACGCCGATTTGGTTAACCTATATCACCTCGGGCGGGCTATCTCTTCACCTTTAGAAGGCTCAAAATAATAAAGGTATGAGTGATGCTATGTACTATGTATGGGATGACCCGTAGTTATGGAGATTCTGCTCTGACCAGGTTATCAGGCATTGTGTCTTTCAAATTAATAGTCCCTCCATATTGGCTTTTTGTCATACTTACGCCCGTAGTGGCCACTTATGTCCTCGTCGGACATCTAGTTAAGTTCTTGAGAGGGGGTTTTACTGGCCCACTATTTTCCATGATTCATACATGTTTACCAAGACTTATCCGTATTGTTAGAAAACCCAACCCGATTCATATTTGTGAGATATTTGACTTATGGGGTATAGACTTCATGGGACCATTTCCAATGTCATTTGGTAATGTTTACATACTTTTGGGAGCGGACTGTGAGTCTAAATGGATGGAAGCTAAGGATACACTCACTAATGACTCTAAAGTGGTATGTAAATTATTCAAATCGAGGATTTTCACAACATTTGGTACCCCATGTGACCTGATAAGTGATAAAGGCACTCACTTCTGCAACCGTACGGTAGAAAGTCTTCTGAGAAAGTACAATGTCACTCATCGAACGTCTACAACATATCATCCCCAAACGAGTGGCCAAGTAGAGGTCTCTAGTAAGGAGATCAAATCTATATTGGAAAAGACGGTAAAATCCTACTCATAAAGATTTGAGTACACATCTTAATGATGCAATTCAGGCTTACTAAACAACGTCTAAAAGGCCAATTGGCATGTCCCCATGTCGCCTTGTGTTTAGTAAAGCTTGCCTCCCGCCAGTTGAGCAAGACCATAAATCCTATTAGGCTATGAATCAACTTAATGTGGATCTTGATGAAGTAGGAAAAGAGAGAAAGCTTACTCTCTAAGAATTGGAAGAAATCAGGAATGATGCATGTGAAAATGTGCTAATTTACAAAAAAAAAAACAAAACAAAAGTGTTCCATGATAACAATCTCTGTAGGAAATCTTTTTGTGTTGGTCAAAAAGTGCTTTTATTTCAGTCAGATCTTAAGATTTTTGCAGGTAAGCTGAGATCGAGGTGAACAAGTCCATATTTTGTGACTGCGGTGTATGATCACAGAGCAGTGGAGATTTAGAGTCTAGAGACTTGTAATACGTTTAAGGTGAACGACCACATATTGAAAATCTTTTACGAAGACTTCACGAGCCATGATGTTGAGGTGGTATCACTTGTAATGCTAGTTTATACTTATTGACAAACTCAGACCAGGTCGAGCCAACGACTTTAACCAAAAACGCTACTTGGATGCGGCCCAAACTTTGATAAGTATCATTTGGTTTATTTATTTTTGTATTTTTTTTCATTTTGCATGAATTTGTATAATTTCTTTCATCTTATATCTATCATGTTCTTTCACCTTCTTGTTTGTTTTTATGTGTGGACCTCTAGACTTATTTTGAACCTTAAGGACAAGGTTCGGAATCAGTTTGGGGGTGTTTTACGGATTGTGGATTATTTTGGATGGATTATTTTGCGAAAGACCATAGGTGAGATCGTTTATTTTTTTATATGCAGTTGTATGCAGATATTGGATGGTAATGGTGGTGTTTTATATCATTTCTTCCATTTCTTTCATTTCTTGTCCATTCATGTTTCTTTCTCGTTTCATTAGGATTTGACACACATTCTTGCATATATGAATTTAGTCTAGTTTTTATTTTTTATTAGTTATTTAGAGTCACTTGAACCTTTGTTCATGCCTTTGGTTGTGGATGAATAAATTACTATTGCATTTTTTACTTGAAACTTAGTGAAATCTAGGAGAAACACTCAATCGACTTTGTAGCTCAACATTTTTATGATTTCATGATTAGGGACATAGTTGATGGCTAGACTTTGTGCTAGATAACGAAGGGGAGTAGACGGTCATACTTACGCAAGTATTGATAATTTGACCCACATTGAGGGATTTGCTTGATTATAGTGAAGGTGAGAAGGGCTAACAAGAGTTTTTCTAAAAAAATAGACAGTCCTACAGGTTTCCACAGGAAATGGAACAGGGAATCTTGTGGTGGAAAAAGTGAAAAAAGTGGTCCACAAGAAATGTAGCAAGGATCGTACTACTTGAAAGAAAAAGTTGAGGAAAAATAGAGAAAATAAGATGAATAAAGGATGAAGTTGTGGAAAATCCTTAAGTAAAAGATTTAGCTCGGGTGCTTTCATTTGATTAAGTGAGAATTTAAACTTGCGTGCTAGAATGTATAGACCAAGAAAACTCGTGAGTAGTTGATGGCCTTTGTGTTAACCAGATCTATGCCTTTAAAGTGTGATCTTAATTGTGTTTGAGCTGCGAGTCTTGACATATTATAACTTCGAAATGTTTTGAGTTGCTTGTTAATTTGGTGGCTATGTAAATCAAAGGGGACTCCATGAATTTTGAATCTGGTAAGGCTTTATTTTATGTTGTCATTTACAAATTTAATCGGGACCTACAAATTATTAAGTTTGGGGGTATTTGATAAGTTGGTTTTTACATGGTTTTATTAGTCTCTTTTAGCATATTTAATGTGGAAAGTTTCCTAAATATATATTTAATTATCTTTATTGTTTGTTTAAAGGTGAAACGGAGTGCGTGGATGAATTCATGGCCAAAAATACTCAAAATGGAGTATTTACATGCAGTGATCGGACACTGCACAGTTTGCCTCAAATTACGCATTGCATGATAGGTAGAATAATAGACATCAGTCCAAATGATGTAAGGAGTGACACAGTTCAGTCACTTGAGTTGAGCTGCTGTTGGATTGCCCCGAGATTCGCAGTACACTCTCTCCCACACATTCGCACAATGTGTGCGATTTCCAGCTCGCTACCACGTGGCAGTCGTTCATTCGCCCAGCTCGCCAAGCACAACCAAGCGGCAACAACCAATTCGTCCACAAGTCAGCGTATAGCTCACCAGCAGTTTTCGCACGCCTCAGCTGCTTTAGGATATGCCTCGAGATGCACCACATCACATTCTCCCATTTTTTTGCTGAGTTTTCAAGCGACAAACAATTCTCCAACTGTACCACACATCGCCTCCCGATTCGTCCAACTCGGTGCCACATCAACTTAAACAACAAACTCTACTAATCGCTTGCTACCACGCGTCATGTCTTCCATGCCCAACACATCACTCCAGCTGTCACCAACTAACCAAAATGAGCCACATCAGTGCACGGCAGGAAAACAGACCAATCGCGCGGTGGCACGTGTATGAAACCCATTTTTACCCCAAAAATAGTCCCTAGATTCTCCCCGACGCATGCGTTATGAGACCAACCACCAAAATTAGTTTCTCTCAACTCTAAAGAGCAATTTTGAGTGGTTTTTCATTTTAGGAGGTAAGGTATTCATACGAGGAGACTATATCCCATTTACCTTTACTATAATTTAATAGTAAAATATGGGAAATTATTGTGCATAGTCAACACGTGTCATTTTTATTTCGATCTTTGGTGTTTCGAAAGTGAAGTTATAGGTTTTGTTAAAGCTACATGTCTTACAATAACAAGTTTTTGCAAAGGAAAGCTCTTGAATGGATTACTAACTTGAAACTTATTGAATTAAAGGATACTCCATGAACAATGTAAAATGAATAAGGACTACTTATTAGGAAAATTAGTAAGATACATTTTTTGCTTGGGACGTGCAAAATCTTTAGTTTTGAGGTATTAGATAAGTGATTATTTAGACTTGTACATAGGGTGAATTAGTAGTATTTTTAGTATAAATATCCTTAAATGCGCTATAATTCATAGTGTTATTGCATATTCAAGTAATTAAGGTGTAATGGAAAGAAATGTGCAAAAATGAGAAGAAATGGAGCAAAAACCCATAAATGCATGGTTGGCGTCGTGGCTACACATGTTGATGTTGTAGAGTACTATGGCACAGCATGGGAAGGAAACACATGGTGTGGGAGGGCAAAGAAAGTGAAGAAATCAAGTCTAAATGTCCGACGTATTGGTGGCGTTGTGGACATACAAGGGACGACGCCGAGAAAATAGGGACATCCCAAGGTGGACAAGAGCTCAAAGGAAGTGCATGTAGTGGCGCAACACACACGGTGCTAAGGCATTAGTGATAGCGCCAAACTTGAGAAAAATAGAAAGTTGAAGTTTTATTTCGAGTTAAATAGTAAAGTAGGGTTTCTTATTGTTATTATGAAATATAAATAAGTATTAGGACATGATAAACCAACCACATACCAACTATTAGCCACCATTAGAGAGAATTATCATAGGTTTACTTTGAGTTTGAGTATTGAGGAGTTTTATGTGGAGAAGACGTTTAAGAACCAAATTTTGCAATTCAAGTTTGTTTTCATTGGTTTAATTGAAGGTAATATATTCATATTCAAATCTAATTTGCAATGATCTCAATTATGAATTGTGATATGTGTGTTTCAATGAAATGTGAGTAGTATATTAATCTTAAGGATGTATGGCTCCTATGATATGAATGATATACTTTGATTATTAGTAAAAAGAGATTATAAAAAGTACAATGGTTAGAGTTTGAATTGATTCTGAGCATAAAGTTTCAGACATCTTGATCACGTGTTTAATGATATTTGGTTTTAGGAGTTATCATGGTCATTAAAGCTTTTAATTTAGACATGAATGGTACAATTGTAAAATACACAACATCGAGTGCTAGTTGTTGATTAGGGATGCATGGAGAGTAAAACTAATTGATTATGAATCCAAAGATTTGAGACATTAAATTAAAGTGGAGCTTACACTGTTCACATTGATAGATAGAGTTATAGTTTGCACATTAGAATCTCTTCAATCAATACAGTAGATAAAGTAGATTTAAAGGAAATCCATCTATTATAATTATACATTGTACACAACATATTGAGATGTAAAACTAGTTGAAAAACACAGTATTAAATTACGTAGGTGATGTTGTGATTTAAGATATCCTTAATATAAGAATGAAAGTAAAGTTTACATTGTTTTGTTTGATAGATTAGTTTAGTATAAAACCATTTGAAAGGGTTTTCTTTAGCAATAGTTCAAAGTTAAATAGGTTATAAACTAATACAAAAACCTTTTCCTGAGGATGATATTAGTGATCAACGTAAGTTGATTGCACTATTACTACAAGCGAGCTGTTATACTTGTGGCATGTGACATGGAACTACTTGTTCAAGCATGTTTGTTTCTTCTATTTATATATCACTTCTCGAAGTTATAGCTTTTGCATATGAACTAGGGTAAGGTCGATATGGTAGTTTCCCTTGGTTAACCAATAGACTCATTTGCATCGACATTTGACTTAATTGATTTTTTAGTTCAATTATTTCATCTTGTAAAGCATGAATTTTTTTTTATCTTTAACCTTATTTGAATTTTCTAATGCAGTGGTTCTGCCACTTAATTAGGGTGTTCTATATCTTTGCTAACCCTATTTTTCTATATCTTTGATAACCCTATTTGTCTATACCATTACCTATATTTGGTCGTAGATAATTTTTATAGTTACTAAAGTTATAATTAGGTTAAGTAGTTCTATCATAATGACTTATTACGGCGTTAGCTTCCTCAACTTTGTTTTGTTGCATCAAAGCACATTCATCATTTAGATGGCCAGTCTTATTGCAAAAAGCATAAGTTTTAACTTGAATTGACATATATTTTAATAACAACTCAACCATACTTTTTAACTCATCAAATTTATCTTCCGATGTCTTAATTGTATTTTGATTGATTTCAAAAGATTGTTCTTTGATGAATTTACTTTTCTCACCATGTTGCTTTTATTGTTTAGTCATTTTATTAGTAGCAACTCTTGTTAATGTTGGTGTTATATCGAATAAAGATCCTTCACATACCATGTCTATGAGTCTTTCTTCTAAATGGTTTAATCTTTCATAAAAGTATTCGAATAAAGCTTTTTTTAAATCCATATTGTGGATATAATAATATCAATCTTTGATATATATCCCAACACTCGTCAAAAGTCTTTTTAGTTTCCATTTTTGCATTACTAATTTGTTTTTTGTAAAAACTCATTTTGCATGCCGGAACATATTGATCTAAAAAGTCTTGTAACATTTCGTACCATGTGGTTACGGAATATAGAGGAAGATAGAATAACTAATCTTGAGCTCGACCTTTTAAAGATGAGGGAAAACCTTTAAGCTTAATATATTCGAACTCTATGTCCTTGGGTTTCATCACACTTACTTTATGTGTGTATTTCCTACTAAATTGCTAGGGATCTTCATCATTTTCACGTTAAAAGTAAGGTAAAGAATTAATGATAGATTTTATTTCAAAATCAAGAAACTCCGCAGGAAAGACAATGCTCATAGGTTCATCAGCAGTCACAATTAATTTTATTTGCTTGCCTAAAAGTAAGTTCTTGCTTGCCTTCTGCTATATTATATGACATACAACGATAAAGATTCTTAAGAAATTATTTTTAAAATATCTAGCAATGACGCTAAAAATTGACATTTGTTAAACATGCACAATAAGTTTCTCGTATATCTTCATTATTTATAGCAATGATAAGTGGGATTGTCTCCATAGGGATTTTGCTAATTTCTAAAGAAAAATGGTTTTCCAATAATTTTTTTATTATTTCTATTTTATTAAATTAATTTAATTAAAATAGAAATCAAAATTATTCATTCAAATTATAACAATTAATTAAATTAATTAAACTGATTTAACTAAACGATAAGTCATCATTTATGCCATATTTTAAGGTGATTTTACCATTGATTTCATGAATTTTATCATCATTTATGTTAACTAATAGGTTTTTTTTATTTTCATGTCAAAAATATGCTTTTATATAAAAGGAGTGATTTCCACATAAATTCAGTCAAAAGCTAAAAATTGGCCAAACGCCTTAGTAGAGATCTCAAAACAAAGACAAATTGCCAAGTAACCACTTGATCAAACTCGATTGGATTGAAGGAAGCTAATTGGAAAATTTATGGTAAAAACCTCGTGAGGACTGACGAGAAAGAAAAAGCTTGTATCTCGAGAAGAGCCCAAGTGCCTCCCGAGTGATTTTACATGTACTTTAGGCGCTGACACATTGATGGGTGATAAGTCGGTATTTATATATATTTATTAGTTTATTTTAGTATATTTAATTATGCAAAGTCTCTAAAATATATATTTTATTATAGTTTTTGTTCGTTTTTAGGTGAAACAAAGTGCACGGTTGAATTCATGGCGAAAAAATACTCAAAATAGAGTATTTACATGCAATGATCGAATGCCAGATAGTTTGCCTCGAATTACGCATTGCGCTATGGGTAGAATAGGAGACAACATATTTCAACTAGTTGGGAGCTGCCACGTTAGCGATTCTCTTCACAGCAATAGCCATGTTAAGCGTTTTCATTGTATACAAGCGTGTCATCACAGCCGGTTCAGCCAATAAGAGGCCGCCGCGTAGCGTCAACTACATAGTTTCACCAATCATAAGCCACCGCTTTGACATCACACAGGCCAGGTCAAGCCCGCACAATTTTTCGCGTTTCAGCCTTTATGGATCGGCCTCGAGATGAGCATCCGCATAGACTCCTAGATTCTCGCCGTTTACGCACGACTCTCATTTATGCGTTATGTGCACCATGTAGCGCGTTCTCACCCATGCAGCGCGTCATCGCAAGGGTCTTCAGCTAATCAGATGGCAACATGTAGGTCTCTCACAGCAAACACAACATCATCAACACTTCACTTGACCAATCCGGTGATGACACGTTAGCACGACAGCAGGAACGGACCAATAGCGATGCGACATGTGGCAAACACCTATTTTCAAGCCGAAAATAGCCTTACGATGCTCCTCGGCGCACGGGTCACCTCCCCAACCCCTAAAATTTGTTTCTCTCACCTCTCGAGAACAATTTTTAGTAGTTTTATATATTAGGAACTTAGGTATTATTGAAAAGAACACCGGCTTTTATTATTTTTATCATCGACTTTCTTCGACGATGATTGGTTAATCAACTATTTGCCTAGGTCGAAGGGAAAGCAAGTCGGGATGATGGATTCATGGCGTATTATGTGAGATCTTTTTATTTTATTATTTAATTTAATTTAGATTCTCCTATTTCATTGTTGTTGATTTTAATGAATATGGTTTAAATATAATGTATGTATATGACCAATGCATCGTTTTAGGTGGACAATCATTAATTATTTGGACTATTGGTATCCGTGTAATTTTGCTATTGTATCAATAAAGTGACAAACACTCACCCGTTTGCCGTCAAACCCTTTCAGTTCTTGAGTGTGCAACAATTGAATCTAGGTTAAATAAGAAGCGGATGCGACCCGATTATTTAGGATTACTGTTCCCACATATCTATATTACTACGGTTAGTATGTTAAACCTGAAAAGCGGATCTCTAGGGTTATACATTAATTATGGAAGCAATTAGTAGCCGACGTTTTAGCTACCGAGTTTAAGGGAATGAGGAATTTCTGACGAATGTCGATTTTCTATAGCTAATCTAGGAGAATATAAATTAATGACTTTTTGAGAATGATTAAAGAATATGATTGCAATTGAATCTTGATCCTGATTTGTGGAACTGTGGACTTAGGTGTTGCTTAGATATTAATTTATTGTTTTGGAAATTAGTTTAGTTATTTTATTTATTTAGTTTACTTAGATTAGTTAATTAAATTAATTTATTTTAAAACCCTCGATTTTCCTTTTTTGTTGTTTTTAACTTAAGAAAGACTACCAATCTCTATGGGATTGACCCTTTACCACGATTCTACAAAATGGTTTGTTTAGGAAACTTTATTTTATTGATGCTTTCGGCGCGCATCAATTTTTGGGGCCGTTGCCGAGGATTGGTATTTTTCTTTCTTTGGTTTTTTATTTTTATTTTTATTTTGCCTATCTAGTCCATTGCACTTAACATGTATGCAGGTAACGTCGCAATGGACTCTTCCTAACCCCATAATTATTTTCGATTTGAAGACTCACATTATTATAATGTGAATGGGGTAAGTATGTCATGTAATGGATATCAATTTTTTAACTTGCAATCTTTTGTGCAATAGGTTGAGGTTTGCCAAATTTGTGGATATTATTCTCATTCCGCACATAATTGTCCTTATTATCCACAATTTGAGAATTATCACTATTCTAGCTATGCATCACCATATCCTGACTTCTTTGGGCTCATGTCAAACCTACATGTTCCTCAACATGAAGGAAATCAATAGTTTCATAACACACCTCCTTGAAAAATATGATGAACCAATTGATAGATAATGACTAACCATTTCGACAACAACTTTTTGACGAGATCGACAAATTGATTTTAAGATTCCAGACTTGAAGGAATTGGATACTAAATTAATGCATTATAATGTCAGGTTTTTGAATATGACTAATGAGGAAGAGTTGTGTAGTACACAACCAATTTTTAACCCAGATGAGGATATGAGTGTTGATACGTTGAAAACTTTTGAGGTGAATGAGGTTACACAAGTGGAAGACTATTTGAGAGAAACATCGAAAGAACATGAAGTCTTTCAAATAGAGCCAGAAATTGTCATTGCAATAAATGAGGGGGAAAATGAGATGGAAATTGATGTCATTTAAGACAAGTCGGAGAAGTCGCAGATAGAGAGCAAGGAAGACCAACCTCTAGTGTTGGTGCAACTACCCACCCTCCCATCCATATTTGGTATACCTTATAAGGGGGTGGAAGTAAATGAGCGTTCACATATCTTCTACACTACCGACACCTTTGTGTTGGACGATTATGATGCGATAGATTATTTCGTGTTGGAAGTCCTAAATGAATCTCCTAAATCAGAAAGAGGGCGTGCATGCTTCATTGCCCAAACACGTAGATGTGCCATTTTTTGTTGACATCTCTAAAGGAGAGGGCTTTCATGTAATCAATCATGCAAAGTCTAGCCAAAGACTTAAAAGAAAAGTGGCTCATTGGGAGGCAGCCCAATTTCATTTTTATTTTTATTTTATTTATTTCTAACATTTATTTCAATTTTAGTTTAGTTTAGTTTTATTTTTTATTTTTATTTAATAAATCTCTAATTTGGTCTCTTTATTTTTATAAGTGATATGTTACATTTGATGTTCATTGGAGGTTAGAGTATCGAGTTTTGTAGGCTTTACTTTGGATTACATTTTTAGCATAATTTGAGCATTTTTAAGGAATTAACATGTTTATATGAATTTAGGTGTTTTGAGACTTGGTTGGGACATATCCAATTTAAGTCACCGCATTAGTGGCGAGTTTTTGAATAGACCCAAAACCCTAAACTTTTTTCCATCATCTTGTTGATTTCACCCATAATTGATAAACTTTGGGCTCACAAGATTTGATTGGAATCTTTTTAGTTAACTCCTATGTTTACTAGTTCTTGCTCTTGTTATGGTTTTCTTTCATAGTTTTCTTAGTTACCTACACATGATAGATTTTGTGCGTTCACTAGTTTTTAGAGACTTTTTGTTATGCATGCATATGTATCATCTTCTTATACATGTTTTTCTTCACCACTGTCTTTTTCTTTTTTTTATATGGATGTCTTTGACTTGTTTTGAACATTAAGGACAAGGTTCGAAATAAGTTGGCGGTATTGTGTTTTAGGGATTGTGGATTGCTTTGGATGGATTTTTTGCAAAAACCGCAGGTGAGATCATTTTTTTTTTATGCGGTTATATGCGGATATTGAATGGTAATGGTGGTGTTTTATATCATTTCTTCCATTTCTTTCATTTCTTGTCCATTCATTAGGATTATACTTTCTTATTTATTTAGAATTATATATACTTTATATATATATATATATATATTATATATATATATTTAGTTATATAGAGTCACCCGAAACTTTGTTCATGCCTTTGGTTGTGGATAAGTAAATTACAGTTGCCTTTTTTACTTGAAACTTAAAGAAAATTAGGAGAAATACTCAGTCGAGTACATAGCTCTGCATTTTTATAATTTCATGATTAAGGACTTAGTTGTTGGCTGGACTTTGTGCTAGATAATTAAAATGAGTAGATGGTCAAATTAGTGCAAGTGATATTATTTTACCACATTGGGGATTTACTTGATTATAGTGAAAGTAAGAAGTACTAACATGAGTTTTTCTAAAAAAAAGAAGAAAAAAAGAGTCCCACAGGTTTCCATAGGAAATGGAGAAAGGAAAGTTATTGTGGGAAAAAGTGAGAAAATCGGTCCACATGAAATTATGCAGGGATCGTATTAATTGAAAAAAAGAAAAAAAAATAGGAAAAGAAAATAAATAAGATGAATAAAAGGGGAAGTTGTAAAACTCCTCAAATAAAAGATTTAGTTCAAGTGCTTTCACTCGATTAAGTGAAATTTAAACTTGTTTGCTTTAATGTATAGACTAAGAAAACTCGTGAATAGTTGATGGCCTTTATCTTGACCGGATCTATGTTTTTAAAGTGTGATCTTAATTTTGTTTGAGTTGCGAGTCATGACATATCATAACTCTGAGATTTTATGAGTTACTTGTTAACTTGGTGGCTATGTATACCAAAGGAACTCCATGAATTTGGGTCGGGTATAAGATTAGTTGAGTCAGTTCATATTTATTTTAGGAGTCTAGTTTAGTTTGTATTGTCATTTACACCTTTGCTAAGGACGTGCAAAGTCTTAAGTTTAGGGGGATTTTATAAGTCGGTATTTATATATATTTAGTAGTTTATTTTAGTATATTTAATTATGGAAAGTCTCTAAAAAATATATTTAATTATTTTTTTTTTTCGATTTTAGGTGAAACGAAGTGCGTGGTTGAATTCGTGGCGAAAAAAATACTCAAAATGGAGTATTTACATGCAGTGATATGATATCGGGTAGTTTGCCTCGAATTACGCATTGCTCGGTGGGTAAAATGCGAGATTGCATATTTCAATCAATTGGGAGTTGCCATCTCAGCGGTTCTCCTCACAGCAGCAGGCACGTGGTGCATTTTCAATGGATATAAGCATGTCATCACAGCCGGTTCGGCCAATAAGAGGCCGCCGCATCACCATCACACAGGCCACGTCACGCCTGCACCTATTTTCGCGTTTCTGCCTTCGTAGATCTGCCTCGGGAAGCACATCCGCACAGACTCCCATATTTTTGCCATTTTCGCTGACTCTCCCTTCCGTGTAATATGCGCGCCACGTGGCACGTTCTCACCCATGCAACGCATCATCACAGGGGGTGTTCAGCCAATCAGATGGCAACATATGGCTCTCTCAGAGCAAACACAATGTCATCGACACATCACTCGGCTAATCTGGTGACTACACGTCAGCACTCTGCAAGAAATGAACCAATAGAGCTATGACACGTAGATGAAACATATTTTCAAGCGAAAATAGCCATACGATGCTCCTCGGTGCACGAGTCACCTCCCCAACCCCTAAAATTAGTTTCTCTCACCATCCGAAACCAATTTTTAGTAGTTTTATATATTAGGAACTTAGGTATTATTGAAAAGAACACCGACTATTATTATTTTTAGCATCGACTTTGTTCGACGATGATGATTGGCAAATCAACTCCTTGCCTAGGTCGAAGGTGAAGCAAGTCGGGATGATGGATTCATGGCATATTATTTGAGATCTTTGTATTTTATTATTTAGTTTAATTTAAATTATCCTATTTCATTGTTGTTGATTTTAATGAATATGGTTTAAATCTAAGGTATGTATATGGTAGTATATGCTTTTAGGTGGACAATCTATAGTTATTTGGACCATTAGTATATGTGTAATTATGATTTTGGACCAATAAAGTGACAAACACTCACCCGTTTGTCATTAAACCCTTTCAGTTCTCGAGTGTACAATAATTGAATCTAGGTTAAATCGAGAACTGATGCGATCCGATTATTTAGGATTATTGTTCCCACATATCCATATTACTGTGGTTAGTGTGTTAAATATGATTGGCGGATGTCTAGGGTTATACATTCATTAGGGAAGTAGTTCATTACGGATGTCCTGGCTATCGAGATTAGGGGAATGAGGAATTTCTGGCGGATGTGAATTTTCCATAGCTAATATAGGAGAATATAAATTAACAATTTTTTGGGAAAGATTAAAGACCATGATTACAAATGAATCATGATCCTGATTTATGGAACTGCAGACTTAGGTTTTACTTATGTATTAATTAATTGTTATGAAAATTAGTTTAGTTATTTTATTTATTTAATTTAGTTAGATTAGTTAGTTAAATTAATTTATTTTAAAACCCTCGATTTTCCTTTTTTGTTGTTTTTAACTTAAGAAAGACTATCAATCTTTGGGACCCCTTTGCCACTATTCTACAAAATAGTTTGTTTAGGAAACTTTATTTTATTCACGCGTTCGGCACGTGTCAATGGGCTCCATAAAAAATAAAATCGGGCAAAAAAGCAGCATCGCTGTGATGTTGTAGAGGTTTTCGAAAGATTTAGCATTTTGAAAGTACGACGCTATAAAGATTTAGATATCGTTAATTTGTAATTGGAATGTTTCTCAAGGCATTGATTTTGATATTGTTCTATCCTATCCCCACTATATATAGAATTCCATATAGAGTTCTGGAGGGGAAACTTTGGTGCTAGGTTTTTCTTTTGAAGTCTAATGCAGAGACTCTTTGTAAGTCTTTATTTAGTTCTTATTTTATATTTTAACATATAAATTTATAGTTTTATTTATTATAATGAGTAGCTAAGTTCCACTATCTAGGCCAAGGTATTTGAGTTCTAGGGATTTACAGGATTCAGAAGGTTTATGAGCTTCAATTGTTAATTTGTTCGTTACCGATTTTCGTATTCTTAATTGCATGGCTATTTTGAGGTTTTTAATTATTTAAATTTTTAGCTTTTTCTTTTTTGTTATGTAAGTGCACGTGCATGGTGATTATGGTTAGAAACTATCACTAGTGATCGTAGTGACGCTCGGTAAGAGGGATCGCGTTAGGTGGCTAATGGGGCGTCATCTGTTGCCAAACGTTGTGCCCTTCTGCATTTAGGATATGAGATAGGTTGCAGTATATTGTAATTTCCAGTTGATTGGTTGAAAATTTGATGCCAGTTACCACTCATAATAGGTGTTCTCATAGTTCTTTAATGTTGCTAGCTTGTTGAAAGCCTACGAAATATCTGGTGGTATTGTAAGGCTAGGTAATATGTGGTTGTATTGCATGTTCCCTCCACTAACATGAAAGGAACGATGTGATGAGAGTCACTATAAGCCTATCTAGGAGAATCGGTATGAGGACAAACGTTTGTTCAATCGATGATCGAATCAGCTCCTTAGAATATAATTCACGCCTTATTCTAAAGTTTTTAATGTATTATTTTCATTTTTAAGTGGTTTATTTTATTTGCATTTGATTTCTTAGTATAATTTAGTTTCTATTTTCAAAACCCCCATTTCAAGACTCTACCTATTGTTGGTACCAAGTTACCTTCAACCTCTTGCAAATTAGTTGTATGTATGTCCTTTATGTAGTTTCGACAACTATTCTTCATGGTTGGTGGCCATTAATACTTAATGGTATGCATATATCTCTAGGATATCTCTTTATGATTGGTTGAAGTCTCGGTGTGAACTTGACTTTTGGTTCTGGCTTCTTTGGAACAACATTAATGATATTTTCTTTTGGTTCTTTTTCAAAAACTCTTTCATTTTGTTGATTAACTCTCCATTATTTCTTCCCCTTCTTGTTATTTCTCACTGTGTTAAGCTTCAGTTCTTTGAACCCTTCAAGCTTATCTTTCCTCACTTCTGTCCCATACTTATACATATCTTCAGAATTTCTCAACTTTCTAATGGCTAAACTATTAGCTCTTTCTGGCTTATACATCCCTTGCTGTTTCATTGGCTTATTAATGGCCGTAGTGCTTATCATGTGAAAGACATTAACAATCTCCTTAGTATTTGTGATTACGTTACTTGGAAATTGCCCTTCCTTCTGTAAATTCAAAGTAATTGCTAGCTGACCAATCTGTCTCTTCGGGCTCTTAATCGATTGGGCTCTATCATCATCCACCTACTTAAGAGTTTACTTTACATTTTCCATCTCTTTATCATGCCTCTCATGATGTTATCTATTGATGATGTCAATAGCTTGAAAAAATTTCTAAATTGACTTTAATGAAGTCATTTCTTAACTTTGGCCTAACTTTACCTGTTAGACTTGCTGATCAAAACCTAGGTTGCTTTAGTACATCATTATGATTTCCATATGAGAAGTTTGGGTTATTGTATCCTTGGTAAAATCTTTAAGGAGTCATTCCTCTCAGCTTGAAGTTGCTTCCACAGTTCTGGTTATTCATGAAGTTGACATATTTAAACTCTAACCGTTATTGCATTTCCAATGGATTAATAACTATTATTTGTTGATTAATCGGCTTCTGAATTGCTTGTACTTAAATACTTCACTATCACATTTGTGGCTTCGCCATTTGACTACTCAGTTTTGATTATTATGCTATGATCGTTGCTTATGAATCAATCTCATACACTTCTGTCGGCTTTCTTACTATGGACCGTGTTCCTATAGTAGAATTTAGGGACATAAGATCTAGAAGATCTAATGATCCATTCTTATCCTTTGTTAGTAAAAAACCAGTTGTTGTGGCATCCCATTAATGTTCTTGTATTGTGATTCATTCAATAGTAAAAGATTTGCAGTTATACCTAATTCACATATCCATGTCCTGGACCTCTTCTCCGCATTTCCTTGAATCTTTCCCAAGCCTCACCTGAAGACTCACTATCGTCTTGCTTGAAAATTTTGATTTCTAATTTCCTTTCATTGATTTTCACTAGGGGAAATAACTTTTATATGAATCTTTCATTGATACCTGCCCATTAAGTCATGCTCCCTGCATTCAATGCCTGAAACCAACATTTGGCTTTTCCACCCAATGAGAATGGGAAAACTCTCATCTTAATTACTTCCTTTGTAACTCCAGTAATGTGAACAATGTCACACTTCTTTTGGAATTTCTCCAAAGGTGCAACTGAATCTACATTTGCTAGCCCATTAAATAGCACCATGCTGATGAATGACGGTCTTAACTCAAATTGAATGGTGTTGGTTCGAAGCGTCAACACTCCATTGTATGTCTCTATAACTTCCAGTTTAAAGTAATCTCTTTGACAACTTTGTCCTCATACTCTATCTTGCACTTCTAGATCACCTTCGGGTTGATTGTTCCATTGGCCCTAATTTTGGTTCAAGTTCCCTGCTTGATCATCTGCCATCTTGGTTCCTTTCTTTTTTTCCTTTCATCTGCCATCTTGGTTCCTTTATTCTTCTTTCCCTTGTTATTTGTCAATCTCCGGATTGTAAGGCGCCACATCCTTATCACATTAACTACGCATGCACTACTTATTCCCTATGAAAGAAAACACTAAAGATCAAGTGCAGATTGTGAAGTTGAAACTAAAACTTTTTTTATAAAATAAAACGTAAATTGCTGAAAAAAAAATTATTAACAATTGTGTAAACTAAACTAATTATGTGTGGCTAGCTATACTTGGAAATGATGCCAAAAACATGATCATAACCATAAGTACAACGATTCAATTATAGTAATAATGTAATTAACAAATTGTAAAGAAAGACTTTTTTATTTTGGTTTAAACTAAAATACTCTATTTCGTAAAATAATGTAAATTAATTTATTTTCTAATATTGTAAAACTTTTAGTTCACAACTAAACCAAGGTAATGAATGACTATACTTCCATCTCAAACTTCCTTCATTTTCATTATGTGTGTGCAATGCTTAATTAAAATAAACAGATTTCCCTAATATTCACTTCAACTCAGTATCGTGGTGCAAAAGATCCTAATATGCAAACTAGAACTCCACCAATCAATGCGAATAACGTCTCACATAACATTAAGTTCCAAATCTTTAGATTCAAACATTTAAGTTTACAATTCGTGCCTCTCTAATCAACAACCATCTATCGATGTTATATATTTTATGGTTATACTACTCATATCCGGCTTACAAGCTCTAATGGCCATGGTAACTCCTAAAACCTCTAATCAACAAACATGAAATCAAGTTGTTCATAGTATTATGCATAGAATAAACACAAATTCTAACCATTGCCATTTTAGTCATTATAATCCATTCAAAACATATTTATTATAGTATTCATACCAAAGGATCCATTGATCATCAAGATAAATAAATTATTCACTCATAATTGAAATCAACAAACAAATCATGGTCTTCATTGCAATTAAAGATTAAATCAAATAACTTCAATTAAATCAAAGAACAATACTGAATAACCATAACTGAAGTCTTCAATGTCTTCTCCTTCAAAGCTTTTATCAATACTTAAATCTATTATTAAAACTATGTTGCTAGCTCTTAAATTATCGTAATGTACATGTTGTGATGATTTTACCACATTCTAATACATATTTATACTCCTAAGACTCATACGAAAATAATTTGAAACCTTAATTAACAATTCAAAATGAACTAGAGTTCCAAAACTTTTTATTTTTATTTCTTGACGGTCTGTAATTGATCCATGCTCTCTATGTAAACAAACAGCACCGCCACAGCGCTAACTTTATGTGTGTAATTTCTATTCATAGTAGGCTCGACAAGCCCCGTGTACTTGCCCGACACCGTATATGTTTTCCCATAGTGCCGCTACTTCGACAAGTCAACTACATATCTTCTTTGGTCCCCACGCCAGCCCATGCCTTGTGTTCATTGTTGGACTAAGTGGTTAGTCACTCACACTCCGACCGAGATTTTGATGGAAACAAACAAGGTGAAAATGTACTAATAAACATCTAGTGTATTTCAGTTTTTGTTAAAGGATGCAAAACAACATATCAAGGGTACTCAAGAAATACAAGTTCAAGACTCGGCATTAATGAAGAAATGAAGATGAAAGTTCAAACCGCAATTTGTAATTTCGATGTAAGGTATACAAATTCTTTCACGCAAGCCAAATGCATTAGTCCATGCATATCAAGTTTCTTAAACCATTTTTCAAAGTTATAAGTTTACTTCAAGTTTCAAAGTGGAATTTAAACACATAACTAGGTCTATGAGTTTAAACAATGTGAAACTTTGTGTGGATGGTCATTTGCATATTAGAGATCAATGTAAATGTTTTCGAAAAAGAAAAACTCGTTTTTGAAAGGTCTTCGAAAAGAAAAGCGTAAATTTGTAGAAAAGCCCCTAATACATTATGAAATCGTGAATTTCCGTTTCGGGATTTGTAAAAATATCCGGACCACCCAATTAGGCTTAATGACTCATAATAAACGTGTATAACATGTTACATAAGGGTTGGTTAGGTCCGGACGAGTTTAAGGGTCGCTAACACAAAGGGACAAAATAATTGTTTTGAGGTCCCTGCGAGTTAGCGCGCTAATGATTTCATTAGCGCGCTAAGTGCGAGAGTTAGCGCTAGGTCTCGGCATTAGCGCGCTAATTGCATATCGATGACTTTTTTGACAATTTGGAAAACACACTTTAATTTGAATTCTTGATCTATTTTGGACCCTTGGATCCCTAGAACGGTCATAAACTGTCAAGATGGAATACCTAACATTATAAAACCACCAAGAACATGGTTTTGTTAAAAAAAGAAGAAGGAAGAAACACACTCAAAAACTCAAAATCTACAAAGAGAAGAACTTTGATTTTTGTGAAGAAGCAAAAGGAGATCTTTGTGGCTGTTCTTTAGTTCTCTAATCCAGCACTTTTGAGGCTTTCAAAGGAGTACAAGAATCTCTTCAAAGCTGGTCTCTTTTGTCATTCTCTTGTTTGTAAGAAAGTCCTAGATCTAAAATCTTGCTTGTGCTTAATCTACATAGTTTTGTGTATTTGATTTGAAAATCATTTTGTTGTGTGTTTGAACACCTTCTTCTTGGGTTTTGCACTTAAATTTATTTTATCAAACCCTAAGATTGATTTGAACAAAAGTTTTGCACTTAAACTTGATTTTTGTTAAACTATTGTTCTTAGACTTGAAATCGGTTTTACACTAATATATTAAGTTTTTAAAACGATTTCACATTTGGGATTTGCAACAAAATCAGTGACATATTTGCATATTCCATTTATTCTCATACTTGCATGCATAAGAGTTGTTAGGCTATAGGAGGCTTGCTAGTGTTTGAATTTGATACCACTTTGTGTTGTAAAGTGTATCTCATTATTTTTTAGCAACTTATTGTATTTGTATGATTGTAAGACTTAGTGGAATCTAAGTCGAAGGGGAAGACCTAGTTGAGACTAGGCACAAATCCTAGTTGCGGCTAGGTGGGAAGTCCTAATTGTAATTAGGCACTCTAGGCTTGTATGCTTAGGTTGTAACACTTATTTGCAATATAAGTGGGGGTTAAAAATCCTAACCGGGGAGGTTAGGTAGTGGACGTAGATCGTTGGATCGAACCACTATAAATTGTGTGTCACTTTCCATCTCTTCCATTCCATTCACTTGCATAGCATATATATATTCATTGAAAGTGTATGCATTATAGTTGTAATTTGCGCATAAAGTTTTAAAAGGGCAATAACTACTCGGTAACCCAATTCACCCCCTCTCTTGGGTGACCTTCAATTCCTTTGACGTCAAGTGTGTATACCATGGCGTCAAATGTTGTTTTGTGTTTTTTCTCATCATTTCATCATGAAATTACTCATTTGTCTTTTTTATACCTTCTACACCTGAAAACACATAAATCCCGTTAATTAGAGCTCATTCCGAGATATTTCGTCCTATTATACATCTAAAAATAGCCTACTATATAAGTCTAATTAAACACCTATCAATAGTTAAACCTCGTAGGAGCCAGTCGGAATAGGTGTTCTCAACTAAGTCCTTTCAGTTCTTGATTTCTTAATACTAATATTCGTGGGTTGAATGGACATTTGTTGACTCTGATGGTTTTTCTTGATAATTTTCTACCAAAATCCCATTTCCTTTGTCTTGTGCACTACTCCTACCGCTTCCTATTCCTTATCTCGTCATAATGATCAAATCACTTAGTATGTAATGGTAGATCAAAATCATGTATTGGATAAAAAAATGAACTTAAGGTGGGTAGTTCTTGAAAATCAAATTGCTATCAAGAAAACTCAAAAAGCTTATGCATTAAAAGAAGTGGATTTTTGACAAAACTTATTTGAAAATTACTGGAGTCGAGAATATGAGAACAATCAATTGAATGGTCTTTCAAATACTCGAAAATTTCACCATTGATGAGTTTAAAATTCAATTTCAAGCTTGTTGCAAACACTTTCTACTATGTAAAGAATATAAAAATATCAAGAATACACAATTTGTAAGACAATGGTTATTGCTATTACGATACTAAATCAATTAGAACCAATTTATTCGATGTACAAAAACAAAATTCACCGAAAATTCTCAAAATTGATTTAGGAATTTCCAAAGATTCAAAAAAATCAAAATTTCATTAAAACAAAGGGCTAGGGTTGTGTGATTACCTTATTAAGAGTGAATCTCTCAAGATATAAGCTCTTAAACTCTTCTAATTCCATACTCTAAGCTCCGAGCTAGAGCCCCTTAAACTCTAGCTTTGCTTTACTTTCTTAAATTTGATGTTTTTCGTATTGAATAAAGCTAGGTAAAGGTGGGAATTACTTAAATAGACTAGAATTGAGCTTAGGAAGGTTGAATTTTGGTAAAAAAAACTTGTGATGTTTAGGAAAGGGTTCAACAATTTAGTGTTCTTAATGGGTGTGTGTGGCAGTTTTGGGGTTTTGGTTTGAAAAACCAAAAAGCGTGCCCAATGATATTAGTAATAGTGGAATATCTGGAAATCGTTATGTGAATCAGTATTAAAGGAGTTGCGGGAAAACGCAGGGACCTTCCGATTTAAGGAAAGTTTTTGTAAAATTTAGATTTTGGTGAATCCTTAGCGATTTGCATTACAATTGCTTGGAATTCACTTGGAAAAAATATTTGTAATGCAAATCACTAGGGATTCACCAAAATTTAAATTTTACACTAAATTTCCAGTGTTCTACTACCTATTTTGATATCAATTCCCAGTGTTATTTAGAATTCCTAAGGATTCGCTAGGCCATAAATTTGTTTTTTCTTCAATATTATTTCATATGTAACTTATATATATCTTTCTTACTGGTGAATGTAAGGTAAAATTGAATGAAAAACTCAAAAAATTTGCAAATTTGATCGGGATATGTATCTAACTAATAATCTTATTAATGAAATAGATAAATAAAGAAATAATAAATTTTATATTACGAACTTGCGTAAAGGGCATAAAATAAAACAACTCGATCATCCTCTCTCTATTGGAAGCATCTCTGGAGCGTGACTTTTTAAAGAAATTTCCAAAGAGAGTCAAAATTTGAGAGAATAAAAAAACTATACTAAAATTATAGTTCCCACTAAATACTTAAATAACATAAAGAAATAACAAATATGGGTGCCGTCCACACAACGTTGTTGTTTATAGTCGTTTGTTTAACTTGTAGAGGAATCAATCATTATTTCAAGCAGTTCCTCAATTAGAATGTCTGCACTAAGGTCTAAAAAATGGTCTTCTTCACGGATTTCATCACCGACATCAAATTTTCCTTCATTTATATCGTCGTTAAGTTCCATCCCATTATTGAATGATACTTCTTCATTACACATCCTTAGTGTAAATATACAATCACGTAAATCGATGATAGCTATGGTAGTCGATAAGAATGGTCTACATAATAATATCTAATCTTTGTGGGTAGCATTTGGCATGATTAGGAAATTTGTGATGATGGTGAGCTTACCAACTCGTACATGCACATTCTTTGATACTCCTAACGCGATAGTGTGAGTGCCACTTGGCTTTGACACCATAATAGCATGTTTGCAATGAATTCTCAATTTTGTTAGAAGAAACCAATGTTTAGGCATAAGATTCATATTGGCTCCCGTATCCAGTTGAACTCTGTAGAGGGACACCTCATTGACTTGTATGTTAATGGACGTTTGCCCTGGATCCTCTCCAAATATTTTTATAGCATTGTTATTTTCACCAAAATCTTTGTAATCTAAGTCATCCTTGTTGTACTCGTATGGGTATCTAGTGAGTTATTTCTCCTTCTATGATTTCTTACCCTTTTTCTTTTTAGGTATTTTAACCATCAATAGCATGATTATTTCATTGGAATTAATGGTCACAATATGATCCTGTATAGTGTTGAATTGATTTAGTGAGTTGTCAATTAGGTAAAAGTTAATGATATTCATATCCTCTGAAACAGAATTTTCAAGATAAGGTTTTAATACATGACTATTAACATTAAAGATTCTCCTTGTTTCTATACTTTCTATATCTACATGCCATGGGGAAATACTTGTGTAACTACAAAAGGTTATGTCCATCTCGAACAAAGTTTCTTAGGAAATAATCTAAGATGTGAACAAAAGAGTGAAACTTTTTGTTCTACTTCAAAATTGTTAATATTCAATTTATTGCCATAAAATGCTTTAATTTTATTTTTCTAGATAGAAGCACTTTCATATGCATCATTTCTCAACTCTTCTACCTCTTGTATACTAAGTTTATGTATTTTACCTACATGATCATAATTCACAATACATGTCCTTATGTTCTAGTTCACTAGTAAATGACATGTTTTACCTAAAACTAGCCTATAAGGTGGTATACCAAGAGGTGTCTTAAATGCAGTTCTATATTCCTATAATGCATCTTTTAAATGAAGACTCCAGCCTTTATATGTTGGAAACACCATGTTTTCTAAAATTGGTTTGATTTATCTATTTAAGATTTCGTCTTGGCCATTAGTTTGTGGGTGATACGCTATAGATCTTCTAAAGGTAACATTATATTTGTGAAATAGAGTAGTGAAAATTCTATTGCAAAAGTGTGAACCAATATCACTAATTAATGGTCTAGGTGCTTCAAAAATAGTAAAGATCATTGATTTTAGGAAATTAACTACTATTTTGGAATCATTAGATTTCATAGCAATAGCTTCTACCTACTTAGACACATAATTTACAACTAATAAAATGTAAATATTTCCATTAGATGGTGAAAAAGGTCCCATAAAATCTACTGCCTAAACATCTAGTACTTCGCAAAAGCGAATAGGACACAAGGGCATTTGCTTCTTACCCCTAAGTTTTTAGTACTTTGACAATTTGGATAAGCTTTTGTGTAAACATAACATTCATGAAATAAAGTAGGCCAAAAAATCCTATCTATACTATTTTACGGGTACGTGGACAAAAATGTCCTCCACAAGTATAATTATTGCAATGAGCCATGATGGATTGTATTTGTATTTGTAGAATATATCTTTGAATGGTTTGGTCAGAACAAGATTTTCATAAGTAATGATCATCCCATAAATAAGGTTTAGAATCATGTTTTACTTTATTCTTTTGGGCTCTTGTTAAATGAGGTGATAACCTATTAGTAATTAGATAATTGAATATAACGACATACTAAGGGCTAATAAAAGCTATATGTTAAAGTTATGGAAACTTGAGGAACTGAGGAGATTAACTAATCAGTGATGAACTAATAAGCACACATCAAAACTAAACAAAGAATTGATATTGCAATAAGTCTTAAATGTCTTCCTTAGCGTAGGCTCAACATATACAATCAATTAATCAAATTGATAATATGTACAACCACTATAATGATCTCGTTCTCATAAAGCTCGAGTAATGAATAATTTTCCCCACCGCGGCGATCTTGAGTAGTTATAGATTGTTCTATCTACCCTATCTATGAATTTAGCCATAAATACAACACCACTCGAAAAACCTCCTAGGTCTCCAATTTTAAATCCTGCTAGAACCATCCAATGTTTAACGACTAAGTTTTATATTCCTTTAAGAATCTTTATTGGTCATTTCCATAAAGTTCTTTAGTCCTCTATGGACCTTTCTCTCCGATTTTGTATTTTTAACCCATCTTGAAGTTTTCTACTTGCAGTATCGAACTTCTTCACTATGGTATAAAAATATTGATAGTTGCTTTATTTCAGTATCCAACCTATATTCAATTCCTGATTCAACTTCAAACTTGTCTTCGTCTTTGACTTTGACTTTGATACTATAATCTTTACTGAAACTTGCATTGTAGTCTTTCAATGAGTTGTATATACTCTCGAACATCTTGCTTAGTCAAGCTTCCATCTACATTGCATCACTTACCTAACTAACTTAACTTATGTTTTGACAATATACTGCCAACAAGGGTAGACCGACCCAAACGTAATAAGTTAAGGTCTAATAATCTCCCTCTTTAGCATAGATTGTTCAAAAGCAATAACTTACCAAGATAATCAAAATTTAGAGGAACTTCATGTAATGTACTATTACTAATGGATTAAAGTAACAACACATAAATGTCGTAACCCCGAAAAGATTATAGTCACCAACCAATAAGTATAACTTTGATATGCAGTTTTAAAACCTCAAATTCATGTACTTACATAACCAAAAAACAACTTAACTTTAAATACACTTTCTTGCTCACTCCCACTTTTTTATTTAATAAAGTTAAATAGATTACACTTGTGTTCTAACCAACCACCTCAATCGAAAAAGTTTTGTATCAGCAATGTCTAACTCTTTTTGCATTGGTCGCATCTGTGCAACTGCATTTTCCCTATAGATAATGAGATTTGCAATGCGATATAAAAATTAGTCAAATAGTTATGGATGTGGTCTCATCACCACTGGATAACTTTGAGCTTTTGGAGGTTGATCCTAAGTTAGAATATAGTTTTCTTCAATAGCCACTATTTGTCTTGTGGAAGTAGTAGTATGAGCAAAGGTTGTAGGTATACTAGTAACTCAAACTGTAGGTGTTAGCTCGGTTGAAGTGGGAGGAATTTCTTGATAGACTTCATTATATTCATGCTCAAAGTGAGTAGGTGGATGGAGTGACATTAATGGCTCATATTGCAATCCTTCATTCGCTGGAGCCTCAATAGTATGTCTCATGGTAGCAGTAACCGAAGGTAGCAGAATGCCCTTAAGGTTAACTGTACTCAAGTATGCAACAGGAAAAATCTTTGATGTTGCTAAAGAAAAAACTGTGTAGTAACATTTTCACAATGATTCCTCTCCTGAAGATTGCACTTCGATAGGACTATGTCCTCATTTTTACTGACTTTAACAATCTTTCATTTCAAGTTTCGTTTTGAATTCTGGATAAGCTTTATGATAGAGGTCTGAACAAGAGCATCGTTATTTGGCATGATAGCAATAGGAGTTAGAGTAGCTGACGACTTCTTTTGTAGGCATGAGAAGTCAAGATTAACAATTCTATTATTAGACTTTATTTGATAAGTCAATCTAACCTCCTCCACGACCTTTTCCAACAAGTCATTTTTTATCAATGAAAAAACATCTTCCAAACAATGAAGTTAGGAAGCATGGCAGATAAAAATTATTTTGTTTCTTCCATGAGTGCACCACGGAGTCGTAGATCTCCTTGCCAACATTGAACTTCTTCTCCAAAGCTAAAGAATACAACAGTAGGACCCTCTCCTTGAACACATGTGTCTGATGAGAAATAACCACTATGCTTGTTGTTAAGACCTTCCACAACAAGTAGACCTCGCAAGTGAGCTTTGTAGCAAGAAGCCCAAAGGCATTGTCAGAGGGCCAAGTTGTAAGTGTCCCTTCAGTCAGTGTATAGACTGCATCATTAAGCTTCATAGATGAACCTAGCTTATTAACAATAGTCTTCGTTCAAGAAAGTCTAAGCATGCAGCTGACTAATGTTAGAATAAATGGAAGTTTAAGGCCACGAACAAAAACCTTATCTGCAACAGCATCCCCAAAGCTGCTAGGAAGATTACAGTAAAACTCCTTGACAAAGAAGTCATTGTAGAAGCCACCATGACTTACTAAGCCGTAAATGCCAATTTGCATTAGCAATCTCTTTGAGCCCATGTCATGAGAGTGCGAAACATTGATCGATTGATCAAACAAGTACTTCCTCTTCATCATTTCCTTGAATTTCTCCACGTACTCATTGATTGAAAATTAGAAAAGGCAAATGGAGCATGAACAACAAAGTTTTGTGAAATGAAAATGATTTGTTTCTAATCAGAAGCTTTGCAGATAGCCTCGACTAGAATCTTCTTCAATGAATTAAAGGAAACTTTCTTTTTGACATTAATCTTTTTCATTTCCTTGATAGCAGTTCTGGCTTTCTTAGGAGAACAAAATTGTTCAATAAATGGTCTTTGGCGAACAACAAATGTTTTAACCCTTATTCTCTCTACATCGAAACAAGGATCTGATGACGTAACGCTGTAGATTTTATTTGAAGGAGGATGATAGTATATGCCAATTGTCTCTAACTTCTGAAGTCCAACCATTGCAATAAAGTCACTTTGAGAGGTTAAAGAAGATGATTAAGATATTCTTGCAATAGCTCGAAGTAATAAAGATACTAAAATGGCAGAGAGGGAAAGGTCACACTAGAGAGAAAAGTTGAAATTAGGAAAACTAAGTTGTGGGAACAACATGATCGTACAAAGAATCAACACTCCTTTAAGACTCATAAGGTTTAATTTGTTGTGTCTAACGAAAAAATAATTACTCCCCTTCAAATGGTGTAATAACTAGTTATTTTATTGCCTACTTATTATAAGTGAAACTTGTTGAAGTGAAATCCAAGTGGCAGTAACTTGGTCAAACATGTAAGTAGCTCACAATAAAATATCAAACAAATAAGTATCCGCATGTACGGATATAAGTGCCAAGTCACAGTAAGAACTCATACTAGTGAGAGCAAACACTAATACCATGACGCAGTCTCTCAAAATTCTATGTGTCGAAGCCTTTGTAAAGATATCATCTATTTAATGCTCTATTAGAACACATTGAATACTAATCAAGCCTTTTTCCATTAAATCCTTGATATAGTGATGATAAATATTAATATCCTTCATCTTAGAGTTGAACTAATTCTTCAAAATTTTAATTGTACTTTTTATTATCATAGTAGACGGGCAACTGAGATAATGCAATCCCATAATCTGTAAGAAGCATTTGCTGCATCCATATTAATTACGGGCAACGATTGCCAGTTGGAATATATTCAGCTTAAGCAGTAGATAGTGAGATGCAGTTATGTTTCTTGTTATTCCAAGCAACAAGATTATAACCCATGTAGTAACATCCACCAGTAGTGCTATTTCGATTATCGATATTTCCAGCCCAATCAGCATCACCATACTCGATTAAGTCACTGGCACTGCCTTTAGTGAATAGAATATCCAAGTTAGTTATTTTGCGCACATAGCGCATAATTCTTTTTACAAGAACTGAATGAGACTTTTTTGGACATGCCTAATAGCAAGCAAAAATATCAACACCGAAAGCAATATCTTGTATGCATGCAGTAAGAGATAATAAGCTGCCAATCACGACATTGTATAATATAGGATTGACATCAACTCCTTTGTCATCATCGTAAATCTTCTCACTAGAGCTCGATAGTTATTATATAGACTTGGCAGTGTCCAATTCAAAATACTTAACAAGAGATTTAGACATTTATTTAGAGTTATAAATATAATGTCTTAAGACTGTGTAATTTTAAGACACAATAAATAAGTAAAACATTTGACCATCCATATCTCAAATTCTTTCTTCACCAAATCAACCAATTCAGAAGCTATATTTGTATATGTAACCCCGAAAAAATATCATCGACATAAATTTCTATAACCACAAGCTATATGTTCTATTATTTGAGAAATATAACCATATCAGTAGACCCTCCATTATACCCCTTCTGCAGCAAATAGGTAGTCAACTTTACATACCAAGCTCATGGTGCTTACTTCATACCATAAAATGCCTTTTTCATAAGATAGGCATCATTAAGCTTATCATGAACCTCAAATCTTTTAAGTTGTGTAACATAAGATTTTTCTTGCAAATACCCATTTAGAAATGCACTTTTGAAACCTATTTGCTATAACTTGAAACACCTGTTGCAAGCAATGACTAACAGTACACGAATAGATTCCAAGTATGCAACTAAATCAAATGACTCATCGAAATCAATACCTTCAACCTATATGTATCCTTATGCAACAAGTCTAGCATTGTTACAAATAATAATACCATTCTCATCATTCTTATTACAGAATATCCACTAAATGCTTTACTAACGTGAAATACGCTCCCACACATCTTATATGACAAACTCATTTAATTCATCTTGCATAGCATTCACCCAATATTTATCCATAAAAGCCACCTTAAAATATTTTGGCTCAATCTGAGATGTAAAACAAGGAATGCATGATACGTTTTTGTAGTCAACATGATGAACCTTTATAGTTTGCATTGGATCTTTAATTGAGATAATAATTTGCTCAATCGATTGATCTTTCAGTATCCTTGACTATGGAGCATCAGATATAGAAGTAGAACCAGGTTTTGTAGTAGATGATTTTGGATCATCATCATCATTTTCATCTTCATCATAGAGATGGAGTAGTGATATCAGAATAAGATATTTTTGCAGTAGGTTGAGTAATAAGTGCTAAGCTAATTGGTGTTGACAAGTCATCATCATCATCATCCTTTTAAGAGGAAAATAGTTTTGTTATTGCACAATCATCAACAATTACCTTATAGATTCCACCATAGACATAGCTCACTTTTTATAGATTCCATAAGCATTACTATTATGAGAATATCCAAGAAAAATTACACCATCACTTTTCGAATCAAACTTTTTTAGGTTGTCTTTATAATTCAAAATGAAGTAGGTACTCTCGAAAACATGAAGATGTTTGAAAGAAGGCTTTTTGCCTTTCCATATTTTATACGAAGTCTTTGTAGTCAGTGGCTTAAAATAAACTCTGTTGATAATGTAGGTAGCAGTGTTTACTACTTCCTCTCAAAGATTCTTAGGCAAATTCTTCTCAGCTAGCATGACCCTCGTTATCTCCTAAATTGTGCAATTTTTCCTTTTAACAACACAATTCTATTGTAGTGTCTTAGGAGCAGCAAATTCATGCTTAATCCCAAATTAAGCATAATAATCAGCAAATTATCGATTCTCAAACTCTCATCCATGATCACAGTGTAGTTGACCATTGGATACATTCTCATTCTTTTTCTCATTAAGAAGTTGAACAGATAACTTCTTAAACTCATCAAATGTTTATGCTTTATCATTTAGTAAATGAATCCAAGTAAACCTTAAGTAGTCATCAACAATAACAAAAACATACTTCTTTTTACTAAGACTCTCGACTTACATTACGCAAAACAAGTCTATATGCATAATTCCAATATTCGTGATGTCAATATGTCACTAAGGCCAGTAGTAAGAAAAACGTTGTTTACCCCTTTGACATGGTTCACAAATGGAATAAGACATGGAGACTAGTTTAAGAATTCCTGTTACAACATCACGAGAGAGCAATTTCTGAATTTTCTTAGAATTAAGATGACCTAGCCTTTATTGCTAAAGCTCTATATTAGATAGGGAAATAGAGTTGCACATAACTTGCAACTTGTGAAGTGATATAATATGTTGAAGCAGCATTTAGCAATTATCTGATGTCTAGATCCTTTAAAATGATGCATTTTCCATCTTCATTGATTATTTAACAATGATCTTTAGTAAAGTTCACAAACAGTTCCTTATCATACAACTGAGTGATGCTAATTGAATTAGATTTCAACACATCAACATGCAGATTTCCTTCGAGATTAGGCAGTCCCACATATTAGGAGTTCCTTTGCCAACAACTTGGCCTTTCTTTTTGTCAACAAATGTAACACCACCTTCCTTTAATGATTCATAGTTTTCAAGAAAGCTTTTGCTACTAGTCATGTGTCTGGAACAACCACTATCCAAATACAATAACTCAGTAGTAGTTACTGGGAGTTATAAATGCATTGTCATTGCTTTATGAGACTTAACTCTCCAAAACTTCTTTGATGTTTTCTTCTTCTAAAGTATACTAAAATCTTTAAACATCCAATAGAATCTTAGTCAAATATGACCAACTATCCTACAATAAAGACTTGTAGAAAGGAATTTGTCATTGGTAATAGTGGTCACCTTTTTATTTGCACTTGCATCAACCCTTTTTGGCAGAATTTTCTTTGCCTTTGCAGTATCAACTTGAGTCTTGCTTGATTATCCCTCATTGATTACTATGCCTTTGACAAAGATGGTAGGAGCATTTACGAATCCTTTAGTATTTCTAAGACCACGTTCAACTCATGAAGATTGGCCAGTTTGCAGCATTTTTTAAAATTTTTTATAACTAGAATAAAACTTTGCAGTAACAGCCTTATAATCAAAAATAGCTTTCTTCAGTATAGAGATTTCAATCTCATGCTCTTTTAACAATGCATGACAAGTTATGTATTCTCTTTTAAGAGTCCTAAACTTCAATTTTACAAAGAAGAACTTCATCTTTAAATCAAATTTTTGATCATGAAGAGATGTCCATTTTGTAAGCAATAGATCATAAGAAGATTGAAGATCCTTTGTAGAATCCTCATCATTTACATCAGCATATATTTCCTATCATATTTTATTAAATCAAGTTCAAAAACACCAATAGTAGATGGAGACGCAATAACAACTAACTTTTCCAATATAAAAATAAGTGCAATAGTAGACTCGTTTAACTCTTTATTAATGTCTTCAAAGTCATCATCACTCTAAGAAGTATTCAAGGACTTCTTCTTCTATGTAGGACATTCAATTTGAATATGTCCTACTCCTCCACACTCATGATACTAAATGCCCTTAAGTTTATTTTGGAAATTTTAAGAATTTCATTGCCTTCATAGCAAACTCATCTCCCATATGATCATCAAAAACAAATGTCTCCGCACAATAACCACTATTTGAAGTGCTGGGTTTTTTAAGCATATTCATCTCATATGTTTACAAAGAACACATTAGTTTGTTAAGAGACATCTTAGTCATATCATGAAATTTTTTCGTTGCAGTAATCTTAGAGTCAAGTCATGCGGTGAGAGCACGAAAAACATGTCATACTAGCTGCTCATCAGTATACTTTTCTCCAAGTTTAAAGGCTCGATTAGTAATGTCTCACAAACGACCATTGAAATAGGCAATATTTTTATCTTCTTTCATCTCAAGACGATCAAGCATGGAACTTAATCATTGTAAATTGGGAATTTTGACAAAATTCATACCTCCAAATTTTATTTTTCTTCTCGACGTCTGTCCATAAAGATGTAGGTTTTGGAACAACTTTCCATCCTTATCGAGTTGCATTGCAGCAATGTATTCTCTCTCGAGCAATTCTCCAACAATTTCATCAATGGCAGAGGCAAAGTGAACCATCTAAACCTTCAAGTACACATAGTTCGTTCCTTCCAAATATGGCGATCGAGTTATCGATCCACCTACACTTCCTTCACCAGTCATTTATGTAACAACTCATCAATCGATCCCATGGCGATAAAACTCTCCAGAATCTCACTCTTCTATATTTGAAGAAATAACAAAGTGACAAAGCTCTAATATCACTATTAAATTGTTGGAAACCAGAGGAACTAAGAAGATTAACATAATAGTGACGAACTAATAAACACACATCAAAACCAAATAAATAATTGATATCGTAATAAGACTTAAATGTCTTCCTCTACATAGGCTTAGCCTAAATAATCAAGTAATCAAGTTGATAATATGTACAACCACTATAATGATCTCTCATTCTTAGAAAAATCAAGTAATTAACGATCTTCCACATAGTGGCAATATTGAGTATTTATAGGGCTAAGTCTATCTACTCTATCTAGGAATTCAGTCTTAGATATAATGCAACTTAGAAAACCGCATCGTTCTGCAATTGTAAATCTTATTAAAATCATTCAATGTTCAACAATTAAGTCTTCTATTCCTTTAAGAATCTTGAATTTTCATTTCCATAAAGTCCTTTAGTCCTTTATGCGCCTTTCTCTTAGATTTTGTATTTGCAATCCAACTCAGAGTTCTCTCCTTGTAGTACCAAACATCTTCTCTATTGTAGACTGAGAGCAATAGGTGCTTTGTTTCAAACTCCAACTCGTATTCAATTACTATTTCAACTTCAAATATGTCTTCGTATTAGACTTTAACTTTGATACTGTAATCTTTACTGGAATTTGCATTATAGTCTTTCACGGAGTCGTATCTACTCTCGAACATCATGCTTATCATGCTTCCATATAGACTACAGTACTTACCTAATTAACTAAATATCTATTTTTACAATATATTTCCAATGAGGATAGACTAACCCAAATGTAGTAAGCTAGGGTCCAACACTATCTTATATAAGCGTTCATCTAAAAATTGATTTTAGGGGTTCTCCATTTTTTATTCTACTTAGATAGTCTGATACTAAGATTTCAACACCTTTATTTCTTTTATAGTGAGATGAAATTCTTGTAACAATAAGTTCCATATTATTAATCTTGGTTTTGCATATTTTGTTTGCCATTAAATATCTTAAAATATCATGATCTGACTAAACTATTACTTTAGTTCCAAGTAAATATGTCTATACTTTTCTAATGCAGACACATTTGCTAGAGGTTCTTTTTATGTGGTTGTATAGTTTAGTTAGATGGAATCCTAAGTTCTTGATGCATAGCATATGGCATGAGAATGCTTTCCCAATTTTTGACCCAAAACATCTTCTACTGCATATTTGCTTGCGTTATACATTACTTCAAAAGGTTGTGACCAGTCTTATGACTTTATAAATGGTGGTAATCAAGACATCTTTTAATTTATTAATAGTTGTTAAACCTTAGTTTATTGTATTTAGGTAGGTTTATCCCTGTTTGCAGTATTTTTTCAAAATAGAAGTTAAGTTATTTAGGTAAATGATGTAATGAAAATGGAAGCCTGACTAACCAATATGTTTGAGTGTAGATATAACTCAGAGATATATTAGAATGCGAATTTCATGGAAGATTATAGTATCAAAATAAGAGTTGAAGATGATAACAGAACTCAAGTAGGAATATGAGTTAGATACCATAATAGAGCAATTGTTAGTATTAGTCTACAATAGTGGAGAAGTTAGATACTACGAAAAGAGAACTTCAAGATGGAGTAGAACAACAAATCCAAAAGAAAGGTACATAAAGAACTAAAGAACATTATGGAGACGATGAGTCAAGATTCTTGAAGGAATAGAAGACTTTGTTGTTGAACGTTGGATGATTGCAAAAGAAGTTACAATTGCAGACCTAAGAGTTTTTTTAGTTGTATTTTATTTAGGAGTGAGTTTCTAAATAAAGTACATAGAATCAAGTTCTATTGTATTTAGGACTAAATTCTTAGATAGAATAAATACACCGAGTCTATAAATACTCAACGTTGCCATTGCATGGCTCACGTTTCATTACTTATTTTTTGTGAGAACTAGATATCATTATGATGGTTGTTCACGTTATCAACTTGTTTAATTGATTGTTTAGGTTGAGCCTAGGAAAAGGTAGACATTCAAGTCTCATTTCAATATCAATTATATGTTTAGTATTGATGCTTGCATGTTAGCTCATCACTAATTCATTAATCTCCTAAGTTCCTCTAGTTCCCAAGACTTTAACGGTGGTATTAGAGTTTTGTCACCATATTATTTCTACAAGAGTACAAAAGTGAGATTCTGGGGAGTTTTATCATCAGTAGATCGATTGATGAGTTGTCAAGACAATGAACATGTGAAGGACGAAATGTGGATTAATAACTCAAGCGACATTGTTAGAAGGAACCAACTATGCCTAATAAAAGGTTTGGATGGTTCACTTTGTCTCTATCATTGGTGATATTGTTAGAGAATTGCTGGAAAGAGAATACATTGATCTAACACAACTAGATACAAATGCTAATGTTGTTTCAAAACCTGCATTTTTGTGGATAGATGTAGGGAAAAAGGATAAGGTTGGCAATCACAATGCTATCAACGATATCTTTAGTGTTGTTGATGCTGAACATTTTAAACTGATTACAAATTGCACTATTGTAAAGCAAACATGGGATGTTCTAAATACAATCCTTGAAGTTACGAATTCTGTCAGAATTTCAAAGTTAAAATAATAAAGTCCTATGCTTAATTGTCTTAAGATGAAAGAGGATGAAGATATTGCCTCTTTTAATGGTCATTTATGAGACATTCCTAATCAATCTTTTTAACTTGAAGAAAAGTATATTGATGAGCAGTTAGTATGAGGTACTCTTCGTGCTCTTCTTTCATGGTTTGACTTAAAAATTAGTGCAATCGAAGAGTATCATGATATTACTCAGCTGTCTTTTGCTGAACGTATGAGATGAATATATTTAAAAAGATAGTTTTTCTAAGAATGTTTATCGTATTGAGACTACTATTTTTAATGAGTCTATGGGAGATGATTTTGCTATGATGGCAAAGAAGTTCTCAAAATTTCTAAAAAACTAAAAGAGAAATTTTGTTGGAACTAATTGCAAGAAAGGCAATGATAGTAGTAAGCCTTCAACTGATGATAAGAAAACAGATGCTAAGAATAAACTCAAGAGCATTAAGTGTCATAAGTATGGAAGAGTTGGACATATCCCTATTGCGTTTCCTACATACAAGAAGAAAATGTATTAGAAGGCTTCTTGGAGTGATGATGGCTCAGAAGATAGTTATAAAGAGTCTAATGAATCTACTACTGCACTTACTACCATATTGATAAATTCAAATATTGTTGATGCTTCTCCATCTGTTGTTGGTGTTTCTGCACTTGATTTTGTAGAATCTAGCAAAGAAAAAGAGTAAGGAATAAGCCGAGGATGTATATGCTGCTATCATGGTTAAGGATTCTGTAAAGGATATTCAGGCTTCTTATGATCTAATGTTCATTGAATGAACATCCCTTTCTGATAAGAATTTCGACTAGTAGACAAAATAGTTCTCTGTTAAATTGGATTGTAAGACTTTTAAAAGAGAACACCGTACTTGTACTGCGTCACTAAAAGAGCACGAGGCTGAAATCTCTTAATTGAAAAAGCCCTTTTTCTAAATCTAAAGTTCTTACTGCAAAGTTACATTCTGATTCTCATAAATTAAATAGAATGTTGCAAATTGGTTAATCATCGCAAGTTAAGCATGCTCTTGGCTATACCAAAAGATTTATTTAAGCTCGTACTGGCTTTGTCAAAGGTAATGTAATCAATGAAAGTCAATCAAATAGGACTCAAGATGATACAGCAAAAGTAAAGAACATTGTGCCACAAAACGGTTGCTATAAGTGCAAAAAAATGTGACAATTGTTACTGACAATGTACCTCTTACCGGCCTCATCTCAAAGGTTGGTGCAAGTGCATAAATGAAGACCACGATGGTATCAAATTTTTAAGGATCTTAATACACTTTAAAATAAGAAAACATCTAAGAAAATTTGGAGTTTTAAATCTTATAAGGCTATAACAGTGCATCTGCAACTCTCAGCAATTACAATTGAGTTATGGTTTTTAGATAATGGATGTTCCAGACACTTGACTGGTACCAAAATCTTTCTTAAAAATTATGAATTTTTTAAGAAAGGTGATGTTACGTTTGGTGATGGAAAGGAAGACAAAGTTGTAGACAAAGGAACTTTGAATGCTATTGGACTGCCTCATCTTAAAGAAGTTCTACATGTTGATGTGTTGAAATCAAACATGCTCACTATAAGTTAGTTGTGTGATAAGGAACCGTTTGTCAACTTCTCTAAAGATCATTGTCAGATAATCAGTGAAGAAGGACAATGCATTATATATAGGATCCATCCATTTACAACTATTATATACCACTTCAATATTATGTAGTGCCTCATAAACTGCAACTTATGTGCAACTATGTTTCTCTAACTAATATATAGCTTTAGCAAAGAAGTCTTAGTCATTTTAATTTCAAGCAACTTCAGAAATTGCTCTATCATGATGTCGTTATATGTATTCCTAAACTATCCTCTAAGCTTGATTTTATTTGTGAGCCATGTCAAAGGGGTAAACAATGTTCGGTTTCACATGCTGGCCTTAATGACATACTACTAAAGCTTGTATTAGAGTTACTGCACAAGTAATTGTTTGGTCCAATGCAAGTTGAAAATCTAGTGAAAAGAAGTATGTTTTATCATCGTTGATGACTACTCAAGATTTACTTTGGTTCATCTACTGCATGATAAAGCAAAAATATTTTTTGAGTTTAAGAAGTTAATTATTTAACTTCTGAGTGTGAAAAGTGATAAGGATATATCCATTTATCAAATTCAAAGTGATCGAGGAAGAGAGTTTGAAAATAAGCAATTTGCCAATTATTGTCGTGAATTTAGGATTATGCTTGAATTTGTTGCCCCTAAGACACAACAATAGAATGGTTTTGTTGAAAGTAAAAATCACATAATTCAGGAGATGACAAGGGTCATGGCAGTTGTAAAAAATCTGCATATGAATCTTTTGGTACGTGTAGTAAACACTACTACCTATAGTATCAAGAGAGTTTATTTTAGGCCACAACGATAAAAACAACTTATGAAATCTAGAAAGGCAGAAAGCCATTTCCTAAACATCTTCATTTTTTAATAGTACCTGCTTCATAGTGGATGATAGAGATCACTTGGAAAAGTTTGATTCCAAAAGTGATGTTAGAATTTTTTTGGATATTCTAATAATAGTGAAGCTTATAGAGTTTACAATAAGTGAACAATAAATGTGATATGATCTATTAAGGATGATGATGGTGAGCGACAAACACTAATAAGCTCAGCACCTATTACTCTACCCACTGCTATACCATCTGTTTCAGAGATCATTAGTCCATCTGATGACGATGATGATCCGAAATAACCTAAGACTATAGAGCCTATTTCTACATCTATTGGACCACAGTCAAGGACATTGAAAGATTATCCAATTGAGCAAATTATTCACTCAATTAATGATCCGGTGCAAACTAGAGATATTTCCCACATTGACTACAAGAATATGGTTCATTTTGCATGTTTTACATCTCTGATTGGGCCTAAAAATCTCAAGGAGGCTTTGATGGATAAATATTGGGTTAATACCATGCAAAAGGAACTTAATGAGTTTGTTAGACATGATGTATGGGAGCTTGTTCTAAGATCTACTAATGTTAACATCATTAGTACTAAGTGGATATTCTGCTACAAGACATATCAGATTGGTGTTATTGTTCATTACAAAGCAATATTAGTTGCATAACACAGGTCGAGGGTACTAATTTTGATGAGACATTTCCTTCTGTTGCACGATTGGGATCTGTTTGTCTACTACTTGCCATTGCTTATAATAAAGGTTTTAACTTACAGCAAATGGATGTCAAAAGTATTTTCTTAATTGGGTATTTGCAAGAAGAAATTTATGTTGCACAATTGATAGGTTGTTATTTAAATTTATATGAAACACTAGTTTAGTAGTATATTTGGTATAAATATCTCAAAATAACCTCTAATTGACGATATTTATGTATTTTCATATAAAGGAGACAAAAAATAACAACTAATATCTCGAAATAACACTAGTTTAGTTTAATGTGCTTCGGGTACCCGTCCATGTAAAAAATGAATCCATCACCATAGATTGCTTCTAAACCTCCCTTAATTGTCTCGGTGGTGTAGTGGTACTTAATGGTGTATTCAAGCTTTAGGTTCTCATCATTTTGTGTTTTGGTGAAATTTCGATAAATAAAAATACTGGTTTACTCTTACAGAAGAATAATCCATTGATCTTTTGCTTACTCGTGACTCTGTCTTACAGTCACTTCCAAAAGCATTTGCATAAAACTCTATTACTAAGATATCACAACTCCTCTCACTAGGAACATCATCTTGGTCTAAGTGGTTATAGTACCAAGACAATAACCCCCAATTCCATGCCTCAATTATATCTAGGATCTTAAGCCTGTATTTCAATTCATTCTTCACATTAAATCCCCTTTCTAGGAACAACTTCCTATCTTTCACTTAATCATTCTTATATTTATCAAAGGCCTTCTCGTTGATAATGTTTTCCTTCCTAAGTACATAACTTTTCGCCCCCGTCGGTATCTCTTATTCTAATTGTTCCACTTCCTCCTCCCTCTTCTACGTAATCATCCTCAATATTATTACTAAATGATGAAGGTGGAGTAGGCACTCTTTGTGGTCTAATTTTAAGTATTTTAAAATAAATTAACGTGGGTTGGATTTTGGAAACTTGGGATTTATTATTTGTTCTCTCTACCTTTTCCTTTCCCCTCCCTTGAACCTTTACCATTTCCACTTTTGGCCATTTGGAAAACTACAAGTAAAAGAATAAACTCGTAAAAGCATTTAAAGCCAAATTGTTAGAAAAAATGTCCAATAAAATTCAACTTACCTAACTAGAAGGAGAAATTCATTAGAAAAGTTGTTTATAAATCAAGAGTTTGAAATTCATATGAAATTTAACATTAAACGTCATTGAGAAAAGCAATTGTTCATAAGTAATTCAAATAATGTGATAGGCAAATGCAAAAACCCCTAACTCATTTGAAACTTAATCTTAAATTAGCTTGCATATAAAATTAAATTCATTCACCGTATGCTAAAAAATAGTTCAAAAATTTGTTAGCAATAAACAAATTTGAACACCACTTCCATACTAGTTTTGTAATGGAAAACATTCAATATCAAAACCATTTTAGAGTGAAAATTTCAAAATTTAGCTTCTAAATTAGTAAAAATCCAAAATTAATGAAGAACCAAAAATTTAACCAATAAAAGGTTAAGATTTTCATAGATTACCTTCTTGAAAGTGATTCTTTCAAGATTGAAACTTTAAGCCCCTGTAGAAGACTCCTCCGAGCTCGAATTTGAACTTTCCTTGCTTAAGCCTAGATGGCTCAATACTCTCAAAACTCACATAATTTTAGGTCGAATATGCAAAGATTGAGTTGGGAAATACATAAATACACTAAAATCTAGTTTTGAAAGGTTAGTTGAGAATTGGTCTCTTGATTAAAAGTCGCAATGGTTAGTCACTGTGAAATGGATAAATGTTGCAATTTTAGGTTTTTATTTTTAAAAACTCTTATTCGTTCTTAGCGAGTTAAGTGGATTCGCTAGGAAATTGCAGATATAAGCCTCGGTGGCTCAGAGATTAGTTTAGGGAATCCTAGTTATAAGTTCAAATCGGTGACAAATTGTTGACTTTGTAATTGTACTAAAACTTTTGCACACTGCTATCGATTTTCTTAGTGAATTTCAGTATAAACTGGAATCGCTAAAAAATTGCCTAGCTATTTTAACTATTTTTCCACTTTCATTGATTTTCCTATATATTTATCACATATATATCCAACAAAAGGTAGAATTATTTAAAATTATCAGAATTTAACTATGATTTGTACTAAACAATTATTTCAATACTATAAATAGCCAACTAACAAAAAACTAATGGTTAAATATAATATGATAAGGAAAGAAATTAGCTCGATCAACCACCTTTAAATAAAATTATTCTGGAATTAAATTCTTAAAATATCACATTGTAAGAGTCAAAAGTTGAGAGAATATAAAAACAACTAACTAATTCTAATACTAAAACTAAAAGTAAAAATAGAGTATGGGCTACCTCCCATATAGCACTTTTGTTACTGTCATTGGCTAGACTAAACCAAGCAGTTCTAAACTAGTTCTATGAACTTAAGTGTAGAATTGTCCACTCTAGTGCCATTCCAGAAACCGATTATTCGGCCATGGACCTTGAATGTGATTATCTTGTTCACACTATGCATGAGAGCTCATGAAATGGTAAGAAATTTTTTTCTAAGATTAATGGAGGATCTTCATTAATAAAGTGTGGCATAACTAAAAAGTTTGTAGGAATAATGTATTTGTCAATTTGATCTAGTACATTAGTAACCATTTCTATTGGTTTTACTGAATAATCATTTACTCAAATAACTTCTTTAGAAGCAAGTACATCCAACACCAGTTGAGTATGAAGAAAGAAGTAAATTGGCATGTAATTTTCTCTAGAACCTTTATCACAAATAGCTTTAAAATACAAAGCTCATTTGACTTTTATTTTTATATATATATATATATATATATATATATATCTCTTGGGTCATTGAGTTTGACAATTGTCAGATTCTTCTTTTTCTTCTGCTTATTCTTTGTAGATTTAAATTCCTTCATTTTAACATCGTTGTCAACATTTTTCAGTTGCTTAACCCTCCATTCTTGGGTTATTGTCTTTCTATTTGAAGTGTCTTCAACTTCCTTATTCTTTGTCATAATATTTTTGTCTTCCTTTGTTACTACATTAATAACTTATACTTTAGCTTCAAGACGATTTAATTCTAAAGACTCAATATCATTTTTTTGTTCTTATTAAATTCATTAGAATTATCAGAGACATTTTCATAATTGAAATGGAAAGTGATAATTTTGTTTTCAAATTTCGTAGACATTATTCCTTCTAAGATATCTAACATTGTTTTAGCTGTTTTATGAAACGATCTTCTTAAAAGTATGGGTGGAGATTTAGATGATACTAAGTCTCCTATTTCCATGACATAGAAATCAGTTGGAAATGTTAAGTCACTTACTTCTACTGAGACATCTTCTAGTAAATCGTAAGGTTTAATAATTGTGTTATAAGCTAAGGTACGATTAATAGGTGTATTAGTTAACGGACCTATTTTTAATAACTCATATAATTTAAGAGACATAACATTAACTAATGCTATAAAATCACACATAGCAAAATCTATAAGAGAATTTCCTAATATAATAAGTATTCCGAACATTCCTAGATTGAAACGTTCTCTGGCATTTTCTTTTTAATTAAAACATACACCTTTTTTTATAAGTTTTCCTTAGATTCTTCTAAAAATTTGTAATTTAATTCAAAGAATTCTTTCAAAACATCAACATTATTAGAAAATTGCATAATTGATTCCATTAATGGTTTATTGATTTCTATTTTCCTAAATGCTAGAAATATATCTTCATTATTATCTTTCTCCCTAGCATCAGCTAATTACTATGGAATGGTAGAATATGAGTACATATAATCATTCAAAATATTAAAAATCTTATCATTTTCATCCTTGTCAAATTTTTAAACTTTTGTAAAAAAATTTCATGTGTTTCAACTCTAGCTAAATACCATGAGTATAGCCTTTCAAGAAAAATAGTATATTTCAATTTTTTAGCTATCCATTCTCTAGTATGAATGACATTAGCCATCATTTCTTTTGCTCATTCTTTAATAGTTTTATGAGCTTTCATTTTATTACCTTATTTTAGTATCCTTCCGATTATAGGTGTTTCTTTCTCATCACTGAATAAAGCATTAACTTGTGTTTGATTAGTAGGAGAAAAAGTAAATTGAGTATGTGATTTTGTTTGATTATTCTATTGAGTACTTAACCTATTTATTTGTAGATTTATTTAACTTAACTGATTTTTAAGTTCATTAGTTGTACTATAAGTCTTAATTTGATTTTCAGAAATCTATGTAAAGTTTGAATGACTTTGGTTCATAAAATTATGCAAGTTTTGGTCACAATTTGGATTTGTAGGTTGAGCATTTTGTCGAGATTGCTAATTAGGTTGGAAATGCATCTTAGCTATTGGTCTATAAGTATTATAATTTTGATTTTGAGGACCATTACTAAGATTTAAGTCTGGTCTTCTAGGATAATAAGTATTGTTATTATATTTAATTCTTAGGGTACCAAAAAATTGGTTCACAATTGCTTTAACCTCTTAAGTATTTTCTTCTTGTAGAGTAGGACACGCATATGTAAGATGTGTAACCTCATTACAGAATCCACAAGCTATAATTTTATTAGATCTATCATTAATTAAAAAGTTTAACTATCTTACATAATTAATCAATTTTATCATCCGACGCATTATTGCTTCTATTATCAACTTTGTAAAGTTTCTTCATTGAGGATTCAACCTTTTCCCTATATTTTTTAGATTGTTTTGCCATTTTATTAATTGCTTATTTTGCTAAAGTAGGTGTTATTTCAAATAAACATCCACTACATAATTTGCCCAATAACCTCTGTTCGAAGTTATTTAGTCCATCATAAAAATATTCTAATAAAGTTCTTTGAGTATATCCATGTTATGGACAAAAATAAATTAATCTTTGAAATCTATTACAAGATTCATTAAAGATTTCATCATCATTCGTATTTTCAACTGTGATTTCCTTTCTATAGGAACTAATTTTTCTAGCAGGCATATATTTATCTAGGAAAGCTTCTAACATTTGAGTCCATTTAGTTATATATTCTTGTTGGAGATAAAACAACCAATCTTGTGTTTAATCTTTCAATGCAAAAGGGAAAGCCTTAAGTATGACTTGTTCTAAAATAACGTATTTCGATTTCAACCCATTAACTTTACGTTAATACTCACTTATGAACTTTTGTGGCTCTTCATTTCCTTTACAATAATAGTTAGGTATGGTACTAGTAAATCTAAATTTCAGTTCAAATTCAGGAAATCCATCGGGGTATGCTATGCACCTGGGCTCATATGCTGTAACATTTTGATTTGATTGTCTAAAAGTGAGTTCTCTATTATTGTTGTTATTATTACTATTAATAACTTTATAATCATTATTATTAATGACATTTTCATGAATGTCATTGTTGTTATCCTTCGTCCTATTAGCTAAGTTTTTTCTAAGTTGTTGTTTTAAACTTCGATTAAAAGTTATATCTATTTCAGGACCAAACGGTTGAAAAGATCCTATAGAATTAACACGATGAAGTTTGTAGACCATAAAACATCTAAAATCCTAAGAAATTATTTAAAAGTCCTCGGTACAATGCAAAAAATTGACACATGTTGATTGTGCACAATAGTTTCTTATATTTTCCTATTATTTATAGTAGTGGTAAATAGGATATCGTCTCCATAGGGATTTTGCAAACTTTAAAAGAAATTATTTTTTTCTTGTTTTTCTTAATTTAGTTAATCTAATTAAACGGGAATTAAAATACTAAATAACGAAAAACTACAACTACTAACATAATTTACCAAATTAACTAAACTAATTCAAACAATTCAATGCAAACTAAATTAAACAATATTCAAATTCAATATAATGTAAATATCTAAACAATCCCCGACTAAACAATGTAATATAGTAGAATTGATATCAAACACTAGAATATAACATCACTTCATAACATAGTTATAATGATAATGCATAGAATCTTGGAATCATTAAATCATAATTTATAATGGGTTGATAGCCTTTAGTCAGTCATCGATTTTCTTAAATTCAATGGAAAATTCATGTTCTTATCATTGTAAATCAACCTATTGGATAATATCAATATCATAAAAATATGATAGCCTTAACACTCAATGAAAATCATGCTTAATCTAATATAAATCTAAATATTCTAATTAACAAATAACTTAATCACCTAGAACATCCACTCGGTTCTAAGCCCTATAGATCAATCCCAATTACTACTTCTATAATTATTGTAAATAATCTTATACATAGATTCAGAATCAAAATACCACAATACTTATTTTCAACTATGCATGGAATATCAATCTTCGATAGTTGTAATACGCAAAAATTACTTTTTAAATCTATGATTGACGTGTATGAATATATCTAAAGCATTAAGTTCATGATTCCTTAATTATAACTATATAGAAATCCAACGTATATACATGTCTAGGGTTTATCTCGATTGATAAACTACTCACTCATACCAGAAAAAATGACACAATAATATAATTGAAAGACATTAAAAAATAAATACATAACTCTTAAAAAAGTCAAAGCTCCAATCTAGCTTCAAACATAGACTAAAACTAATAAAAGACTTATTAAATAAGTGAAAGTGGTTCGAGAGAGCTTCATTTCAAAGCCATCAAGTCATATTTATAGTTTTTTAAGTCTTATATATCCTAGATAAACTCAAATTCTTTACATTAAAAAAAACTCGTAAACGACCTCAACGATTCTTAAGTTGTACACAAATCATTGAATTAATCATTAGATTTGGCTCTCTATTCTCCACCGATTCAGCTTGCGATTTTTTGAATATTTTCCAATTCGCTGAGGTTTTGCTGGAACTTCTCTACTGCCTATTTAAGTGGCATTCCTAGTTTAATCCTATATCACTGGACTTCTTTCTATAGTTTACTGATTTGCTCTTTTTTTTCTTTTTTTTCTTCCGCTTCTTCATTTTGTTAATTAAATTTTGAAATCACAAAAACAAGATAATAACTAGTGTAATATCATAATTAATATCTAAAATCAACCAAGATTACACTATGAAACATGTCTAATTATTGACTTGTCATTGAGAAAGGTCATCCTAAGATTAATGGAGGGTATTTACTGGCTAAATGTGGCATAACAAAAAAGGATGTGGGAATAATGTATTTGTTAATTTGAACTGGTATATTAGTAACCGCTCCTACTGGTTTCACTAAAAAGTTGTTTGGTGGAGGAACTTTTTCAAAAGTAAGTACATCCAACTCCATTTGATTATGAAGAAAAGAAGTGAATCGATATGTAGTTTTCTCAAGAACATGTATCACAAATTGCTTTAAAATACCACGCCCTTTTAACTTTTATGTTTATGTATATATCTATTGGATCATCAAGCTTGACAGTAGCTAAATTCTTCTTTTTCTTTTTCTTATTCTTCGTAACTTTAAACTCCACCATTTTAAGATCATTCTCAACATTGTTTGATTGGTTAACCCTCCATTTTTGAGTTATTATCTTTTCATTTGAAGTATTTCCAACTCGCTTATTCTTTGTCATAACATTTTTTTTCTATTATTACTGCATTAATAACATGAACTTCTGCTTTTAAATTATGATGATTTAATTCTAAAGATTCATTATCATTAGTTTGTTCATTAATAGATTCATCAGAATTATCATAAAACATCTTTTTAAATTCCATAGACATTATTCCTTCAAAGTTATCTAACTTTGTTTTAGATATTTTAAGAAATGGTCTTCATAAAGGTATAAGTGGAGATTAAGATGCTACTGACTCCGTCATTTCAATGACATAGAAGTTAGCTAGAAATACTAAGTGATTTATTTTTACTAAGATGTCTTCTAGTAAATCATAAGGTTTACTAACTATGTTGTCAGCTAAAGTAAGATTTAAAAGTGTATTAGTCATTGAACTTATTTTCAATGATTCATATAATTCAAAAGGCATGACACTAATTGATGCTCCAAGATCACACATAGCAAAATCTATAAAAGAAGTTCCTAATGTAATAGTAATTCCAAACATTCGTAGATCAAAACATTTCTCATGTATTTTCTTTCTAATTAAAGCACATACATTTTGTCCTAAGTTTTCTGTAGATTCTTCTAAAAATTTATCCTTAGTTTCAGATAATTATTTTTAAAATTCACGATAATTACAAAATAACATAATTGATTCCATCAATGGTTTATTGATTTCTTTTTTCATAAATGCTTCAAAAATATCTTCATTGTTTTCTTCCTCTTTAGCATCAGCTAATCATTGTGGAACAGTAGAATATGAATACATATATTTATTCAAGTTATCAGAAATACTACCATTTTCATCCATATCAATTATTTTTTACTTTCGTAAATATTTTTATATGTTTATAATCTTGCTAAATACCATAGGTATATCCTTCTAGGATAAGGTGTACATTTCAATTATTCAACCATCCATTCTCTAGTAGGGATGAAATTAGCCATTATTTCTTCTTCTATAATAGTTTTATGTATTTTCTTTTTATTACCTGGTTCAAGTACCTTTCCAATTATAGGTGTTTTTTTTTTAATTACAAAATAAAGCATTCACTTGTGCTTAATAAAGAGGAGCAACAATAGCTTGAGAAAGAGCTTTAGTTTGATTACTATGTTGAGTAGTTAACCTATGTATTTTTAGTTCATTAATAATAGTAAAAGTCTTAATCTAATTTTGAGAAATCTGCATAAAGTTTCGATAACTTTAGTTCATAAAATTATGCAAGATTTGATCTAAATTTAGACTCGTAGATTGAGCATTTTGTTGAGATTGCTGATTAGGTGTAGATTGCATTTGTGGTCTTGGTATATAAATACAAAAATCTTAATTTTGAGGATCATAACTAAGATTTATATGTTTTCTTCGAAGATAATAACTAGTTTTTATATTGATTCCATCGAGGACCATAAAATTAGCTCATCATTGCATTAACCTCTTCAGTATTCTTTTCATGTAGAGTAGGACACGCATTCGTAGGACTTGTAACCTCATTACAGAATCCACGAGCCTTAACTTGATTAGATCTATCTTTAATTAATAGCTTAACCATATTAGATAATTCAACATTTTATTATCATACGTATTACTTCTTCTATTATCAACTTCAGAAAGTATATTTCTTGAGGATTTAGACTTTTTAACACATTGCTTAGATTTTTTAGCCATTTTATTAATTGCTTCCGTTGCTAAAGTAGGTATTGTTTCAAATAAAGGTCTACCACATACTGTTTGTAATAACTTTTTTTCAAAGTGATTGAGTCCTTCATATAAATATTCCAATAAAGCTCTTTGATTATATCCGTGTTATTGACAAGAAAAAATTAATCTTTGAAATTTATCCCATAATTCATTAAGACTTTCATCATCTTTCATTTTTCAACTGTGATTTACTTTGTATAAGAACTAATTCTTCTAGTAGGCATATACACATCTAGAAAAGCTTCTAACATTTGAATCCATGTAGTTATTGAATCTTAGGTGAGATAAAATAACCAATCTTATGCTTGATCTTTCAATGCAAAGGAGAAGTTTTAAGTTTGACTTGTTCTAGGGTACTTTCTTTCGATTTCATACCTTTCACGTTATGTTAATACTCCCTTATGAACTTCTATGGGTCTTCATTGTTTTTACCGTAGAACTTAGGTAGAGCATTAATAAATATGTATCTATGTTCAAATTCAAGAAATTCATAGAGGTATGTTATGCACATAGGCTCATATGCTATAACAATTTGATTTGCTTGTATAAAAGTAAGTTCTTTACTATTGTTGTTGTTGTTATTATTAACTATATTCACATTATTATTAATAATAATGACATTTTCATTATTATTATTATTGTTGTTGTTGTTATCCTCGATCCTATTAGATAAATTTCCCCAAAGTTGTTGTTGTCTTGAACTTCAATGAAAAGTTCTATATATTTCAAGATCAAATAGATGGAAAGATCGTGTAGAATTAGAACAACGAAATGTGTAGATTATACAACGTTTAAAATATTAAGAAATTATTTAAAAATTCCCAACAACTGTGTAAAAAACTGACACATGTCGAACGTGCACAATAGTTACTCGTATTTTGCTATTATTTGTTGTAGCAGTAAGTGAGGTATCGTCTCAACAGAGATTTCGCAAACTTCTAAAGCAATTTTTTTTATTTTTCTTAATTTAGTTAATCTAATTTAATAAGGATTGAAATAATAAATAACTGAAAACTATGACTACTAACTCAATTGACTAAACTAACTAAACTAATTCTAACAATTCAAAGCAAACTTAATTAAACAAAATTCAAATTCAATATAATACAAATGTCTAAACAAACCCACACTAAGCAATGTAATATACTTGGATTGAATTCAAACACAAGAACATAACATTACCTCGTAACTTAGTTATAATCATATCAAATGGATTATTGAAATCATTAAATACTAATTTATAATAGGTTGATAGCCTTTAGCAAACCATCGATTTTTCTATATTTAGTGAAAAATAGTCATGTCCTTATCATTATAAATATATCTATTGAATAAAACACAATAAAATAAAAATACGATAGCGTTAACAGTCAATGAAAATCATACCTAATCTAAACCGAATATTAATTAGAATATGTCAATCAATAAAAAAACTTAGAACAAAATTACCTAGAACATCCACTTGGGTGATTTTCCCCTATAGATTAATCCTAATTACTACTTCTATAATTGTTGTCAATAATCATAGACATAGCTTTAGAAAAACGAATATCACAATACATATTTGCAACTATGCATACAATATCAATCTTCATTAGTTGTAATACGCATAACAGACTTATTAAAATTGTGATTGTTGTGTACAAATAAATTTAGACCATTAAGTATAGGATTCCTTAATTATAACTTCATAGCAATCCAATGTACATACATGTTTAGGGTTTATTTAGATTAATAAACTACTCACTCATGTTAGAAATAAATAACACAATAATATAATTGAAAGAAATAATTAAATAAATACCTCTTATTGAAATAAACAACGCTCCAATGTTGCTTCAAACATAAACTCAATAAAAACTAATGTATGTGTGACGGCCCCATTTTTTCACGAACTGGGCACCGCCCGGCCTAAGCCCACGTGGACTCCCGAGCCAGTCTCGCAAGGTCAACGAGAGCCTAGTCAGCCTGTCAAATTTTTGGGCCATTACAGTATGGCACTTACAAACTTGTTAAGAGAAGAGAGGGCTCTCAATTTCTAAGCCCTAAGGTCCTATTTATAGTTTCCTAATATATACAAATTATAGATAAACTCAAATTCTTCATAATAATTTAAAAAACTCATCACTGAACTTAGCGATTTGGCAGTGTATCCTATATTTTTCACAAAATCGCTAAGTTTATCAATGTGAATATCTCTTTGTGCTCCACCGATTCATCTGGCGATTCATCTATAAATCTCAATTCGTCGGCTAATCAGTAGCTCATCTATGCTACCGATTTAATTAGCGATTCCTATGTAATCTCATGTCGTTGATGATTCGCTGAACCTTCTCTTCAATTGATTGTTCTGCTCCTCATTTTTTTTTCATTTCTTAATTTTCCCTAATTAGGTCTTGAAATCAAAAAAAATAAGAGAATACCTAGAGTAATATCATCATTTATATCTAAATCAACCTAAATTACAGTATAAAACATGTCTAATTATTGACTTTTCAAATAAAGTAAATCTGACTAAGTACATCGAGTGCAATAGATCTTTCCCGAAAGATGATATCCATAATCGACATTAGCCAATCACATTATTACTACAATCGAGATGTTATACTTATGGTCATGATCAACAACCTAAATGATTTAAGGTTCATGATAAAGCTGGTGATGTTTATAATAAAAAAATGCACTTTATGGACTGGAGCAAGCACCACCAGCATAGTATGGAAGGTTGACTACCTATTTACGGCAGAAAGGTTATAATAGACAGTCTACATATAAGACTCAATTTCTCAAAAGGCAAAATAAATAGTTTGTGGTTGTAAAGATTTATGTGGATGATATAGTATTAGAGATTACATCTACGAAGCTAGATTTAGAATTTGTTGATTTAATGAACAAAGAATTTCAGATGTGTATAATTGGAGATCTTACATATTTCTTGGGTCTACAGATTACACAGTCTCAACACTATATATTCATATCTCAGAAAAAGTATGCTAAATCTCTTGTTAAGCATTTCAAAATGGACACTTCAAAGTCCATTCAAACACCTATGAGCTCTAGTGAGAATATTCACAAGGATGACAAAGGTGTTGTTGTCAATCCTACATTATAAAGAGGCATGATTGGTTCCTTATTATACCTTAATCCAAGCAAACCAGATATTGTTTTCGTTGTGGGAGTTTGTGAACACTATTAGGCATGTTAAAAAGATTCTCATCTCATTGTTGCAAAATGAAGTTTGCACTACATGCACAGAACAACTTACTTTGATATATTATTTACTAAGGAAGGTGTTAGTGACTTAATCAGGTCTAGTGATGTTGATTGGGTTGGAAAAATTGATAATCGAAATAGAACTACAGGTGTTTGTTACTACATGGGGTTTAATCTTGTTGCTTGGAATAGCAAGAAGTAGAACTGTATTTTTCTATCTATTGTTGAAGCTGAATATATTACTGCTAGTAGTTGTTGCATGCGGTTAATATGGATGCGGCAAATGCTTAAGGACTATGGTATTGCTTAATCGCAGTTACAATGTACTTTGATAATAAAAGTTCTATTGATATTTTAAATAATCCAATTCGACACTCTAAGACAAAGCATATTGATATTCAACATCATTATATTATAGATTTAATGGAAAATGGTTAATTTATATTTAGCATGTTCCTACCGAACGTTAGTTAGCTACTATTTTTACAAAGGCTTTAAACAGTAGACTTTGAAGAGGTTGCGCCGTGACATTGGTGTGTGCTCTCACTAGAAAGGGTTCTTGTTGCAGACTTGTAGTTACGCTCTTTCGTGCATATATGTATGTGATTTGACATTTCTTTGCAAGCTATTTTCATGTTTGACCAATAAAATGCCACTTGAAATTACCTGCAACATGTGTCGTTCTTGTCTAAGTCGGCTATAAAAAAAACTAGACGTTAGAATTACTTGAGGGGGATAGTTTTTAGGGATTTAAGGGTTATTTATTTTCTGATTTTGATTAATCTTTGTTTATTTTATTGAGACTACCTAATTTTTACAAATAGTTCTTCAAAATTCAAGTTCATTTGTTTCACTGTGATCTCATTTCCTTATCTGCCATTCTTTCATCTTTTTTGCATCACATTACTTCAAGAATGACTCAACAATCTTTTTCAACTTCGTGTAGTGACTTTAATGCTACTGCAGATTTTTCAACGACTCTGACTACATTCATTTACTCCCATGATGCCATAAATAAAGTCTACATTAGTTTTCGTCAATCCTATTATTGCAGCGAAAAGTAAAAAAGCGAAGATAATAGTTGTCCATCCTCGATAACTGCTTGGGCACACTAGTTCTTCTAAAAAAATCAGAACTGCTAAGGGAAAGAAAATAGTTTTTTGCAAATGAAAGGGTTTGCACTGATTCTTTAGAAAAGATTCTTAATGAAGTTAAGGCCATCAGCAAGGTCTCTGATCAGACGAAGATTATCTTCTTATGTCAGCTTTTTTGTTGTTCTTGCTCCCTCGTTTATTAGTCATTTTAGGTCATTGGAGTGCGCGGAGAAATGTAAAGAAATAATGAAGAGGAATTACTGGTTTGATCAATCGATCAATGATTCTCATTTTCATGAAACTGGCCTTGAGAGATTACTGGTTCTAATTGGCATTTATGGGTTGGTGTCTTATGAAAGCTTTTACAATGACTCCATTATCAAGGACTTGTACATCATTCTTCCAGAAGAATCTGGAAATGCTTACGTGAACATTGTATTTTTCATGGTTTTAATATTCCATTCAGTCCATCATTCGTAAATTGTATTCTATGACTTTATTGATTTAAACTTTGATCTAAGTTTTATTACTCCTGTGGGTGCTACTAGGACAAGTATCCTTAACTCCCTTAAAGAAAATTATGGAACTGATCTTGAACATGTTGCGACACCACATGAGGTTCCTTGTGAAAAGGTTTCTGAATAGGTTGAGTCTCTAGCATAATCATAGATTCATCCTGTTGCAGACTTCACTACTACTAACCATGACGACATTATGTTGTTTTTGGTTACTACACCTATGGAAGAAACTATATATTGAGGCTCTAGTAAATGATGTTTTGCAATCTATGCAAAGTATGTTAGTCCATTTTCCTACTCACCTTGTGCATTAGGATTTGAATGTCAATCAAGCCATTCCAATCATTTTAGCTGAACCAACATCACAAGTAGATATTACTGCTACTACACTAGTCGAAACTACCATTATGATTTCGAACAATATTAATGATGTTCATGTTACTTCTAAGCATGCTACTACTATAACGACACAAACAGAAGTCCCTGAAACTATTTTTGCTCCTAGTCAGGAAGAACCACTACAACAACCAAGTTCTCAAGTGGTGATTAGACCATACCCTCCATTGTTTGATTACTTCTTGGATCACACTACTCATCTTACTACTTATAGAGACGAGGTAGTTGCACGTATGTGTTCATTGTAAGAAGAGTACAACATTGTTGACGCTAAACTTTACCGTTTGAGGAGGTTGATCACACCCAACCGTAATTTCTTTAATGTAATTAGTCAAAAATGGGGACTAAGTAAGCAAGGTTAAGGTTTTTTTGGTGTTTATTAATGTACTTATTGGCTGATAACTATAACTTTTTAAGGTTTTACTTTTTTTTGTAGTTACTTTAACCCATTTGTAAAAATATATTTTATGAAATTACTCAAAAATTTGTTTAACTTGTTATTTACTACTTTTGACCCATCTACGCCAAAAGGTAGATTAGTAGGCACTAGTTTACTGTATTTGGGTCGGTCTATCCTTGTTGGCAGTATATTGTCAAAATAAAAGCTAACTTAGGTAGGTAAATGCAACAATTAAGATGGAAGCCAGGCTCAGTAAGATGTCTAAGTGTATATGTAACCAAGAGATAGATTACAATGCAAAATCTAGTGAAGAATTCGTTGGCAAAGTTAGAGTCGAAGACAAAGACCGACCTGAAGTCGAAATGGGTACAAAATATAAGTTGGACATTGCAATAGAGCAGCTGTTAGTATTACTCTACAAAAGTGAAGAAGTTTGATACTGCAAGGAGATAACTTTAAGATAGATTACAAGAAAAAATCTGAGAGAAAGGTGCATAAAGGATTGAAGAACTTTATGGAGACAACTAATCAAGATTCTTGAAGGAACAAAAGGCTTAGTTGTTGAACATTCGATTATTCCAACCGAAGTAACAATTAAAAATCAAAGAGGTTTTCCCAATTGTATTGTATGTTGGACTAAATTCCTAGATATGGTAAATAAAATAAGTCTATAAATACTCAAAGTCTCCGTTGTGTAGATCATCATTCTTTACTTGTGTTTTGTGAAAAAAAGAGGTCATTTTGGTGGTTGTACACATTATAAATTTGTTTAATTAATTGTTCAGGCTGAGCCTACACAGAGGAAGACATTAAGACTAATTGCGATATCAATTGTGTGTTTAGTATTGATGTATGTAATTCATGTGCCACAATTACAATACCTTGCTTGTAGTAATAGTGTGATCAACTTACGTTGACTAAGGATATCGTCTTCAGGGAAAGGTGTATGCACTCACTACTTAACTACAATGAATCTATTGCTATGGAAATCATTTTTAATTTGTTTTATGACTAATTAAAGTAATATATACTAACAAATCAATATAATTAACTTTTAACTCTTATATTAGAACAATGTTAGTCCTCAACTTCATCTAGGTAATGAAATATTATGTTTTTTAACCACTTTATCATATTTTTATGTTATGTGCAATGCCCAATTAGAATAGATAGATTTTCTTCAAATCCACTTTAAACCACTATTGTGACGGAAAAAATTATAATGTGCAAACTACAACTCCACCTATCAGTGTGAATTACGTAAACTCTTAATTGTTTTAATGTTCCAAATCTTTAGATTCATAACTAAATAAGTTTACTATGAGTGCCACCCTAATCAACAACTATTTCTCGATGTAGTGTATTTTACGGATGTACCGTTCATGTTCGGTTTTAAAGCTTCATTAGGCATGATTACTACTAAAACCTAATATCAATAAACATTTGATCAAGATGTCTATAGCATTATGCTCATAATTAATACAAATTCACACTTTTATATTCTATTTTTATTCATGTTTATGACATATCATTCATACATAGGATCTATTGATCCTTAAGATTAATAGACGACTTACACTTCATTGAAACAAACATGCACATAGCGGTATTCATTGAAATCAGAAATATATTCAAAATACTTCAAATAAATCAATAAAAATAATACCCGAATCACCATATGTGAGTCTTTAATGTCTTCTCTCAATAAATCATTCTAATACTCAAGAATAAGTAAAACCTAAACCAAAATACTTTAATAGATGCTAATGTTGAAATGTTATGTATTTACCACGTTTTAATATATATTTATACTCCCTAATAACAATTAGAAACCCTATTTTACAATTTAACTCGAAATAGAACTCCAACTTTCTATTTTCTTCCAATCAGGCGCTATCACTTATTCTTTAGCATCGTACATGTTGTGGCATGGCGCCGCCACTGCGCTCGCCTCCTTTGTGTGTTTTTTATTGTCTCAATGACCTCGGTGCGCTACCTTAAGCCTCCAGCACCGTCCCTTATGCTCCACATCGCCGAGCTTCCCGCCTTGATTTCTTTACTTTACCTTCTCTTCCTCACTGTGCCTATGTTCTCCACACTGTGCCTTGCTCTCAAGGCACCACCTTTGCATGCCATGGTGCCAACCACTCTTAGGTGGGTTTTAGCTTAGTTTCTTCTCGTTTTTTCTTGTTTCCTTCCTTTATGCCTCATTCACCTAAAAATACATAAACACCATTAATTAGAGCTCATTTAGAGATATTTATATTAAATATAATACTAAACTACCCTATGCATAAGTCTAAATAATCACTTATCAAATACCCCCAAAGGTAGGATTTTACACGTCCCGAGCAAATGTGTATTTTATTAGGTCTCCTAATGACTCCTATTACTCTAGTTCTAATTTATTTTACATTATTCATGAAGTATCCTTTAATATTACAAAGTTTCAAGTTAATAATCTACTAAAGAGTTTTTCATTCCAAAAACTTATATTTTTTTAAAATATTTAGCTTTAACAACACATACAACTCATTTTCAAAACACCAAAGTAGATCACAACCAAAACCATCTACTCACAAGCTTTTTTTCTCCTCGACACTCAAGTAGCAAGTGAACAATCTCATGATTTCTCATTAAGCTCAAAAGTTTCCAAATAAGCATAGATAAAACTAATTTTTGCAAACTTTAGAACTTCAAGAGCGTATAGGACTTAATATGATTAGAAAGAAACTTAACTCAATTAGCTACTCGCACTGGGGCTAAATATTTTATTTGAAGAGTTTTATTTGAACTTCCGCCTCCTTTTCTTTACTTTTCTTGCATTTTCTTTCTTCTTCTCCTTTCTCCTTTTATTTTTATTTTACGAGCCCTACTCCTTTTCCTATGGACTTTTTTTTCCTCACTTTTTCAAATCATCAAGTTCTTTGCTCCATTTCCCATAAAACTTGTACGAATCTCATTTTTCTTTCTATTCTAAGACTTTTGTTAGCACTTCTCACTTTCACTTAGCTAAGTAAGTTAAATCCAACTATTTATTTACAATACCAATTCCTTCCCCTCTTTGTACTAAGTCTTATTCGCTTTTCATTTTAAAATAAGATTTACACTTATTATAGAATCCCTTATGTCTAAATTTTTCCATAAAAAGTATTTTAGTATTTACCTGCTTTTGTTTAAATTTCATGGTCTTCCCTAACTCTAGCTTTCTAATCATGAAATAATACTGTTGTTACTACATTTCATTATTTTTTCAAAAATTTAAAAAACACTCTCTTGAGTTTCATATCAACATGACACTTGTATTTTATACATCCACAATTAAAGGCATGAAAATTTAAATGAAGTACTTATTCGTTACATTACTATATATAACTTAATATATTAACAAACATGTTAAAATAGTAAGTAAATAAAATAAATAATATGCTACCATGCTTTACTCTTTAACTTTTTCAAAAATAAAATTTAAACGATCAAACCTGCAGTATTTATCCTTATTTCAAAACCTGTCTTACCACTTCCCATAGTGTAGTGTAGTGTTGATGCCCTAAAACTTCAACCAAAACTTAGCTTCAAGGTTTAAAAATAAGCCTCAAATCATGAAAACATTAAAACATATCGACATATATATAATAACATAGAATATATAATCATAAACTAAGCTAAACGTAGAATTTAAATAATTAAATAGTTAATAAAATATACAAAATTGAAAAATAAGATGGTATCAATGTATTTTTCATCTCCTAAGGTCTAAAGAAATCCTAAAACACTGACATCAGGACTGCACGTCATCATCATCATCTGCATCATCAGCTCTAACGTAGGATGGTGTCAATGGATGCTCTACCCTCCTAATATGCACCACATATGGATCGAACACATAAGCATGTGCTGGTAGAAAACTAAAAGACCTACCAGTAGGTTTAATCCATCAGCTCCTCTCATACCTATCTAAGTCTCCTAGATGATTGACAAATAACAAGAAGTTCCACTGTCTGTTATTGTTCTCTCCTCTGCATATCCTACTCATATCGTAATAAAGTTGCTTGATACTACACCTTGTTCTTTTAATACTTTCTCATCATCTCAACAATGCACACCCTTTACTACCATAGAGTCAAGTCCTCTAGTGGTAGTAGCACTAGTGGTTGTGGTGCAAGAGGTGTTGAAAAGACCTCGGAACCATCCAAGTCCTACTCTCTAATTGGTGGGTCTACAAAATAGTAGCCCTCATCTAATTCAGACTATTGTTACTCCTCATCTTCTCTTTATCCTTCATCTTCCATCTCATATGCTAACTCCACTGTTGAAGTTGTTGCCTGATCCTCTTATTGTTTAGCCAACAACTCAGCCTCAAGTTTAGTTGCCTTGGCTCTTTCTCTCTCCTCAGATTTTTTTATAAACATGTGGTGATTTCATTGTAAGCATGAAAGCCTTATCTATGGTCACTTAGACATCAATATCAAATTCATCATCATTTCTTTATCGCAATTCGTTCATCAAGCATAACTGAGTACTCAATATAGGAAACAACAATTTTTTGTCCCTTTCTGACATGATAGATTCCCTTAGATTGTAGTAGATGATCTTGATGCTCTCGCTTACCTTGATCTCTCCGTTCTTCGTGATCTCATATAAATAAGACATTTTTGGCTTATTGATCTCTCCTTGTTGAGTGGTGTGGTATAGCAATGCAACAAGGAAAAGTTGTCACAAATGGTACACTTTCCTAACACTCCCTTTCTTGATGTGCTTAAGCACATTCTTAGCTCTCATTACCTAGCTGGGTTATTTTTGGGCAGCTAATGTTCTTTCTATATCTCTAAATGAGTATAGGTTATAAAGTTTCTTATATAGATCATCTAGAAAGACTGATTTAGCTCTAACACACTCAAATGCTCTAACCCATGTATATTATTAATTTCACGCTTATCAAAAGGGTACGAACACCCCTCTCACATTCACCGGCTCACATTTTCTAGTGAACTTCTTATTGGCATAGAATTAGTACACAATTCCACTCACTCCTTTTAACTTCACTCTCTCTATAATCTTGAGTGAAAGGATCCTAATTTTGTTGCCTAATGAAATTGATCACTCGTTTGTCATATTTGGTCGACAACTTTATTCCTTTCACACAAATGAGCACCTTATGTTGAATATCCTCATATTTATCCTTAACCTCTCTACTAATGCAATATTTGGATTTAACTGATCTAGGCACCTCTGTGGGATCTATTGAGGTTAATGCCTAAAAATCATTTGTTCTACTTTAGCTAGCTTGTTTCTTTGTTCTCTTCAATTCAAGTAACAACATAACAAATGCAACTAGCAATTTAAGTCTTGAAATCACCTAAAAATCACAAATCACATCACATGGATCATTCATATGCCAAATAATGCAAAAAAAAGACTAATTCTCCATAGGTAACTTTAATGCTCAATACTGATAAAACTTGCAAATTTTTATCCAACAACCTCAAATTCACTATTCATGCAATTTCATCAAAAATTTTCAAAACTCAAAACATTACTAATGAAATTGTAGATTATGCCACAATACTGGACTAGTTTCTGATGTGGAACACTCCTCCAAGTCTCTGACAATCCAAGCCCTCTCACTTTTCTAACAAACTAGAACTTTAGCTCTATTTGAAATCAAAATTCCAAATTCAAGCTCTAGCTTTCCACCTTGTGCAAATCCACAATGCACTTGCTTCTTTCACTCTCAATCACTAGGAACTCTCTTATCTCACTTAGAATTGATCTAAGTTTGGCTTTAGAAGGATGTATAATTGGTGGCTTTAGTGTGGTAATATTGCAAGTGTGAAAAAAGTGATGAAGATGGTTAAAGCCATTCGTTAACACTAGTGACGTGCCTTAATAGGCAAGGCGATGTGACAGCGCCACCATAGCATCGAGGATGTTGTGGTGTGTTATTATGTCTTTCCCTAACGCCTTGTTGGTGCAGTCTCTTATACCCACAGCATCGTGGGTAATGCCCACAGTGTCGAGTAGTCTACCCACATGTCGCACATATATTTCCCTTTAATTCATATTTGGTGCTCCTCTGACTTTATGTATCACTTATACAAGATGTCATGATCGCATGAAATCCATGTAAATATAAAACTCAATAAAAATTTACCCATGGTTTTTCCATGAACCTCACCTTTGCCGCTTGAAATCCTTCGCTCTTTTCTGCTCTTTAATGAGTTCAATGAGACATTTCCATTCCAATGAATAACCACTCTGCAAATGGTCTTTCCAGCACATTTGACACAAATTTTTGAAAGTTAGAAATTTAAATGTGTTGTATATACTTATTTTGACTGAATAACTAAAATTATAAAAACTTGAAAATTCAAAACCCCAGGGCTGCCTCCCAGTAACATTTAATTTAAAGTCATTAGGGTGATGCCTTTTCACTCGTTTAGTATGAGTCTAAATCGAGATGCTCCAATTGTAAATCAGAGGCTGTTATGTTATTCCTCTTCGAATGTACTTCTTTACCATCTACAAAGACGACTTTCTCAGCATCATCATCCCTATCAATACTCATCGTGATTCTCTTATTTTTCGTGTACAAGTTTGCATTAGTAGTGAATAAGAATGATCGCCTAAGTATCATAGACACACCATAATCCATGTTATGATCCATAACCTCAAATTCATGATGAATGTGAATCTACCCACTTTCACATGCACATTCAAAACTTTTTCTATAGTTAATATCAACTTGCTATATACTACTTGCAAATTTTTTGTATTAAGACAATTAATCTATAAATCAGCATGCAACATGTCGATTAGTTCCATGACATTGAATGAGCCTCCCATATCACATAAAACTTTTCTAAGCTGGTGCCCATCAGTACTAATTAGTATGCATATCTCTTTGGAATCTCTTCTTTTAATTCGTTGAATTCTCAAGACGAACTTGAACTTTGGTTCTGACTTCCTTGGAACAACCTTTACGACATTGCCTTTCGGTGCCTCTACAGAAGTTCCTTCATCTTTTTGCATGGTCTTCTAATGTTTCTTTCCCTTCTTGTCATCCTTCAAGGTGTTGATAGTTTGTTGCCCAAAACCCTCGAGTTAATCTTTCCTTATTTCCATTCTATACTGTTGTGTCTCTTCATGCTTCATCATAGCCAAAATGTTGACTTTTTATGGCTTTACATCACTTGGTCGTGTCTTGGCTCATTCATTGTGGTAGTGCTCATCATGATAATTGCGCTAACGATCTCCTTGGGGCTTATGATGGTATTTCTGGGAAGCTATCCTTCCTTCCTCGAGTTTAAGGTGATGATTAACTATATTATCCGTCTCTCAAAGTACTTGATGGATTATGATCTCTCATCATCCATCCTTTTCATGGAAAACTTTACTCCTTCCATTTCTTTCTCATGCTCTTGACAGTGTTCCCTATTTCTCATTTCCATAGCATGCAAGTACTTCTCAATTGACTTCAAAGAAGTCATATGTTCACTCTATCCTAGCTTCCCTTTTTGGACTTCTTGATCGAAGCCTTAATGTAACTTTAGTGCATTACTTGGATTTCCATACGAGAAGTTCAGGTTGTTGTTGTTGAGAATTGCAACTACAAAGATGGAATGTCGAAACTTCTTCTCGAATCTTGCAAACGACTGTCATGCCTTCTCTCAGATATTGAATAATAATGTTGTAAAGTCTTCACATTTGCTGCTATCATTTCTTCATTTCGAAGGATTTTCGTTTGGCTGCACATAAGTAAAGAAAATATAGTCTGAAAAGAACCCTCTCATCCTAGGCTGTGATGAAGATGGTGCTGAACTTCTATCAATACTTGAGATATTAACTCAATCTTGGCACTTTCCATGTGTCTTTTTTCGCCTTCTTTTTATTATTTTTTTGTTGCTTTGCATTTTTGCTTCTCTTGCATTTATCGCATAAAATGATTCTCTTTCATCTTCTGAGTATCTACATCCTATTATTTTCTTTATTATTTGTACTTCTGCATCATTTATTGTCTTCTTGGGCAATACATCGAACTTAGTATCGAAACCGACCCCTGTTTGTCTACACAATTAAGTGGTCAAAATTGGGAATGATAGTCCTTCGTTCTTCCTTGCAAACTTTATATAATCGTTTATAATTTTTTCAACATTGATATAACCTTTCTTCATCGCTATATGGTAATGTAAAGTTACTATAAGGTTTTTCACTTCAAAGTGTTGCCTGGTTGGATGAAAACATACATCAATAATATAACTCCAACTCTTCATAATTTTTTTTAAAATTGGTGGTTTTATTAAACTTCGGGTGTCTTTATTATCAAGTGCAAATCACTTTCTCAGAAGTATCTCGAATGCGTCTTGGATCATCTCATAGGGATAGGATTCTTCATGACATAAATGACATTAGGGTAATCCTCATCCATACTCTGATTGTTTTGTGGTAGACCAAAAAATCTATTCAATCTCTTAGGTGAAATATCAATTTTCTTCCCTTGCATTAGTACTTAATCTATTCATTACTAACATGCCCTTTTGCATAAAATTGTCGCACAATTTTTGAACATCCTCTTTCTCATCTACCCTCATGGTCTCTCAAAAGGTGCTCGCTCCTTGATTTCTTATGATGCTCACTATTGTATCATCATACTTGCTCATATTCTGAATATTGCACTATCGTTCATGAATTATTACCAACTTCTTGTCACTATCGTACCTTCTCTGAGCTATAGGTCTCACAAACAATAAAAGGTCATGAGACACTGAATGGCTAGGGTCTAACTTCTCAAAATATTCTTCCTTATTAGATGATAATGGAGATTGTTCTCTAAGCTCAGACCTCCCAGGTTTAGGCTCTTTAATACTAACCTCATCAAATATAACAATTATTAGGCGACTTGCATACTTCTGCTTGGGTTTTGTTGCACTACCCCTTCCCTTTATGTTGCTTACTCTTACCTTGTCCTCTACCTCCTCCTGTCATAGAAATACAAAACTATGATGAAATAGGTAAATTGAAATCCTGTATTTGAAGATTTTAAACTATAAAGATATGGAAAACAATTTTGTGAAAAGGTTTTATCATTGAGTTTCGAAAGAATTGAAAATAATACGTCTAAAATAATTTCATCGACATATTCCTATCGAAATTATCTATATATTGAAATAATTCATAAAACCCCCAAACTCATTTGAAAATCCATATCCAAATTGAAAAATTGTATCTAATCCATTTTTGAAAAACAAATTTGTAATTAAAATTCATCAACCACTTTCGTCAAAAATTTCATAAAAAATTGATTTTTCAAAACATTGAAATCAAAAGAACACTAGATTAATGATTTAATACCTTCTTGAGAGTGAATCCCCAAAGAAATATGCTCTATTTGCTCTTTAAAATCCTTCTCTAAGCTTCAATTTGAATAACACTGACCTAAGCCCTAACTTGGTTGTATGAACATGATTTTAAAATTTCAATGGTTGAATCACTCCTAAACTAGATGATATACACTTAAATACGCTATAACTCAAGCTTTGAAGGGTTAAATCTAGACAAAACTCTATTAACAATCAAATGAGTGTAATGGTTTTGGGTGTGAAAGGGTTTATGGTTTGGCGATTTGGATTTTTATTTTTAAAAATGCGTATTTGTTCTCAGCGAATTAGGATTTAAATGATTTCGCTAAGAAATCACTGCCTAAATCGCTAAAAATGAGTCTCAATGGTTTACTGACTAGCTCAGTGATTCCTGGTGTAAATATAAATTGTTGACAAGTTGAAGTCTTATTTTTACACTAAAAACTTTGCAAACTGCTGTTAATTTCCTCAGCGATTCCTAGTGTTATTTAGTATCGGTGACCAATTTCTTCTATTTTTACAATATATCAAATATTTTACTAGTTTTTCACACATTCATCATATTTAAGGAAGAATTGATTAGTAATGAACAATAAATATTGTAAAATGAGATTTTGATTTGTAACTAGGAAATATTATACTACTAACTACTTTCTTTACTGAATACTACTAAAGACAAATAAAGTTCAACCAAAAGATAGCTATATCATCCCCCTCTCAATTGAAATATCCCAAAAGAAAGTTAAAAGGATAGAGAAAATAAATACTCTAACTATCCTAATACTAAAACTGAAAGTAAAGATAAAGTATGGGTTGCCTCTCATATATATTAATAATAACATTGCAATAAATAAATTATTAATGTAAAATACCTTTATTAAATAAGTCTTTAATCTCCAAAGAGTCTCCAAAAGTAAAACCTAATTGAAAAGACTTTAAAACTAATAATAACTGATTGAGAGCTTAGAGATAGTCAACTTCAAAGCCCTAAGGTCTTATATATAGTATCCGTAAGTGTATAAATCATTGATAAACTCAAATTCTTTGTTCTTATCAAAAAAACTCGTCACTAACCTCAACAATTTATCAGCGAATCTTATGTTGTTTACACATTGATGAGTTAATCACTAAAAATATATCTTTGTGTTTAGCTGATTGAGCTAGTGATTCCTGTGTAAATCTTAATTTGCTGAGTATTCACTGGCTCTTCTCTGCTGCTGGTTTTGGGGGTGATTCCATTGTAATTTCTTATAACTGTGAAATTACTGGACCATTTATCCAGTTGATTGTTTTGCTCTTCTTCCTCTTTTCCATTTGTTTCTTTATTTTTCCTAATTAAATCTTAAAATCACAAAAATAAGAGAATACCTAGTGTAATATCACCATTTATATCTAAAATCAACCTAAATTACACTATAAAGAATTTTTAATTGTTGACATATCAATGTCTCCTAATCAACAAATATCTATCAATATTATATATTTTATGATTTTGTTGTTCATATCTTGTTTAAAAGCTCAAATGACTATGGTAACTCCTAAAATCCCTAATAAGAAAACATGTGATCAAGATGTAGCATTACACATAGAATAAATACAAATTCTAACCATTGCACTTCTAAAACATTATAATCAATTCATACTTCTTTACATAATATTCATACCACAAGATTCATAAGATCCATGGTATTCATTGAAATCAAATATTAAATCAAATAAACTTTAATCAAATCAAAGAACAATATTGAATCACCATAATTGGAGTTTTTATTGTCTCCTTCAAAACTCTTCTAAATATTTAAATATAATGTAAACTATGCTAATCTGTGATGGTGTATGCTCCTTGGTGAGTTTACTTTATTCTATTACCTATTTATACTCCAAAAACTCCAAAAATCAAAATTAGAAGCCCTAATTAATAATTCCAAACGAACTAGAATTCCAAAACTTTCTACATTTATGTCTTAACGTTATTTATAAGTGAATCTACGTTCCCTGTGTGAAATGATAGCGCTGCTATAATGTTGGCCTTTCATATTTATTTTCTCCTCTCAGTAGACTCGGCACCATCTATGTTACTGCTTAGTGCAATGTGTGTAAACCCCACAGCGTCAACTTTTTATGCACAACGTCAACTCTCCTGCATCTTATTCTTTGGTCTCCACTCATTCTCCATGCCTTGCATTCATTCTTTACGATGCTAACTATGTTTGTCATGGCGTCAACTCCATGTTTGTGATTTTTCTCCTCATTTCATCATGAAATCACTCCTTTGTCTTTTTATGCCTTATAGACCTGAAAATACATAAATACCATGAACTAGAGCTCATTTCTGAATATTTATACCAATTATACATCTAAATTAACCCTATATATTAGTCTTATTAAACACTTCACAAATACATCCAAATTTAAGATTTTGCTTGTCTTGAGCAAAAATTGTATTGTACTAAGTATGCATATTAATATTACTTATAGTTCATACTAATTTTACATAGTTCATGTAGTATCCTTTAATTCAAATAAGTTTAAGTTAATAATTCACTCAAGAGTCTTTCTTCATAAAAACTAGTACTTTCAACATACATAGCTTTAACAACATATATAATTCATTTTTGAAACCCAAAAGTTGTTCACAACTAAGACCATTACTACTCACAAGTTTATTTATCCTCGACACTTGAGCAGCAAGCATACAATCTCATGATTTCTCATAAAGCTCAATAATTCACAAGTAAGCAGAGATCATACTATTTTTCTGGACTTTAATACTTCAAGAGTCCATATGACTTATTTTGTTGGAAGGAAAACTTAACTAAACTAAGTTACTTGTACTCGAGTCAAATCTTTTCATTTAAAGAGCTTTTATTTGACTTCTACCTTTTTTTTTCTTTCTATATATATATATATTCTTTTTTCCTTATATTTCTTAGTTATACGGTCTTAGCTCCTTTTCCTTTGGATTATGTTTTCCTTACATTTTCCTATCATCAAGTCTCTTTTCCTTTTCCTGTAGAACTTGTAGGAATCTCTAATTTTTATTTAAAATTCTTGTTACCACTTCTCACTTTTATTTTTATTAAGCAATTTTAACTCCAATTTTTCATTAAACACCATGTCTATCTCTTCCTCTTTTAGTACTAAGTCTTTATGTACGTTATACGCAAGTAAGATTTATACTAATCATAGAATTCTTTAGAGATCTAACTTTTCCATAAGAAGTGTTATAGTATTCTTCTTGCTTTTGTTTCAAGTTCATGGTATTTCCTAACTATAAGTTTCTAGTCATGAAATTGTACTATTGTTTGCTACAATTCATATTTTCATCAAAAATGATAAACATTCTCTTAAGTTTCATATCAATAAGATACTTGTGTTCGTACTCATCCTCAACTAAAGGCATAAACTTTGCGACTGATTTACTTTTTCTTTTATACTACTATTTATAACCTAATCTATACTACCTATACACATTTAAATAATAAGTACATGAAATAGAATGAAACAAAATATACTACCATTCTTTCCTTTAACTACTTCAAAAAATAAAGTTTTACGATCATACTTGCAAGGTTTATCCATAATTAATATTTTCTTACTACTTTCCATAGTGTTGATGCCACCAAACTTTACCCAAACCTTATCCTTAATGTTTAAAAATAAGTCTAAAATGTTAAAAAACTAAACACACAAATATATATATATATATGTATATATATATAACATAATTTGATATGCATAAACATAAACATAATGGTGCATAAAAAACGAAACTACTAAAGTGTCAAAATATTCCAAATTAAAAATAATTAGTATTTAATATATCACTCATCTATGAGACATGTGTGACTATGCTAACTATTTCAAGACTTATCCATTCCGATGAAAATTCACCCTACAAATGGACTTTCCTATACATTTAGCACAACATTTGCTAAAATTAGAAAAACACTTACTAACATGTTTGGATTGTTATATCTGAAAAACAACTAACTTAAATTGAATAGCGTTTCATTTAAGGTCATCAGCGATACTTTTTTGCTCATTTAATCCGAGTCTAGATCGAGATACTCAATGACTTTAGATGTTTTATATAATTGCTAATCCGCGAATACTTTGGTTACCGACTTTCGTGTATCACCTTCATTATGAGGTAACCTAGATACACGGTCTGCAACCAAATTTTTACCTCCCTTTTTCATTTTAATTTTCATATCAAACTTTTTCAATAATAAAACCTATCTAATTAACCTTGGTTTTGCATCCTTCTTTGCAAATAAGTAACGGATTGTTGCATGGTCAGTATATTTTCGTGACTTTTGATCCCACTATATAAGCTCTAAACTTGTCGCATGCAAATACTACTACCATTAGCTCTTTTTTGTGGTAGTATAATTTTGTTGTGTTAGATCCAATGTTTTGTTGGCATAGTATATTGCTCTAAATGTTCTATCTCTTTGCTGGTATAACATTACCCCTATTGTATAGTTACTTGCATCGCACATTATTTTAAAGTTAGACTCTCAATCTGGTACGACCACTATTGGTTCTGAAATCGAAGCTATTTTCAAGGACTTAAATACATTTACACATGCAGGACTCATTTCAAATGGAACATATTTTTCCAATAATGTGCACAATGGTTTAGCGATTTTTCAAAAACCCTTGATAAATTTTATGTAGAAAACCAACATGTCCTAAAAAGCTCTTTATATCTTTAATGTTTCTTGGTATAGGAAGTTTCTCTATTGGTGTTATTTTCGCTCTATCAACCTCTTATCCATGAGCAGACACTTTATGTCCCAAAACAATTCCTTCTCGAACCATCAAGTGACAATTCTCCTAATTAAGTACTAAATTTGTGACTTTGCAACTTTTCAATATCAAGGCCAAATTTTGTTAGCATAAGTCTAATGATGCTCCAAATATAGAAAAATCATTAATAAACACCTCCATAATTTCCTCCATCTTATCACAAAAAATAGTAATTATACATCTTTGAAATATTACTGGTGCATTGCATAATCCAAATGGCATCCTCCACCATATCACATGTAAACATAGTTTTCTCCTGATTTTCTAGGGCTATAAAAATTTGATTATATCCCGAATACCTATCTAGGAAAAATTAATATTCATATCATGCTAACCTATCCAACATCCGATCAATGAATGGTAAAGGGAAGTAATCCTTCCTCGTAGCCTTATTTAACTTTCAATAAGCAATGCAATCTCTCCAACTAATTACTGTCCTAGTGGATAAGGTCTCTCCTTTTTCAATATGAATGATGGTCATTCCTCCTATCTTTTGTACCATATGTATCAGTAAAGCCCATAAACTGTCACAAATGACATAAATGATTTTGGCGTTCAACCATTTTAAAATCTTTTTCTTTACTACTTCTTTCATTAAGAGATTTAATCACCTTTAAGCTTCAATTGATTATTTATGATTCTCTTCCATTAAGATCTTATGCATGCAGACTGTCAAAGTAACTCCTTTTAAATCTTTAATTGTCCATCATAATGTTGATTGATGCTTTCTTGAAACTCAAAGCAATGATTCTTCCAACAATTCAGTTAAAGCTGCAGAAATAATAACATGATACATTGAATTTTCTCTTAAGTAAGCATGTCTCAAATGCTCTGGCAAAGGTTGTAACTCCATTGTTGGTTCAATAACTTCACTTTCCACTTTCATTTCTATTTTCTCAAGACCTTTATGAAACTTTGGACATCCTAATCATGATAGAGTACTGCCTACCTCCAGAAGTTCACCCTGAACTATAGAACTTGTTGTTATGCTTTGTAATAAACAATGCTCTACCCGGCCTTATGGCGTATTTTCATTGACTATCTTAGAGACACAATCACATATTAGATCATTGACTTCAATAGGTTTATAATGCTCTCCCTCACTTGAAAACTTCAAGGTCTTGTAGATCTTAGACATCCTCATCATTTGCTCATAATCTTAATTCTCCTTCTTTAACATCTATCATGGTCTCCCTAAAATTAATGGTACCTCTACATCCTCTTCCATATCAAGCACTACAAAATCAACGAGAAAAAATGAACTTATCCAATTTTACTAATACATCTTCAATCATTCCTTTTGGATAAGTAACTGATCGATCTGTTAATTACAAAATAATGTTAGTTGGCTTAACTTCTCCCAAACCTAGCTTCTTAAAAACTGATAAGGGCATCAAACTTATGCTTGCTCACAATTCCCATGAGACTTTATCAAATAGATGTACTCCAATAGTGCATAGAATGGAAAAGATTCATAGGTATTAGCTTCTGAGGTAATGTAACGACCCTAAAAAATATTTTACATTTGCGTGATGATGTGTATTATTTATCTATATTTGTTGTGTAAATTTTTTAATTTATTATCGATTTCACAAGAGAATCGCCTTGAGATGTGCGCATTACAGGTAAACGAGTGAATGAATATATAAGTGCGATTTCGTTTCAATGGGTGTTTAGTACAACTTAAACTATTTAACGACTTAGGTTTTAATAAATTGATGTCAAGAGCCTAAGTTAAGTTAATAAAAAATAAATGGAGCTAATGTGGTCACCTTAGGCTGATCTTAAGATATGTACTTGATAACCTTAACTAATCTAAGTCATCCAAGTATGTGGGATATAAAGTGAATAGATAAATGAGTGGTGGAGAGTTTTTGTAGTTTTTTTGTGAAGAGAGAGAACGTTAGATAGGGAAAGAGATAACTTAGGGTTCTTGGGTATTGGTGATAATTTAGTGGCTCATATGAAGTGGGTGTAACACTAATAGAAACTAAGAAGCTAGGTAAGTCATATTCCTCTTTTAACTTCTTGTTAACCCTTAAATTGATTGTAGCTATGTATATGAGTAAGTTCTTTGTAAGTCTTTGTAGTGTAATGAGTGAGTTTATAACATTCTTTTGGGTTTTGATTGAAAAAAAAAATGAGCTTTGAAGTGGCAAATGAGATCCATTGCAAGCAATAAGTAGCTGCCCATAAAGGCGAATGACACCACAAATTTTAGGCATACACCTTGTCTTTAGCACGCCTGTTGGGGATAAGTTTACCCTAACTGGATCTATAGAGACTATTTAGTTGAGGTTAGTAGTCACTAGTTACCTATAGATCTCTAAGTACTTGAGTACCTAGAGTTTGATATGCTTTTAGGCATGGATTGGTTAGTGGCTTACCATGCTTGGTTGGACTATTTTAGTAAGAGCACCACCATCCAGATACCAGGGATTGCTAAGTTTTCATTCATCGGAGTCGCGACCGTACGTTTGATTACTAGAGGTAGATTAGCCACCACCTAAGAGATGGACATTCTTTTAGGCTCTATAGAGCTAGTGAGAGGCTAGTTGTCAGACTTAAGGATGTCCTGGTTGTTTAGGAGTTCCAGACATTTTTCATGAGAATTTACCAAGATCACCTCTACATAGACAGATAGAGTTCATGATAGAGCTAACGCCAGACACCTAGACTATAGCGAGCTGATCGTACCGTATGTTACGAGTAAAGTAGGATGAGTTGAGGGCTCAGTTGGAGGGTTAGCCTAATAAGGGTTTCATACACCTGATTATGTCTCCCCAAGGAGCAATTTTCCTTTTTGTGAAGAAATACGACTGTAGAATAAGGATGTGCATTAATTACATGAGACTGAATCAGGTGACAATTAAGAATTTATACCCATTACTGGGGATCGACGATTTGTTCAACTAGTTGGCTGGAGCATAGTTATTTTTCAGGATTGATCTTAAATCAAGTTATCACTAGTTTAGGATCGAAGATGAGGATATATCCAAAACGGTGTTCAACATACGTTACGGGTTGTTTAAGTTAACCCTTATGCCGTTTGGAATGAAGAATGCGTCGATAGTGTTCATGGATTTAATACACCGAGTCTTGAGGAAATTCTTGGATCGATTCATGATAGTCTGTACCGATGACATCTTGATCTATTCCAGGACGCATGAAAATAACAAAAGGCATCTCAGAGAGACACTGAAGACTCTAAGAGAGCAAAGGTTATACGGCAAACTCAGTAAGTGTAAGTTTTCGCTTTATAAGGTGAATTTTCTTGGGGTACGTGATTAGTGACAGGGGCATATTAGTGGACTCGAGTAAGGTTCATGTTTCATTGATTGGCGTATACATGAGTGTGTGATAAATGTCAGCAACTTCTTTCGTTAGTAGGCTATTAGCGACACTTTGTACTAGATTTTTCTAGAATTTTGGTGCTTATGATTAGATTGACCAAGAAGGACGTTAAGTTTGTGCGGTTCGATGCATACGAGGTAGACTTTGAAGAGCTAAATAAGAGGCTGGCCTTTGTACCGCTGTTAATATTACCAAAGTCGTGCAGGGAGTTGATAGCTTGCACAAATGCGTGTGTCACCAGATTAGGATGTGTATTGATGCAAGATGACAAAGTTATTGCTTACTTGTCGTGCCAACTAAGGACCTATTAGATAAACTATCCAGTGCATGATCAGGAGCTTGCAACAATCATGTTTGCATTGAAGACATGGAGTCATTACCTTTTTGGTGAGAGGTTGACCCTTTATAAAGATCATCAGAGTTTGAAGTATCTCTTCACTCAAAAGGATATGAATACGATATAACGATGGTGGTTAGAGTTGCCGAAAGACTACAGCTTATCTATTGATTATCAGCTTAGGAAGGGGAATGTCATAGCAGACGACTTTAGCAGGAGAGGACTGGATAGAGAGGTGATAACTCACATGTACAGTATACTTGAAGTAGAAATTACCATGAGCTTGTTAGGGGTCCCAGATACAGTAGAGGTACACATTTAAGGACATATAAGAGTTTCTACAATTTCCATTCTATAAGTTCTAGAGAGCCAACGAGCTATATGATGTATCAGAAGTTCAGAGACATGACAAAAAGTTATGACTTCCTAAATTGGAGAGAATCCGTTGTTGGGTGTTTACGACATAATGGTAGATTATGCATTATGGCAGCAGCGGAGTTATGAGATTACATTCTTTAAGAGGCTCACATATCCAGATACGCAGTTCACCTTGGCCAGAACAAGATGTATTAAGACATGAAACACTTGTTCTAGTAGCCTTGGATGAAGGCATATGTTGGCCAATATGTGAGGAGATGTAAGGTATGCTAGCAGGTTAATGTCGAGCATCGGAGACCTGGAGGACTTCTACAGTCGCTATCAGTCCCTCAGTAGAAGTGGGAACATATTACTATAGACTTTTTCGGTGTGTTACCATGGACCCCATGCAACCATGATGTTGTATGGGTTGTCATGGAAAGATTTACGAAATCAACATTTCATTCTAGTTTCCATGAGATACACCTTTCCACAATCGCGCACACTCTTTAAGCGACAATTATCAAATTACAAGGTGTACCAATATTGATAGTCTTAGATAGAGACAGTGAGCTGATATCATAGTTATGGCAGGCTATGTAGGAGTAGTATGGTATTAGACTTTTGTATAGGAAAGTTTACTACCCATAGATCGACGAGCAATCAGAGCATACTATATAGATACTAGAGGACATGTTCAAAGCTTGTGTGTTATAGTTCGGAGGGTCATGGGAATAGTGTTTTCCACTTTGTGAGTTTGCCTACAACAACTTTCAAGCCGGTATTGGGATGTCACTATTTGAGGCATTGTATGGAAGTCCTTGTAGATTAGTAGTTTGCTGGATAGAGCCCGAGGATGCAATCACCATTGGGCCTGAGGTTTTTGTAGACCATATAGAGGAAGTTAGGTTGATTCGTCTGAGATTACATGCTAGGCAAATGAAATATGTGAATAAATACCACGATGGGCCGAGCTATGAGGTAGATGACTAGGTGTACTTGAAAGTTTCTCCTTTGAAGGGTCACCAGAGATTTGTGATCAAAGGTAAACTTACACCATGATATATTGGGCCATATTAGATTACAGTCAAGTTGGGAAGGTTGCCTATCAGTTGAAGCTTCCAAAATGGTTGGCATGGGTTCACGATGTCTTCTACACCACATTTCCATGTTCAGATTGACGAGATCAGGGCCGAGACCTATGGTAGATGTGACTTGTGTTGAGGTTAGGCTAGATGTGACGCACGAGGAGCACCCTATCGAGATAGTAGAGCACAAGGTTCAAGTTCTCATGACTAAGCAAATTCTCAAGGTCCTTGTCAGGTGGCAGTGTCAAAGAGACGAGGGACTTAACTGGGAGATAGAGTCTACTACGCCCGAGAAATACCCCTAGCTTTTCCACGGTTAGTACTTTAAGTTTTAGTTGGATTTCAATATGAAATTCCTTTTAGTTTGGAGGATTATGATGGCCCGCCTAATTTAAAGATTATTTAATTATTTAATTTTAGACTAGAACTCTGCTAAGACCCACGTGGCCATTGCGGATTAATCTAGGGTGATGCTTGTTTATTATGGTTGTTTTACTATGAATTATAGCATTATGCCATGTGTATTATTGATTATCGCATTTTGCATGAGCTACGAGTGCGGCGAATAATGCATTGAGATGCGCGAGATGCAAGTATGTGAACGAAATGGCTTACACAAGCTCATTAATGATAAACAATAATAATCTAAGCTAAGTAATCTTAACAAGCTTGATTGATGGATTAAAATGTTGGTAGGCCAAAAATGGGCCCGACACGCCTTAGGATGTACGTAGGTGCGGGACACCGAGTAGTCAAAAGCTTAGATGGATGATGGAGTGAAAAATAACAATTGCTATAATAGACTAAGCTAATTAAAAAATAAGAGCCTAAGTACATTTAAAGCTAACTTGTCAATTAATTAAATTTTAACTCTTGATGGGCATGGAGATCACCATTGCTAGGGAATCCTAAGTGTTGTTAATGGTGGTTAATGGGGATTTGATGGATTTAATAGGAAGCTAAGATCATCCTAAAGATTAACATTTAATAGAATCCTAGGGCTTTAGTAGGAATTAAGGGATGCATGGATGGATTCAATAAAGGCCTTCGATGTGTCATTAGATGTACAACTTGAGTTAGATGAAAGGCTAAGATGCCTTAGTAAAGGAAATATATAGGATGAGACTTAGTCTTGATTTCTTTGGCAAAAATGAAAATCTAAAGTTTTTTCTTTGTTTCTAACCTAACTAAATAGGGTGATTAAGAGAGCAAGGACTGGATTTGATCTATTGAAGGAGCTTTGGAGCAATTGAGAGCCGAGAAATCTAGTTAGATACCAAGGTAACCTAACCCTCACATCTTCTCCATTTTCGCTCTAATGGTGTCTTGAAGTGCAACCGAAAATTGGGTGTTCATTGTAAAACGAATTTCAAGGGTTTTAACTGAAGTCTTCTACTATTTTTGAAAATTTTTAGTTTACAACACTAATTTCTTGATGCATTAGACCCATTCCATGTTTTTGAGATTTTTGGTGAAAAATGGTTGTTGACGTATGATGATGATGTTGTTGTTAAAGAATAAAAAGAAAAATATGTGGAAAGGAAAAAAGAAAATAAAAAAGAAAGAGAAAAGGAAACTAGGGGGAAGGTAGAGACACCCGAAGGGAATTGGGGTCTCGAACATACGCGTTGTGCATTAATGCGAGCCTTGGGCCAGGCTGGCCTAGGCCTAGTCTAATTGGGTCCAATTAGGCCTAGCCAAACCGAGTCGGTTTAGGTAGGCCCAACCCTATTTAATTAATTAAAAAACTCATTTATTTTAAAATTAAATACAAAATACATATAATAATTTATAAAAATATAAAAAAATAAAAATTACAAAAAGTTCAAAAAAATCTTAAAAAATTATGAGAAATTGGGAGAAAGGTATAAAATTGGATTTTGAGACGTTTTAGGTGTTTGGCACCCTAATGTAAACCAAAAAAGGTGTCACAACTAAAAATTAATGTAGAATTCTAATTTTTTTTCTTAAAATATAAAGTGAATTAATGTGACAATAAATTATTTAAATTTGGTATGCAGTCTGGGGATGTTTAGGGGATTGACGGATATGTATTCTAGGGTATGAGCGAGTGGTTAGGGTCGAGTTTTTATCGCATTTTGGTAAGTAAACCTCACCAGAAAACACATAGCATTTATTAAATAATTCATTTAATTATACAATTGAATTATGCCTGTTTGGGTTTGTTTGATTACTCCACTCCCACGTGTATCTGTATATGGTCGACGATGCAATATGACCCCTTAACGGCTCCCTCTTGATTAGTGATCCGATTGTTGCTACGATTTTGGTCATGCTTTAGGCTACGGGTAAGAACTTCTCAACGACTTAATGATTCGAGAAATGGTGTCGTGAGGAGTTAACTCTGACACAAATTCCTCTCCTTTGAGGCAGTTGGCTAGGAGTTTTAAACTCCCGACCAACAAAGTCATTCATTAACCTTGTCGCAGTGACAAGGGAGTCACTTTGCACCCAGAGTCTCCTAGGACCACTGTTATTAGTCCCGGAGTTTGATAGATATATACCACACTCGCCTCCAACATTTATTGCTTTCATTGCGACATATTTTCATTTTACTACCCTTTTCAGTGCACATCTTATTGACTAGCATGATTTGTAGCCGTTTTATTTACATTATTATTAAATGCAACTTGTGTTTCTTCTGGGGATTACTCATTGGACTTTTCATGAGCTTTTTGCATGGATGACTGAGTGTAGATCCTACGACGAGCCGGGGAAAGGACATACTTTGCGACTTCATCTGATCATTGAGAGCCTTTGCTAGCCCATCTTCTAGGAGTTTGTATACATTATGTTACCGCTTTTCGGTGTATTTTAGGATGCTTAATACATTTATATATGTATATTGATCATATTGTACACTTTGTCACCTTATAGATATACATGGTATCCTTTTGATTGGTTTTCTACTAGTTATGGTTTGTTAAAGAAGTAAGATTTCTATTATTTATCATTCGCTTCATTTAAAATGAAAGATTTCCACTATTATCAATAACTCACACATTTAGTTGAAAAGACCAAAGAACAACTAAATAACTTATCAAATAAGTTCAGTAAGATAAATAAATAGACAAACTAAACCAAATTAAGAATAAAATAGTGGATAATTGGAATAGTTAGGATAATTGAGAAGGTTAAGCACTTTTCACCAGCCGTTATGGACAGGCGTATAAATGACATGGCATAACCTGGTGACGACTCCAGCAGCATGACAGGGCCCAGATTGCCTTGAGATTTAGGGCCACCACAATGCTCCCTCTACTTAATGTTATTTTAGATCATTAAAGTGCGTGGAAAAATATAAATAAACAATGAAAATGAAGAAATGGTTTGATCAATCGATCAATGCTTCTTTTTTTCTTGAAACTAGCCATGAGAGGTTACCAGTTCAGACTGGGATTTATGGGTTGGTGTCTCATGAAGGCTTCTAAAATGACTCCATTGTTAAGGAATTGTATAGCAATCTTCTTGACAAATTTGGAGATATTTCAACGAACAAGGTATTTATTTGTGGTTTTAATACTCCATTCAGTCTTGCTTCCATTTTATGCCTGGAACTTCTTGAACGGAGACAACTAATGATAAGTTGGGTTCGACACTTAAGCTTGATGATGTTGTTTCTTTGTTGACTAGAGGGGTTCTTACTAAGTGGCCATTTGACAACGCTTTTGGGCTTCCTACAACAAAGCTCAAATGCAAGGCTTATATGTTATGGAAGGGCTTGAATACTTATGTTTTAGCGACTTCCACTGTAAAAACAGTCGATTCCACAAATACATTTTCTGATGCTAAATCCCTTTTTTTCCATTGGTAATCTATTTAGCAACGGATTAGCGACAAAATTTAGTACGTTGCTAAAACCCTTGTCGCTAAGCAACGAAGTTTTTAATCCGTCGCTATTTTAGCAATGAAAGTTTTCATTGCTAAACATTGCAAAAACTGTTTTCCAGTTTTTTGTTTAATTGCAACATACTGTTTCTATTGCAACAGAAAAAATTAATTTCTTTATGAAAAAATATTGTTTAATAATATTCTATTGCTAATCCATTGCTAAATAGCAATGGATTAGGAAAGGACAAAAATTGTATTTTATGAAAAAAATATTTCTTTAATATCTTTTTTTGCTAATCTATTGTTATTTAACAACGGTCCATTATTTAAATTTTTAAAAATAAATTATAATTTTTTTTAGAAATTTATTAGCACCAAAATGCTATTTAGAAACATATTAGCAATGAAATATCAAATTCTATTGTCAATCTGTTGCAACAAATAATATTAAATAATATAGTAATAATTTAATATTATTAAAAAATATTACAAAATTTAAAGGAATCGTCAAAAATAAAGATTTCATAAGAAATGACAAAATTTTGCAATATTCAAAATAACGTTCCTAAAAAAAGTTTCTATTGAGCTACATAATGACTACGAATGATCTATGTCGTCATTATCTTATGGAAAGAAGTTCTGAGTATGTTCGTCCCCTCCATAATCATCATAATTCGTCGTGCTTCGTGGCGGGGCCTGAAAAGGCAAGGCATTAGTAGGTGGGGTTTGATGAGGTGAGGCATGAGAGGTGCTAGCCCTGAGATTACCAAAGTCTACTCTAGGGTGGTACTGCCTAAAAAAGGTTAAGAGGTGGTTCATCTTCTCATCGATCCTACAGTGCCTCTCATCGCTTCTTCACTGCCTTTCATCGTATAGCCGTTGCCCCTGATGAAGATACGGAAGCTCCTTTCTCAACCTCAATATCTCCTCAACCTGTGATGAGATACCTCCTTTATCATGAGTTGGTCTCGCATATGATCCTAAGCCGTAAATGCGCCCTTTAAGACCCCTTTGAGAAATCCCATAGAAAAGCTCATCTTCATCTACGAGCACGTTCAAATATGCATGCATCATTTCCTCTAACCTCCTATTATAATATTCCAGCAAAAATAAAATTGAGAATTCAATTACAAACTTGTACAATCACATCAATTTACATATAAAAGCTATCATAATAAATGGATACCTACATTCAACTTGCGAGTCCTCTTATCGATAAATGTGACATTGTAACGACCTTTTGTGTGGGTGTAATTGAAAAACACATTAACACCCATTGGCTTCCCTGCCTTTTCATCTTACAAAAATTAAGTTAAAAACAGTATTAAGAAATTTTTTAATATAATAAGAAGAGATGTTTTTCGATGATAATTAAATAGTAATCGATACTTGCCGACATCTCCTTATGACTAGTAAAAGTTTTCGTACCACCAGTATACTTGGATATACAAGTTCTAGGTCCATTTTCTCACTCTTCCTATTCTTGGATGTTTTCTCCGTCTTGGCCATATACTCCGGCATACTCCAATAGGCTAGATATCCTTCCCAAATCTCATGTGTCAGGAAACTTGGCCTCTCATCTATATTTTTGCAACAATCACTCATCAACGCTGAGTATTTGGTTCCTGCTTTACGCAACTAAGAATGATAGAATTCAGAATCTATAGTGAGATCCAATATGAAGAAGCCTTGTAAATGAAAAAGAGAATGGATCAGTTACGATACTACAAAACATATTTTAAACTTAAGATAGTCACAAATCATAAATTAACTCATTCTCCACTCATTCTAATATATATTTTGTATGTGTTGGGGAACCTTCTTCCATACATTTCCATCCAAGTGCATTTCGCATCTGAATTCCGCACCAAGGTACCTTGAGGCGATATAGGAAGGATGCAAATTGTTGAATTGTTTATGCTATTAGTACTATAGCTATAATTCAAACAAAGTATTTGAATGAGATTACTTTATGGGAACACTTATTTATGATTTTTATCTAAGCACAAAAGAATTTTTGTGACACGCATGTGCCTATCCCTAGCGGCTTTGTTGAGGCATCATCATCATCACAACCATCTTGGTCATTTATTTTCGGTGATCCAGTGGTAGGACCGGGTATGGTGGTGGGAGAAGTGGTCCCTAGTGGAAAATGAGGATAGGATGAAGTAGTCATCGACTATGATGATGATTGAGTAGACAATGGTCAACTCGATGATGGTGCCAATGCCCCATGCTCAGGAATCCTCTGTTGAGGCGGAAGACTACTCGATGACAAGGCGACCGCATCGGAATTGCGACGACCATACGATGACGATGGCTGATTGACTACAAGACGACCATTAATATGAATAAGCCAACCTTGAGGTTGTTGTCCTTCCCGATAAGTAGACATTTGCAACAACATCTATATATGTGACTGCGTCAGCAGCTACGTCGGCGACTGATAATGACATGCGATGAGTAGTGGTCATAGGAGGTCTGGCGGTCACCGCAGGAGGAGGTTTCATTGGACCCGCGTCAGAAGGATCGACTGTGGTGAAAGGAGCCAGTAACAAGATCTCAAGATTGAGGGATGTTTGAGACTGATCACTCACGTGGGTGAAAGGAGCCGGTGTACAACTACCGACTTGAGTGAACAGTGAACCCGTATACTAGTGCCCAGAGTTAGATCGAACCATTCACACTTGAACAAAAATATATGATAACAAGTAGCATATTAAAGCTCAATGACTTCTTAAACTCAACCATAGTAGCCGAAGTTGTTGTCATTATAGTTGGAGCCTTGTACCTAAACACCACTATTATTAGTCGATATGTCGCTTGATCGCTGGTTGACTGTGTTAGACTTGTACCCATTCAAAAAATAATCGTGATAAATGGAACATTAATTATTAGGGGCAAGAGAAATATAGACGATTGTCTCTTTATCTATATTATGGCATGCCTGCATAAAGTAATTACCAATGGTTCGTGAATAGATTATTTGCTTTACTATGTATAATGAAATAAATAGAGTATGAACATTGCATATTCTTTGAACCAAGGAACAAAGTATTGTTCAAGGCATTTCTTAATATTGGAGTTTGTAATGTTCGGCACTCGTACACACAAATTGTTGATATATAACCTATAAGGAGTTGCATGACTATGAGAAAATGATTGTATGTATTTTTTTGTTGTATAATTATTAAAATAAACAATTTGAGCATATGAAAAATATTATACTTGTGAGACGTAAATCTCAATATTCGAGCAATTGAGTAAGATGTAATTGTCAGTATGGATGTGCTTTCTTTCCTCGAGGTATTGAGTGGTACGTTACCCGATGTTCGACATGGATATGTAAAAATGGAAAAACTACCAAAAAAATCTTGGATGGGCCTAATGTCGCCATCATCATTGCAAAGTACCTGATCATGCATCATCATGACGTGTTCCTAAAAAAAGTAAGAACAAAACGAAGTTGTTTCTTCGAAAAGGTAAGCATTACATATCGAGGCCTTAACTTTCAGTTTGCTTCGAACACTTTTTTTAAGATGTTGAATGTACCTAGTTACCACATTTATGTTAAAAATTATGTGTTAAACTGTAAGCGTAAATTATATTATCTAAATGAAATGTGAAGAAAAATATTACATTTACTTTTCAAACAGATACATTCATCAAAATTGTTCTAGTCCAGCTAGACAAGCCTTATGGGGCAAGTGCACGGGAAGATGCTCCATCAAGTAAAAGAACTAGGAGGAAAAACTTTCTCCAACTTGCACGAGATTTTGGGTATGTCACAGTCTGACGTAACGATATCATTATGTTTTATACTTCGGGCTGCTTGGGTACTGATAGAAACGCTCAACTTTCTAATAGCTACCCAAACATTATTGTCAAGGAGTTCTCAAAAGGAAATTGGAAGAAGTCTTTGCATGAAGGCATAATAATCATGACTTTCTATTCCGAATAAGTGCAGTCGCCTTTCAGTTACACAATGAGTGAGATTTGAAGCGTACCATTCGAAAAATGTATGTGTCCCACCCATTCGCAAAGTACTTGCTTTCATGATTTGTCAAGCGTAAAAATCGCCTTGGTATATTTCTTCAATATAGTGTCCATGTGCAAGGAAGGGTGGTGGCAAAGTTCGCGCGGTCTTGTCTAGATTTTGCATTTTTTTTTGTTTTTCTCAAAACACCCATCGGCGTGTTGAACACGTTATCGAAAACATTCTTCTTGTTATGCATGACATCTAGATTGTGTCTTATGAGATTAGTCTCCCAGTAAGGCAAGTATTAAAATATGCTTCTTTTTCTCCATTATGTAGTTTTTATGTATATTACGTTTGCTGCTTCTGCCCCAATTTTAGTCACCTTCATCAACCCAAAATGTTCAATTTCCATCAACGAGGTTTGCCAAATTTCAACAACGGTGGTCCTTTATGTAACACATTTCATCCTTTGCGAAAAATTTCGTTGTTTACCCTATGACTCGAACAATAAGGCAAAAATTGACGATGACAGTCAAACTAAGAAGTCTTCCCACTGTGTTTCAATTGGAATGCTGCCATATCTTCAATACTATATGGACAAGCCATCTTTCAGAGCATGCTTCACCCCGACAGCATGTCGTAGGTAGAAAAATCGATTACAGTCGATATGAGGGTAGTTCACATCAAAAAATTAGACTTCATAGATACGTCATATGTAACCGCGTTGTTTTGCTAAGTCTTGTAATTCCTTTAGTAGAGGTTGTATGAAAATATCAATTTGTTGACCTGGATGTGATAGTCCTAGAATGATGATAATAAGAAACATGAACTTTTTTTTCATGCACATGGAAGGTGGAAGGTTGTATAGAGGCAATGACTGGCCATGACGAGTATTGCTTCCTTGAAACATCAAAAACCTGAAAACCATCAGTGCACAATCCCAAACGAATGTTTTGTACCTTTGTGCCAAACTTTTCATTCACTTCATTGAAATGTTTCCATGCAATTGAATCAGAGCAATGCAGCATGACGTCTTCCAGTGAGTGGTGTTCCCTGTGCTACCCCATATGCCTTAAAGTTGCTTTTGATCCATATAGACATTGTAGTCTTGGAGTTAACGGAAAGTAATACATTTGTTTATGCATTTTTTGATTCTTTGACCTGGATGAGTGTTCTTAATCGTATCTGGACTTCCCATAAAACTTGCATCACTCTACTCGGAGTCTACACCCTAAACAATCATGCAATTTTATTCATAACAATCTATCTACTTGGTCGGTAAACCTAATCCTCGCATCATTCGTTTCGTGTCTTAGAAGATTCTGACAAGCGAGTTTTCTTCTTGCAACATATCATGAAAATACCATAAGATACCGTCGCAAGCTCTATCTAAAAAAATGAAATTCCTTTTTGAAAGGCATCAATCTTTTCACAGCAGACAACTTAGTCATTTTCTTGCACTCTACCCACCATGGTTCATATCCCGCATTGACCATATCATAAATTTGTTGTACATTGTGATTCAACAACTCTTCCATGTGCATCCACTCACCTCGCTGTTTTGTACAGCATCTTGTGGTAGGACATCATCGAAATTTCTATGTCGTGAGTCTGTCCTTCGTGAAAAGTTTTGTGCGATCAATCGTCTAATGTCTGCAGTTCCAGAACATCACCACTACACTATCCGTAATCATACCAACAATAGTAGTCATGAACGAAACCATGCTTACAAATGTGGTATTCAACAGTCTCCACATTGCGATAATTATGAAGATGACATTTAGTGTGGTCGCACTAACACTTTTATCATTTTCTCGCTGTGGTAAGTGTATCAATGAGATTTTATAAACTCTATGAACTCTTTAACTTTGACAAAAAACTCATGTCGTACGAACCCATTTTAGACGCGATTGTACATCCATTCCCTATTTGGGTTTGTCATGTCCTATGAAAAACAAGTTCATTTTTAATTAAAGTCAAATATAGTTGCTCTAAATACTAAGATTTTCATCATATCTAAAAAGTAACAAATGTTTATCATTTGTTGTCGATTGTGCTTTATAAGTTGAATTTCAATATTTGGTCGAGTTTTCGTCACCTAAGTTCAATAACTTCGAGTTTTAAGAAAGATCACATTTTTTTAACATACAAATCGCTAATTCAATTTACCTACACAAGATAGTGAAAAAATTAATTAACTACTGATTAATTATCATTCAAGTGCATGTATTAACAATGACTCACTTGGATTTAAACTTACTAACATAATATTGTGATCGTTTTCTTATGCATCGAGATGCGTGTGCACCATCAAGAAAGTATGCGAATTTAATTCATCCGTAAAAGGAAATACATTTTTTAAAGATACATTATCAAGATTGATTGGGATGAAAGTGAGAGCTTAACTTTGAGACTAATGTTGAAACATTCATTACATATATTAAAAAATATCTTCAAGACAATATATGTATAGTTGGGTGCTACACTAATGTTAAATATTAGTTAATACAATCAACTTTTTACAATAAAATACATATACATTATCACAGCCAAAAGTCAACATGCATAACTTGTTGACTAAATAACATAACATTAATAAATTGTTTATTCAGCTTAGTACACATTAAATAGTATCCTCCTTTTTTCCAAAGAAATGTATGCATTTTTCAAAATGTTTGATCATCCAATACTTTATCTAATCGTGATGAAATATTTAGGGTCGTAATTCAAAGAAAAATACTAAAAGAATTAATATATAAATAGATCATCACATGCTAATTAAGGAGATACGTACGAAATTGAGAATTAATAATTGATTAGATTGATTAGTCAAAGTAACAAGGGTCTCATTAAATAATAAGGTTTTAGATTTAAACTTTGTCAATATGTGTATGTGAATATATATATATATATATATATAAAAGGCAAATTGAGCTCGGAGGATCACGCCCAACAATCGCTAGATGCGAAATAATGATAAGTTGTTGTTGGATACCATTTGTGAAGAAATTTGAACAAAAAAATTAAGAAATTCATAAGACCATGCATGTTGTAATTATTTGAAGTTTTGCTATGATTTAATCATTATGTGGTTTGCTTATTTTAGAGATATTTGAAAAACGTTGCCCTCCGACCAAAATATATATTTCAAAAAACATATTTCAAAAAATTATTTTTAAAATAATATAAGTGCCTCTAAATGCAAATTACTACTACTCCCTCCTCAAAGCATGGTGGTGGCGACACAATTCTAACAATAAAATTTTACAAACAATAATATTAATTAATCAATCTTTAATGCCCAATAACTGTCGCAATAATACAAACAAACAAATAACGTATATAAATAAATAAAAATAGTAAAAAATACAATAAATAATAAATAAAAACAGTAAATAATATTAAAATGAATATCACAAAATCACCCAAGGCGGTGGCGTCATGCAGCTGCGGCGATAGTTGCAACGGGAACTGCAGCGGAAGTAGGAGTGGCAGCTAGAGAGAGAGACATCCTGTTTCCACTAGAAAGAGAGCGAGAGTTAGAGAGCGATCGAGAGTTAGAGAGGGAGAGAGCCAGAGCGAGAGAGATAAGGAGTGGGGGAAGGGAAAAAGCTTAAGGGGGTTAGGTGGACGCTGGGGGGTAGGGAATAGATTTTGGGGAGGGGGAATGGAAGGACTTTGAGGGGGTGATTAAGGAACGGCTTGAGGGGGAGGACGGTGGACGATTTGGAGGGGTGGTGGACGACAGTTGGGGAGAGGGGGCAGGAACGGCTTGGTGGATGGCAGTGGGGAGACACTTGTATTAGTAGATAGAATTTATGGATATTATAAAGTTTGAAGATGTTAATTAAAGGTTTTGTTGAACGGAGAAAGCAGTACTTGTGTACATATATATTTAACTATTTGAAAAATGCAATGCAAATACTGAGTCTTAAGGAGTTGTGAACAGTTGAGCGCCAACAACTGACTCTCATCATCTTAGCCAGAAATGAATAATTAGTCTTAATTGTTAACAATTAGATAGAAATTAATTAAAGACATTATAACTTGGTCAATAAACGTGGCAATGATGATCGTGCTCACACATATATGAAGGTAGACAGATACTTTTTTCAACTGAGATTTTTATTGATCATCGATTATTCAATAAAAAAAATCGAACCTAAAAGTATACATACTAATTTAGAACATCCATCCATTAACGAAATTACCAACAAAATAGAATAAATAAGTAGTATATATATTAATTTATTGATCATCAATTAAAGGAAATTAATTAAAAGACATTATATATTTTTTCATTTAGCAAGGAATAGTAACGGAATGACCTATTCCGTTGCTAATTTAAATTACCAACGGATTAGCAATGGAACAAATTATTCCCTTGCTAAGCTGTTGCTAATTTAATTTAACAACGGATTAGCAACGGAATAAGTTATCCTGTTGCTACTCATGTTAACATTTGTGCACCCCATCCGAAGCTAATCCGTTGAAGCTAATCCATCGCTACTCACTAGCAAAGAAATAACAACAAAATATTAGGCAGGAAATGTTGGCGCCAACTTTACCTATAGAATAATGATAGAATGTTTTGGAGGGAAATTTGAGTGTCGAATTTACCAATGGAATTGCAACGAAATATTTAGGGGGGAAAATTTGGTCTCAAGTTTAGCAACGGAATAGCGACAAAATAAATTTCATTATTAAAACTTCATTGCTATTTTGTTGCTAACACGTCACTATACTCTAAATTTGCTATCTGTTGCTAGTTCATCGCTATTCAGTTGCTAAATAGCAACGTAATTGATTCTGAGCGTAATTGATTCCATTGCTAAATTTCATTTGTACTTTTTCCTTTTTTTTGTAGTGTTCTCACCAGGCACGTGTTTAAGGAGAGAGTGTTACTCCTGTATGCTCTTTCTTTGAGGAAAAATTCCTACGTAGTGAAGGAGATCGATGATTCAGTTGTGCATTCAGGGTAGAAGTAGAATAGGCTATATCTGCCTTGTTCCCTAACTACTCTGTTTGGGAAATGCATTTGTACTTGATCATCTTGCTATTGAATTCTATGGTGCGAGTTCCATCTAAAATGTCAATTTTTTGTCCTTGCACTTTTCACGAATAGCCTTCCAAGGAGCATTGATGAGGAGTTTGGGAGTTGTTCCACTACTTTCATGTCTACTATGTAGAAATCTACATGAAATATGAATTCATTTACTCGTACCTGTACGTCTTCTAATACACCTACCAGTTTGATCACCAACCGATATGCTAATTAAATCATGGTCCTTGTTTCTTCTAAACACTACAAAAAACAGATGATCAGAAACGGAGATTTTCGTTTCCGATTTGCATAAATTTCGTTTCTAACTGTATTATGCAACGGAACAGAGACGGATTTAATTACGTCTCTAAATATGTCGACGCTAAATAAATCAAAGCAACAGAAATCTGTTCTGATGCTAATCAGAGATGGATTAGGGACGGATTTGAGACGAAATTAGAAATGGAACAGAAACCGAACAGAAATGGAATTTATTCCTAAGGGGACAATTCTAATTGCATTTCGTCTCTGATCCGTTGCTAATCAGAGACGGATCAGAGACAGAATTCTTTACTTCCGTCTCTGATCCGTTGCTAATCAAAGACGGATCAGAGACAGAATTCTTTATTTCTATCTCTGATCCGTTGCTAATTAGAGACGGATCAGAGTCGGAATTCTTTACTTCCGTTTTTTATTCTTTGCTAATCAGAGACGGATCAGAGATGGAAATAAAGAATTTCGTCTCTGATCCGTCTCTATTTTGAACGAGAAGTTTAGTCTTACCCAATTTGGTGCGGCTATTTCCTCGGCAATTAGAGACGGAATAGCGGAATCTCTGAATTCCGTTGCTAATCCGTCTCAATTCCGTGTGTATGCTTTGTTTACTTTTCACATCTAAGATCAATCCAAATGGTTCTCCATAACCTTTAAACCAGAAAATACATCCATAAGACCTGCTCCATCGCCTGCACCCCCTCTAACAACTCCTTGGGGGTGCTAACATCCCCCAAAAAAAGCAGAATTTGACATACATACATCAACAACATCTATCAACAATAAAGATTCAAATGAGGAAAAAAATGTACACCAAAAGCCCCCAAAAAAATTTATATATCCACGAAAGCTTGTCAAGTATAATAATTGTTCCAAATTTCGAAGGATTCACAAAAACCACCAATCATATTGTTCAACAACCACCAACAAAAAACTTTCAATCCTCTAAATATGTAAAAAAAGAACTATCAATCTAAAATTTATGTGAACAACTATAAAAGTTATCTACAAAAGCAAAATTATAATCTCAAACGTTACACGAACAACAAGGAAAATACCTAAGTATCACCAAGCTGCTCATCTCTCGTAAGCCGATCTTGCATCTCTCGCTCAACATTGTCCTGTTGCTGTGGTGGATTGGTGGGATCTACTTGCGGCCGCTGCCGATGCTCATGAGGTGGTGGTGGTGGTTGAGATAGGCATGCTCCGTCCATGGTCATCCCGAATTGCCTCTGCATAAACACCACAACCTGTTGTAATTGCTCGGCAACACTATCGAACTCTGAACATGGCACCATCTCCGGCATTTGAGATGTCTAGCACCAGGATCTGCATATCTCCTCTTATTTCTCCCTAAAGACCCGAGACCGTAGACACGTCTTTTTGGACACTCACCCTCCACATTCAAGTACATCGCCTCATCATCCACCTGCTGGTCCGTTGTAGCCTGGGGTCAGCTCCAAACGTCTCCTCTGGAGCTTCGCCTGCATGGATCAACAATAAACAACTTAAATTATATGCTTTAAAGTAAAATTAGTACTATTTCACTCGTATTCTATACTTACATAGAACCGCTCTGATCTAGTATCAATAAATGTCACCCTGTCGTGATTTACGCTGTGGAGATGCAAATACACTTCAATCACCGTAGGTGGCGTCTCGAATGTGTTAGTCTGCATACAAAATTTATACGAATGTTAAATATGTCAAATAGTAGTAAGAAATTTTTTGAAAAAAATAAGATTAAAAGCAAACACAAGCATAGTGAACAAGTGTGGAAATGAGAAAAATAAACAAGAGTTCAAAAAACAGTTACCAATCTTTCATTGGTAGTCACAAAAGACACCGAGCCACCACCGTGCTTCAAGGGTCCAGTCATAGGTCATTCGACCTCAATGTTCCTATTCGTAGACGCTTGCCTAGACCTGGCAAGAAAATCCTCGCTCTCCCAGTACTCCAAGTACCTCCTCCACGCCTCAAGGGTCCAGTCACAGGTCCTTCGACCTCAGTGTTCCTATTCGTAGACGCTTCACTAGACCTAGTAAGAAAGTCCTCGCTCTCCCAGTACTCCAAGTACTTCCTCCACACCTCATCTGTAATAAATTTTGGCTGCACGTGATTCTTCTTTAACTTGTGCATCAACATGGTGTACCTTGTGCCTGCATGCGTGTCGTACGCCGCACGAATGAGATTCTCGTGAATCGCGTCATCCCATATAAAATATACCTATAAAATTTCGAGTGCAATTGTTACGAAACATTGAAAAACTAGTATAAATCCTAAGACTTTTATTAGTCCTGCATACCTTCCATTGGTGCCAGTAGTGGTCTTTATGATTATTCAGTACCGACCTCCAACAATACCCTTCTGGAATCATCCATCTCTTGAAAACTTTTGTCGTCTTCCGTGCATAAGAATGAGAAGGATGTAATTCCATGTGTTTCATAAAATTACATATCATATTAAAAACTTATTTAATAATATACGAAACGATAATTAGAAATACATATACGAATCTAATACAAACTTACGTATTATTGGCAATCTGTGTGATCGGGATCATATGTACGCGAGGGGGCTCGGTCCCTATCCTCTGAGGTGCCCGCGGAGGGCCTATAACCTGCAAGACTGCTCTACCGTCATAAGATGGGGACGATGCTGGTGATGCGGTGGCTGGAGGCGCAGGCCTCGTCGGTACAGGAGTGTCATGTCTCGATGTCGGCGATGGTGACTGCAACGGGTGATTTTGGTATAGTTCTAGATGACGATGTCGATGGTACAAGCAACGCGGACGGTATGGAAGGCGAAGGTGACGCTGTCTGTAACTCATGATCAAGTGAACGCGAATTCGGAATCAATAAGACAGGAATCGACCCACGACCTCGGCCACCACGACCTCTGTGACCCCCTCTTGTGGCCTGACCATGAGGCTCAATCTGCATATCGGTTCCAGAGGTTCGTGCTGCACCTCTTACGACTGGACGATATCCCCCTAAAGGTATCCCTCGACTGGCCTGAGGCAATGTGCGACCTCGAAGTGGGGGGTGATCACCGCGAGCCATGAAACCTAAAAAAACACCAATCTTAAACAATTGTGTGAAAGGTTTAAAAAATTCACGTAACGTCGATCATACATTGTCATAACATAGACATACATTACTTGTTGTCATCCGTTTCAAATTCACTCTCATGACTAGAAGTTGATGATTCTTTTTCTGAATCATCTCCACTATCGACATTGAAGTCATTGTCTTCTCAACTTGGACTCGCTTCGACAATGACGCGGGTCCCATTTTGATCATCCAAATTGTTGAAATCCTGAATTGCATCGTCGACTACGCATGTGGTGGGTTCGCCGTCTTGGAATGCAATCTCTACTGAGCTTTAGTCATTATCGTCTTTGCTTGTTTGCTCGTCGGCGAATTTTGGTTGACAGCAACAAACTGCTAGCCATTCTTGTCGTTCGTTACTTAAAGAAGGATACGAAAGGTAGTACACTTGAGTGGCTTGCATTGCAAGGACAAATGGCTCACATGTACCAACAGTGATATCCCGAAACAAATTCGTACATACATATATGGTATTCAACCGTTTCGACGTCTAGGTACGGTACAAGTCGACATTTCTTATAATAACACGAACATCTAATTTTCCTTTCACTTTGGTAGGTAAGACAATGTTGCTTAGCAAATGCTATAAATTCTTTAACCCTAGCTGTGAATTCAATTCGAACGAAGCCGTTGTCGAGACGATTGTACATCCAGTCTCGACTTGTAGACGACATTCATATTGTAATTGTGCAATTAAATTAGTCAAGTAGTTTAATTAGTTCCGACCATTAGGTCTACTTGTGTGTCCAACTTACATAATTTATTAGAAGGGGGAATCTGAGAACCTCCATAACCATATGAACAAAAAGTTTTATTTGTATGCATTGAATACATATGGTTTGATACAAATAACATAAACAAACTTTACATTTGTCGAGTTCCAACTTCATGTTTGTTTTTGGATTAAATGTAGCAATCGTAATCTTAGGAAAAAAGATTTCTAACTTCAAGTATGTTTGCGGCTTATGTTCCTTTTGTAAGTTTCAACTTCCTTAAGGCCCAGCACCTAGTATTTCATTTCCAACAAATCATGAATAGATGTACCTACATTATATCAGTCATAACACACTGCAACTCATTAAGTAAGGGCAACTACGAAGGTTGGCTCCTTAAATCATTCCTATCGAAGACTTCATGTTTTGAAATTTACAAACAAGCATCACATCATAAACATATTGACATATGTGTATACATTCACCAATGAATACAGTAACACAAATCACATTATGTTAGCCAAAGAAATCATAGTATGTTATATAGAAAGAAATTTGATATCTCATAGATCAACGACATTAAAGGAATTCATTGGTAGAACAAAGTCAAGACAAAGAATGTTATGCGGTAATTTTTTATACGATTATTTTAGCCAAAGAAATCATAGATAGTAATACACAATGCATGACATTACCTATATAAGATCGGTAGTAAAACAATCCAAATGATTTAATGTCAACTCAGAAACGGAAATGAAATAAAGAGAATTGCCTCAAAGGGTTTACTTACCTCAAATGCACGCAATTCGTAACCTATACCCGCTCTCGGCCACTCCAACCTCACGTTCCACACCTTGTAAGTCCTCTTCAAGCTCCAATAGTGTCTTAACAAAATTAATTGTAACTTTTTTTTAGGTTAGTCATGTGGTTTTCAATACTAAATCTTAGCTTTAAAACTCATGATTTTCTAACCAAAGCCTAAAAATATTTCCTTCAACAAATTGTTGACTTTCTCATCAAATCTCTTTTTTGATAAATTTACGAAGTGATGTGTGAATGAGTACAAACATGAGCGGTTGTCTATATATGCTAAATGAACCTTAATTTATAGAAAATGACAACTAGGCCTTAGAGTGTACTCGAGATTTTGATGAACTAAAACATTATGCAATGCAAAGACTTAGTATACAATTTGGCATATAGTAAATGTACTCAGGGTAATCTATTTACTTTTGACAACAGCAAAGGATGATTCAACCGAAATGCAGTGGTTTGTTATTTGTGGTTAAAATGCTTTTGTTGATTGTCAAGTTTAATTGTATAAATTTATAAGAATAATTAATATAAATGCTAGACTCATTTTCTGTAAAGGGCTTGTTGCGCTAACCATGATTCTGGAATGAAGTTTAGTTTAGGACATTGAATGGTTTACTAGATATTACGATGATTGATTAAGTTTAACCAAATGTTCAGTTGTTTCTTAACATGTTATCCTCCTATATTTCAAGATATAAGTGTATTTAGGATTCTTAAGGGATCTAATTAAAAAAACTTATGCAAATGTTTGCTTAAAATGAACCAATCTTCATTACAAAATAACAATACATTTAAAGTCATTGTTAATGAATCCAAAACTAATGTGTACACCGAAAGTAGGCTAAAAATTGTAAATAACTTATCATCATTTCCTTTTTTTATCTTATTTAGTTGCTTTCTCCTAACATGATTGACAAAGGGGCATAAGGGTATCAAAAACTCTATAGTGTAGCCAAAATATATGAACAAAAAATTTTGGTTCTATTATTTGCGAACTGATCGAAAAGGGTATAACAATGGAGAGATTACCTCACTTGGAAGCGGCGAACATGTGGATCAGCGATGAACACGACGACCAGCCAGTGCGCGGCGATGGGTTGACGAGCCAACGACGAAGAACGGCGACCAGCGGCAGGGACTGCACAAGCAGTGGCGGCAGATCGGGCTAGCCATCGGCGAGGGTTTCCAACGCGGCGACGAACAGCCGCGACCAGCGGCGGCAGCTGCACAGGGAGCGACGGCAGAGGGCCCGACCAACGGCGATCAGCGACCAACACGGCGACCAACGACAAACACGGCGATCAGGGACGAACACGGCGACTAGCCAGCGCGCGACAATGGTTGCCGATCCAGCTACGAAGAGCGGCGACTAGCGGCAGGGACTGCACAGGTAGCGGCGATAGATGGGCCAGCCTGCGGCGAAGGTTTCCGACACGGCGACAAAACGGCGCGACGGCGCGCGGCAGATTTGACGGCGGCGAAGAAGAGGGCGATGTAGACGGCGATGGCGTATTCTGCAGCGGCGACAGTTGGTGATGGCTTTAGAGGCGGCGAGGGCGGATAGCACCACCTCCAGCGGACGAGGTGATGACTCGCAGCGATGGCAGACAGTGCAAGGATTTATGGGTTTCGAAGAGAGATTTCGGCAGCGGCGGCAGAGGTCGAAGAGAGTTATCGGTCAAGCGGTTCTAGAGAGAGATACAAAGAGACAAAGAGAGAAATCGATCGCGAGAGAAAGAGAGAAATCAGAGAGGTTTTGAGAGAGAGATTTGAGGAAGGAGAGAGGGGTCTCGTGGAAGAGAACATGGTGGGTTGAGAGAGAAAGGGGGTTGAACATCTATCTCATTTTTCAATTCTTAGCTTTGATGCATGCATGAATCTCGAAACGTAACGGACGGTTACAAAAAAATTAAAATTTTGGTGGGAATGTTGGCGCCATTATTTAGAGACAGAATTTAATTCCGTCTCTATTCCGTCTCTATTTCCGTCTCTGATCTCTCTTTATTCCGTATCTGAATGATTCCGTCTCAATTCCGTCTCTAACCATTTATCCGTAGCAACGGAACTAAATTTCGTTGCTAATTTCATTTTTGATCACCTATTTTTTGTAGTGTAAAGGTCCCGTCTTAAATTTCTCGTAGATGGATAGAGGCATCACATTTTTGGAAGCACAAAAGTCGCACATCGCCTCGGAATCTTGATATCCCCTATAATGCAAGTTACCAAGAACAACCCGAGGTCCTTACATTTAGGAGGAATTCTCTTTTGTAGGATGGTTGTGACTGTTTCTCCCACTTAAATCCTCTCGTCGACTTTCAATCTTCATTTGTTGGTGAAGAGCTCCTTGAGAAACTTAAGGTACCTAGGAACCTTTTTCAATGCATTAAGAAGTGGAATGTTAATCTTCGCTCTCCTAAAGGTCTCAAAAATCTCATTCTTTTCCTCCCCTTTTCTATATATCATTAAGTATTAGGGAAAATGAGGCTTGATAATGTAAATAGGCAAAGTTTCTATTTAAGGAGCTTCCTTCTGTTAAGGGGTTGGTCCTAAGATCTTAACCTCATTTTCCTATTTTTTGGATGGTTCGTTTAAGGTGGGTAGTCTATCTGGGTATTTAGGTCCCTCATATCCTCTGCCACTACGAAGTGTAATAGCATTGGAACTAGCATTTTGATTTGGGCAAGTTTGCATAGGCAACTTTCCCTCCTCAACTAATCTTCCCAGTTGTTATGCAATTTAGCTCACCTGGACCTCTAAGTGTCGGATCACGACATATGTGTCACTAAGAGCTTTCTAAGTATTCATCTAAACTGGTTGACACCTCTAGCAAATTGGCTTTGTTGTACCATTAGTGATTTAATCATGTCCTTTAATGAGGAATGACTAGTCACTGGTTTAGTAAATGGTTTTCCTCTTGGGGCAAATGATAGATAGTCATGGTTTCGAGGCCCATAACTGAAGTTAGGTTGTTCCATGACATTCCTTGATTGTAGGTATTTTTGAAGGGCGCTCGAGTTTGCCTTTTGAATTGTTTACCTATAACATTGGTCTGTTGATGATCCTTAAATGGAGTAGGACATTCATCAGTTACATGGCTTTTGGCTTAGCAGAATCCACAAGATTTAACATGTGTCTAGCCATTGCTCTAAAGATGTGCAACTAGGAAAGTCAATTGATTAATTATTTTATAAGTGGAGGTAGTAGAAGCTCCAACTATCAGACTTCGGCGAACGTCAACACCAATATCACCATATAATTAGGATTGTTTGCATTATATCCTTGTAGAGTTGCTTCATCTGTGTAAGGTTTTTGTTACGAATGTGACCACAACAAGCGCTATCAATTATATACCTCTCTAGAAAGGGCATGCCGAAATAGAAGAATCAGATAATGGCCCTGTCGAGTTGGCCATGCTATGGACAATTGGCAATGAGGCACTTATAGCTGTCGTAATAGTTACCAAAATGTTCACAAGTCTTAATCTTGATACTCCATACCTTAGAGATGAGTTGGGCAACAAATCCTCAGGGAAGTATTCCCTAAGGAATTCATCTATCATGTCGCGGCATGAGTTAATGCTGCCATAAATGAGATAAAACAACTATTGTTTGGACTTATCCTTTAAGTAGAATGGGAAAGCCCTAAGCTTTACCGCATTCTCTTCCGCTTGAGGAGTTTTGATAGACTGGCTACTTGCTTGAAACCTTTTTAAGATGGCTATCGAGTCTTCACTCTCCGTGCCATGGATCGTAGGCAAGAAGTGAATAAAGGTAGACTTAAGCTTGAAAGCATCGTCGTTTGGTGGAAAGTTTATGCATAGCGGATGTTGAGTAATTAGATTTTAGAGATCTTCATTGATGACCACAAAGGTAATCTAGTGATCATCGCCCGCTAGTTTGGCAAACTTCATCTGCCATAATAGGGCATCAGCTTTCTAAATACTTTTCTTACTCCATCATACAACCTTAGGGCAACCACTCCTAAGATTTCGTATGTGAGCAACATTAGCAGCTATGTGGGAATAGCTGCCCTTAGATAACCTTAGGCAACCACTCTCAAGATATAACCTAGTTCTCAACGTTATTCACCAAGAAGAACAATTTTGTAAGGTTTCTTATTCTAGTTTATTGCCACTTCCCAACGTGATTTGTTTCTCAGACTCAACATGATTGAAAACAGGTTATTGGGTTTATGCCTAGAGATTTGCAATGAATATACAAACTATAAACTACCATTGAGACATCGTGAAAAAATAATAACATAAAGATAGATAACTTAAACAAAGAAATATTATTAAAGAAAACCTCAACAAGACATGAAAATAAATCTACTATTGGGTAGAGAGCTTCGTCCTCGACCTAGGTATTAAAGAACCTAGTTGGACATGGCTACTCTACCATGTTCTACTTCTAAATCACTCTAAAATAAAATGTGTTTTGTTCATAGAGGTCCCTCCTTTATGTAAGTGAGCCTGGGTACAAGAATAGGAAAGCTCAGGAAATAAGAACCTTCTAAAATTCCAAAACTTCTATTCTATAAATCTGCCACCGTCGATGACACCACCATTATGTGGAAATAGCGTCGGATGGCGGTGTACCATTTTTAAAAAACTCTTGGTCTTCATGTTAGCCTAAAACTTCTAAATTTGGTCACGGCACCATCACTGGCGCCGTCTGTTATTAAGTTGACGTCGTTCGTATTAACTTGACACCATGTGTGTATTTTTCAATGGCGCCTTCTTGACGTCGTGCCTCATTGACGATGTGCGTGTATCTTGGCGACGTTGGACCTGCTGAACTTTGACCGAACTTTGCTTTCTTTCTCAAATTTGTCTAATTCACGCATAAACATTTAAATACCTTGCAAATCTCCAAAGTAAAAATATAGATCCATAAAATATAAATTTGGACTCGATTTACATAGATAAACACCTATATAAAAGCGCATATTTATTGACTCATCAACTACCTAACGTCCCCGGTTAGGACTTTTAAACCTCCATATATTATCAATAAGTGTTACAACCTAAACTTACAAGCCTAGAATGCCTAAATATGAATTAGGTCTTTCCACCTAGCCTCAACTAGGACTTTCGTTGACTTAGATCCCACTAAGTCTTAAAATCAATAGTTTGATAAATACGACAAAAATCTTGCCTTACAAAGTAAAACAGTAATAAGTTCGAATCTTACAAGCCTCCTAGAGCCAAACCACTCTAATGAATGCAAGTATGGATACAACTATGATAACAATAAATTCAACAATTATGCGCAAATCTTAGTCAAGAAATCGAGAAACCGAGATTGATTAAAATAAATGCGGTTTTAAATCAAGTGAATAAGTAGTTTTGTAGAAAATCAAGATTAAGAGCAACAACTCGGTCAAATTATTTCTAGGGTTTATGAGATCAATTTTAAGTGAAAAACCCAAGACAGATGTATTCAACAACACTACAAATGATTTCCACACAAAACTCTAATTAAAAAGTATAGATTAAGCACAAATAGAGTAAGAAATCGACAAATCAAACAACCCCAAGTTCGATATCAAAACAATAGTTTTGGAATGGGAGTTGCTAGGCTTAGAACATTTCTCCAGTATATCTTTGATTGACAAATCAGTGGTGTCAAAGTTCTCCAAGTGAATGTGAACTCTGGCAAACCACATAGAACACAATACACACTACTTTTGCTCTCATACTCTCAAAAATCCAAGTTTACACTCATTCGTGCTAGATTTTTCTTCACAACCCCTTTTTATCAATGTTTGATCGTTACGTATGTTCCAAGGGCCCAAAATGATCCCCGAGCTCAAATTAAAGATGGAGATCCAACTTTTTTCAAAAATTTGTCAGAACTCTGCATAGCGCGCTAGGAAGCCTATATAGCGGGCTATGTACAACTAGCACGCTATCTGGCTTACCTAGAACGCAGGACATATAAGTACTTTTTTGGTAATTGGCAAATCGACTCCCTAATGGTCCTACAACTCTATTAAACCTCTAAAAAAACTTCTCACATGTTTAACAGGGTCCATTAAGCATGTTTTAACATCCCAAATGATTTCACAAACTACGAAAATCAAAACTTCTAGTTTCATGAAACATATAGGGGCTTTTCTATAAATATTTTTGATAATGATTAAAAAACCTTCCAAAGACATACCGGTGTAACCAAAATCAATTTCAAAAGTTTGTACATCTCAAATACATATTGTAATGCATTTTTGCATGATTTAATTTAAAAAAAAAAACTCACGAAATTAAAAATCATTAAATTCATGATTTTAAGTTCTCGAGAAACCAAATTACATGAAATGCATAATTCTAAAGCATTTAGCTTGTAAACTTGAACTTATATACCTTACATAAGTTCTACAATTGATAATATGAGCTTTCATATCCTTGTATCCTTGTATGAGCCTAGTCTTTAGCTTATCCGACTTCATTTTGACAAACTTTGCTTGTAAACTTGTGCAAACTTGACATTCCTTTTAAACTTGTGATTCCTAACAAAAGTTAATCTTATGAAGCATTGAAGAAACTCGTTAGAGCAATTTCACTTTGTTTGTTGCCATTAAAATCCCAGATGGAGTTTATGAAAAAACACTTAGTCCAAAAAATGTCATAAATTGAAAATTTATCAAATTCTAAGCCAAATTTCTCATTTTTACTGAATTAACTTGGCTCAAACTGACCATCTTGTGATGCTCTATAATTTTGCAGAAAGAAACTAGAAAAAAAAATATGACGTTTAGAGATCGCAAAGTGAAAATCGGAGTTGAGATGGTTAGGGAAAAAACATTTCAAACATTCTATTTGTAAGAAATTAAACTACTTCTTTCTATTAATAGTAAAGATCACTGTAGGGTTTACTTACCACCAAACCAACTTAAAGTTGGTTACGAAGCGTCACAAAATGTTTCCCCACCTTTCACATACTTTGAACTTATTTCTCGATCATCAATCCGAGTGGTTTTAGAATCTTTGATGTTACCAAAAAATATCGAGAAATCCAAAAAAGTTCCCTATTCCAATTTCTTATGTTTCAATCAATTTCCAAGTTATTTTGGTATTCTCAAGTCGTAAAAACATGAAATCGCTCCAAATTAACTCAGATGTTTGGATCTCAATTTTGGCTACAAATTATGGTTCAGAATCAAAAATCAATTTTGACTAGGCTTTTAAACAATTTTCCATTTTTTGGAATATTTTTAAAATTCTAGCATTTTCTTTTTATTTTTTCTTTTTAATAGATGTTTGAGCCCTAAACTAGACTCGATTATGTCCGGTTAGGAAATCAAATCTAATTTTTTTCCTTCTCTATTCCTCTGCTTTAAAAGTTCATTGAACATCATTTTCTTAAACTTCTCGATTGGGGTTGGGTCAAGCCTAACCTGGAATCACATTTGGGCAAGGTCCCTCTCCTCTCTCCTCATCACCTTAGTCTACCTCACCTCACCAACAATCACAACATCAACAACAAACCACAACAATAAAGATCAATCAACAATCGAACATCAATGACAACAATTAACTCACCTTACCCATCTCCTCTCTCTCTCTCTCTCTCTCTCTCCCCTCTCTCTCGATTGATTTCCTCTTCTCATTGCCTTTGTTTCGATCTTTTCATCGAAATATGAATTAAGGAGGCAATTCTATGTTGGGTTTAGGATAAATATGAATGTGAATCTCGAGGCAAATCTAATGGTTGTCCTTTTAACTTTATATTTTGATATTCCTCATAATATGTGCTGCATATCTGGAGGTTGATCTTTATTACTGTGAACCAACCCATCACGACTTATATGAGATCAAATAACTTTTCTTGAGACTCGTAAACACGAATCTCGAGGACGATCCAAATGCATGAAATAAAGTCATATTCCTTAATGTGACACCAAATTTCGACACATACCTACACATGTGCATTGATTATCATTGAGATGTGGTTGCATGTATCTCGAAGCATGGACAATCCCTTTAACATCATATACTCAACTCATTCCCTACCTCGATGCTCACACTACATGTATCTCGAGGTAAATCCAATGTATACTTTTATTTGAATGAAACTATAGGATTGATTTATATATATTTATATATAAACTATATTATATATATATAAATATATACACCAATGTATTTTTGCGGCTATAAATTCGCCATGCACACCAACGACTATTCTCGAGCGTGCACACTATTGTATATCCCACGCATGTCACTCTCGACCCCGCGTATCACTAGACGTCCATGATTATCTCTTATTCTTAAGATCATATTAAATTCCAAAAAATACCCCAATTTGTTCAAAATTAAGAAATATTCTAAACGCACTCCGAAACTTGTGTACACTATGTATGCACTTCAACTTGACCCTAATTCGCGCTGAATATAGTATAATACATCAAATAGGCACGCGACACACAAAAAAATATTTAGACTTATGATTTTTGTTCCTATTACATGGGACCCATCACGGATACTTAAATTCCAAATTGAATCTAAAAAATACTTAATCAACATCCTAATAGAGTTTATGAAATTCTTGGATGTCACATTAACAATTTTTGTTGTAGTCGTTTTCAAGGTTTTCTATTGTTTTATGGTTATAGTTCACTATCATTGATTTTTTGTAGACTCTATGGTTCCACTTGACTCGGAGGTTGATCGGACATATAGAAAAGGACCATAAATAATAGATGGAAAGGAAGGCCACGAGAGATTATGAAAGAAAATGGGAGAGGCAGAGTTTTCCAGTTGCGAAGCATTCTAGAGAACATCTAGCAAGACCAAAGATAGGAATGCGAACTTATATTTAGAGGGGCAAAACAACATCTGGGGAGGCTCATTTCCTCTATGTATTAAATATCCAGTTGCCATTGGACAGTTTGAGTTGAAGTTAGGATTGATTCATACGCCACTTGATTTCTATGAGAAGTAAAATGTGGTTCCTCAAAAGTTCCTCACAAAGTTTGAAATGGTTGTGGTAGGGATAAAGCATTCCACTGTTGATGTTTATATGGTGATGTTGAAGAATTTTCTATTCTGTATGAAAGATGCTACACAAGATTGGTTATTCCATATGACAGCAAGGTTTATCAGAACTTGGAATAAGCTACATCAAAAGTTTCATGATAATTAGATGCCAAAAAGACAAATTAGTTAGTTGAAAAGACATATCTCCCACATTATGATGAGAGATGAAGAGTCTTTATCAAAATCTTGGGATAAGTTCAAGAGGTTGTGTCATGCATGCCCTCCATATGGTCTCAATGAGAAGTATTTATTAGAGAGTTATTATTATGGGATCACGTACAATGAAAAGAGGCTACTAGACACGATTTTTAATAGGAGACTCCCTAATATCACGCCTACAAAGACAAGGAGACACATTAAGTAGATAGCTAATAAGCAAAATAATATGGTCGTTCTATAGACAAGGAGTGAAAACTGGAAAGTGAAGTTTTAGAGCTGAAATCAATGATGAAGAAATTTTTTGTAGTGAAAGGAAATGCTTAGGTTTGTGGGAACTACTCTGAGATAGGGTACTACAAATATGAATGTCCTCGACTTTTTGAGGATACCAAGCAAGTAAATGCGCCATGAAAATCTTTAGGACCTCCTTAGGGGTATTGACAACAACTTGACTATAATAATAGGAGAGAAATAAACAATTATTCTAGTTACAGTTAAGGACCCAAAAACCCTAACTACATGAATTATCATGAAACTTTTGATGAAGCAAATGATTGTGGCTCAACAATAATATCAAGCCAAGACAGATTTATCGATAAAGGATTTGCATGCCATATTATCAAACATGTTTACTTAGATAGGACAAGTCAAAATTAAGGCAAACTGCTATTAAAGAAAATGCCAAATCTGAATGCACATATGAATGTTGTTTTGCATGTCAATATGATCTTATTAGTTGACACCAACATGGAATTCAAATCCAAACTTGCTAGAGCTAAGAGAAAGGCACAGTTAGCTGAGGAAAAAGCTGAGAAGAATCATCCAAGTAAAGACTAAGTGTTGAACATCATTATCGCAGAGACTCTATCCTTCTGGAATTATGAGTAGAGTTGGGTACCACTTGTAGACAATAGACAAAAAAGAGGCTGAGGAATCGACTGAGGCCAAGGAAAGTGAATCATTAAAGCTGGAAGATGAACCCATTTGTGAACCGATTGAGAAAGTTAGCAAAACAGAGGGAAAGGATAAGGAAATTGATGAAGGTTACTCTGATGCACCTAAGATATATGAGGATCTAGGTGTTTTCAGCTTTACATGCATGATAGGAAGCGGTCGGGTATAAAATGCCATGTTTGATCTACGAGTGTCATTTATATCATTTCATCATCAATTTACTCTTCTACCCATGATCATAAATTGTGAATCTAACATTCTTTTTCAATGGTTCAATTTCATTAGAGTGTCATGGTAAATTTATTTCATTCCCTATTCTTGGTTACAAAACTTACCTACTAACATATCCACTATATGTGTAATATCTTCCTCTAATGATGATTTGTAGGATGTTGAGAACGGCCTTTTACAAGGCTTGAAGGAGATGTATGGCAGAGACATGAAGAGAAAAAAAAAAAAAAAAAAAGATGAAAAGAAATAAAGGATACCCATGGGCTTGGGTGTTATATGAAGTGAATGACCCATAAGTTATATATACGATGCGCTATAAGTCAAACATTCTGGAAAGCATTAGGATAACTTGCAGGATAGGGAAATAGGACATGAGAGTAAGATCAACCATCATTGACATTAGAGCTTCAGAGAATGTTATATGGAGACTGTTACTACTTAAGAATAGCCTTGAAATCAATTACCAATAGGACCCCAACTAAGTTTGCACTACTTGCAAATGGTACAAAGTCTAAAGTAATAGGAATTAGGAAGAAAGTGCGCATTATATTTGCAGAATTAGTGTTCTTGATTGACTTTTCCATCATACACGGTGGTTTTAATTGAGCTGGAACCATGATCCTTGGAATGGCATTTTTTTCACATCAAAGGCAGCCATTGGGGTTGATAAGTCGATATTTAAAGATATTTAGTAGTTTATTTTAATATATTTAAATATGCAAAGTATCTAAAAAATATATTTAATTATATTTTTTGGTCTTTTTAGGTGAAACAGAGTGTACGGTTGAATTCGTGGAGGAAAAATACTCAAAATAGATTATTTACAAGCAGTGATCGGATGCCGAACAATTTGCCTCGAATTACGCATTTTGCGGTGGGTAGAATAGGAGACAACCTATTTCAACCAATTAGGAGCTGCCACGTCGGCGTTCAACCAATCAAGCGATGCCACGTCAGCGGTTTTCACATCAGCAGCCGACAAGTGGCGCTCGCACTTCACGTAAGCATTTCATCGCAGCTGGCTCCACCAATCATAGGCCGCCACGTAGCAGCAACAAGTCAGCTCCACCAATCAGTAGTCACCGTTTCAGCATCACACAGGCCACGTCACAACGCTTATCTTCTCCTCGCTTCAGCTGCTCTTCGATCGGCCTCGAGATATGCGGCCGCACAGACTCCCAGAATCTCAAACCGAATCGTGCGATTTCTCTCCGCTTCTTGGACGCCACGTGGGTCGCAAATGTCACGCCATCCCGTCATTGCAGCTCTCTCCTCCAATTAAGCGGCGACATGTGGCGCGCAATCAACCAGTATTAACGTGCCAGCGCGTCATCACAAGCTGTTTCGGCCAATCAGAAAGCGCCACGTCAGCGGAGACAGTAGAAACGGATCAATGGCGCTGCGACACGTGGCAGGCGCCTATTTTCAAGCCAGAAATAGTCATACGATGCTCCTCGGCGCACGAGTCACTTCCCCAACCCCTAAAATTAGTTTCTCTTACCTCCCGAGACCAGTTTTTAGTAGTTTTATATATTATGAACTTAGGCTTTATTAGATAAAAGATCACCGACTCTTATTTTTTAGTATCAACTTTTTTTACGACGATGATCGGCTAATCAACTATTTGCCTAGGTCGAAGGGAAAGCAAGTCGGGATTATGGATTCATGACATATTATGTGAGATCTTTATTTTATTATTTAATTTAATTTTTTCTATTTCATTGTTGTTGATTTTAATGATTATGATTTAGATCTAGGGTATGTAAGTGGCCAATGCATGATTTTAGGTGGACAATCTATAATTATTTGGACTATTAGTATCCGTGTAATTGTACTTTTGGACCAATAAAGTAACAAACACTCACCCGTTTTCCGTCAAACCCTTTCGGTTCTTGAGTGTGCAATAATTGAATCTAGGTTAAATCGGGTGCGGATGCGATCCGGTTATTTAGGATTAGTGTTCCCACAGATCTATATTTCTGCGGTTAGTGTGTTAAACCCGATTGGCGAATGTCTAGGGTTATACATTAATTAGGGAAGTAGTTAGTGGCCGACGTCCTGGCTATTGAAATTAGAGGAACGAGGAATTTCTTACGGATGTCGATTTTCTATAGCTAATCTAGGAGAATATAAATTAATAACTTTTTAAGAAAGATTGAAGACCATGATTGTCATTGAATCTTGATCCTGATTTGTTGAACTGTAGACTTAGGTTTTACTTAGGTATTAATTAATTGATTTGAAAATTAGTTTTGTTATTTTATTTATTTAGTTTAGTTAGATTAGTTAGTTGAATTAATTTATTTTAAAACTCCCGATTTCCTTTTTTATTATTTTTAACCTAAGAAAGACTAACAATCTCTGTGGGATCGACCTTTTGCCACTATTCTACAAAATAGTTGATTTAGGAACTTTACTTTATTGACACGTTCGGCGCGCGTCAATTTTTTGGCTCCGTTGCCGGGAATTGGTATTTTTTCTTTCTTTGGTTTTTTTATTTTTATTTTTATTTTGCCTATCTAGTCCCTTGCTCTTAACATGTATGTAGGTAACATCGCGATGGACTCCTCCTACCCTCATAATTATGGTCGATTCGAAGACTCACATTATTATAATATGAATGGGGTAAGTATGTCACATAATGGATATCAATTTTTTAACATGAATTCTTTTGTGCAACAGGTTGAGGTTTGCGAAATTTGTGGAGATTATTCTCATTCCGCACATAATTGTCCTTATTATCCACAGTATGAGAATTATCGCTATTCTAGCTATGCATCGCCACAACTCGACTTCTATGGGCTCATGTCAAACCTACAGATTCCTCAACATGAAGGAAATCAACAGTTTCATCGACGCACTTCCTCGGAAGATACGATGAAGCAATCGATAGATAATTACCAACAGTTTCGACAACGTTTTGATGAGACCCGACAAATTGATTTTAAGATTCTAGATTTGAAGGAATTGGACACTAAATTAATGCAATATAATGTCAGGTTTCTGATTATGACTGATGAGGAAGAGTTGTGTAGTACATAACCAATTTTTAACCCAAAGGAGGATGTGAGTGTTGATACGTTGATAAATTTTTGAGGTGAATGAGGTTACACACGTAGAAGACTATTTGAGAGAAACATCAGAAGAATGTGAAGTCTCTCCAATTGAGCCAGAGATTTTCATTGCACTAAATGAGGGGGAAAATGAGATGAAAATTAATGTCAATTCAGAAAAGCCGGAGAAGCCGCAGATAGTGAGCGAGGAAGACCAACCTCTAGTGTTGGTGCACCCACCCACCCACCTTCCCAAGCACATTTGGTACACCTTATAAGGGTATGTAAGTAAAGGAGCATTCACATATCTTCTACACTGTCGACACCTTTGTGTTGGACGATTTTGATGCGACAGATTCTTTTGTGTTGGAAGTCCCGAATGAACTCCTTAATCTGAAACAGGGCGTGTATGCTTCCATTCCCAAATACGTAGATGCGTCATTTGTTGTTGACATCTCTAAAGGAGAGGGCATCACGTGATCAATCACGTCAAGTCTACCCAAAGTCTTAAAAGAAAAGTGGCTCGTTAGGAGGCAGCCCAGCTTTATTTTTATTTTATATTATTTTTTGCTTGCATTTATTGTAGTTTTCATTTTTATTTATATTTAATAACACTCTAATTTTCTCTCTTTATTTTCACATGTGATATGTTACATTTGACGTTCATTGGAGGATTAGAGTACCGCGTTTTGTAGGTTTGACTTTGGATTACGTTTTTAGCATAATTTGAGCATTTCTTTTAAGGAACTAACATGTTTATAGGATTTTAGGTGTTTTGAGACTTGGCTGGGACATATCCAACTTAAGTCGCCGCATTAGTGGCGAGTTTTTGAGTAAACCCCAAACCCTAAACTTCATTCCATCATCTTGTTGATTTCACCCTTAGTTTACAGACTTTAGGCTCGCAAGATTTGATTGGAATATTTTCAGTTAACTCCTATATTTACTAGCTCTTGCTCTTGTTATGGTTGTTCTTTCATAGTTTCCTTAGTTACCTACACATGAGAGATTTTGTGCGTTCACTAGTTTTTAGAGACTTTTTGTTATGCATGCATTTATATCGTTTCTTATCCATGTTCTTCTTCACCACTGTTTTTTTCCTTTTGTTATATGGATGTCTTGACTTATTTTGAACCTTGAGGATAAGTTTCGGAATAAGTTTGGGGGTGTTTTAGGGATTGTGGATTGTTTTGGATGAATTCTTTTGCGAAAGACCGCATGTGAGATTGCTTATTTTATTTTATTTTTTATGTGGTTATATACGGATATTGGATGGTAATGGTGGTGTTTTATATCATTTCTTTCATTTTTTTTCCATTTCTTTCATTTTTTTTCCATTTCTTTCATTTTTTTTCCATTCGTATTCCTTTCTCATTTCATAAGGATTTTAACTTTCATGCATATATGTATTTAGAATATATATATATATATATATATTATAAAGTCACCCGAAACTTTGTTCATGCCTTTGGTTGTGGATGAGTAATTTATAGTTGCATTTTTTCTTTTGAAAATTAGGGAAGATTAGGAAAAACACTCAATCAAGTTCGTAGCTCAGCATTTTTATCATTTCATGATTAAGGACTTAGTTGATGGTTGGACTTTGTGCTAGATAATGAAAATGAGTAGACGGTCAAATATGTACAAGTGATATTATTTTAATCCACATTGGGGGATTTGCTTAATCATAGTGAAAGTGAGAAATGTTGGGGCATGTGCCCTAGGTCAATCTATTAACTGTCTTTATGAATACTTTTAGTTAATAAAATAGAGGATTTCATTTGTTGTTTATTATAATTAATTTGCATGTTTACATTATAATAAGATCCATGGGAATTTACAGAAATATCATAAATGTCCATAGTCGATCATTATACTGGGAACTATAATGAATTAAGACTAGTGTGAGTCTTGATTGATGATCATATGATGATTATACGTATAGGGATACGAATCAAGATCACGAGTACTTGTTAGGGAACAAAGTACTGGATCGACCCGCTATGAGGACATCACATGGATTAAGTCATAGTTGTTTCTCATGATAGGTATATTTTTCAGTCCTCAGACTTGAGATTACCAGAGACTTCAACATTAGGAATATAGTGACTTGACACAATCAAACGTTGTCTTTAACCGGACGATTATAAAGGTTGTGATTGGTTACTGTGTGAGCAATGCGATGAAGTTGTGTAATCTAGATAGAATTTGTCCCTTTCATATAAAAAGAGATATCAAGTGGATCCCTCGATGTGTTAGACTGTTAAATGGCCTAGTCTAAGTGAATTGATATTGATCAATGTCACTTGGATGTTTTCAGTCTACCTAGAGATCGAGACTAGTACGATTGAACATGTTGGATGACAATTCCATGCCTTATGATTGATCGAAAGGATATCCCGTGACAAAAGGATGTTATATACACTATTAATTAGGTTGTATCGATTTGATATTCGTACAAATTGGGTAGTCATAATGTCTTGCTAGAGGTCGCTTATGACTTGTATACCAAAATGTGTTTTGGTACACCGCCAACGTTGTATGAGCCTATTGGGTCGCACACTAAGAATGGTTTTGCGAGATTTTAAGATGGTTCAGAAAAATGAATTTTATATGATAAAATTCATGACGGAAGCGTCCTTGTGGTGTATTACACTTATACTTCTTTAAGTAGGGGTATATGTGTAATTTACTTAACCGTCTATATACAAGGGTTGTATAAATAAACGCTTTAAGTTAGAACACACGTACGAAAGATCAAAAGGCCGAAACTCTATTTTTGGTTTAGAAACGACTTAGGGTTTTTGGTATTCTCTGGATCGTTTTGGAGAGAAACAAAAGGTTTGGTATTCTCTCGAAGCTAGCACTTCGAATCTCGGCCGCCGTTCGTGTGTGGACTATCGGTAGAGGCGTTCGTCGTTGCGGCGCCTTAGAGATCGATCAACCTTCAGAAAGGTATATTGCGACTGAGGTATGATTAAGTTTTTCATGGTTTAAACATTTTTAATGGAATTAGATTTCGGATCCTGTTGGGTTTTTTGTCAAAATTGTTTTGTAATCTCCGCCACATATGAACCCCAAAACCCAACAGTGCTATCAAAGCCATCGCGTTCGATTCCATTAAATTTATTGCATGTTTTCTTCTGATATATACATGATCTATGATTGAAAGCATGTTAATAGTTGATGTATATGTGATATACATAAGTTTTCTGTGAGATTTATTATCATGTTTTGTGTATATGATACATATATTCGTGATTTAATTGAAATTTGTTTCGTACATGCTATTAACCATGTTAGGTTAATTTGAATAATTTTAATGAATTGAGTTTCGTGTTCTATGATCCATGACACCATTAGGTTCGATTGGGATAGTAGTTCGTGATTCAATTACATGTTTGTGATTATTTGGATGAGGACCGAAATTGCAAATAATTAATTTTCGAAATTATTTATTTATAAATAATTAATTTTTGAAATTATTTATTTATAAATAAATAATTTTCGAAATTATTTATTTATCTTGTTATATATATTTTTTATGAAGTTTCTATTTGATAAAGATAGATAACAAATTAGAATATGAAATAAATATCAAGAATCTTGTTATTGGTGATATACTAGGATTCAAATATCTTAAATCCAAAATAAATAATTAATTTTCAAAATTATTTATTTATCTTGTTATATCTATTTTGTTATGAAGTTTCTATTTGATAAAGATAGATAACAAATTAGAATAAGAGATAAATATCAAGAATCTTGATATTGGTGATATACTAGGATTCAAATATCTTAAATCCAAAATAAAAAATTAATTTTCAAAATTAATTATTTATCTTGTTATATCTATTTTGTTATGAAGTTTTTATTTGATAAAGATAGATAACAAATTAGATTAGGAGATATAAGCAAAATCGGTTTCGTTATCCCTATTAGATAGGAGATAAATATCAAGAATCTTGTTATTGGTGATATACTACGATACAAATATCTTAAATCCTAATTGGATCAGGATAAGATGATTAGTTAGATGTGGGCCCGGGTTAATTAAAATGTTTTAATTGACTTAATTTTGAATAAATTAAGGGGTTAATTTATGATAATAAAATCAGCGAAAATTATGATTTCCTATAGCGAATTTTAATTTTTCGGAATTGAGATTCTTCTTCTAAAAAAAAAAAAAAAAAAAAAAACGGGGCTCACCTTCATCTGCATGTCTACCGCCATTGACCGAACAATGGGGACCGCCGTCTAACTAATCCTAGCGTACGAAAATTCTTTTGTTAGTGAAAAGTATAAAAAAAAAATTCCAAATTGTTTAGTGATTGAACAAATCAATAAAATATATGATATTTCATTGTTTACACAAAATCGCTAAAACTGAATAAAATCCCTCTATTAAATTTTAAGTCTCGTGCCGTCCATTTTAAACACTTGTCAAGGCCTCGATCACACTAATATAGTTTCAGCCATAGCTGGGTGTATTATGTTATCTTGGTGAGACAAGTTGGGTAAGAGTTACCTTAATGTTTAAAATGGTTCGACTTAATAAAGCCATCAAAATAGTTTTGAGCTTTAGGCAAATGATGAGATAAAAACATGCTAAGACATAAGATGTCTCATATCTCATAAACGGATCTAAAAATTACATAAGATGTAATTGGTAACTGTTACCTACCTAAATAATCTAGTTCTATGTTTCATGCCATAGATGTCATAGAATTATGTGTAATATGGATTTTAGTCCCCTAAATAAACAGTATGTTTTAGGAGGGTTGTTAATTTAGTGGGAGTCTATTCCTCTATACTAAAATAAACTTCGCATAATTTTTATTGTAGATCAATGACCTCTTCAAGTAACAATAATCCCCTGTCACTGCGATCCATTCTTGAGAAGGATAAGCTATCTGGGACTAACTTTCTTGACTGGTTCAGAAACTTGAAAATTGTTCTTAAGCATGAACGCAAGTTGTATGTCTTGGATGCTCCAATCCCTGAGGACCCACCGCCAATGCTACGAAAGTGTGAAGGATGCGCATAATAAGCATGTCAACGATTCTACCGATGTTGCATGTATTATCTTGGCAACTATGGTTCCCGAACTTCGAAGGACATGGAACTAATGAAAGCCTACGACATGGCTATAACGCTGAAGGAAATGTTCCAACAAAGAAGCTAGGCAAGAAAGGTTCAAGACAAGTCAAGAACCTACATTCTTGCAAGATGATTGAGGGTGCGTCGTTAGTCCTCATGTTTTGAAGATGAAGGGTTATGTTGACCACTTGATAGACTAGGATTTTCCATAAGCCAAGAGTTGGCAAGCGATTTGATTCGAATTCATTACCGAGAGAGTTACTCACAATTCGTGATAAACTACAATATGAATAATATGGAGAAATCAATTTCAGAGTTGCATTTGATGCTCAAAACTGCTGAACAAAATATCAAGAAACCCTCTAGTAATGTGTTGATAGTCCAAAAGGGAAAGGGAATGAAAAAGAAAGGCAAAGGCAAGGCTAGAGTAGCCAAGGCTGTTGATGCATCTGTCGCAAAGCCTATGGAACAAGTCAAGCCCCAGCCTGTTCCTGCTTCAAAACACCCAAAAGAAAAGGAAAGAAATTGTCATTTATGTAATCAAACCTATCTCTGGCATTATCATCTCGGGCACATAAACGAGAAACGCATAACGAAGCTCCATAAAGATGGGCTTCTAGATTCATTTGATTTAGAAACATATGAAACGTGCGTATCTTTTTACTAGGCAAGATGACTAAAAGTCCATTTACTGGACACAGTGAAAGGGCAAATAATTTATTGGGTCTAATACATACTGATGTATGCGGTCCTATAAACACAATGGCTAGAGGAGGTTATCGATACTTCATTACATTTACTGATGATTTCAGCATATATGTTTATGTATATCTTATGAAACATAAAGCTGAATCATTTGAGATGTTTCGAACGTTTCAAAATGAAGTGCAGAATCAACTTGGTAAAACTATCAAAACACTTCGATCCGATCGAGGTGGTGAATATTTAAGCCAAGAACTTGATGATCATCTTAGAAATTGTGGGATTGTCTCCCAATTGACTCCACCAACAACTCCACAATGGAATGGAGTTTCGAAAGGAGAAATCGAACCTTATTAGATATGGTTCGATCTATGATGAGTCATGCAGATCTTCCATTATCATTTTGGGGTTATGCATTACAAACTGCAACTTTCACTCTAAATCGAGTTCCTTCTAAAGCAGTCGATAAAACACCATATGAGATATGGTACGGGAAGAGACCTAGTTTGTCTTTTCTTAAGATTTGGGGTTGTGAGGCTTACGTAAAGCGAGAAGTCTCAGAAAAACTAGCACTTAAATCTGATAAGTGTTTATTTGTGGGATATCCTAAGGAAACAAAAGGATATTACTTTTATAATCCCGCTGAGAATAAAGTGTTTGTTGCTTGGTATGGTGCCTTTATGGAAAAACGATTTATTTCAAAAGACACTAGTGGGAGAGAAATAAATCTTGAAGAAGTTCAAGAATCAGAGATAAACACTGAACCGCTACTTGAAGTTTAACAACGTTCTGAACTAGTTGAACCTCCGCAAGTGACACAAGGCCCACGTAAATCTAGTAGGGTAAGACATGAGCCAGAGAGATTCGGATTTCTCATTACTGATAGTCGTGATGTGTTGCTTATGGATCAAAATGAGCCCACCACTTATCAAGAGGCTATGTCTGGGCCAGACTCAGATAAATGGCTAAGTACCATGAATTCCGAGATGCAATCCATGTATGATAACCAAGTTTGGAACTTGGTTGATTTACCTGAAGGTGGTAAGACCATTGGATGTAAATGGGTTTTCAAGAAGAAAACTGACATGGATGGCAATGTGCATACTTTTAAAGCAAGACTTGTAGCAAAAGGTTTCAGGCAGACTCAAGATGTTGATTATGATGAAACTTTTTCGCCAGTAGCCATGCTTAAATCCATAAGAATTTTAATTGCCATTGCTGCATATTATGACTATAAGATATGGCAAATGGATGTAAAAATAACATTTCTTAATGGAAAGCTGCTTGAGGACGTGTATATGACACAACCTGAAGGTTTGTACATCCTGAGAATTCTAGGAAGGTATGCAAGCTTCAAAGATCCATTTATGGATTAAAGCAAGCTTATCGGAGTTGGAATCTTCGTTTTGATTAAGCAATCAAGGATTTTGATTTTATTAAGAACGAAGATGAGCCTTGTGTATACAAGAAGGTCAGTGAGAGTGTAGTTGTTTTTCTGGTACTGTATGTTGATGATATATTGCTCATTGGAAATGACATCCCAACATTGCAGAGTGTCAAGTCTTGGTTAGGGAAGTGTTTCTTAACGAAAGACTTAGGAGATGCAGCCAATATCCTAGGGATAAGGATCTATAGGGATAGATCTAAGAGGCTAATCGGTCTAAGTCAGAGTGCTTAAATAGACAGGGTGCTGAATAGGTTCAGTTTGCAAGACTCTAAAAGAGGATTGTTGCCAATGTCTCATGGCATAAGTCTCAGCAAGAATCAATGTCCTAGAAAAAATAATGAGCGAGATCGTATGAATAAGATTCCATATGCATCAGCTATTGGATCTATCATGTATGCCATGCTATGTACTCGACCTGATGTATCATATGCTTTGAGCACTACAAGCAGATATCAGTCAGATCCTGGTGAGAGTCACTTGATAGCAGTAAAGAACATCCTTAAGTACTTAAGAAGGACTAAGGAAGTGTTCTTGGTCTATGGAGGTTTTGAAAATGATCTAGTTGTAAATGGTTACACAGATGCAAGTTTTCAAACTGATATAGATGATTTTAGATCGCACTCTGGATATGTGTTTACTTTGAATGGCACAAAGTTCGAAGCAAGAGAGCGTGGCAGATTCTACAATGAAGTTTGAGTATATTGCGGCGTCCGATGCAAAGAAAGGAGGCGATTTGGATTAAAAAGTTCATTTCGAACTAGGTGTGGTTCCAAGTATTGCTAACCCTGTTTGTTTGTATTGTGACAATAACGGGGCAATAGCACAGGCCAAGGAACCTAAATCACACCACAGATCCAAACATATACTCAGGCGTTTTCATCTCATTAGAGAAATCATTGAGAGAGGAGACGTAAAGATTTTCAGAGTACCAACTGAAGACAACGTTGCGGATCCGTTGACAAAAGCTCTTCCACAAGCAAAACATGATGGTCATGTTAGAACATTAGGCATTAGATGCATGTATGATTGGCCTTAGTGCAAGTGGGAGATGTTGGGGCATGTGCCCTAGGTCAATCTATTAACTGTCTTTATGAATACTTTTAGTTAATAAAATAGAGGATTTCATTTGTTGTTTATTATAATTAATTTGCATGTTTACATTATAATAAGATCCATGGATATTTACAAAAATATCATAAATGTCCATAGTCGATCATTATACTGGGACCTATAATGAATTAAGACTAGTGTGAGTCTTGATTGATGATCATATGATGATTATACGTATATGGATACGAATCAAGATCACGAGTACTTGTTAGGGAACAAAGTACTGGATCGACCCGCTATGAGGACATCACATGGATTAAGTCATAGTTGTTTCTCATGATAGGTATATTTTTCAATCCTCTGACTTGAGATTACCAGAGACTTCAACATTAGGAATACAGTGATTTGACACAATCAAACGTTGTCTTTAACCAGACGATTATAAAGGTTGTGATTGGTTACAGTGTGAGCAATGTGATGAAGTTGTGTAATCGAGATAGAATTTGTCCCTTTCATATAAAGAGAGATATCCAGTGGATCCCTCGATGTGTTAGACTGTTAAATGGCCTAGTCTAAGTGAATTGATATTGATCAATGTCACTTGGATGTTTTCGGTCTACCTAGAGATCGAGACTAGTACGATTGAACATGTTGGATGACAATTTCATACCTTACGTTTGATCAAAAGGATATCGTGTGACAAAAGGATGTTATATACACTATTAATTTTGTCGTATCGATTTGATATTCGTACAACTTTGGTAGTCATAATGTCTTGCTAGAGGCCGCTTATGACTTGTATATCAAAATGTGTTTTGGTACACTGCCAACGTTATATGAGCCTATTGGGTCGCACACTAAGAATGGTTTTGCGAGATTTTAAGATGGTTCAAAAAAATGAATTTTATATGATAAAATTCATGACGAAAACGTCCTTGTGGTGTATTACACTTATACTTCTTTAAGTAGGGGTATATGTGTAATTTACTTAACCGTATATATACAAGGGTTGTATAAATAGACGCTTTAAGATAGAACCCACGTACGAAAGATCAAAAGGCCGAAACTCTATTTTCGTTTTAGAAATGACTTAGGGTTTTTGGTATGTTGTAGATCGTTTTGGAGAGAAACAAAAGGTTTGGTATTCTCTCGAAGCTAGCACTTCGAATCTCGGCTGCCGTTCGTGTGTGGACTACTGGTAGAGGGCGTTCGTCGTTGGCAGCGCCTTAGAGATCGATCAACCTTCAGAAAGGTATATTGTGTCTGAGGTATGATTAAGTTTTTCATGGTTTAAACGTTTTTAATGGAATTAGATTCGGATCCTGTTGGGGTTTTTGTCAAAATTGTTTTGTAATCTCCGCTACGTATGAACCCCAAAACCCAATAAGAAACACTAATAGGAGTTTTTCTAAAAAAAATAGAGAATCCCAAAGGTTTCCACAGGAAATGGAGCAGGAAATCTTGTGGTGGAAAAAGTGAGCAAATCGGTCCACAGGAAATGGAGTAGGGATCGTATTAATTGAAAAAAAAAATGTGAAAAGAAAATATAAACAAGATGAATAAAGGTGGAAGTTGTAAAACTCCTCAAATAAAAGATTTAGTTCGAGTGCTTTCACTAGATTAAGTGAAATTTAAAATTGCGTGCTTTAATGTATAGACCAAGAAAACTCGTGAGTAGTTGATGGCCTTTGTCTTGACCGGATTCTTTGTCTTTAAAGTGTGATCTTAATTGTGTTTGGGTTGCGAGTCTTGACATATCATAACTCTGAAAAAATTTTAGTTACTTATTAATTTGGTAGCTATGTAAACCAAAGGAACTCCATGAATTTGGGTATGGGTATAGGATTAGTTGAGTTTAGTTTAGTTTAATTTGTGTTGTCATTTACACCTTTGCTCGAGACGTGCAAAGTCTTAAGTTTGAGGGTATTTATAAGTCGGTATTTATAGATATTTAGTAGTTTATTTTAATATATTTAAATATGCAAAGAATCTAAAATATATATTTAATTCTATTTTTGGTCTTTTTTAGGTGAAACAGAGTGCGTAGTTGAATTCGTGGCGAAAAAATACTCGAAATAGAATATTTACATGCAGTGATCAAATGCCAAACAGTTTGCCTCGAATTACGCATTGCGCGGTGGGTAAAATATGAGACAACATATTTCAACCAAATAGACGATGCCACGTCAGCGGTTTTCACATCAGCAGTTGACACATGGCGCTCGCACGTCACGCAAGCATTTCATCGCAGCTGGCTCCACCGATCACAGGCCGCCACGTAGCAGCAACAAGTCAGCTCCACCAATCAGCAGTCGCCGCGTTAGCATCACACAGGCCACGTCACACCACGATCTTCTCCTCGCTTCAGCTGCTCTTCGATCTGCCTCGGGATATGCGTTGCTCTTAGAATTTCAGACTGAATCACATGATTTATCTTTGCTTCTTGGATGTCGCGTGGCTCACACATGTCACGCCAGCACGTCATCGCAACTCTCTCCTCCAATCAAACAGCGACATGTGGTGTGCAATCACCCATATCAACGCGCCATCGCATCATCACAAGCTATCTCGGCCAATTAAAAAGTGCCACGTCATCAGCGAAGCAGGAATGGACCAATGGTGTTGCGACACGTGGCGGACACCTATTTTCAAGCCAAAAACAACCTACGATTCTCCTCGGTGCACAAGTCACCTCCCTAATCCTTAAAATTAGTTTCTCTCACCTCCGGAGACCAATTTTTAGTAGTTTTATATATTAGGAACTTAGGTTTTATTAGATAAGAGAACGACGCTTCTTGTTTTTTAGTAATGACTTTTTTCGAGACGATGATCCGCTAATCAATCTTTGCCTAGGTCGAAGGGAAAGTAAGTCGAGATTATGGATTCATGACATATTATGTGAGATTTTTTATTTTATTATTTAATTTAATTTAATTTCTCCTATTTCATTGTTGTTGATTTTAATGATTATGATTTAGGTCTAGGGTATGTATGTGGCCAGTGCATGCTTTTAGGTGGACAATCTATAGTTATTTGGACTATTAGTATCGGTGTAATTGTGCTTTTGGACCAATAAAGTGACAAACACTCACCCGTTTACCGTCAAACCCTTTCGGTTCTTGAGTGTACAACAATTGAATCTAGGTTAAATAAGGAGTGGACGCGATCCGATTATTTAGGATTGGTGTTCCCACATATCCATATTAATGCGGTTAGTGTGTTAAACTCGATTGGCGGATGTCTAGGGTTATACATTAATTAGGGAAGTAGTTAGATGCGGACGTCCTGGCTATCGAAATTAGGGGAACGAGGAGTTTCTGGCGGACGTCGATTTTCTATAGCTAATCTAGGAGAATATAAATTAATAACTTTTTGGGAAAGATTGAAGACCATAATTGTCGTTGAATCTTGATCCTGATTTGTGGAACTGTAGACTTAGGTGTTACTTAAGTATTAATTAATTGAGTTGAAAATTAGTTTAGTTATTTTATTTATTTAGTTTATTTAGATTAGTTAGTTGAATTAATTTATTTTAAAACCCCTGATTTTCCTTTTTTGTTGTTTTTAACCTAAGAAAGACTACCAATCTCTGTGGGATAGACCCTTTTTCACTATTCAATAAAATAGTTGGTTTAGCAACTTTACTTTATTGATGCGTTCGGCGCGTGTCAGACGTGTATAGATAAGTGACAATGCTTAGGATAGATGAAGAGGAAGTTTTATATACTCATAGTAGGCTTTGTATGAAGGAAGGGAGGATTGTAAAATGACAAAAGAAATGAAAAAAAAAAAAACAAATCAAGTCAGTAAGAAATGACCAATTGAGGTGATCAATTCGGACACTAATTAGTCCAACAATAGTGGTAACTTTAAGCCATTGATGTTAAATACCAACGCTCTGTGGGAGGTGGCCCCTATTTTTAAGAGTTTCCTTTGTTTCATTTTAATAATTGTTTAGTTTTGAATGCAGTTGCATAGAGTTTTAATAAAGTTATTTATTTTCCTAATTTTTTGCAAAATTTAGTGATTGTGGGGACTGTGGAATGAATATTTGAAGCACCAAGTTCAAAAATCTTTCGGGTGATGTTTTTCAAGTTAAGTGCAATTAAATTTGATGCATTTTCATGGTGGCCTACACAACACATACTAGAAAATACTTGTAGAATTTTCTTAATTCTTAATGTGGCGATCCCTAGCACTGTGAGAATACATGTAAGGTGTTGGGCAATGCCAATGGGATATTCTAGATGTAAAGTATTATAAAATTCAAGTGTTTTGATTCCTAATGATTTTAGTAAATTGTAGGGCACTGAAAATATCTGGAGGGCATTTTTATAATGTTCTAATTACGTAAGGGATTTTGTCACATCGATTCCCAGTGCCATGACTTTGACTGTACGTCACTGGATGCCTGAATTTCATTTTTAAAAAGGGTTACTAACCACCAAATCTAGCCATTTTAAGCCCCAATCAACCCCATTTTTTGTTATCCATCCAGTAGAGTGCCTATTGAGCCGAGAAAGCACATGATTAGTAAGCACCTTTGTAATGACCCGTTACCTTAAGTATGTGATTATCATTAACCTTAAATCCTTATTAACCCAAGTTAGGCTCATGGTTAAGTCTGGCATTCCTTAATTAGTATATGCATAGGTTTATGTAATGTTTAGCATTTGTACGACATTTTTTAACAAATTAATATAACTTATAATTTGAATATCAAATCATTTGAAAATTATGAATCATTAGATTGGCCTCAAGATGCATGGCGTGTCAAGATTGGTGTCACATTAGTACTCGTGTCACTTTAGGCTACAAACCATTTAATTCGCCTTGAGATAATTGTTGCGTGGATAATGACATAGAGTGAGGAGGAGGTGGCTAGTTCAATTTATAAGTAAACTAATGAAATAAGGATAATCTCAGTCCTCATTGCCTCCCTCAACCCATGTTGTCTCCACATCTTCTCCACCGCCACCATAATTCCATCACTACAATCACTATCATCCTCATCCCCATCATCGCTATCATTGTCTTTACATAAACACATGGAGAGAAAGTGAGAGAAATCGTATTTCTCATTGGAAAGCCTGGTAAGTTTATCTTTCTCATTCACTTTTTATGGAAGTTGGGACGATATTGGTGTGTGTGTTGGTCGTGGTGGTTGTGGCCATGAACCCAAGGGTGTTGGAAAGACATAGGAGGTTCATTAGAACCTTAATCAAGGGGTGGTAGTTGGTGGTTTGTATTTCGCAGCTGTTGTTATGGTTGAAGTTGTTGTTGTTATTATTGCTATTTTTGTCGAAATCATAAGATTTGGTGGTGTTGATCTCTTTGAAGGAGTTGCCAAGGGTGTATGACCCACTTATGGTCCCTCTTGTTTGTTTTGGACGTAATTTGAGGTATCCAAGGTTTCATCGGAATGGAGGTTAACCTTGACAAGTCGTTATTTGTTGAGATTTACTGTAATAATAGTGTTTTATTTGATTCTCTATATTTATGTTACTATTTTGAACAATGTGTCAATGGAAGTTTAGAGTTTGTATATTTATTGCAATTATTTAGGCGTAAACCCATTTACTTGTATCAATGGAAGTTTAGAGTTTGTATTTAATGAGAGATTGTCCTATCTATTAAGAATAGGGGGACTAGAGTGTTGGTGACCCTAACATGTATAGCCTATCTATGGAAAGTTATTTACTTTCTCATTGCTCGATTTGATAAATGATTTCCAAAATGAGTATTTCCTTGAGGATAAGGTAGCCTAACTCATCTCTAAGATATGTATTAATAAAGGAAGCCAATGTAAGAAGACTCAAGCAATAAGTCTTTTGGTGATTATAAAGGATAAGACAATAACTCTTTAATCTTTATAAGCACCTAATTGCCAATTTCCCAAAGCATGGAAAATCAGATATGTATTAATAGAAGGCCATTATTCTTTTGGTGATTTAGGATTGTTTCTATGCCAATTTCCAAAGCATGGAAAATGATTCCCCCTTAGGATGGCATATGATTAATAGTGTTTGTGGTGCTCACATTCGTGAAAAACTCTAGAACAAATGAAATAACTCTACAAGGACATAACACAATAGTCCCAATTATACGGGGATATTAGTGTTGATGTGCGTCGAAGTCCATCAATTGGAGGTACTTCTAGCTCCACTGACAAGAAAATTTATAAGTTGAATTCCTTAGTTGAATGTTTCCTGAGTAATAGCCAAGATCATGTTAAAGCTTGTGGATCCTGCTCAACTACAAGCCATGCAGCTGATGAATGTCCTACTTCGTTTGAGGAACATCCACAGGTTAATATCGTAGGTAACCAATTCCATGGGCAAATTCGAGCACCCTTTGGAGATACCTACAATCTAGAAATGGTAAGAAACAAACCTAACTTTAGTTATGGGCCTCGAAATGAGAACTACTCTTCTTTTATCTCTAAAGGACAACCATTTCCTAAGCCAGTGATTGGTCATTCCTCACTAGATAACATAATTAAAACTCTAGCAACTTAACAAAGCCAATTTGCTAGAAACATCAACCAGTTTAAGGTAAACACTAAGAAATCTCTCAGTGACATAAATGCTAGGATCTGAAACCTTGAGGTCAAAGTGGGCCAAATTTTAAAACAACTGCGAATATTTTAGGAAGTTGGGAAATTTCCTTCATAACTTACCTCAATCCAAATATGGGTACTAACTTGCCAAATTTGCAAGTGAAAGCTATTGTTTGCGATAGCGCTGCCTTAAAGAATGAGGTCTACAAAATCATACCCTATGAGAAACCAAATTAGATGACCAACTTAAACCCCAGGGAAGTCCCAACAACAACCTACTTAAATGTGTCGATTTAAGGGTAGTAAGTATCCTTTGCAAATTAGGCAAAATCGATTTGGAAAACATAATGCTTGATATGGGAGCATTAATTAATTTAATCTCCTCAAATTTTCATAATTCTATGGGGATGGTGAGTTGATTGAGATGAAGACTCGAATTCATGTTGTTGATGGTAAGGAGATCTCTTCAAAAGGAGTAGTCCAAGACTTAATGGTACATGCAAGGGATATGAGATTCCATACAGACTTTCACGTCATCGACATGATAAAGTCACATAAGTCTAGGCCATTCTCGACTTTTTGTAGTAGGCCCTTTATGCGAACATGCAATGCCAACATTGACTTAGTCAAGGCATTTGTGTCCGTTAAGCATAAAGGAAAACTAGTCAGTTTTAAAATTCCACATATCTTGAATTCTTTGACATAAAGTTTATTTGCTTGTTCCACTATTATTCTGAATAGGATGTTTTGGATACGTATTCATGGATTGAGGAATTTCAGGAGGAAATAGAGCCAGAAATAGCCCCAGAAGAAGAGCCTTTACAATGAAGCGCACAGATGAGTACCAGGCCTCTAAAGAACTTGCAACTTGTCGAATGAAGAACTAAATGCGTAAGGATGGACGATGGCAAGGAGAAAAGAATTGTACCCCTTGACATATTGCATTCCCTATTCCAATCTGATAAGTACCCTATGAAGATCATGCTCCGATGCAATTGTAAATACAAGAGGTTCCGCAAGGTGCTATGTGACACATGTGCTATAGTGAGTGTAATGTCATCAAGAATTTTCAAACTGTGTACATTATATATCATTGGTGATTCCTGGACCAATGTGAGATATCCTAATGGGATGGCGGAGAAAGCCGAATGGATCACTGAGAATGTATTTTTTCGCATTAGAGACTTCTTGTTCGTCACAGATTTTATGTGGTAAATGGAAGTCATATCTAGTGCAAAACACTTCTGTTCGTATTACCATTTTTAGCGACAGATGGAGCATTGATCGATGTGTAGTTGCGATGCATGAGCAACCTGGTAGGAAAGAGGACAAAGCTTTTCCAAGACAGCAGTGAGATCTTACATGAAGAAGAGCGAGTCTTTGCTAGATTCTTCGTACTGACTTTTGAAGTCGTTGATTTGGGCCCTGACTAGGGGGAGGTAAATTCGTCAAGCCAACGACGTTAAACAAAAGCGCTACTAGGAGGTAGCCCATGAACAATGTTGTAGTCAGTAATCGATTTTAATACTTGTTTTTTATATTTTCCTAACCATGCATGAAATATTGTACTAAATTCTATATATATCATCCATTTATTTCCACCATTTCTTTTATGTTTGGTATGCCCAGCTTATTTTGAATCTTGAGGACAAGGTTTGAAATAAGTTTGGGGGTGTTTAAATGAGTGGACCATTGGACATAATCATTGGTCGAAGACCCGCAGCTATAAGCTTTACATAATTTTTTTTAATTTACTTGCGACTTCAGTGGAGTCGATGTGGTAGTTCTTCCCTTTCATCCTATTTCTTATCTCCCGCTTTTCTCATTACTTAGAAATTATTACAATAATGCAAGCATGTTTTAGTCAGTTTAGTATATTTACTATTTTATGTACTTTAACTTACGAGCGAAACTTTGCTTTCAACTTTTGGAGTAAAAACTTGGTTAAATTATTTACCCTTAGACTTAGAAGAACTAGAAGATCTTTTAAACCTACCATACAACAAAATAGGAACTTGGAGTAAGGATAAGTAATAACATGGGACCAATGTAGGTAGGTGGTCTAATTAACTTTGCAGGATTCAAAATCTTCGGGATTTTGAAACTAGGATCAATCCACTTAGATTATAATTGTTAATGATCTAGCATTATTAAGAGGAAGAAGTAGACTTACTTGCTATAATAAAATATGGGCTTAAAGATTCTACATTGGAGAACTAACTTAACTTAAGCAAAAATGAGAAGTGCTAACATGAGATTTCTAAATAATTAAGGAATTCCATATGTTTTGCAGGAAATGGAGCAGGGAACTTGATGGTTGGAAAAACAATGAAAAATAAATATCCACAATAAATGGAGAAGGGACCTTACGATAAAAAACCATATAAAAGGGGAAAGTGAGGATTTCTAGTTGAATGAAAGGCAATTTTTTTTAAAGGAACTTCTAGAAAGAAGATTTTAACTCAAATGCTTGTAGCTATTTTAAGTGAGTTTTTCCATTGCTATGAACTAAATAATGGCCTACCTTCCAATAAGCCATATGGACTCTTTAAGTTGCAAAGATATGCAAATAAGCTAAAAGTAGTGATACAGTCCATTTAAAAGAATCTATATAATAAAGAGATCAATTTGGATCTACTGCTTTGATGAAGAGACCTAGGAAACCTATAAGTAAGTTAAAGGTTATGGTTTTTAAATGCTTCAAGCCCTGAAAAAGTGTTGCTTTGAATGGTGACCATGGTTGACCAGCCTTTGAAAATTTTGAGTCTATTATTTTGCAAAGTAAATATAAAGTCTTTAGGAAAGCATGACTAATGTTTTCACTGAGTATTTGATCGTTTAGTCAGATAACCCTAAGCTCAGGATGAACAAAGTTCTATGTTTCGGGGTATTTGATGAGTCATTATTTTTGCACTCTTTCATTGGTGTTTTGTTACGTAAATCAAGTCCAAAGTCGTGTTTTATGGCTCTATATGTTTACTTTGGAGATTTATAGGGTATTTGAGTATTTGTGCATGAATAAGACAATTCCAGGAAAGAAGTAAACTATTGGTCAAAGCAGTAGTAGGTTTGATGCCATGCAGATGAATGGACGACGTTATTAGAGGAGCACCAACGCCACCAAGGCGTCAAAATTGAACTGATGGCGCTAGGATTAACATAGAAGGCGTCACCCACGATGCAAGACTTAGGTTTAAAAGTTTTAGTTGACTTGAAGACAAGGACTTTCTATAAAGAACCCATGCTGTAACTCGATGCCTTTCACGCATAACAGCGCGTGTCATGGTGGCTTTAGAATTGCAGATTATAAGTTTTTTTTTTTAAGACAGTTCCTATTTTTTATAAGTTTGATAAATAAAAGAGGTCTATGAAGGAAAATACATTGTATTTAGAGTGATTTAAAAGTGGAGTAAAACAAAGTAGCCATGTCCGGCTAGGTTCTTTAATACTTAGGTCGTGGATGATGTTCTCTAGCCAGTAGTAGGTTGTTTTCTATGTCTTGTTGAGACTATCCATAATAATAATTTTTTTTTTCGGTTCTATATCTTTTGTGACTATTTTTAATGACGTCTTAATGGTAGTTTAAAATTTATATATTCATTGAGAATCTCTAGGCATAAACCCATTGATCTGCTATCAATTAAGTTTAGTCCGTAATACCAATTGGGTTAAGAAGTGGCAGTCACCTAGAGCAAGAAACCTGGCACACTTGTTGTGCTGGGCGAATAACATTGAGAACTAAGCTAAATCTTGAGATTGGTCCCCAAGGTTGTCTGGGGCGAGGTGTTCTCGTAGAGTTGCTAATTCAGCTTATATGTTAAATCTTGAGAATGCTTACCCAAAGTTGTACGGTAGAGTAAAAGAAGCACTTAGAGAATGGTTGCCCTATCTATGGAGAATATGGGGACTAGGGTGTTGCTGACTCCAACATGTATAGCCTCTCTAGGGAAGCTATTTTAAGACCCATCTTTCAAAGTCAATGATATAAGACATGGAAACAACATAAAGCTAAATTGTGGATTCCTAGACTTTGTTATGTCTTTAATCTCTAAATTAAAATTTGTTTACTTTCTTGTTTAGTAGACTTTTAAATAACACTCTTCTAAAAACCCCCAAATGTATTTTGCTATTTACTGAACTCAATTTGAGTAAATCATGTGAATTCAACCTCGTTCTTGCCTCTACTACATTCTAATAGGATTGGTAACCTATTATGGGTTATTACACGGGTAAGTGTTTAATTAGACTTATTTATAGGGTTAGTTTAGTAGTATTTTTAGAATAAATATCTCGAAATGAGTTCTATTTGATGGTATATACATGTTTTAGGGATGCAAGGTATAAAGGAGACAAATGAGTGATTTCATGATGAAATGAAGAGAAAATGCATTAAAGTACACACAATGCGTGGCATGGAGAAGTGGGAAACGCGTGGAAAATGAGAGAAGACAAGAGAAGTGGTGTAGTAAAGTCGATGCAAAGACGACGTTATAGTGTTGTACATACTGCGTCGGGACAATGTACACAAGGTGTCGAGCCTATAACGAGTGGAAAATCCACATAAAAATGCCGAAGCTGTGGCATTGCCATGGCTTAACACACACATCGTAAGACACTTAATGAATGCGATGGGACATACAAAATATAAAGTTTAAAACTCTAGTTCGGTTGGAATTGTTATTTTCGATTTCCAATTGTATTTTATTGAGTTTTAAAGGTATAAATAGATATTAGAACGTAGTAAACATGAAACGATAGACCTAATAGAAGAGATTGCCACTAACTAGCATTGTCTTACATTGTTCATGAGTATTAAAAAAATTATAGAAAAGAAGACATTGAAGACTCCACTTATGGTTATTCAGTATTATTTCCTTAATTTAATTAAAGTTATTTTATTCGATCTTTAATTGCAATAAATACCATGATGTGTATGTTGATTTAAATGATGAGTGAGTAGTTTATTTATCTTAGGGATCAATGGATCATATGGTATGAATGTCATGCTACGAGAAATATGAATGAATTATGAAATATAAAAAGTATTATGGTTAGAATTTGTATTGATTTTATACATAATGCCATGAGCATCTTGATCCCATATTTATTGTTTGAGGTTTTAGGAGTTACAATGGTTGTTGGAGCTTTTAAGCCAAATATGGACAATATAACCCTAAAATATATAACATCGATAGATACTTATTGATTAAGGAGACATGGAGAGTAAACTTTAATGGTTATGAATCTAAAGATTTGGAACTTAATGTTATATGAAAATCATGTTATTGACACTAATAGGTGGAGTTCTAGTTTCCACATTAGGATCTTTTCCACCATGAAGATGAAGGAAGTGAGATACAAAATCATAGTAATTTATTACCTTGGTGAAGTTGTGAACTAAGAGTCTTATTAATATAAGTGTACAAGTTATTTTACATTATTTTCTAGAATAAAGTAGTTTAGTTAAAACCGATTGAAAAAAGATCTTCTTAGTAATAGAGTGAACATACCTAAGTGAAAATTTTCCAAATAAACCTTTCCTTGATGATGATATTCATAATCAACATTTGTTGATCACACTATTACTACAATCCAGTCGTTATACTTACTATTTCATTATCAAGTTTTTAGCGCCATTGCCGGGGATAGGTAGCCATATATTAATTTAGTTTAGTTTACAAAATTGTCAAGGTTTTATTTTCAGTAATTTACTTTCATGTTTATAAAAAAAACTAATAATAAAAAAGAAAAAAATTTAGTTTCAAGTTTAACAATCCGCACTTTATCTTTTGTGTTTTCTTTTTCAGGGAGAATTAGTGCATGCCTAGTAAAAAAGAGATGGACTTAGAGCCTAACAATCATGAAACTGATAGAACCAACAAGGGAAAGAAAAAAGAAAGGAATCAAGATGGTGGAGGATCAAACAAGGAACTGAAACCAACATTAGGCCCGATGGAATAACCAACCCGAAGGTGATATGGTAGTGCAAGTCAAAGTGCGAGGATAGAGATGTTTTCGAGACTACTTTAAATAAGAAGTTCAAGAGACATACAATGAAGTGATGAAAATCTCAATGGACACCATCAAGCTCGAACTGAGACTTTCTCTCATCAACATGGTGCGTAATAGCCTATTCAATGGGTTGGCAAAGGAAGGTCCAGTTATACGTGTAGAGAATTTTCTTGAGAAGTGTGATACTGTGCACATTACTGGAGTTACAAATGAGGTAATCAGGATAAGAACTTTCCCATTCTCATTCGGTGGAAAATCCAAATCTTGGTTCCAAGGACTAACTTTAGGGAGTATGACTTCATGAGCGGATATAAATGAAAGATTTCTAGAGAAGTTCTTTCCCCAAGTGAAGTTCAATGAACAAAATTGGAAATCAACCAACTCAAGCAAGAGGATGCCAAGTCTCTTACTGAGGCTTGGGAAAGATCCAAAGAGTTGCTAAGGAGATGTCCAGGACATTGATATGTGAAATTGGCACATCAATAAATCTTCTACTATCAAATGAATCACAACACTAGGAGACATATCCATGTCTTAGACATCTCCTTAGTGGTTTTCTACTAACCAAGGATGAATATGGAGAATTAGACCTTCTAGATCTTATGTCTATAAATTCTTTAGTAGGAACTTGTTCCATAGTGAGAAAGCCAACATAAGTATATAAGTTTGATTCACAAGCATCAATCATGGCACAACTATCCAACCTGAGTAGTTATATGGAGAATCTATAAATAGGACAACAAACTCCATACGTGTAAGCATTACATTAACCTGTTTATCACCAAACATCGGTGGCTAATCCCTTGGACATGCAACATGGATTGGAGTTTAAAGATATCAACTTCGTGAACAACCAAAACTATGGAAACAACTTCAGGCTGAGAGGAATGGCTCCTCAAAGGTTTTATGAAATATACAATAACCTGAACTTCTCATACATAAATCCAGATAATGCATTAAAGCTACCTCCAGGTTTTGATCAACAAGTCCAATAAAGGAAGCTAGGCCAAAATGAAGAAATGACTTCAATGAAATCAATTGAAAGGTTATGGCAAGCCATCGATATCAAAATTGGGAACAACATGAGAAGAATGAGAATGAGATGGAAAATGTGAAGTAAACTCTAAAGAGGATGGATGATGAAAGGACACAATCCATCAAGAATCTAGAGAGACAGATCGTCAGTTATCTATTAGTTTGAATTCAAGGAAGGAAGGGCAGTTTTTGAGTAACACTATTACAAGTCCCAAAGGGAATGTTAGTGTTATACACATGATGAGCGCTACAACAATAAATGAACCAAGGCAAAACCAAGTGATGTACAAAACAAAAAAATTACATTCGATGGCAATCTAAAAGACAAAGAAACTAGAAGAAGTGCACAAGGTATAGGTTCAGAAAGATGCACCACGGTTCACAAACTTTGTCAATTATTTGGTGTGCGGTGTGTTACCTCTAAATTTAACAAATGCAACAAGAAAGAAATTATTGAGTGATTTAAATTCATACTTTTGGGATGAGCCATAAGTATTCCAAAGACCCAATGATATGTTGATTCGATAATGTGTAGCAGACGAAGAATTTGTAGGCATCTTGGAAGATTGTTATTCATCACCAAATGGGGGACATTTCGAAGTACAAAGAATGACAAATAAAGTGTTACAATATGGGTTCTATTGGAAAATCTATTTAAAGATTCATATATTTTTATAAAAACTTGTAATGAATGCCAAAGAATAGGAAATATTTCTAAAAGGCATGAATTTCCACAAACCACTTTTCAAGAAACTCAGCTAGTCAACGTATAGGGAATTTATTTCATTAGACCATTCCATACTTCAAATGGGAAACAATATACGTTATTTACTGTGGATTATGTTTCCAAATAGGTGGAAGCCATAGCAAGCACAATCAATGATGCAAAATTTGTCATTGAATTTATAGAGAAAAAACATTTTATGTCGGTTTGGAACACCTAGAACATTAGTTAGTGATGAAGGGTCACATTTCTGTAACATAGCCTTAGACACTTTGCTCATGAAATATGAGGTTTGGCATAAAACCTCACTTGCATACTATCATCAAACAAATGGAAAAGTTGAAATAAGCAATAAAGAAGTGAAACAGATCTTGGAAAAATCAATTAACAACAACAACAACAACAACATAGCCTCAGTCCCAAATTAACTGGGGTCGGCTACATGGATCAAACTTTTCCATTGTGCTCGATTAAGTGCAATTGATGGTGAGCTTTGCAAACCATTCAAATCTCTCTTAATTAATGCATCCCATGTTAACTTTGGTCTACCCCTACCTCGTCGAATTTCTACAGTTTCTATTGAGTCAAGTTTTCTAGTTGGGGCATTTGTAGGCCGTCTTTGCAGGTGACCAAACCATCGCAACCGCCCTTCCCTAATCTTTGTATCAATTGGTGCTACTCCTACTTGTCTTTGAATTTCTATATTTCTTATTCTATCTTTACGAGTTTTACCACACATCCACCTAAGCATCCTCATTTCGCTACATTCACTTTATGTAATTGTTGTTGTTTTACCGCCCAACATTCACTTCCATAGAGCATAGCTGGCCTAATTGCGGTCCTATAAAATTTTCCTTTTAACTTAGTAGGAACATGTCGATCACAAATCACCCCGTTGCACTCCGCTATTTCTTCCATCCAGCTTGGATTCTATGTGTGACATCATTTTCAATGTTACCATCATTTTGTATGATTGAACCTAGGTATCTAAAGTGGTTTACTCTAGGAACTTCTACTTCCCCTAATTTTACCACTCCGTCATCTCGATGTCTAGTGTTTCCAAACTCACAGTGCATGTATTCCGTTTTCGTCCTACTCAACTTAAAGCCTTTAGATTCTAATGTATTTCTCCAGAGTTCTAATTTCCTATTCACTCCATCTTTAGTTTCATCCACTAAGACAATATCATCTGCAAGGAAAAATCAATTAACACCAAGAGATAAAATTGGGCTTTCCATTTTGAAGAAGCATTATGGGCATACCGAACAACATTTAAAACACCAAGTGGCATATCTCTGTATCGGTTGGTGTATGGAAATGCATGTCACTTACAAGTAGAGTTAGAGCATGTAGCATACTAGGTTATAAAAAAACCCAACCTGAATATTCAAGCTGAAGGAAAGGTTATATTACTTCAACTAATGAAGTTGGATGAGTTTAGGTTGGACGCATATGAAACTGCTATTATAAAAAGAGAAATCGAGGCAATGGCATGACAAAAGGATTGAATATCGATTTTTTGAGCTAGGACAACTAGTCTTGTTATATAATTCAAGACTGAAACTGTTTTCAGGTAAATTAAGATCACAATGGTCAAGTCCATTCAAGTTCATTGGTACTTAGCCTTATGGAGTGGTAGAGTTATTGAGTAATAGTGGTAAGACATTTAAAGTAAATGCTTAGGGGGTTAAGTTCTTTTATGGAACGGAAGTGAGGTAAGATGAACTTGAAGGACTCAAGCAACAATGGATCAATGCCTTGAAGAATAACAAAAAGGGGAAAAATAATGGAGAGCTAAGCAATAAAATGAAAGAACTTCTGAACAAGCACCGAAAGGAAATAGCTTGAAGGTTGTTCCAAATAAGCTGGAAAAACTTAAGTTTAAAATAAGACTTCAACCAATTAGGAGTAGAGATCCTGGAGATATACGCATACCATTGAGCATTGATGGGCACCGATTTAGAAGCATCTTATTGATATGTGAACCCTTTTTAATGTAATGCCTATAAAGGACTTGTTACAAGTAGATTTGAAGATCATTTGTTAATGAACTTATAAGTAGTTGATGGTAATTTGGTACAAAAAATTGGGGAATTCTTGAATGTGCATGAGAAAGTGGGTAGATTCACATTTATCACTGATTTGGAGATTATGAAACATAATATAGATAATGATGTGTTTATGATACTAGGCAACCATTATTGAGCACTGCTAATGCGATCTTGCGCAATAGGAAGAAAATTATCGTAATGAGTATTGAAGAAAATGATTCTAGTGAGAAGATTGACTTTGTTAAGGGGCAAAAAGTACATCTGAATAGGAGAGATATCATTATCTACGACCTACAAATAGAGTATCTTGATTTAGAATCGGCCTAAACGATAGAAAAGGCATCCCGCTAGTGACGTTAAACAATGAGCTTCGTAAAGCAACTTTCACGTTTTAAATTTCTATTATTTATTTTTTTTGCTAGAACAATCCAAACCTTTTAGTAATTTTCTAACTTTTGAAAGTTGTATGCTAAATGTGTAGGAAAAGATCATTTGTCTGGTGAAAATTCATTGGAATGGAAAAGTCTCAAATAGTTCAGCAAAGAGCATAAAAGAATAAAGGACTTTGAGTTGTTAAGGTTTGGTACATTTATAAATCATGGGTAATTTTTAATGGAAGTTTTACATACATAGTTTATTTCACGCTATCATGATACCTTTTATAGTAATACACTGAGCCGGGAGAGCACTAATAGAGAGTTAATGAAAAAGCTGAAGTTTATAGATTCAGACTAGTTGACACCATATATATACACATAGCGTTGTGAGCTAACAAGGATAAAGCCAGGACGGTGCCAAGCTATGAGCAAAAATAGCTCATACAAGCCTCGACGCAGTGGCTACGCTGTGGCAGTGTAGTGCCCTAGAAGGCATGACGTCAGCATCGAGGATGGAGTTTTAATCCATTTTGAACCTATATTTTCCACAGTATTTCATACACCACCAACCAAGCATATATCCCTCGGGAACCCAAGTTCGAGCAATTTTAAGAGAGAAAAAAATGTTCCTTATGATCAAGAATGAATAGAGAAGGTGCATTGTGGATTTGCACAAGAAGGAGAACTAGGGCATTGATTTGGAGATTTGATTTAAGAGTGCAATAAAGTTTTAGTTTATGAGCAAAGTGAGAGGACTTTGATTGAAATAAGCTTGGAGGAGTAATCTATAACGGAAAGTAGTCCGACATTAAGGTAAATTCAAAATTTCATCAGTTATGCTTTAAAAAATTTCGATATTATTGATGAAATTGCTTGAATTGTTGAAATTAGGATGTTGGATAGGAATTTTAAGTTGTGTAAATTTAGAGAATCAATGTAGCTTATGGTGACTTGGTATATGTCTTTTGAATTATTTGGCATGTGAATGACCCTTGTGGATGTGAATTTTGATTTTAGGTGATTTGAATACCAATGTTGAATTATGGTGTTGTGTGAGTTTTTATTGAGAAAATAACAAGAAAAAGGGTGCAAGTGAGTCAAGTTAGTTAACAAAAGGCAAATGATAATGAGGCATCATCCTCAATGGACCCAAATGAGGATGCCTTTTAAGTTTAAGTTCTATATTAGTAGAGAGGACAATGAGAGGTATGAGACCATTGAGCATAAAGAATTCATTTTTGAAAGTGGAATAAACCTACAAGCTTAGTATCATAAGAGATTCAATAACTTTACTAGGCAATGGGTGGGAACATTTGAAGTAAGATTATAGGGAGAACACAGTTTATGGAGCGTGTAAAATAGTTTACGAGTTCTACGCTAATGCAAACTTTAGTAAGAAAGGTGACCCAGTTAAGGTGAGAGGAGTAATGGTCCCCTTTAATGAGCATTCCATAAATGCCATTTATGGGTTAAAATATTTGAGTACGAACGGAGATCTGCATACCTTCCCGAAAGATTTTTATGAGAGACCGTATAACCTATAATCCTCTTAGAATCATTGTGAGAGCGTTGGTTGTCTAAAGGCAACAAGGATGGATAATAGAAACTGAGAATATGCCGAAGCACATTAAGAAGAGGAATGTGGGGAAAGTCTTTAGATTGTGGCATTATTTTTTTTTGCTTTGTTATACCCGACCACTCAGCAGGGCGAGATCAACAAGCATAAGGCGGCTCTTTTGTATGAGATTATTAATAATCGAAGGATCAAAGTGGGGGAAAACATTTACAAGAACTCGAGGGAGTCTATCATGACTGAGATAGATAACAAATTATTTTTTTTCCAATCTTAATAACCCAAATGTGCTTGAAGGCTGGAGTAAAATTAATTCAGGATGAGGAATTTGATATAGAGGCCCAAGAAACAATAAATGAGGAGTTCATCCTTAACTTGAAATCACAGATAGGATACAAAGATTTTGAGGATAAGATAGAGAGAGTCAAAACTTGAGCCCCAATTGGTAGCCAAGTAATAAGATAATCAAGCAACAACAACAACAGCAACAACAACAGTGGAGTTAGCCCAAGAGTTGGAAAATGAAAATACAGAGATGAAGAAGATCACTAGTAGACATTTGTTGAGGGCTACAAGTTTGTAGATCCACATATGAGTTGGAAAATGAAAATACAGAGATGAAGAAGATCACTAGTAGACATTTGTTAAGGGCTACAAGTTTGTAGATCCACATATAAGAGAGTTAGACTTGGATAGCCCTGAAGTTTTTTCACCACCTGAGGACCTGACTCCATGACAACAAAGGTTGTAGATTCTTGAAATAAGGAAACAATACAGAGAGGATAAGGCTCAGTATTGTGAAGCCTTGTTGAGATATGAGCAAGATCGACTGTATCGTAATTTCATGTTATTTGCACATCATAAAAGGGACATAGCTAGATGCAAGAGGAGCAGATGGTTGTGACCTACTGATAGGTCTATTCGTTTTCTAGCAGCACTAAACTACATGTTTGATCTTGACATTGTGAAGAGCAGAAGGGTGGAGCATCCTTTGACATCATCTTTTGTGAGAGCTGATGATGATGATGTTGATGAGGATGCACAGTCCCAAAGCCAGAGTTTTAAGAGTTCTCTAGACTTTGGGGAGATGAGTGATACATTTATACCAACTATTTTTAACATTTGGGAAATTTGTCACTTTATTAGTTGTTTAAATTTTATGCTTATCCATTTTTATGTTTGTTATATTATTTTGTTCATGTGTTCAGTGTTTCTTATATATGTTTCAGGCTTATTTTCTAACCTTGAGGACAAGGTTTGGTTTAAGCTTGGGGCATCAACACTACACTATGGGAAGTGGTAAGCAAGGTTGAAATAAGGATAAACACTACATGTATGATTGTAAAATCTTATTCTTAAAGCAGTTAAAGATGAAAGAATGGTAGTGTATCTTTTTCATTTACTTATTATTTGAAAATGTATCAGTAGTGTATATTAGGTTATACATAGTAATATGTAATAAATAAGTAATTCGTTTTGGTGCAAAAAAAATAATTCATTTGCAAAGTCCATGCCTTTAATTGATGATGAGTAAGAATACATGAATCTTGTTAATATGAAAATTGTTCAAATTTTTGAAGAAAATTAAAAATGTAGCAAACAAAGGTGTAATTTCACAATTAGAAACCTAGAGTTGGGGAAGATCGTAAAGTTGAAACAAAAGCAAGAAGAACACTAGAACACTTATTGTGGAAAATGTTATATCTATAAGGAATTCTATAATAAGTATGAATCTTACTTGAGGACAAAGCAAATAAATAATTAGTACTAAAAGGGGAAGAGATAGGCATGTTTTTTAGTGAATAGTTGGATTTCAAACTTGCTTGATAAAGTGAAAGTGAGAAATGATAACAACAATTTTAAATAAAATAGGAAGTCCCATAAGTTCTAGAGGAAAAGGAGCACAAAACTTGATGGTTGGAAAAAGTGAGAAAAAATGGAATTTATAGGAAAAAGAAGCAGGGACCGTACAAGTAGAAAATATGAGGAGAAAAGGAAAGAAAAGAAAATATATATATATATATATATATATATATATATATATATATATATATATATATATATAGAAAGAAAGGCAGAATTATATCAAAACTCATCAAATGAAAAGATTTAGCTCGAGTACAAGTAACTTAGTTAAGTTAAGTTTTCTTTCCAACTAATGAAATCTTATGAACTCTTGAAGTATAAAGTCTACAAAAATAATATGATATACGCTTATTTTTGAATTTTTGAGCTCAATGAGAAATCATGAGATTGTATACTTACCACTTAATTGTTGATGTGACAAAAACTTGTATGTAGTGATAGTTTTGGTTGTGAACTAATTTTGAGTTTTGAAAGTGAATTATATGTGTTGTTAAAGCTACATGTTCTTGAAAATATTAGTTTTTGCAAAGAAAACTCTTGAGCGGATTATTAACTTAAACTTATTTGAATTAAAGGATACTCAACGAACTATGTAAACTAATTAAGGTATAATGAGTGTTAGTAAGAATACTTAGAAGAATACACTTTTGCTTAGGACGTGCAAAATTCTATGTTTGGGGGAATTTGATAAGTGTTTGATTAGACTTATATATAAGGTTAGTTTAGTAGTATATTTGGTACAAATATCCCATAATGAGCTCTAATGAATGATATTTATGTGTTTTCTAGCATACAAGGTATAAAGGAGACAAAGGAGTGATTTCATGATGAAATAAGGAGAAAATGCATAAAAGTACACTTGAAGCCATGGCTTGGAGGCCTGATGTCGTAGAAAGTGTGCACAAGGCATGGGCAAGGCATGGAGAAGGATAAAAGACAAGAGAAGTGGTGCAATAGAGTAAATGCAGTGGTGGCGCCGTGGTGTTGTACACATAGCGCTGGAAGAATGTAAATTGGGTGACGAGCGTACTGTAAGGGAAAAATTCACATAAAAGGCCAAAGCTATGGCGATGCCATAGCTTAACACACATAGTGTGGGACACTTATTGACAGTGCTGAGATATTAAAAATAGAAAGTTAAGAATTCTAATTTGGTTGAAATTGTTAACTAGGGTTTCTAATTGTATTCTAATAAGTCATATTAGTATAAATATGTATTAGAATATGGTAAACACACAACAATAGACCTAGTAGAAGATATTACCACTAATTAGCATAATTTTACATTTTTCTTGAGTATTAAGAAGAGTTTTGGAGGACAAGACATCGAAGACTCCACTTATAGCTATTCGATATTGTTTCCTTGGTTTAATTGAAGTTATTTAATTCAATATTTGATTGCAATGAATATCGTGATGTGTATGTTGATTTCAATGATGAGTGAGTAGTTTGTTTATCTTAGGGAGCAATGGATCTTATAGTTTGAATGTTATGCTAAAGGATGTTTGAATGAATCATAAAATATAAAAAGTGCAATTGTTAGAGTTTGTATTAATTCTATACGTAATGCTATGAACATCTTGATCACATATTTGTTGATTAGAGGTTTTAGGAGTTACCATGACCATTGGAGCTTTTAAGCCGAATATGGACAATACAACTGTAAAATATATAACATCGATATATAGTTATTCGTTAGGGAGGCATGGATAGTAAACATATGTGGTTATAAACATAAATACTTGGAACTTAATGATATGTGTAACTTATGTTATTTACAAGGATATGTTAAGTTATAGTTTGCACGTTAGGATCTTTTTCACTATGACAATAGGTTGAGTTGAGCATTACATGCACATAATTAAGATGAATAAGGGAAATACAAAAGCATAGTCATTCATTACCTAAGTGAAGTTGTGAAGTAAGAGTTTTCTTAATATAAGAGTGCAAGTTATTTTACCATGTTTTTTAGAATAGAGTAGTTTAGTTAAAACCAATAAAAAAAGATCTTCTTAGCAATAGAGTGAACTTAACTAAGTGAACAGTGTCCATATAAACCTTTCCCTGAGAATGATATATGTAATCAACATTTTTTTATCACATTATTACTATAATTGAATCATTATTCTTGCGGTTTCACGATCAGACACGCGCGACACGTGATCAAATCTTGACAAAATGTTGCTGTGATTGGCACCACCCATGATGCCATTTCTTTTTGAGTAGCTTTGTGTCGCGCACAACCAATCTCAAGGCCACAACGCCACCTACAGCACCGTTAGCCTAAAAATAGAACAAAAATGAGAAAATGTAGGTTTCAGTTGTTAGATTCGAACGAACTTTAGACCAGAGTTCTTGGATCATACTAAGACCACTTAAGCATCAAAATTGACCCAAAAAAACTTATATGTAATTCACATTGAGACTCAGAAAGCATAATGAGACTAGGAAACACTAATCAAGGTGAGTAAATATTCAATTAAATATCAATATTGCCTGGATATGTAGTATATGTAATTTATATAGATTATCGACTTGAATTGGGGCTATGTATGTTATGATATCATTTAATAAAAAGGAATATGGTGCATCACGTGATCGGCGAGGGTAAATCCAAGAGTTGAGGATAGATTATATATTATATTAATTTTATTTTCGACCTTTATGTTATATCCTACTCATTTTGATAGGTTGCATGGAGTACACATTCATTAGAGGGTTACGAATAGAACCATTGAACATTAATGCATAGACGAAATAGCAAATTGCCCAATGTGTTTGTTTAGCAATTACATTAATGGCATCGATAGGTAATCGACCCCAGTTTTGAAAATGAAAAATGAATCACAATGTACTATCTAATAACTGAATGACTTGAATTCCTTTATATATGTTTTTATATGCTTTACCTAATCCCGTTATTTATAATTGGTTCATATTTCTATTCCTTTTTATTCTTGAGTATTATATGGATTGTTGATACTTATGAGAATCCTAACTTATTGAGCAAATTGGAGCGCTTACCCAAATTAATATTTTAGGTTCAAAGCCCAACAATTATGCAAAAAGAAAAAAAGGCATAAGAGTTTTACAGTCTTCTCTACAATGTAACGAACCATCTTTTTATGTGTGAGTATGTGTGTGTATATATATTCTGTTTGAGTTACGTGATTGTAATATAACAGAGTTTGAAGGTTTTGTGTAAGCAAGGTTTTATTTGATAAACTCTATATTTTTGTATATCGTATGTATTTAAAATCTTCTTAAAAATTTTCCGCTCCTTATATCTTTGATTTTATTTTGATATCAATATACATGTTAAGTTTATTAATTACTAAAGGCAAGGCTGCTACCTATAGTTAAGATTGGATTATGTAACTGGGTTTAGTTAAGGTTTCAGGCCGAGTATTGCCTACACGGGATAGAGGATGCTATAGCTTTGTATTAGGGACCAACTCTATATATTTTTTCGTGATTTGGATTAAGGAATAGCTCTAATATAGTTTAGTATCAAAAATTGAGTTTTAACGGGCTTGATACACCTTGGTACCATATCTATGTTCACTAATTTTAATGATGGTCTTGATTTATGAAGGAACTTATGACATAATAAATGGTTTTTGCGATGGCCCCAATTCCCCCACAAATTAGGTCTCGTTTAACTTAAGCTTACATGGACCCCCGAGTCAGCCTCTTTGAGGTTAAAGCAAGCTTAGTTAGCCTTTTGATCCATCATTATGTGTCAATTCGTCATTTTAATTTGAGTTATTAATGTTTCGCAATATTTTTAGATTTAGTAGAAGCAATTTGTCAAATTAAACAAACAAGTAAAAGAAAGAGTCGTACAACCTATGTGTGGAACCCTGTATATACCTATATATATTTATAAACCTGTATATCTAGTGATCAAGTGCGAAAAGTAAAAAAAAGTCACTCAGACCCAAAATCAAAACATAATAATAAGTAAATACAAACAATACCGTAGACACCAACAAAAGTGAGAAGGGGAGGGACAATATAATGTCTCAGAGTAAGTCACCAATCACGAGCTCATCGCCTTTGCTCGCCTGTGAATCTACAATTGTCACCAAATGAGACGATTCCAGTAAGTAAAGCATGAATGATATAATCAATAATGCATGAGTAGTCTAAAACAGTTCGAGAATCCTACTAGCTCTAAATAAGCAGAAAGAAATATAAAGTGCATGTTAATAAGACTAGAAGAACGTAAATCGCAAGAAATGATGGTAAGGAAAACTAAAAAGAGAGGCACCCAAGTAGTCCAAACCAACAAGTGTGGGTTCCCTGGTGTAGTAATTGAGGTGCTTTTAGCTTGTTAGAAGCTATTTTGCATTTAGGTTTGAACTCGAAGATAATATCTTTTCGCAAATTTATGCACAACGGTTGCATTATTTTGAAAAAGCCTTTCATAAAACGTTTGTAAAATCATGCATAGCCGAAGAAAGATCTTACCTTCCTCTCAGTAGTGCGGTAAGGAAATGTTTTTATAACTTGGATTTTAGCGGGGTCTACCTCTATTCCTTTGGCTAACACTATGTGTCCTAATATAAGTCCTTGATTTACCATAAAATGACTTTTTTCTTACTTCAATTTTAGATTTTTCTCTTTACATCTTTTAAGTACTTTAGTTAAATAAAATAAGCATTCATCGAAAGAATTATCGTATACTATAAAATCATCCATGAAAACTTCAAGAAAATGTTCAAGGTAGTCTGAGAAAATACTAATCATATATCTTTGGAATGTAGCGAGTGCATTACATAAGTCATAAGGCATCACCTGTAAGCAAATGTACCAAAAAGGCAAGTAAAGGTAGTCTCTTCTTTATCTTCCAGAGCTACATGAATAAGATGGAATCATGAGTATTCATCCAAATAATAGTAATGGGTTCGTCCAGCTAGTTTTCCTAACATTTAATCTATAAACGGAAGCGCATAGTGATCTTTTCTAGTTGCAGCGTTTAGCTTCCTATAATCTATGCACACTCTCCAACCATTCTTAATTCCAGTTGGTACTACTTCTCCGTATTCATTTGTTATAACTGTGATCCCTGTCTTTTTAGGAATTGCATGTATTAGGCTGGCCCAATTACTATTTGCTATTGGGAATGTCATTCATGCATCTAGTAATTTTAATATTTCTTTCTTTACTACTTGTATCATTGGTGTATTTAATATATGTTGAGCTTGTCTATAGGGTTTTGTGTCTATTTCATGATTAATCCTATGCATGCATGTGGCTGGACTTATTCCTTCGATATTAGCTATTGACCGCCCTATTGCTTTTTTGAATTGTTCGAGAGCATTCACTAATTTCTCCTTTTCTAAGTTTGATAATTTATTAGAAATAAGTATGCGTATTTTAAATGATATGGTAGAACTTTTAAGTCTAAGTCAAAAGATTTTAGTATAGAAGATAAAAGTTGTGAATGATTTATTGGTAAATTCATATAGTAAGAGATTTCCCGGAGTACGTTGTAAGATTCTACGACATTAATTATCTCGCATGTCTCTTCATCTATATCATCTTCATCTTTAAATCCTCTATCATTTTTTCAATTTCGTCTAACTTATCGTTTCTAAAAGTTTTATATGTTATAGGATCTAACATATCTACTGTGCATACTGATGAAACATCTAAAGGATATTTCATAGCATAATGAATATTAAAATGTGTATTTTCGTTATCTACCTCCATTGTAAGAGTTCCATTAGAAACATCTATTTTAGCTTTTGCTATTTTTAAGAATGGGCGTCCTAAGATAAGAGAAGTTTTACTAGAGAAGTAGTCTTTTTTATGTCTATGACATAAAATTCAGCTGAGAAAAGTAAGTCATTAACCCTAACCAGTACATCCTCTAATACTCCTATAGGTTGAACGATAGATCTATCTGCTAATTGTACAACTATACCAATTTCTTCTAAGGGTACGTCATTTGCAAATATTTTGACAAAAGACATAATGTTATTTGAGGCGTATAAATCACATAATGCTTTATATATCGATATGTTTTTTTTATTGTGCATGGAATGAAAAACATTCCAAGAGTAGAACATTTAGGGGGGAATTCCTTTTGGATTATTGTTGACACATGTTCTCCTTAGCTTACTTTTTCGTTAGGTTTAATTTTATTAGTGCATAATTCTTTTATAAATTTTTGATATTTAGGTACTTTTTGTATGACTTCGAAGTAAGGCATGTTTACTACCACTTTCCTTAAAGTGTCTGAGATTTCTTTCGCTTTTTGTAATTTCTTGACGTTTTTATTATTTTCTAAACGATGGGGAAATGGTGGTTTTACTATAGTTGGTTTATTCTTTTCGAAATCATAATCATTTTCGTTCTGAATTTTGTTATCTTCGATTTCTATTTCTTTTTCTCATTCAACGCCTAATTTTTTTTTAAGGAACTAGTTGTTTGCCTCTTTGGTTCTTCTATTTGTTTATCGCTTCTCAAAGTTATCGCTTTTGCAAACGAACTAAGGTAAGGTTGAGACGCTAATTCACCTTGGTTAACCTATGGACTCATTTGCATTGCCATTTGACTTAGTTGATTTTTTAGTTCAACTATATCATCTTGTAAGTCTTGATTCTTTTTACCTTTTCATTTAATTGAATTTTCTAATGTTATTGTTATATCGGTTAATGCAGATATTCTATATCTTTAAAAATTGTGATTTTCTACACCATCACTTATATTTAGTCTCAAGTAATTAGCATTGTTACTAGTGATGTAAATAGGTTGACCAAGATTATTATAATGATTCATCATAGTGTTCGCCTTTTTAAATTGATTTTGTTGCACCAATGGACATTCAATGTATAAATGATTGTCTTCATTGCAAAAAACACGAATCTTAGTTTGAACTAACATATCTTTTAATGGTAATTCAACCTTACTCTTCAATTCATCAAATTTATCTTCCTATGTTTTGACTATATTGTTATTGATTTCATAAGGATGGTTTTTCATAAATTTGTTTTTCTCGCAATATTGATTTGCTTGTTACGCCATTTTGATAATAATATCTCTTGCAAATGTTGGCATTATGTCAAATAAAGATCATCCACATACCGTATCTAGGAATCTTTATTCTAAATGTTTTAATCCTTCATAAAAGTATTCTAGTAAAGTTTTCTCTAAATATCCATGTTGTGGACATAATGATATCAATATTTAGTATCTATCCCAAAACTCGCCAAAAGTCTCATCGGTCTCCATCCTAGCATTGCTAATTCATTTCCTATCCAAACTAATTTTACATGCTAGAATGTACTGATCTAAGAAGGTTTCTAACATTTTGAACTATGTAGTTATGAATTTTGAGGGAAATAGAATAGTCAATCTTAAGCTTGACCTTTTAAAGAAGAAGGGAAAGCCTTCATTTTGACATAATCTAACTTTGCATTTTTAGGTTTTATCATTTTTATTGTATGTGTATATTTCCTAAATTGTTAAGGATCTTCATCACCTTCACCTTGAAATTGAAGTAAAGAATTGATGAATCTTGGTTTTAACTCAAAATCAGGGAAATCAATGGGAAAAACAATGCACGTAGGTTCATCAGCTGTGATATTTTATTGACATACCTAAAAGTAAGTTCTTACTCGATGTCTGCTACATTGAATGACATGCAACGAGAAAGATTCTTAAGAAATTATTTTAAAATCTACGGCAACGACGCCGAAATTTGATATGTGTCGAGCGTGTACAATAAATTCTCCACCTTTATTATACTATTAATATTTTGTAGTAGCCGTAAGTGAGAATCATCTCCACAAGAATTTTGCAAATTCCTTAAGAAAAGAATTTTTATTTTTATTTTATATATTTTTATTTAACAAAAACAGAATTTAAACTAATATTTTCTAAATATAAAATCAACTAAACTTACTTAAATAACACAAATCAACGTCACTAAATTAAAAGCAATTCAATTCAAGTCATTTCAATTCAATAAAACACAATAATAAATAAACATTTATTCAATCCTCCTAAATAATGAAAATTTTCAATATGTTTTGCATTCCAAACATATTACTTCAACCGCATAGTCATAAACATACTTTATAAAGTATCCTAGATCATTAAACCTTAATCATAAGTAAGTAAACAGCCTTTAGCCGGCGGTTTCCTCTCCTTATATCGATGAAAAAGTCATGTTCTAATTCTATTGAGCTAACCCCTTTGATTATACAAAGACATTAACTTCACACAATAAAACCGCAATACATTTTATGAAAACTTCGAACTACTAAATCTAACATCTTCGGAAAAAGTCACTTAAATATTAGATTTAGATCTCAAATCCACTAAGGACATCTAAATAGTGATTGCCTTTCAAACGATCCCATTTATTACTTTAAATAAATAATGAATCAAAACATCACATATATTGGCTACTATGCACATAATACTCAAATCTATGATTGTAATCCTAAAATAACAATTTATAAAAATACTGAATCAAAGAATACAATTAGTTTAAAGCATTAAGTACACATTCATCTCATCATGACTACATTGCAAAATGGATCTAGTTCATGTTTGGAGTTTTATTTAGATTAACAAACTACTCACTCATGATAATAAATATAGCTATAACATTGGAATCAAAAGACATTCTTAAAAAATACCTTAATGATAATTTAAATCTTCAATCTTCTCCAAAAAGCAAAACAATAAAGAATGACCTCCAAACTAAAGCAAAAGTGTAAAACTAACCAAATGCCATAATTTCATATTCTAGGGTTTATATTTATAGTATGTAAGGTAATACATATCGTAAACAAACTCAAAATCCTTGTTGTGATCCAAAATCCACAAATTTGTAGGTAGTGATTTCTAGCGATTTAGTGTGTAACTGGTATCGCTGGAAAAATTCAAGATTTGAAGCTCACTGGTTTCACTGATTTAGCCAACGATTCAGGGTGTTATATGAATCGTTGGGAATCGCCAGGTCAAAATCCCAATTCTTCCTTGCTTTCTTGGTATTAATTCTTCGTGCAATCTTTTCACTTGGTCAATACCTTTATTTTCTTTTCTTCTTTTTTCCTTCATTTCTTCAAATATTTCCGTTTATCACCTGAAATATCAAAAACAATAACCCCGTGTAATATAGTCTTTCACATTATTAACTTGCAATTAAGATAAATGGTCATTACACTTGGCATTCCCTTTTGCCTTCTTGTAAGCTGTCATTTGCGCTTTGCTGCCGCCCGCCACCTTACCAGACTTAAACATCAGAGGCTCGTTCTACAATACTCGAACCAAAACTAGACTACTCCGTTACATTTGCCTTCCCACGAGCCATACCAAAAAGTGTACGTGTATAGATTAACATCAAAATTTTCAAAAAAATAAGTTAATCCAAATCTGTAGCAAGAAGGTCGGTAGTATAGGTCCGAAAAGTAAAGCTAACGTTTCATTTAGCAGCAAGCGAGACCAAGAGATGTGTTTCGGTTAGGGGTCACCGAAATGAGTGCATGAGAGCATATAATATTCGTTTCGGTAACTTAATACCGACAGCTAGTGTATACTCTTGATTATGGACAACCGGACATTGCATATTGTTATCAAATCCATTTCGGTCATGTGTGGTCGAATGAGCTGGGAGCCCTAACATGCTTTTCCTTCACTAGTAAATCAAAATGAACAACAACGGCACCAACAACAATCTTTTTTTTTAATACCCAGGGTATCTATGTGTCCCCCCTATCAAGTCCTCAAGGAATGGAAGGGCAAGGAGTCGAACTCTTGCCAAAGCGGTCACAAGCCCAACACCCTTGCTACTAGGCCACCTTGGCGGGGACACACCAACAACAATCATGAAAATACATTAAAAATGTAATTAAACAACAATGCTGACTTACCCTCTTTTAAATGCCAAAACGAATCAACCACTCCAATCATCTCCACCAACCTCCCACCGCGTAAAAGAAACCCCAAACCATGACAAAAATACACCAAACCTCAACCTAAACCAATAAGAACGAAGATACAGTGCAGTAAATAATCGATCTGTGAAATAAACGGGGTTTGTACAAGGGTTTTTGTTTGAATTTCTTGGAGTGCCTCCGTTAGTCCAATAGGGGTATTTTCAGCTTTCAGTTGTGCACAAACAAATTTTATAGTTTTCTCAAAAGCGGGGTGCACTACATAAACGCTGGGTGCTTATAGCACGATCCAACTATTTTCCTCAGTTTTGGTTCGCGTGGGAATCACGTGGCTCTTTTAGTAGTTGCTTGCTCTTCTCGGTCTTACGACGGTCGAATGAGATCCCACGAAACACCGAGCGTGCGTTAGAACGCCTAAACAATTGGATCTGCTTCTCTTTTGAATTCAATTCAAGATCAAGAAAATCTGGAGATAACGAAATCTCTCTGATGATGATTCCAATTTCGTCGAGTTCAAGAGATCGTGTTTTGCTCTTCCTCCTGCTCCTCTGTTCCATCCTTCTAAATCGTCTTCCAGGTCAGTTTTCATTTCAGTTTCCAAAAACCCTAATCCGATTCGTTTCTTATTCTTCTTCTATGTGTTTCCTTAGATTTATAAGTTTTGAATTATAATTTGTTAGTGGTAGGATCTGAATCTGATTGTCATCGAAAAATGATTCGAAAAGATTAGAATATCATGTGTTTTGGAGATACTGATTTACGCTTGATTTATAGATTTAACTTTTGTTGAATTTGTTGAGGATCGTGACTGATGAATTTTGTTGGAAAGCGAACTATAACAAACAAATACGTGCTTTCATTAAATACAGTTAATGTAATAGATGTCGAAGAACATTCGTGAAGCCATGCTTGTTTTGTGTTTGGCCATGTTCTCTGGATTATATAACTAAATTGTCAACTGAAGGAATAGAAAAATACATGCGTTAGTTTTCGCTTATGAACTCACATCTTTTTCAAGTAAATGCATTTTGAGGCTGCAGAGGGCGAAAAAAATATTATCATCGAGGTGTTGCTTCATGCTCCCGACTTTTTCAGCATGATTATAAATTAATTACATCTACTGTAGATAGGAATACAAATTATTTTTCCTAAGCGTTTTGCATAGGGCTATTAGCATAATAAGAGCATTTAGGGGAAGGATAAAGAAGTCAGGACTACAAAACTGTGAGTTGAAGTCTTTTTTTTTTTTTTTTTTTTTTTTTTTTTTTTTTTTTTTTTTTGAAAAAAAAATTCTGAAGATCGTAAGGATAGTGCAGATGCTAATTCTGTATATACGCATATCCCAATCAGTCGTGATTTATCATTTTTCTAGCACCGATCGGTGTATTATATGTTCTTTAATCAACAAATATGGATTTACGCAAGAGTGGAAGTTTTTGACATCGTTAAAAGAAATTGCCACATGTTTGAACCTACAAGGAAATGTATTAAGTGGTCCCATTTCTAGAAAGAGAACCTGTTTGTATGGTTTCCAAGTTAAAGAAGGTTGAAGAAGTTTTTAGTAAGCAGTGAAGAAACAGACATTGTGAAGTACAAATCTTGATGTAACCAATTGTACTTGAAACCATTAGTTTGCTAGGAATATTGTAAGACAAATCCAAGCAAACCATTAGTTTGCTTGGATTTTCATGAAAACATTAGTTTGAAGCACCAGCTTGTGACTGCTGTGACCATTTGATTGGCTGTTTCCACTTGACCATTCTTTTATAATGAACGTAAGATTTTATCACATAGACCCTGACTGATTAGAAATTTAATGATCGCGACAATAACGCCAACTAGACAATAAAGGTAAATCGTTTATTAAAATAGCTGCTCATTACCTATCTTGATACCATTACTCGTGTGGTCTTCCAAACCAAATCAGTTGAAGAAGAGTCGTCTTGGAAAATTCGATTGTTCTTCTCATGCCACAACCCCCACTGGATAGTCATTTTTGCAGTCCGTATTGTGTGACTTCTATTTTTATTTTTTATTTCCTTCCAATCTCTCAAGGATAGATCTCACCACTATTAAAGATCTAAGATTTTAAACAAAACCTCCTAAGAATATGATAAATCCACAATCAATGTGTATTATCAAACGGCAAAGAAGGGAACAAGATTTCAAGGCGTGAAATCTACTGACTAGGTGGAAAGTTGATCTAGGTTGCACATTAAGATCGGTTTCTTCTATATGTAAAACAATTGAAAACAATATGATGCACTGTGGGGTTTGGAGAGTTTAGCCTCTCGAAAGCCGCTTCGTCCCTTGTAATTCCTCTTCTTCTCTTTATAAAGATCTCTTCCCTTGTTTCCTCCTCTCTTAGAAGGTCCATGATGCACTGTGACTGGCGATCAAGCTTCTTTTAAGAAAAGGGGTTTTTGAAAACTTAATTTTTAAAGAGAGTTAAAAAAGCAAAACTATGAAAGTGTGATTTAAAAGAAATCAATCAGAAAAAACTTTAGACGAAGGCATTGTCGTGTTATGAATTTCGTTTAGTTGATCACCGATTCAAGAAATTTCATCTTAAGACTTCGGAAATTTGATGCGGTCCCAAACAAGCTCTAGCGACCTTTTATTTTCTATTATCGGTAATCAAAGAGAGGTCTTTAATTATTTCTCTTATTAATTAGCAAACCTAAACAAACTTTTAGGGTGTAACCTATATATAACATTAAAAATCGTGAAAGAAACTAATTCAAGGCAATGAACTCGAAAGCTTGAATTTGTTTAATCTAGATCTCATGTTTGCATAACTAGATCGAATACTGACGCATCAAATAAAGCAAAAGTAAACAAGGCTAACACTTGATTAAGCCTTAAGAAGAAGATAACAAGTTTCTACATCGAAAATTAATAGTCAAACTTGAGCAAAGGAAGACAAACTTAATTCTTATTCAATAATTCAATTCATAATGAAACTATAGAATGGGTTACATATTTATATGGTGTCATAAACACACCTAAGTAGAAAAAAAATAACAAAATTGGAAACTTCCTTATAACAATATTCTAATTCCATAAATAAGAAACTACTGAAAGACTTATCATAGAATAAGGAAATAAATCCTACTAATATGAAAATAGTAACTAACATAAATTAGTGACTAGCATAAATTAGTAACTTCCAAATAAGAAACACTAAAATTTAGTAGTTTCTTATTTATGATTTATGGGATTTCTTCTTGGACTTTTCTAATTCACTTGGTCCAAAAGATTTTGCCACACAATCTGCATCATTCCCTTTCACTTAAGAAAAACTCGACCTCGAGTTTTCACGAGTCCGATAAAAGTTGTAGAAGCTTCAATTAACTCAAACGACATCACAAGCCACTCAAATATTCCATCTTGTGTTTCAAACAATGTCTTCCATTCATTTCTTGGCTGAATTCGAATTTTGCGATACCTGCTATGAAGATTAATTTCGGTGAGCACCTTAGAGCCATGCAATCTATTAAACATATCATCAAACCTTGGGAAATGAAATTTGTAGCCAATAATGATTTTGTTAATAGCAAATTTGGCTCATCCTATAATGAAGCAAATTTGGTAAACTTGCACTTGGAATCAGATCAATATGATGTTGAATGTCCTGCATTGGTGGTAAACCATCTGGTAGATCATCGGCATCATTTCTCTGAACTCCTCAAGCAAAGGCTTGATGACTTCTGGGTACTCCTGTGGTTCTTACCCTGCATCAGTTGTCAAGATCTGCTTCACAATCAAGGCATGCATCTCTCTAAACTCGGTGTGAATGCCGCTTCCATCTTTTTCTTCCAGTGTATAATGGTGAAGAAAGTACACCCCTCCACTTTAGGGGCTATAGTTATGGGACTCCCTTTCATTGGTAGCAATGTAAACTTTTTGCCACCTTTCTCTAGCTTCTAAGTATTTTCTCTGCCATCATGCTAAGCAGCCTAAGCCGCAACATCAAATTGCCAAGGTTTCCCGAACAACACGCATTCATATCCACGACATCAAAATAAATCTCATCACTATATTAGCTAATGGAGAATGGTACCATGCACCTTTCAGTCACCAGAAATTTTCTGTTGCCTTAATCCAACTTATAGCGTATGGATAAGGTTGCTTTTCAACCTTCAGACCCAATATCTCAAAAACACCCTTGCCAATAGTATTTTCGCAACTACCACTATCTATAATTACATCAAACAAACAATTAGTGATAGTGCAACTGGTTTTAAATAATTGATGCCTTTGAGTTTAATCTTCATGCTTTGGCAAAAGCATCATGCATCTCACCACATAATTTTTCCCATCATCTTCGTTGTACTCATACTCATCCTCATCTCCATCTGAGGCGCATGAAATATCATTATCTTCATCTTCTCGCTCCACCATGTGGATTGCTTTTTGTAGAAGGCGATCATTGGATTTGTGGCCAGGTTGCATGCGCTTGAAACACTTGCCTACTGTTGGTCTTGCATAAGGATTTGTAGACTTTTGTCCACCCTTTGTCTCTGTGACTCTCTGTTTTCCAGTCGCCTTTTCATCTTTGTATCGCTCGTTGTGTGTAGGTGCATCTTGAACCAAACTACTTTTATTACTAATTGTACCATACTTATTCTCGCCATCATTTTTGCGTGAATAATCAAGCCAATTCAACTTTGAAGGCTATGTTACGAGCTTCGGATAGTGTCCTCAACACCTGCATCCCTATTTTACCTTTAATTACGTGCTTCAATTCATCCAAGTATCGAGCAATTTGTTGTCCTTCGATCTCTCTAAGATCATTCCTTTCCGCCAATCTCACAAACTCTGCAATGTATTTATGAACAGAGTTTTGTCCCTAACGACATCTCTGGTACTGCCGGAATAAGATTTGATCATAGTCGGGAGGAAGAAAATTTTGTTGCATTAATTGCTTCATTCGGTACTAAGTTCTGATCGGTGTTCGTTCTTCATGAACTCTCCTAGTTTGCAATCTTTCCCACCTAGCAGAAACTCCACCTTTTAATCTACATGCAACCAACCACACTCGCTTCTCTTTCGAGATCTCCATGCATTCGAAGAATCCGCCGATCTTAGCAAGTCAATCCAAAAATTCTTCAATATGAAGATTACCATTGTAACATGAAATATTTACTTTTAGCTTAAAGTCTCCATCTCGATCACCGTAACAATTATTTCTTCCAAGTCCAACTAGTCGGGTTGGTGGTAGAAGAAAATCACCATCATCATCAGAATCATCTTCGTTAGCATAGATCGGTCGCTTACGTTTGTTTGCAGGAACAAGTCTGTCGACGAGCTGTCCGCAAGCTACTTCATCTCTGGTACAAAGCCCTTCGTCATTCCGGTTTGCATCTATGCAAAGAGCGTCAAGTCAATCTGCCATTTCGTCAAACCTTTGTTCCAAATGCCGGAATCTAAGACCTAGTCGTTGCTCAAAAGCTTTTAATGCCCCCTCTTGATCTTCTATCCTCGATCTTGAGGTCTCAGCACCATGATCATTGTCTCGAATACCGCCGCTTACTGTTGCTGGATCAACTGCCATGAGAACAGGAAAGTGAACCTGCTCTGATACCAACTGACGCAACAAATAAAGCGAAAATAAACTAGGCTGACACTTGATTGAGCCTAAAGAAAAAGATAACAAGTTTCTACACCGAAACTTAACACTCAAACTTGAGTAAAGGAAGACAAATTTAATTCTTATTCAATAATTCAATTCATAATGAAATTATAGAATGGGTTACATATTTATAGGGTGTCATAAACACACCTAAATAGAAAGAAATAACTAAATTGGAAACTTCCTAATGACAAATATTCTAATTCTATAAATAAGAAGCTACTAAAAGCCTTGCCATAAAATAAGGAAAGAAATCCTACTAATATGAAAATAGTAACTAATTAAATTAGTGACTAGCATAAATTAGTAACTAGCATAAATTAATAACTTCCAAATAAGAAACCCTAAAATTTAGTAGTTTCTTATTTACGATTTATGGGTTTTCTTCTTGGACTTTTGTAATTCACTTGGTCCATAAGATTTTGCCACACAATCCGCATCAAATACATCTTATTGAATCTAGGTATTTGACCACTATGTACTAGAATCACCTAACAATAACACGAGATTGAAAATCTTAATTGGTTCTAAATTGTATGAAAGATTAAAAAATTGATCAAGTGTTAAATCAAAACAACAAATCATGAAAACAAATGCAATAAACATGAAATACCAAAGGACCGAAACAGTTAAATTTAAATCGGAATCTCATATAGTAGGGATTGTTGTACACTAATGGTGTCTTCGCTTTGTTGTACCCAACTATCATAAGTCTAATGGATTAACTTATCCACAAGATATGTAGTTCGATTAAGTGATTAATCCCTGTTTGGCCACTTATTCACTTGATCGGATTAGCACCCGACTTAGTTGAGTGATTCATTGATAATTTCGTCACACCCTTACTCGAGCACGTTCAGATTAACTAGTAAGCCCAAAAGGGTCGCTTTGAATAGTCGTCAGTACTATGTATTGGGTAATTCAAATGATTTCCTAATCCAACGAAGTGAACATCGAATTAACTATTCCTAAATGGCTAATCCGACCTAAGGAGGTCAACCGAACGCACCATAACACTCATGTGTAGGCTCCTCAGTGTCCAACTCTGAACCAAACTCTAAAATCTCTCGAAACAAGGCTTCTTTTGTTGTGGTTGTCACGGAGCTCATGTGACGATGAAGCAACGATTGGCTTTTAAGTGGCAATCTTCAAACAATTTTCAAGTGGCGGTGGAAACCGTGACCAAGCCTCTACTCACTGGAATGACCGCCGAGGCGACCAGACAGCCTAGCGGCGATCTTGTGGCCTCGTCAAAAAATTTCTAATTCTATCCATAGATGTGGCGATCAACAATATTCTCACAATCTTCCCATCACAGCGGCACCCTAACGATAACTAGTCGACGATTGTCTAATTTTGATGAATTGCATTTTTTTTAGCTAAGCATTGTCTAATTATGCCAGCCATAAATCTGCATATGAAAGGGTGCTCATGACAATTGTGTCAGCCATCAAAAAATAGCCTCATTACTTGTTAGGGGCGCCATTGCTTTGTGTGTACTGATCAACACAGTCTTAAGTATCTTTTGGAACTATGTATGGTGCGAGGTTCGAAACTTCGACTTCGCCTATGACTTTGCTCACTTAAAATTCGGAATTAATTCGAGGAAGTTAACTTCGATGATGAAAATTTAACTAAAATTCGCCGATGTACTGAAGTTTACGGAATTTCACTATAAATGCTAGAACTCAAGTTTTTTTGTAGATATGCTAAAACTATATTTAATCATACAACAATAATGCATAAAATTCATGTCACCGGAGGATATTCTGAATTTTAAGTATATTTCTAGCATAGGCGAAGTTTTAGTTGAAGTTTCAATCAAAGTTTTAGTCGAAGTTTGCTCAACTTCCACAAAACTTAACAATCTTTCTTCATGTTTTATTAACTTTCATCGATGTTTTCGAAGTTCGATCGAAGTTAGCCGAAGTTGAGTTGAATTTTTGTAATTTTTCTACTGCATATGAACCAAAGAACGAAAATTTGATTAAATTAGCCGAAATTTAGGCGAAGCTTATCGAAGTTGAAGAGATCGAAGCAAAGTTCACGAGTAGTTTAAAAATTACAAAACTTCTCTGAAGTATATGTTACAAATCGACAACATTGATATAAATTGATGTGGATTGCTAAAAACAATGAGAAATTTCAAAATTTTTGGTAAAAAAAAAATCAAATAAGTGTGTAGGAGACGGAAGGGTTGAGGGTTGTAATTGATGGTGGCTTTTAGGGGTTATTGAGAATTTGGGAGTGACTCACTTTTGTACACACATCTCTACACCAATCATGTGATCCATTGATTTTGCATCAAGATTTAATGTATGCATCGAGATTCACTTTTGCACACACATCTCTACAACGCTTTGTAGTTTTTTAATCGATGCATAATGTCAAAAAGTGGATATTTTCTTTTGAAGTGGATATTTTCTTTTGCTTTAAATACTTACCCATATAAAACGCATGCTTTATAATTTTAATTTTACTTATGTGAATGTACATTAATAAATGGTTAGATAATTAAATTAAGTGTACTTATTATCACTAAAAAGTGATCTACCATACATAGTACGCATGACTAGTGCCAATAAAATTGACTTGAAACCATTAAATTGTAAATTTTTTAGGTATAAATGCATAATTTTGCTTGTTTTGACATTCCATAAAATGAGTTTTAGTTTATTGACTATTTAAATAAAAATTTCTTAAACTTCTCTAAGTTAGCGAATTTTTACCAAAATTATCCACATCGAATTAAACTTCTCCAAATTAATTCCAATTATCAAGAGGGCGAATTATAAGGTGAAACTGAAGTTTCGATCCTTGATTTGAACTTCGCTTCGTTCACCTCAAAATTGACAAACTTCGTCCGAACTTCGACGAAGTTTATCGATTTTTTAAACCTTGGTATGGTGGTTCCAGAGTATCAGTTTTGGCTCATAAAGTTGTTGGGGTTATCTTTTAAGATCAGCATCGTCCCAATGCTCTTCTCACACTATTCTTGTTTACGTCGCCACCCATGCCTTTGCTTTTTTGGGTTAGATGTCTTAACGTGCTTACCTACTCATGATGAGTGTTGCTCAATCTCTTCTTGTCCATTTGTGGATTGGCTTGATTCTTCTTGTTCAATTGTGACGGCTTTTGACGAGGTTCAAAGGCCTTTCTGTGTTGGACTTCAGTCACTAGCCAACTGCGATATGAGAATAGAGTGGCTCTATGTCCTTTATTCAAACTCCTTTTGCTTGATGAGATCCATGCTAGTGCTCCGGGTGGGCATAGGGAGCTCTTAAAAGTATAGAATGTGCTTGGATGTTGCTGCAAATTTTCTAGGCTAGGTCTGAAGTTGAATGTCCACGTTTGTGACAACTTGTTAGGTTTGTCAAGAATCTTTCTCCTGTCGAGTTTATTCAGCCACTTCCCATCTCTCTTGCTATTTAGGGCGATATTTTTGTGGATTTCATTGAAGTTCTACCAAATTCTAGTGAGTTTAACACTTCGCCTTAGCAAATATGGCCGATTGTACACTCGCATGGCTTCCCATTTGGGATAATATTTTTATGAGTCATTTTTAGACCAAATTGTTTCACTAACGTTCTACACTTTAGCTGAGTTTCACTTACCACCCTCTGGGTAATGGGCAAAGTGAAGTGGTCAATCTTTATCTCAAGGCTTATCTTAGGTGGGTGTGGTGTAGTAGTAAACAAAAGAACACTTTAACTTTGACTGAGGTAGAGGTCATAGATTCGATTTTTCGCAACAACATTATATTTCTTTTGTTTCTCTCGGGTTATAGGGTTGTGGCGTCTGACAACTCCCATGGGATTAGTCGAACCAAAGTAAGGAGGTGCTTAAAAATGTTCGACACCCATAGTTATCAAAAAAGGAATATCTTAGGTTTTTCATTAGCCAACTCCTGAGGGAGTGGTCTAAGTGGGTTACTTGGGTTGATTATGGGTACAATACTCCTTATTACATGTCTATTATATGCACTTCTTTTTCAGATTGTCTAAGGATATGACTCTCTGCCATTTAATGTTGAGTTAGATATGTCGTTGGCGCAACTTCATGCCCCTTCAGTAGAGGTTGGTGATGAGCTTCTAGTTGCACAACATCATATGAGGCCAATTACTGATTACGAGTGTAGAGATGCTACATTTGAAGTGGGGAACTTTGTTTACACAAAGTTGAATTCTTATCGACAACAATCCCTAGCTTTCTATGTTAATGAGAACCTCGCCTCAAGGTATTTTCGATCTTATGTGGTTCTACAACGCGTTGGTCAAGTTGCTTACAAGTTGCAGCTTCCTCCTTATTCCTTCATTCAGCTTGTCTTTCATGTAGTTCAAAAAGGCTAGTGGGAATGACCTTGTTTAACACAACTGCTATTTTCGTATTAAATAAGGGGGTCTTGTAGAGATATCTTGAAATTCAATTAAATAGTTTTAAGAGCTTTGTAGGGTTTGGAGAGTTCAGCTCCTCGAAAACTACTTCTTCCCCTATAATTCTTCTTCCTCTATAATGTGTTTAGATCAAGGAACAAAAATTCGATAAAATTAGCCAAATTTTAGGCGAAGTTTATCGAAGTTGAAGGGATCGAAGCGAAGTTCACGAGTAGTTTAAAAATTACAAATTCTCCAAAGTTAATGTTAAAAATCGACAACATTGATATAAATTGATATGGATTGCTAAAAACAAGGAGAAATTGCAAACTTTTCGGTGAAAAAAAAATCAAATAAGTGTGTAGGAGATGAAAGGTTGAGGATCGTAATTGATGGTGGCTTTTGGGGGTTATTGAGAATTTGAGAGTGGCTCACTTTTGTACACACGTCTCTACACCAATCACGTGACCACTTAATTTTGCATCAATATTTAATGCATGCATCGAGATTCACTTTTACACACGCATCTCTACAACGCTTTGTAGTTTTTTAATCGATACATAATGTCAAAAAGTGGATATTTTCTTTTGCTTTATATACTGACCCATATAAAAAAACTTGTTTCATAATTTTAATTTTATTTTTGTGAATGTGCAATTAATAAATGGTTAGAAAATCAAATTAAGTGTAGTTAATTATCACTAAAAAGTGATCTACCATACATACGCATGACTAGTGCCAATAAAATTGACCTGAAACCATTAAATTGTAAATGTTTTGGGTATAAATGCATAATTGTGTTTCTTTTGACATCTCATAAAATAAGTTTTAGTTTATTGACCATTTAAATAAATTTTTCTTAAACTTCTCTAAGTAAGCGAATTTTTACCAAAATTCTCCACGTCGAATTAAACTTCTCGAAATTAATTCCAATCATCAAGAGGGCGAATTATAAGGCGAAACCAAAGTTTCGATCCTTGTTTTAGATCACCATGTAGCAAAATCCAACAAAATACCATAATCATAGATGAAAATGTAGGCCTTGTTTGGTTCAGGGGGTAAGTAGGATAAAGTAGGTTAACTTACAAGAAAGTTGACATTTTTCTTATTTGGTTGGTGTCAATTTCCCTGGAAGTTAACACCCCCAACTTTCCCCATATAGAGGAAGATTAAGATAACTCCTTAGGTACCTCTAAAGGAGCTATCTTCTCAAGTGAAGTTGAAAATTATGCACAATTGCCGCTCATTCAATCACCTTTCTCCCCTTCATGGGTATTTATGTCAATTGCAATATTTTATTATTATTTAAATATGCAACTAACCAAGAAGTACAAAGTTGAACTAAACATAAAAATACCAATTTCTTGGGAGGATGACTTTCCAGGGAGTACACTTCCCTGTAAGATGGCAATATGAACCAAATGATGCCATAGCATTCATGAGTTGTGAGAATCTTGGGTGAGAGTCAAAATTAGGTAAAATTGATACCAAATGTATAAATGTGGGATGGATTTGATAAAAAACTTTGTTGGGGTAAATCTGAAATTCTTAGCAAATTTGGATAGTTTAGCCTATTTAGCTCAATCCATGATATTAGTTGTTCTTTTTTTTCCTTTCTTTTGACAAAAGGTTACATACTTGTTCCTAACCCAAATTATAGGTAAGTAGCATTGTTCTTTCTTTTTAATTAATCAAATCCCATTTATTTTTTATTTATTAATATATACATGATCTATCATGTGTTCTTTTATTCTTTGTTTATAAATTAGTTATTGTTTCTCTAGAACTCAATTGCGACTCAAATGGTGGAAGTCCAACATGGTCAATTGTGTAAATTCTTCTCCAGTTTCTCCTCTTGTTATCGGCAAATTAAGAGAGTTTTGAACTAGATGAGCAAAGGCCTTGAGAAGGCACTAAAGATTCTTGATCTCTTACTTCCCCAATATGGCAAAACCCAAGTGTGTCAAAGCCATCTCCGGCTTATACAAGCCTGCAAGCAAGACTTAGAACAAGGTGGTGGCCATGTTTCTGGCTTGGTGAAAAGGGCCAATAATTTGTTTGATGAAGTGCTTGAAAGAGATGTTTCTTGGGATAACCTTTTTTTCCAACTGCACAATGAAGGAACAAAAGCTGCTTGTCGTATATCTTCTGCCTTGAGTTCATGGGCATGTGTTGGAGCGCTTGAACCTGGAGTACAACTTCATTGCTTAGCACTTAAATTTGGGATTCATATGCATGTGTATGTTGGAAGTTCTTTGATAAGTTTGTATGCGAAATGTGGTAGATTGAAGGAGGCTTCCAAGGTTTTCAATGAAATGCCTGTCAAGAATGTTGTCTCGTGGACAGCACTGATTGACGGGTTTGCACAAAATCGACAACTTGAAATGGGTGTAGAGGTTTACCGTCAAATGAAATTTTCAAGCTCTAAACCAAATGATGTAACTTACACAATTCTCCTAAGTGCTTGCACTGAAAGTGGCTTTCTTGGACATGGAAGAATCGCTCATTGTCAAACAATTCAAATGGGATTTGACTCATTCACTCATGTTGTCAATGCTCTTATCTCAATGTATGCAAAGAGTGGGCTTGTCAAAGATTCATTTTACCTCTTTCGAAAGTTAGGAATGAAGGACCTCATCTCATGGAACTCTATGATTTCTGCATATGCCCAACATGGGCTCGCGGATGACGCGATACATTTACTTAGGGAGATGAAGAATCAAAAAGTTCAACCTAATGCTATTACATTTCTTGGAGTCCTTTCATCATGCCGCCATGCTGGTCTTATAGAAAAAGGACGTCTTTGCTTCGAATCCATGCTTCATTATGGAATAGTACCGGATTTAGACCATTACTCGTGTATCGTAGACCTTCTAGGCAAAGCTGGATTGCTTCAAGAGGCTCTCGAGTTCATTAAGAAGATGTCTATACGTCCCAATGCAATTATATGGGGCTCATTATTGTCTTCATGCAAGCTTCAAGGGAATGTGTGGATTGGAATTGAGGCTGCAAAGAACATGTTGCTATTGAATCCAACTTGTGCGGCGACCCATGTTCAGCTGGCAAACCTTTATGCATATGCACAATGTTGGGATGATGCAGCAAGAGTGAGAAAGTGGATGAAAGATGGAAGGTTAAAGACTGACCCTGGATATAGTTGGGTCGAGATCAAGAACGAGGTTTATAGGTTTAGAGTAGAAGACAATTCAAACCCCAAGATGAATGAAATCTTGTCTGTGATTGATAGCTTAATAGACAACATGAAATGTTTAGGTTATGTACCTAGAATTGATGAAGAACAGTTTGATCTATAACTATTCACCATTTTTTTTTCTCTTCTGAGACAGGTTTGCCATATAACTTCATTTTTTATAATAATCTAGTACAACTTGCTATTTTGTTCATTTCTAGTTCTTTAGTGGCACTGTCAACTGCTTGAAAAGAAATCTTGACAAACAGGAGGTTAAACTTTTCTTTCATTTTTGATTGATCAATAAAAGTCATATTGACTTTTTTTGGTTTCCCACGTGGTATCCAAAGCCAGCCGCATTGACTACTCCACACTAGAGAACTGTCAGGTCCTATACAGGGAGCGACCTTCCTAACCCAGTCCCTTTTCATTTACGAGACTTAAACTTGAGAGCTCACTTAAGGGTAACAGGGTCACTTGCCACTCGGACCAACCGATTATTGGTAAGTCATCTTTCACCAATAGTTGTTGTTTCTATATTACTTTAAGTCTTAAACAAAAATTTATGTTGCCAATTTAAACTGTAGTCTACAAAAGTTGAGCGTAGTGTTAATCATAGGTGTAAATGATATTTGGTGGTTTCTTGGAAATACATATAACTGTTGGCGCAAGCTCCCTATGAAAGTTGTAGACGACAAGAGTGAGGGAATGAGCATACCGTCATCTCCTTTTATTGTTCTAATTTGATTAAAGCTTAGTTCATGTTTTGAGAGGATCCTAAATTCTTATTGAACTTGAATCAAACCAGTACAAGAATTATATAAGGATTGAAAATTCGATTTCGGCTATGATTTGGTCGCTTAAAATTCAGAAGTAATTCGGAGAAGTGCAATTCGATGCAAGGAATTTTTGCAAAATTGCAACACTAAGGAGAAGTTGAGATAAGTCCTTCTAAGGGCAAGCAAGACTATAATTTTGTCAAAGGGCGGCATGTTTTGTTATAATGTTTCTTTTCTTTTATTTTATACTGGATATAAAAGTTTTCAAGTTCAATCTTAATGGTTTTATTCATTCTTTTAAATATCAGCTCTTTCGTTTTATGGCAATAAGTTAGAATTCATTATCATACTTGATACTATTTCCTATTTTTGCATTATCTAATGTGCATGTGCTTCTATTTGTTAGGAATGTCTTTTGAAAAAGCTTACATCAATTGTATTATCTTTTTGTTGTAAGTTAGCATTAAGATTAGCAAGTTATGCCTATTTTCCCTTAATTTGGTATGAAAACTCATAAAATTTTGTTTGTGTGTACATTTTTTCTTAATTTGGTGTTATGAAAAAAAAAAAAAAAAAAAAAAAAACTAAATAATTTAGGGAAGTCTGGAGAAGTTCGAGGAATTTCAATGCCATGATAATCTTTATAAGACTGAATTTGCCATGAAGTACAAATCCAAAAAGCAGAACCAAAGTAAACAATAAGAACCTAGAGAGTCACCATATTCAAAAAAAGAAAAAGGAACTTGGACAGACTCCAAACTCTCTTCCCAAATTCCCTTAATAGTCGATCCTATTACTCCAACATAATTCTCAATGCCTAGAGTTACACTACACAACTCTATTTATACAAATTATAGCTCGCGCGCACAACTATTCTTGTAAGTTACTTGCAATCTCTGACACACCTAAAGTACTGTTGTGGTCCCCTTACCCTTTGGGGCCTTATTATCATTACTCTTTTGGGTAAAAGAGAGTTGAACAACAAAGAAGATGGTTATGCCCTATATCACGAACCCACGTGATGGATAGAGCATAAGTGAACATTATAGAAAATAATTATGTTGCAATCCATAATAACCTTGTATTTAAAGAACGACCCAAACCATTAGTCACGACGATGCACTACAAATTCATACTGTGTCGAGTGCTTATTAAGTGGTAGTTTTGTGGCTATTTGGGAAGTTACAACAATTGTTGTGTAATTCCCTTCTTTCCACGTTGAGTAGAAGGTGACTTCTAATGGAGGAGGTATTGATAAATCCTCAATGAAGATTGTGTATTATTGAAAGGCAAAGAAAGAAGTAGGAATTCAAGACGTGAAAGCAATTGGCTCTTCTTCTTGTAATTCTTCTTCCTCTCTTAATTAAAGGTATCTTCCCATGTTTTTTATTTTATTCATGGATATTAATAAATACATTCCACCTTCTCCAGACTTGAGAAGCTACATTACACTAAAAAACTAAGTACTCCACCATTTAATATTCATCATACAGAGGTGATAATGGTTTAGTGAAATGCTAATTTGTGCGTTCTTTGTTGCAAGTTATCAAATGAGTTGAGATCACCATGTAGCTAAATCTAACCAAATACCTTTATCGTAAATGGAAATATAGCAACTCCGCCTTTGTGGAACATTGTCTGCGCCACATAGCCTGTCTTAAATCCTGATAAAGGAGGAGGGTCCCAAACCTATTATCCTTACCCGAAAAATGGAGGAGGGTTGGGATAAGGTGACAACCAACGGAAATGAGGATGCTTAGGTGGATGTGTGATAAAACCCGTAAAGATAGAATAAGGAATATATAAATTGAAAGAAAAGTAGGAGTAACACCAATTGATGCAAAGATTTGGGAAGGGCGGTTGCGGTGGTTTGAACACCTCCAAAGACAGCCTACAAATGCCCTTTTTAGAAAACTCGACTTAGGCCATGTTTGATTTCAAAGAAAATGTTCCATAAGAAAAGAATATTTTCTTAAAAAAGTTTTCCCTCGTAAATGTTCAAAAGAAAATTTTTCTATATGTGTTTGATTGCACATATAAGAATTTTTTCCCTCAAAACTCACCAACAACAAATTTTGAAATAAATATGAAAATTTACCATATATATTAAATATATTAATTTTCATATTGAAAATATAAATTTAATGTGTCTTAACATGGAAACTCACATTTTCTCAATAGAAAACTCAATTTGCCCACCATAATAGGTAAGAAAATATATGAGTCTTAATATGGAAAGTTGGTAATTGTGAGAAAATGTTCCACGAGAAAATTTTGGCTATCAAATGCATGAAAATGTCATTTTCCTTGGAACATTTTTCTTTTCCGTCTAATCAAACATGACCTTAATAAAAATTGAAGAAATTCGACAATCGGCATTGTAGGGGTAGTTTGATGATAAGTTGGGAAGCATTGTTTAGAAATGAATTAAAGGATTTGGAAACGGCATTGTAGGGGTAGGTGGATGATAAGTTGGGAAGCATTGTTTAGAAATGAATTAAAGGATTTGGAAAGCACGCCATCAATTGTACTAAATTGAGCGCAATAGAAGAGTTCGATCTGTGTGGCCGACCCCAACTAATTGGGATTGAAGCTTTGTTGTTGTTGTTGCTTCTTGTTGTTGTAGATGGAATATAGCCTTCATGAACCATGACTCTGTGAGAATGCTTGATGGAGTCAAAACTGGGCCTATTAATGCGGTGATGGAAGAGAAATTTATGGGTAAAATATGTGCTACCTCCCTTGGACTTTTGTATGGGTGTCAAGTGTCGGTATGTTAGAGTTAGAGTGAAGGGTTTGGATAACATAGGGTAAAATGACCTTATGATTTCAATGAACACTCTCCCGTCCTCTCTATTGGGAGCGAGTATATCATGCTTTGGGAGGTTAAGTAATTCATATCTTTCCTCCTAAAACCTAGATGGGAATCTGTTTTGTAAACATTAAATTTTGTTTGCTCTAGTTTTCGTTAGGTTGGTGTGGTTAGTAGATAAAGTGTGACCAGATACCATGGTGAGTGGACAAAGCATACACTTTAGGAAACAGAGACTGTAAAATAGTGTCGTCTAACCAATTATAATCCCAACTCTATAGCTCAATTTAGGAGTGAAGCCTTCCATTTATTAGAATCCAAAGCAATGGGTGCTTTTAGCAACCTTCCATTTTCTACTTAACTATTATTGATTATATTTCTGAGATTTTTTTTTTAATCTTACCTGAGATAGTTTGTTAAACGCTACTTTTAAGATGTAACCTTACCATTTCTTTCAAATATCTGAATGCGTATTTTGTTGATGTGATCCGATTGTTGATGATGTGTCCATTGCAGGAATCTATTCTGCAGGAGTTGTTACGCTTCAGTCAATTCAAATATATAATACCCATGAGTTGTTTACTGCAAAACCAAAAGTTTATTTTCGTTGTGAAGGAGAGAACAAGACAGTATTGCCTGATGTGAAACAAGCAGATTACTTGTACGCTTTCAAGGGTGAAGAGTCATGGCAGGTATGTTGTAAGTGAAAAGGTGGCTTCTATAAGGTAGCACTGCTAGAAAGTATTTGAAACTACCTTATTATGTGGCAGTTCATCCGTAAGTTTTTCTCTCCTAGGTGCTTGAGGACAATCTCATGCAGTCGTAGAGCAACAACTGCTTCACATATTTGGGAAATTATGTTAGGTTATCAAATTCGAAGTTTTAGTGACATTCGTTATTAGAGATCATTCTTTCTGATTGAAGCTGGAAGTCTTCTAGAATCTGAGTCAAATACATGCTATTTGCATTCATCTTTCTTTTGTGGTGGTTGATCACTTAGAATTCAATTTGTCTGCCTGGATTTCAAAGGATTAAGTTGCTCGCCTTCTATATAATGGTGTTCTTACCTAACAAAAACTTTGTCAATCTGCAGCCACTGACAGAGCTTCCAGATAAGAAATGCAAGCGGTGTGGTTTCTACGAGGAGGATACCATAACACCAGATGATGTATTTGATGAATGGGAGTTCTGCCCTTCTGATTTTGCGGCCCCTGATGGCAAATATGTTAGGTTCAAGGAGAAGGAACTTAATGCTACGTTTTTGTGTTCTCAATGCATGCAACTTGGAGGTCAGTTTGTTCTCCATAGGTTTTTGAACTGTACATCTTTAGTCATGCTTTTTCTATTTATAGAGGACTTTAGTCATGCTTTTGTATTAGATGCAACATTTAACTGTTGACAAATTTATAAAACAAAGTCTAAGCAGATTCTTTTCGTTGTTCCCAAGCCTAAATGTATGGAATGCTTGGATGAATAAGGCAAAGTTTTTTGCTTAGTATTTTCCCCTTTTGCTCCCTCCATCCATCTTCCCGAACCATCCGAATCCGTGTTTGGCCAGCTTTGTTGTATATAATACTGACAAAAAAAAAAAAAACAAACAAACAAACAAAAAGTAACACGGAATAATATGGTTGTATTTGTGTAAGATAACTTCCTTACTTATTCTGAATATTTCTTTTCTTGTTGTGATGCCTTGAAGGTTCTAGTCATAATTCTGACTCACACAACAGAGAGGACAAGAAAAAGGGAGCAAGCGTGTTTGTGGCAATCCTAACAGGTCTATTGGTTTTGGTTGCGTCTTTCTTTGCAGCAGTAGCTGCATATAAGTACTGGCAGAAGAAGAAAAGGCAGAGGGAACAGGCTCGTTTTCTTAAACTATTTGAAGACGTTGATGACATTGAAGATGAGTTGGGGCTTGGTCATGTGATATGATATGATCTCAATATTTGTGAAGGAACGTCGACACAACATTTTTCCCAACAATGGCGCATGTATGGTTTTCGTTTTTTTTCTTGTTCTATTCTGTACATTCAAATAAGATAGTGTGGAGTCTCGACATTGTATTCAATTTTGGGAAGTATATAAAGTGAAGTATACAACTTGAGTAGACACTGGATTTTTCTCTTCTTGTATCTTGAAGAATAGTGGTATTTGGTGAGGAAACAATGTTAGTTTTGAGGGAGGGATTTGCTATGGATGCAACTAATTGGTCTTGTCGTGCGATCGAACTTCATGTTCATGTGATGTATTCTGGTTGGGTTGAATTAGAATCCTACGCATGCATTTCAGACATGCTAGTAGGCCGAGATGGACGAAAAAAAGAGATTTCTCAAACGTGAAATCCAAGACAAAACACACGGAAATGCCTTTTACATCTTAGTGTTAACTATAGAAAACAACACAAACGTTTGTCATTTTTGGAAAAATAACTTAAACTTTCATTTCTGTCAGAAATAACAAAAACTTTTAACAATTTTATCAATTTTAGAACGGAGCGCGATTTAAAGGTTTTGAGTATTGACCGAACAACATGAATTGATTTTTTTTTAGTTCACTTAAATCAGCTCAACAAAAACTCAAAAATTCTTCATCTAATCAACTTTTTTAGGTTTAATTTCTTTTTTTGTTAAAAACTAAAAAAGTCATCAGCCTTAAGAGAAAAATATGTGAATCTTTATTTTTGCAAAAGTCTGACTATGATTCATCCTTTGTATTACTAGGATTTTTTTTTTTTTGAGGATCTTTCAATAAGATATTTTTTTTTCAATTTCTTTTTTGCTTTGAGAGAAAATATGTATAAATTCATTTTTTCGATTTTGTTATTTTTGAGTTGATTCAAGTTAACCAAAAAAATTTTGTGAAGAAATATTGAAAGTTCATGTTATCTTTAACGAAATTAAAAGTTTGTGTTATTTTCTACAAAAATGGTGAAAGTTTGTGTTAATTTTGATAGTTAGCCTTATATCTTATAAACTTCCTCTAAAATCTAACTCTTAGTCCATTGTAAACCGAAACTAGTGAGAATTGAAACTACTCATCCTAGCATAATGATTCTAGATGGGAAAGTTGGAGAAAGTCGGTTAACTTTCATGGAGGTTGACACTTTTTTGTTTGGTTGGAGTTTAGAATAAGTTTTTCTAAGAGTTAACACCCCTAATTTTCTCTTTATAGAGGACGGTAATTCCTTTAGGGTCCACTAATTGAGCTATCTTTGTGACGGTAAGTCAAAAATTATGACAGCTGCCCCTCTTCATTAAATCATCTCTATGTCTTTACCTCTCTATCTCAATTGTAGGGTACTTCCTAGGAAATTTAACAAAGAAAATTTATGTAATAACACTCCCTAACAACATACCTCAATGTACATCTCCCACATCCCATCATATTTTGAATTTCGATGTGTAAGGCCACATCTCAATGGGAATACAAACGACTGATGTGGGAGTTGTGGCATTTGCCATTGACAAATTAAACGAAATGAGGCCTTGATCCCAATTTTTTTTCTTGGGAAATAATATTTTGATGGGAGCGGCTTCTATACAATCTAATAGTATATAATCCGTGCAATTGGTTATGTCGCGACATATCATTGGTGTAATAACCCCTGTCTTAATTAAATAATCATTCGGCCTGAAACGCAAATTAAGCCTCGATAAACCTGCCAGACTTAACCCATGCCAGAAGCTTAATCTTAAGCACCTAATAGAGACAACATATATATCTCAAGAAAACTGATGTAAATAAAAGTGAACAATGGTGAAAGACTTAAACATCAAGTTTTTTTGAAATAAGATAAAGCAAAAGAGATACAAGGTCACGTCCTGTGATAATAATTATAGTACTATATCAAAACCTCAATTAGTGTACAACCAATTAGACTCTCACCACATATAAAGAAAGGACACCGACACTCTTAAGCTTTTCCCTTTTCTTGTCTTGAGTGCTAGCTGAGGTACCTGAGATTGTTGAAAAAAGGAGTGAGCATTCAACAGGCTCAGTAAATGCAATTCCACTAAGACCATCCATTATCCACTATTTACTTATTTGCAATAACTAAGTGAATAATAATAGCTACAAAAGGTAATAATGGAAGTGAATTAACAACATATAGAATGGGATGCATATCAATAGTTAAAATTTGCTAATGTACTAGAAATCATTTGAAAATACATTAGAAAATAAGGACTGGGAACTAACATACACAAGAATACCAAAATTGACCGACATAGTGGTTGTTGTATGGTCGTGATAATGTATTCCGACTTAAGTTAGCTGTCCAACATCCCTAGTGATATCCCAACCGAACTCTTTGCGGGAGCTTCGTCATAAACCTATCTTGCATATTCACTTTTACATGTTACTAAACATAGATTCCAGTATAAGGCCCCCAAACCCAGTCTATATGCTATATGAGACTAAATATAACTATAGACATGGCATAAAAGATAAATTAAGTGAATTCTCATTTACCTCGGTTGCACTTCCTAGTTTTTCTAACTTTATCTAAGTCACGGACGTCTCAATTTGTTTCCCCTGAATTAAGGACCTAAAACCAATCAATTGGTATTTATTACTATTTTCATTTAAAGATGTTTAAGAACCCATAAATATCCCTTAAAGTTTCAATTAAAATCCCAAAAAAATGTAGCAACGACGCTGAAAATTGTTGAACCTATGTTGTTGCAGAGCTGCTTTATTAGGACAATAGCTCTTGCACCTATCTAAAGGCTACCAACGCCATTCCCACTGAACACCCTATAAAATGTATAACAAATGTATAAAGCATCCAACTATAATTTGGATTATTAAAATGTGAGATTCATGTCCAAACTTCTTCTCATTATGAACCAAAATATGATGAACATACTATGAAGATGGGAATGAACTTATGATAGCTTTCCTAAGTTGTTTTTCTCAACTTTAACGACTTCAAATGAACCTAAATATCTCACTTTAGGATCACCTAATGATGTCCCTGTCCCAATCACCATTTTCCATCACTTTTGGTCCCAATTCATGCATTGAAACATGTATAAAGTGTGTCGGTAGTGAAGAACAACTTGTACACATGATTTCTCATCGTATATGGGTTCTAATAAACCCATCTTTATCACCCAACTAATCACAACTCCTAGCCACAACTATCCCAATTAAAACCCTACTTCAACTCTTCACTTGAATGAGAAAGTTGATGGAGAGATGAAAAAGCTTACCATTTACTCAAGAAAGAAAATGAAGATGGCTTAATCTTGGACTTCAAGCTCCAATAACTACTGATTTTATCCTTCAACTCTTCTCTTACTCCACACACCTCGAGGTAGATCACGTGTCTAGTCACTTAAAGTGACACACATCATTACCACATACATATCTCGAAGCCTATCTAAAGGTTTATGATTTTTATTTGATTCAATTTTGTATAACTTTGATTTTTATTTGTTTTGGCACACCAAACAACACAAAACACACACACATGCAAATCCAAACAAGTCAGGCTTAACCCTAAGTATAACTCGGGTTAATTAGTATTTTGATTAGTGTTAATCAATGGGTTAAGGAAACGATTCATTACATTCTCCCCACTTAAGAGATTTCATCCTTGAGATTAAAGGAAACGTAAAAGTTACCTGTAGTCTCGAAGAGAAAGTGGAATTGCTCCTTCATATACAACTCATGCTCCCAAGTTAGCTCCTTATCCCCATGGAACTTCCATTTGACACTAACTAAAGGAGTCTCTCTAGTTCTCAGCTTTTGAATCTTTCAATAAAGAATTTGAATCAGTTGTTCATCCTAGGATAGATATTCCCTTAAATCGAATTCATTCTAGTCAACTTTGAGGTGAATTCGGTCTCTGCCTTGCGAAACATTGAGAAATGGAAGACATTGTGTGTCCTGCTAATTGTGGAGGTAACTTTAACTAGTAAGCAACTAGTTTTCTTAACCCTAAAAGGTCTGATAAATCTAGGAGCTAGCTTGCGTCTCAATTTGAACTAGTAAAGCCCTTTAATAGGCAAGACTTTCAAAATAACGTAATTGTCCTTTGAAAACTCCAGGAACTTATAGTGCTTATCTGCATACCACTCTATCTGACCTGAGTTGTAGCCATACACTGAAGGATCTGCTGAATTCGCTTGGTGTAGTCGTGAACCAACTCAGGCCTTTGTATTTCCAACCTCTACCCCAACACGCGGATGAATAACAAGGTCGACCATACAAAGCTACAAAAGGTGTCATACCTATACTGGCTTGATAACTGTTATTATAAGAGAACTCACACAAAGAAAAATATACTTCTCCCAGCTACCGCAAAATTTTAAGACACAAGCTTAGAGCATATCCTCAAGAACCAGTGACAGGTTAACATTAGTTTCCCTAATCTGATCTAGAAAAGCTTAAATGATTTATCGTGTTACATCTGAGTTTCCATTTTTGTTGTGGAAAACTGATCTACTAGTAGCAACGACCAAGACTCACTTGTTTCACCTTATATAGTGGTGTATGTGTCTAAGCTCTCAACACTCACTTGGGTAACACAAGCACGTGACCTCAAATTATCTAACTCACACACAAACAATTACAACAGTAATAGGAAAAAGAGAAACAGTAACGAGACAATATGTACAACACAGTAACAAATTAAAACAGTAACAAAAGCAATACTTACTACATCCCCCCCTTAAGATGAAGCAAGGTGATGCCAATCACAGAGATTCATCTTGGAGAGGAAAAAAGAAAACTGAGGAGTTGTAAGACTCTTGATGAACAAATCAGCTAACTGGAGCTTCGAGGAAACATATTGGGGAGTAACAAAACCAGCCTTGAACTTCTCACAAATCAAATGGGATATCAAGATGTTTTGTACGTTCATGAAAAACAAGATTAAAAGTAATGTGAAGAGCAGCCTGGTTATCACACCACAAAAAAAGAGGTAGATTAACAAAAACATGAAGATCAGATAAAAAATAAGTAATCCACTGAAGTTCGCAAACAATTGTAGAGAGACTACGATACTCGGCTTTAGCAGAGGAACGAGAGACCGTGGACTGCTTTTTAGTCTTCCAAGAAATAAGAGCATTCCCAAGGAACACACAATACCCAGTTAAAGAACGCCGAGAGAAAGGGCAGGAAGCCCAATCAACATCACAAAAACCAACAACAGAAAGATCATCATGAACAGGATAAAATAGCCCTTTGGAAGGACAACCTTTTAAGTAACGTAATACATGTAAAGCTAAAGACCAATGTGATTCAGTAGGTGGCTGAACAAATTGACTAAGCTGTTGAGTGTCATAAGAGATATCTGGTCTTGTAAAACCCAAGTACATTAATCTTCCAATCAACCTACGATATTGATCAACATCATGGAAGAGAGGAGAATCAAGATCAAACTTAACATCCCTGGGAAGGGGAGTAGCAGTGAACTTACAATCAGTAAGTCCAGTATCAGAAAGTAAATCCAAAACATATTTCCTTTGATTCAGATAAAGACCCGCATCAGATCTAGCCAATTCCACACCAAGAAAATAATGAGTCTGGCCAAGATCTTTAATAGTAAACTGGGTATGTAAAAAATCCTTCACCAAAAGAATATCCTTAAGAGAGGATCCAGTAAGTAGAACATCATCAACATAGACTAACAAAGCAAGAAAAATAGTTCCTTTGGAAAAAAAAAACAAGCAAGGATCATGTGAAGACTGAGTAAAACCAAAGTGATGCAGTTTGGAAGTAAATTCAATGTTCCATTGCTTGGAAGCTTGCTTCAGGCCATAAAGAAACCTTTTCAACTTACACACTTGACCAGGTAAAGCCTTTGTATACCCCTCAGGGGGCTACATATACAAATCCTCATCAATGTAACCATGCAAAAATGCATTATTCACATCAAGCTGATGTATAGGCCAAGACTTAGCAGCAGCTAAGGCCAAAAGCATTCTCAAAGTAACATTTTTCGCAACAGGAGAAAAACTATCAATAAAGTCCACCCCTTCAATTTGATGGTAACCTTTTGCCATAAGCCTAGCCTTGTATTTATCTAGGGAACCATCAGGATTATATTTCACTTTATAAACCCATTTGGAGCCAATTGACTTCTTATCAGGAGGCAAAGATGTAAGCTCTCAAGTATCATTGGATTCTAATGCATTCAACTCAGTATTCATCGCATCAATCCAATGAGGATCATGTTGAGCATGCATAAATGACGATGGTTCTTTGATAAGAGAAACTGCAGCTAAAAAACTTTTGTAATGATCATTCATGAAAGGGGAAACAAGAAAAGGAAAAGTGGGTGGTTGAGTAGAAGGAACTCTAATTAAAGAGGAAGAAGGAAAAATATTAGAAGAATTAACATGACAAGTTACAAAATCATTCAACCAACCAGGTGGATGTTTCAATCTAGTACTTCGTCGAGGTGAAACAGAACTAGAATCAACTAAAGGAGAAGCAGAAATTGAAGAATCAGCAGGAGAAAATGAAGAAATATGATCAGATTCATCAGAAGAAGAAACAGGTAAAACTGGTGTAACAGGAGAAGAAGGAACAAAATGAAAAGGAAAAACATTTTCATAAAAAAAACTACATCTCGAGAGACAAATACAAAGTTTGTGGAAAGATTGAAGAGTTTATATGCCTTTTGTCCAGGAGAGTAACCTAAGAAAATAGATTTGAAGGCTCTAACATCAAACTTGTCCTTGGATGGAAGTGTATTTGTAGTAAAACACAAGCAACCAAAGGTTTTGAGAAAATTATAATTAGGAGTTTTGCCAAACAAAACTTGATAAGGACACTTCCAATGAAGCAAAGAAGAAGGCAACCTATTGATAAAAAAAGTAGAAGTGAGAATAGAATCACCCCAAAACCTTTTAGGTAAACCAGATTGGAACATTAAGGCTCTAGCAACTTGGAGTAAATGCCAATGCTTTCTCTCTACAACACCATTTTGTTGAGGAGTATAAGGAGTAGATCGTTGGTGAACAATACCAAACTGAGAAAACAATTGAGTACACTGATGATTAACAAATTCTGTTCCATTATCAGTTTTGATAACTTGAACAAATTTGTTAAACTGTGTTTGAACAAATCGAAGAAAACTGGTAATAGTGGGTTTACATTGTAACAAATAGGTCCATGTAAATCTACTAAAATCATCCACAATGATAAAAAAATAATGTGTGCCCTGCATAGATTGCTGTTTATAAGGCCCCCACAAATCCATATGTAGCAATTGAAAAGGAGCGTAACTTTTAATAGAACTCAACAGAAAAAGGTAAACGAGACTGTTTAGAAAGATGACATACATCACAAGGTAAGTCATTTTTATTTGAAGAAACATGAAACAAAGAAGGTAGATGTTGAGCAACAATTGGTGAGGGATGACCCAATCTATGATGCCGAGAAAAAAACATTATTACAAGAAACAAATTCAGAAACAACAACAGTAGAATTAGAAGTAACAAATTGAATAACATATTGGTTGAATGATTGTTGATCTAAAATGTATAATCCTTATAATACCTTCCCAACTCCTAGGATTTGAGTATACTCAATATCTTGTATCAAACAAAACATTGGATGAAAAACAAATTTAATATGAGCAGAAGCTCTAAGTTTACTGACAAAAAGAAGATTGTATTTGAAAGAATGAACATGAAGACAATTATGCAATGTCAATTTAGGTGTAAGAGAAATTTGTCCAATGGACTCAACATATTTTACAGTTTCATATGGTAGATAGACAGGTGTTGGTTGTGGAGGAATGTCAGGAGAGGTAAACAACAAAGTGATCAGAAGATATATGATTTGAAGCTCCAATGTCTATTATCCAAGAACCATGCGTAAGATAAACATGAGCACATGAATTTTGGTGATAAAAAACTACCTGCAAAGTCTGTAATGTGAGCCATGTTAATCTGTGATGAGCCTTCAACACCAGCAACAAATTTTCCTTTCATATATCTCTCAATGCCTTGTTGAATCATTGCTGCCATATTGATTTCAAAAGTAGGAGATATTGCATCATCAACATCCACTGGAGATTCCAACATATTTACGTGATTCTTGTTAACCTCAAAAACTGATTTCTTGTCACCATTGATCCTCTGGTTTTTAAACCAATCCGGATAACCATGTAACTTGAAACAATTTTCTTTTGTATGACGTTTAGCCATACAATGATCACAAAAGAGTTCATCCTTGTTTACAAACCTTCGTGAATTGTTCCTACCAACAAAATTGGTAATAGATTGATTACCAACACCTGAACCACTCTGGAAACCAATACCTGAACCATTACTACGATAAGTAAGATTTTCACCATCATCGCAGTTTCCATTTCTGAACCAAAATTGATATGAATGAGTTTTTGTTTCTCCACTCACCGAATAATAGAATATGCCTTATTAACAATCGGTAATGGATCCATGACCAAGATATGATTACGAACATTATCAAAACAGTCATTTAGTCCCATGAGAAATTGTATCAATCAATCATTGGACTCCAATTCCATCATTTTGGTGTGATTTCCACAATCACAATGAGGAATTGGAGCTAAACATGCAAGTTCATCCCATAACTTCTTCAATTTTGTATAATACTTTGCTATTGACAACTCTCCTTAAGTTATTGAACAAACCTCTCATTTCATCTGATAGAGAAGAGGTCCATTGCACTCTCCATATCTCTCTTTAAGATCCAGCCATAAAGCATGTGCAGATGAAGAGTACAAGAAGGCTTCAACAATCTCCTTGGAGATGAAGTTAAGAATCCATGAAATTACCATGAAATCAACCTTACATCAACGATCAAAGTCTTGATGATCCTCATTAGGTTTTGTACAAGTTCCATTAACAAAACCGAGCTTCATTTTGGCTCCCAAAGCAATACGCATTGCTCGACTCCATGAAAGATAGTTAAGATATGTAAGTGGATTAGTAACCAGAACCATACTTGGATGATCCGAATTTGACAAATATAATGGACCTTCAGCACTGTAAGGTTGTGCATTCGGAACATTAGGTATGGTAGCTTGAGGATTTACAGCTGCATGTGTGACTGCCATTATCAAGACTGCAAACAAGATGAAAATCAAAAGGCTTCCGAGATCAAGGTGAGGTAAACCTTATACAACTCCAAAAGACTCAAAATCTTGAGTTCATTTCTTAGATCTGAATCACAGATCTTCGGATCTGATACACAAACTTCACGCAGCTCACAAGCTTAAACTGAAGCTCACAATATGTAGATTTGAATTACAGATCAGCAAACAACAAAGAAGAAACCTAGGGTTTGGATCAAGCTCACATGGCTCTGATACCATGAACAAACTTCAGAGCAAAAACAGGTTTTTATTGATCACCAAAAATTATATACATGACACACTTGTTTCACCTTATATAGTGGTGTATGTGTCTAAGCTCTTAACACTCACTTGGGTAACACAAGCACGTGACCCAAGTTATCTAACTCACACACAAACAATTACAACAGTAATAGGAAAAAGAGAAACAGTAACAAGACAATATGTACAACACTGTAACAAATTAAAACAATAACAAAAGCAATACTTACTACAATCTGGGTACTGTAAATGCGATTAAGTTGCATTTTTCATTCTATTTAGTGTAAAGTTGTTGGGAGAGTTGTCGATATTATACAAATTCCAGCATTCTTATGTTGACTGGTTAACATTGGTTGCCCTAATCTGATCTAGAAAAGCTTAAATGATTTATTGTGTTACATATGAGTTTCCATTTTTGTTGTGGCAAACTGATCTACCGGTAGCAGCGGCCAAGACTAGGAAAATTATCAACATTAAGAAAGGTCGATTTTGCACTCCATCTGTAAGTGATTGTAATCTATAACTATTGCATTATTGGTAGTTCATCTTGTTAGTGTCAGCCCCCTTGTCATTAAAACGACTGATAACCTAGATTACCTTAATCCGCTGATAATCTAGTCAACTTAATTCGTTCTTTCAACTTTGACCTCAAAATAATAATTATTTCAATTCTTTACAAGCTCCAAAACTAAATTTTTATCATCAATGAAACTCAATTCATGAATTTTTCAATTGGAACAAATTCAAAAATCATGTCCATATTTAATAAAAATTTCGGTAGCACCTCCCCTAAAAGTGGTCTGCCAAAAAAATCACCTAATAGAAAGCAAAATTAGGGAGATTCCTAGAAGGACTCATAACTCCCTGTAATTTATAATATATATCAAATTCGAATTTATAACTTAACTTAGAGTATCCTCAAGCTTAATTACAACTTTATAATCCCATAGTAGACCAACATTGAATATAAACCTTTCAATTTTTCTTAAACTAACTTAAGAGACTCTAATAACCATTTAACAACATTTCACATCCTACACTCACCCCAAGATTCTCAAAACAATAAATATAAACAATTTAGAACAAGAATTTACTTTAATTTGTGAAAACAATCATCGTCATCTTCGAGTCTTGTCCACTCTTCCCTTGTTGTCGTACAGAATCTGACATCATCAAAAATAACTCGAAGATGTCAGGTAACTAAATTCCTACATTTATCTGTACTCATGCAATTTTTAGTCTGATACACGAATACATGTAATGACATTTCCAAATAAACAATAAGATTTACGCGTCAACATGACATGTAATCCACTCTGTCGCTGTCTCTTAACTATAATTAGACGTTGACTTTCAAAAATAGCACAGAGACAGTATTAAGAGATCATGAAATGCAGAGATAACTTGTCGGTGTCAGACTCCGCTAGTCTCACTAGACGACGTAGAGGCAAGATTGAAACCAAGTTTCAAGCAAACCAGACTCCAAAACAAGCTTATCCCCCTCGCTCAATCTATGTATGCATGAACAAGAATGATACAACACAATGCAGATTGTGATACAATTACAGGTACAAAAATATTCAATCAATAGTAAAGATCACTGTAGGGTTTACTTACCACCGAACCAACTCAAAGTTGATTACGAAACCTCACACAACGTTCCCCGGCTTTCACATAGTTCAATAAGCCATATTCAAATCATAAAATTCAGGTGTTAAAGTTACAACTCTATCTTAATACTTCAAAACCATTTTTCAAGCTACAATGTAGTTCAAACCACTCCAAATTCCAACAACATCATCTTAAGTCTCAATTAATTTATGTCTTCAAGTTTCAATCATAAACTACTTAATTGGGTTCAAAAATAATTTACAAATCTACTATGAATCTTAAATTGAGAGTTTAACTCAATTGACAATTTTAATCTGACCAATTTCCAAATTTCAACTTTAGATCTTCAACAAATTCCAGCTCACTCATTTTATCAACTTTGAGAGTCTTTTCCTTTATCAAAACATTTAAACATTGCAATGCAACGTTTCTATAAGTCTCTCAATAAAATACCAAGTCAAAACTACTCCAGAATACGCCTTTGATACTTAGTCAAATTATAGGTTGTGCAAGTTTTTCATTAGTAAGACCCTATGTTCAACGCTAAATTTCAACCGCTAAACTAAAGAGTTTCACCACAAGCCTTATTGACCATTGAAATAGGATATACCAAGATTCAAACAAACCAATTCGCAAGCATTTTGGACATCCATAAAGTCTTTGAATCATTCCTCAAATATGTTTCGCATCTTGACAATAGCTTGCAAGCTACTTTTGCACCACTTTTTCACGACCAAAACAAATGATTCTAAGTTTGTACATTTCCATTCTATAAAATATTATAGACAAGGGTTAAAATAAGCTCAACCCCATGTAATTTGGATGTCGTTTGATATCTTAACTTATTATCGATCCAACTTGCTTGCGTGCAAGTAATTTTTATACTTAACCAAATTTTGGGACTTCTAAGCAGTTCAAAACTACAGTTCTACCCCCTATTCGAATTTCCAAAACTCCACACACTTTTCTCCAACCTTAAAACTGAAAGTTTCATATAAAATAGATTATATGGAGTACCAATCCACCAAAGATCATAGCTAAATACCAAGAATTAAAAAATTAACTATACCTGACTTTTCCTACCTCACAGTCAAAACTTTAATATTTCAAACTCAAAGAACTTCAAATCCGGTTCAAACTAACCCCAATCGATTACAAATCACACTAAAAAAAACATCAAAACTATTGATTTCAATCATCAACCCATCAACGATTTCACAATAGCCACAACAGCAACACCCATACACAATAACGATGCACAGTTCCCCCTCCCCCTTTCATCATTATCCACCTTGCCCTTCCCCACTCCATCGAGCTCACAAAACAACAACAAATCCGCTATTTATTGAATCAAATAACACAAATAACTCATCAAATTCGAAACTTGATCTATCTCCCCTTGTTCCACCTATTCATTATCCGAGAGATAGAGAGACGATAGTGAGCTTGAGACATTCCATGAGAGGTAGAACTCAAACAACGGAGAGGACAGATATAGAAGATGAGAGAATTAAGTGAGGGAGAGAGAAAACCATGATTGATGAAGGTGAGGATCGAAAAGATGGAGAGGAGATTGATTACGTTGAAAAGAGGACGTGGAGAATAGTTCTGATCGAACTCATTCACACCAAATAAATAGTGTAGATTTGGCAAATGACGAGATTGCCCTTCACTTATTATCCTCTCCTTAGTAAACCAGCTGCCCTTCTAGGTAACTTCACCATTTTTCATTTAAATTTGATGTTTATCTTCAATTTTATACACAAAGTAAACCCGAAAAATATTCGTCAAAAATTGAAAAATTTCCAACGCACTCTAAAACATGCGAACATCGTGTCTAAGACTTAATTTAACTCTATTTCGCTTCGAATAAAAAATAATACATCCACTAGTCAAATAACATACAAAAATAACATTTAACTCACTACCTCCGCTCAAATAATTAAATCTTAAATTAAATTCAAAAATACTTAATTAGTGGTCCAATCAAGTTTTTGAAATTCTCAGATGTCTCCGTTAGTAATAGTTTGACATTCTTTATGCAGACCTCGGCTTGTCGAATAAAGATTTTATATCTAATGGTTATCTACCACGCTATTTATATTGCTATTCGTTTACAGGATGGTGCTTGCGGCGCTATTTTGCCAATTGGCTAGTGTGTTCTTCTGGATATTCAAGTGCTTTGTCTCTGAGTCATGCACGCACTAGAACAATTTCAGTATTTAATAGAGGTTTTTAAACCCCTATTAAAGGGGGATGTTATTAAATAACACTTAATTGATATGAGTTTTAAAAAACCTCTATGTAATACATGCATTAAAAATTAAAACATAATACATTTTCACATGACATTTAATAACACTCTATTTAATAGGGGTTCTAAAACCTCTATTAAAGGCAAAAAATGTTATAGTGACGTAATTTATGTAGTGCGTGTGAAGCCTAGAGAATCTGTGGATGCATATAGATAAAGAGCTAATTCACATTCGAAATTTCTTCAAAATTAAATAACCTTTTAATTTGGTTAGTTTCATAACTATTAAGTGTAAGAATGAGTTCTTGAATAAAATAGTGCCATTTTAAGATTGCACCCTCTCTAAAAACTAGAAAGAACTACAAAAAGTATAATTACTCCTGGTATTTTGGGATGATTATGAGTATGGTGGCGGAATATCCCATTAGGTTTTCAATCGGAATCTGCCTTCCAGGGAGGTCAGAAAACTAGATATGAAGCTAGATTTGCAAGTCTAGGGAGTATCATAGTAATGTTTGGAAGCAAGTGATAATTTGATTGTTGTTTGGGGGGGGGGGGGGGGGAGATGGATGGGGGTAAAATTGCTATGTTCAGCTAAATATTGCTTACTATGTAATGCGATTTTGAACAAGTAGGGAACATATGAACAAGTTTAAAAGGGGATTGATTATTTCTATTTTGTGTGATGTAAATGGCATGCAGTTGTATTTATGGCAACTTTGCTTCATCTAGTCATACTCATAGAACAAGGTTGAAGAAATGATTTACATCATGGTCTTATTTTCGGATATGCAACATAAATTAAAGGCAAAACAAATCTTTTGGTCCGTGAACTTTGAACATTATACACTTTTGGTCCTTCAACTTTGAAAACAACACATTTGGTCCCTCAACTTTGAATGTAGTGTAAATTTAGTCCTTCCGTTAGTTTAGCCGTTTACATTAATGATGTGGCAAACATTAATTGCCACGTGACCATCCTAATCAGCTGAATCGGTGTGGTTGATTCAACCAAATCGATTCACTAAAACCAAACCAAAATTTAAAACCAAGCCCTTTGTATTTGTGAAAGAATAGAAGATCATCCCCAAATAGTGCATCATCTCCAACCTTGGCTCACTGTGCGTTCTCCTCTCTCTGCGATTTCACGCGTCCCCTCTGAGCGCATCTCCCTCGCTCACACTCTCTGCCCTCGCTCACGCTCTCTCGAAGTTCCATTCTATCGCGTTCGTGGTTTCTCTCACGCTCGTGGTCGGGGTTCTTTTTCGTGAGGTGTGCTTCTCCTCCCTCAGACTCCACTCTCGGTCGAAGTATTCCGAATTATCTCCCCTTCCTCTTTGTTCGCAGTCATCTTCCCTACCCATCCTCCTCATTCTGTACGCACATCCTCTTTGTTTGTTGTGTTTTGTTTCTTTTTGTTTCTTTGGTTGTCTGAGTTTTGATGAGATTGTAGTGGTTTTTGGGTGCTTTAGGATGCTTTGGCCGTCAATGTTGATACTTTTGAGGTGAGGGTGAGGGTTTTGTGTTATTTTGCAGGTTTAATGGGTGCTGGTGGATGTATGTTTTGTGTAGAATAATAAAGGGCAATTGAGATACACTGTATTTCTTAAAAAATAGAGTCAGTCAGTCCCAATCAATTTAAGTATTAGAATTGATTAGTTGAGATTGATAAGATACTAACTTCCATTGATTTGAACGAGTCAACACATATTTCATTGGATTTTCGTGTAATTCTTTACGTAAAGAAGATGCTAAATTAACACTAATCTATTCATATATGAGTCCCAGTCAGCTTTTTGTTTGATTAGAAAAAAAAAGGATCTTGCATTGAGAGGCCTTTTGTATCTAAAAATATAATATTTTCTAATGTTAGTCTTATATAGATGGATGACACCACAACAATTGTCTAGCCTACAAAGTCAGCTTTTTGTTTGTTTGTTTGTTTTTTTTTTTCTCTTATCTTGAAAGATAATATTTCTTGTTCTCATTATTCTCTAATGTTGAAATGCAGTGTGGGATAACGGCTTAAGACCTATGCTTTTTTTTTTTTTTTTTTTTTTTCTTAATTTGCATAAATATGTTAATTTTTATTTATAAGCGTGACGACAACTCTAGTTGCCCTCTCAAAAAAAAGAGTGACAACAATGCCTATAATAATTGTTATATTTAGCAAATCATAGGTTTTTTAACATATTGTGACAATTGCATTTTTTATAACTTTTAACGAATGATTGTATTTTACTTTTTTGGTGATTACAATGTGGACAGGATTTAACAAATGGCTAAGACGTCGAGGTTTTTCATATCTTATGAGGGTCAGTTTAGAGACGATCAATATATTAATGGGAAGAGAAAACTAATTAGTTCTCATTTGATATTGACCTTTTTGTCATATCCAAATGTCATGTCTTACATGAAAGATTTCGGCTACACTAGCACTATTTTAATTGTGGTAAGAAAGACTTTGTTATAGTGAAATATGATGTTGATGTTTTGAATGCTTGTGAAGGGAAAAAGAAAAGAGATTTGTTAGAATTTTTCATTGAACATGTGAGGGACATAAATGTTGTTAGCAGCGGGGTGCAAAATCAGCCTTTTGTTAAAGTTGTAGGCAAAGGAAAGAAAATTGTTGCAACACAAGAGGACCTATATGAGGAGACGAATGTGGATGCAAGCAATACTTTTTTGTTTGAGGATTACGAATATGAGGACACTACTTTTGATGACATGCTATTTGACATGCCCGTCTTGGGTTTAAATTGTAGTATATATGTTGAAACTCTTGGGTTTAAATTGTTGTTTTCCTAAGTTAATCTCTTAAAGCCATGGAAGCTTTGATGATTAGAAACAAAGTTTTGAAGTGTGGAACATGATCAAGAGATGCAGTCCATGTTGAAGAACTAGTGCATCCTCTTAAAGCCAGATAATAGAGTTAAGTGGAGGAAGGTTGACATATTAGCTTATTGAGCTTGTGCGTGAATGTATCTACAGTTGGTTAGCTCAGTTTTCTTTGGTTTATGCTTTAACTTAAATTAGCAACTAATTGAATTGAAAACCTGGCTAGAGCCAATTAACATGTTGGTTTTGCAAATATAAATTGAAGATGAGAGTTAATAAACTAAACCGACTGGAGCCAATTAGGCAGTCTAATTGCTTTTGTTGAACCAAAATAGTGCATTGGGAGGTTTTTTTGTTTTTTCATCGTCTCAATGAACTGCTATTTTGATTAACTTTGTCTTATCACCTATTATGCTCCTCCATATCCTTCCACCCTCACCTAAAAGGATATTTACAATGTAGTTGCTATAACAATTGCCCATTCATGTTGCCGAGGTCGCCTCTTTAGAAATGTGCTTTTCGTTTCTTTAATTTCTTTCTCATCATATGATGAATGATCTAGCCATCCATCTATCGATTATATTTTTGATATTGTACTCTTTTTTGAACCAATCACAAAAAGGGACTTATGCATATTGCTACTGTGCTAGCCATCATTTAAATTTAAGGCACCAATGAAAGGGTCGTTATCTGCACGTCCAGGTTTATCTGATTATGCGCCAATGAAGGGGTCGTTGTCTACTGTTTTTTGAGTTGGGCAGTCTCACTTTTGTTGGCTGATGAGGGTTTAGTTCCCAATCTTTTGAGCCTCGCTTGTATAGCCCAAATTCTCTTTTTGATTGCTGTAAAATCTTCTCTGTACATACTTATCTTACAATTATACAAAACTCTCACCCTCACCCCAAAAGTATCAACATTGGCGGCCGAAGCATCCTAAAGCACACAAAAAACCACTACAATCTCATCAAAATTCAGACAACCAAAGAAACAAAAAGAAACAAAACACAAAACACAACAAACAAAGAGGATGTGCGTACAGAATGAGGAGGATGGGTAGGGAAGATGACTGCGAACAAAGAGGAAGGGGAGATAATTCGGAATACTTCGACCGAGAGTGGAGTCTGAGGGAGGAGAAGCACACCTCACGAAAAAGAACCCCGACCACGAGCGTGAGAGAAACCACGAACGCGATAGAATGGAACTTCGAGAGAGCGTGAGCGAGGGCAGAGAGTGTGAGCGAGGGAGATGCGCTCAGAGGGGACGCGTGAAATCGCAGAGAGAGGAGAACGCACAGTGAGCCAAGGTTGGAGATGATGCACTATTTGGGGATGATCTTCTATTCTTTCACAAATACAAAGGGCTTGGTTTTAAATTTTGGTTTGGTTTTAGTGAATCGATTTGGTTGAATCAACCACACCGATTCAGCTGATTAGGATAGTCACGTGGCAATTAATGTTTGCCACGTCATCAATGTAAACGGCTAAACTAACGGAAGGATTAAATTTACACTACATTCAAAGTTGAGGGATCAAATATGTTGTTTTCAAAGTTAAAGGACCAAAAGTGTATAATGTTCAAAGTTCAGGGACCAAAAGATTAATTTTGCATAAATTAAATGGTTTACTGCTCAACCTTCATCTACTTATGTCCTTGCACAACATTTAGTCAAGTTTATTTGTTCTAGATTCCCAAAGGCAAAATTGAAAATCTATTAAATTTGACATCTCGTTTTGCTAATTCCTTATTAATCTCATGATCTCTCTACTTTAGACCTCATATAAGAACCATCCCTCCCCAGAAGCATATTTTTGGCTTAAGAAAGTCTTGATGATGAACTTTCAAGGTTTCTCATATTGGTAATGACTTCTCGATCGTATGATCAGATGGTTGGTCTTTTCTCTTGCTGGTAGATTTCTTTTAACCGAGTGACCCTAGGAAAATGTTTGAATTTGGCAATATGCCATTCATTGGTCTTGTCATTATTCGCGTTATCATTCTGCTTGGAATGTAGGAATACGGCGGGCTAAGATTTATGAGATATCAGGGTGATTATGATCTGATTGGATTGAGGATGTACGATCGCCCACAACTTTTGGAAAGTATATCATTAAATATACTTTATGCAACAATGTTGTGTTACAACATGTCTTGTTACAATAGGTCTTGTTCCCCACAATGATGATTACAATGGAAAACACTGCAAATCTGCAGATTTGGGATTTGAGATTATCTACCATATCCGCAATGATCTCTTGGAGAATCTTTCCAAAATAGGCAAAGATCTTCTCCCAGTGTATACGACTAATCTGTATCTTACTGCACATTGATTTTGAACACACATTGATGAAAAAACCAAGTTGAAAGAAGTGTGTTCTTTATTATCTGTGTACTAGATCAACATCTAGTATGCAACAATCAACATCTGTTTGTATTGATGTTTTGATCTAGTGTTCAGTTGTTTTCTCTTACAATTTTGAACATTGTACGAAGGGGATCTTGGGTATACAGATCAAGGGGGACTTGACAATCCATTGGGATCTTGGAGAGTTGATTTGTACCAAGGGGGGCTTTGGGTGAGACCTTCCATTATAAGAGAGAAATGGGAAGTCTTGTATAAGTCTATAACCTTTTCTTCTTAGTGAAACTTCAAAACTAGGCAAGGCCTCGCATATATTGGTTGGTGACCGAACTACGTCAATATTATCTGGTGTTCTTATGGTTTGAACTTTTTTTGTGTTCTTGACATTTTTTTTAGTTGTTTGTGAGACATTGGACATACAAAAAGCGATTGTTCATTTAGGTTTCTTTAGAACGAGAACTTCACTTTTCGATAATAGCAAAAATCTGTAGTTACTTGTAAAGCAAATTGTTAAAAACAAGAATTATGTTTTTACTACCCCGACCATTGCATCCCTACCGTCCTACTGGCTGATAATTCCATCTGTGGGAACTAGTTTTAGTTATTTTTGACAAACAATTAAAGTGTTAGGCTTATCCTTGTGTTGGTCGTTCTACTAGTTTCAAGTAAATGGTACATTATCAATGACATATAATTCTTCTTTTGTAGGTGATGGTGAATTCTGCAAAGAAAGTTAGGTTGGCTGGAAATCCAAATGTCATGGTCTATGAACAGGGCACCATATTTGGCTATAGTAAGTAATTGTGAATTTTGTTTGTGAATAAAATCTGCCTTGCTCTGCTAACTAAAGTCGGGATACATGATTTTGCAATTTCTTTAAATGCTGTCCTTTTCTCTAAGAAACAATGAAATAGTGACGACACAACTGTGGTTAATAATTTAGTACAAACTTACTTTTGCTTAGTGACAAAAAAGAAACTCATTTGACTTGAAACCGATGAAGCTTTTCCTTTACTATAACAAATTCATTCCATTAATTTCCGCATTTGAAAAAGAATAGTATTCTCTAAGCATTTTGATTGTAGTAGCAACTATATTTACACTGGTTTCTTGCCATTTTTGTTATGCCTTCTAGTATCACATTACGCAAACAACACTATTGGCCTATTCGCTTCATCTTCTTAAGTCGGATTAGCCACATTGGATTGAGTAATCCGGTGTTCGCTTTGAAAGAATAACTAGTCAACCGGACTACTTAATATCCAATACAAGTGACTAAACTAAATCATCCTTTTCGGCTCCATAACTAGTCCCAATGCTTTTCTTTTAGACATGACGAAAGTACCCTCCTTGAAACCAATTTTTGATATTTGTTATTCCTTTTTTAGTATCTTAAGACATGAATTTAGACTGTATAATCTCAAAAATAATTTGCACCCATGAATGCATATATAGTAAATTTTGATGAATTTTCTTTCATTTGGTAGGACCATTGTTACAGTGAAATAAAACCAAACACTACCAGTCATGCAAATATACTTTAATTATAGAGACTTTGCTAAAAAGCATAAGCATTAAGCGTAATGAGCCTTTTTTCGTTAGAATAATAAGCTTTTCTAAAGACGGCCTTTCACTTCTAAATCCCATTTTAGAATTGTTCATCAACACATGCCTCTGCCCTTCAAAACATGCCATCTCAGGCCAGGAATAGAACATTGTTAGACCAGAAGGACTTGCAATGACTTCAAAGCGTGTAACACTGCCACTTTCCCAAAGGAAATTTTGCTCTCTATACTGCAAGAGTCAGCAAATATCTTAAAGGATACGATGAAGTAAACACAACTTTCACTTTGCAGTAGTGAAAGATGAAAACAAGAGCAATTGCTGGTGAATTTCGAGATTATTTCTTCCTCCTCAAACCTCTCCTCTTATAGAGCATTGGTCATGATCAGTTGGAGAAGTGGAATAGTCAAGCATTGATGCAATGGAGTAATGGAGCAGCCAAGCATTGATGCAATGGAGTAGTGGAGCAGTAATTCCTTAATGGAGAGCAGTTTCAACTGCACCCACTAAGCCACTCTACTAACTACCCATTTAATCTCGAAAATGGTAAAAATTAATGGTAAAAAGTTTTACCCATGGTTAGCAAACACACATATGCACGCACACGCACATGCCTCGTGCCAAGTGCTAAGCGCGCCTATAAAAGCGCCTAAAATGCGCCATATGCGCCGCGCCGCGCGCGCGCGCTTGTGTCTCTCCGTGCATAGCACTTGTATTTTATTTTACACACACTATGATGCAAGAGTACATATATACTCTTTAAACTTGAAGTTCCTAACCAATGTGGGACTAAACATTTAATTTGAAAATGTTCAACAATCCCCCGCCATTTTCAAAATAATCAGATCATTCAATCCACGAAATCTCAAACATTATATGCATAACTAATGGTATCTTGCGATTTGAACCACTAACTTGTGAAAAGTTCATTACATCATATCAGAATTACATGATAGATAAACTTTGAACCAATGATTCTATTCGATATGTAGCATAAACATATCACGCATATAACTTACACCAACAAAAAGCCATAAATATCCTGACACATTCAACATTGGCCTTGTGTCCCGTATCTTCTCGTGAATGTCTTTGGAGCCAAGCCCTTGAACTCCTTGAAGCGGCCGCACTTCACATCCACATAGGTAGTCTCCATTCTAGTACCCCGCAATTTAAGTACCTTTAGAAGACTATTAAGAGATCATCTCAACCTCCTCTCTTTACATGCGGGTACCGAGCACTAACAACCTTGGGATGGTTATAAAAATTTAGTGCTCATGATCACTCTTATAATGAAATTGACCGCATTGAACTCAAGACTTAACGTAATGTTAGGTGTCGAGTTGAGTTTCCACTATTGGTGACTGTAATTTATGGGATTGAGACCCATCCCCCCTTGATGTTTTATTCACCAAGTCTCTTGGCAATCCTTTAGTAAGGGGATCTCGCCAAGTTTTGACTAGATTTCACATAGTCAATCGTGATAACTCCTCTTGTTATCAATTCTCGACACAACTATGTCTCACCAATATGTCTGGACTTACCGTTGTACATTTGGCTATAAGCCCTTGCCAATGTGGCCTGACTATCACAATGGATAGAGATCGGAGCTACCGGTTTAGGCCACAATGGTATCTCGTGTAATAATTCACGTAGCCATTTAGCTTCTTTTGAAGCTGAGGCCAATGCAATAAACTCTGATTCCATGGTAGAACCAGCCATTACGGTTTGCTTATTTGAAGCCCACGAGATTGCACCTCCAGCAAGTGTGAAAATTCTCCCACTTGTGGATGCATGATTTTGATCTTTCACAATCCAACTTGCATCTGAAAATCCTTATAATACCGAAGGATATCCACTATAGCATAAACCATAGTTGATTGTTTTCTTCAGATATTTCAAAACTCTTCGAATTGCAAACCAATGCAACTCGCTTGGATTAATTGTAAATCTACTCAACTTGCCTACTACCAAGGCAATATCTGGCCTAGTGCATGTCATTGCATACATTAAGCATCCAATTAATCTAGAATACTCCAGTTGTGAAACTGGATTGCCTGTATTTTTCACTAGATCAATACTTGAATCTAGTGGAAGTGATTGAATCTATTGAGAACTTTCTCAATATAATGAGATGGAGTTAGAGTAATACTCCCCTCATCTCTTGCAATCTGAATTCCGAGTATGACATCAGCTTGCCCCATATCTTTCATTTCAAACTGGCTTGAAAGAAGCCTTTTGGTCAACTGAACTTGTTCCAGGTCAGTTCCAAAAATCAGCATGTCATCTACCTAAAGACAGATAATGACACCATTGCCTTTTCCATCAAACTTGCTATATGCGCACTTATCGGATTCATTTATTTTGAATCCAAAAGCAAGTACAACCTGGTCGAATTTTTGGTGCCACTGTTTTGGTGCTTGCTTTAAACCGTACAATGATTTTCGCAATCTGCAATTTATTCTCATGACCGGGCATAATAAACCCTTCAGGTTGTTCCATGTATATTTCCTCATCCAATTCTCCATTTAGGAACGCTATTTTAACATCCATTTGGTGGATGACCAGCTTGTTTATAGTTGCAATTGCAATAAGCAATCCGATAGTAGCAATTCTAGCTACTGGTGAATAGGTATCAAAATCGTCTATTCCATGCTTTTGGGTGAAACCCTTAGCAACCAGTCTCACTTTGTGTTTTTCAATGGATCCATCAACTCTTCTTTTCCTTTTGAAGAGAAATTTGCATTTAATGGGTTTACACCTAGGAGGTAGATCAACTAGCTCCCAAGTGTTATTTCCCATTATTGAATCCATCTCATCATTTAATGCCTCTTTTCAGAAAGCCGCATCTCTTTCTTTCATTGCCTCCTCTACTGTTTGAGGATCTGCCTCCGTATTAAAACAATACGGAATTTGTCTAGTTACTGTTTCTCTACTTCCTTCAACTAGGAATGTATAGAAATCGAGAACCAAATGACTTAATTTTCCGAGCTCGTTTGCTCCTTGAAGTTCAGAACTTCTACTAATTCTTTGTCATTTTCAATTTCTATGACTTCCTTCCTTTTTGGTTTTCTTCGGGAATACCTTTGGTGACAGATTTAAATCTTGTCTCGTCAAAGATTGCATCCCTTGATTCAATTACGGTGTTTATGAAATCGAATTATTAGGCTCAATTACCATGAACCTATATGCCTTTATCTTGTGTTGTGCATATCCAATAAATATGCACTCCACTCCCCTTTCACCCAATTTCCTCTTTTTGGGTTCAGGTACTTTTACTACTGCTCTACAGCCCTAAACTCTTAAATAATTAAGATTTGGTTTTCGCTTATTCCAAAGCTCATATGGGGTGACTTTATTCCTCTTTTGTGGAATTCTATTCAAAATATGGCATGCAATCAACAATGCCTTTCCCCAAAATCCACTACTCAAATCAGAGTTTGATAGCATAGCATTAACCATTTCGGTTAAAACACGATTTTTACGCTCAGCCACACCATTTTGTTGTGGTGTATAAGGGGTAGTAGTCTCATGGACTATTCCAGTGGATTCAAAGTACTTTGGATCATAGTACTCTCCTCCCCTATCAAACCTTAAACATTTTATAAAGGTCTCTTATTGCAATTCAGTTTCTGCCTTATAGGCCCGAAACTTAACCATTGCCTCATCTTTGGAATGCAACAAATAAACATAACAGTACCTACTATAATCATCAATAAATGTTATAAAATATTTATTGCCTCCTATTGAGGGTGTACTATGTATGTCACATACATCAGAATGTATCAAGTCTAGCAACTTTGAATTTCTTTCAACATTAGGAAATGGATTTCTTGTTATTTTTGTTTTCATGCATGTATTGCAATTTCCTTCATATTTATCAAAATAAGGCAGTAATTTCAGATTTATCATATCATATAATTTTCTGAAATGAACATGTCCTAATCTATAATGCCATAAAAATGAAGGAGGCTCAACAAGATACGCAGAAACAACATTCTTATTAGATAAAGCGATTACATTGAGCTTAAACATACCCTCATAAGCATACCCCTTCCCTACATATACCCCTCCCTTGGAGAGTACAAACTTGTCAGCCTCAAAGACAAGCCTAAATCCAAACTTATTCAAAAGACCACCCGACACAAGATTCTTCCTCACTTCTGGTGCATAATATACGTTAGTGAGTGTTACAATTTTGCAAGAAGTAAACTTCAGATCAACACTACCTATGCCTTTAACAGGGACAGTAGCATCATTTCCCATGTACAAGACAGTATTTTCATCTACTGCCTCCATAGTCTTGAAAAACCTCTTGTTCTTGCAGACATGTCGAGTAGCACCAGAATCAACCCACCAAGCCATATCATTTTCAACGACGTTGATTTCAGATATCATAGCAATGAGATCATCATTGTCGTTACTTGCACCTTTGGCAGCGCTAGAGGAAGCATGGTCTTTTCCTTGCTTCCTCTTCCAATGATAACATTCGGACTTGAGGTGGCCATCTTCCCATGAGAACCAACAAGTGACTTTCTCGCTTCCTTTGATTCGATTTTGGTTGTTCGGTTTTCCCGAACAATGAGCTTTTTGAAGCCATCGGGCTTGTTAGGCTGTTCGGGAAGGGCTTTTTGAACTTAATTTGCTTCCATCACATGCACCTTTGAAATCTTCTGAGCATTCTGCTCTTTTTCATTTTCCTGCATGCGACAATCCTCTTCTACACGAAGATGGTTAGCAAGTTCATCAAGAGATATGTCCTCTTTTTTATGCTTAAGAGTTCGTTTGAACTCCTTCCAAGATGGGGGCAGTTTATCGATAATAGAAGACACAATAATTGTTTCATCCATGACAAGATTGTGTTAAGAGAAATTATTTCTAATCTTCTCAACTTCACGGAATCGTTCCATGACAGACCTTTCATCAACCATTTTAAAATTAATAAACTTTGATATAAGGAGTTTCTTACTTGTCTCCAATTTCTCCCACAGCTCCTTGGCAGAGGGGACGTCATGGTAGAGGTCGAACAGTGAGTCCTTCATGGCGTTCAGAATGTGACCTCTGCAGGTGTGGTCATCCGTCTCCCATTTCTGCCTCTTCCTGATCTGCTCGACAGTTTCATCATCGGACTCCATCGGTTTCGGTGTATCCAGAACATACACGAGATGAAGCGCCACCAGTAGGAAATGCACTCGCTTCTGCCACCTCAGAAAATTGCCTCCATCGAAGCGATCCAGCTTCACAATGTTAGCCGACAGTTCTTTGATTGAAGCCATTGCAACGACAACAAAAAATTTCCTTTAGATTGTTAGACCAGAATGACTTGCAATGACTTCAAAGCGTGTAACACTGCCACTTTCCTAAAGGAAATTTTGCTCTCTATACTGCAAGAGTCAGCAAATATCCTAAAGGATACGATGAAGTAAACAAAACTTTCACTTTGCAGTAGTGAAAGATGATAACAAGAGCAATTGCTGGTGAATTTCGAGATTATTTCTTCCTCCTCAAACCTCTCCTCTTATAGAGCATTGGTCATGATCAGTTGGAGAAGTGGAATAGTCAAGCATTGATGCAATGGAGTAATGGAGCAGCCAAGCATTGATGCAATGGAGTAGTGGAGCAGTAATTCCTTAATGGAGAGCAGTTTCAACTGCACCCACTAAGCCACTCTACTAACTACCCATTTAATCTCGAAAATGGTAAAAATTAATGGTAAAAAGTTTTACCCATGGTTAGCTAACACACATATGCACGCACACGCACGTGCCTCGTGCCAAGTGCTAAGTGCGCCTATAAAAGCGCCTAAAATGCGCCATATGCGTGCATAGCACTTGTATTTTATTTTACACACACTATGATGCAAGAGTACATATATACTCTTTAAACTTGAAGTTCCTAACTAACGTGGGACTAAACATTTAATTTGAAAATGTTCAACAAACATTTGATATGTAGTCCCTCCAATCTATTCTACTAAATCCAAACAATTCTCTGCTCCTCTTCACACATTTCCTCCATCAATTTCTGTGAATTTGTGTTTTCAAACTTGATATATATTTTTATTTCATTACCTTAAAAATCATATTAAGACAGATACTTGAAAAATGTAATTGGAAAATTGTATTACCTTCCTCCATAGAATGTGTGTGGCTCATATATGTTTGCCAAGTACTTTGCTTGCTCCACGGATTTCCTTTACACAATTTCCAGTCTCATTGACAGCTTGCCCTTTGACGCTGCAGCTACGGCCACTCGTTCACTCCTTCGATGGGTTTCTACTAAAATGTGCGAGGAGAAGTCATCCATGGAGTCAAAGAGCTTCATTCTTGAGACATGGATCGGTCTCCCTCTCGAGTCCAGATAAGGCGAAAAGGTTTCCCAGCAAGGTTCGAAACTTCGACTTTGCCTATGACTTCACTCACTTAAAATTTGAAATTAATTTAAGGAGTTAACTTTGACGATGGAAGTCAAAAATTCGCTTGTATACGGAAGTTTATAGAATTTCACTTTAGATGCTAGAAAACTCAAGTTTCTTCGTAGAGATGCTAGAACTATACTTAATCATACAACAATAATGCATAAAACTCATGTCACCGATGGATATTTTAAATTTTAAGTATATTTTTAGTATAGGCGAAGTTTTCAGTCAAAGTTTGCTCAATTTCTACGAAATGTAACACTTTTCTTCACGTTTTATTAGCTTCCATTGATGTTTTCAAAGTTCGGTCGAAGTTAGCAGAAGTTGAGTTGAATTTTTGTAATTTTTCTACTGCCTCTGAACTTTGCTTTGCTCAAAATCAACAAACTTCACCCAAACCCGAACTTCAACCAAGTTTATCGATTTTTTAAACCTTGTCTCCAAGATCCTACCTTGCCTTTGTCCTTTAACATAAGCTACACATATAGAGTGAGGGGTATGTTGGTCATTCCACCGGCTCCAAAAACATGTTATCCCAATATGAATACGTCCAACTGAACAAGTGACATATTCGGGACTAATCACTTAATCCAAGTCACAATCCTATATATAAGTTAATCCCAAAAACTTAAGACTCTTGGGTTTGTGAAGAGAACATGCCATATTTGTCCATAATGGGTTCTGATCTTTAGATAGCTTTTGAGGTGTGGCACATTATGTAATATATCAAAACTAAAATACCTAACTTGCATACAAATTTTATGCATCCAAGTTGTCGTAAACATCCTTTCATTTATTTAGTTATAGTTGCGTTTAAATTTAAAAGTTGTTAACAAGTATGAGAGTGGGAGGTCACAATTTCATATTGAGCCTGATGAATCAGAACTTCAACTTCTTTTTAATTTTCAATTGTTAGACATTCATAATTCGTTCAAGAAATGTTAAGTGGCCAATATTTTATCAAAAGTCTTGCCATTGTTAGGAGATCTAGATTATTTTTATATTCGTGTTAAGGAGATCCTTATGCTTTTGAAAATACGCTAAAAGCGTATATTGCTATGCTCGTACTCAAGTAATAAGAAAATTCTAGTGTCATCAATAATGCTTCATTTATAGATTCATGGTATTGACAACGCTTGCTATATAAAGGAATGAACAGTTAAGACTTCTATAACATTTTCGGCCCGCCTACTTTTTACTATGGGTAAACAACAAACTTTTTTTACTCTCTTTCCACATTTGCCCCATGTGTGAAATGACCTCTTTACCCCTCATGTTTCCAACCATTTCTCGCATAGTTTTTCCTGCTCAAGTGTGTGCACCCTACAAAGCTTGTAGTCGGACTCTAACGATCCCCTTCGACTAGTGGCGACGAGAACTAGCAATTTCATAGCCCTCGACTATCGTAAGAGTCGAATTTGACATTGTCCTTTAGGGGAAATGAATAACTTGCACTATTTCGATAAGCATTTGAATGGTTTGAACAAATTTGAATGTGTTGCTAGGTATTTGTTCGTTTGTGTTGCTTATTGGCTAATTACCATACAAGATGGAGGACGAACTTGTAGGAGATGGGGATGTGAAAGATGGAGAAGTATATCTTCAGTTTTGAGCCATTGTTGAGCCACCGTATGTGGTTTTTTCATGTGCAAACTAAGCAGTCTGCCTCTGGTTCGACCTCGCAAGGCCGATCAAATGGCTTGTGGCCAGATTTATAGACCAAGTGAGATATGTTTAAATTTCTGATTCTGCTAGGTGGAGCAAGACCGAGTAAATTTGCTTTGTTCGGTACTCATAGACCGAGTAAAACAAATTTATTCGCTCACTTACAATCGAACATAATAGTGTAACTTGGTCTCAATAGACCAAGTGAACTTTTTTCAAGGTTGATTTTGAAATTTATGTCATACCATTTTACAAGGAAATTTGTGTCGTATTGACTATTTTGACTACACTAACGACTTCAAGATAGACACTTCATTTGGAAGTAAGGCTGAGGTGGTCAAATGGGTTCGAGGTCGGGGAACTAATGAAGGATTTGTCATTGTCACGAAAGGCTCAGATACAGGGGCAGTGGTCATCATTAAGGAAGGGTGAACATAGGGTGTGAGAGGTCTGGTTTTTATAAGGGCGACGTCCAAAGACTTGGAAAAATGAAAGTTAGAGAAGGGGTGAAAATTGCTAAGGAAAAAGTTGTGGTGGATGAAAATGGCGAGGTTTTGAAGGGGACATCAAAGGGCGAATTTGGCATCAAGAAATGTGGCTATCCATTTGCAATAAATATCAAAGAACATGTAGATGGATTATGACATGGGCAGGTGGTGTATGGGCATCATATCCACGGCATAGGGCATTATTTGGAGGGTCACTCATATGCTGATCGGTTAGATTCGAAAAAGCATGTTATATTGGTTCAAATTATGGATGGAAACGTCAAGCCTTATGAGATTTTAGACATGTTGAAGAAGAGGGTCGAGAAGATGGAAGAAAAAAATAAATCAACTATGCGCATGATATACGAATGCAAGGCAAAAACACAAGTTTGATGGGGCTGGAAGGATATCACAAATGCAACTACTCATGCATTTCCGACACACATGCTTATCTTATGTGGCATCAGAAACACGAGGAAACCGATGTTGTGGCAAACTTATTTTGGGCTCATCCGGATTCCATCAACTTACTACGATGTTTCTCATTGTTTTTGCTTATGGATTGCACGTACAATACCAACAGGTATCGAATGCCTTTACTAGAGATCATTGGTGTCTCATCGACTGGGTTATTTTTTGCCGCAGGGTTTGCATTTCTTTCATCAAACAAAAAAGAAAATCGCATTTGAGCGTTGCAGAGTCTCATGGATTGTTGGTCTAAACATCATGTTATAGTTACTGATAGGGAGTTGGGATTAATGAACGCAATAGAGTTAGTGTTTCCCTATGTCGACTCAGCTATTATGTACTTGGCACATTAATGGAGGCATGACAGGGAACACCAAGAAATACTTTGAACGTAACGAAAACCTCAACCGTTTTTGTCAAAGTTGAGTGCTTTGATTAATGCCACTTCTGAAAGTGTGTTCAACATAAGGATGTTGAATATAGCCGACGAGTATAGTTGTGTAAATTGATTGTTTGATTACTTATAGACACATGGGTTAGGCATTACAAGGAACGTTTTATTAAATCATGGACAGACCAGACATTGTATATTAGACATGGGACGGTCGGTAGAGTTGAAAGTGCACATAATGCCCTGAAAAAACTTCTTGGAAACTCATATGGAAACTTCAAGGATATGTGGTAGATTACTAATAGTCTTGTTGAAGGGCAACATACAAAAATCAAGAAGTTTTTTTAGAGAAGTTTGAATGTCGTTCAACACGGGTTTGATGACACCATATACCGTATGTTGCAAGGATTTGTTTCGTAATATGCTCTAGACAAGATTGGCAAAAAGGCGGAAAGACGGGACAATGTTGGGACTGGTTCGATTAGATGTGGTTGCATATTGTGTAATACTTTTGGCCTTCCTTGTGCCCGCGAAACTGCAATATATCAATTGGCAAGTTGGCCAATACCATTATACAATGTTCTCATACAGTGGCAAAAGTTGAGCATGAAGCCCGAGCAAGCTGTGAATCAAACATAATACATTTTTAAAGAGGAAATCCAAATGGTGATTGAAAGGTTTGCAACTCTTCCTACTGAGGATTAGCGCATGCGGGTTGTGCAATAGCTTCAAGAGATTAGTTGTCCCTCATCCGTGTCCATGGTGGTCCCAACGGAGAAAATTAAGACAAGAGGAAGAAAGGCATCATAATAGGTGAAAGGAAAAGTGTCACAGGAGGGTAAGAAGATGAATGAGTTTACAAAAAGAAATTCATCCCACCACGAGTATGTCCTTATTCCAGAAGCAATACCGATGAAGCCTCCTCATCAAGTGCCAGTCAAGATTCATAGAACACCTACATGTGTGCAGAATGACTAAGGATGGTTATCACGGTGTCGCCCATAGTGAATGGCTTGATCACAGTGAGAGGGTTGATAATGTAGGGGGATGACAATTGTGGTTACTGCGTTGTTGCAGCCAGTTTTGGTCATAATGAAGATGATGCATGGAAACAAGTGCGCAATGATATGTATTGGGAGTTTCACGGTAACCAAGATCTATGGAGCCTAATCTTTGGCGACGTCACATTTGAAAATCTTGTACAATTCGTGTAGCACTACGACAAACACCAAGGACGCTCTATTTAATAAGTGGATGACTATGCCTAATATTGGACTTGTCATTGCTACATGTTATGGTGTCATTGTAATGCCCCTTTCATCGCATGTTAGTATGACATTCCTACCACTTAGGGGTAGGCCACCACCTTCGCTGGTTGACAGGATCATGATTGGGATCACACACGTATGGAACAACCATTATATGAGGGTAAAGTCAACTCATTTTGAAGTATTCCTAGATGAACTTGTTTTAATTATCCATTTTTATTAACCTGATCATCTTTATTTATAGGTATTATTCAAGGCGGATGCCCATTTTCCTCAATTGTATCCAAGGTGGAAACCAACCGAAGGCCATATTATGGAGTCACAACTTAAACAAGAGAAACCCTCTGATAGTTGTGCATTCTCATGGCGGGACTCCTACTACCGTAGACCTAGACACACCTTGATCTTACATAAATTACTAACAATACAAGACACACTTTTTGTACATTATACACATGACACAATTTCCTATAAAGTATAGATGATGTCATTGTGTCAGACACACTCATTTTTTGTAAATCCGATACATGACGTATGTAGAAATAGATAAAAATTTGTACTTACCATACTTATGTTTATATAGTATATATAATGTATTTGTATCGACACAATCATTTTTTGGGAACACACATTTAGAAGAATGTCATATTTTGTTGGTTAGTCGGTTGTAACTGACCAAAAGTATCATGTTCGGCAATGTAAGACTGAGTAAATAGCTCATATTCGATTGCATCACATGGATTTAAGATATTGAAATTTACAATTGATTTGGTCAGGCATACCTGACCGATCGAAATTGCAGTGCTTGGTACTAAGTTGCCGAGCAGACTTTATATTGGTCGGTTCTGTTCCATCAAACAAAAGCTTGTATTAGCAATCGTTTTTTTGTCGGTCTAGCTCAGCCGAACATAGTAGTTATTACTTGATAGGCTTGCATTGAATAGTAGATACTAATTCGGTTCCGCACGACCGATTATATAAAATTCCTAGATTACAAGAACTGGGAGAAAGATAATACTAATCAAGTGAAGCTCGATACCAATGAATGACAATGAATTAAAAGTACATAGTGATTTCACATGTCAAACCATTTCAAACGTTGTTTATACCCAATGAAAAACGTCAATTCAGTTTCAAGCTTTCACAAATCAATTACTATATGTATATGAAATCAAACATTGTTTAAATAGAAACCCAATTCAATTTTTCTTTTTTTTTAGCTTTTTGAGAAGGTCTCGTTGCCATTGTCGTTGGCTTGCGCTTTGACGATAGACCACCTACTTACGGTTGAGAATGAGTGGCAGCTAATGTAGTGGTATCCGATGGACCACCATCACCAAACATGGGCAGGTGCTTCAGCACATCGTTCGCCACCTTAACCTCGGTTGCGTTAGCTACTTCACCAGGCAACAACCCTTCCATATTGTCACGACATCATCGTACACACTGCACAAACAACATAATACCAATTATATCAAGTTATTCTTATGATGTTTAGTTTTATAGTAAGATTTGTTTACAAATATAAAACTCACATCATAGATATCATCCACATCTTTAGTGGTGATGGGATTGATTCATTGTAGATTTTCAATGATTTGCTGCGAGACGCTAGTGAACTATATAGTCATCGGTCATAGCCCATGGGATAGGCACACGTTGTCCTCTTGATCTTACGGACAGTACGTGATTTCGCTTCCTCTCCCAATTCTCAAGTTGGAAACTGTACTCGACCACATAACTTTGTACCACCTTTCCTCTGTTGGCATGAGTCGAACTATATGGCTTCTCGCGGATGCCTTGCACGTGGCCCATTTGTCTTAAGAATCTATTCGAGTTATATGACTCTACAACCCCAAAATATTTGATGGTTCCCATGTAGGAAGTACCTCGGCAATATCCTCATCATCGATCCTGATACTCGAATATGGATCCTACTTAACATAAAAAATACACGTAATAAGAAATTTCACAAAACTAACAAAAGTAATAACAAATCAAGTGAAAATGTTAATAGTAAACATATTGTTCAGTTGTTTTGGACCAATCAAGAATTTGAAGCTCGGTCTCCCATGACCGAAAAGTAGGTGTTCGGTCGGTCCTCTACGACCGACCAAGGTCATTTGTTAGAGAATTTTTATGTTTAACTTTGCAGAAATGGAAATATACACACAAAGGGCACACCTAGTTCGATTGTGCATTATCGAGTGTTATGCGAAGCTTTTGAACATGATCTATATATTAAGGCCCTGCTCTAACTTGATGTCCAACTTGGACATACGTGGGAGGGTTGAAACATAACTCGTGTTTAGGTGTGCTTCGCAAATAATTACAACAAAATGCACGTATGCCTATCCCTACAAATGATCCCAAAAAATTCATTTCAAATAAAAACGACAAATTTCAAATGGAAAAAAACATACTAAACAAACTTCTAGCAACGTCAGATACCCAACTATCTGATAGATGCCCACCCGATCGAGTAGCTGATCCAAGTTGTCAATATAAGTACGCAGAGTTGCAGTGTAACAACTTGTAACTTTAAGCTGGTGATTAGTACTAATTCAAATCCTAATTAACCCAAGTTAGGCTCGTGGTTAAGTTTGATGTGCCTCGATTAGCGTGTGCGTGCATTTGCATGACAAATGATGTTTGTTTGAATTGCTAAATCAATTTATATATAGGTTGTGGTATAATAAGGAAATTATACACAAGCTTATGAAACGAAAAAAAATAAAAATAAACAATAATTTACCGGGACACCAAGTATGACGAGGGGGTCGTGGCATAAATGTGCACACTCAAAGACACTTGTAAGTACGTCCGGTGAGTTTATTGAGGAATAATACACGAGATATATATGTATATGTTTTTAGATATATATATATATATATATATATATATATATATTAGAAAATAAAAGAATAAGGGCATTATATGGATTGTTTGATCATCTAGAATGGAGCATAAGTGCTTAATGTGTCAAGATTGGTGTTACTATAACTTTAAAACTTCAACCACTTGATCAGCCACAAGATAGCGTAATGCGTATCTCGAGAAAAATTCTTATATAAAAACAAAAATCCATCGTTATCTCAATTCATTTGATCATTTGCAAAGAGGCCGAGGGTTCGGTTCGGTTCGATTCAGATCAAAGGGGATGATCCAGGGAACTAAATCAATGCAAATTGAGGAGCTAAAATGAATCAAAAGCTAGTGATCATCATTTTGGTAACTATGGTTTTTGAGTTTGTTGAAGTTCAATTTTATGGTGATGATCAAATCTTAGTGAATTGGTGCTGTTGTTGATAGAAGTTGGTTTGTTACCTCATTAGAGGTCCTCCCTGGTGATTTGGGAGTAAATTTATGGTGTTGTGGTGGGTTTTGTAGGAGGAAAATGGCTGCTACCCTGCTCACTGTCAAAACAATGGAGGGTGGAGCGCGCTCCACCACACAGAGGAATGCGCTCCCTTCATCAATTGGGATGAACCTAGTTAATGGAGTGCGCCCTACCTATTTAGGGAACACGCTCCCACCCCTGAAGACAACAAGTTTGTTGTGTTTTTCATAGAATTTCTTAAGGGCTTGGGGAGTGACTTAAGGGTTCTAAACATAGGGTAATTAATCTATATTGATCCTAAATGATTAATGATAGGTTGAGGAACACCGAGAAAGTATGTGATGACCAGAACGTTAGGAAGTTTGGACGGAGACAATACCCGAGGCAAGTACGGATTCGCTTATTTATCAATATTGCATGCCTATTTAGTATTCGTAGTTCGTGTAGTTTATGGACTGGAATGGGGGACTATGTACACTATGATGATTTTCAATATATGGAAAATGATGTTTACTGTGATTCACGAGAGTAAGTTCTTGGAAGTGAGACCAGGTTATATAGGAGATGTGTTACCTTCCCGGCCTATATGTAACTTCCTACTTAGTTTGTAGGTTGCGTAGGTTATATTCTCACTAGAGGATTTGGGATAGAACCAATGGGTAATAATGGATGGGCTAAAGAGCACATATGCACAATATGTTTGTCTAGCAATTGCATTAACGACGCCAGTGGGTATTTGACCCTAATTTTTATAAATAAAATAGGGATCACAGTGTACTAGTCTAAGACATTTGTTTTGCATCTGTTACATATTGAAATATATGATTTCCATATTCTTATTAGATATCATTGGTGCATGTTGTTATTGCATGATATTCTTGATTATTATATGAAATGTTGATGGTTATGTGAACCCCTACTTACTGAACAAGTTGGTGCGCTCACCTCAATTAACATTATAGGATAACCGACGAGCGCTACGACTACAGGATGGAGAAGATAAATGAGTCTTGATCTTCTCTTCGATGTGATGGTTCTCTTTGGTCTTATATATCTGTATTGAATTACAGTTTTATATTATCACAAAGGATGGGTGATTTGTATAACTGAGGTTTATTCTGGTTAGTTTTAATATTGTATATCGTGTTTTGAATCGGAAAAGTTTAAAATGTTCATTGCGTTTATTAATTGTTTTATATTGATAATCAATATATAGCAGTGTTTATCAGGTAAAGGTGGTAAGATTGATGGCTCTAGTTAAGTCCGGTGAGGGTAATTTGGGCTTAATTAGGGTTTCGAGCCGGGTATCACCCTAATCAGGTTAGGGGAAGCTGCAGCTTCGTATCAGAGCATATGTTTGAGGTTAAAGCCTAGGTCAAAGCTCAACTTACAGCTTTGGTTTTAAGGGCTTTGTTACATTGGATAACTTTGATACAGTTTGTTGTCGGAGTTTAAGGTTTATCACTTTTGGGATAAAATAGTAATAGTGACACAGTTTGGTAACATAGACAATCTAACCCTAAATTCACTTTTGAATGGTTTTCAAAGTGAATGTTAGCCTACTTTAAAGTTTATGGTGTATCATAATACTTAATGACGGAACTTAAATTTATTGACTTGGAGAGTTGTCTCGAGTTACGAATAAGCTTAGGCTTTGATAAACGGTTTTTATCATGATTTTGGGGGGTAAGCAAAAGATAAAAGACTGAGATATGTTATTTGTTGTGTATATTATATCTACATGGTAGATATGAGAGTATGTTTTTTCCTGAATGATAATAAATGGTTGAAGTCCATCTATTTCTCATAATATGAGAAGACGTTGGAGGTAAGAGCTTAAGAAAGTCTTAACCTCAGGGAGACAAAAAGGAAAAACATAAGAAAACTTACAAAGATGAAATAAAAACTCTTCTCCAAGTAGCATCTTCAATGGTTTTTGTTTTCACTGATATTATCAAATAAATTATAGTCAATGGAGAAGTATCTATTAGATCAAAACCTTGAGATGTGTATTAAGAGAATAAAGATTATGAAACAATAGAATACTAAATGACTTCTGGAGAAAACTCAAAGGTGGTGGACCACTTTGAGAAAATATTTAATACTAGGATCGATACTAGTTGAGTAAGTAATGGAAGTTGTTCAGTAAATAAATGAGTGGTTAATGATAAAAACCTAAGAAAGGATAGGAAACCACTAATGCAGTTATATTTCATAAGTTGTTATGAAGTTGATATTCCAGTTATGGTATGAATCCATATTGGAATAACAAGTGGTTTGTCAAATAATAAAAGACAGTTTAATTCAGAATATAACAGTGAGTTGGTAAGATATCCTAGTCTGATTTGTAAGACTAGTATAGTCTAAATTAGGGATAATGATTGGTCAAAGAATATGAGGATTTGTGTAATCCAAAGAATAACATAGTAATGGGAATGAATGTGTATTACCAAGGATTGACAACTTATTCTAGAAACAAAGTGAAATCAGTTGTTCTCAAGAGTTAGTTGAGATCTGATTGTCATAGTGAAAATGATCAGGGTTAAGGATATAATTATAAAAGATGATTGCAGATAGTTGTTAAATCGACCATGAGAACTTACTAGAACTCATGCTATGTTCATAAATTAAGGGTGTTAAGTATGGAAAACCCTATTATACTAAAGTTGATATTATGTTATCAATAATAACATGAAATCTTTAAAGACTTAGAGAATGCACAAGCAATTACCGTACATAATTTAAATTGGTAACGGTAAGTTGGTTCAAACCAGATTTTGCAAAATGTTAGTGCTAAATTTCAAAGATTAATAAATTCTATGAGTGTCGAATATTAACAGTAAATCAGGGGATTTAATTGTAATTAATACAATATGAGGTTGTCCTATATTCAAAATAAAGGTAAAAAAAGGAAAGTAAAACTTGAAATAATTGAATATTACAAACGATTGATCTAGAGATCTATAGTATCGTTATGTAATTCATTCAGTTAACTCAAGTTTGAGATTGATATAAGTTGAAAGTAAATACAAAGATGCCTTGGAAGATGGCATAAGTATAGTTTGACTATAATGTTTGCTTGACGATACCTAAATTGTAAAAGTAGTTAGAGGTACATCCTAAGACCTTTGATTTAGGTAAGAATGTGTAATGATACAAGAAAACAAAGTTGTAGCTATTACTTCTTCATATACAGTTCTAGATGTGTGAGGAGAACTATTGCAGATTATTAATCTCGAGATAACAATTTTGGTAGTTATACCAAATACAACAAGGCATCACTTATAAATTAAGAAGAAAGATTGTTAAGAGTCTTTTAGTCATTCTTTGAGATTAATAAGAATCTTAGAGGAATCATTACAAGAAAACCTGAAAATATAACACTAGTGGATTGGTTTAGAGTTAAGTAATGAATTTCAAACTGTGAAAGTTTAAAAAATGGAAATTTCAGAGTGATAGAAATGAAAGGTAAAATAGATACCTTGAAAGTTTTTAAATGTTCAGAATTCATTCTGAACCATCACTTATCAAGGTGATTGTGTGGATAATGCCTTGAATAAGAAAAAGAACATAGGCTATAGTTATGATAAAAGCTGCTCAGTATTATCTCTTAAGTGAGATGTTTACGGGAGACCAATGGAAGTCTTGCGCACGCATATCATCAGCTGAGTTGTCTAAATCAATAACTACAAGTCTTTTTTTTGGAGCTCAGATGAGAGCTGAGCTAATAATGATTGATTGAGTGATGAATTATGGAGGAGTTGATTGAGATTATCGAATAGGTCAAGGTTGACCACTAGTGATTAAAATATGGAAAGGAGGAAATAAATAATATTAACTTGGAGGGTTATATTATTCTTGCTTTTTATGAATAACATTTCATGCTAAGAAATTCATAAAGTTGTGGTGACAACTGAAGGTTATTGATGTTATAATTGTAAAACCGATAAAGTTTAAAAATTTCTTACCTGTATTATGGTTTAAATTCTCGTGAAAAACTAAGTCAGATATATATATATATATGGAAGAATTGAGAGTTATAGAAAACTAAAATTATTATTTTGGTAAGGAACCGAAAGCCAACTTCTTAGGGGGAAGATATGTATAATAGCTGAAAGGGACCTTCTCAATCTTAACACAATATAACTACGGTGATCTAAGTTTCCAGAGAATGTAAGCTTCTATACTTGTGACTTGAAAGATATTAGTTACTGGAAGAGTTTAGGTATTTACTTTAAAAAAAATTTTGTTTTATTTCGTCATTAATCGGTAGGACGAGAAGTATTGATACAAGTTTGTTAGAGCCTGAGTAATTTAGAACTACACAGAAGAGTGTTATCAGATTGTCAGTATATAACTGCAACTCTGATATATTGAGGAAATATGGCTATTGCTAGAGCTTCTCTGTTTAGACTTCATGAAGAAATGAAGTGATAATGATTTGTGTGAGTTAACCTGACACGTTATCAAGTGAGAGAGCTAATTTTAGAGCTACTAATATGATCTTTTAAGTTCAAATTCAAACTAATCTAGAGATGATTCTGTGTTGATTGGTTGTTCGAAAGCTAATCATGATTATATAGAGCGTTAGAGGTTAACAACTAGTTTAGATCATCCTGATTAGCCAGTTTCTGATAATGGTGAGTTACGGTTCAAAGGTAAGTTATGAATTCCAGTTCAGGAATGGAGCGTGAGGAGATTAACTTCATGAACAACTAGAGCTATGGAAACAACTTCAGGCAGAAAGGATTGGCTACTCAAAGGTTTTATCAAGGATACAACAACAAACCTAGCTTCTCATATGGATATCCTCATAATTCACTGAATTTGCCTCTAAGTCTCGATCAACAAGTCCAATAAGGGAAGCTAGGTAAAGTGAAAATATGACTTCATTGAAGTCAATTGAGAAATTCCAGCACGCCATGGACATGAGCAATAGAGAACGCCATGAGAAACATGAGAAAGAGATGGAGAATGTGAAGTAAACTATAAAGAGGACAAATGATGAGATACCACAATCCATCGTGAATCTAGAGAGACATATTGGTTAGCTAGCCATTGCCTTGAATTCAAGGAAGGAAGGGCAATTTCAGAGTAACACAATGATTAATCCTATTGACAACGCACTTGCAGTCCAATTGAGAAATGGAAGAACAACTAATGATCCAGTGCAACCAAAGGATACATTAAATGACACAAGGAAGCAAATGGACGAGCAGTACTAAAATGATGTAGAACACTGGGAAAGTGACTGAAGTAACCAAAAATAAGTTGCACCTGTAAAAGAATTAAAATCGGCTCAATGAAAGGTAGGGAAGATATGCAAAAAAAAGATGTGGTACTAGGGAGAATAACATTTCCTGACAATCCACCACTAATAAATCCACCTCTACCATATCCTCAGCGATTCAAGAAAAAAAGAGTTCAAGAAAAGTTCAAGAAATTTGTGAAGATGTTCAAAAAGTTACACATAAGAATCCCATTCGCAAATGCATTTGGACATATGTCGAATTACATAAAGTTTTTAAAGGACATAATGTCAAAAAATATGCGTATGAAAGATTATGAAATAGTAAATTTGACATAAGAATGCACTGCTATTTCATAGAAGAAGTTACTATAAAAGTTGAAGGACCTAGGAAGTTTTTCCATTCCATGCACTATAGGAGTACACTTATTTGATAGGGACTTATGTGATTTGGGAGCAAGTATAATTTGATGCCCTTATCGATATTTATGAAGTTACGTTTAAGAGAAGTAAAGTCAACCAACATGACTTTACAATTAGCAGATCGATTAGTGACCTATCTAAAAAAGAGTGATTGAAGATGTATTGGTAAAAGTGGATAAGTTAATCTTTCCTACTGACTTTGTAGTACTAGATATAGAAGAAGACTCAGAGGTACCATTAATCTTAGGGAAACCTTTTCTAGCAATTGCACGCTGATTAATAGATGTTCAAGAGGGAAAATTAAGGTTATGAGTAAACTATGAGGAAATTATGTTCAACATCTATAAGACCTTGAAATTCCTAAGTGAGGATGAACACTGTAAAGGTATCAAGGTTAGAGATAAAGTTTATGATTGTGTTTAAGGGATAGGTAAGGAATATACGTTAGATGACCTGCTGGAGCATTGTCTAGTTCAATGCTTAATCACAAGTTTTGCAGTAAAAGGTGAACTTCAGGAGGTAGTGCATGCTTTATCACTAATAGGACCTTAAAGTTTCATTAAGGTTTTAAGAAACTAGAAACATAAGTAGAAAGTACAGCTATTTAACCAATAATGAAATTAAAGCCTTTGCCAGAACATCTAAGATACGCGTACTTAGGAGAAAATTCAACTTATCTTATGATTATTTCGGCGGCCTTAACAGAATTGGAAGAAGAAAAATTGCTTTAATTTTTTAGAGAGCATAAGTCAACATTGGGATGGACAATCAAAGATTTAAAAGGAATTAGTTCAATTGTTTGCATGCATAAGATTTTAATTAAAGAGAATTATAAAGAATCAATTGAAGCTCAGAGGTGATTAAATCTAGTGATGAAAGAAGTGTTAAAGAATTCTTAAATTGGTTAAATGATGAAATCATTTATGATATTTTAGACAATTTGTGGGGTTTAGCAATAAATATGGTACCAAAGAAAGGAGGAATGACCATTATTCAAACTGAAAAAGGAGAGACCTTATCCACTAGATAGTAAATAGTTGAATGGTTGGCTTTGATTACCGAAAGCTGTGTAAGGCTGCAAAAAGGATCATTTCCCTTTACCATTCATTGATCAAATGTTGGATAGATAAACAGGATATGAATAATATTGTTTCTTAGTTGGGTATTCGAGATATAATCAAATTTCTATAACACTAGAAAATTAAGAGAAAATGATGTTTACCTGTCCTTATGGAACTTTAACATTTAGACGGATGCCATTTAGATTATGCAATGCACCAACGACATTTCAGAGATGTATGAAGGCCATTTTCTCTAATATGGTAATTGAGAAAATGTCACTTTATGGTTCGAGAAGGAGTTGTTTTGGGACATAAAGTGTCTGGTCATGGATTAGAAGTTGATAGAGTAAAAATAGCACCAATTGAGAAACTTCCTATACCAAGAAACATTAAAGATACAAGGAGCTTTTTAGGACATGCAGGTTTTTATAGAAGGTTTATTAAGTATTATTCAAAAATAACTAAACCATTATGCACATTGCTGGAAAAAGATGTTCCATTTGAAATGAGTCTTACATGTGTAAAAGCATTTGAGATCTTGAAAGAAGCTTTGATTTTAGCACCAATTGTGGTAGTACCAAATTGGAAATCTAAATTTGAAATTCGAGTTAGGAGCAATGTTAGGCCAACAAAGAGATGAAATGTTTAGATCTATTTATTATGCAAGTAAAACATTGGATCAAGCAAAAAAGAATCATACTACCACAAAAAATGAGTTATTGGCAATAGTGTTAGCATTCAACCAGTTTAGAGCTTACATAGTTGGATCAAAAGTCACTATATATACTGAACATGCAATAATTCGTTATCTGTTTGCAAAGGAGGATGTCAAACCAAGGTTAATTAGTTAGGTGTTATTATTGCAAAACTTTGACTTATAAATTTAATATAAGAAAGGATTTGAAAATCTGGTTGCAGATCATATTTCTAGGTGACTGCATAAAAGGCATCGGGCTAATGAAGTTAAACTAAATGCTAATAGGAGGCAGCCCAGGGGTTTTTAATTTCAATTATTTATTTATTTTGGTAGTACAACCCAAACTATTTAGTTTTCTAACTTTTGAAAGTTTCATGCTAAATGTGCAGGAAAGACCATTTGGTAGGTGAATTGTCATTGAAATGAGAAGTCTCGACATATGTGGCATATTCATAAAACATCAAGGAGTTAAAGGGTTATTTTGTACCTTTATTAGTTATTTAAATTCTATATTTATGTATTATTATTATCTTGTATTATTATATGTTTGTGTTTAGTGTTTTCCTATTTTAGCCTTATTTTTAAATATTGAGGACAAGGTTTAATTAAAACTTAGGGGCATCAACACTACACTGTAGGAAATTGTAAGAAAGGATGGAATAAAGATAAACACTGCAAGTATGATCGTAAAATTTTATTTTTGAAGTATTTAAAGAGGAAGACATGGTAGTGTACTATTTTTTCCTATTTACTTACTACTTGAATATGTTTAGGTATTATAAATTAGGTTATACATAATAATATGTAAAGAATAAGTAGGTCACTTGCAAAGTTCATGCCTATAATTAAGGATGAGTAAGGATACTAGTGTCTTATTAATATGAAACTCAAGAGAGTCTTATTCAATTGTTGAAGAAAATGAGAAATGTTGCAAACAACGACATGATTTCATGATTAGAAACTTAGAGTTAGGGCAGACCACAAATGTGGCCACAAATGTGATGACCCCTTTTCAAATTAGGGCACCGCATGACCTAATCTCATCATTAAGCCTTAATCTCTGCCAAATAAGACATAACTACGTAGTAGTCATCCTTTTCAAACTCTTTCCTCATTAGCTATTTTCCAAATAAGTGTATCCAACTCTAATTATTGTTATTATTTCACATTTCATAGTTAATTAAAATTTTTATAACTTAAAGATTGCTCACCGTAAGTCTTAACAAATTAGCGGAAGCCATTATTATACATTCTAAGTATGTGGAAACACTAGAGAGCAAATATCATATGTATCTATAAAACAAAACAAAGATAGTAGTACAACAACATTTGTCTGATCGAGTAACTATCTCACAACCCATAGTATACATCCCCTAAGTGTATAAGGACACATATATCGATCATACAAAGAAACCAAAATCAATAAAATCGAGGTAGCGGCACTCCAATGGCTTAGAGGTAGTTGTCGATCTTCTCCTTGCCGAGTTTGCTACTCGATGGATCTACACCCTAATGTGCATGTAACAAGTGTAGTGACTCGCTTATAGTAATAATGCAAACAACTTATGTTGATGATAAGTGATTATTTAGACTTATATGTAGGTCTAGTTTAGTAGTATATTTAGTACAAATATCCTTAAATGAGCTTTCATTCATGGTGTTATTGCATTTTCATGGAATTAAGGTGTAAAGGAAGGAACTAAGCAAATACTGGAATAAATAGAGCGAAAACTCATGTAAACATAGTTGACACTATGGCTACACATGTTGGTGCTGTGGAGTACAAAGGCACAATGTAGAAAGCAAAGGCATTGCATGGGAGAGCAAAACAAATGAAGAAATCAAGTTTGGAGGTCTAACGCAGTGGTAGTGCTGTAGAACACAATGGACATTGCCGAAATAGGAGGTGACAGAGCTAGGTGGACATGAGCTCAAAAGAAGTGCATGCAGTGGTGGTGTAGTGATGGCACATGGCGCCATCGCTTGTAAGGCATAGTGCCGAGGCATAAGTGACAGTGTCAGACTCGTGGAAAATGGAAAGTTGGAGTTTTATTTCGAGTTAAACTATAAAGTAGGGTTTCCAATTGTTATTAGGAAGCAAAATAGGTATTAAGACATGGTAAGCTCACCACATATAACCTTTAGCCACCATTAGAGTAATTTAGCATGGTTTACTTTGAGTTTAAGTATGAAGTGTTGTATGGAGAAAGCATTAAAGACTCCATTGTTGCAATTCAAGTTCGATTTAATTGATTTAATTAAAGGTAATATTTATTTTCATCTCTGATTTTTCATGATTTCAATTATGAATTTTGATATATGTATTTTAATGAAGCGTAAGTAGTCTATTTATCTTAGGGATCAATGGATCATATGATATGAATGCTATGCATTGAATATGATTAAAAATTGATTATAAAAAGTGCAATGGTTAGAATTTGTATTGATTCTCAGTGTAATGGATTAGACATCTTAATTACGTGTTTGATGAATTTAATTTTTAGACGTTATCATAGCCATTGAAGCTTCTACCCCAGACTTGAACAATATAAACGTAAAATACACAAAATCGATAGATAGTTGTTGATTAGGGACGCACGTATAGTAAATTTAATTGGTTATGAATCCAATGATTTGAGACTTAAAGCAATGTGGAGCATACATTATTCACACCAATAGGTGGAGTTCTAGTTTATACATTAGAATCTTTTTTGTCACGACAGTGGGTTAAAGTGGATTTGAAGGAAATCCTTTTATTCTAATCATGCATTGAACAAAATATACTAAGGTGTAAAACTGGTAGAAAAACATAGTATTAAATTACCTAAGTGAAGTTGTGAACTAAGATATCCTTAATATAAAAGTAAAAGTAAAGTTTGATTTAATTTGTTAGATTAGTTAAGTTTACAATAAAACCAATTAAAAAGGATTTCCTTAGAAATAGTTGAAAATTGAAATGGTAAAAACTAGTGCAAAAGCCTTTCCTCAAGGACAATATCTATGATCAACGTAAGTTGATTACGCTATTACTACAATCAAGTTATTATGATTACAGTAGGCACATCAAGTTTTTGGTGCCATTGTTGTTGATAGGTATATACTTAGTATTACTCAGTTCAAAAGTTGCTAAGTTTTATTTAAAGTATACTTTTAAGTTCATAAAACAAAAATAAATAAAATATAGACTTAAGTTTCAAGTTTGACTTTTTGCACTCAATTGTTTTCTATTTTCTTTTCAGGGATAACTACTGCATCTGTAGCAAGGAAAGAAGGGCTAGTGTCTTATGATGTAGAGATTGACATAACTAACAAAAGAAAGAAACAAAGGAATCATGATGACAGAGGAGCAAGCAAGAAACCAACAATAGGGTCGTGGTAATAACCAACCTGCCAGCGATGTAGTACTGCAGGATAGAGTGTAAAGAGAGAGATGCCTTCCTGACTACTTCAAGCTAGAAGTTTAGGAGACTTATAATAAGATGATGAGGCTTCCAGCCAACACTATTGAGTTCGAACTAAGACCATATCTGATAAAAATGGTGCAAAATAGCATTTTCGATAGGCTATCCAAGTAAGATCCACTTGCACATGTTGAGAATTTCTTGGAGAAGTGCATCACCCTGTACATCACTGAAGTTACAAAGAAGGTGATCAGGATATGAGCTATCCTATTCGCATTGGGTCAAAAAGCCAAATCCTAGTTCCAAAGGCTAAATGTAGGGAGTATGACCTCATGGGTAGAAATCAATGAAGGGTTTTTAGACCAATTCTTTCCCCAAGTGAAGGTGAGGGAATGAAAACATGAGATTAATCAGTTTAAGTAAGAGGACACCGAGTCTTTTGGCAAGGTTTGGGAAAGATTCAAAGAGATGCTAAGCAGATGTCCTAGACACGAATACGTGAAATGGGCATAACTCTAGATTTTCTACTAAAGGATTAACCACATCACATAAAATTTAGTAAACGTCGTGACATGTAGCTCTCTACCGATAAGGATGGGGATGGAGTATTGGATCTTCTTGATCTTATATCTCAAATTTCTACAGTTGATACTCGTTCCACAGTAAGGAAACCACCAGGCATCTACGAGATGGAATCACAAGATGCTATTATGACACAACTATCAAATCAAAGTAGTTAAATGGTGAAATTTCAGATAAGATACTAAGGTCCATAAGTAGCATAATAACCCATCAATCATTAAGGCATGGAGGTTAACCAAATACACATATAGCATGAAATGGGGTATGAGGGTGTGAAAATCACAAATAACCAAGGCTAGGAGAACAAATTTAGGTAGAGAGAAATGGCTCCTTAATGATTTTATGAAGGACACAATAACTACCCAAACTTCTCTTATAGAAATCATGATAATGCACTAAAGTTAAGTCAAGGTTTTGATCAACAGGTCTAACATGTAAGCTAGAGAAGAGCGAAGAGATGACTTCATTGAAGTCAATTGAGAAGTAAATTCAAGCCATGAACATGAGTAATAGGGAGCGCCATGAGAAACCTGAGAAAGACATGGAAGGCATGAAGCAAGCCATGAGGAGGATGGATAATGAGCAATCACAATCAATCAAGAACTTAGAGAGATAAAATGGTCAGCTTGCTACAGCCTTGAACACGAGGAAAGAAGGATAGATTCCTAGTAACATCGTCACCAATCCCAAAGAGAAAGTGAATGCCATTCACATGAAGAGCGCTATAGCAACAAACGAGCTAAGATGAGAACAAGCGTTGTACAAGCCGAAAAAAGTCAACACTTTAGCTATGATGAAGAATGAAGAGATGTATGAGCACAACACAAAATTTTGGCAAGATTAGCTTGATTGTTTCAAAAAAAAAAGAATCAATGCCTTGAAGAAAAAGAAGAGGAAGCAAAAATGGAAGGCCAAGAAAAATGATATAGAACATTTAAAAAAAGACACACAACGCAATGACATCAAGTTGGTTGAGAAGAAATCGAAACCAAAGCTCGAGTTCATCCCTCGACTTCAACCTATAAAAAGGAAAGATCCTGGAGAGATATGCATATCGATAAACATCGACGGGCACCGATTAGAAACGTATTATGTGATACGGGTGCCTCAGTCATTCTTAAGCTACTAATGATATGTTACACGTCGACTTGAAGATTAATTGTCTCTATACCAAGAATGCGCAAGTAGCTAGTGGCAACTTAATAGCTACTATAGGAAACATCTTGAATGTGCACGTTAAAGTGGGTAGATTCACATTCTTCACGAATCTTGGGTCATGAAACATAACATGGACAATAATGTGTCTATGATACTTGGGCAGACATTCTTGAACAAAGCCAATGCAAATTTGTACACAAAAGAGAGAGGAAGATCATGATGAGTATCGATGAGGGCAATGATGGTGAGAAGGTTGTCATTGTCAATGATGAAAAAGTACATCCGAACATAAATGCCATCATAATCTCCGATTTGCAAATGGAATTTCTTGATTTAGACTCACACTAAACGAGTGACAAGGCATTAGGTACTGGGAGGCAGCTGAGGGGTTTTTAAATTTCAGTTAGTAGTTAGTTATTTAGTTTAATAATTACAATTAACAAGTTATAGTTCTAATTTTTGAAATTTTTTTGTCGAATGTGTAGGAAAGATTATTTTCCAGGAGATGATTCATCGGAATGTAACTGTCTCCCTAACTCATAAAAGAGGAAAAAATAGTGAAGGAGCTCAAAGCGATATATCTAAGGTGCATGGGCGAATGAAAAGTAAAATTTATAAATTTTGTACTTTTATGGATTTCATGTAGTCATGACACCATGTATAAGTTATAAACAAAGGCGCACGAGCATTAGAGAGAAATTAACGAAAAATACACATGAGTTACGTTGGTAGATAGCTCTTCGTCGTGGGTATTACACATGACACCGTGGGGTTAGCCATAGTGCCATGATGGCAACAGGCAAAAATTAGACAAAATGCCTGACTACATCAACAACGCAGTGGCAGCACTATCACGGCACCATGCCTTATGGGCATGTTGCCGGGGTTAATATAAGGGGTTTAAACCCCTATTTTCATTCATTCTTCACACTTATACTAAAACACTACAACCACCAAGCATACATCCCTTTAGAGCTACAGTTAGATCATTTCTAAGTGAGATTAGAGAGTTTGTAGTGATTGAAAGTGAAAAAGACAAGTGCATTGTGGATTTACATAAGTTGAAGAGCTAGTGCTTGGATTTTTGAATTTTAATTTCAAGCAGAACTAGCACAACAAGAAAACATGGCTTTTAGGGCTTCTATTTTTTTTAGCGGGAATGAGGGGGAAGGAATAGGAGGAGGGTATGCTAGGGTTTTGCATTGAGAGAAGTAGGAGCAGAGCATTTTCGATCGACTTCAATTTTATCGAACAGGAAGAAGCTTCTCTTCTTGACTTAAGGCAACTAATTCAAAGGCTTTCTACCCTATCCATAAACTTGAAAGACATAGCTGAGGCTGGATTCTAGGAAAGCAATGAAATATCATTGGAGTCGTTGAAAGAAAAAGGTTTGATCAGTCCATCAGGAAGATATACGACTTCCATTGCAGCTACTATTTCCTTAAACTTTATGTCGCTCCTCATATGTGCGGACTCGCACTTACACATGCATGCAATAATACATTAGCATATATCTATATGCTATGTATACATAGGTATCCATTGATTTAAATTCATTCAATAATTTTTTATAAACAAATAAATGAACTAAGTTGCATCCCTCTTCTTAGTGTGCAGTGTGGCGCAATTGAGTCTCTATATCGAGAAAATTAGAATGTATGGTATGGTAATGCATATATTATCTATTCGAATAGAGAACATATAAAGAATATGTTATTTAAGAGGGAAGATTTTTTATTAGAATGGAATGCGATAGTTAATCTTTGCGTTTGATATTCATCCAATAGTTAGAGGAGTGGGCTGGTAATGGTAGTGTTGATGCCACCACCACTCTAGTTTGCCACGATAGGTATCAACGACCAAACTGATTAGGGATGTTGTATGAAATTTAGAAAAAGTGCTTGGAAGCCAACTTACAACTGATCACATGATCTTTTCCAAATCTCAACGTGTGGTCTGCTTTTGTACATCATCTACCTTATTGTTGTAATCGTCAGCCAACTCACTTCTTTTTTAGGAGAATCCAATGCTTTCTTCTCCTACTCCTATTCCTTTTCCTTTCCATCTTAATCCCATTATCGATAACCTTCTCCCCTTGTCTCCTCCTCCTCCTTATCTTCCTCCTCCACTATTCCAATTGTTCTCTGCTGCCTTGCCCTTGAATACCTCCAACTGCTCCACAACCACCCACCCCTTCTCCATTCACTTCCTTATCAACACCTTCTCGATGTCTATTGGTGTCATCTTTACCTTCTCAATCACCTCTTCAAATTCTTTTAACACTTCTTTCTCCACTTCCTTTGCCTCCAATCCCAAGTATTTCCTAAGCGGTATCTTTTGAAGTTAAATGCTCTCTAGGTGAAAACATTAAACTTCTCTATACCGGGTTTCTTGCTGATCAATTGACTAATATTTGCTATCTTTCATAGACCAAATCTCCTATAAACGTAAGTGTATCAAAGACTTCTAACCATCCTTCTCCTTGTCGCGAACTTATGAAAAAGCTTTCCTTCATGTCTATCATTTTTCTCAACCACCCTAGTAACTGTATTCTTCTACTTTTATTCAAATTCACCAACATAATATATGAAAGACTAATGATACAAATATGTCTCTTGCCATCAACAACGACTATGCTCTCATTTATGGTAACATCTCATTACTTGTTTTATTTAATTCAACTTGTATGCACTAATTGATAAGAGTGGGGCAAAGAACATGTTTTAACCTAGAATTCAATGAATGCTATGACTTTGATGTTGATTCAGAACAATACTTGGAGTGGTTTAGATTATTATAAGCCTTCTTCAAACTCTACTGAAATTAATATCAATGTAGATTTTTATTGTTAATTTAATCATATATTGGTGGTTGTTTAACACTATAATTTGATATCGATATTGATTGTTGTAAAACTTGCAAGACTGTAATGCAACTTAATTGATTTTCTCATTTTCCAGTTCTATCTTCTGAAATCTTTTTAAGAAAACTAGTTGATTTTGGCATTGCCAATGCTTACTGATTTGTTGCTAGTTTGAAAGGGGTTTTCACAATGATTTTTATACATTTTCAAGGCGTACCTCTACCATTATTTGGAAAGGTCACGTATGGTCTAATTCCTTCGTGTTAGGGCATTTTTCCTAGGTCAATCAACAAACATTATTTATAATATAATTTTAGTTAATAAAATAGAGGTTTTTATTTACTGTTTTTAATTATAAGTGATTGCATGTTTACCTTATCATAAGATCCATGGGTATTTGTTAAAATATCCTAAATTTCCCTAGTCGGTCATTATATTAGGAACTATAATGAACTAAGAATAGTGTGAAACTTGATTGATGGTCATGTGATGATCATGCGTATAGGGAAACGAATCGAGATCATTAGTACTTGTTAGGGAATAAGGTACTAGACCGACCCACTATGAGTACACTACATGGATGAAGTCCTAAGTGTTACTTATGATAGGTATATCGTTTAGTCATTCGACTTAGATTACCATAGACTTCAATATTAGAAGCATGGTAATTAGACACAATCAAACATTGTCTTTAACCGGACGATTACAAAGATTGTGGTTAGTTACTATGTGAATAATATATGAAGGTGTGTAATCAAGATACAATTTTTCACTCTCGTATAGAGAGATACCAATGGATCCCTTGATATGATATATTGATAATGGGCTAGTCCACGTGAATTGATAAGATTAATGTCAATTGATGTTTTTAGTTTACCTAAATATCAAAACTAATACGATTGAATATTAATGGTAACTTTCCATGCATTATGTTTAATCAAAGGATATCGCACGACAAAAGGATATGATATATCTTATTCATTAGGCTGTATCGATTTTGATATTCATGCTACTTAGGTAGTCATAATACCTTGCTAGAGACCACTTATGACTAATGTATCAAAATGGTTTTGGTTCCCTACCAACACCGCATGAACCATTTTGGTCGCACAAAAAGAATGAATTTGCACAATTTCAATTGGAATGAAGTAATGAATTTTATATGATAAAACTCATGACATAAAAGCCTTTATAATTTGTTATATGATAACTTATTAATAGGGGCTTATGTGTAATTTGCTTAAACTTCCTAAATACAATAGTTGTATTACAAATTAGATTTTAAGTGAGGGCTTATCTACACATAAATAGAGGTTGAAACCCTAAAATGAAATAAGATTTTTATTTTTACTATTTTCCAATTCTCTTGATTTTTGGAAATAAAGAAAAACATTTTCAATCTCTCTTGGGGCCAGCATTCAAAATTGTGGTCACCGTTCATGTGTGTGTTTTCGATAAAGGAAGTGCACTAAACATCCTAAAAAGGGGAATCTCGGATTAAGGTATTATTTACTTTTATCAGTCTAGTTTAGTGAAACTTATTTTCGATCCTATTGGGGTTTTTAAAAAAATTATTTTGAATTTTTTGTTGTGTGTAAACCCCAAAATCTAACACTTCGCTTGGTTTTTTTTTTTTGGCAAAGATTGCGCAGTCGAGATTTTGTTTTGCAATGTATACTCTATATGTGTCTCTGTACGTGTAGTATGTTCTTCTTACCTTTAGCATTATCCTAATAATAATATTTCAATTGCTTTCTTTCATCGATCTGAGTCTACTACATATTCTTATTACACCATCTTTGATCACTTAGATATAAACCAAATTAATTATGGAATGGAGGTGTAATATTTTCATTTTTTATTCAAATACGACTATTTCTAGTCACATATGTATATGCCTCCTTATGTTTTTGTAGAAAATATGACTCCAACTTGGATATTGGGAAAGATCAGATGCTAAGTTGTTAGGTTGGAATGATATATTAGCATTATAATCTTTACAAACTTATATTGGTTTTAACAATCATGTTTAAAATTTCAATTCCAAAAATAATTTCCCTTTAATTTGATTTTTTCTTCACTCTCTCAGTTTGAGGGTTCGAAGGTTCTCAAACATCAAAATGATAGGTTTTTTTTATGAGTTTTACCAGTTGTACAGTTCAAGGTAATGGGGCTAAAGCGTTACTTTATGTTGGGCATAAGAGCCTTGAGGGGGAATCGTTTAATTTGGGGTGACGTTAGTTTGGGGCTTGTTGGGTAAGGTGGATGTAATGAACATATAACTTTTTGGGCTCACATCAAATGTGATAATTCTCATTCTCTTAAGGATTTTGCGGGTAGGGTGTGTTCTGATTTTATCATTTCATTACCGAAGAACACACTAAAAAGGTAATTACTCATCATTAAAGGCATGTAACTACCTTAATATGGGAACATCTTTGCACCAATTCAATTAAGTAGTGTGCTTACTCTATTTGAATAAAGTACTAGTAAGGCCATTCACATGTTCACATCACTATGAAGCATATTTCTTGCTAAATTATGCAATATCTTTGTATAAGTTTCTAAAATTTCTAAACTTCTAGTAATTTTAGAGTCGTTGAAGTAATTGTTAAAACACCTAGTTTTCTGAATAACCTTAATTTTAATTCTTTTTTGAAGAGATGGGATTAACATGGTAACATGCTTAAATGCTACTAAATGATGAACTATTTAGGCAATTGCTTGGTGTTTTGTAGGCATAGTTATGGTACGAATAATTAGAGTTTCTTGGGTAGTTTCCTATTAAATAATATGACAAGAATAATAATTACAAAATTACTTTTGCCATAAAAAACAAACTGAACAGAAAACATATAGAGAGAAACATCAACAATAATTCAGGTTAAAAATATTACATTAAAATGCTTTTGAGACATTACATTATTGTAAACCTCTGGGTCCTCAAAAATGCGGTTTGTTAAAGGACTATAAAATTAAACCAACCACAATATTGGTATCTCTCGGCTGCAAAGCTGACTATAGTAAGATTTGATATATGCTCTCAGGTGAGTAAATTAGTAAATTGGTCCAATATTTCGTCCCATGCCTAAACGGATGAAGAGAAAAGGTAAAGTCTAGAAATGGAAGGAAAAGGTCATCATAGAATCTCCTAGGCAATAACTGAGATTGTTCATAGTGGAAGATCTTGAAGTCATCTATGCACGAGTGATTATGAACAATTATTTGTAAATCATCACTCCCGTCATCCGATTTTTTAGGTAAGAGCATGTTTTACTTGAACCAAACTTAAATCTTGCTATCTTGTTTCGTGTTCAAAAATAATATAATCCAATTTCTATATGTAATGCACTTCATTTTCATGAATAGTTGTTGTACAATGTCTAGTGACAACTTCTTTCAACTAATAGATGCTTTAATTTCATAATATGCTGGAGAGTTTTCTCACCATCTTTAATTTTTGTGTCTACGAACTCTCTTTACATTCATAAAAGTATGTTTCTTATTAAAAAATTAATTATTAATAATATGATGGATAGGAGAGTATGTCTCTGCGTATCAAACAGTTGTATTAATAGTAGTTTGATTTATTGATTTCATCTTGATTTTTGACCCAACCATTTCATGTTAGTTACTTTTTCGTTATTCTGTTTTTGTTGTTGTTTGGGCTCATCTATCCGTTGTTGATGTTGTCTATTTTTATTTTTATTTTTTATTGAAGTGGACGACACCTCTACACTACTTCTACTAATAAGGAAAAAGGTGTATAGAGAGATTATTATTAGAAGAAGGAGAACCTATATTTCAAATCCCCAAAAGTGAATAATTAACTTAGACCATAAACCCATAATTTCTCACGTTATTTTTTCAATGTACCTACAACTCAAAGCCATAAGTTTTTCTACATACTATACTATATTTATAGTTTGGTGTTTGTATGTTGTAAAATAAATGATTTAAGCCAATAACCTTCTCAAGTTTTCATTTATCAATTCTTTTATTCCATACAATCAATTACACTTGATTGAGCACAATGGAAGAGTTCGATGCATATAGTCGACCCCAATTAATTTGCGTTAGATGTTATGTTATTGTTATTATTTTATTTAATACAACTTTCCTCGTCACACATTCACCCCAACTAGCCGAAGAGTAGGAGATTAAACTATATTGGATGTTCGTCTATCACAAAAGTTTTTCACACATGAAATATGTAATGCACATTGGTTATAATTTCTAGCTCATATTCTTAATATTATTTTTGTATGAAAGACTCATTATATTTGTATCTTTTACAAACTAGACAATGTTGAACAACAATAAATTTTGAAATTCATGACGACATAACTAAAATTGGCACCCCAAAACATCTCAAGTGAAATCAGTAAGGCATAATCACTTCTATTTAGATAAGATTAGGGGAGGTTCTAATTAATGTTGTAGTCACTTGTCAAAATAAAAACCTATTAAAATGCTTAAATTGAATGTTAAATAAACTTGATTGTTGTATTGAACTCTTAAATTGAGTAAATGTGCATTAGTTTGGCACTCGCGTGATTACTTGCAAAAACTAAAGTTTTTCTATGTTAAGTTACTCCCCTTCTAATCAGTAGTTGGATCCGCCCTTGCTCACACACCTCTTAGTTCACCAACTTGACCTTATTTATTAATGTAATACTCACTTTTTCTATTTTAGGCTACTTAAATATTTTAATCAGATCACTAATTCGTCTAATTATCTCTACCATTCAAACAATTCAAATAAATCATTAGTGCATTTATTGGTTCAATCTTTCATTTTCCTTATTTTTTTGTAACAAATCCTTCATTTTTTTTCTCTTGACCCCCTTGTTCATCTGAAAATAATTGAAAAAAAATCTTGTAACTATTTCCTTTTATGGATTTTTCATGTAACTTCTTATAAGATGCTTGTTCTTCTTTATTCTCTTTCTATAAAACTCATCTTTTTTTTGAATAAGAACTCTTCTTTTTTTGATGTGATGCGAAATATGTAATTTTAAAAAAATTATCACATTCGATCTTAAGATGTGTGTTCTCTAGAGACCATGGACTTCTATATATATTTTAGAGCTTTTGTTTTCAATGATTCTTTTTTCTTTTTTTTTTTTATTTAATAGGTCACTTCTATTTGTTTTGTATGAATATTATATATCTATTCATTTTGATTTGAAGTACAAATTTTATGCAGTTATCGAGTATGAATATCAATAAAAGCCGAATTTTTAAAGAGGATAAGATGTTAAAATTGTATAGAGATGGAGTTGATAAGTTCTTAGATTTGAATTTACTAACAATGAGACCGAAGAAAAAATATATTGCCATTGCAAGAAACGTTTCAATGTTTTGCTTTATAAAATAAATAAAGTTAAAGACCATCTATTCATAAAAGGGTTTTTGCAAAACTATAGTAATTATATTAACCATTGTGAGGATTATGTTTCTTTGTATAATTAAGATATTGTTGTTGGTAACAATGAAGCTATTCGAGATGACATATTTGGGATGATGAATGAGGCAATGGGTTAATCCACATATCAGTAGTGAACAAATGAACGATGAAATGCCTAAAAATGGCAATGGTTCTGGATCTAATGAAGAAACTTTGTCGTACTTTAGACTCTTGCAAGAAGCAGAACAAGAACTTTATCTAAGGTGTAGCAATTTTACTACACTTTCATTTATTGTTCAATTATTAAAACATAAAAATATTGTGTGGTTGGAAGGATAAGTCATTCACAGTGTTGTTGGAGCCACTCAAGAAATCATTTTCTCAAGATGTGCACTCGCCATAATCATACTATAAAGCCAATAAGATGACAACATATTTGGAGTTCACTTTAGATTCATTTGATGTTTGTCTTATAAATTGCATGTTGTGTAGAAATGAAAATGCAAATCTTGAAAAATGCGAGATATGTAGTACATCTATATTCAAACAATTTAAAGATGGTTCAAGTGAAAGGAGAAAAAATTGCTGCTAAACAATTTAGGTAATTTCCACTAAAGCCATGATTGAAACGATTGTTTTTGTCATAAAAAACTGCTGCACTTATGAGATGGCATACAAATGATCGTAATGATGATGAAATATGAAGACATCCTACTGATAGTGTTGCATGAAAAACTTTTGATAAAAAAAAATTATGTTTTTTCATAGATAGTCATAATGTTAGGCTTGGGTTGCCAGCAGATGGACTTAATCCTTTCAGAACTATGTCGATACCTCATAGTACATGACCCATTATATTAAAGGTGCATAATGTACCACATTAGTTGTGTATGAAACAACCATTCTTGATTTTGTTCACTCTCACGATAGGAAATATGGACCTGGTGATAAGATTGATATCTACATACAAAGTTTGATTGAAGAGTTAAAGGAACTATAGTATGATAGTGTTCTGACATATAACTCGTCAAGTAATGAAATGTTTCAACTCCATAATGCATTATTATGGACTATTAGTAGTTTCCCTTCGTATGCTTATTTATCGGGTGGAGGACAAAATGAACATTTACTTGTCCTTTTTTCAACAATAATTTGAAATCATAATGGTTAAAACATAGAAGAAAACATTGTTATGAGTGATCGCTGTTTTCTACCATCCTCTCATAAGTTTAGCTAATGTAAGAAGTATTTTAATGGCAAATGAGAATTAAGAAAGAAGCCCTCAAAATTGTTGGGTATTGACATTCTAAATTAGTCAATATGGAATAACTACTGAGTATAAAAAAGATGATCTGAAAAAGAAAATGAAGGATTCTTGTTTGTGAAAAAAGAGAAAGAAAGGAGAGGAAAATGTCCAAAAAAAAAAATCAAAGAACACAATTGGAAGAAAAGAAGCATCTTTTTTTTAATTGCCATATTGGAAGCACAACTTAATTTGACATAATCTTGACATTATTCATATTATGAAAAATGTTTGTGATGATTTATTTTATATAATACTAGGCATTCCAGGGAAAGGAAAAGATAATTTAACTGCTAGACATGATTTGGAAGAGTGGGGAATAAGACATTCTTTGCATCCTCAACCAAAAATGAAAGAGAAAGCTTATCTACATCCTGCATGCTTTTCATTCTCTAAAGAAGAAAAAATATTGTTTTGAAAGTATTGAAAGAGATCAAAGTTCCACATTTTTATGCTTCAAATATCTCTCGTTGTTTACATTTAAAAGAACGTAGAATTTAAGGACTAAGAGCCTTGATTGTCGCATATTGTTGCAACAACTACTTTCACTTGCAATTCACGACGTCTTACTTAATTATGCAATGGCGACAATTATCGAGTTGAGTAATTTTTTTAACATGTGTGGTCAAAATCAAGTAAAGCATAAAAAATGCAAAGAATTAAAGATCTAATATCTATTACAATTTATCATTTGGGAAAAAGATATTTTCTCCTTTTTTAGATGTAATGATCCACTTACCTATTCACTTAGCAAACGAGGTAAGGATTGTTGGAAATGTTCAACTTAGATCTATGTACCCTATTGAGAAGTTTTTATTGACTTTAAAATAATATGTATGTAATCGAGCTCATTCAAAAGGTTCAGTTGCTAACATATATTTGATGGAGGAATGTAAGATTTTTGGTTCAAGATATCTTTAAAATGTGGAGACAAAATCAGCTCGACCAAGTTGAAATGATGATCATGGATACAACTTAGATCGTTCATTCAAAAAAGAAGAAAAGATACTTTTTAATAATATTACATGGATTCAAGCTCATAGATATGTACTTGTGAATATTAATGCGGTAACGTCATTTATAACGTAAGAAATTTACAACTGTCATCAAATTATATTAGTTGAAAGTGACCTTAATTTTCTAATGTCAACAGTTTTTTTTATTGTAAACATATGGCAGAACATGCGAAAAAAATGCCTCATGCCTCAAGTCATCATATTAAAAAATTCCACAATGAAACATTTACTATATGGTTTAAAAAACATGTAAGTCACAATAAATGTGTTATACAACTAAATCTACTATGCATCATTAAGTAGTTCTTTCCAAACAACTAAATTGTTATTTATCGGTAAAAATAATACAAAGATCATCCAATGTAAAATATTTAAAAGAGATTAATTCGTTAGCAAATGGTTCTGCTCAATATGTTGGATGATTCAGGCCAAATAGTGGTATATTTGTTAGCAAATTTATTAGCAAATAGTTCTGCCTAATATGCTACATTGTTAATAGCTATCATTTTCGCATCGATGACATTGATAGCTCAAAAGTCACACAAAATAGTAGTCATTGTTTGAAAGGGGATACTCCAAGTTATTCAAGTAGAAATGATAAGAATCCTCATTTTGTTATTGCAACATATTATGGAATCCTAAGGGGGTATCATTGAAATTCATTTTGGCATTAAGAATAAATTCGTCCTCTTCAAGTGTGATTGGGTTGATGATCAAACAAAGTGAGGGAGGACAAGTTTAAGTTCACATTAATGAATTTTCATATTTTTCTGTACAAGAATAATCACGTTGGAAATAAACCTTTTATTTTGCCACCTAATTTGAACAAACTTTTTATGTGCAAAATCCTATGGATCCAGATTAGCGAGTTGTCGTTAGGATGACAAGAAGAGATGTGTTTGATTTATTTTCATTAGAAGACTCAATTTTAAATACCTCTATAATACACAAAGTGGAGCCATATCAAACCAATCAGTTAGATGATACTGCTGTAGATGATGATGTTATTGATTGGGGTAAGAGGAAAAATAGAAGGGAAAGTGGTAAAAATGAATTTTATGGAAAAATAGTATCAAAAAGATACTTTTGTTTTATCAATGCTCGTGGGGTAAAATTAAAATTGTAATGATTTTGTATATTGTTGTTCTCTCTTAGTTTTATTTTATATAACTTATTATGATCTAACAAGTTAATAGTAGAGAATGAACTTGATTTTTTCTTGAAGTTAATAGTAGAGAATGGGCTTAGGTGCTTTTTATTATTTCTTAATTTTGTACACTTCTATTTTTCGGCTATCGTGTTCATTGATGTTTCGTAAAGTTAATATTATAGATGAGACTTAAACGTTTTGTTTATACTTTTCCACACTTTATTGTTTGTTCAATTATTCATAGTTTGTATCACTTACTCTTACAAGTGAAGCACTTTTTCTAATTTTTAAGGTACAATTACACCTTACAATATTATATTGTACTTTGGAGATGAAAAACACCGTGAGAAGAATTTTTGTAAGGATAATTATTTTTTAGACATATTAAAAAGATGCAAAAGGTTCATCGATGTATACATTGTTGAATTCAAAATCATTAACGAAGTTGGAATGTCGTTGAAAAAGATAAGAATGTCATGTCTATGATGAAGGAGCATAAATGGATTGAAGATATTTACGTCTCTCTAGAAAAGGATGAAAAAGCTCGACCTTTAAATTATATCATGCCAGAAGATAACCCAAGTCTTGGTAACCTGATTTATATGAAGTTATACAATTTTATATGTGTGTTCATATCACACACTTAATGATTTCTTTATGGCTTTATTTAGATTCCTATTCTCTAATCATTCCAAAAGTGATAAATGTCAAGATATCAGGTGATTTGAAAGTAAGAAATAAAGTAGTTATGCAAGGAGAAGTTATTGATGAGTGCGAAATGGCAAGTTTGACACAATTGTTTGTATGAGCTCCAGATGAAATGGACATTGAAAATGGCTAGGAAGCTATTAGCTTACCCAAAATTAAAAAAAGGTAGATAAATATAATTACATTAATTTCTGGAATGTAGATTATATTGTACTTATATTTGATTTTCTTAATGTTTTCATATCTCAATCAACTTAAGAGTTTCTACTACCTTAAGAAGGTGCTGGCAATTACTTTGTTGCTAAATATACACATATATCTGTGAATAGTAAAATTGTCAATCCAATGTATGGACTATCAGAAGGTTGCGTGGTATTAGAAGGTTGTGTTGAAAGTGAGTAGATTAAATTTATTAAAAATCAATCTCATTTAGAGGGTTGATTCTCACTTTTGTAATTTTCTAATAATTTCATTTACGTTATAGATTCTTAGAAAATAAATTTTATAGGTTGAAACAAGAACAAACTTGTTGTTAGTCTCAAAGTTAAATAAAAGTTTGACATTTGTTTTCAAGTTTTTGCAATCTTATATTAATTATTATTTATATTTGTTTAAAAAATAATATTTGCTATTTTGTATATGTAATTTTACTTATATCGTAGATCCACATATTGAGCCTACTATCAAAAAAGATCGCGGGCCAACACAAGGAGTTGAGTGTTTAGGTGATAAATTTGATGTTGAATGAGCATACATAACCTATTGGCCCTACTCTGAGTGAGTTTTCAAGTCAACTAGGAGTTATAGCCTGAGATGGAGTAAAGAAACCTCTAAATTATGAATCATGGAATGATATACCAACTAATTATATAGACATATTTTAGAAGGAAATTAAGGTATCGTAACCAAATTGTTCATTATGTATTGCATACAACTAATTTCTTATTGAGTTTTTCGATCATATGTTTTAAGACAACACAAATGCTCCACCTGGGTATAGAATAAATTACTTCAATTCAATCGCCGATAAATGGAGAAATTGGAAATGTCTTATGCAATCTGACTACTTTACCCTATATATCAATGGCGATGAAAAGTTGAAAGTTACTCCTCCACGGCTGGTAGCTAACCAATGGAAAGAATTGGTGACATATTGAAAATCTGAAAGTGCAAAAGTATCGATTTTCATTAAATATTAATTAATACTTATCTTAAACAAATTATGATTAGATTTAACAAATTATTGTAGGGAATTGATGAAAAAAATAAGAAAAATCCTGAAAAAATGAACTTTACCTATAGAAAAGGAAGAATGGGATATGCTAGCATAAGATATGAGGTAAGCTTAATAATAACACGTTATGAATACAACATTTATTAATGATTTCAATAATCTCTTTTATGTCAATCCAATGCATAAGATGGAGCAAAATATAGAAGATACTAGTAAATCAAATGAATGGATCAAAACACACATATCAAAACTTGGAGTTCAATTAGATCCCAACACCGAAGTTATTTTTGTAAGTGCAAATGCAACTTATATTTGAGTTTTGTTCTTCTTAGTTGATATATAACTTGTATTTATTGATTTTACATGTTTGTTGTCTGAATTGCGTGAGAGGCTTGCTGACGTCTCAGAGGAGGAAAAGAAACAAGAGCATATGTTTATAATTTTTGATGATGTTGTGGGCAAGGATAAATGTGGACGAGTCCAAACTTTTGATTTTGGTCCTTCTAAAAAGGATGTTTTGAAAAACTCTGCATAAGCTCCTAGCCTTAAAATAGTAGAAAAAATAAGGGGGAGATTAGGGAAGAGATGAAAGATCAATTTGAAGACTACATGAAAGCAAACAAGCCTACTTTGGCCCAATCAAATTTAGAGAAAATAGGCGTTTCAATTCTTTTAAGTTGCATTCGGATATAAATAGTAAAACATATAATTGCGCAGTTGTGTATACTCAATAAGTCAAATAATTAGGGGACCTTACTTTATTTCACAGGTTCCTGACGCATTTAGTGCACATCAATCACTCTTACCTGGACCTTAGACTTGTCTGCATTTCACGGTCTACATGAAGTATTAAATCAAAGATAGTAAGTAAATAACCTCAATAAAATATTATTTTTTTGTTTCATATTATTCATTTGGTGAAGTTAAAGTTTTGATTAAGAATTGTGTTCTTTTGGTGAATGATGATCCATGATCAATTATTTATTTTTTTGATCAACTTTACCATACGAATTATACGTATACTTATAAATGAACATTCACAATGCTGTATTTTAAGATTGATGGTACTATCATTAAATTTTTTGCTTATAAATTTGTGTTAATGATCATATGTATTACTTCCCTATAGTTATATATTGGTTTTGTCAGTAAGTTTCAAGATCATGTTTGTAACTAGAAACATAGTTCTAAAGGAAAAGCTACATATATGTTCTTGTTGTTTTTCAATGTATAAATATTGCTTGAGGTAGGCATGTTGTTTATACTTGGACCGTATTTTTTGTATTACTTTAAATGGGTGAAAGCTCTGTAACACAACTTAAGAAAACTATTCTTTTAATTGTTATCATCATCATACTGTGGAACTATTAATTTGCTAGGTTAAGAAGTTGTTAGACCTTTTAGACTAATGAAACTAATTTGGTTTCAATTTGTAACATTCCTAAGATTTTATTTTATGTAACATTCCAAGCATTTAATTAAATGAATTAATGAAATATACTTGTATTTATTATAAGGAACTTTCTTTTGACAAAACATAATGTTGTAGCCTTTTAATTTGTGACCTTCCAACTAAATTAAAATGGTTTCAGTTTGTACATTAATTTTTCTAAGAGTTTTGTTATTGTTTTGGTTAGATGATTCTAACATGTTAGAACTCACAACACTTAATGGTTTGAATCATGAATTTAGTTTAATGAAGACACTTATTTGATTGTGCTACATGTTTTAGATGGAGTTTGTACGTAAATTAAAACAAACTAGAAATATTTTTTATTTGGTAATCATTTTTATTTCCTTATTTTCTGAGTTAGAATACTCTTAATTCATTTAAATTTAAATTGTTTTAACCTTGAGCTTATTAAGGGTTAAGTTGCTACTTAAGTCTAGTTAGCCATTGTGGTAGGGAATGTTTTAACTTTATGATTCATAGATTGAAGAGTCGTGCTTATAAATTTATCGTAAGCACTACTTAAATTTTCACACTTATGCTATGTGTGCTTTATAAATTCGTATTTGAACCATGACCATGTTATTACATGTTTTGTGATTTTTTCGACTCCCGTAATTGAGGGAAAACTCTATCAAGATTTTGTTAGAAATGTAAGCATAAGATTTAGTTAAGTGGAAGGGTTTAACAGAGGTCTACATGACTAGAAATGTCTTAATACCTACCCGAGTTGAGTTTAAGATTCACAAAATATTAAAAGACTTTATAGATCAAAGACTTTAAATATCAAACATATAGATCGAACATTTCTTTCATTCGTATTTTTTGTGTTCAAGAGTCTTAATATGTTTTTTATTTTATTTTGTTTTATTTTTGTTTTGTTTTTTTTTTCAGGCAAAGCAAAGAGAACCTTCACCACAAAAGATAATGATAGATTAGTTTCTTTAGGAAGTATTTTATGAACTTTTGCTCCATATTTTGGAATGATAGGCTTCAAAGATTAAAATTTTCAAAATATTTTAAGGACTGTATTAACTATTTTTTGATGAATTAAGTGACAATTATGTATTTATAGGAAACTATATATGTTTTGATTAAGAACTTTTATTTGTGTTTATGTTTTGTGTATTATAAATAAATTTTATGAATTATTAGGCATTTATATTTTCTAGTGTGAAATCTAATTAATTTGAAAAAAGAGTAGAAACATGTTGAACTATTAAGGATTGGAAAAATGGTGCCCCAAATGCTTTAGTGTTTTCAAATTAAGGTATTTTTTGGGGCGATTGCGTGAGCCCTAAAAATACGATTGTTCAAATTGTTTTTTTTGGGTCGGTTGAAACAAGTCCTAAAAGGCTTATTTGCGATGACGGAAGGACCGTCGCAAAAGTAAATAATATGACATGGTAATACGTCCCTATAATGTGTCGCCAAAGGTATTTGAGATGCCTACGCATGCCCAAATAGCTTTTGCGACCCTTGTTATTGCAATGAACACAAAACTGTCCCATGTCTGACCCAAAAGACCTTTTAGGGTCGTTTGTGGTTTTTCGAGGCGATCTTTTAGCCGCCCCAAAAACTTTATTTTTGTAGTGCAGGGTTCTAGTTGGTGAGAAACATTAGAGGGCTTGGATTGATAAAGAGTTAGATGAATGTTCTACACCGAAAATTGATTCGGCGTTGAGGTAAATTTACAACTTCGGCTAGTTATGCCGTGAAATTTTTAAAATTTTGATGACAATGTATGAAATAGTGGATTTGAAGTTGTAGGATAGGTTTTTCTAGATTGTGTGAATGTTGAGTTATAATGTTACCAATGCAGACTTAGTTGATGTCTTTGCATTATTTGGCGTATGCATGATCCATGTGATACGAATTTTTATTTTTAGGTGATTAGAAGACTCGAGTTGCATTGCTTTGTTGTTGTGTAGTTTGAAATTTGAAGAAATGACAAGACAATGAAACAAGTTAGCCAAACTTGAGCAAATGATTTTGAGGCATCTACCTTAATAAATCTCAATGAAGAGGAGCCTAGACCATTTAAATCCAAATTCTTCATTAGAAAAGAGGCCAAGGACCAATATGAGAAAATAATATGTAGGGATTGCATTGATGAACGAGGAATAAACTTGTTGGCCTAGTATGATAAGAGAGTGAATAAATTCATTAGGCAACAAAATTAGGAGCAACTTACTCAAGAATATAGAAAGAATGAAATTAAAAGAGCGAGTGAGATTGTTTTTGAATTTTGTACTAATGCGAAGTTCACAGCCAAAGAAAAGCCAGTGAAGATGTGAGGGATTTTTGTTTCCTTTAATGTATGTGAGATCAATACAATCTATAGGTTGGAGGACTTAAGTTTGTATGGATTCAAACCGACTTTTCTGAACAAGTTATATGAAATACCCAATAACCTGTACCTTTTTATAGCTATAAAGAGCGCATTGGTTTTCCTAGGACTATAAGGCTAGGACATATGAGCTGAGAATGTTCCAATGCACATTAAGAAAGGGAGTATAAGAAAAATTTACAAAATGTGGCAACATTTCCTTATTTTATTGCTATACCCCATTTCTCAGCAGGGTAAGATCAATAAGCCAAAAATAGCTTACCTTTATGAGATTACAAAGAATAGGATGATTAACATCGGTGAGATTATATATAACAACTTGAGGGAGTTAATCATGTTAGAAAGAGACAACAAATTATTGTTACCTATTCTGATTACTCAGATGTGCTTAAAGGCCGGTGTGAGACTAACAAATGATGAAGAATTCTATATAAAGGCCCAACCAACCATGGATGAAGCTTTCAAGCTCACACTGAAATCACCACTTGGTTATTAAGACTCCGAGGAGGATAGATAAATAGAGCTGAAGGAGCTAGACTTGAAGCTGAGTTGTTGGCCAAACAACAAGAGGATTAGACAGCAACAACAACAGTATAATTAACCCGAGAATTAGAAAGTGAAAATATGGAGAAGAGGAAGAGCAACTACAACATGAATTTATTGAGAGCTATGAGTTTGAAGACCCACATATTGGAGATCAAGACTTGGACAACCTTGAGGTCTTTCCACCACCTCCTTTACTACAGGCACCAGACCCACCACCATAGGACTTAATTCTAAGACAATAATGGCTGTGGATAACCGAAATAAGGAGACAGTATATAGAAGACAAGGCACAGTACCAGGTAGCCATGTCAAGAAATGAGCATGACTTAGAAAGGAGAGATCAATACCGATGGAACCACCAATGCAACTTCATGTTATTCATAGATCATTAGAGGGACATAGCTATGTATAAGACGAGTAGTGTGGTGAGACCTATTGATAGGTCATTTGGCTTTCTAATAGCACCAGACTACGTGTTTGATCAGGATTTGGCGCAGAGTTGGACGTCAGAGTGTCCTTTGACACCATCTTATGCCAGAGATGATGATGCAGACAGTGATGAAGACGCACAGCCCTGAAGTCAATTTAAGAACCTTTAAGACCAAGGGAGTGGAGAGTGACATTAATACCAGTTTTTAATAGTTGGGATATTTTATTAACTATTTAGTTATTTTAATTCTATATTTAGTTTAGTTTATTATAACTTGTGTATTATATGTTTGTGTGTTTTAGTGTTTTCTTGTTTTAGAATTACTTTTAAACCTTGAGGACAAGGTTCGATTTAAGTTTGGGGGCATCGACACTACATTACACTATGGGAAGTGGTAAGATAGGCTGAGATATAATGATAAGCACCATATGTGTGATTGTTTAAATCTTATTATGAAGTAGTTAAGGAGGAAAGCATGGTAGTGTATACATTTTTATTTTTTCTTACTATTTTAATGTTTATATAGTATATATTATTTTATATATAGTAATATGAAATGAATAAGTAGTTCATTTGCATTTTCATGCCTTTAATCGTGGATGACTAGATTACAAGTATCTCGTTAATATAAAACTCAAGATAGTGCTTTAAATGTTTGAAGAATAAATAATGAAATGTAGCAAACAACAGTGTGATTTCATGATAAGAAACCTAAAGTTAGGAAATAACTTGAACTTGAAACAAGGGCGGGAAATTATAACACTTATTGTGGACAAAGTTAAATCTGTAAGAATTCAATAATAAGTATGAATCTTACTTGACTATACAAAGAAATAAAGATTTAGTGCAAAGAGGGGAAGATATAGGCATTATAAATGAAATGTTGGAGTTAGCTTACTTGATAAAGTGAAAGTGAGAAGTGCTTACAATAGTTTTAGAAATAAAAGAAAAAATGAGAGAATCTCATAAGTTCTATATGAAATGGGGCAAATAACTAGATGAGTGGAAAAAGTAAGGAAAAACGAATTCCATAGGAAAAGGTGCAAGGACTATAAATTAGAAATGAAAAGAAGAAGAAGAATGAGAGAAAAAATTAAATAAAAAACTAAGGCAAAAATAAAATAAAACTCTTCAAATAAAAGATTTAGCTCGAGTATAAGTAGCTAGTTAAGCGAAGTTTTCTTTCCAACTATGTTAAGTCCACTAGACTCATGAAGTACTACAGTCTATCAAAGATTAATATGATACACAACATCGATAGATAGTTGTTAATTAGGGAGGCACGAATAGTAAACTTAGTTGGTTATGAATCCAAAGATTTGAGACTTGAAGCGATGTAGAGCTTACATTATTCACACTAATAGGTGGACTTCTAGTTCGCACATTAGAATCTTTTCCATTACGATAGTGGGTTAAAGTCGATTTGAAAGAAATATGTCTATTCTAATTAGACATTGCACACAACATTTTCAGATTTAGAAGTGGTTGAAAAGCATAGTATTAAATTATCTAGGTAAAGTTGTGAACTAAAATTTCCTTAATATAAGAGTTAACGTAAAGCTTGATTTGATTTGTTAGATTTGTTTAGTTGAGCACAAAGCCAATTGAAAAGGGATTTCCTTAGCAATAGTTCAAAGTTAAGTAGGTAAATGACTAGTGCAAAAACCTTTCCCTAAGAACGATATCTGTGATCAACGTAACTCGATTGCACTATTACTACAAGCAAGCTGTTATACTTGTGACACACACATCAGTTAACTACGGATATCATCCTCAGAGAAAATGTTTTTTGCACTAGTTGAATACCTTTTAACTTTGAACAATTGCTAAGGAAATTCCCTTTTTAAATGGTTTTATACTAAACTACTCTATCTAATAAATTAATTTAATCTTTACTTTAACTGTTATATTAAGAATATCTTAGTTCACAACTTCACTTAGGCAATGAAATACTAAGCTTTTCGACTACTTTTATTTCTTAATATGTTGTGTGCAATGCCTAATTAGAATAGACGTATTTTCTTCAAATCTACTTTAACCCAGTCTCATAAAAAAAAGATTCTAATGTGCAAACTAGAACTCCACCTCTCGGTGTGAATGAGTTAAGCTCGACATTGCTTTGATGCTTTAAATCTTTTGATTCATAAAGAATTAAGTTTACCATACGTGCCTCCTTAATCTACAAATATTGCTCGATATTGTATATTTTACGGTTGTACTGTTCATATCCACCTTAAAAGATTCAATGATCATGATAACTTTTAAAACCTAATATAAATAAATACATGATAAAAATGTCTAAGCATTAAGTTCAAAATCAATACAAATTCTAACAATTGCACCTTTTATATTTACTTTCTACTAATGTTCATAGCATACCATTCATATCATATGATCCATTAATCCCTAAGATTAATTGACTACTCACTGTTCATTGAATCATACATATCACAATTCATAATTGAAATCATTGAAAAATAGAGATGAATATAAATCTATTACCTTCAATTAAATTAATGAATCCAAACTTGAATTGCAAAAGTGGATTCTTCAATATTTTCTACAAACGAATCTTCTTAATACTCAAAATCAAAGTAAATCTTTGTTAAATTACTTTAATGGTTGATGTGGTAAGTTTATAATACATATTTATGTTTTCTAATGACAATTAGAAACTTTACTTTACAATTTAATTCAAAATAAAAGCCTAACTTTCTAATTTCTGCGAATTCGGCGCTGTCACTTATGATCCAGAGCTGTGTGTACATTCTAATAGTGTCGCCACTTTGCCAACCACTATGTGCTATTTTTTTCACCTTCTGTGCACCTGGTGCTGTCATTATAATGTATTGGCGCTATTATTTAGTCTCCATAGTGCCACCATTATGCCAAGTCTTCAATCTTGATTTCTTCAATTTCTTTGCTCTCCCAAACTGTATCTTTCCTTCCTACAATGTACTTTAGCACTCCACAGTGCCACCATGTGTAGCCACGACGCCAAACCTAATTTGATTTATTTTAGCTTCATTTCTTCTCCTTTTTGCTCATTTATTTCCTTTACACCTTAATTACCTGAATTTGTAATAGCAACATTAATCAGAGCTCATTTAAGGATATTCATACTAAATACAATACTAAACTACACTCTATATATAAGTCTAAATAATCAATTATCAAATACCCCCAAACTTAGAATTTTGTGCGTCTTAAGCAAAAATGTATTTTACTAAGTCTCCTAATAACTAGTTCTTATTCATTTTACATTATTCATGGAGTATCTCCTTTAATTCACTAAGTTTCAAGTTAACAATCCACTTAAGAGTTTTCCTTTACGAAAAACTATATTGTAAGACATGCAGTTTTAACAACACATATGACATTACTTTCAAAATACCAAAGTAGATCACAACCAAAACCATCACTACTCACAAGTTTGTTTCACCTCGACATTCAAGTAGCAAGTATGCAACCTCATGATTTCTCATTAAGCTCTTGAACTCACAAATAAGCATATATCATACTCATCTTTTCTAGAATTTAGTACTTCAAGAGTCTTTAGGACTTAACATAGTAGGAAAGGAAACTTAACTCAACTAGCTACTCGTACCAAATCTAAATCTTTTATTTGAAGAGTTTTATTTTACTTTCGCCCTTTTTCTTTATTTTTTTCTTTTTCTTCTTTTCATTTTTTATTTTACGGTCCTTGGTCCTTTTCTTATGGACTTCATTTTCCTTACTTTGCCAACAATGAAGCTCTCTGCTCCATTTCCTGTAGAACTTATGGGATTCTCTCATTTTTCATATTTCAAAAGTTTTTGTTAGCACTTCTCACATTAACTTAATTAAGTAAGTTGACTCCAAATTTTCTTTTACAATGCCTATTTCTTCCCTTATTTGAACTAAGTATTTCTTTACTCATTATTATTAAGTTAGATTCACACTTATTATAGAACTTCTTAGAGATCTAACTTTTTCCAAAAGAAGTGTTCTAGTTTCTTGCTTTTGTTACAAGTTCAAAGCCTTCCCCAACTCTAGGTTTCTAATCATGAAATTACACCGTTGTTTGCTACATTTCATCATTTCTTCTTCAAAATTTAAATAGACTCTCTTGAGTTTCAGGTTTAGCTATTAGATAATGATATATCTAATCATGTTAAGGCGTATGAATTTTGTAATAATGTTACACATCCTTTGGATTCGTGCTGTACTCTACATGAAGAAACAAATGAAGAGGTTAATGCAAAGATGAATCAATTTTTTTGGTCCCCTAAGAAATCAATTTAATAATAATACTTATTATCTTGGAATATCAAATTCAATTCTTAGTTATGGTCCATGAAATCAAAATTATAATATAAGATGCACCTTATTAACAACCTCAAGAAAATACTCAACCTATGAATCCAAGTTTAGAGCAAATTATGCATAACTTTATGAATCAAAGTAATCAAAACTGTATGCATATTTCTCAAAATCAGATAAGATTGATGCTACTATAAATGAACTAAAAAACCATTTAAGTCAAATGAACTTACAAATAAGTAGGTTAAGTGCTCAACTGAGTAATCAATTTAAAGCACATACCCAAGCTAATGTTGCCCATACTAATCAAGCACAAGTTAATGCTTTATTTAGTGATAAGAAAGACACACTTATAACTAGGAAGATACTTAAACAAAATATTAAGAAGAAGATTCATAAGACTATTGAGGAAGAATAAGAAGAAGAAGAAGAAGAAGAATAATAATAAATGATGTTAATGTCATTTCTACTAGACAAATGATGTTAATGTCATTTCTACTAGACAATGGATGGTTGAGCAATTCAAATATACACACTTTCTTGGAAAACTATATAGATGGTATTTAACCAGAGTTGAAAAATATGAAAAATCTTTGCAAAAGTTTAAAGTAATTAATAAATATGAAAATGATAAGATTTTAGATAATTTGAATGAAGATGTGTTAATATTCTACTGTTTCACAACATTTAAATGATGCTAGGAAGGAAGAAAAAATAAAAATATTCTTGAAGCATTCAGGAAAATAGAAATCAATAAACCATTGATAAAATCAATCATGCAATTTTTTAATTATTATGGAGTTTTAAAATAATTCTATGAACTAAAGTGTAAACTTTTAGAATAATCTAAAGAAAACTTTGGGCAAAAAATGCCTACTTTAATTAAAAAGGAAATACTTGAGAAAATTTTCAACCCAAGAATGTTTGAAATTCCTATCACAATATGGACTTCTTTAATATATTTATTTATGTGTGATTTGGGAGCATCCATAAACATTATGTCACTTAAACTATATGAGTCATTAGAAATATGTTCATTGACTAATACACCTATTAATCTTACCTTAACTTGCAACACCATTATTAAACCCTATGGTTTACTAGAAAATGTCTTAGTCAAAGTAAATGACTTAGTATTTCCAGCTGACTTCTATATCATGAAAATGGGAGACTTAATATCATTTGAGTCCCCCACCTTTACTTTTAGGAAGACCATTTCTTAAAACAACTAAAACAAAGTTAGATATCTTTGAACGAACAATGTCTATGGAATTAGAAAACAAAATTGTCACTTTCTTTTTCAACGATGAATATATCTATGGAAATTCCGATGATCGTCGATGCTGAACGACGCCGGGCTAACGAGATTAAGGCTAGGTCCTTGTATTTAGGGTTCATGGGAGCTGCTTAATCATATTAGTGAAAAATTGAATCATTTTTAAATTCCTGCAAATTTCCTTACATTATTCTTTGATGAATTACATTATGTTGTAACTTCTATGAAACCCTGTTATTCACTTACTAGGGGTTCTTTTGAATCCAAATCCATCTTCTAGTGATCGAGGAAAAGGCAAGGCGCACCAGTGAGACGACAACTTCATACCGCCCTGATCTTCATTGTAGGATGACCTCTTTTGTGTATGTATTTTTTTTTCTATACCAAACTCATATTTTGTTTGCGTATGGCTTCTAGGATACTTTGGGACATGTTCCTCGACTTGGATTTACGACATATATGATGTGATAAGTGTTTTCCCCACTTAGGTTCTCGTTTACTTTCTAGTATTTATTTATATGTTCACTAAATTGTGGACACACTTGAATTTAACTTAATGGTAAAGAGAATGGATGAGCAGGTCTGAAAAGTTTTTTTAGGTCGACGGTGTGACTAGAGGCCTCAAGAGATGGTTCAGACCAGTCAGACCTCCGGGTTATAGTAACATATGGTCTCAAGTTAGCAAGTCCCTACCACACCTATAACTCGACTAAACCTCTGGGAACACATCGAACATGTTTAGTATGAGTCACAAGACTCATTTAGACTGCCAAGATGATTTCATAAATCGTAGAAATAAGAAATCCTGATTTCATGAAACAAGCAGGGGTTTTTCTTCAAATATTTTGTTTATTTTTTGAAAACCATTCAAATTGAGTTTGGTGCATTGAGAACCAATCACAACATTTTTCTAAACCCAATGCATGTGTAAAAGCTCATTTTTACAATTTGAAACCATTTCAAGTTTTGAAACTTAGATAGTACTAAAATCGAAACTTGAAACTTTGGAAAAATGTGAAAAAATGTGATATGCATGAATCTAATACATTTGGCTTGCATAATTGGACATATATACCTTACATGTTTTGTACAAATTGTAGTCTAAGCTTTTCGATCCTTGTTTGAGTTGAATGTTGAATTACACAAGCTTCTTTAGACTTGAGATTGTGAGAACTCAATCTTCCTTTTGAACTTATGATTCCTAGCCAAGTTTGGTATTTGAAAAATGCTTAGCAAACTTGTCAGAGTCCTTTCACTTTGTTTGTTGCCATCAAAATCTCAGGTGGAATATAAGTGACTAATCACTTAGTCTAACAATCTCCTCTTTTTGGATAATAACAAACAACGTGAACTTGACAACAAAAATATATCTATTGAGTGCATATCAATTCATATCAAGTTCGTAATCTCAATTTCAAACCAAGAGTTTCTCCCCTATTTTGATAATATCAAAAAACGGGTATAGAGCTCCCCTCATAACATGCATAAATGGAATTACAAACAAGGAGAATGAAAACAATCCATTGACAAGTAAGATAATATAACAGGGAAAAATATAACTGAGAGATAGGCAAAATAAACATCTATGTTGTTAAGTACTAATTGAAAATGATTAGCAAGATTGTGGCACATGCATAAAAAATCAAAAGCACGTGACTAAACATGTAAGGATGTACATAAAAAATGACTAACATAGCTAAGTCTAGTGTTCCCCTATCAAATCTATTCGTAACCTCTCCTCCTAATGAGACAAAGTTCGATGGGAAAAACAGGAAGCATGGTCATCTCGCGCTGGCCTAGTTGGCAAAATATATCCCCTCTATACGACGAAGATGGTCACCCTGATGATTAAGATAGGCGTCAATACTCGTGCATGTGGCCAAACTGAGCTGATATGTAAGCTGAGGAAGGATACATATCCGAAGGATGAGCGATGCTAAAATACAATGTATAGGGCGAAGGCTACTGGTGTAGTTTTTGTTGATGCTACGGAGGTGGTGGAGCCTTGTAGGTCGGGGGTTCTCGCTAAACCTCATCATCATCGCCATCACCATGTGGAAATAGGAAGTTATATTCCAGGTAGTCGTGCTTGTCGAACTCCATTAGAGGATCGAACTCATGAGGGGACTTGTAATGTTTACCTTAAGAAATGTCCTCCTCGCATATCCACTGCCAATCAATGCGAATATAGTGGTACTTCATGGCCTTCAAAGTGGCAATGCCAACAACGTCGATGTCGGACATTGGGTGACCGGCTAGAAGGAGATCCACCTATGCCGCCTCAAGGAATATGATAATGATGTGGGCATAAGGAAGATGACGACCAGACCCCGACATAGACTCATGTATGCAATCATTATGTCCAACAAACTAATGGGTTTCTTTTGCATGAGAGTGCCAAGGATATACAGGTCAAGGAGAGAGATGTAGTTCTTACTACCACCACGTGGAAGGATGAACTTATGAAAGATTTTGTGTAGAAGATGAGATAAAATTTGAAATCGGTATCAGTTACTCCTGATGGATACATGGTGATCTCCCTATTAAACCTTGTTAAGGCCCAAACCAATGGAACATTGTAGGTATCCTTACACCCGAGAGTAGTAATGGGGTGGGAAGAGGAAAGTGAAGTAGCTCAACTAGACTGTTTAGAGAAATCATGATGATACAACCACTAACCACCGATTGAATGATGTACTCATTAGTGGTGGTGAGTAAAAGAACTAAACTAATGGAACATTTTATGTATCCTTAAATTCACAAAAGGATAGTTTCCCATGTTTGACAAGAACCTTATGCATTGGGAGGTGTGCCTTGTTGAAAAACTCTAAATTGCTAAAGGTGGGCTTTACGACCTTGACATTCGTTAGCCACGAGCTAACCACCTCAAGAATGGACTTGGAACCCGAAGCACCATAACGATTGGATTTGGAACAATCCTCATTACAAGAAGGATTGGCCAGGATGGTGGTTGACTTGTCACTAACTTAATGACTAGATGACCTAGTCTCGCGATGAGTAGTGGATTGGGAAGTGATTAAGGACGGGGCCGATGACTCAAAGTCATTACGGAATGATGGTTTGATGACTCAATAAGTAGGGGTGACAAGGATGACCTGGGACAGATACAGGTAGTGACACGTTGAGTGCATTGGGTAGACATGAGTATATGGATAGAAATGAACTCTAGGGCACAAAAATGGACTAGGGTGGCAAAATAGAGTGATGACCTAGAACACTGAAGAAACACAATGAAAATGAGCAAAAAAGGAAGGAAAAATACGTAGAGGACATTGGAAACCTAGTTGAGACTGATTGGGGAAGTTGGAGACATGGTTCGAGGCAAAAGAAATGAAAAGTGGAGTTTCATACAAGTAGAAGAATTTATAATGACTGGCCCGAGCGATGATAGCGCGCTACGTTGAGAGGAAAAACTATCATTGGAATAGTTTCCCAAATGCACTAGATGGAATGGTTAGCACGCTACCAGGGTAACCTAGCGCTCTAGCCAGATAGACCTAGTGCGCTACCTAGATGAACCTAGCACACTAATTGCTCTCTAGAATTTTTATGAAAAAATCTAGATTTTTGTAGGACAACTCAAATTCATCTCATACTTCATGGACACCTCTCTAACAACATATAAAAAGGTTTGAATGAGCTAAATCATGCTTAAAATGTTGGATTCACAAATCATGCCTAATTCTCGCTGAATCTTGAAAAATTATTCTCTGGGCAACGACTTAGTGAAAATATCAACTAGTTTGTCCTCAGTGGACACATGAATCAATTTAACATTACCTTTTTGGACATGATCTCAAAAGTTGGTGCATAATCTCAATGTGTTTTGGTACGGGAGTGTAATACCAGATTTCTTGATATGTTGATTGCACTAGTATTATCACAATAAATTTTAGAACAACCAACTTGGATTTGATAATCCTCAAGTCGTTGCTTCATGTAAAATATTTAAGCACAACAACTTCCAACAACCACATATTCGGCTTTGATAGTGAAAAAAGCAACATAGTTTTGCTTTTTGCTAAATCATGATATTAAGGAATTACCTATCAAATGACAAAATTCCGAAGTGCTTTTCCTATCAGCCAGACTCTTCACAAAGTCAAAATCAACAAAACTTTTAAGTTCAAAACTTTTGGCTTCGTTGAACCATAATCCCAAGTCTTATATGCCATTTAAATATCAAAATATATGCTTAACACATTTTAAATGTGACTCATTAGGCTCATAATGGAACCTAGCACATAGACACACACTAAACATAATATTGGGTCTACTAGCAGTGAAGTAAAGGAGACTACCTATCATGCCACGATATAGCCTAGGATCTATGGGCTTACTTAATTGGTATTTGTCTATTTTGATGGTGGAACTACAAGGAGTGTCACATGCTTTCAAATTTTCAAGTTTTAATTTATTAAGCATGTCCCTCATGTACTTCACTTGATTGAAAAAAAACCTTGTTGGATTATTTGATTTGCAATCCAGAAAAATATGTTTGTTCACCCATAATGCTCATTTCAAATTCATTGGTCTTCAAAGATGAAAATTCATCATATAAACGTGTATTAGATGAACCGAAAATGATATCATCAACATAAATTTGAACAAGGAGCATATTATATTTTTTTAATCAAAATGAACAATATAGGATCTCGTGTTCCATTAAAACCTTTTTCAAGTAGTAATGCACTTAGCCTATCATACCAAGCTCTAGGACCTTGTCCCAATCCATACAAGCCTTTTAAAGACGATAAACATGACTTGGACAAGCACGGTCTTCAAAACTTAATTCTTATTCGACATATACCTTTTCATTGATAAATTTATTCAAATAGGCACTTTAACGTCCACTTGATATAGTAGGGACACATTGTAGCAAGTATAAGCAAGCAGCATTCGAATTGCTTCTAGTCTTTCTACTAGTGCAAAGGCTTCTTCATGATTAATGCCTTCCTCTTATTTATAGCCTTGTGCAACGAACCTAGCCTTGTGTATCACTTTCTCACCCTTTTCATTTTTTTATTCCTAAAGACCCATTTGGTGCCTATAGTGCTATGGTCTTTAAGTCTAGGCACTAGTGTCTATACCTTGTTTCTTATAAAGTGTCCTAGTTCCTCTTGCATGGCCATGATCCAAAACTCATATCCTAAGGCATCATCTATCTTAGTGGGCTCAATTTGTGATACAAATGAAATATGCCCTTCGTCCCGATTTAGTGAAGATATAGTGTTAATGCCTTTGTTTGGATCACCTATGATTTATTGAGAAGGATGTCCGAGAAGAAGTCTTGAGTTTTCAGGTGCACTAGGTTCTATTTTCGTTCTCACCTGTACTTCTTTACTATCAGATGTTTGAGCTTGAATGATACCATCATCATCATCAAGTGTTATTTTTTCCAAGGTGTGCATCTTTTGCACTTTAAGATCTATCTCATCAAACTTGATATGGATTGATTGTTCTATGGTCTTACTTGATCTATTGAACTGCCTATATGCCTTATTATGCATGGAATACCTTAGAAAAGTGAATACATTTGAATTTGGGTCAAGTAAGACCATAGAACGTTCAACCTATTTAAAATATATCATGCGTGTTAATGTCTTCAGCCTAAAATTGCTTAGCTATATTATACTTGTTAAGCATTGTCCTACACATTTCTTAAATAGTTCTATTTTTCCTTTTAAATATTCCATTTGTTGTGGTGTTCTAGGAGAGGATAATTAGTGTGTACCCCTTTGTCTATCACAAAACTCCTCTAAGTTTCAATTGACAAAATCACCACCCCTATCACTTCTAATGATAGTAATTTTGTAACCCTTCTCCTTTTCAACTAATGGAGAAAAATTGACAAACACCTCAAAAACCTCATGCTTATGTGGTAGAAAGTTCACCTATGTATATCTAGTGAAATCATCAACAATAACAAAGCAATATGATTTTTCCCCTAGAATTTGTGTTTGGGTAGGTTCGAACAAATCCTTGTGGACTTGTTCATAGGCTCTAGTTAAACAACTAGCTACTTTCGTCTTGAATAACGATTTCATTTGTTTGTCGAGAATGCAAGGTTGTCTTTCTTATATGTGCATTTATGGAGACCCTTCACTAAATCATGCTTGGCCAACATTGACAAATTTTCCATACTAGAATGTCTTAATCTATAGTGCCACAACAATGCATCACATTCATTTTGAGCATTCAAACATAAAACATTTTGCATATATATCTCATTAAAGTTAATAACATAGACATTCTTATCTTTATATGCAATGAACAAGATTTCATGTTTCTCTTTCCTAACAATGAATTTTGGTAATTCAAACATGACATGAAAACCTTTGTCACAAAATTAACTAATGCAAATCAAATTATGTTTCAAACCATCAACAAGGTAAATATTTGAGATGGATAGAAAATCATTACCCACGGTACTAAGGCCTATGAACTTTCTTTTGTTGTCATTTTCAAATGTGACTTTTCCACTATCATGCCACTTTAGCTCAATGAATTGACTTGTATCCCCGATCATGTGTTTTGAGCATCTAATATTCAAGTATTATGGGATGCTCTTCCTCGCATCTTACACAATGTGAAAAACACTAGATTTTGGTACCCAAAAACTTTTAGGTCCAACAAAGTTAGTGCCATAAGTTTCTTTAGCTACTCATGCTAGTCAACCCATATTGTTCTTTTGCTAGACACATTTCTCGACCGCATGAGACCTATTAAACTTAGAGCATCTATGATCATCATCTAACAATTTCTTGTAGCTTAATAAATTCTCTCCACTTCCTATGCCCTTTTTGCTGAGTGCATGTCGTTGTACTCCCAACATCATATCTAACATGTCTCTACCAATTGTGAACTTAGTCATCATATTAGTCAAGTCCTCTACTTCCTTAACTAAGTCATATCTCTCATTTAGTACTTCACTCAAGTCACTTTTGAGGTCATTAATGATCTCATTTTTTCACTCAATCTCACAAATTTCTATTATCAAGATTTTTTTAATCGGTTAGTCTTCTTGACGTCTTTTTCCAATTCTTTCCTATGCTCATCAAGACTAGGCAAATCATCCAAATATAAAACATTGGAATTTACCACATTTAGTGTCAAAAGACAAAGTATATCCTTCTCATTTTTTTAATTGGAGTCAGAGCTTGATGAAGATGATTCATCCCATGTTACCTTGAAGCTCTTATTTCCTTTCCTCTTGTCCATAATCTTCTAGGACTTGCACGCAACCTCGATGTGGCATGTTTTTCCACATCCAAAGCAAATGGTCTCACTTGATTTTCCTCATTTGCTTCCACCTTTGAACTTCTTCTTGTACTTGTCTCTCTTCTACATCGCCTTGTTATGCTTTCTTAAAAGCATGGCTATTTTTTCATCAAGATCATTATCATCACTAGATTTCTCATTTTCAATGATCTCAACCAATGGAATAGATTGGCAATTTGCATTCAAAGCAATCTCCTTCATTAAGTTCTTTCTACCACCACCAAGTGCTTTCAATTTTGCTCGGTCCTTTAATTCAAACTTAAAGACCGTCAACTCTCCACATAGTGCATCAAAAGTGTAATCTCCGAGATTTAGCGCCTATTGGATGCCATACTTCTTTGCATCACATTTTTTTACATAAGCCTTAATGGAAATTGTATACCGAAGCCTCTAGATCATAGTTCTTTCCAAGATTCATGATCTCATTCAAGAGTTTTGTGAATTCAATGATAACGATAGCTATATCTTCATCAGATGAAACTCCTCAAAAATCCTCAATTTGATCTACTTAACTTGAATTTTACCCTTATAGTGTACTTCAAGCTTCTCCTAAACATCCATAACCATTGGACATGCACTACCTTAATTGACCTCATTCTACTTAGTGAACAAAACAAGTGATTCATAGCTTGATCATTTGAGTGCTTAATCCTAGTCTGATCGGTAGTGTAGTCATTTGTGAGCTTGTCTGATGGAGTCCAGGCATTTTAGATTGAATCTCATAAATGCTTACTTTGTGCACTCATTTAGAACTTCATCCTTACTTTCCAATATGGATTGCTTGTTCCATCAAAGTAAAGAGGCCTACTTGATGAGTTGAATTCTTGAAAGTGAGTCGGATCTATGGTTACATACTAGCACAAAAACACTCAAAGATATGCTAGTAACACTTTGAGCAATAACCCTCTCATACCAATTGAGATTTGCATTGATTGGTTATCGACGTTTAAAAACTTTTAATGAACATTAATGCTTAATGTACACACAATCGACAAATATAAGTGCAACGCAGTAGTGAAGGAGGTAAAAGAGATGGAAAAGATATGCATGATTTGTAGTAGTTTGATCTAACCAATCAACATCCACTTATAAACCTCCTCAGTTAAAATTTTGAAATCCCCACTTACTTTAATGATAAGTTTTACAACCTAAGCGTACAAGCCTAGAATGCCTAATCGCGAATTAAGAATTCCCACCTCGCCTCAACTAATGTTTATTCCTAGCGTTAACTAGGTCTTCCCTTAACTTAGATTCTACTAAGTTTTACAATCAACCACTTATAAGAAATTGATGAATACAATGACAATTGAATTTATAAAGTAAAGCAGCAATAAGTTCAATTGCAAGCAAGCCAATACGAGCCTAACAACTCTAATACATGCAAGTAAGAATATGAATGAGATACAGAAATATATATCTAATTTGGCACCAATCTCAATTATGAAACCGATTAAACCAAATCGATGAGAATAAACGCGGTTTCAAATCTGATGAACAAGTAGTTTGATTAAAATCAAGTTTTAGGCCTAACTATTTTTTCAAAAAAATCTAAGGGTTTTATAAAACCAAGTTTAAGCACAAAACTCAAGACAAACGTGTTCAAGAATACAACAAAAGATTTAGTTAAAGCATAATAGAGCAAGGAAATCAAACATTCTTATAACACCAAATGAGAAAGAATTAAATCAATTTTGGAGAAGTAGTTGCAAGCCTTAAAACACCTTAATTATACAAGTTTTGAGGATGATTTAGTACCCTCAAAAGATTTCAGGGGGTTGAGCACAAAAATCAAGAGTATTTGATTTGAGAACTTGGACACAAGTGTGTGGTTTGTTAATTGTTTCCAAACCTATTTAACAGTTTGTGACCATTTTCTTTATCCATGGGCATAAAGATAATCATTGATTTAAATTAAAGCAAAATTTGTAAGCTGTTTAAAAAAGTAGTTAGGAGGTTGGTTAGCATGCTAGGTGACATCAGTAGCGCACTACTACAGGTAGCACGCTAATGAGTCCCATTAGCATGCTAACTAGAAGGGAACATAGACTAAATAAGTTTTGGTCTCAAGTTAGCAACTCCCTAACACACCTACGACTCAACTAAACCTCTTGGAACACATTGAACGTGTTTAGTGTAAGTCATTGAACTTGTTTGGACTGCCCGAATGATTTCGCAAATCCTAAAAATCAGAAACCCCAATTTCATGATACATGTAGGGGCGTTTCTAGAAATATTTTGCTTACTTTTCAAAAACCATTCAAATTGAGTTTGGTGCATTCAAAACCAATCACAACATTTTTTTCCAAATCTAATGTATATGTTAAAGTTTGCTTTCATAATGTAAAACCATTTCAAGTTATGAAACTTAGATAGTACTAAAACCGAAACTTGAAACTTTGGAAAAATGTGGAAAACTTTATATTCATGAATCTAATGCATTTAGCTTGAATAATTTGATTTATATACCTTACAAGATTTTGTACAAATTGTATTATGATCTTTCCAGTTCGTATTTACTTATGTGAGCCAAATCTTGAATTTCGCCGCCTTCTTTTGACGTGAGCTTGTGAGAACTCAATCTTCATTTTGAACTAGTGATTTGTAGCCAAGTTTGGTATTCTACAAACACTTAAATAACTTGTTAGAGTCCTTTCAATTTTTTATTATAATCAAAATCATGGGTGGAGTCTAAGTGACTAACCACTTAGTCCATCGAGTTATACAAAATTTTTCATCCTCTGTGATATTACAAAACTATAATTCAATATAAATATATAAGAGAATGGAAGATTCATTACATCAAAGAGAATATTAAGACTCGAAAATCTTATTTATCCTGTAGTTGAAGCGCTTATCATTTTTCTTGAAATATTAATTGAGGTGAGCACTCCAACTTACTATGTACGTAGGGATTCACAAAGTCATCAACATTACATATAATAATCAAGAACAATATGCATTAACAATATGCACCATAGATAGCTAACAAAATTATGAACAACATATAATCTAATAAATAATAGATACAAGTCAAACCCTAAAAGATTATTACACTGTGATTCCCATTTTTATGTGTTAAACTAAGGTCGATTACCCACTGACACCATTAATGTGATTGCTAGACCAACCCATTGGACGATATGTTGTCTAGCCAAACCTTTAATTTCCAGTGGTGATATCCTAATACCTCTAGGGAATATGTAACTCATGCAACCAATCTAATTGATTAGGAGTTACATATAGCCTAAAGATCAACCCTACATCTTATATAACCTGGTCTTAGTTCTAGGAGTTACTCTCGTGGATCATATTAGACATTGTTTTTCGTTTTGTGAAAACATCACAATGTACATAGTCCCCCATTAAGTCCATAAACTATATGAACTACATATACTAACATATCTAGGAAACATTGATAAATAAGTGAATCCATACTTACCTTAGTTTGGGTTTCCATTTCAAAACTTCCTAAGTTTCTGGTCACTCACGCTTTCTCGGTGATCTAACACATATCACAAGCCATTTATGATTAATATAGGTATAATACCCTATATTTAGAAACACTAAGTAAGCCTTTAAGACCTTAAAAAATTCTAACTAAATTACAACAAAGTTGTTGTTTTCTAGGGTGGGAGCATGCTCCCTCACTTAATGGAGTGCACTCCACTAAATGGGTTCATCCCAATTAATAAAGAGAGCACGTTCCTTTGATACATGGAGTGCACTCCACCCTGCACTGTCTCGATAGTGAGTAGGGTAGCAACCACTTTCCAATTCACAAACCATTAAAACAATAGCCAACGCTCCCAAATACATTAGGGAGGACCTCCAGTGAGGTATAAATTTATTTCCAATCAATAACAATAGCAATTCACTAAGAAATTATCACTAACTATCAAATTCAGCTTGAACCTTAAAGTACCGAATTCCACTCCTAAATGGATTTCTCCATATCAAATCCTTAGCTACTTAGTTTCTCTCACTCTCTCGATTGATGGAATTGAAACTGTGAGGAAAAGTCTTATGGTTTTGGATTTATATATAAATATATATGTGGATTTTCCTCTAGAAATGCACCGTGCTATCTTGAAGTTGATCCAACGATTAATGTGTTAAAATAACACACTCTAAAGTGACATAAATTTTAACACCATTAACACGTATGCTCATCACAAGGCGATCCAATGATCCATATAATTCAAATCAAGTTTATAGTTTTATTATATATTAATATATTAAATACATATAAATATATATATACTTCATGTATTTTCTTGCCAATAAATTCACTAGACATGCCTACGAATGTTCTCAGGTGTGAACATTCATTTCACGACCCTCTTATCGCATATGATGTACCAACTATTTATTGTTTAATTACTTATTTTCTAATTTTAGGCTTGCATATAAATTCTCTTATTACAGTACAACCTATAAATTCTACAAATATTCCAAAAAAACAAAAATGATTACACAAACCCACGAATATGCTAATTGAGGTACCCCGAACTTAACCATTAGCCTAACTTGCGTTAATTTAGATTTTAATTAATAATAATCATCAACTTAAAGTAACGCGTCGTTGCATGATCCGGTCGAAAAACTTGTTTAAAAGCAAGTGCATCCAACTCTAATTGAGTGTGTAAAAAGAAAAGCAAAGGCATGAGATTTGCAGTATAACCCTTATAACACTGAGTTCTGAAGTACCCAACCTATTTGATTTTAATGTTCAAATGTATACCTCAAGGGTTATCAAGCTTCACATGGCTTAAACCTAATTGTTTCTTTTTCTTATTCTTCTTGGCATTTAAATTTTACAGATTGTTAATACCCTCCCCTTCTATAGTTGCTTAACTCTCCATTCTTGAGTTGCATTCTTTTCATTTGAAGTGTCTTTAACTTGTTCTTTCTTTGAAACTTCATTTTCATTTTCCACTGTTACAACATTAATTGCATAAATTCTAGCCTTTAGTTCATCATAATAGTTTAATCTTAGAAAATCATAATCATTAATTTCATTATTAAGTAATTCATCATATTCATCATAATTATGTTTGTCATTAATTTTGAATGTAATAATTTTTGTTTTCAAATTCTATATACATTATCCCTTAAGAAATATCTTAGTTTTGTTTGTTTTAATAAAAGGTCTACCTAAAAGTAAATGTAAGGGAATAGGTGATATCGAATCTCCCATTTCCATGATATAAAAGTCAGCTGAAAATACTAAGTCGTTTACTTTTACTAAAATGACTTCTAATAATCCATACTATTTAATAGTTGTATTTCCCGCTAAGGTGACCTGGGAGGTCAACTATGGAGGCGATTTTCCTTGTAAGACGATTGTTAGAAAAATATTGAGAAAAGAAAAAAGATCTTCATATGGTATTCGTAGATTTAGAAAAAGCATATGATAGGGTCCCTAGAGATGTTCTTTGGTGGGTCTAGAAAGAAAACGAGTGCATGCTAGATACATAGACACTATTAAGGATATGTATGATGGAGTAGTAACGAGTGTAAAGACATTTGGAGGAGCTACAAAAGAATTTCCCATTACGATAGGACTACATCAAGGATCGACTTTAAGCCCATATCTATTTACTTTAGTTATGGATGAACTAACTAGACATATTTAAGAGGATATACCATGGTGTATGTTATTTGGAGATGATATTGTCTTAGTGGATGAAACCAAAGATGGAGTGAATAGGAAATTAGAACTCTAGAGGAATACATTAGAATTTAAAGGCTTTAAGTTGAGTAGGACGAAAATTGAATACATGCACTGTGAGTTTGGAAACACTAGACATCGAGATGACGGAGTGGTAAAATTAGCGGAAGTAGAAGTTACTAAGGTAAACCACTTTAGATACCTCAGATTAATCATACAAAATGATGGTAACATTGAAAATAATGTCACACATACAATTCAAGCTGGATGGAAGAAATGGCGGAGTGCAACAGGGGTGATTTGTGATCGACATGTTCCTACTAAGTTAGAAGGAAAATTTTATAGGACCACAATTAGGCCAACTATGCTCTATGGAAGTGAATGTTGGGCGGTAAAGCAACAACAATTACATAAAGTGAACGTAGCAGAAATGAGGATGCTTAGGTGGATGTGTGGTAAAACTCGTAAAGATAGAATAAGAAATATAGAAATTCAAAGACAAGTAGGAGTAGCACCAATTGATACAAAGATTAGGGAAGGGCGGCTGCGATGGTTTGGTCACCTGCAAAGACGGCCTACAAATGCGCCAACTAGAAAACTTGACTCAATAGAAACTGTAGAAATTCGACGAGGTAGGGGCAGACCAAAGTTAACATGGGATGCATTAATTAAGAGAGATTTGAATGGTTTGCAAAGCTCACCATCAATTGCACTTAATCGAGCACAATGGAAAAGTTTGATCCATGTAGCCGACCCCAGTTAATTTGGGACTGAGGCTATGTTGTTGTTGTTGTTGTTGTTGTATTTCCCGCTAAGGTGAGATTAATAGGTATATTAGTCAACGATCCTATTTTCGATGATTCATATAGTTTAAGTGACATTACATTAATTGATGCTCCGATATCACATACTAAAAATTCAATAGAAGAGGTTCCTATTATGATAGGTATTACAAACATTCATGTGTCGGGATATTTCTCAGGTATTTTCTTTTTTATTAAGGATGACACCTTTGGTCCTAAGTTTTTTCAAAATTTAGAGAATTTTTTTGAAACTTTATCATAATTTGATAATTGTATATTTGATTTCATTAAATGCTTATTATTTCAATTTTCTTAAATGCTTTGAAAGTGCCTTTTTTAATTTATTCCTTCCTAGCATTCGCTAATCGTTGTGGAATGGGAGGAATAGAATATGTATATTCATTAAATTTATAATGAATATTATCATATTTCTCTTGATTAACTATTTCATAAGTTTGTAACAATTATTCATAAGCTTTAACTCTGGCTAAATACCATGGGTAAAGCCTTTCAAGAATGGTGTATATTTTAATTGTTTATCCATCCATTCTCTAGTGAGAATGACATTGGCCATCATCTCTTATTCTTCTTCTTTTTTGCACTTTCTTTTTCTTTTATCCTCTCTTAGGTATCTTTTCTAGAGATTGTGTTTCTCTTTCGTAATCGCAAATAAACCATTAACTTTCGTTTGATTAGAAGTTTGAGTTAATCCTTTAGTTTAATTACTTAGCTTATTGATTTTTAGGTTCATCTGATTTAATTGGTTTTTTAACTCATTAATAGATATGTTAGTTCCACTTTGATTTTGAGAAATTTGCATAAATTTTTTATGTTTTTTAGTCAATAAATATGTAATATTTTGTAAAAGCCCAAATCATTAATAGTGGATTTGTCCTAAATTAAGGGTCACTAACCATTGACATCGCCCAATGAGGGTACATCGTATGACACTTATCACAGAGGCCGAGATGTATTATATATTTGTTTGGTGATTTCTTAGTTAGTGTTTGTATAGATTATTAAATCAAGTTTATTTGTTATATGTAGGCATCGTGACTCGAGTGGGACATGCTTTGAGAATCTTGCAAGTGTGGGAAACGGGTAGAGAGTGGTTGGTCAGTTTTACATTAAGGTGTACAAATAGTAATGAAATCAAAACAAGAGTATTAAATCATTTGGACTATAGTTAACAAATCAAATAAATAAAAGTCCAAAATTTATGAAAATAAACATATACCATGGATAAGCCTCGAGATACATGTTGAAATTAAATCCATTAGATTTGTGTTTAGATATGTGTTAGTTTGTGTATGTAAGTGGAGATAATGTGGTGACTATGGGCATTAGATTTACAGAAAGATGAACCATCAAGTAGAGATGTAAGGTTGAGATGTTAAGTTAAAACCTATAAATACATGTCTTGTTTACAAACCATGCAAAATCAAGCAAATGAAACAACCAAAATGTTGAGATGAAAACACTTGCTGGGAATTGAGGATTTAAGGGTTCAAGATAGAAAAATTCATTACCATCAGGATCAACAACAACAAGACCTGAAGATCGAGAACTTAGGTGGTCATCAAACCCACTACCATGTCTTAAGTCTCATTCATGCATATGAAATTTAAGTCACGAATTATAGGGCTTTTGATAAGAAAAGGAAATTGAAGTCATAACAAGTTAGTTTTATCAATTTGAAGACACAATTGTAGTTACAAGTGAAAATTTGAAGTTTTTAAAATATTTGTCAAAATTGGGGGTTTCTACATGACTTGAAGATCTAAAATTCTGATCTAATTGAAGTCCTTCTTTTTATAAACTAATTTGATACATAGATTCTTCATGAAATTTTGTTAAATTTATTATATTGAATTTTTATTTTTGTGTAGGAAATAAATTTGATATGAATTTTTCAAATTAATGAAGTTCTTGAAGACAAAAACTTGAGATTTGCATGTTCCTATTCCGAACTAGTGTCTGTAATTTAGCAATATCTTCCTCATTTAAATCCCAATTGGCTCATTCTTGTGGCATTGGAAATCGTAGTAATAATGCTAAAACTTTGATCTCACGAACCATTTGAAGATTTGGATTCCTTCCTATTCAAAAACGCTCTACAACTTTAATGTTGAATCTAAAATTTTGTGGGTTTCACAATTTTGATAATGTCCTGATGTTTTGTGAATAACTCCCTATTTCTTATTGGATTGAGCTTATCTTTTAGTATGGCGTTCTTTGGTATGTTTGTATTCTTGCTTAAAAAAACATGATTTTTGGATGGTTTAGAATAAATGAGTTTTTTAGTTTTGTTGGTCGGAATGTAAAACTGATTTTAGTGAATGTGGTAAAATCCCCATATCTCCCTTGTTTCTCATCAAAATTATGCAAATCGATAGTTTCAGAGAGTTAAGACATAGTCCTAAAACTTCTCTTTAGACCGTAATTTAAACATTTTGGTAATTGAAACCAACTCACAAATTGTTGCATCAAAATTGTCTTTATTTTATTAAAGTAGATTTCAACATGTACAAATTATTAAGGGGGTGATTTTATAAAAAAAAAAGAAAGAATTTAAAAACAACTTAAACAACCTAAATTTAACTTGTTAGGAAACCTTAGGAGCTTAGAGAGGACTTATAGGGTGTCGAACGTGAGTTTGGAGTGGTCTGGGGCAAGTTTAGGCTTGGAATTGCGTGCATTTGAGGTATGTAACCTTGTCAAGCATTCATTTCCATTGCAATTCCCTTTTATTATCGGAATACAATCACTTGGACTGCTTTTACTATTTTTATTCCCTTAATGCCATGACTGGTATCGGTGCATTGTCTATTTTTAGTATAAGTATTAAATTCATAGTTTTGAGTTGTTTCATGGTGTTTTGTTTCATTTTTTTCTTATCGTACTTTAGACTCTTTATTGTTATTGATCTCTGGACTTGTTTGTTGTGAACTTGCATGCTATAATATTATCATCTGGTGTTTCTCACCACATGCTCATATGTTTTTGTGTTGATCTTATTTGGGTTCATGTTATAAGATGGTGTATAGTGTTTGTAAGGTAGTCCACATGTTAGGGTTCACTGAATTTATGAATTAACATGGAATACTTAGTTAGAGTCTCTATAGAGGTCGGCACTCCTTATTGGATAATACGATGTAGCTCACAACCAAATATATAAAGCGATGTGATGAAGCTCATGGCGGGCCAAACCTCGATTTATATAACCATTCGGTTTGTTCATTTTAGTGTACTTGGTACCTGTTTGCATACATTCCTTTCAGCTTTTCTTTTATGGTGTAGTATGCTTTCAATCGCCTTGTCTTTTATATTTAGAAATGTAAATGAATTGCCACAGGATTTACTCACTGGAATTATCATTTTTTGTGACAATTGTAGATCTGTCGAGTAGCAAACCAGGGAAAGAGAAGATCAGCGAATACCTCTGAGCCCTCGACTACTATTTGCTACCATCTTTTATTAGTTTCACTTGTTTATATTCATTATATGTCTTTTATACATTTAGTTTGTATATTGGGTTGAGAGACCAGACTCCTTGACGGATGCATGATATTACTTGTATTGCCACTTTTGATATGCATTCATATGATCTATTACATGGTTTCTACATATAGGTGTTTTATGATTGCTTTCGCAATATTATTAATACTTCTTCTAAATTATTAAAATTCTATAAAAGTTTTAATTAACTCTAAAAATTACGAATAACAAGAAAGGTGAAATACTTATCTTGAACATGACTTCAAGGAGAATAAGATAAAAAGGTTGACTAATACGTTGTTAAGTCTTACATAATTACTATTAAGGCTTAATGACGATATTAGATTGGGTAGTGCCTCGATTAGAGGTTCAAGCCATCACAGTCGGTGTCAAAGCTAATGTTCCTGATAAGTATCAATAAATTTGACTAAAATATAAACCTTATAGTGGAAACCAAATGATCATGAATTAGAAACCATTATATATGTAAATGTTATGATTACATATGTATATGTATACGGTATTTATATAGTAGTTGATTTCTTATCACGACCAACTTTATGACATTGATGGCAGACCCACGGGAAGGTAGTGATGCTAGCACCAGCGGCAGTCAGCATTTCATCACTGCAGATGACATACGACATTCAAATGACATTATCACTGGTCAGGGAGAGCAGTAGACCAAGCTCCTTGCTTTGATGTGAGAGGCCACACCATCGCCAATAGGAAACAAGAGGAAGAGGAAAAGAGGCAAGCGACATAATATACATAATGTGGAACCCAACAGATCTCGATTAAGGGCACCAATCACCATGACCGCGCCTTACTTATTTGCTCCTCCACTAACACCTATGACGGCGAGCAAACTTCCATTCTTATCGCTGACCATCATGGTCCAGCCTGTCATAGTGCCCACTTTCGCTAGCTGACCACCTCATATAGTGCATCCATTACGTTAATTTCATCTCCATGGTACTGGGAATGGAGTCATAGGTAGCGACATTACTCCATAGGGACAGGGGCGAATCCAAAATTTTAAGTAGACCTGTGCTAGACTTAAATATTAATATATATTTTTTTTAAAAAACTTTTTTTTAAAAAAAATACTTTTGTAACGTAGAAAAGTTGACACTCACTTAGTGAAATCTCTTCAGTTTCCCCGACATGTGTGCCTGCACGCGTCTTGATGCCTATTAGAGGGACCCCAACAAATACGTGACTTTTCTGAGTTACAATATATAGTAGGGTCTTTTTTTTGTTTAAATAAAGAATTTCAAAAATATATCAGCAACTGTTAATTATATTTTTCTCTAAGAAGAAAGATGATATAACTACCAACTACATTATAGTATAAAGTTCATCTCGATTCCGATCAGGACGATGGAGGTGCAATTCAAATTCAATTACGTTGTTACACCAACTACTCCACCACCAAAATTAGCTCTTTTATTTTTACTTCAATGGGAATCGAATCACCACCTCCTGAAACATTGTCTTTAGGCAAATGATGTCTCTGCCAAAACTAGCTCACTCTAATTTTATTTCGATAACATCAGTTCAATGAAATAAACATTAAACTTTGCTAAACCTTTTTCTTGCTTTTCGTTCTCATTTATTTATTTATTTATTGCTTAACAAGGAGTCGAACACACAACCTCCCTGCTTACCTTTTAGCAAGTGATGTTTCACCTGCGACGCTTTTGACTCCTTATTTTTAATTGAATATCAACAAAAGAACTTTAGTGGATTAGGCTTGAAAAATCTTAATAATGGGTGGGCTAAACTTAAAAAAAAAAAAAAAAAAAGAAAAAAGAAAAAAAGTGGCCTATGTATATATAGGGGGTTACATGTATCTTGCCCTGGGCTATAGCCCAGGGCAAGATACATGTAGATCCGCCCCTGCATAGGGACAAAGAGGCAGAGAGATCTAGACGTTCCGATATAGAGACATAGGTTGACACACCACCATGTAGCTTTAACTCATCTAATAGTTCGTCGGCTTGTTACAAATGTAGTAATGAAGGATACTTTGTACGCAACTGTCCATAGCTAACAAGTAGATCGTTTTTGCAACATCTAGCAAGATTAGCACCTACTACTTTCGCAGAGTCCATAGGTATCAGACGGTCGAGGTTGATATGCACAAAAATAGGGACTAAGTCATATTGGGTTTACAAAATAAGGTAGGCGGCCGACATGTTTCAGATATGGTTAGATTGGACACATTTCTCGCATATGTGCGTGACTGACAAGCTATCTATAATTGGCATTATAACCACAGGGTACATAAATAGTATGTGTTATGGCAGATATGGACCCAGTGGCGACATGTGACCGTGTGAATTGTATGCCTTTACTTATTATTGTGTTATGCACGGTATGTTATAGCTAAATGCAACACTAGTTGCACTACTTATTTAGAGATAAAGTTGATGACAAGACTAACGAGAGTGACTCGAGTAAGTCCATAATTCATGAATTGGAGATATCGATGAGATAATGGAAGTGGTGTCTCGTAAATGAGCACAATCCGAACTTCCTAAGAAAGTCATGATGATTTAAAGATTTCCCCTAAGTATTAGGACCAAAGTTTCAATGAAGTGAAAAGGCTTGTGTGATTGCTGAGCATGGAGCCTCTACATAATTGTGTATATATATGTACATGAATGTATGTTCATCGAGCGAGAGTCTCACCATCACGAGACTTTAACCCAGGTTGAAATTGTTAAAGGATCAATCTGAGGTAGTTGTGAAATACAATGTTTGAAACTAGTATCATTTGAGATTTTTACTAAAATAATCGTACAAGAACAAAAATGATCTAAATTGTTGTATGCCTTTTGACCGTATATAGTCAGAGAGTTGACTGGCCAGCGACTCAGTTGTAGGGATACTGCATTTTAAGAGAATAAACTTAGCAATTACGTTAAGTTTGATTTTGAGGGCAAAATTCCTATAAGTTAGGAATATTGTAACAACCCAAATAACTAATAGTGGATTTGTCCTAAATTAAAGGTCACCGACCCTCAAAGTGGCCTGACGATGGGTATACAGTATGACACTCGGCATGAAGGCCATGATGTATTATATATTTGTTTGATGATTTCCTAGAGTGGTGTGGGTATGTATATATATGTTGATTATTTAATCACATTTATTTGTTAAGTATAGGCGTCGTGACCCAAGTGGAGACACATGTCAAGATGCGTGAAGGCATAAGAACCAAGTAGAGAGCGATTGGTGAGTTTAAAATTGAGGTGTACTTACATTAATGAAATCAAAACATGTGTCTAAATTATACGGCCTATTTTTCACAAATCAAATAAACCAAGGTACATAACTTTATGAAAATAAACATATGCCATGGAAAAGAATCAAGATGCGTGTTGGAATGAAATTCATGAGATTTGAGTCAATATTTATGTCAATGAGTATATTTAAGTGGAGATAATGGGTGATTATGGGCATTAGATTTACATAGAGATGAGCCACCAAGTAGAGATGTAAGGTTGAGATGTTAAGTTCAAACCTATAAATACATAACTTGTTTACAAACCATGTAAAATCAAGCAATGAAACAACTAAAATTCTGAGGTGAAATCAGTTGCTAGAATTTAAGAATTCAAGGGTTCAAGATAGCCAAATTCATCAACATTAGGATCTGTTAGACCATAGTTTTCTGAGTTTTGGATAGTATATCCTCGTTGACAGTATATTGTAAAAATAACAATTAATTTAGTTAGGTAAATGCTACAATGTAGATAGAAGCCTAAGTAGGCAAGATGTCAGAGTGTAGATACAACTCAGAGATGGACTATAATACAAATTCCAGTAAAGATTACTATATCAAAGTCAAAGTCGAAGACGAAGAAAGATTTGAAGTCGAAGTATGAATTGAATAGGAGTTGGATACTAAAATAGAGCAACTATTAGTACTAGTCTACACTAGTGAAGAAGTTTGATACTGTAAGATGAGAACTTCGAGATGGATTACAACTACAAATCCAAGAGAAAGGTGCCTAAAGGACTAAAGAACTTTATAGAAATAATGATTCAATGTACTTGAAGGAATAGAAGACTTAGTTGTTAAACATTGGATGATTACACTAAGATTTACAATTAGAGACCGAGGAGGTTTTCGGAGTTGTATGTTATTTAAGACTGAATTCCTAGATATAGTAGATAGACTGAGTCTATAAATACTCAAGATTGTCATTGTGTAGATCATCTTTCATTACATGAGTTTTGTGAGAGCGAGAGATCATTGTAGTGGTAGTACATATTATCAATTTGATTATTTATTGTTTAGGCTGAGCTTACGCAGAGGAAGACATTCAAGTCTTATTGTGATATCAATTCTCATTTAGTTTTTATGTGTGTTTATTATTTCATCACTGATTCGTTAATCTCCTCAGTTCCTCTAGTTTTTAGAACTTCGATCATGATATCAGAGCTTTATCACTTTATTATTTCTTCGAGCATGGAATATTGAGATTTTAGAGAGTTTTAAAGCGTTGGGATCGTTTAATGAGTTGTTACGATAATGAACAAGTAAAGGATGCGAAGGTGGATCGATAACTCAACTGCCATAACTAGAAGGAACCAACTATGCATACTAGAAGGTTCAGATGGTTCACTTTGTCTCTGCCATTAATGAAATTGGTGGAGAATTGCTCGATAGAGAATAAATTGCCCCAACGCAACTAGATATGGATGGGAACGCTATTCTATTACCTGCATCTATGTGGACAAAACTTGGAGTAGAAGGAGGTTTTTTCCAATCATAAGGCAATCAATTCCATCTTCAGTATTGTTGATGTCGAATATTTCAGACTAATTGCAAATTGTGCTACTGCATAACAAGTATGGGATGTTTTGAAGACATTCTTCGAAGGTACAAATTCTATCAAGATTTCCAAGTTACACCAACTAAGCTCTATTCTTGATCATCTTGAGATGAGAAAGGATGGAAATATTACATCTTTCTATGGTCGTCTATGAGTCATTGCTAATCAAGCTTTTCAACTTAGAGAAAAGTATACTGATGAGCAATTAGTATGATCTATTTTTCATGCTCTTCCTTCATGATTTGACTCTAAGATTAGTGTAATCAAAGAGTGTCGTGTTATGACTAAGATGTCTTTTGATGAATTAATAGGTTCTCTACAAACATATGAGATGAATAAGTTTAAAAAGCCGAGTTCTTCTAAGAATGATTATCGTGTTGAGACTACTATTTCCGATGACTCTATAGGAAATGAGTTTGCTATGATGACAAAGAAATTCTCAAAATTTCTTAAAAACTATAAAAGAAATCTTGTTGGAACTAATTATAATAAGGGTAATGGTAGAAATAAGCCTTTTATTGATGATAAAAAAACAAATGCTAAGAATAAACTCAAGTTCATTAAATGTCATTGGTATGGAGGAGTTGGACATATTCAGATTGAATGTCCCACATATAAAAGGAAGAAGTCATTGAATGATTCTTGGAGAAACGATGACTCAGATAACATTGATAAAGTGTCTAATGATTCTACTACAACATTCACTGCTATTTTGAAAAAATCAAATACAGTTGATGTTTATCCATCTGTTGTTGGGGTTTCTGAATTGTTTTCATAGTATCTGAAATAGAAAAGAGTAAGGAAAAGGCTAAGGATATAAGTGTTGTTTTCAACGATGAAGGTTCTACAAAGGATCTTCATGCTTTTTACAATTTATTGTTTGTTGAGTAGACATCTCTTTACGATCAAAATCTTAACTTGAAAATGAGATTCTTCTTTTTCAAATTAGACTACAAGTCTCTTAAAATAAAACACAAAACTTGTCATGCACTATTAAAAGAGTGTAAGATTGAAATTTTTATATTGAAGAAACCTTTTTCTATGTCTGAGGCTGTTACTGCAAAGTTCCATACTGGTTCTCATAAGTTGAACAGAGTGGTGCAAACTTATCAATCTTTGCAAGTTAAGCATGGTCTTACCTATACTAAGGAATATGCCAATGCTTTAACCGTCTTTATTAAAGTAACTGCACTCAATTTGGTTAAATCAAGTAAGACTCAAGTTGATACAATAAAAGGAAAGAAGATTCTATAAGAGAAATTGCTACAAGCACAAAGAAAAAAGTGACTACTATTGTTGATAACAGACCTCATCCTATGTGTTTTATTGTGGGATTTTTAGTCATATTCGAACACGTTGCTACTAGATGTTTAAAGATCTACGTGCACACTTCAGCAAAAGAAAACATCTAGGAAGGTTTGGAGAGTTAAATCTCATAAGGCTATGGCAGCGCATTTATGACTCCTAGCAAATACGACTGAGTTATGATATTTGGATAGTGGTTGTTCCAGAAACATGATTGTTAATAAAAACTTTCTTAAAATTTATAAATCATTTAAGGAAGGTACTTGTTATGACCTAGTTTCCCATAAATTGGGCCCCGCCCTGCCTAGACCCCGCATAAACCCCCGAGTTAACCTCCACAAAGTCAACGCAATCCTTGTTAGCCTGACAATTCATCAATATAAGTTAATTCATAATTTTTAAGTCGAGTTATTAGTAATTTTCAAGTTTTTCAAATTAGCGAAAGCGATTAATATGTTAAACAACTTAATAACAAAGTAAAAAAGTCAGACAGCCTAAATTTCGAGCCCTGTAAACATATGTAATCATGCATATCTTTTAAGGATAGGCAGTGGCTTCCATAAAACTGTCCAAATCATCCAAACCACGTGGCGTGGTGTATTTTTTTTTTTAAATTGCAGTTTGGGGTGGTTTAAAAAACTTAAAACCATGATTCCACGGTTTGGAGATAATTTCATTTATGAAAAACCGCGGTTCACCAAACCGCAAAATCACCCCCAAACTTGAAATTGAGTTGAAGCTTTTTAATGTTGTTTTAAATTTAAAAATTAAGCAAGACTTATAATTTTGATTGAGTTAATATGTTTCTTTGTGTTTTTGGTGGTCATGCATGGAAATCTAAATGTTTTTGTTGCATGTTTTGTTAATGGACATGTATGGAATATATGACATTTTTATTTTTTATTTTGTAAATGTGTCACAGGAAAACCGCGAAACCCAACTGACTAAACCGCTTAAGCTGTAGTCGGTTTTGCTTGCAGTTTAGAGGGTTCACAGTTTGGTGGTGATTTGCAATACAACCGAACTGTGAACCCATGGTTTAGTCACGGTATGATGGTTTTAACCACCAAACCATGATGTGCCCATCCCTAATATCTTGTGTCAAGTGTAATAGACAAACAAAATGATATATAAATCGTATGTATCTCTTAACGTAAACACGTATCTCAAGTGTAATAAAACAACATATATAAGTAATACAAAATGTTCAAAAACCGACAAAAGTGAGTAAGGGAGAGCTGTCAAATGTCCTCAGAGTAAATCGCCAAGTATCGCACCTAGCCCTTGATCAATTATAGATCTGGACTTGGTCAAACACATGAATGTTGAGTCCAGTAAGAAAAAGATAGTAGGATCTAAATAGTAATTCAAAAAAAATAAAGCAGTCTAAAAGTCATGTGAATGTAAAGAAAACTATAAGGAATGCTTGATAATAAGACAGAAAAATGAAAGCACAATGAGAAATGAGTGCCAAAGGAAACGATAGAGAGGTGCTCAAGTAGTCCAAGATAACTAAATGCAAGTGCCACAAGGTCGGGGTCATAGAGTCGCAGTAGCGCCAAACAGACGCAGGTCCAATGATGCGGCAGAGCCTATTGGTACTAGACCGTTGCGAATTAGGGATATCAATGGTGCCTCGGATAAAATGCATTTCATTCCAACTAAATAATCCAATGACTCGAGGTCATGGCCCCTCCATCAGAGACACTCTAATGACTCACATGGCCCTCAGACATTCATAAGACGGTGGGAATTCCAAGAAAGGGACACTTTACAATATCAATAAAATAGAAGCTCGAATGAAATATTATATATTTCCTAGTTGGTTTTACTTACTTCGATTAACACTATACACGCCTCGCGACATTGACATGCCTCAAAGTACATACCTAGTACCCGACACTTTCTCCTAGGCACCTAGTATCAATTTATAATAAATTAGGTGTGTTTTAACTTATTTGATTGTGCGAAATAGGAAAATCATAGTGATAACACACTTTTCGAAATAAATTATCAGTGTAGTCCCAATGCTAATTTTTCTATAATTTTCTCAAGTTTTTTTTCTATTTTACTAATTTTTTATGAATTTCCTTAAGTTTTCTAATTTTTTTGATTTTCTATTATTTTTATAAATTAAAATATAAAAAAATATAAAAACAATTATTAGGGGGGGGGGGGCTTTTGGGCCCCCCTAAACCGGTTCTGGGTCAAACTGGACTCGATTGAACCTTGTTGGATGGGCCCGAGCTTAGCTCAAACCATTAAGCCTAAGCCGACTCGGCCCAACGGGCTTGTGGACCACGCGTTATGCACGTGCAATCCCCCTCCTTTTTCTCCTTAGTGAAAACATAGGAAAGGATGGACGGAACACAAATGATGGCCCTTGACTCTCTTTTTCATTTTTTTCATTATTTTTTTCTCTCATTTCTTTCTTTTCCTCATGAAAGTCTCATATCACCATTAGAGAACTAACAATTAAACCATTAAAATGGATTAAACATAAATTTTGTTTCCAACGCAAATATTTACACCACAATGAGTTGATCTCTCTTATTTGTTACCAAAAGCCATAAATCCATACACATTTACCACTTAAAATTAAATAGTACACATTTGCTACTTAAAATTAAATAGATGCAAAGATTGAAGATGAGAACAACTTACTAGGGAGTTTTTTTCCTCTTGTTATTCTTCTCTTCTTTAAAGAATACCTAAACTCCTAATACACTACACACCCATCGATTACTCTCTATCCCTTATCTACTTTCATTTTACACACTCACTCCAGTAACAAGTGGCATAAGTGTCCAATTAGGAATTTTTTATTTTGCCGTCGACCTTTTATTAGTTCATTTACTTAAACAATTAGACACAATTTTAAACCTTAGGTGACTTTTTGATTTATTGATTAAATTATAGTCTCATAACCGTGAAAGCACGCATATTGAGAAGTTACCTCACACATAAACCTAATATCAAAGTAAAATAATAAAATTGTGTGTTCTTTTTATTTTAGATAGGTAATACATAAATCACTGAAAAATAAAATACCTCGGTGTCTACTCTCGAGAAATGACCGAGTGTGCCACATTACGATAAGTCTAGATCATGTTCCTAAAATGCCACGTGGCACGGGTAAGAATTTTAAGGCCGTTATGGTGCTATTACATTTAATGATAGAAAGAAAGTCAAAGTTATTGGCAAATGAACTATTAATGTAGTGGGACTAATCTCAAAGGAGTTTTGCATATTAATGAGTTGAATTCTAATCTAATTAGTATCAGTCAGCTGTTTGGTCAGGAATTGTATGTCAACTTCACTAAAGATCATTGTTAGGTTATTAATGAAGAAAGACAACGCATCATGTATGGTATTCGGACATCAGACGACTCTTATATGCTGCTTCGATCTCCATATTGCCTCACTAGCTGCAAGTTATGTCTAACTCTATTTCTCTAACTAATATAGAGCTTTGCCATAGAAGACTAGGTCATCTTAATTTCAAGCAACTTCGAAAATTGCTCTTTCATTATGTTGTAAGAATTATTCCTAAAATAGCCTTTACATATGAATATATTTGGGAGACATGTCAAAGGTGTAAACAGCGTTCAATTTCTCATGTCGGCCTCAATGATATATTGACCCTTTAGAGTGTTTGAGTCATTGCACATGGACTTGATTGGTCCAATGGAAGTTAAAATTCTTGGGAGAAATAATTATGTTTTTGTTATTATTGATGACTAATCAAGGTTTACTTAGAGTCATTTGTTGCATGATAAAGTTGAAATGTTTGATCAGTTTAAGAAGTTAACTATTCCAGTTCTAAATGAGAAAAGTGTTGAGGATATATCCATTGATCGAATTCGTAGTAATCATAGAAGATAGTTTGAAAATCGACAATTTGATAATTATTGTACTGAATTTGCTGCTCTTAAGACTCCATGACAGAATGGTTTTGTTGAAAAAAAAATTCGCACAATTTAGGAGATGACAAGGGCCGTCTCCTAAAGATCTTTGGGGGAGAAGCAGTAAACACTGCTACCTATATGGTCAACAAACTTTATTTTAGGCCAATAACTACAAAAACTTTGTGCGAAATATGGAAGAAAGTCATCTCTCAAACATCTTCATGTTTTTGTATAGTACCTGCTCCATATTGAATGATAGAGCTTACTTAGGATAGTTAGATTCCTAAAGTGATGTTGGAATCTTTCTCGGATATTCTCATAATAGTAAAGCTTCTAGAGTATACGATAAGCGAACTATGATTGTGATTAAATCTATGAATGTTATGGTTGATGATTGGGCAAGAAGAAAATAATTATCCTGATGCTGATTATGATGAGCTGCCAACACCAATTAGCTTAGCACATACTACTTATCCTACTTCTAAAACATTTCATTCATATATCACTACTCTTTCTGATGAAGAAGATAATATAGATGATTATTCAAAATCACCTATTAGAGTACTTGGTTCTACTTCTTCATCTGCATCTCCACAGTCAAGGATGCTGAAAGCTCATCTAATTAAGCAAATTATTGGCTCATTTAAAGATCCAGTGCAAACTAGAGATATTCACATATTCACTACAGGAATATGGTTCATTTTGACTGTTTTACATCTCAGATTAACCCCTAAAGATTTCATGGAGGATTTAATGGATGAATATTAGGTTAATGCGATACAAAAGGAACACAATGAGTTTATAAGATAGGATGTATGGGAGTTTATTCAACCTACTAATGTTAATAGCTTTGGTACTAAGTGGATATTTTGCAACAAGATAGATAAGAATGATATTATTGTTCACAACGAAGCCAGATTTGTTGCACAATGATAAACACAGGTTAAAGGTATTAATTTTAATGGGACGTTTGCTCTAGTTGCCAGATTGGAATTTATTTGTCTACTATTAGTCATTACTTATAAAAAAAGGGTTCAATTTATATCAAATAGATAGTAAAAGTGCTTTCTTAAATGGGTACTTGCATGAAAAAGTCTATGTTGCTTAACCTAAAGGATTTGAGGTTCATGAAAAACCTAATGAAGTCTATCATCAGAAAAAACGCTTTAAGGGTTTAAGCAAACACCACGAGTTTGGTATGAAATGTTGACTACCTATTTGTTGCATAAAGGTTATAATAGTGGGTCTACAAATAAGACTATATTTCTTAAAAAATTGAATTAATAGTTTGTGGTTGCGTATATTTATGGCGATGAGATTTTTTAGGCTACATCTACAATGCTAGCTTCAGAATTTATTAATTTGATGAAGAAAGATTTCGAGATTAACATGGTTTAAGATCTTACTTACTTATTAGGTATGTATGTTACACACTCTCAAGACGGTATATTTATATCTTAGAATAAAAATGGCAAATCTCTTGTTAAGCATTTTAGATTGGACATTGTTAAGTCTATTCGAACACCTATAAGCTACAGTGAGAAGATTCATAAGGATGAAAAAGGTGTTGATGTCAATCCTACATTATATAGAGGCATGGTTGGTATCTTATTATATCTTACTTCAAGCAGATCAAACATTAGTTTCAGTGTTGGGGTTTGTGCTTGCTATCAAACATGGCCAAAAGATTCTCATCTAGTTGGTTGTTGTAAAAAAGATTATGCGTTATACACATAGAACAACTAACTTTAATATATTATTTACTAAGGCAGGTGCAAGTGACTTAATCAGGTATAATGATGCTGATTAAGATGGAAATATTGTTGATCGAAATAGTACTATAGGTGGATGTTATTACATATATTCTTATCTTATTTCTTGTAGGAGCAAAAAACAGAACTTCATTTCGTTATCTACTGCTGAAGCCAAATTTATTGTTACTGTCAATTGTTGTACACAATTAATATAGATGCAACAAATGATCAAAGACTATAGTATTGCTTTATCTCAGTTAACAGTTTACTATGACGGTAAAAGTGTCATTGATATTTTGAAGAATCATGTTTGACACTCTAAGATGAAGCATGTTGATATTTGTCATCACTATATTAGGGACCTTGTGGAAAGAGGATTAATTTATATTCAGCATATTCCTACGGAAAAATACTTAGCTAATATATTCACAAAGCCTCTCGACACACAAAATTTTAAGAGTTTGCGCCATGAAATTGGCATTTGCTCTCATTAACATAGGTTATTACTGCAACCTTCAAGTTATGTGCATTCAAATACCTATGTGATTGACATTTTGTTGTGAGCTGCTTATGTGTTTGACGTGGAGATTGCCACTTGGATTTCACTACAACATGTGTTTATCCTATTAAGTCGTTTGTAAGAATTAGTCGTTACACTTGGTTAAGGGGGAGTAAATTTGTTCTATTAGACACAACATATTAATTTTTGGAAGTTTAAGAGATATTTTTGTTGTGATTTGGGTTAATTTTTGCTGATTTTGTGATTGTACCTTATTCTCATAATTCAGTTTTCCCAATTCAAATTCTTCACTATCATTAAGACATGTCTTCCCTCTCTGCCATTTTCTTATCTTTCTTGTTTCAATTTATTGCAAGAATGTATCGATCATCTTTTTAAACCTCACACGATGAGTCTATTGCAATAGCTTATCTTCCGACGAAGGAGAAAAGAGGCAAATACTATCATGCTCCAACCAATAAAATCTACATCATTACATCGTCCAATCATTGAATAGCTGTAGAAACTACAAGGGTGAATTTCGGGGTTGTTCGACGACGTCAATTAGTTGGGCAATCTGGCCTTTCTAAGAAAGCTAGAACTGTTTCCAAGAGCAAGAAGAAGGTTGATGACGATGACAAGGTTTCCTCTAACTCTTAGTTAAACAACGTTTACAAAATCGTCCTAGGACACATACCTCAATATCTCCCACTTGCACTTGGTCAAGTCCCACAATTATCCAATACCGGTGACCTTAATGTATTCATAGTGGAAGAAGTTTACTTATGTATCTCCTACATTGTTTGATATTGATATTTAATAAATCATCACATTATTTATCTAATAAGAAAAAAACGTTCAAGTGATTGTTTAAATCTATAGTGTGATTTAGTTTCCATAACCTAAATTTTTCCATTGGTTTTACAATAAAAGCCAACTTTGTTTCCAATACTTGGAATGACACGTTATTCAATCATGAACATTATGATCCAAAAATTTTCTTTGATTGCATCAAATGCGGTTAAAAACTCAGATTATGTTGTAGAACTTGTTAGGGTGAGTTTAATATATATCCATATTGCGATCATTAATCGTTTATATTAGTTTGAAAGTTTGCATTTTCTGACCATTTACAAGATTCATATCTTTCAAACCTTAGCAAATCCAATAATATTTTTGATGTGCTTCTGAAGTATTTAAGAATGTTACTGATAAAAATCTAATGATCTTCATTGGAATCTATAAGATATGCGTATGTTTTGTCCAATGCATATGACATATCAGGTCAAATGTAAAGTATAGCATATGTGATGATTCTCATAGCTAATAATGAATCATATTCATATTTTTTCGCTCATCATTTGTCCTAAGATTTTGAGTCTTGCAGAGACTTATGTTATAAGACATAAGTATGAATTCTTTTAAAAATCTCGCACGCTGAAACATTTTTCAATTATTTGTCTATATAAGCATTCTAATTTAGACCAATTGGCATCTTAGATCTATCTTATAGATCTATATCATAAGTATATAGGCCTAATTGTCTAAGAATTTCATCGAGAAACTTTTCCTTAACAAAAAGTTGATATTCTGCATGGTTAGGAAATCATTTCTAATAAAAATTATATCATCAACATCCAGATTCAGATTATTGCACTCCCACTAACCTCTATGTATACACGAGGTTTATTTTTTATTCAATTAATATAATTAATTATTTACTTCATCAAAAAAAGACCACAACTCTGATAAGCTTACTATAAACCACAAATGGATCCTTTAAGCTTGCATACCTTTATAAAATTCTCAAAATAACCAAAGTCCTTAAGTTGTGTCATGCACATCTTTAAAGAGTAGATAACAATGGTATTTTGACATTTGTGTATCATATCTTATAGTCGAACTATGAAGTAATGACAATCCGGATTCTAAAACATGAGCTCAACTACTAGTGAAAAATCTTATCATAATCAACACCTTGATTTAGATTGAGATTTCTTCAATAAACTATGTTGTTAAGTATGGACCCCCTTTTTCATGTCATTTTAAATCATTTATATCCAATGGCCATACCACCTTCAAGTAAATAAATCAAGTTCCAAACTTGAATAACATACATCGATTAAAATTCAGATTTCATTAACACTTAGTCTCTTTATCCAATCTAGATGAGATATGTCTCTTGATAAGTAGCGACTCATTCTGCTTCAGTATCAAAAATATATCACAAATATCAATAGTAAGATATTCTAAATTTCTCTTGCCAATTTTTTATTATTCTAGATTTTCAAGAGAGAAATATTACTTATATATACTCAACTAGTTCAAAACTTTGTTGAGCATCCTAAAGCGGTTATGTTTTCATTTGTGGCTCTTGAATATTTCAATATTTATTTTATTCCCTATAGTTTCTAAGGAATAAACTCTTTATTATGAAAGACATTATTTTGAGCAACAAACATTTTTTTTCTCAATTGTATAAAATAGTATCATAATATTCAAATACAATCAAACACAAAATGACTTCGGCATCAAACTTTTTGTGACTTAGCGTCTTACGTAAGTCTCGCCACCTTAAATCTCAAGAAAATATAAACTATAACTTTTTATTCCATATTGTATATGGAGTTTTATCAACCACTTGAAAGAAAATAAGGTTTAATGCGAAGTGCAGTTCTTTCTAAAGTATAGCCTTAATGGAACATCATAGGAAGGTCTATATGACATGTCATAAATTGAATTATATCCTATAAAGTCCAATTTCTCCTCTTAAGACATCATTTATCAAATGACGTTTCTAATGGAGTTAATTGCAAAAGAATCCCATAATTTCAAAGATGGTCATTTAAACTTTTGGCTCAAATATTAACCACCTTGATCTCATCAAAGTATGTTAATAGTTTGCCAAGTGATTTTTTCTAATATTCATTTTGAAATGTTTGTAACAATTGAAAATTATTTCTTCTTGATAGGATTTGTAATTCATTATAAAATGAGCAAATCCATTCTACGAATAATTAAATCCGTTCTTTAACGCTTATCTATAGAACTAAGAAAAATCTAGTCACAACTATGATTTCTGTATCCGACACAAACACCTTTGGTAGCTTTTACCTTCACCTTATCTTTCTTAATTAAGTTCCTTTATTTTACAAATCATCAAATATATGTCTAATGCCCCCTTTCTTTTAATATTATGTCTTACAGTTTGAAATATCAAATGCAACTGTAAATATATTTCTTCAGATCATTCATATTTTATAGTTCAAAACAATTTTGATGAATTATAGATCAAGTCTACTGCTAGCTTTTGGCACGTGAAAATTTAATCCTTTTGAGATAATTAATATAGTTCTTTGATGTTCCAAACATAAATATGTATTAATAGGTTCTCAACCATTTTAGAAGAATCTATGAATTTTGGTAATCTTATACCATTTCCATTGTGACTTACTATTGGAAAATTTCCTTCTGTGTCGTCACTATTACGTTATTAGCTTCCACGATACTGAATCTTTCCGAAAGTCTGATTTACATTTGCTAACATGACATATAATTCTTGTACTAATAGATGGTAGTTTAAAATGAACCATTAATCTAAGACATACATCATTGTTTTTATGGTTGATTACATTTATCAATTTTTCAATCAAAACTTGGAAATTATTCTTGGAAATTATTGATTGCAGTTACTTTGGATTGGTGTTACTAGGAGTGTAATACATACACCTATAAGATTATGCATAATAATTTATTATTAAGTAATTGAACTCCCACTAAATCGATAACCCTTGTAAATATTAATTTAGTGGTCTAAGATTCATATTTCACTTAATTATAAGACAGTCAGGGCATGACACTCAAAATCAACTTATTTAGGTAGGTAAATTTTACCAATTGCATCACATGTAAATCTTAGGTTCTTTCTGAGACCTAGACATCATATGTCACAATATGTTATGTCTCATCTTTGCATAAAGCCTAAAACCATTTTGATAGCTTTATTAAGTCAAACCAATTTAAAACATCTAGGAAACTATTACACGACTTGCCTCATCAAGATAACACAATACACTCTGCGAAGGCAGACCCATATTGATGTGATCGAAGCCTTGATATGTGTTTTGAAATTGGGTAGCATTGACTGAAAATTTTAAAGAGAGATTTTAATAAGTTAAGAAATTAAATGCTATTCATTAGTAGAAACACTTTTCATGCACGTTAATCAAAGCTTACGAATTTTATTAGCAAATAATGAAGTTCCGTTTTACATCAATCTTATTGATAAAATCAATTAACCCCCACATTCTTATTTATAATTTATTTAATTAAGACTCTTTCATTTAAATAAATTCAATCAATCAATATATGCAATGTTAGCGGCCATTATCTTGACCAACCATATGATTAATCAAAACTATTTTGATTAACCTATCCTTAACTATAATAGAGCCAGTGCCATGTTAAATTAATTATGGTTAATCCAATTAACAAAATGACCAAGGTTAAAGTAATTAAATAGGAGTCAAGGCACAACATATACATTAATTGAGATTATTTTAATTAAAATAATTTGAATTAAGATAACCAAATAGTTACCACATATGCATATTCTGTCAACTAGCAAGCAAATTTTGAACCAATTAAATTAAGATTAGTTCAACATGTGTTAGACTTCAAATCTTACTTTGCCTATTACGTGTTGCACATTATAGTGGCGAACACGAGACAAACTTTGTCGTTCGACGTCGCCTCGTTTAGTCCCAAAATCATGTATACCAATCGTATAGGAATTAAAGAATGGGCATGCAAAGGACATGTTGACTATAGGCATCCTAACATCATTTATGGGTGGAACTAAATCTAATTTAGTTGACAAAGTTAACTAAAACATCTTGGTGGGATTAAAGCTTCAACACCCAAATATGTACCTAGTTCATGTCTATCAAATCCAATGACGTCAACGAAATCGATTGTATATGAACCAATAAAATTACTTCATTAATTTGTTTATCACGTTTTGTTCATATAGAGCATGTGCTTGGACTTCCATGGTAAGCCATCCACCATAGCCATTGCCCTTTTTACAAATAAAGGAGCACATACATGATGTGTCAAAATTTAAACACAATAAACATCTTAAAACGCGTAACACAAGCCTGAAAATCAGATGATCTGTGCAAAAACTCATTTTTATCTAAATCACCAAGTCCATGTTTATTACTGCCCATATGCATGCGACCTTTCTCGATATGACATGAAACGCACACAAATTGATCATAATAACATATTGATATATCTCACACATCGATCTAACTGATATAACTTATTCAAATATAAATCACACACACACACACACATATATATATTTAAACAATGCATCAATGTTTAATGGATTTGAACCAACCTTGCTCGGATACCACTATTTGATTTTGGTGATTAAGTGCAGCGAAAGTTTTCGAAACCTTTTTGAATATTCCCACACCAAGATCATATTGATTCCATTAAACTGATGTACCAAAAAGGGAAAACCATACCTTTACAACAACTTCATGTCTGCCTTATTTGGTGTTGACTGATTCCTTCAAGACGCAGCCAGAGGCAAGCGTCCTCTATCAAAAATCCATACATGAAGGGACGATCGCGATATAGAGTGCTAGCGCCAAAAATTCTAGGGCAAAAATTCTCACAAAAACTCTTTAGAAAAATCTCTACAACAACTATGACCCTAATGTCATATTTATAATACAATAAGTCGAGTTGTAGAAGAACTCAGTGTCCTAGTCACACCCCAAATAGAATCATTGATAAAATCCAAGTGTAAAAAGGATAGAGTCGTAGATAATCTACAATTACTAATCCAACAAGTGTTGTAATTTATCTAAAACTTAAATAAGAATTAAAGTATACTATAATTCCAATTAGAGTCCTATTCAAAATAATATTTACCAAGAGACAAAATCTTTAATCACAATAGAGATTTAAGAGACTTTTGAATCTTAGGCAAACTAGGACACTTAACGAGAATTTTCAATGAATTTAGCAAATAAAATTCATCAACTGAGAAAAAATTAAATCACGCAAATTCGTTATGTGTGCGACACAATAGGTTCATACAATGTTGGCGATGAAGCAAAACCCTTTTCGGCACACAAATCATAGATGGCATCTTGCAAGACATTATGACCACCCAAGTTGTACAAAGATCAATAAATCGATATAACTTAATAGACAATGTATATCATATTCCTCTATTACGCAATATCTTTCGATTGAATATAAGACATAGAATGTCACTTTTATAGTTCAATCTAGTAATCTCGATCTCCGAGTAAACTGAAATTGTCAAGTAACACTGATCTAATCAATTCATTAAACATGGTCATTTATTAGTCTAACGTATCGAGGGGCCCAATAGATTTCTTTCTTTAAAAAAAGAGGCACAAATTCCATCTTGATCACATGGTATCCATATATTATTCGGATAATGACCAATCACAAATTTTATAATCATTCGGTTAAAGACGACGTTTGATTTTGTCGATTCATTATGTTCCTAATGTTTTAGTCTCTTATGATCTTAAGTCAAATGATTAAATGATATAACTATCATGAGAAGCACTTTTAACATTGACTATGTAGCATTCTCATAATGGTTCGATCCAACATCTGTTCCCAATAGATACTCATGATCTTAATCTGTATCTGTATATGCATAATCATCACATGACTATCAATCAAGATTGATACTAGTCTTAATTTATTATTGTTTCCCTAGTAATAACTAACAAGTTAAGTTGAGAATAATATACTAATTATTCATGGATACTATTATAAAAGAAACATGCATCTACTTATCATAGTACATAAACAACGTTTACATAATCGACTTAGAGAACAACCCTACATATGTTGTTAGCGTCCCCAGGGATGTTAGCACTCCTTATTGGCCGATGTGACATAGCGTCCCCAGGGATGTTAGCACTCCTTATTGGCCGATGTGACATAGCTCACAACCAAATATATAAGATGATGTGAGGAAGCTTACGACTGACTGAACTTTGATTTGTTTGACTATTCTGTATGTTCCTTTTGGTGTACTTGGTCCATGTTTGCATTCATTCCTTTTATCTTTTCTTTTGTAGCTATATTTAGCTTTTAGTTATTTTTTCTTACATATTTAGAAATATGAATGAATGGTCGCAAGATTTACTCATTAGAATTGTCAGCTTTAGTGATAATTGCAGATCCGTTGAGTAGCAGACCGGGGAAGGAGAAGATCAGCGACTACTTCTGAGCCCTCGATGACTATCTCCTACTATTTTTTATAGGTTTCACTTGTTTATATTCATTATGTATGTCTTTTATATATTTTGGGTTGTATATTGGGTTCAGAAACTACATTTCCAGACTGATGCATGATGTTTCACTTTTATTGCCACTTTTGATATACATACGTGTGATATACTTCCTGATTTCCACATATATGTGCTTTATGATTCCGCAATATTATCAAGACTTCTGCTAAATTGTCAAAATTGTATAAAAGTTTTAATTAACTATGAAAATTACGAAAAATGAGAAATAAAAAATACTTATCCTGAACACGAGTTACAAGGATAATAAGAAAAAAAGGCTGACTAATGCATTGTTAAGTCCTATGTTATTGGGATTGGGGGCTAATGACTGGATTAGTTCGGGGGGTGCCCTGATTAGAGGTTCAAGTCATCGAATATTTGCTTTAAATTTGGTTGCATAACTTGAACCATTTGTTAAGGTTGTTGAATTGATGTAGGTTGTATTTGTGCTCTTGGTCTATAAGTGGTATAATATTTATTTTATGGACCATTGCTAAGATTTGAATTTGGTTTCCCAATGTAGTAATTATTATTATTACATTGATTCCATGGAGACATGAAAATTGGTTCATAACCTCATTAACTTCTTCAGTATTATCTTTTTGTAAAGTAGGACATGCATCTGTAAGATACGTAACTTTATTACAAAATGCACATGTTTTACTTGGTTTGATTTATCTTATAATAGTAACTTGACCATGCTAGATAATTCATCAACCTTTTTGTCAAATGTATCACTTCTTTTAGTATTAACTTCATAAAGTTTCTTTCTTGATGTCTCGGTCTTTTCACCATATTGCTTAGATTGTTTAGCCATTTTATTAATAAATTCTTTTGCTAAAGTTGGTGTAACATTGAATATCGATCCACCATATATGGTATCTATTTGTCTTTTTTCAAAATGATAAAGTCATTCATAGAAGTATTCTAATAAAGCTTTTTGCATATATCCATGTTTTGGGCAAGAAGAAATTAATCTTTAGAATCTATCCCAAAATTCATTAAAGTTTTCATCATTTTTATTTTTATGATTGTGATTTGTCTTCTATAGGAAATATCTTTCTTGCAGGCATATATTGATCTAGAAAAGTTTCTAACATTTGAACCTATGTAGTGATTGAATCTTGAGGAAGATAAAACAACCAATCTTGTTCTTGATCTTTTAATGCAAACGAAAATGCTTTAAATTTTACTTGTTCACGTAGCATCTTTAGGTTTCATTCCATTGACTTTGTGTTAGTATTCTCTTATGAATTTATGTGATTCTTCATTACCTTTACCATAGAAATTATATAGAGCACTAGTGAATCTAAATCTTAGTTCATATTTAGGAAATCTTTAAGGATAAGCATTACACATTGGTTCATAAGCTGTGATATTTTGACTGGCTCGCCTGAAATTAAATTCTCTATTGCCATTATTATTGTTATTATTATATTTTATTATTATTAATTTTATTATCAGCTTCCATTGTGGTAGCTTGGTGTTCCCTACGTTGTTGTCTTAAGTTACGATTAAAAGTCTTATTTACCTCAACATCAAATGGGTGTTAAGATCATGTGAAATTAGAAAGACAAAGTGGTAGACCATTTATCGTAACCGCAAGTATAACGCTTCAATTGTAGTAATAATGTGATCGACAAATGTTGATTATGAATATCATTCCTCTCGTAAAGGTGTATTTGGATACATGTCACTTGGTTGAATTCACTATATTGTTAAGAATGTCTCTTTTGTTTGTCAGGGCCAGTCTCACTAAGTCCATACTTAGCATAATTTCCTCTAGTTAGGCACCTAATCGATCCATTTAATTAACTTAGCCTCAAAATAATATTTAATTCAATCATCAATAATGCTCTAAAACTAAATTTATATCCTCAATGAAAATTAATTCATGATTTGTTTAATTGGAGCAAATTAGGAAATAATACAAATCGTTCTTTGTTTTTTTGTAAACATTTCAGAAGCACCTATGCTAAACGTTTTCTACAGGAAAATCAACCTAATAAACAACAGAATAAGAAAAAGCATAGAAGGACTCACAACTCCTTATAGTTCACAATATATATCTATTTAAAACATTTAAACTAACTTAGAAACCTTATTTACAACTTTATAATCCAAAAATAGATATTTTCACAACTTTCACATCCTACGTTGACATCAAAGCCCAAAACAATATATGTAAAGTGAATACAAAAAGAAAAATTAATTTTAAAAGTGAAAATATTCACCAAAAGTGTTCAAGTCTTGTTTGTTCTTCCTAGTCTTCTAAGAGAACCTGATATTATCCAAAACAACTTAAAGATGTCAAGTAAGTAAGCTCCTACACTGCTCTATATTCCTACAAATGTTAGTATGAATGCATGAAGACATGTAAATGCATTTCCAAATAACAAGAAATTTGAATAACAGCGTGAAGACCTTTAATTATTATTAAAGGTTCATAAACAGGTTGACCAACCCAAGAATGAACCAAAAACAGTAATAAAAGTTTAATGCATGCTCGCCAAAAAACTTACATACCTTGGGTCTTTTGTGTTCCACTCTATCTAGTTAGGAAACTTAGCTTTGAGTCCCACACGTGAGCAGTAGCACTAACAAGCCATCGTCGAGAATGACGTGAATACATGACTAAGAATACTGTGAAATGCATTGCAAACTAAACACAAATGCAGGTACAAAGATAAAAATTTCATAAGTATTAAAGACCACTGTAGGGTTTACTTACAATCAACTAACTTGATATAGATAACGAAGCCTCACACAATGTTTCCCCGGCTTTCACGTACTTTGAACATATTGCCCTACCTTTATTTCTAGTAGTTTTAAAATCCTCGACGTTGTTGGGGCATGTGCCCTAAGTCAATCTACAAACATTGTTTATCTTATAATTTTAGTTAATAAAATTAATGTTTTCATGTGTTGTTTTATTATAAATGATTCCAAGTTTAACTTATACTAAGATCTATGGGTATTTTTTGAAATATCCTAAATGTCCATAATTGATCATTATACTGGGAACTATATCGAATTAAGACTAGTGTGAATCTTAATTGATGGTCATGTGATGATCATGCATATAGAGATACGAATCGAGATCTATAGTACTTGTTAAGGACCAAAGTATTGAACTGACTCACTATGAGAACCCCACATGGATTAAGCCATAGGTGTTACTCATGATAGGTATATAATTTAGTCTTTCGACTTGAGATTACCATAGACTTTAATATTAGAAGCATGGTAATTTGACACAATCAAACATTGTCTTTAAGCAGACGATTATAAAGATTGTGATTGGTTACCATGTGAATAATATGTAAATATATGTAATTAAGATAGAATTTGTCACTTTCTTATAGAGAGAGATATCGTTGGATCCCTCGATACGAAAGACTGATAATGGCCAAGTCCATGTGTTAATTGATATGATCAGTGTCATTTGGATGTTTTTAGTTTACTTAAAGATCGAGACTAGTACGATTGAACATTAATCGTGATTTTTCTTGCCTTATGTTTAGTCAAAGGATATCGCATGACAAAAGGATATGATAAATGTTATTCATTAGGTTTTATCAATTTTGCTATTCATGTTACTTGGGTAGTCGTAATGCCTTGCTAGAGACCGCTTATGACTTGTATACCAAAATAGTTTTGGTTCATTTCCAACATTGCTTGAACCTATTGGGTCTCACACAAAGAATGATAAAACTCATGACATAAAAACCCTTACGATTTGTTATATGATAATTTATTAATAGGGATGTATGTATAATTTGTTTAAATGGCATAAATACAATAGTTGTCTTACAAATAGGATATTAATTGAGGGCTTATCTACACATGAATAAAGGGTCAAACCCTAAAACGATATAAGATTTGATTTTTGCAAATTATGAGTTCTCTGGATTTTGGGAGAGAAAGAATAATGTTTTTAATCTCTCTTGGGGCTAGCACTCCAAATTGTGGTCACTATTAGTGTGTGGATTTTCGACATAGGACGTGCGCTTGAATGTATCGGAGATTAAACAATCGTAGAAGAAAATTATGGATTAAGGTATGGTTTACCTTTTAGATCTAGTTTAATGGAATCTATTTTCGATCCTGTTGGGGTTTTTCAAAAATTGTTTTGGATTTTCCTTTACGTATGAACACCAAAAACCTAACAAATGTTACCTAAAATCATTGAGAAATCGGGATAAATTTCCTATTCTACTTTCTAAAGCTTTTGACCAATTTTTGAGTTATTTTGCTATTTTCAAGTCCTAAAAACGCGAAATCACTCCAAAATCAACCCCTCATATGTCAGGATCCCAATTTTGACTACAAGTTGTGGTTCAAAATAAGAATTACCTTCGATTGGGATTTTAAATAATTTTCCAAATATTTGGCATTTTTGGGTATCATAGCACATATTAGGAAGAATAACCCCAAATAAATCCTTGAGCAAATTCTGAAACCCTCATATTTCAGAAAAAAATCTGCTATTTCGATTTATTTGTCTAAAAATATAATTTTTCTAATTTTTCTATTTTTTGAAATCTTTTCCAAAATTCAACCATTTTATTTTCTTTTATTTTTAATTGAGAAAGGGTGGTTTAACCCCTAAACCGAACCCGATTCGGTCCGATCTGGGGGATCCAACCCCCTCTTCTTCCTTATCTCCTCTGCGTTTCAATAGGAAACAATCCTTTTTTTTTCAATTTTTGTCGGGGATAAACAAAGGAAACCTCTCCACCATTGTCAACAACATCGACACCAACATTAACCAAACAATAGTAACAACAATCAACATCCCATCAACAACAAACCACATCATTCCACAAAACTACAACTACACAACTCACCTTCATCGTCTTAGTCTCGAGATCACTCTCTCGGTCAATTTTCCCTCTCTATTTCTCATTTTCAAACAACTCTCTCGATTTCGAGATACGGGGAGGCAGTGTGTTTGATTAGAAGATAAATATATTTTTTTCTCAAAATTCATATCACACGAATCTCGAAACAGGCTTAAAGATCGAAAAAAATTTACTCTTCTTATTATATATTTTGATTTTCCTCGATATACATGTTACGTATCTCGAGGTCGATCTTGGTGACTAATAACAAAATCATCATCACCTAACTGACTTATATAGATAAATTATCTCGATCTTCTCATGATACGTATCACGTATCTCGATGTAGATCTTATGATTTTATAACCAACCAAACAATTACATCCACGCACCACTTGACTGTCCTTGAGATTAGGCTGCACGTATCCCGAGGCATCGACACACTTCTCCAACAGTTAACGTTCAACCATTACCTTACTCGATGCTCATGCTGTGCGTATCTCGAGGTGAATCCAATGTATAATTTTATTTGATTTAAACTATAGTATTGATTTACATATATATATATATATAAGCTATATATATAAATACATATACATCTATGTATTTTTGCAGCTAGAAATATGCCACGCACCCAACGACTATTCTCAAGAGTGCATACTACTGTACATCCCACGCGTGTCATCCTCGACCCCGCGTATCACTAGGTACCCACAAATTTATTAATTATTTTATTTAATTTCGTGGTTAGCTTTTATATTTAGGTTGAAGTTAAATTTCAAAAAATACCCAAATTTCATCAAAAATTGAGAAATATTCCCAACGCACACCGAAATTCACAGACACCACATATACACTCCAATTGACCCTATTTCGCGTCGAAATAATGTATAATGCATCAATTAATCACGCGACACAAAAAAAAAAAATTTAACTTATGATCTCAAGTCCAAAATGTGTGGGTCCCACATCGAATACTTAACTTCCAATTTAAATCCAAAAATACTTCTTAATTAGCCACTAATTAATTTTATGAAATTCTTGGATTTCACCATTTTTTTGTCTAAACTAAACTACTATATTCTATAAAATCAATGTAAATTAGCTTGTATTCTAATATTGGGAAAAATGTTAGTTCACAACTTCATTAAGGTAATGAATTACTATGCTTCCCTTATCATACTTCCTTTATCTCTATCATTTATTTGCAATGCTTAATTAGAATAGGCAGGTTTCTTTAATATTCACTTAAACCCACTATCGTGGTGAAAAAGATTATAATGTGAAAACAAGAACTCCACCTATCGGTGTGAATAACGTAAGTCTCACAAAGCAATATGTTTTTAATCTTTAGACTTAAAAACACTTAAGTATCCATGCATCCCTAATCAACAACTATCTGTCGATGTTATATATTTTACGGTTATATTGTTCATATCCAGCTTAAAAAATCTAATGGCAATGGTAACTCCTAAAAGCATTAACCAACAAATACGTGATCAAGATGTTCATAGCATTAGGCATAGAATCAATACAAATTCTAACCATTACACTTTTTAACGTTCTAATCAATTCGTACTTCTTTTTGCATAGTATTCATACCATAAGATGCATTATTCCCTAAGATAAATAAACTATTCATTCATCATCATCAAAAACACACAAATCACGGTATTCATTGCATATTAAAAATTAAATCAAATAACAATACTGAAACACCACAATTGGAGTCTTTGATGCATTCTCCTTCAAAACTCTTTACAATACTCAAAACTATGCTAATCTATCTTTCTCGGTTGTGTTATATGGTGGTGGATTATATTATTTAAGTTTACTACGTTCTAATACCTATTATACTCCTAAGACTCCTAAGAATACAATTAGAAACCCCAATTAATAATTCCAAACAAATTAGAAATCCAAAAATTTATATTTTTCTTTCCCAGCATTGTCTATAAGTGATCCATGCTCCCTATGTAAAGTCACAGCATCGTCAGCCTCAGCCTTGTATGTGTATATTTTCTCCTCTCAATAGTCTCAACGCCCCCTGTACAAATGCATGCCATTATGTGTGTTATCCTTAATTCCACCAATGCGTCAAACGTACTGCATCTCTCTATGCCTTACATTCATTTTTCACAGCGCCAAGTCCGTCCTTCACAACATCAAGTGGGGTTTCATGATTTCTCTCCTCATTTTCTTATGAAAACATTTTTTTGTCTTTTATAGCTTGTGGACCTCAAAACACATGAATACCAACCATTAGAGCTCATTGCGAGATATTTAGGCTTATTATACAACTAAACTAACATTATACATAAGTCTAATTAAGCACTAATTAAATATCCCCAAACTTAGGATTCTGCCCATCCTGAGCAAAAGTGTTGTGATGACCCCTTCACTAATCTAGGGCACAACCCAATCAAATCTTGTCAATAAACCGTAATCTCGAACACATAGAACTTAACAATGTATTAGTCAGCTTTTTGTCATATTTTCCTTCTTATTTGTGTTCACAACAAGCATTAAGCAATTCACATTATTATTATTATTATTATTATTATTATTATTATTATTATTATTATTATTATTATTATTATTATTATTATTATTATTATTATTATTATTACTATTATTATTATTATTTCAGAGTTAATTAAAACATTTTATCATTTTAATGTTATTAGCGGAAGACTAAATAAAATCTACGGAATTATTATAAGAACATCTGTTGTGGAAACTAAGTAAATAATGGATCACATGAACTCAAACAAAGAAACTCATCAATCAGTCAGGAATCTAATCTTTTAACCTATTATACAACCCAAAATCATTCAAAGAGACATAAATAATAAATACACAAATTGACCACCTACTCTTGTCTAAAACTAAGAGGTAGTCGCCGATCTTCTCCTTGTCTGGCTTGCTACTCAATTGATCTGCACCCAGCGTCATAAAAAGGACGATGAGTGCAATAATGTAGAAAGTAACACTGAGAGACATTTATCCACATTTTCAAACATAACAAGAATACATAGAAAAGCATATGTACACTACACAACAATATCTAAAACATGTCATGGTACATGACATCATATCTAAACCAAGTGATATCAACACAAATATTATCAAAGAACTGAAATCCACTTAGCCATATAGCCAACAAATTAGTCCAAATACTACCATTTTGCTCACATAGACATTAGGTGATAACTTATTTAGCAGTGCACGTAGGTATTATCCTTAATGATTGTGAAACAAGGGATATCGATAGGATAGGTCAGCATACATAACACTTCAGCATTGCCCTAATTGGTCACCGCCTAATCATTTCATCAACCTCATATAATAGGTATGTGTCACATACTAGTTGAAGTACCGACATCCCCAGGTCTCACACCCTCTGTGCCACATACACTCTAAATCAAATAATGAAACTTAAACACATGTTCTAACTTAACCACAATCATATAATAAGATAATGCACACAAATCATAGGACTAAAAATACAACAAGCATAGTAGTTCAATAAACTATAAATGCAAAGCAACCACAAGAAATGAAATGGAGAGAAATACCTCAACCGATTTACTTACAATTAACGTAATTCCAAACTTAAACTGGCTCTCGACCACTCCAAACTCGCACCCGGACTTCTGAATCTGACCATGCCCCACTCTCGATACCCAAGCAATGTTCCCTAAGTCCCCTTATGTCAATTAAGCATGTTTATTGTATATTCAAATTGGTTGATTGAGTTTTAAGTTGATCTTCCCAAATTAGCCTCTAATTACCAAATAAAGTGTCAAAGTTGTTATTCTTTGTCTTAACTTTCTAGAACTATAAGGTTTGTACAATCTTAATAAGAATCGAAGGTGATATGGAAGTTTTACCGCAATGACTCCAAATAGTTTTAGATTCCAACCAATAGCTTTGTAAATCCCATTTCTCCTAAACTAAAGCTTCAAAACTTTTGGTTTTTTTAATAAAGCATAAAAACATATCTTAAAAGATCATACTAAAAGATAAGCTCAATTTAGTAAGAAGTGAGGTATTTACACTCAAAATAGCAAGACATGAGCATAACTGTGAACTCAGAATTTGTAGATTCATCATCAAAATTGGAGAGGATTTTTAGACATAAAAACATTTGAATTTCAAAATATTTCATGGAAAAGTTGTTCCCCTTTGAGTTAGCTTTCGAATGCAATCAAAATGAGTCTATTTCGACTGAAAATGATGAAGTTATGACAAAAATACAAAGACTCGCTCATAACAACAACATTCAAAATTTTGAATGTTTTGTCTTACAACTTCATGAACTTCAAAGATTATTAACTTGATGAAACGAAATCCAAATCTGGAGCTTCTTTATAATAGAATTAGTGGAACTTAGTAAGGAATCCATATATGGAATTATAGTTTGAACAAAAAATTATTTACCCACTAAAATTGCTAAAAAACCAAAACTGATCCAAAACTTACAACTTTTGCCTGAATGTCACAAAATGGTGGTGTAGATTGGTTTATCAAGTTGTGAAGTTCCCCCAACTTGATCAAACACATTTTAAATTCTCTAAATATTCCATAGCAAGTTGCATCATCTTCTCCTCATATTACTTTCTCTATTTCTTTGTATAAACCAAGATCATTTTCATGTAAATTTCCATTGACTTAGCTTATAGTGTTGTGATCTGATTGTAACCCTTGATCTTATTTACACACTCAGCTCTAGAAATATCTCATTGCTTATATATTGGTTCCACCATCCACAAAACTATCAATGCTAACACACATTTTCTAAGTCACGTAGCGATGGTGAGAACTCATATCTCGAGGAGTATCAATACTCCTTGTACTATTTTCCTAACTTAGGCCATATTTATGTAAGTTCGAATATAGCCACATTAGATTAATTATTTTTTAATCACATTAACTCAATTAGAACTTACCGCATCACTCTCTACCCTAATCTTATGTTGGCACGCATCTTAAAGCACATCCCTATTTACATCTCGACGTCTATATACACGTAGAAGTGACTTAATAAGTTACACATATAAAACGCACTAAGAATCCACCATACCAAAAAATAATATATTACTCTATCTTTATGCCGAGTGTTGGGTTCATATACCTAGTCTCAGGTCACGTCACGAGTCGACGACCCTTAATTACAGACTAATCCAGTATTGAAAATTTGGGTCGTTACAAGTGTCTACTACGTATGCATACTAATACTACTTATACTACTTACTCATTTTACATAGTTCATAGAGTGTCATTTAGTTCAAATAAGTTCAATTTAATAATCCACTCTAGAGTTTTTCTTTTTAAAAATCATTACTGTCAAAACATGTAGCTTGAACAACACATATAATTCACTTTTAAAACTTAAAAGTAGTTTAAAATCAAAACCATCACTACTCACAAGTTTATCATACCTCAACACTCAAGCACCAAGTGTACAATCTCATGATTTCTCATTAAGCTCAAGAATTCACAAGTAAGGATATATCATACTATTTATGTAGACTTTTTGAGAAATTATTTATGTAGACTTTATTACTTCGAGAGTCCATACTACTTCATATAGTTAGAAGGGAAACTTAACTCAACTGAGTTACTTAAACTCGAGCTAAATCATTTCGTTTGAATTCTTAATTTAACTTTTTTTCTTCTCCCCTTATACTATTTCTTTGTATGGTCCCGACTCCTTTTCCTTTGGATTCCGATTTTTTTTTTACTTTTTCAAACCATTGAGTTCTATACTCCTTTTCTTGTAGAACTTGTGGGACTCTCTATTTTTGGGTTAATTTCACAGATGGTAACTCAAGTTTGCAGTTTGTAACACTTTGGTCACTAAACTTATATTTGTCTCAAATATATCACTTAACTTTACAAAACGTTTCAATAAAGTCACTCCGACCACTCTCCGGTCAAAAACCCACTAGCGCTGCTGACGTGGCGTCACGTGGGATTTCATGGGAGGTCACTTAACTTGTTAAGTGGTGACATGGCATGCCACACACACCCACCCACCCCACCCTTAGTTCACCCCACACTCATTACACAAATTTCTTTTCTTCCTCTCCAACCTCCTAAATCGTCGTCTTCTTCACCTTGCCCTCTCTCTCGCAGTTTCTCTCTCGCTATCGTGCTCTCCAACCCCCTGAATCGTCTTCTTCGCCATGCTTCTCTCTTTGGCGGTTCCTCCGTCACTCGCGGTCGTCACTCGCGGTCGTCGCTCGCGGACCCCCTTGGATCGTCTTCTTAGCCTCGAAGCTTCGCCGAAAATCCCCGCGACATCCAATGCCTCTGACGATTCGTTAGTACTTCTCATAGCTTGTGTGGCTTGCATTCGAAAAATAATTATGGAATTTATAGTCAAAATAAAGCCAATGTATATAGGGGAAAATTGAAATAGCATGCCCTTGTGCTACTGTCATTTCTAATGCATTGTGAGTGCTATCCTTGGTATGTGCCTTTCTTCTTCTTTGCCGATTTTTTATCGATCAAATAGAGTGACATGAAGAAAAAAAATGTCGCGACAGTTCTACAATCAATTTTCAACTCTTAAACCAATTCTTTTGATTAGTAACTTAACATTTATAACCAAAAAAGCCAAGAGCGTGCTTCGCAAAAAATGAAAGTGCGATCTTTTTTAATCAAGAAAGAGCGATTGTCATTGAAAATACAAACTATGTTCCATTCAACAGAGGAACCGCGAAAGAGAGAGAGCACGGCGAAGAAGACAATCCAGGGGGGTTGGAGAGCACGACCGCATGACCGCGAGAGAGGAACTGCGAGCGAGAGAGCACGACGAAGAAGACGAACCGTGGAGGGAGGGGAGGGGAGAGCACGACCGCGAGAGAGGAACCGCGAGAGAGACAGAGCACGACGAAGAAGACGATCCAGGGGGTTGGAGAGCACGACCGCGAGAGAGGAACCGCGAGAGAGAGGGCACGGCCCGAAAAAGACGACGATTCAGGGGGTTCGGAGAGGAAGAAAAAAAATTTTGTGTAATGAGTGTGGGGTGAACTAAGGGTGGGGGGTGGGTGGGTGGGTGTGTGTGTGGCATGCCATGTCATCACTTAACAAGTTAAGTGACCTCCCATGAAATCCCACGTGGCGCCACGTCAGCAGCGCCGGTGGGTTTTTGACCGGAGAGTGGTCGGAGTGACTTTGTTGAAACGTTTTGTAAAGTTGAGTGATATATTTGGGACAAATGTAAGTTTAGTGACCAAAGTGTTACAAACTGCAAACTTGAGTGACCATCCGTGAAATTAACCCCTCTATTTTTATCAAAAACTTTTGTTAACACTTTTCACTTATACTTTTATTAAGCAAGTTTTAATTCTAACTTTTCATTAAACACCATGCCTATCTCTTCCCTTTTTAGTACTAAGCTTTTATTTACTTTATACATAAGTAAGATTTATACTTATTATAGAATTCTTTAGAGATCTAGTTTTTTCCATAAGAAGTATTCTGGTATTGTTCTTGCTTTTGTTTCAAGTTCATGGTCTTCCCTAACTCTAAGTTGCTAATCACGAAACTATACAGTTATTTGCTTCAATTCTTATTTTCCTCAAAACATGATAACATTCTCTTGAGTTTCATATCAATAAGATATTCGTATTCATATTTATCCTCAATTAAAGGCATGAGCTTTGCAAATGAATTACTTTATTCATTTATCATTGATTATTCGGCAATAACAATATATTTTAGGTGTTTATTTTATATATTTTTAGATCTCAATGCCTCTTATTATTAATTGATTCTATTTAATTTAAATTTTTAATAGTTCAAGGGGAATTCGATGAAAAGAAAATAAATCGGGGTCTTTTGAAAAGTTCTTGGTGTTTGGCATTGAAAAGTAAGATTGCACGCACTTCAAGACAAATCGGTAGGACCTACATTGGTCCGTATTGATGATATGATGGTTTAAAAGAAGTTCATAAACCAACTATTTTGTAGAATAGTGGCAAAAAGTCGATCCCACAGAGATTGGTAGTCTTTCTATCGTTAAAAACAACAAAATGAAATCAGGGGTTTTAAAATAAATTAATTTAAAAAACTAAAATAAAATAAACTAAATAAATAAAATAATGAAAATAACTTTTAAAACAATTAATGGGCACTAAAGTAACACATAGGTCTACGGTTCAACAAATAAAGATCAAGATTTAATGGCATGTCACGGTCTTCAATCATTCCCTAAAAGTTATTAATTTAAGTTCTCGTAGATTAGCAATAAAAAATAAATATCCGCCAGAAATTCATCATTCCCCTAATCTCGATAACCAGGACGCCCACCACTAACTAATTCCCTAATTAATGCATAACCCTAGACATCCACTAATCGAGTTTAACACACTAACCACAGTAATAAGGGTCCGTGGGAATACAAATCCTAAATAATCGAATCACATTACTTCTGAATTAACCTAGATTCAATTGTTACACATTCAAGAACCAAAAGGGTTTGGCAAACGGGTGAGTGTTCGTCACTTTATTGGTCCAAAAGTACAATTATGGATACAATCGATAAAAATAGCTATAGATTGTCCACCTAAAAGCATGCACTGTCCACATACATACCCTAGATCTAAACTATATTCCTTAAAATCAACAACAATGAAGAAAGAGAAATTAAATTAAGTTAAATTAATTTCATAGATCTCACATAGTATATGCCATGAATCAAGAATCTCTACTTGTTTCCTCTCCAACCTAGGCAAGGATTTAATTACCCGGACTACGGCATCTAAAAAATATATAAAAGTCGATCTCCAAATAATATACAAGTCGATGTTTTTTATAAAACCTAACTTCCTAATATATAAAACTACCCGAAATCGGACCCTGGAAGTGAGAGAAAACCAAATTGGTGGTATCTTTATTAATATGTGCCCCGATGAGCATCTATGGCTATTTTTATTGCTTTTCCTGCAAGTTTTGGCACTTGGTAGCAGCGGATTGGTGGAATGAGCTGAAGACAGCTGACGTGGTAGCATCTTATTGGAGGAGAAAGTTGTTGTAAGGTGTTGTTGCATTGAGGGTCCGCCATGTGGCAAGTGTTGGAGGCAATGAGAAAGCTAGCACACATCGTGCGAAGATTTGGGAGGTGGTACAGAAAGCATCTCAAGGAGAATACGAGAGCGCTTGGCGAGGAGAGAATTGTTAGTTATGAGGACAAGCTAGATTAATGCATAAGCAATGCATGGCAACCGGGGCGAAAGAAACGAGGACGCGTGGCGACTGTTGGTATGATGAGGAGAAAATGCACGGTTTTGTGCATTTGTGTAGGTGAATGTGATGCATGCATCTCGAGGCAATCCCCTGGTAGCTAGTTCTAAGTGAGTTAATTGTGTCACTCCCTTGCGTTATTTGGTCTGCTGGCCACTACTCCACCAAATGTGTAGCACGTAACTCGAGGCAAATCCTTTGACATATTATCATTGTATGTAAATACTTTATTTTGACTACGCAATCCGTTTCACTTGAAAACAATCAATAAATATAATTAAATATATATTTTAGAAACTTTCTATATTAAATACATTAAAATAGACTACTAAAAACCTATAAATATCGACTTATCAAATATCCCCAAACTTAAGACCTTGCACATCCCGAGCAAAGGTGTAGATGACAACACAAACTAAACTAGACTCCTAATATAAATATGCACTAACCTAAATAATCATATACCCTACTCAAAATTCATGGAGTTCCTTTGGTTTACATCATCGCCAAGTTAGCAAGCAACTCAAGAAATTTCGAAGTTATGATATGTTAAGACTCACAGCCCAAACATAATTAAGATCACTCTTTAAAAATATAGATCCAATCAAAACAAAGGCCATCAACTCCTCACGAGTTTTCTTGGTCTATACATTCAAGCATGAAAGTTCAAAATCTCACTTGATCTAGTGAAAGCACTCGAGCTAAATCTTTTATTTAAGGAGTTTTCACAACTTCCGCCTTCTATTCAAATTTTTTTATTCTCTAGTTTCTTCACATTTCTTCCTTCTTTTTTTTCAACAAATACGGTCCCTGCTCTATTTCCTATAAAATGTTTTTCTCACTTTTTATCCACAACAACTTTCCCTACTCTATTTCCTATGGAAACCGGTGGGACTCTCTATATTAATAAAAAAAACTCCTATTAGCCCTTCTCATTTTCACTATAATCAAGCAAATTCACCAATATGGTTTAAAATATTACCAGTTGCACAAGTTTGACCGTCCACTCATTTTGTTTATCTAGTACAAAATTTAACCATCAACTAAGTTCCTAATCATGAAATCATAAAAATGTTAGGCTACGGACTCGATTGAGTATTTCTCCTAGTTTTCCCTAAGTTTCAAGTCAAAAAACAACTGTAATTTACTCATCCACAACCAAAGGCATGAACAAAGTTTCGGGTGACTCTAAACAATAAAAAATGAAAACTATACTAAATACATGTATGAAAGTGTATCATATCCTAATGAAATGAAGAAGTATGAAGGGGACAAGAAATGAAAGAAATGGAAGAAATGATATGTAACAATACTATTACCATCCGATAACTGCATAAAAAAAAAAATTAAACGATCCCACCTACAATCTTTTGCAAAGATAATCCATCCAACACAAACCGGAATCTCTAAAATACCCCTAAACTTATTATGAACCTTGTCTTCAAGGTCCAAAACAAGTTAAGGAATCCATCCAATAAAAAGAAAAAGAATAGCAGAAAAGAAGAACATGGATAAATAATAAGAAGATGATATAAATGTTGGGTTTAGGGGTTCATACGCAGCGGAGATTACAAAACAATTTTGACAAAAAACCCCAACAGGATCTGAATCTAATTCCATTAAAAAGGTTTAAACCATGAAAACTTAATCTTACCTCAGTCGCGATATACCTTTCTGAAGGTTGATCGATCTCTAAGGTGCTGCCAACGACGAACACCCTCTATCAGCAGTCCATACACGAACGGCGGCCGAGATTCGAAGTGCTAGCTTCGAGAGAATACCAAACCTTTTGTTTCTCTCCAAAACGATCCAGAGCATACCAAAAACCCTAAGTCGTTTCTAAAACAAAAATAGAGTTTCGGCCTTTTTTTTCTTTCGTACGCGTATTGTAACTTAAAGCGTCTATTTATACAACCCTTGTATATAGACGGTTAAGTAAATTACAAATATACCCCTACTTAAATAAGTATAAGTGTAATACACCGCAAGGACGTTTCCGTCATGAATTTTATCATATAAAATTCATTTTTCTGAACCATCTTAAAATCTCGCAAAACCATTCTTAGTGTGTGACCCAATAAGCTTATACAACGTTGGCAGCGTACAAAACACATTTTGGTATACAAGTCATAAGCGGCCTCTAGCAAGACATTATGACTACCCAAGTCGTACGAATATCAAATCGAAATAACCTAATCAATACTATATATAACATCCTTTTGTCACACGATATCCTTTTGATCAAACATAAGGCATGGAATTGTCATCCAACATGTTCAATCGTACTAGTCTCGATCTCTAGGTAGACCGAAAACATCCAAGTGACATTGATCAATATCAATTCACTTAGACTAGGCCTTTTAACAAGCCTAACACATCGAGGGATCCACTAGATATCTCTCTTTATATGAGAGGGACAAATTCTATATCGATTACATAACTTCATCACATTGCTCACACAGTAACCAATCACAACCTTTATAATCGTTCGGTTAAAGACAACGTTTGATTGTGTCAAATCACTGTATTCCTAATGTTGAAGTCTCTTGTAATCTCAAGTCAGAGGTCTGGAATATATACCTATCATGAGAAACAACTATGACTTAATCCATGTGATGTTCTCATAGCGGGTCGGTCCAGTACTTTGTTCCCTAACAAGTACTCGTGATCTTGATTCGTATCCCTATACGTATAATCATCATATGATTATCAATCGAGACTCGCACTAGTCTTAATTCATTATAGTTCCCAGTATAATGATCGACTAGGGACATTTAGGATATTTATGTAAATACCCATGGATTTTATTATAATGTAAACATGCAAATTAATTATAATAAACAGCAAATGAAATCATCTATTTTATTAACTAAAAGTATTCATAAAGACAGTTAATAGATTGACCTAGGGCACATGCCCCAACAATAAATGCATGCATATCAAATGTCTCTAAAAACTAGTGAATGTACAAAATCTCTCATGTCTAGGCGACTAAGGAAATTGTGTAAGAACAATCGTAACATGCGCAAGAACTAGTAAACATATAAGTTAACTAAAAAATTCCTATCAAACCTTGCGAGCCCGAAATCTTTCAACTAAAGGTGAAATAAAAAAAATGATGGAATGAAGTCTGGGTTTTGAGTCTACTCAAGACCTGCCACTAATGCGGCAACTTAAGTTGGATGTGTCCTAATCAAGTCTCAAAACACCTAAAATCCTATAAACATGTCAATTCCAAAAAAAATTGTTCACATTATGGTAAACAAAATATAATCCATAGTCAAGCCTAGCAAAACCCATGGGTTCTCCAATTTATTAAAATAAATAAATAATAAATAATAATTAAATAAATAAATAAAACACCAAACAAAGAAAACCAATCCCCGACAAGGGTGGCAAAAATTTGATGCACTCCGAACGCGTTAATAAAATAAAGTATTTAAACCAACTATTTTGTAGAATAGTCACACAAAGATTAGTACTCTTTCTGTGGTTAAAAACAACAAAAGAGAATAAGGGGTTTTAAAACAAATTAATGTAACTAACTAAACTAAATAAATAAAATAATGAAAATAACTTTCAAAACAATTAATGGGCACCTAAGTAACACCTAGGTCTACAGTTCCACAAATCAGGATCAAGATTCAATGGCATATCAAGGTCTTCAATCCTTCCCAAAAAGTTATTAATTTAAGTTCTCCTAGATTTGCTATAGAAAATCGACATCCGCCAGAAATCTCTCATTCCCCTAATCTCGATAGCTAAGACATTCACCACTAACTACTTCCCTAATTAATGCATAACCCTAGATATCCGCCAATCGGGTTTAACATACTAACCGCGGTAATAAGGATCCATGGGAATACTAATCCTAAATAATTGAATCGCATCGGCTTCCAATTTAACCTAGATTTAATTGTTGCACACTCAATAACCAAAAGGGTTTTACACAAACGGGTGAGTTTTTGTCACTTTATTGGTCCAAAAGTACAATTATGGATATAATCGATCCAAATAACTATAGATTGTCCATCTAAAAGCATGCATTGGTCATATACATACCCTAGATCTAAACCATATCCTTAAAATCAACAACAATAAAATAAGAGAAATTAAATTAAATTAAATTAAAATCCTAGATCTCACATAGTATATGCCATGAATCAAGAATCTCGACTTGTTTCCCCTTTGACCTAGACAAAGATTTAATTAGCCAAACTACGGCATCTAAAATACATAAAATTCAATCTCCAAATAATATAAAAGTTGGTGTTTTTTTATAAAACATATGTTCCTAATATATAAAACAACCTAAAATTGGTCCCTGGAAGTGAGAGAAAACAAAATTAGTGGTATCTTTATTAACATATGCGCAGAGGAGCATCTAGAGCTGTTTTTAGGCTTTTCCTGCAGGTTTTACCACTTGGTAGCAATGGATTGGTGGAATGAGCTGAAGACCGCTGACGTGGCAGCGTCTTATTGGAGGAGAAAACTGTTGTGACGTGTTAACTGTTGCATTGAAGGTCTACCACATAGCAGGCGTTAAAGAGAGTGAGAAAGCTCGCACACATCGTCGAAGATCTGGGCAGTGGTGCAGAATGCATCTCGAGGAGAATCTAAGAGCAGCTGGTGAGGAGAAAATTACTGGTTATGAGGACAAGCTGGACTAATGGAGAAGGAATGCATGGCAAGCTGGGCAAATGAAGCAAGGACTTGTGGCAACTGTTTGTATGATGAGGATAAAATGCATGGTTTTATGCGTTTGTGTGGGTGAATATGATGCACGCATCTAAAGGCAATCCCTTGGTTGTTGGTTCCAAGTGAGTTAACTTTATCACTCCCTTGCATTATTTGGTCTGGTCACTATTCCACCAAATACACAGCATGTAACTTGAGGCAAATCCTCTGGTATCTTATCACTACATGTAAATAGTTTATTTCGAGTACTTGTTAGCCACGTATTCAATCGCGCACTCCATTTCACCTAAAAATGACCAAAAAATATAATTAAATATATATTTTAGAGACTTTCTATATTAAATACATTAAAATAGACTACTAAAAACCTATAAATTCTGACTTATCAATATAGTAATGAATTTTATATGATATAATTCATGACATAAAATCCCTTACAATTTAATATATGAAAACTTATTGATAAGGGTGTATCTGTAATTTGCTTGAATTACCTAAATACAATAATTGTATTACGAATATATTTTTTAAGTAAGCTTATTTGCACATATAAATAGAGGTTGAAACCCTAAAAATATATAAGATTTTTGTTTTTACTACTTTTGAGTTTTCTGGATTTTGTAAGAGAAAGAAAAACGTTTTCAATCTCTCTTGGGGCTAGCACTCCAAATTATTATCACCATTTATATGGGAGTATTTGATAGAGAACACGCGCTTGAACGTCTTGGAGATTGATCAATCAGAGAAGGAAATCACGAATTAAGTTATGATTTATTTTTGTAGATCAAGTTTAAAAGAACTTATTTTCGATCCTGTTAAGGTTTTTCAAAAATTGCTTTGAATTTTTCACTACATCTAAACCTCAAAAACCTAACAGTATTGGCTCACGGTGCTGTGGGTTTATACATACAGTGTCAACTAGTCTTTCTTCATAATTTTCTAATTTTTCATTTAACTCCCTATTAGCACTTTCCCGAATCGGTATATTACTACACAAGGTGTCCGAATAGTGTTAAATAGCCTGTATATGTAAATTTCATAAAAACATACTCATGATTTGTCCATTTACCTAACCTTTACCGCTCTAACTTCTTTGCTCGCTTAAAATCATTGCCGAGTATGTTGAGAGTCCTCCATTCTGATAAAAGTTCTCCCGACAAATGATTTTTTCCTACACATTTAGCATAAAACTTTTAAATTAGAAAAATACCAAAACGTTAGGATTGCTCTACCTAATAAAAAATAAATAGCTGAAATTTAAAAACCGAAATTAAAAACCGCAGGGCTGCCTCCTAGTAGCGCTTCATTTAACGTCATTAACCCGATGTATTTTTGCTTGTTTTGTTCGAGTCTAAATCGTGATACTCCAATTGTAGATCGGAGATAATGATATCTCTCCTATTCTGATATATTGTTGCCCTTCAAAAAAAACAAACTTCTCTCTATTTTCATCCTCCTCGATACTCATTGTGATCATTTTCTTCCTCGCGTGCGAAATTGCATTAGTGGTGTTAAAAAATCACCGCCCAAGTATCACAGACACATCATCATTTATATCATGATCCATAGTCTCAGAATCAATGATAAACATGAATCTACACATTTTTACATGCACATTCAAGACTCTCCCTATTGCTGGTACCAAATTACCATCAATTACTAACAAATTTATTGTATCGAAATAATCGATCTTCAAATCTGGTTGTAACATGTCTTTTATAGGCATTTTATTGACTAAGGCTCTTGCGTCACATAAAATGTTTCTAAATCGGTGCCAATCAAGGCTTAGTGGTATGCATCCTCTTAAATGGTTGAAATCTCGATGTGAACTTAAATTTTGATTTAGATTTCTTTGGAACAAACATGATTCTATTTTCTTTTGGTGCTTCTTTAGAAGAACTTTTATTTTGTTGCTTAACTCTCTATTTTTTTTCTTCCCCCTCTTTTTACACTTCCAGACATTAATCCTTAGTTTTTTGAGCCCTTTAAATTCATCATTTCTCACTTCTGCACCATTGTCATGCGTATCTTTAGATTTTCTCAACTTTCTCATTGCTAAAGTATTCACTTTTTTGGCTTGTACATCACTTGCTCCTACATCGGCTCATTAATCACCGTGGTGCTCATCATGTGAATGTCACTAACATTCTCCTTGGGATTTGTAATTGTATTACTTGAAAATTGTTTTTCATTCATTGAATTTAAAGCAATGGCTAGCTAACTGATTGTAACTGCAAGTATAATTGTTTAATTGCAGTAATATTGTGATCAACAAAGGTTGATTACAGATATAGTCCTCCTAGATAAGTTTATATGGACACGGTTCAATTAATTGAATTTACTCTATTATTTAGGTCTTTTTTAATTAGATTTTTAACTAAACTATTCTATTCTATAAAACAACATAAATTAACTTGTACTCTTATACTGAGAAGACACTTAGTTCACAACTTTACCTAAGTAATGAATTACTATACTTTTATATCTTACTTTTTTCATCTTCATTATGTGTGTGCAATGCTAAATTAGAATAGACAGATTTTCTTCATATTCACTTCAACCCATTGTCATGGTGGAAAAGATCCTAATGTGCAAACTAGAGCTCTACCTACCAGTGTGAATAACGTAAGTCTCACATAACATTATGTTCCAAATATTTAAACTCATAAATACTTAAGTTTACTATCCGTGCCTCCCTAATCAATAACTATTGTAACAACCCAAAATATTTTATTAGTGAATGGTAACGATTATTATTTATTTATACTTGCATGCGCAATTTTAATTATTTTTAGCGTTGATTTTACTCACCACAGTTGCATCAATAAGTGCGTGCGTGGGCGAATGGAGGTCGATGTGTGGAACAGGTTTTTGACTAGTTTATGATTTAGATACTTTATTAAATTAAATGAGTACCTAATATTTATTAATAAGATAAACTTAATTAATCGAACTAGCCAAAGATAATGAAAAAAAAATACCTAAGTTGATGAATCCTAATTTAATTAGCCGATATTAAGGAAATAATGAAAATTCCTAAGTAAGCTAGATGAGAAAATAACCAAATTCATTGAGTACATAAGTGAATTAATGAGATCAAATATTAAATGAAAACTAGCCTAATTGACTAGTAAATTCTTACGGCCTAACTAATTAAATGGGTATATAAACTAGTATGATTTTCCTAAGTAAGCTTACTAAGGAAAATACTAATTAATGTACCTAATTTAATATGGATGTTCATATGACCATAGATTCATCTAGTAATTATAGAAAAAGTGACAATCATAGGATAAGTTTGTCGATATCTATGGGTGCATGAATTGGTTGAAAAACAATCATAGGTAGACTTAAAAACTAAAAAGAAAATAAAGAATGCTCTATAAGTGTGTCAAATTAGTGCTCATGAACCACAAGTTTCCATATAGGGTGTAAATGTCAAACTTATGAGTTAATTAAACATGCATCCTTATAAAGAGAATAATTTATATGCAAAGTCTAAATCATTAAGTATTTACAAGAAACTCCCTCCATATAACTAGAGTACCTCTAATTCTCTAAAATCATAATTAGTTCTCATCTTCATATAAAAAGAAAGAGAAAAGGAAAGAGAAAACTATCATTAATAGAGCTATATCTAAGAAAGCTTGAGCTTATTAAGGGAAGCAATTAAAGAGGCAAGTTATACTCCTTGTTCTCTATACTTTATTTCTCTCTTAATTTTGTATTTTAGTTTAGGTTCCTAATCTTGAACATCTTATAATTGGGATACTATTGTTTAAGACATTTATCAAGTTGTGTAACATGAAGTGAAAGTAAACATTCATTAGTTATAACATTTTGCAAGATTACAAAAAATTATTCTAATAAGCTTGTATCTTTAGTTAAGATCTAAGTACTAAAAACCTTTTAAATCAATTAATTAGCTAAGTACTTGCTATCATCCCTTATTGAGTAAAATAGTTGTGTTTTAATATGTATTACATAAATCTTAATAATATACGGGCAATGCAATGAAATTGAGATTACAAATGATTAGAAATATAATTGGAAAAAGGAGATGCTACCAAAGTATATAAATGGTTAAACTAGGAATTTAATTAGGAGGTTAATTACGATACCTTAAGACTAGTGTCTCAAATTAATTGTGCATATATCTACTACATGAAAAACATAAGCCACACAAAAAGCTGATTAAAATATACAAACTATTCGTAAGTTACTAATAGTGTAAATTATCCTAATTACTAACTAAAGTACTTCATCTTATTTAGAGAAGTTAGCATAGTTAGTAACTAAATCGCTTCATCGTATTTAGAGAAGTTCATTGAGTACAAATAAACTTATAGTACTTAATTAATTTTTTAATTGTTGATTTAGATTTTAGTTCCTTTAAAAATATGTTATAACTTTAATTAGTGAGTTGAGATAAAACATTAACTTAGAGCACATTTTAATAGGACATTCCCTTGACATATCTAACAAGGCATAAAAAGTTATAAAATGTAGTCCATATAAGTAATTGATACTTATGTAAGAATAATTTGTAATTAATTAGATTTAGTTTCTTAAATTGGCAAAAGAACTATTTTGTTGAATTTTCACAATTGGAGTGTTTAGAGTTTAGGAATCAAAACCCTAACCTAAGGACACTAACACACCAAATTTAACATATATATATATATATTGAAACTAGGGACTTAGCGCACTATCTTAGGTGTCGGGGATTGGTTTGGAAAGCGTGTTAGAGCCGCGAAAGCCAGTTTTTGCGTCGATCCAAGGTAAGTAAACCCAGATAGGGGATATTTAGGAATTCATTATCCATTATGCTTCTTGATATTCGACAAGTTTATTACTTGAACTTCCATTACTTATTTAGAGTGTCTAAGACCTAAGTTTTTCAGGAAGGTATTCTGAGTTTGGTGCTAGATGGATAAACTTGACCTTACCTTGGATATTGGATTGTAGATCGTAGATGTGTGAGGTATTCGGGGCACCGTTGATGCCCCCACGCTACACTAAACTGAATTGTCAACTTTTAGAGTTGCAATTCTAAGAAGTCGAGTAGTGGCACACACTCTCCATATATTTGGACCACTTAGTTGTCTTTCCTTGTTTCTGAGACACTCTTTATCGCTACTATTACTTTCCAATCCATTTATCATGCACTTTCACTTACTTATCTATCTTTTAAGTTTTCTCCTGATATCTAGACTAATCTATTTATTCATAAATTACTATCTACATCCTACTGGCTTTTACTTGCTAGACTCATCATTCTCATGTTGATGATTTGAGTGCAGATCCACAAATGAGCATGGCAAGGCACCAGTGATTGGTGACTTTCTTTGAGGACACTCAGAGTGACTCCTCCTCTAGTTCACTTATAGGTGCCTAACACTTTTAATCATTTGTATTATGTATATATACTATTTTGATAACACTTGGGGTACTTTGGAGTTGTGATCCACACTCATGTATGATCACACTTATTACTTTGTCACTCGATATGCATGACTATCTATATATTTGTAGTTTTTCATGCCTTAGGTCATTCTGACTCTTTTTCTTAAGTTATTATAATTTCTTTCATTTTACTTCCTCTGTAACTACTTTAAAACTTGCATAACTCAATAACTCAACATTAAAAATTCTAAAGTAGTAAAAAATAATGGAATTTGAGGCTTACTAGGCATTCGTTAACCTTGCTAGGGCTACCACATAGGTCCAAGCCGAGTGGGGCCAGTTTTCCAGAAATATGGTCGTCACAATCAGCATCAAAGCCAAGTTTTTAACACCTAGCTTTTAACTAACCCACCAAAAAGATAAGACATAAACCAAAGATAAAGTTAGGACACAAATTAAACTTAGAGTGGGACCTTATGATCCTGACTTAGAGGCTTAGTTGGGAAGTGAGGAGAGTGATGGAAATTAAAAATTTGAATTATATGTGGTATTTGAAGTTTTATATTATACTATTATCGATAGTTATGTACTGATCCAAAACTCGCTATCTTTTATAGATCCTGATGACCGATCAGCCAGGAGCTGATGGTACTAGTGGTACTTATAATGTACAAGAGAGTCTAGACAAGATGTCCCAGCTAGTCTCATTACATAGTAACCAGCTTAAGGAAATCCTCAAGCTATTATGGCCATGGACCATACCATCTCTATCTACATTAGCAATGCCTGTTTCTCCTAAGGGGAGTGTGTCGACTATACAAGCCATTCTAGTGGTTTCAGTAGTATTGGTAGGATCGGTGATAATTGAGATAGTGTTAGTATAGACATAGAGAGTGCCTCGCCCCTACTCTGGTAGAGACTACGCTGACTACGCCTACAAAGACACGTATCTAGGTGATAGTTGAGGTAAGATAGTCGTGAGAATCCTAAAGGCATTAACTGGTTGAGTTCTACGGAGCATGGATCTCGAGGCGACGGAGAGATTTATGAAGAGCCCAGAGAAGATTCATGATATCCTGGGGACAACAAAGCACATGCAACCGGGTATATCATTAGGGCTGATGTTTAGAGAGATCGATGCTTGGTGGCACAGTATGATGGCTATACGGGGTAAGCCCAATGATTTGGTAGAGTTTAAGAGGTGGTTTAATAATAAGTACTTCTAAAACTGAAGAGGGCTGAGTTTTTTAGCATTCAACAATACACTAAGGAGTTGGTGATGCAATACATCGGTCAATTCTTGCAGTTACTAAAGTATGCTGGTGGTGTAGTGACACCGATGTAGACCATACACACTTCTTCATTGAGGGTCTATTTATAGAGATTGCAGGCATAGTAGTCACCACCGAGCCAAAGACCTTATAGCGTGCCTATAAGCGGAGTTTGGCCGAAGAGGCCAACTTTAATAACCATCTTTCAGAGGACCAAATTGTTCAAAATCGACACAGTTAGCGCACCGGTCAGGGCTAGACAGGAAGACGAAGAAACACCACCATCAGGGTTTCATGGAAAGTAAGGCTCAGAGTGTTCATTCAGTAGCACCGCCTTTACGACCTGCTCAGACAGCATTTGTTCCACCTACTCCAGCACCAAAGCCGCAGTAACGACGTATCCAAAATGGTGACAGAGGTATCATTAATGGGGTAGTACAGACACAGAGATATGGACATGACAGGGATAAAGACAGAGGATCCTGCTAGGGCCAGGGTCACATAAAGCATGTTTCAAGTGTGGGCAGATAGGCCATTTTATGGAAAATTGCCCATAACTTGGTAGAGCACCATCGTTGGATAAAGAGAGAGCTCATACCATGACAGAACCACATCCGGAGGTAATGCACTACCGTACTGAAGGTATGAAATTTATTAACTTTTGCATCATACATGTAATAAAAGTCAAAAAAATAAAATTTAAAACCTTATGATTAATCATGCGAAGCATTTTATTGCAATCATCAATGCTTCATGATCACATTTGATTGTATGAGGTAACTTTGTTAAGCTCACAGTTCATGATTGAGTAGTTTTAACTAGTAGAGCTGGCTGTTGATGGCTATAGTTGACGAACCTACTCTCATGTTTATATAAAGTAACTTGGCTAAGTCAATAACGTAATAAGGAAGTCAAGCTGTGGTCGAAAACCATAGTTTAATGGATTTAGAAGTCAAGTTATGGTCGAGTTCCGTGATTTGAAAGATTACGAAATCAAACAAATTAAATTGAATTTGAGTTAGTTCATGATTAATGTTGAGTGTCGAACTGCCTAAAGCAACTTTGTTAAGTCCTCAATTCGATGAGATCGGTTAGGAGCACTTTTTTTTTCTTATTCAAACTTCTAGTAAGGAATTCGCCCATGTCTAAATTAATTTCGAGGGTGAAATTCTTATTAGTTGGAAAGGCTGTAACGGCATGAAATATTTTATTGGTGAATGGTGACGTGTATTACTTATTTATACTTGCATGGAAAATTTTAATTATTTTTAACATCGATTTTAAGCGCTATAGTTGCATCGATATATGTGCGTGTGGGCGAATGGTTAGGTTGATATGATGAATATGGTTTTGACTAGTTTATGATTTTTGGTACTATATTATTAATGAGATAAATTTAATTAATCAAACAAGCCAAAGCTAATTGAGAAAAATACCTAAGTTGATGAATCATAATTTAATTAGCCTATGTTAAGGAAATAATGAAAATGCCTAAGTAGGGTGGAGGAGAAAATAACCAAATTGAATTAATGTGATCAAATATTAAATGAAAACTAGCCTAATTGACTAATAAATTCATATGGCCTAACTAATTAAATAGGTATATAAGCGTTTTATTTTCCTAAGTAAGCTAACTAAGGAATTTACTAATTAATGTACCAAATTTAATGTGAGTTTTCACATGACCATAGATTCATCTAGTAATGATAGAAAAAGTGACAATCATAGGACAAGTTTGTAAATATCTACGGGTACATGAAGGGGTTGAATACCAATCACAGGTAGACTTAAAAATTTACACAAATAAAGAATGCTCTCTACAAGTGTCTCAAATTAATGCTTATGAACCACAAGTATCCATCTATGATATAAATGACAAACTTATGAGTTAATTAAACATCCATCCTTCTGGAGAGAATAATTTATTATGCAAAGTCCAAATCATTAAGTATTTACAAGAAACTCCTTCCATATAACTAGAGTACCTCTAATTCTCTAAACTCATAATTAATTCTCATCTTCATCAAATAAAGAAAGAGAAGACAAAAGAGGAAACTATCATTAATGAAACTATATTTAGGAAAGTTTGAGCACATTAAGGGAAGCAATTAAAGTGGCAAGTGCTACTTTTTCTTCTCTATTCTCAATTTCACTCTTAATTTTTAATTTCAGTGTAAGTTCTTAATTTCGATCATCCTATAATTGGGATACTATTGTTTACGACATTCATCAAGTTTTGTAACATGAATTGAAATTAAAAATTCATCAGCTATAGCATTTTGCAGGATTACAAAAAAAAATCTTCTAATAAGTTTGTATCTTTTTTTAAGAACTATGTACTAAAAACCTTTTTAATCTTTGAATTAACTAGGTACTTGTTATCATCCCTTATTGAGTAAAACAGCTGTCTTCTAATGTATAGTATGAAATTTTGATAATATATGGGCAATGCAATGAAATTGAGATTACAAATTATTTGTAAGCTAATAGGAAAAAGGAGATGCCACCAAAGTATATGAATGATTAAACTAGGAGTTTAATTATGAGATTAATTAGGGTACCTTAAGACTAGTGTCTTGAATTAATTGTATATATGTCTACTAGGTGACAAACGTAAGACACGCAAAAATTTGATTAAAATATACAATGTATTCATAAGTTACTAATAGTATAAATTATCCTAATTAGTAACTAAGTAATTCATCTTATTTAGAGAAGTTATCCTAATTAGTAACTAAATTACTTCATCTTATTTATAGAAGTTCATTGAGTATAATATAAACTCATAGTCCTTAATTAATTTCTTCTTGAGTTGATTTATTGTTTAATTCCTTTAAAAAATTGTTATAACTTTAATTAGTGAGTTAAAATAAGACATTAACTTAGTACTCATTTTAATTGAACATTCCCTTAACATATTTAACAAGATATAAAAAGGTATAAAATGTGGTCCATATAAGTAATCGATACTTATGTAAGAATAATTTTAAATTAATTAGATTGAGTTTCTCAAATTGAAAAAGAACTATTTTATTAAATTTTTACAATTCGAGTGTTTTGAGTTTAAGAATCTACACCCTAACCTAAGGACACTAACACACCGAATTCAGCGCATATATTGACACCAGGGACTTAGCACACTAGCTTGGGTGTTAGGGATTAGTTTTGGGAGCGTGTTGGGGCCGCAAGAGCCAATTTTTGTGTCGACCCGAGGTAAGTAAAACTAGACAATGGATATTTAGTAATTCATTATCTATTATGCTTCTTGATATTTGACATGTTTATTCCTTGTATTTCTATTCCTTATTTTAAGTGTCTAATGTTAATGTATGTGCCCTATGCCAATTCTGTAAACGTTGTTTAACTATTATAAGTAGATACATGTTTCTTTTATAATAGCATCTATGGATAATTATTGTATTATTCTAAATGACCCTAGTTAGTTATTATTGTAGGAACAATAATAAATTTAGACTAGTATGAGTCTTGATTGATAATCATGTGATGATTATGCGTATATAGATACGGATTAAGATAATGGGTATCTATTAAGAACAGATGTTGGACTAACCCACTACGAGAACACTACATGGTCAATGTCGTAAGTGATTCTCATGAGAGTTATATCATTTAGTCCTTTGACTTGAGATCACCAGAGACTCCAACATTATGAGCATAATGATATGATACAATCAAGCGTTGTCTTTAGTCGAATGATTATAAAGATTGTGTTGGTCATTGTTTGACTATTGTGTGGATGTTATGTGATCAAGATGGAATTTGTCTCTCTTTTAGAGAGATATATCTATTAGGCCTCTCGATATGTTAGACTGAAAAATGGCAATTTCTAGTGATTTGATTGGATTAATGTCACTTGACAATTTTGGTTTACTTTGAAATCTAGACTAGTAGATTGAACTATAAGGGTGACATTCCATGCTTATGTTCAATCAAAAGATATCGCGTGACAAAGGGATATGATATACATTATTTATTAGGTTGTCTCAATTTATTGATCTTCATGCTACTTAGGTAGTCATAATGCTTTGCTAGAGACCGCGTATGACTTGTCCACCAAAATGGTTTTGGTTACTTGCCAACGTTGTATGAACCTATTGGGTTGCACACAAAGAATGGATTTGCGCGATTAAATATTGTCTGGGTTGATGAATTTTATTTGATAAAATTCATTTTGAATATTTTCATTAAATGTACTAGTTTGACTAGGATTCAATATTCTCCTACATTTCTAGTATGACTAAAAATTTTATCTCTTAGTAAATCCTATTTAGAATAAGACTCTAATTGGAATTATAGTATGACCTTAATTCTTATTTGAGTTTTAGATAAATTAAGATTCTCGTTGGATTACTAATTGTAGATTATTTATGACTCTATCCTTTTTGAGTTGGACTTTATCTATGACGTTATTTGGAGTGTGACTAGGAGATATAATTCTTTTACAACTCGACCTAGTGTACTATAAATAAGACATTAGGGTCATACTTGCGAATGGATTTTTTTCTCGAGAGAGAGAATTCCCGATAGAGATTTTTCCTAGAGAGTTTTTGTGAGAGTTTTTGTCCTAAGACTTTTTGGGCTGGCATTCTGGATTGTGATCGTCCATTCGTGTGTGGCTAATGGAGGATGTTCGCCTCTTGCAACGTCTTAAAGGAATCAATCAACACGAAATAAGGCAGAAATGAAGTTATTTTTGATAAGGTATGATTTTTATTGGCACGTCAATTTAATGGAGTCAATAGGATTTTGATTTGGGGATGTTTGAAAAGGTTTCGAAAACTTCCGCAATGCATGATCCCTGAAACCCAACATCTAAAACCTAAGTGTGTCAAAAAGGTACTATGAGTTTGATGCTTGATGGACAAACGTGACCTTACCCCAGGTATTAGATTGTAGGTCGTAGATATGGGCAGGGTATTCGAGGCACCGTTGATGCCCCCATGCTACATTAAACTGAATTATCGACTTATAGAGTCCCAATTCCAGGAAGTTGAGTAGTGGCACCCGCTCTTGATGGATTTAGACCACTTGTTTTTCATCCCTTGTTTCCTAAACACTATTTATCCTTTCGTTACATTTTAGTCAATTTATTATGCACTTTCATTTACTTATCTATCTTTTAAATTCCCTCATGATATCTAGACTGCTTTATTTATTAATGAAATGATATCTACATCCTATTGAATTTTAGTTACTGGACTCGCCATTCTCATGTTGATGACTTGAGTGCAGATCCACAAATGAGCAAGGGCAATGCACCAGTGATTGATGACTTTCTTTTAGGACTCTTAGCATGGCTCCTCCCCTTGTTCACTTGTAGATTTCTCACACTTTTAGTCTTTTGTGCTATGTATGTATAATATTTTGATAGCACTTAGGGTATTTTTGGGTTTAGTGATCCAAACTCATGTATTATCACACTTACTTACTACTTTGTCACCATATATGCATTATTATCTATATATTTGCAGGGTTCCAAACCTTAGGTCGTCCTTACTCTATTTTTTGAGTTATCATAATTTCTTTAAGTTTAGTTCCACTGCAATTAGTTTAAAACTTGCAAAACTTAATAACTCAACTTAAAGTTGTAAAGTAATAAAAAATAATGGAATTGGAGGCTTACTAGGCATGCGTTGACCTTTTGAGGGTTGACTCTACATAGCTTTAAGCCGAGCGGGGCCCAATTTGTTGATATTGGGGCCGTCACAACTATGTATCGATGTTATATACCTTACGTTTGTATTGTCCATATCGGGCTTAAAAACTTTAATGGCCATGGTAACTCCAAAAACCTCTAATAAACAACCACATGATCGAGATTTTCATAGTACTACGTATAGAATCAATACAAATTCTAACCATTGCATTTTTTAACTTTAAATCGATTTATACTTCCTTTAGCACAACATTTATACCATATGATTCATTGATTCCTAAAATAAATAAACTACTTACTCATCATTGAAACTAACACACAACTCATGTAATTCATCGTGATTAAAGATTAAATCAAATAACTTCATTTACATCAAAGAAACAATACCTAATAAGTGCAGTCTTCATTGTCTTATCTTCTAAAACTCTTTTGAATAATTAAATATATTGTGGTGGCTCTAAAACTATAGTAAAGTATGATAACTTTTATGTTTACCACATTCTAATACTTATTTATACATATAATGCTTAAAAGAATGCAATTACAAACCCGAATTAATAATTCCAAAGAAACTAGAACTCAAAAACTTTCTATTTTTATTTCCCGATGATGTTTGTAAGCGATCCACGTCGTGTGTGTAATGCCAGAGCTTCGACCTTTTTGTGTGTATTTTCTCTTCATAGCAGTTCGGCGCTCAGTGTGTAATGTCCCAGCGTCATATGTGTAAACCCACAGCATCGCCACTGTGATCGTACTGCACCTATTTTCTTGTCTCCAAGCTTTCTCCATGCCTTGCCCATGCCATATGCTCTCTTCCCACGGCGTCAAGTGTCTATGCAACAACATTAAGTCTATATTTGTGCTTTTTTCTCCTCATTTAACCATGAAATCACTTTTTTGTCACCTTCATATCTTGTATGACTGAAAATATAAATTTCATCAATTATAGTTCATTCCAAGACTTTAGTCCAATTATACAACTAAAAAAACTTAGGGTTTTGCACGTCTCGAGCAAAAGTGTATTCTACTAAGTACTTTTACTACTACTATTTATATCCTTACTCATTTTACAAAGTTCATGGAGTATCCTTTAATTCAAATAAGTTTATGATAAAAATCCATTCAAGAGTTTTCATTTATAAACACTATTACTTTCAAAACACGTAGCTTTAACAACTCATATAATTCACTTTCGAAACTTAAAAGTAGTTCAAAACCAAAACTCGCACTACTCACAAGTTTGTTTCACCTAGACACTTAAGTAGCAGGTGTATAATCTCATTATTTCTCTTTAAGCTCAAGAAATCATAAATAAGCATAGATCATACTATTTTTGTAGACTTTAGTACTTCAAGAGTCCATAAGACTTAATATAGTTGGAAAGAAAATTTAACTCGACTAAGTTATTTGCACACGAGTTAAATCTTTTAATTTGAAGAGTTTTATAATAACTTTTGTCTTTCTTTCTTTTATATATCTCTTTTATTTTGTCCTTATATATTTTTAGTCATATGGTCCCTGCTTTTTTTTCCTATAGATTCCATTTTTTCTTAGTTTTTTTCAAGCATTAAGTTCTCTGCTCTTTTTCCTATAAACTTGTGGGACTTTCTAATTTTTATATTTTAAGACTCTTGTTAGCACTTCTCACTTTCACACAATTAAGCATGTTTTAACCCTAATTTTTTTTATTAAAAACCATGCCTATCTCTTCCCCTTTTGGTACTATGTCTTCATTTACTTTATACTCAAGCAAGATTGATACTTATTATAGAATTCTATAGGGATCTAACTTTTTCCAGAATAAGTGTTCTAGTAATCTTCTTGCTTTTGTTTCAAGTTCATGGTCTTCTATAACTCTAAATTTCTAATCATAAAATTATATTGTTGTTTGATAATATTTCTTATTTTATTCAAAAATGATAACACTCTCAAATTTCATATCAACAATATACTTGTATTAATATTGATCCTTAATTAAAGGTGTGAAATTTGTTAATGAATTACTCATTTATTACTATACTACTATATATAACCTAATCTATACTACTTCTACACATTTAACTAATAAGTAAATGAAAAAGATACACTATCATTCTTTCTTCTTTAACTGGTACAAAAATATAATTTTTCGATCATACCTACAGTATTTATCCTTATTTCATACTTTCTTACCACTTCCTATAGTGTTGATGCCTCCAAACATAAATTAAATTTCGTCCTCAAAGTTTAAAAATAAGCCTAAAACATAAAAAACAATAAACACACAAACATATATAATATAATTAGAGAACTAAATATAAAAATACATAAACATAAAATTTAAACAACTACTGAAGTGACAAAATATATTAAATTAAAATTTTATCATTATTAATGTATCTCTCATCTCCCTAAAGTTTAGAGAAACCCTAAGACCTTGACTCTAGGACTATGCATCATTATTAGCAATATCATCATCATCAGCTCCAACATAGGATGGTGTCAAAAACACTCCACCCTTCTGCTTTACACATCGTCAGGATCAAATATGTAGTTCGATGTTATTGGGAAGCCAATAGACCTATCAGTAGGTCTCAACCTTCTGCTCCTCTCATATATAGCTATGTCCCTCTGATGATTTGCAAAAAGCATGAAATTGAGTTATCCATTCAGTCGGTCTTGAATCCTTCTCTGCATGTTTTGCTCATATATCAACAAGGCTTCATGATACTAAGCCATATCCTCTGTGTATTGTTTCCTCATCTTAGCAGTCCATAGCCTTTGCTGTCATGGAGTCAAATCCTTAGTTGGTAGTACTATTGCCTGTGGTAGTGGTGGTGGTGGAAAAACTTTAAGACCATCCAAGTCTAGCGCTCCTATCAAAGGGACCACAAACTCGTAGCCCTCAACAAATCCTTACTAGTGATCAACCTTCCCTCAATATCCTTCATTTCTCGACTCTTGGGCTAACTCTACGGTTGTTACTGCTTTTGTTGCATGATCCTCTAATTCCTTTTCTAACAACTTGGCATTGAGTCTATCCCTCTTGGCTCTCCCTCTCTCATCCTCAAAGTCTTGGTATCAAGTATGTGATTTCAAGGTTAGCATAAACTCATCATTTATTGTTTCTCTGGCCTCTATATCAAATTCCTTGTTTTGGATCAATTGCACTCCAGTCTTCAAGCATATTTGGGTTATGAATATTGGAAATAATAACTTGTTGTCTCTCTCAGTCATTATTGGCTCCTTCAAATTCTTATAAATAAACTCCTCATCATTAATCCTCTCATTCTTTGTAATCTCATACAAACAAGCTGCCTTGGATTTGTTTATCTTGCCTTGCTGAATATTCTGGTATAACAAATCAACTAAGAAATATTGCCACATTCTATAAACTTTCCTTACACTCCCCTTCTTAATGTGCTTCAGCACATTTTTAGCTCCTATTATCTCTCCTTGTTGCCCTGGAACAACTATTTCTCTCTCAAAGACTCTAAAAGGATATAGGTTATAGGGTCTCTCATATAAGTCATCCGGGAAGATATGTGGTTCTCCATTCAAGCTCAAGTATTTTATCCCATAGATGTCGTTTATGTAATGCTCATTAAATAAGACCACTCCTCTCACCTTAACTGGGTCACCATTCTTTATAAACTTCTTAGAAATCGTAAAATATTTCATGCATTCCGTAAACCATGTTCTCCCTATAATCTTGTATTGCCTAACAAAGTTATTGACTATCTTATCATACTTGGTTGGTAAGTTTATTCCTCTCTCACAAATGAACTCCTTATTTTTAATGACCTCATACCTCTCCTTGACCTTTTTACTAATGTAGAACTTACACTTGAAAGGCCTCAAGGCATCCTCATTTGGGTCTCACGAGGATGATGCCTCATTGTCATTCGCCCTTGGTTCACTAACTTGACCTACTTGCCTCCTTGTTCTTGCCATTATCTCGATAAAACTCACGCAACACAATAATTCAACACGAGTCTTCAAATGATCTATAATCACAATTTTCATTAACAAGGGTCATTCACATGTCGAATATTCCAAAAGACATATACTAATCCATCTTATGCCATAATAAGGCTCTAAATTCACACAACTGTAAATTCCTATCCAAAAACCTAATTTCCACTATTTATACAACTTCATTTATAACATCGAAAATTCCAAAGCATAACTAATGAAATTATAAATTTATCTCAATGTTGCACTACTTTTCGGTATAGATTGCTAACACGTGTCGAGCGTGCATAATAATTTTTCATATTTATTATTAACTTGTAGTAGTGGTAAATGGGATATCGTCTCCATAAGGGTTTTTCAAATTTCAAATGTAAGTATTTTTGTCTTGTTTTTATTAATTTAGTTAATATAATCAAACGCGAATTAAAATATTAAATAACTAAAAACTGTAAATATTAATTTAAATAATCAAAGTAACTAACTTAATCTACACAATTCGAATGCAAACTAAAATAAACATTACTAAAATCCAATATAAATCAAATATCTTAAACAAATATCTAAACAGGCCCCCACTAAACAACATAATATATTTGGATTGCTTTCAAACACTATAACATAATATCACTACACTCTATAGCTATAATTATAAACATGGAATCTTGAATTCATTAAATCCTAATTCATAGGTTGATAGCCTCTAGCCAACCGCCGATTTTCCTAATTTCAATGGGAACGCCACATTATTATCATTGTAAATCTACCCATTGGATAAAAAGCAACACTATAGAAATATGATAGTATTAAGTTCACTGAAAATCATGCCTAATCTAAGCCAATATTACTGAAGCCATAAAATAAAAAAACTTAGAACACAATCACATAGAATATCCACTTGGAAAATACTATCTAGATTAATTCTAGTTACTACTTCTATAATTGTTGTCAATAACTATAAACATATAATCAAAATCAAAATATTACATAATTTATGCATGAAATACAATCATCATTAGTTTTAATATACAAAAATAACTTGTTAAATACGTGATTGACGTGTATGAAAAGATTTAAAGCATTAAGCACATGATTCCTTAATTATACTATCTAGCCAAAAATATATTACATGTCTAGAGTTTTTTTAGATTGATAGACTACTCATTCATGCTGGAAATAAACAATGCATAAATATAAATAATAGACATACTGAATAAAAAATAAATACCTTAATATAAATTAGAACTCCAAAGTATCTTCAAACGTAGGCAATAAAACTAATGTAGAGCAAAAAAGAAACGGGAGAAAAGAATAATAGAGTTATTTTGAAGCTTTCTGGCCTTTTATAGTCTCTCTACATATACATATCTTAGATAGACTCAAAATTTTCATAATAATCTAAAAAACTCGTAAACAATATCACCAATTTCTTAACAACTCCTAACTTATACACAAATCGCTGAACGACTAATTGAATTTAGCTCTCAGTGCTCCACCAATTTAGCTGACGATTTCTAGTTCATTTTTCAATTCGTTGTGGATTTGCTAACTATTTTCCTACTATCGATTTATGTAGTGATTCCTAGTGTTATTACAAATAATTGGCTAATTGTTAGTGTAGTTTTCCGGTTAACTATTTTTTTCTCCATTCTATTTTCTTCCATTTCTTCATTTTCCTAATTAAAACTTGAAATCACAAAAACAAGAGAATACATAGTGTAATATCATCATTTATGCCTAAAATAAACATAAATTATACTATAAAATGTGTTTAAATATTGACTTGTCAATTGCTTCTCCAAGTGACACGTGTCGAGCATGCAATAATAATACCCACCTATTTATTATACTTTAAATTTGTAGTAGCACTAAGTGGGATCGTCTCCTTAAGGATTGTGCAACTTTCTTTAGCTTAAAAAGGTTTTTTCTCAGGTTTTAATAATTACTAATTAACTATATTATTTAGAAAGCAATAAATAATTAAATAAACACAAAAATAATAATTAAAGAATGAAATACAAATAATGAAAACCTAGACCAAAGGTAATTACTAACTAAGTTGTAGTCAATTAGTCGTCGATCATGAAATATGAGTTCAAACAATTTAATAACAGGTTGATAACATTTAGCAAGCCATCGATTTTCTTAAATTTAATGGAAAAGTAATATTCTTTTCATTGGAAATCTTTCAATTGGATAAGATACAATAACATAGAAATATGATATCATTAACACTCAATGAGAATCATGCCTAATCTAAATCAAATAAAAACTAAAATATGATAGCCAATAGATTACTTAGGACACAATCACTTAAAACATCCACTATCGGGAATAAGCCCTATAGATTAATCCTAGTTACTACTTCTGTATTTGTTGTCAATAATCATAGACATAGAATCAAAATCAAAATATCACAATCCATATTGCGCACTATGCATGCAATACAAGAATCATTAGTTGTAACAATCAAAAGCAACTTGTTAAAACCATGATTGACATTACTGAATAATAATGAAAAACTATTAAAATAAAAATCACATAAAAGACTTACAACTATAGTGTAGCTATCCCTTGGTCTAGAAAATGAACTAGCTAACGATAACTATGAAAAACTCCACTAGAACTAAAAAAGAATTAAAAGAAATGAAATGAAATGGGGGAGAGAGATAAAGAGATATTAAGAAGCCCTATGCTTCTATTTATACTATTTTCCTAATTTTCGTTTCAGCCTTTGGAGTGATTTAGATAAGCTAGAATAGGCTAGATACCCCATATCTTAATAGTTACAAACTTTGTGAAAATTACTTTTTATTTGGTTAAATCCGATTCCATTGATTTATCAATAAAAAAATTCAATTTCCTTTCAAACTCAGAAGGTTAGCGGAGTTGGTGGGGCGTTTATGTGTATGCGTGCTTAAGTTCAATCCCGCCTAAGTCCTTTTTATTTCTCCTTTCCTTTCTCAACTACTTTAGATTGAGATATATTTAAAACCTTGCAACCTTATCTCATGAAACCAAGTAGCCTAGATGCGATTCCCTCCACACGCATATCCCATATTTTACTCATGATTTTCTTGTTGTTCATCAACCTTATGAGCACACATCTAAAAAATGATCCTGCAGTTAAAACAACACCATAGAACGATATAAAATGATGACTTCAATAAGTGACGTGATCAACCTCATTCGCTAGATCTTCATCAACTTCTATGGTACATATCTCAAGGTAGATTAGACACACTTCTTTAAAGATGTACATTAACTATCTTGCATTCTGCTACATTAGATTTGCATAAGCCATGCAAACACATCATAGAACACATCACCCCACCAGTAGCTCATTGCCACATCATCACACGTCTAACTCACTGTTGCCACATCATCATCGTGTCGCATCAGCCTTGTTGGCCCCAATTAACTACCTCGAGATACAAATACACATTTTTTGAGAAAAGTTCAACATAAGACCATTATATATGCATTTTACACTTTTTTTGCTCCAATTTCAATTATACACCTTAAAAACATGAAATAGATAAATATAAGCTATTAGGACCATATTAGACTTTACCTTATAAAACATACTAAAATATACTAAATGATGTGTATAATTTATCACTTGTCACTAAACCTCTATCAATCAAAACCATCTCGCTTTGCTCACAACCTAAAACCATATTGCTCTCCTGACTCAAATCTCAAAATCAATGGCTTAGCACTCCTCTTTTATGTGAACTCGCAATACACCTTTACTTTTTCACTCTTAATCACTATGAACACTCTTTTCTCACTTAAAATGTTGTCCTTTATAGGGCACGGCGCTGCCACAACTTGGGCACAACATCAAGGCTACTGTAAGCAATATTTGCTAACAGCTTGGCGCCATCCTAGTGCCACCTATTTTAGCTTACGGTGCTAGCGTCAACTAGTTTGTCGCCATAATTTACAAGTTTTTCATTAACTCCCTACTGGCACTCTCCTGACTATGTGTATTACTATGTAAGGCGTCGTGACAGCATGAAATACCTTGTATATATAAAGATTTTATAATAAATTACCCGTGATTTGTCCATTTACCTGACCCTTACCACTGTAACTCCTTTGCTCTTTTACACTCTTTTCTTAGTTTGTTGAGACTCCTCCATTCCGATAAAATATCACCTGGCAAATGATTTTTTTTCTACACATTTAGCACAAAACTTTCAAAATTAGGAAACTACTAAAATGTTTGGATTGTTCTAAATAAATGAATAAATAATTAAAATTCAAAAATAAAAATTTAAAACCCTTGGGCTGCCTCCTGGTAACATTTTGTTTAACGTCATTAGCCCGACCCATTTTTGCTTGTTTGATTCAAGTCTAAATCGAGATACTACATTTGTAGGTCGGAGATAATGATATCCCTCCGGTTCAAATGTACTTTTTGCCCTTCAATAAAAACAGTCTTCTTCCTATGGTCATCCTCCTCAATACTCATTGTGAACATTTTCTTCCTCATGTAGAAGACCACATTAGCAGTGTTCAAGAATGGTTGCCCAAGTATCATAGACACATCATCATTTATAATATGACCTATAATCTCAAAATCAGTAGAAATATGAATTTACCCACTTTCATATGCACATTCAAGACTTTCCCTATTGTTGATACCAAGTTACCATCAACTACTTACAAATCTATTGTATCGGAACAATTGATCTTCAAATCTGCTTGTAACATGTCCTTTATAGTCATTACATGGACTAAGGCTCCTGTATCACACAAGATGTTTCTAAATCGGTGCCCATCGATGATTAATGGTTTGTATATGTCTTCTAGATCTCTCTTCTTGATTGGTTGAAGTCTTATTATGAACTCAAAATTATGCTTCATCTAAAGGTTTTTGGCTTAACTCTCCATCTTTATAACAACTACTTACAAATCTTGATGTTATTTTCTTTTTGTCCTTTATAGCTTCATCTAAAGATGTCCTTCATCTTATATGCTTAACTCTTATTATCCAAATTATGTTTTTCTTCTTTATAACCCTTGATGTTATTTTTCTTGCTTCTCTAAACTTCATCTATTCCATTCTCATGCATAACTTCATAATTTCTCAACTTTCTTATCGTTAAAGTATTTACTTTTTCTTGCTCATACGTCACTTGCTCTTGCATTGGCTCGTTCATTTACATAGTGTTCAACATGTGAATGGCAATAACATTCTCTTTGGGATTTGTGATAGTGTTACTTAAAAATTGTCCGTCTTTCCTTGAATGTAAAGTAATGGCTAGCTAACCAATCTGTCTTTCTAAGATCTTAATGGATTGTGTTCTTTCATCATATATCTAATTAAGAGTTCGCTTCACATTTATCATCTTTTTCTCATTCTTCTCATGACATTTCCTATTGTTGATATCAATGGCTTGTAAGAATCTTTCAATTAACTTCAATGAAATTATTTCTTCACTTTGACCTAGCTTCCCTTATTGGACTTGTTGATCAAAACCTGGAGGTAGCTTCAGTGCATTATCTAGATTTCCATATGAGAAGTTTGGGTTGTTGTATTCCTGTTAATATCTTTAAGAAGTCATTCATCTCGTCCTGAAGTTGTTTCTATAGTTCTGGTTATTCATGAAGTTAACATCTTTAAACTTCATCCCATGTTGCATGTCCAATGGATTAACCACCATTGTTTTGTGATTAATGGGATGATATATTGCTTGCAATTGTAGACTTGATTATCCTATTTATAGCTTCGACATCTGACTACTCAGGTTTGAAAGTTGTGCCATGATCGCTGCTTATGAATCAATCGCATACACTCTTGGTAACTTCCTCATTGTGGAATGAGTTCCTACTGTGGAATTGTAGGACATAAGATCGAGAAGATATAATGCTCCATCTTCATCCTTTATTAGTAAAGAACCACCTGTTGCAGCATCCACTGATGTTCTCATGCTTTGATTCATTCCGTATTAGAAAATTCGTAGTGGTGCCCATTTCGCATATCCATGTCTCGGACATCTCCTTAACATCTTTTTGAATCTCTCCCAATCCTCACCAAGAGACTCGGTATCCACTTGCTAGAATTGGTTGATTTCCGATTTCCTTTCATTGACTTAAATCGATTAAAAGAACTTTTCTAGGAGTCTTTCATTGATATATGCCCTTGAAGTCATACTCCCTATATTAAGTCCTTGTAACTAAGATTTAGCTTTTCCACCCATTGAGAATGGAAAACGTCTCATCCTGATTACCTCATTTGTAACTCCAGCAATATGAGCAGTGTCACACTTCTCCAAAAATTTCTACACATGTGCAATTCTATCTTCGTTTGCTTGCCCATTAAATAGGCTATTATGCACCATGTTGATGAAAGACGGTCTCAACTCGAACTCGATAGTGTTAGATAGTAACCTCATCACTCTTTTATATGTCACTTAAACTTATGGGTTAAAGTAGTCACCTTTGTCCTCGTACTCTGACTTTCACTACTAGATCACCTTCAAATTGATATTCTCTCGGCCCTAATTCTTGTTTTGGTTCCCTACTCGATCATCCACCATCTTGGTTCCTTTATTTTTCTTTCCCTTGTTGGTTTTGTCAATCTCTAGATTGTAAGGCACTAAGTCCTTATCACCTTGACTACGCATGCACTAATTGTTCTCTGAGAAAGAAAACAAAAAAGATCAAGTGTAGATTGTCAAACTTGAAACAAGAACTTTTTTTATAAACTTGAATGTAAATTAATGAAAACAAAATTTTAACAATTATGTAAACTAACTAAACTAGCGTGTGGGTACTTATCCCAGGTAACATCACCAAAAACTGAATCATAATCGCAAGTGTAACGATTCGATTGTAGTAGTAATGTGATTAACTAAGTTTGAACACGAATATCGTCCTCTGAGAAAGATTTATCTGGACACGGTTCACTTAGTTGAATCTACTTTATAGTTAAGAAAGTATCTTTTTAATTGGGTTTTAAACTAATTTACTCTATTCTATAAAACAATGCAAATTGGCTTGAACTCTTATATTAAGAAGACTCTTAGATCACAACTTCACCTAGGTGATGAGTTATTATGCTTTCATATTTCACTTTTTCATCTTCATTATGTATGTGTAATGCTTAATTATATTAGACAAATTTCCATCATATTCACTTCAACCCACTGTTGTGGTTGAAAAGATCCTAATGTGCAAACTAGAACTCCACCTATCGGTGTGAATAACATAAGTCTCACATAGCATTAAGTTCATAATCTTTGGACTTATAACCACTTAAGCTTACTATATGTGCATACCTGATCAATAACTATCTATCAATGTTATATATCTTACGGTTGTAATATCAATATCCGGCTTAAGAGTTCCAATAGCCATCGTAACTCATAAAACCTCTAATCAACAAACACGTGATCAATATGGTCATAGCATTATGCATAGAATCAACACAAATTCTAACCATTGCACTTTTAAAATTATAATTTGTTCACACTTCTTTTTCCATAATATTCATACGATAGGATTCATTGATCTCTAAGATAAATAAACCACTCACTCATCATCTTCGAAAACACACAAATCGCGGTATTCATTGCAATCAATGATTAAATCAAATAACTTTAATTGAATCAAAGAACAACACCGAATCACCACAATTGGAGTCTTTAATGTTTTCTCCTTCAAAATTCTTCTCAATACTAAAATTTATGCTAACCACTCTTCCTTGGTTGTGTTTTATGGTAGTAGGTTATATTATATGATTTTACCATGTTCTAATATATATGTATACTTCTAAAACTTCTAAGAATACAATTAGAAACCATAATTAATAATTCCAAATGAACTAGAATTCCAAAACTCTCTAATTTTCTTTCTGACGCTGTCTGTAAGTGGTCCACGCTCCTTGTGTAAAGTCATGTGTCGCCATAGCATCAACCTTGTGTGTGTATTTTCTCCTCTCACTAGACTCGCGCCCCCTGTACAAATGCTCGGCGTTGTATGTATGTTATCCCACAGCATCACCACTGTGTCAAGTGTACTGTATTTCTTCCTTGTTCTCCTCACCTTCTTCATGCCTTGTTAACGCCTTACATTAATTTCCCACGGCGTCAAGTATGTCCTATGCGGTGTCAAGTGTGGTTTTGTGCTTTTTTTCCTCATTTCCTCATGAAATCACTCCCGTGACTCTCTTATACCTTGTGGACCTGAAAACACAAAATACCATCAATTAGAGTTCATTTCGGGATATTTAGGCCTATTATACACATAAACTAACCCTATATATAATTTTGATTAAGCATTTATCAACCATACAACATCTAAAACTCCTAAACAAGTTAAGTAAAAATCTCTGGCAACAACACCAAATATTGACATGTGTCAAGTGTGTACAATAAATTCCCCGAATATCATTATTATTTGTAGAAGTGATAAGTATGATCATTTCCACATGGATTTTGCAAACTTCTTTGGGAAAAAGGTTTTCCAACGGCTTTATTATTTTTATTTTTATTTAATTAATTTAATTAAAATGGGACTTAAAAATTACTTAATCAAGCTATAATAATTAATTAAACTAATTAGACTAACTTAATTAACACAAATCAAATTCACTAAATACAAATCAATTCAATTCAATAGAAAAAAACTCTAAACAAATATCCAAAATATTGGAACATTAATCTGTCTTTTATCCAAATATATTACTTAAATCATAGTCATAAACATAGTTTAATCTTCTTATAAAGTATTTTTAGATCACTAAACTCATATCATAAGTAGATAGTCCTTAGCAAACCATCAGTTCTCCTTATATCTATGGAAGAGACACATCCTAATTTTATTAAATTAATCCTTCGAAAGCTTAAGGCAATTAATTAGACAATAAAATAGCATTAAGTTCTATGAAAAATTCGAACTACTAAGCCTCATACCTTCAGAAAGCCATTTCGATATTAAACTTAGATCTCAATCCACCTAGGACATCTAAACGGTAAAATACCTCTTTAAATAATTCTAGTCACTACTTTAAATTAGATATTGAATTCAAATATCACATTATACATTCTAGGCTATGCATGCAATATAAAGCTTCATGATTATAATCCACAAATAATAATCTATTAAATCGGTGAATCGAATAATACTATTGGTTTAAAGCATCAAGTATAAATCAATCTTCATTGTGACTACATAACAAAACGGATCAAGTTCACGTTCAGATTTTTTTTAGATTAATAAACTACTCGCTCATATTCATAATAAACATCAAACTAAAGTAAATAAAAGAGAAAAATAAATACCTCTTTTGAATATTTTGAATCTTCAAATCATTTCCAAAAGAAATAAACAATAAATATAAACTAAATAAAAAAACTAGTAAATATAGCTCTAAGAGCAATGAGAATTAATCAAGGTACTCAATGGCAATTGATTTTGAAGTCCAAGGTTGATATATATAGTATTCCAAGTAGTAAGTATCCCAAACTAACTAAAACTCTTTGTGATTATCTAATATTCTTGAAATCGACTACGGTGATTCCTAACCGATTCCACTTAAATCTTGATTTGCTAGAAAAATCGATGGAAATAAGCATTTGTGCCTCACTTATTTGTCTAGCAATTCCTATATAAGTTTTGAGTCGTTGTTGATTCGCCAGTAGTGACTTCAAGTTCATTCTCAATTCACTTTCGATTCGCTGCACACTTTTTCCACTTGACTAAATTCTTTATTTTCTTTCTTTTTTTCATTTATTTCTTCACTTAATCTAATTATAACATGAAATCACAAAATCAAGAGAAAATCTAGTGTAATATAGTCTTTTATATCCAAAATCATCCTAAAAACAACCTACCCTTTCCTTCACTATAAACGACCCAATATACCTAGGAGGTAACTTACCATACAATCTGAAACGATACAACCATTTCATAGGTGAGACTTTCAACAAAACATATTCATTCTTTGAAAACTCCAAAAACCTATTATGCTTATCAGTCTATCTCTTCTGTCTTAGTTGTGTTGTAGTCAAATGCTGACAAATCTGTTGAATTCTCTCTATGTAGTCCTAAATCAACTCAAGACCCAGCAAGATTGTATCTCTAAATTCTCCCCGACACGTAGGTGAGCGAGAAGGCCAACCATACAGAGCTTCAAAAGGAGCCATTCTAATACTAACTTTATACCTATTATTATAAGATAACTCACACGAAAGATTGTATTTCTCCATATTACCACCAAACTCTAAGACAGAAGCTCGAAGCATGTCCTCAAACACTAAGATTAGATGCTTAGTCTTCCTGTCATTTTAAAGATGAAATGCGTATTGAGGTTGAGAATAGTTCATAGCTGCCTCTGTAGGTCACCTCACAATCTGAATGTGAATCTTGGATCTCTATTTGAAGTAATTGACACTGGAACTTCACGAAGTCTTGACACCTAACGTACGTATATCTACCATAATTTTTCAAGAGGATCTCGCATGGAAACTAGCAAGAAATGTGTTGACTTCGTCAACCTATCAACAGCAACCTATACTACATCGTGCTTATGTTGATTCAAAGTAGACTAAAAATAAAATACATCAATATATGCTCCTCTTTACACTAAGGAATTGACAAAGAATGCAATAACCCTCTAAGTTTCCAATGCTCATCCTTAACTTACTAACATATCTCACATATTTTTTAAACACAACAATATTAGTTTTCATCTTAGGTCACTAATAAATATGCCTAATATCACAGTACATCTTAGTGTTAGATGAATAGAGTAAAGAGATTTATGAGATTCCCATAAAAACTCTCACCTCACCTGATCCCGAGCCAAAATCCACAATCTATCCCTAAAATATAATGCACCATCTACAAACAATCGACCAATTACACTGATCAACATTAGCCGCTAACATTTGACGCAATAAGTAATCTTGATCAAACTTTCGACATTTAACCACTCGCTAAATAATCTCCGGTTCAACTTGAATCTGAGCAAGAAAAAATATATTGGAAGGTTCGAAACTAGCTCTCCATATTGATGATGTGCCAGTTGGACTTTCATAAATCATCATCACTGATGCTTCTTCAAGAAGTCAAAACTAAGAAGCTATTGCAGTATCTACAATCTTTATGCATGTTCTTCTCCTACTCAAGCCATCTGGAACAACATTTGCCTTGCTTTAGTGGTACTCCAGAGTGAGTCATAATCCTTGAGAAATGCAAGCCATCTACGATATTTCATATTCAGTTCACTCAGAGTAAACAAATATTCCAGACTCTTATGATATAAAAATATTGTGAACTTCTTACCGAACAAGTAATGCCTTCTATTTTTCAAGGCAAACACAACATCTACTAGCTCAAGATCATGAACCGGATCATTTCTTTCTTGAATCTCGAGTTGCCTTGAAGCGTAAGCTACAACCCTACCTTCTTGCATTAGCACACAGCCCAAGCTTGAATGAGAAGCATCATTATAAATCACGAACTATCTCCTTAATTTAGGTAATGTAAAAACAAGTGTTGTAGTCAAATTACTTTTCAATTCCTTGAAGGCAGCCTTACACTCATCAGACCAAACAAAGTCAATGTTTTTTATGTTAGCCGAGTCATTGGGAAAGTAATATGAGCTAACCGTCAACAAATAGCCTCAATAACCTACTAACCCCATAAATCTCTGAGTCTCTAACATTGTGGTAGGAGTAGGCAACCCCAGAAAGCTCTGAATCTCTGACATTGTGGTAGGAGTAGGCCAAACCTAGATTTCCTCAACCTTCGTCGAATCAACAGATATACCCTCAACATTAACAACATGTCCAAGAAATTTGACCTTTAAAAACAATAATTTACACTTACTAAACTTGGCATACAGTTGATTATCCTTCAAAGTTTTCAATGTAACTCTAAAATGGTGTGAATGCTCTTCTTGAGTCTTCAAATATATCGAAATACCATCGATAAACATGATGATAAACTGGTCAAGATAGGTTTTGAGCACCCTGTGCATCAAATCCATGAATAACACATGTCGGACATGTACAATAAATTTCCCTCCTATATTATAAAATTAATATTTTGTAGTAGTGGCAAGTTGGAATCATCTCCATAGGGATTTATCAAACTTCTTTAGGAAAAGAACTTTTAATGGTTTTTATTATTTTTACTTTAATTTTATTAACTAATTAACATAGTAATTAAACTTACTAATTAAATCTATAATATAATAATAATTAACTAATTACACTAACTTAACTAAAACAATTTAAATTTAATATCAATCGAATAAATTCAATTTAGTGAAGAATAAATATCTAAACAAAAAAGAACAATCTGTTGTACATCCAAATATGTTACTTCAATCATATAGTTATGATCATACTTTATAAAGTACCCTAGATCGTTAAACTCTAATCATAAATAAGTAAATAGCCTTTAGCAATCCATTAGTTTTCCTTGTACCGATGGGAAAAACCACGTTTTAATTTTACTATGCTAACCTCTTTGAATACACAAAGATATTAACTTCACGCGATCAAATCATATTACACTTTACGAAAACTTTAAACTACTAAATCTAACACTTTCGGAAAGCCACTTCAACATTAGATTTAGATTCCAAATCCACCTAGAAAACCTAAATGGTCATACCTTTCAAACAATCTTAATTACTACTTCAAATTAGACAATGAATGCGAGTATCACGATATACATTGTAGACTGTTCTAGTGCTTGAAAGCAATCCAAATATATTACATTATTTAGTAGGGGTTTGTTTAAGATATTTATATTATATTGAATTTGAGTATTGTTTAATTTAGTTTAAATTAAATTGTTTGAATTAAGTTAGTTAATTTGGTTGATTAAGTTAGTAGTTATAGTTTTTAGTTATTTAATATTTTAATTCATGTTTAATTATATTAACTAAATTAATAAAAACAAGAAAAAAAATACTTTCCTTTGACATTTGAAAAATCTTTGTGGAGACGATATCTCATTTACCACTACTACTAAAATAATAGTAAAATATAATAAATTATTACGCACGCTCGACCGTGTCAATTTTTGGCATCATTGCCGGAGGTTTTTAAATAATATCTAAGGATTTTAGACGTTGTATGGTCTACACACTTCGTCATGTTAATTCTATATGATCTTCACATTCGTATGATCCTGAAATAGACAGAACTTTTAATCGGAGTCTAAGACAACAACTTAGGGAAAATTTAGCTGATAGGATGGAAGATAAAAATAATGATATCAATGACAATGTCATTAATAATAATAATAATAATAATAATAATAATAATAATAATAATAATTGCTATAAATTGAGTTGGAACTTGCTAAGAACTAAAGAAGGAAAATAGAAGACTAATAACTTCTACTACTATAAAGGAGAAGAGAAGAAATGAGATAGTTGGAATGAGAAGTTTTCATTTAACTTGGTGTGTGAATTACAATGGGGTTGACACCCTTTATATAGGTCATTTGGTGATGATGATAATTGTACTTATACAATGTGTACAAGTTATACATACACCACAAGTCATAGAACACATCACAAGCAACATAGACAATACACGAAATAGTTGGTGTACATTTGAGAGGGTTACAAGTTACATGACATAACATGGATAAGCGATTATACATTAGAGTTGAATACAAGTTATGTAGAGTGTACAAGTTACATTCAATGTAGAAGTCATGTTTGATGTTACAATTCAATGTGAGAGTCATGCTTGATAATGTGATCATTCATAAGTTTGGTTAAAGGGTCATCAAATTTACAACACTCCCCCTTGGATGACACTTGCTGAGAGAATATGCTCGTTAAAACCTGTACTAAAAAATCCCTGTGGAGAAAAAACTAGTACAGGAAAAAAAGTGCAATGTTCTCGCCAATCTTGTTTGCAGTATAATATTATTGATTGCCTCATTAAAAACCTTGCTAGGAAACCCCAGTGGGACAAAACCAAAGCTAAGGAAAAGAGTGCAACACATTGATACACTTTGAGAGAATATATATGCCTCATTAAAACCTTTACTAGAAAAACCCTGTGGGAAAAAATCTAGTATAGGAAAAAGAATACATTGCTCTCATAAATTTTTTATACGGAGTATAATAATGTTAGGATTACCTCTTTAAAAACGTTGCTAGGGAAATCTAGTGTGATCAAACCAATAGCGAAATGAAAATGGTGCAATACACTAATCAAACTTGATAAAAAGTTTTAATATTGTTAGAATTGCCTCATTAAAAACCTTTGCAAAGAAAACTCAGTGGGATAAAACCGTAGTAAAGGGAAAAAGAGTGCAATACACTAACCAATAACTCATTTTGATTCTCCCCCTCATGTTCACATGGTGAGACATTTTGTGCATTTTTTTGCACATGGACATCGTTTTCTATATGAACCATTTAATGTTGAAGCATGTGATTGTCACTCTTTTGTATATAGTACTTACATCAAGTAATTGATTCATAACTTTGTTACTACTGAATGATCTTTTGAACTTCGATTTCATATTAATTTATACATGGATCATAATACAACAAATTTAATGCAATTTGATGTGTTTCAAGCAATTTCACGTCATTCCTTTTGAATTGACTTATATCTCCCCCTAATGGTGGGAAAACTGCTCCATCAAAGTGACAATTAGCAAAACTTGCTATAAATAATTTCCCTATTAGGGATTCAAGGCATCTTATAATATGATTAATGGAGAGTAAATCAATATACGTCTCCTATTGATTTACCTTGAGATAATCTCCAGCTGAAAAAAAATCCAGTTCGATAGAGGTTGTCCATGTAAATTTATGATATTTTCGCATTATTGATGATTATGGGTAATCAAATAGATCTTTCCACATTATGAATGTCATTTGATTTATGATGATATTCGTTTTAATGTGTCTTATATATTCCAGAAGTTAAAGCCAGGAATATTATACTCAGATTAAATCATATAGATAAATTTTCTATTATTCTAAGTATACTTCTTCTGAGCAAGACATTAACAATAAAATTGTTATATTAGATATTACCTGAATATTAGCCTCCGCTAAGTTCGAATTCGAAAAATACTCACTTTTATATTATAATGTATATGCATGTACTACAATACATAATACATAAACTCATCACCCATATTTAGGTCACGATTTAAACACATCTCGATGTGCTTGTTTTATCGAGATCTTTTCAATGTAAAATTCATAATATTTTGCATTTGATTTTGAAGGCACGGTAAAGGTCATAAAAATATTCGGGTATATATATGACAATATTTAGGCAAAATAGCCTTTCATATATGACCAAAAGAACGTCACAATTATGAGCCTTCATTGTCAATAATTATTTGCCCTTTGTAGTGGTGTACCACTTTTGTTCCATTTTTTGGAGGAATTGTCAATACGACCTTTACCTGATATTTTCACCTTTTCCACGTCCATAAATTTATTATTGCGATCATGATCATTATATGCAACATATGTTTCTTAATTTGAATCTGAACTAATTGGACGGGAGCAACATTATATTTATAATATCTCATTATTCACTCAGCTATCATGAGACAAGAAATCAATCCTTAATATTTATTGGATTGACGTGCGCACTCGATATTTGTTGCAGCAATAAATCGAGGCGGGCCACGTGACCTTATTTTTATTGTCTCATCAGTCATATTTCAACAGAGCCTCAACATAGAGGTAATTAAAATTGTGGAATTATAATTAATATTCGACCGATTAAATTTTATAGCATGAGGTCCAGCCGCTCATTTTGAGCTTTTGGAGCATTACCATTTTGGTATGTATATATATAACTCCATAAGGTGAAAAGATATATAAAGTGAAATATTCACTTTTCAAATCTCTAAAGAGAAATTGGTGAATGATTATGTATATCAAATAGTTTTGCATATTTGTTTTATTCACAAATTGTAGTACCTAATTGTCATTACAAGTAATTCTTGTCGGTAATATAATAAGGCAACAAGTTCAACTATTGTTGAATAATATTTTGAAAATAAATTTAATATAAAACAGTTTTTCCCTTTTTATGTAAAAACGTAACATATGAGTAAATATATGTTCACAACTTGATTCATTAATAAAATAAATATATTATTCGTATGAGTTGGTGGGACAACCTCCAGGTTAGGTGGTGAGACATAGTCTACTTAATACCATACCTCCTCGAATGGGATAACCCGTCTCCCTTTCAATGTTTAGCTTTATCGAGGACAAGGCTTACCCACTATCAACTCAAACTTATAGCATTATTTGTATTATAAAATCAAGAATAGAACAATAATTAATCGTTTGTAGTTTGAAGAGAAAAACTACATGCCACGCATTAACTTTTGATTTCTGATGTAGAAGATCGTACAAGACGCAACTACAGAGCATAAACGCATAATGTATGAATGTTGGAATGATAACATGGAAATAAACATAACTTATTTAAATTAATAAAAATTATACATTATTAGTTTTATATCTTTGAAAAGCTTCTTGATCTTCAATATCTCCTCTTGTAGAGCAACTTCATGATGATAACGTGTTGTAAATTGAGTTGGAACTTGCTAAGAACTAGAAAAGAAAAAAAGAAGACAAATAACTTCTACTACTACAAACTACTACTATAAAGGAGAAGAGAAGAAATAAGATAGTTGGAATGAGAAGTTTTCATTCAACTTGGTGTGTGAATTACAATAGGGTTGACACCCTTTATATAGGCCATATGGTGATGATGATAATTGTACTTATACAATGTGTACAAGTTATACATACACCACAAGTCATATAACACATCACAAGCAACATAGACAATACATGGAATAGTTGTGTACATTGGAGAGGATTACAAGTTACATGATAATACATGGATAAGTGATTATACATTAGAGTTGAATACAAGTTATGTAGAGTGTACAAGTTACATTCAATGCAGAAGTCATGCATGATGTTACAATTCAATGTGAGAGTCATGCTTGACAATGTGATCATTCATAAGCGTCATCCAATTTACAACAATAATAATAATAATAGTAATAATAATGATAATAGAGTTTTCAATAATAATAACAACAATAGATAACTCACTTTTAGACAAGCAAATCAAAATGTTACAGCATATAAGCCAATGTGCATAGCATACCCCGATGGATTTCCTAAATTTGAACTTAGATCTGGGTTTATTAGTGTCTTACCTTACTTATATGGTAAAGACAATGAAGTCCAATAGAAATTCATGAAGGAGTATCAACATAACATTAATGGGATGAAACTGAAAGAAGGTTCTTTAGAACAAGTCAAACTTAAGGCTTTCCCTTTTGCATTGAAAGATCAAGCATAAGATTAGTTGTTCTATCGCCCACAAGATTCAATTACTACATGAACTCAAATGTTATAAGCTTTCTTAGATGAGTATATGCCTGCTAGAAAAATTAGTTCCTATAGAAAGAAAATCATAATTGCAAAGATTAAATATAATGAATACTTTAATGAATTTTCGAATAGAATCCAAAGATTAATTTCTTCTTATCCACAACATGGATATACTCAAAAAGCTTTATTATAATATTTTTATGAAGGACTCAATAACTTTGAACAAAGATTATTAGACACAGTATGTGGTGGATCTTTATTTTAAATAGCACCTACTTTGGCAAAAGAAGCAATTAATAAAATCGCGAAACAATCCAAGCAATATGGTAAAAAGGTTGAATCTTCAAGAAAAAACTCTATGAAATAGATAATAAAAGAAATAATGCGTCTAATGACAAAATTGATGAACCTTCTAAGATGGTTAAGCTGTTGATTAATGAAAAATCTAATCAAGTTAAGGCATGTGGATTCTGTAATAAGGTTACACATCCTACAGATGCGTGTCCAACTCTACATGAAAAAACAACTTAAAAGGTTAATGCAATGATGAATCAATTTTTTGGTCCCCTAAGAAATCAATATAATAATTATACTTATTATCTTGAAAGATCAAATCTGAATCTTAGTTATGGTCCTCAAAATCAAATAATAATACTTTTAGACCAAGAGCTCAGATGCAATCTGCACCAAATCAGCAACCTCAACAAAATACTCAACCTATGAATCCAAATTTGGAGCAAATCCTGCATAACTTTATGAGTCAAAGTCATCAAAACTTTACACAGACTTCTCAAAATCAGATTAAGATTGATACTACTATTAATGAATTGAAAAATCGATTAAGTCAAATGAATTTACAAATAAATAGGTTAACTACTCAACAAAGTAATCAAGCTAAAACACGTACTCAAGCTAATGTTGCTCCTACTAATCAAGCACAAGTTAATTCTTTATTCAGTGATAAGAAAGACAGCTCTATAAATGGAAAAATACTTAAATAAATAATAAAAAGAAAACTCATAAGACTTTTGAAGAAGAAAAAGAAGAAATGATGGCTAATATCATTCCTACTAGATAATGGATAATTGAACAATTGAAATACACACATTTTCTTACAAGGCTATACCCATGGTATTTAGACAGAGTTGAAGCATATGAGAAATCTTTACAAAAGTCTGAGTTAATTGATAAAGATAAAAATGATACGGTTTCTAATAATTTGAATGAAGATATGGATTCATATTCTCCTGTTCCACAATGATTAGTTGAAGCTAAGGAGGAAGAAAATAATGAATACATTCTTAAAATGTTTAGGAAAATATAAATTAATAAACCATTGATGGAATCAATTATACTATTTTCTTATAATGATGAAATTTTAAAAGAATTATTTGAATCAAATGATAAAATTTTAGAAGAATCTAAGTCTATGGAAATGGGAGACTCAATATCATCTTATTCTCCACCTATACGTTTATGAAGACCATTTCTTAAAACAACTAAAACGAAGTTAGATATATGTAAATGAATAATGTATATGGAATTTGAAAGCAAAATTGTCACTTTCCAACTCGATGATGAAGATATCTATGAAAATTTTGATGAATTTGATAATGGACAAACTAATGATAATGAATCTTTAGAATTAAATCATCATGAAGCTAAAGTATATGCTAATAATGCAGTAACAATGGAAGATCAAAATGTTACGATCAAGAATAAGTAAGTTGAAGACACTATGAATCAGAAAACAATAACCCGCGAATGCAGGGTTAAGCAACTGAACAATGTCGAGAACGATAATAATATGGAAGAATTTAAATCTACAAATAATAAGAAGAAGAAAAAAAAGAATTCAACAATTGTCAAGCTCGAAGCTCCAGGAGAGAGAGATATAAACATAAAGCTCAAATGAGCTTGGTATTTTAAAGCTATTTGTGATACGGGTTCTAGAGCGAACTACAAGTCAATTCATTTTTTCTTCATCTCAACTGGAATTGGATGTTCTTTCTTCTGAAAAACTTACTCTACCAAACAGTTATTCAGTAAAACCAATAGGTTTCGTTACTAATGTACCAGTTCAATTTGATAAGTACATTATTCCCATAGACTTTTTGGTAATGCCACACTTCATCAACGAAGATCCTCCGTTAATCTTAGGATGACCTTTTTTAGCCACTTTGCAAGCTATCATGGATAATCTGAACAAAAAATCACTTTTAAGGTACATGGTCGAGCAATCACTTTCTAAAATGACATAATAGTGGATAATCCTACACTTAAGTTCATATAACCAATTTAGAACTGCGTGGTTCAGTCGAGCCAACAATGGTATCAGTTTTAGTATTAAGATTAGCTAGTTGTCTTTATATTCTCTCAACTTTTGACTCTTATAATAGGGATATTTTAGAAATTTAATTCCTAAATAATTTCATGTAAAGGGGGTTGATCGAGCTAATTTTTTTTCGTATTATATTATTTTTATGCATTAGTTTTATATTAATTAGCTATTTATAGCACTGAAGTTATCACTTAATGCATATCATAGCTAAACTCTAATAATTTTGAATAATTCTATCTTTTTATTGCATAAATATGTGATAAATAAATGAAAAATCAATTTAATTGAGAAATAGTAAATATTGGCTGGTGATTTCCTAACGATTCTAGTTTGTACTGGGATTTACTAAGAAAATCGGCAACAATGTGTAAAGTTTTTAGCGTGATTTTAAGTCTGCGATTTCTCACCAATTCGCACTTATAATAAGAATTTGTTGGACAAATCGCTGAGCCATTGAAGCTTATTTTTAGAGATTTTGTCAGCGATTCTCAGCGAATCCACTTAAACCCTAATTCGCCGATAACGAATTCAAGTTTTTAGAAACAGAAACCGAAAATCGCCACATTTAAACACTTCACACTCATAAACTATTGCAACCTTTCGATCAAGAGATCAGTTTTTGATTAGATTCAATCTTCCAAAACTTTATTTTAGTGAATTTAAGTAATTCCCACCTTAATCTTCACATATTCAACCAAAACTTTGGTGAGTTTTGAGAATGTACTGCCTAGGGCTTGAGCAAGGAAGTTCAAATCTGAGCTTGGAGGATAGTTCTAGAGAAGCGATTTGGAGTCCGAATCTTGAAAGAATCACTTTCAAGAAGGTAATCAACAAAAACCCTAACCCTTTATTGATTAAAACTTTTGGTTTTTCATCGATTTTGGATTCTTATTAAGTTGGAAGCTAAATTTCAAGATTTTTACTCTAAAATGGTTTTGATATCAAATTATTTCTATTACAATACTATTATGGGAGTGATATGATAATTTGCTTATCGCAATCGGATTTTTGAACTAATTTTCATATATAGCAGATGAATCGGATTTTATACGCAATCTAATTTTGAGACTAAGTTTCAAATGATTTTAGGGGTTTTTTGAGCATTTCTATCTACTTATTTGAATTACATACAAACGATTGTTTTCTCAATTATGCTTTATCGATAACTTTCATATAAACTTCAAACTCTAATTCATAAAGGACTTTTCCAATGAATTTCTCCTTTTTGATAGATAAGTTGAGTTTTACCGAATACTTTTCCAACAAATTTGATTTTAAATGGTTTTATAGGTTCATTCTTTTACTTATACTTGTCCAAATGGCCAGAGGTGGAAAAAGTTGAGGTTCAAGAGATGAGAAAGGGGAGGGACAGTTTATAGAGAACACAAAGACCAACTCCACATTTTCCTAAATCCAATGTACATCAATCTCTTTTAACACACCTAGGACTAGACCACAAAGAGACCCTACTCCACCCTCATCATTTAGTTTTAATACTAAGGATGTCAATGAGGAGGAGGAAATGGATGAATTTGAACAAGAGATACTGACTGGGGTGAAGAATTACATACTTAGGAAGGAGAACTTTGTCAATGAGAAGGCTTTTGTAAAATTCAAGAATGATTTAGTGAAAGAGAGAGTTGATTTTGGAAAGGGGATTTAATGTAAAGAATGAGTTGAAATACAAACCTAAGATCTTAGATGTCATTGAAACAAGGAACTATGGATTGTTGGCTAGTGACTATAACCACTTATACCTAGAAAATATTCCTAGTGATAGGGGTTATGATATCTTAGTGAGAAAGTCTTATGCCAATGCATATGGAAGTGAGAGTAAGATCGAGTCACAAGTTCAATGAAGAATAGTAGATTATTCCGCTGCAAGAATAAATCGATATTTTGGTTTACCGAATTTTCACCAAAAACAAAATGATGAGTACCCTAAACCCAAATATCCTTTAAAGTACCACTACCCCACCGAGATAATCAGGGGAAGTTTAGAGACAATCAATGGAGATGAATTTATTTTTTATACGGAGGGGTAACCAAAACACATAACCACCAGATTTTTTAGAAAAATCACTAGAACTTGGTGTTATTTCATCAACGTCAGGTTACAGCTGAGCCTGCAGCATTATGAGAAAGTGAAATACAAGGTCGCCCTATTTTTCCACATCGATATGGGATTATGATACTTGGATGTTGGCAAGATTATTTATGAATCGATTAGGAGTGCCATCACTAAGAAGAAAAATGATGGACTACCTTTCCCTTTGATGATTACGACCTTTTATATAGCGGATCATTTGAACATGGCAAGGCTTGACATGGATGTTTTACTGGAGAAGACCATTACGGATGAGGTTATAGAGAGGTACGAAAGAGTTAATGGTTATGAAGACACAGATGATGAAAAATAAAGGGCTGAGATAGCCATAAAAGAAACTAAGCAAAGAAGGAAAATAAGAGATGACACAAGGAGAATTTTGGAGGAAATGTCAAAAGCTAGACATGACCCAAATGTGGAGCGGCTTGCAAGGGATTATGATGGACTATACATGGAAGAGTCGGAGATGGGCTTCATGGGTGCAACTATGCTCAATCTCATGACTGCTCTGCATAATCCAAGAACTGGTATTCAAGAACCAGATGGCCTTAGCAAGGAGCATCTAGAGGGTGGAGCGAACTATGTCTAGGAGAAATAGACGTCAATGAGGCACAAAGGTTTATATATCATCTACATAGATGAGGCTACCACTTAGCAATAACCTTGATGTTCCAACATTGCCTCATCAGGAATACCACCTATACGACCCCGCTATGAGTTACTAGTGCTATAGGATTAATCCAGTGGAGGACGATGATGACGTGACTTCCAGACAACGACATTGATTTCCTTATTCTATTTACTTTTTTTTGTCTCCAAATGATATAGTGTGAGGTTTTCTATGTAAATTCGGTTTTGGTGATAATTTTGTGATTAATGGTGATATTTTGTGTTTATGGTAGTGGTATACTATGTGATACAATTTTATTAAGTGTTTTTGTGTGATATTTGATACATTTTATATATAGTGATTATATTTATTTGTAAGTTTCTTTTTATGCACTTTGTCTTATGATAATTCTATATTGAGTTTATTTCTATATATTGATTGTCAAATTTATGATTATATCAATTCTTTTATACTTCATGTGGTATGTTTGTTTTGTTGGAAACCCAACTTCATTTCTAAACTGTGAGACAAGGTTTGGAATGCGTTTAGGGATATTTTAGGGTTTAAGTGTAGGTGAAGTTTGACAATGATAGCAAGGAAAGCAAGGAAAGACATGAAAGGTAGTAGATAAGTTCAGAATCGATCCAAGAATTTCAAACTTTTTATCTGATATTCAAGTAAGTTGACAAAATTTTACAAATTTTTTTCGAATTTAAGTAAGTATTAATTTCATTTTAATTTATTTTTAATTAGAATGATAATGAATATAGAATAGATTTTTGAATCGAAGTAATATTTTTATTATCCAAGTGAATTTTATGATAGAAGGAATCAATTTTTGTACCTTTTTATTAATTTTACTAGTTGATGTGTACACTAAATTGAATACCTTGTCTTAGTCATGATAATGGGCAGAAGATCGAAATAATAGTGCAAGAGGAACAAGATGGATTTCTAAGAATCTTGTGATGCAAAAGCTATTGATTAAGCATTTTTAAAATATAGATTTAGAAATTTATTATGACACAATTGAAAGAAGAAATATGTTAGAAACCGACAAAATTATATAAGTTAGAAAGAATATTTTCTTCAACTTTAGTGGATGGTGAGAAATGTTAACAACAGTTTACAAATATAGATATAGAAAGTCCTATAGATGCTAAAGGAAATGGAGTAGAGAATCTATAGTGGGGGAAATTGTGAGAATATCTAAAGGAAATGGAGCAGGGTCTCCAAAGCAAAAGCAAAAAATATATAATAATAATAATAAATAATCAGAATGGAGTAGAAAAGAAAATGAAAGATGAAAAAAATGGATATTCTTAAACTTTTTGAAGAAAAGATTTAACTCGAGTACTTGAAGCAAGAGTTGGGTGAAGTATTTCTTAATCTAACATGTTTTAAATAATATATTCATTGGTATCTTGGAAAAGTTCTCAATGATTTTGATTATGGTACTATTATAAAGTATTTTATAAAATCAAAATTAATCTAGTGGTCTTTGTGCCTTGGGATTATATTCTAGTTATCTTAAGCTTCATGCTTGTCAGTAAAGATTAAGAAAACTTATATTGTGTACTAGCCTTGGTAATAAAATTTTAGTTATGAAGAGTGTTACATTTGATGGTTAAGTTATCATTAACGGATGTTTTATTTTGTCTAAATCATTTTATTCTAGCATAACTATCATTTACTTGGGTGTAATATGTTTTCATTTGAAAAACACTTCTATTTTAAAATATATATTATTTAAAGCTAAGATGAATGAGATTGAAATCGGTTTATGAAGAATGAAAATAGAATATGATTGAGTATTCCATTGCTTAAGACAGGAAAGTGTTGAGATTTGGGGTATTTGACAAGTCAATAATAAGACATATTTGTAGTGTAATTTAGGTTGATTTTAGATATTAATGATGAAATTACACTAGGTATTCTCTTTTTTGTGATTTCTAAATTTAAACAGGAAAATGAAGAAATGGAAGAAAAAAAAGGAAGAAGAGCAAAACAGTCAACTGAAAAAGAAGTCTAACGATTAGCCAGCGATTTGTATTTGCATTAAGAATCGCCACCTAAATCAACAGCAAGAAAATGCCAACGAATCCTTAGCAAAATGAAGAATATACTAGAAATCGCCAGCTAAATCAGTAGAGCACTAAAAGCTAAACTCAGTGATTAACTCATCAATTTGTATACAATTTTCAAATCGCCGAGGTTGGTTACGGGTTTGTAGATTAGCATGGAGAATTTGAGTTTATCTAAGATATTTATACGTAGAGAAACAATAAAAAAAGTCTAGAGAGCTTTAATATAAATCTTTTTTTCTCTCCTTTACTTATATTGTTTTTTCTTAACCCCATTTTACATATTTTAGTTGTTGTTTGAAACTACATTGGAGCTTTGATTTTTTTAATGTATTTGTTTATTTATTCATTATGTCTTTTAATTACAAATTTGCATTTTTTATTTCTAGCATGAGTGCGTAGTCTATCAATCTAAACAAACCTTAGACATATATATACTATGAATTGCTAGATAGTTATAACTAAGGAATCATGAACTTAAAGCTTTAAATCTATTCTGACACGTCAATCACAGATTTAACAAGTTGTTTTGCATATTGCAACTAAAAAAGATTAATATTGCATGCATAGTTGCAAATGTGTTATGTAATATTTTAACTCTGAATATATGTCTATAGTTATTGACAACAACTATAGACTTAGTGACTAGAATTAATCTATAGGGCTTTTCCCGAGTGGATGCTCTAGGTGATTGTGTTCTAAGTTGTTTATTATGCGGCTTTAGTTAATATTGACTTAGATTATGCATGATCTTAATTGAGAGTAATGCTATCATATTTCTAAGGTGTTGTGTTTTATCCAATAGATAAATTTACAATGATAAGAATGTGACTTTTCCATTCAATTTAAGAAAACCGATGGCTAGCTAAAGGCTATTAACCTATTATGAATTAGGATTTAATGAATCTAAGATTCCATGTGTTATAATTATAATTTTAGTATGAATTAATTTTATGTTCTAGTGTTTGAAAGCAATACAAGTATATTACATTATTCGGAGGGGGGTTTGTTTAGATTTTTGTTTAAGATATTTATATTATATTGAATTTAAGTATTATTTAATTAAGTTTAAGTTAAATTGTTTGAATTAAGTTAGTAAATTTGGTTAATTAAGTTAGTAGTTATGGTTTTTAGTTATTTAATATTTTAATTCCCATTTAATTAAATTAACTAAATTAACAAAAACAAGAAAAAATACTTTCCTTTGAGATTTAGAAAATATATATAGAGACGATCTCATTTACCTACTACAAAATAATAGTAAAATACGAAAAATTATTATGCACGTTCGACACGTGTCAAGAAAAATGTCTAAGGCTCAGAGGTAGTTGTTGATCTTCTCCTTTCCTGGTATGCTACTCGACAGATTTACATCTTGTCACCAAAAATAATGACAAGCCCCAGTAATTAAATCTTGAGGTCACGTATTCATATTTCCAAATATACAAATGATAACTAAAAGCATATAAGTAGTGAAATAAATGTTGAAAGGAAACCGTTGGGTTTTGGGGTTCATACGCAGCTAAAATTACAAAACAATTTTGACAAAAACCACAACAGGATCTGAATCTAATTCCATTAAAAATGTTTAATCCATGAAAATTTAATCATACCTCAGTCGTAATATACCTTTCTGAAGATTAATCGATCTCTAAGGCGCTGCCAACGACGAACGCCCTCTACCAGCAATCCATATACGAACGGCGGTCGAGATTCGAAGTGCAAGCTTCGAGAGAACACCAAACTTTTTGTCTCTCTCCAAAATGATCCAAAGTGTACCAAAAAACCCTAATTCATTTATAAAACGAAAATAGAGTTTCGGCCCTCAATCTTTCGTACGTGTGTTCTAACTTAAAGCGTCTATTTATACAACCCTTGTATATAGACGGTTAAGTAAATTACGCATAGACCCCTACTCGAACAAGTATAAGTGTAAAACACCACAAGGACGTTTCTGTCATGAATTTTATTATATAAAATTCATTTTTCTGAACCATCTTAAAATCTCACAAAGCCATTCTTAGTGTGCGACCCAATAGGCTCATACAACATTGGCAATGTACCAAAATACATTTTGGTATACAAGTCATAAGCTGCCTCTAGCAAGATATTATGACTACCCAAGTTGTACGAATATCAAATCGATACAACCTAATCAATAATGTATATAACATCATTTTGTCACACTATATCCTTTTGATCAAACATAAGGCATGGAATTGTCATCCAACATGTTCAATCATACTAGTCTCGATCTCTAAGTAGACTGAAAAAGTCCAAGTGACATTGATCAATATCAATTCACTTAGACTAGGCCATTTAACAGTCTAACACATCAAAAGATCCACTGGATATCTCTCTTTATATGAGAGGGACAAATTCTATCTTGATTACACAACTTCATCACATTGCTTACACAGTAACCAATCACAACCTTTATAATCGTTTGGTTAAAGACAACGTTATGATTGTGTCAAATCATTGTGTTACTAAAGTTGAAGTCTCTGGTAATCTCAAGTTAGAGGACTGAAAAATATACCTATCATGATAAACAACTATGACTTAATCCATGTGATGTTCTCATAGCGGGTCGATCCAGTACTTTGTTCCCTAACAAGTACTCGTGATCTTGATTCGTATCCTTATACGTATAATCATCATATGATCATCAATTAAGACTCACACTGGTCTAAATTCATTATAGTTCCCAATATAATGATCGACTAGGGACATTTAGGATATTTCTGTAAATACCATGGATCTTATTATAATGTAAACATGCAAATTAATTGTAATAAACAACAAATGAAATCCTCTATTTTATTTACTAAAATTATTCATAACGACAGTTAATGGATTGACCTATGGCACATGCCCCAACATCTCCCATTTGCACTAGGGCCAATCATACATGCATTTAATGCCTAATGATCTAACATGACCATCATGTTTTGCTTGTGGAAGAGCTTTTGTCAATGGATCTGCAACATTGTCTTCAGTACGTACTCTGCAAATCTTCACGTTTCCCCTCTCAATAATTTCTCTGATGAGATGAAAACGCTTGAGTATATGTTTGGATTTGTGGTGTGATCTAGGTTCCTTGGCCTGCTCTATTGCCCCGTTATTGTCACAATACAAACAAACAGGGTTAGCAATACTTGGAACCACAACTAGTTCAGAAATGAACTTTTTTATCCAAACTGCCTCCTTTCTTTCGAATCGTATTACGCAATATACTCAGCTTCTATTGTAGAATCTGCCATAGTCTCTTGTTGTGGACTTTTCCAGCTTACTGCACCCCATTCAAGGTTAACACATATCTAGACTATGATCTAAAATCATATATTTCAGTTTGAAAACTTGCATCTGTGTAACCATTTACAACTAGATCATTTTCAAAACCTCCATAGACCAAAAACACTTCCTTAGTCTTTCTTAAGTATTTAAGAATGTTCTTTGCAACTATCAAGTGACTCTCACCAGGATCTGACTGATATCTACTTGTAGTGCTCAAAGCATATGATACATCAGGTCGAGTGCATAGTATGGCATACATGATAGATCCAATAGCTTATACCTATGGAATCTTATTCATACGGTCTCGTTCATCATTTGTCTTAGGACATTGAATCTTGCTGAGACTTATGCCATGAGACATTGGCAACAATCCTCTTTTAGAGTCTTGCAAACTAAACCTATTCAGCACCTTGTCTATGTAAGCACTTTGACTTAGATCGATTAGCCTCTTATATCTATCCCTATAAATCCTTATCCCCGGGATATAGGCTGCATCTCCTAAGTCTTTCATTGAGAAACACTTCCCTAACTAAGACTTGACATTCTGCAATGTTGGGATGTCATTTCCAATGACTAATATATCATCAACATACAGTACCAGAAAAATAACTACACTCCCATGACCCTCTTGTATACACAAGGGTCGTATTCGTTCTTAATAAAACTAAAATCCTTGATTGTTTCATCAAAATGAAAATTCCAACTCCGAGAAGCTTGCTTTAATCCATAAATAGATATTTAAAGCTTGCATACCTTCCTAGAATTCTCAGGATGTACAAAACCTTCAGGTTGTGTCATATACACGTCCTTAAGCAGCTTTCCGTTAAGAAATGCTATTTTTACATCCATTTGTCATATCTCATAGTCATAATATGCAGCAATGGAAATTAAGATTCTTATGGATTTAAGCATGGCTACTAGCGAAAAAGTTTCATCATAATCTACATCTTGAATCTATCTAAAACCTTTTGCTACAAGTCTTGCTTTAAAAGTATGCATTTTGCCATCCATGTCAGTTTTCTTCTTGAAAACCCATTTACATCCAATGGTCTTACCACCTTCAAGTAAATCAACCAAGTTCCAAACTTGGTTATCATATATGGATTGCATCTCTAGAGTTCATGGCATTTAGCCATTTATCTGAGTCTGGTCTAGACATAGCCTCTTGATAAGTGGTGGGATCATTTTGATCCATAAGCAACAAATCACGACTATCGGTAATGAGAAATCCGAATCTCTCTAGCTCATGTCTTACCCTACCAGATTTACGTGGGCCTTGTGTCACTTGTAGAGGTTCAATTGATTCAGAACGTTGTTGAACTTCCAGTAGCGGTTCAATGTTTATCTGTGATTCTTGAACTTCTTCAAGATTTATTTCTCTCCGCTAGTGTCTTTTGAAATAAACTAGTTTTCCATAAAGGCACCATACCGAGCAACAAACACTTTGTTCTCAGCGGGATTATAAAAGTAATGTCCTTTTGTTTCCTTAGGATACCCCACCAATAAACACTCGTCAGATTTAGGTGTTAGTTTTTCCGAGACTTGTCACTTTACGTAAACCTCACAACCCCAACTCTTAAGGAATGATAAACTAGGTATCTTCTTGTACCATATCTCATATGATGTTTTATCAACCGTTTTAGAAGGAACTCGATTTAGAGTGAAAGCTGCAGTTTGTAATGCATAACCCTAAAAGGATAATGGAAGATTTGCGTGACTCATCATAGATCAAACCATATCTAATAAGGTTCGATTTCTCCTTTTAGAAAATCCATTCCATTATGGAGTTGTTGGTGGAGTCAATTGGGAGACAATCCCACAATTTCTAAGATGATCATCAAATTCTTAGCTCAAATATTCACCACCTTGATCTGACTGAAGTGTTTTGATAGTTTTACCAAGTTGATTCTGCACTTCATTTTGAAACGTTCGAAACATCTCAAATGATTCAGATTTATGTTTCATAAGATATACATAACCATATTTGTTGAAATCATCAATAAATGTAATAAAGTACTGATAACTTCCTCTAGCCATTGTGTTTATAGGACCGCATACATCAGTATGTATTAGATCCAATAAATCACTTGTCATTTCACCGTGTCCAGTAAAGGGACGTTTAGTCATCTTGCCTCGTAAACAAGATACGCATGTTTCATATGTTTCTAAATCAAATGAATCTAGAAGTCCATCTTTATGGAGCTTCGTTATGCATTTCTCATTTATGTGCCCGAGACGACAATGCCAAATATAGGTTTGATTCAAATCATTTGACTTGAATCTCTTTGTATTTATGTTAAAGACTAGAGTATCGGTGGACCTTTTCATGCTTAGAATATAAAGACCATTACACAAATCAGCATTTGCATAAAATATGCCTTTACGAGAAATGGAACATCTATTATTCGCAATAATAAAATCAAAACCATCCATATCCAAACACGAAACATAAATGATGTTTATGCTCAAGGCAGCACAAAATAACAATTATTTAAAGTTAAAATAAGTCCACTAGGTAAGACTAAGTCATATGATCCAACAGCCAGGGCAGCAACTCTTGTTCCATTCCCTACGCGGAGGATGACTTCTCCTTTTTTCAACTTTCTACTTCTGGTGAGTCCCTGCACATTTATACAAATGTGAGATCCACATCCGGAATCTAATACCCATGAATCACTAGTAGATAAATTAATTTCAATAACATAAATACCGTAGTGGTAGTCGCACTACCCTTTTCTTCTTTAGATCTTCCATATAGAGTTTGCAATTTCTGAACCAATGTCCAGGTGCATGGCAGAAATGAAAATTTCCTTCATTTTCTTTTGGGTGTTTTGAAGCAGGAACTGGTCGGGGCTTGACTTGTTCCACAGGCTTTGCTACAGGTGCTGCAGCAGCCTTGGCAACTTTAGCCTTGCCTTTGCCTTTCTTCTTCATTCCCTTTCCCTTTTGAACCATCAACACATTACTAGTTTTTTGATATTTTGTTCAGTAGTTTTTAGCATCAAATGCAACTCTGAAATTGATTTCTTCATATTATTCATATTGTAGTTCATCACAAATTATGAGTAACTCTCTGGTAATGAATTCATGATCAAATTCGTAGCCAAGTTTTGGCTTATGGGAAATCCGAATCTATCAAGCTGGTCAACATAGCCCTTCATCTTCAGAACATGAGGACTAACTGATGCACCCTTTGTCATCTTGCAAGAATGTAGGTTCTTAACTGTTCAAGCCTTTCTTGCCTAGCTTGCTGTTGGAACATTTCCTTCAGTGTTATGGCCATGTCGTAGGCTTCCATTAGTTCCATGTCCTTCTGAAGTTCAGGAACCACAGCTGCCAGCATAATACATGTAACATCAGTAGAATCGTTGACATGCTTATTATGCGCATCCTTCACAGCTTTCGTAGCATTGGCTGGTGGGTCCTCAAGGATTGGAGCATCTAGGACATACAACTTGCGTTCATGTTTGAGAACGATTCTCGAGTTTCTGAACCAGTCAAGAAAGTTAGTCCTAGATAGCTTATCCTTCTCAAGGATGGATCGCAGTGACAGGGGATTATTGTTACTTGAAGAGGTCATTGATCTACAATAAAGATTATACGAAGTTTATTTTAGTATAGAGGAATAGACTCCCACTAAATTAACAACCCTCCTAAAACATATTATTTATTTAGGGGACTAAAATCCATATTTCACCTAATTTTATGACAGCTATGGCATGAAACACAGAACTAGATTATTTAGGTAGGTAACAGTTATCAATTACATCTTACGTAATTTTAGATACTTTTGTGAGATACGGGACATCTTATATCTTAGCATGTTTTTTATCTCATCATGTGCCTAAAGCTCGAAACTATTTTGATAGCTATATTAAGTTGGACCATTTTAAACATTTAGGTAACTCTTACCCAACTTGTATCACCAAAATAACATAATACACCCAGCTATGGCTTAAACTATATTAATGTGATCGAGGCCTTGACAAGTGTTTAAAATGGATGACACCACTACAAAAAAAACAGCGGATCAGAAACGGGAATTTCCGTCTCTGATTTGCATAAATTTCGTCTCTAATTCAATTCTACAACGGAACAGAGACGGAATCTATTTCGTCTCTAAAATCGTCGTCGTTGATTCAATCAGCAACGGAAATGTGTTTCCGTTGCTGATTAGAGACGGATTAGAGACGAAATTTAGAAACGGAGTAGAGATGGAACAGAAATGGAAATTCTTCTAAAGGTTACAATTGTAATTGCATTACGTCTCTGATCCGTCTCTGATTAGTAACAAATCGGAGACGGAATTATTGTATTCCGTCTCTGATCCATCTCTGATTAGCAACGGATCAGTGACGGAATTATTGGATTCCATCTCTGATCCGTCTCTAATTAGCAAAGGATCAGAGACAGAATTATTGTATTCCGTCTCCGATCCGTCTCTGATTAGCAACGGATCAGAGACGAAATTATTATATTCCGTCTCTGATCCGTCTCTGATTAGCAATGGATCAGAGACGGAATATAATAATTTCGTCTCTGATCCGTTGCTGATTCATGCATCTATTCCTCGAAAATTAGAGACGGAATAGCAACGGAATCTTTGAATTCCGTTGCTAATCCGTCTCAATTACGCTTTGCTTAGGTCTCAATCCGTCTCAATATATATATATATATATGTGTGTGTGTCTCAATCCAAGCACATTTAACCTGCCAATATATAATACAAATCATAGCTAAATAATATATTGATATTGCACGGTTTATATAAACTTAACATATCCTTAAAATTATCTTTTCTCAATGTACTGTACATGAAACAACAAAACAATTTAAAAAGTTTCTATTTCGTATCTTTCTACAAAAGTAAAAGCAAAAATTGTTCTAAATGAAAAAAAAAATGAAGAAGTGTTCCGAGATTATATAAAGTTGATTGTGCTTCAAAAAATACTTGACTTCGTACAAAACACCTAAAAAAAGATAAAAAAAATCACTAAATTATACAAACAATAATAGGAATATAAACAATATTATGGGAGAACTATGTATCATCGCAAGCACAAGTGTATGAGCCAAACACAACATAAATAAAGTAATAAAGAAAAAGAAATTCATCATTATCCAGAAGGAACATGATGTTAATTAGAAAATTATCTCTCGCTCCAAACAATGACATGAAATTTAGTTCTAGATTAACACAAACAAGACTCAATTGTCCTCGATGCTCCAAAAAATTAAGAAAACACTATACAAAATGAAATTAAAGTAAACTGAAACAAAAGATAGAACACAAATTAAAAGTAAAGAAAACTAAAATAAAAGACTCAATAAGATAAACAATGTGTAATGGAAATATGATAAATAAATGATACGAGACAAGTACCAATTTTCATAAGTACTTCAATATTAATAACTATTTCTTTTTAGAGACAAGTGATGTTCATGATCTTCAACACATTATTACAATGAATGCATTCTGAAAAAATTCTAACTCTTAATTTCCTACAATGCAACAAAAAACATTCAAGATAATCAATAGCTAGAAGAAAGTTCTAACATTCAAGTGAATCAAATATAATTATAGGACAGGAAACTATAGTTTTGACATAAATTCTTCAGCAACACATAAATTTCAAATTGCCCAATCAAATTTTAATTAGTACATAGTGTTGAATAGTTATTTTCAATCACTTCAACTATAGCATCAAAGATATTATTTGGCCACTGCATGAAAATATATATTACAAAAGTCAAGAAAATAAGCAAAATAACAACATTGCAATATATATAGATGAAAAAACACTAAATGCAATGCAAAGTAGAAATATATGTAACTTGCACTTAATGGGTTTTTTTTAAAGTAATTAAGACTGAGATTTACCTTAGCAGTTGTAATTAATGCTTTTTGGATAACAAAGTTACCGTAGCAATCTTCAAACAATTCTATGAATATTATTATATAAACTTGTTGTTTTGGCAGATATGTTCCTTATAAGCAGTGCTTTGCTTATATTTGGAATGGGACTCTATTCTCTATTTGTGAATCAAAAGACTATGAATGCAGAAGACAGGAAGGGGTTGTATCCTAGGTCCAATCATTTTGGTCTCTTCCATCTCAAGGTAATTGAGCCAGTCTATCACCACTTTTGTTATGTAAGGCGACTACTCATCGCTAACGATTCATCAATTCGTCGTCGCATACACTACCAACATGGCTGGAAATGCAGTGTATATCACAAGCAATGTCAAAAATCGGGCATGCAGTGCTAATGATACTTCAAGTGGGGGTACTAGACAAGTTCAAGAATGTACCTTTAGTCACCGGCCTGGATCGGCCTATTTTGTGGGGCGGTTCGATATCTTCTGCTCTGTACCTTCCTTCTCTCGAAACTCGCTGTGGATCAAACGCAATGTGGAAGGTAGAATGGAAATAGATGGTCACACACAATTTACTAACCCTCAAGTGAATTGTTTTGAGCAACCAACATTCTTTTTTGTAGAAATTTGTATACACCACCATACTTTTCAGTTTTCACCAGAAAATAAAAAAGCCAATGTATTCTTGATTCATGAATAAAAGAAAAGATAATCCATGCTCTTACTGAAGTATAATTAAGTTTTTTGATCTGTCGGATGATTTCGGGAATCACGCCTTTCATTATTTGTTCAAATCCATTATTATAAATATATAAGTTTCATTTCATTTTACACATAACATTGAAATATAAAATATTCAGCACCAAACAAATTTCAGATATATAGCTCATGATGTGTTTATTTTGTAGTCAAGAAAACTGCAGCTGTTTGAAAATAAATCAAAGTAGGAACTTTATTGTACCATTTTTTCTCTGTTCCCACAAATTCTGAAAGTTCAAATGATGAACACAATCAAATTGAAAAAATGAATCTGTATCCATGTGTCAAGCGGCAACGATACTACATACCACGTGCAATTGTTGCTCCTCCCTTCGCCTCATTGTAAAGTTGATCGATATACTCCTGAAGAAAAAAAATCATTAGGAAAAATTAAGGTTATGGTGAAATATGAAGGGTGTTGTATCACAGGTTTATATTCTCCACATGAAGATACATTGACTATGATTTTATGATATTTAGATGTTGTACTAAAGTTTGTGATGCTTGTCGTCTCGAAACATGAAGTGTTAGCTCTAAGCGCAAACATTATGGAAGAATATTCTATTATATTCTTCATCAATAGATTTGAATGAACATCCGAAATTCCTAAAACTACGAATGTAAAAACTTGACAGTGACGAAAGAAAGAACAGGCTCCTTTAGGGAATGTCTTTTGAAAATATCTTCACTAGAAGTTTGGAAATGATTCGTGTTATATCCTGAAGTGGTCCAAGTTAGAGCATCAGATTGCGACGCTGGAAGATCGTTTATCATGTTCATAGGAATGAAAGAAGATGTAACAAACAAGATCTAGATATGGTAAATTAATAGATATATAGCATAGATAATAATACCTCATAGTATTTGAGTAATTGTGGCCTCTTCAGTTTGAATGTAGGAGTTATCAAATCCCTCTTAATGTTGAAAGGATTCGGTTCCAAGTGAATAGCTTTTAACATCTCGAAACCTCTAAGCTGTAGCAATGGCCGGCATTGTGGCAATAGATGATTAGACAATAAAATTTCCACGCGCTTATAAATGCATTAAAACTAAAGGAGAGGAAAAGAAAGACGATGTCTCACTTTATGCTTCTTTCCTACGCTATTTAGCTCATCAAGAATGTATTTCCTCGCCCTGGGACTTATGCAAAGTGATTGGTAATCGCTACTTTTGTTGTGAGTTTCTGCCCAATCTTCCAATGTGGTTTTGTTGGGAACCACCACTGCTACAAGAAACGACTCGAGATTGTTTCCATAGACCCAAATCTGCATTCCATCAAGAAGTGATGAAGCCGGTTATTGTTAGATACAGCCCAAGAAATAAACCCCAAGTATGGATATCATTCAATAAAGTTGTACTTAACCATTCAAGTTTATCCCACTAGAAAGGAAACAATATAGACTCAAACGACAAAACAAAGCTGGTAAGTCTAATCCAGCAACAAGAAGGATGAAGAATTACTTGCAATACAAGTAAAAAAAGAAATTGTAGGTACCATACCGAATCAATAATAGGGCATCGGTTGTATGTGTTTTCAAGGTTCTCAACAGCAATGTATTCCCCCTGGGATAGCTTAAAAATATTCTCCTTTTTGTCGATGATTTTCATAGCTCCATTAGGCTGCCATTCTCCAATGTCCCCTGTGATATTCAAAGTTCATACACATAATTTAAAATGAATTCCTAGTTCATTGGAACAACTTATCAAAAAAAAAATTGTTGAAATATCTAATGGGAAATTAAAGATCTATCAAACCATCAGTATGCGAGTCCGCATTTCATTTTTAATCACGCGTAACCCTCAAACCATCAGAGATCGGCCTATGCACGCGAGAGAGCAGAGGGCGGTGATGGGAGCGGTGAGCAACACATCGAGCAGAGGGCAGAGAGCGGTGGATCGGTCGGTGAGCGGAGAGAGAGCAGAGAGCGGGGATCGGAGAGAAAGCGGAGAGGGAGCAGAGATCGATGAGCGGTGAGCGGAGAGAGCGGTGAGCGGAGAGAGCGGTGAGCGGAGAGAGCAGTGACCGGGAGCGGAGAGCGGTGACGGTGAGAGCAGAGACCGGTTAGAGAGAGAAGGCAAAGAGCGTTTAGGGTTGAGCGAGAGAGAAAGAGAGTTGAGAGAGAGAGAGAGAGAGATTTCGGTGAGAGTTGTGTTGGTCCCCATTTTTGAATCATCAAGATCGAAGCATGCACGAATCTCGAGACGTAACGGACGGTTGTAAAAAATTAAAGTTTTCGTGGGAAAGTTTGCACCATTTTTTGAGACGGAATTTAATTCCGTCTCTATTTCCTTCTCTGATCTCTCTCAATTCCATCTCTGAATTAGTCCGTCTCAATTCCGTCTCAAGCCATTTTTTTAGCAACGGAACTCAATTCCGTAGCTAATTCCGTTTCTAAATAGCCATTTTTTGTAGTGCACGAGACTTAAAATTTAATAGAGGGATTTTATTCAGTTTTAGTTATTTCATGTAAACAATGAAATATCATATATTTTATTGATTTGTTCAATCACTAAACAATTTGGAAATTTTTTACACTATTCACTAATAAAAGAATTTCCGTGCGCTAGGATTAGTTAGACGGCGGTCCCGCTGGTCGGTCAGCGGGCGGACAGGGGTACAACGCCCTTCCCTTTTTTTTTTTTTTTAAGGAAACAAATTTCGATTCCGAAAATTGAAATTCGCTATAGAAAATCATATTTTTCGCTAATTTTATTATCTTAAATTAACCCCTTAATTTATCTAAAATTAAGTCAATTAAGATATTTTTAATTAACCTGGGCCCACATCTAACTAATCATCTTATCCTAATCCAATTAGGACTTAAGATATTTGAATCCTAGCATATCACCAATAACAAGATTCTCGATATTTATCTCCTATCCAATAGGGATAACGAAACTGATTTTGCTAATATCTCATAATCTAATTTGTTATCTATCTCTTATCAAATAGAAATTTCATAACAAAATAGATATAACGAGATAAATAAATAATTTTGAAAAATAATTATTTGCAATTTCGGTCCTCATCCAAATAATCACAAGCATGTAATTGAATCATGAACTACTATCCTAATCAAACCTAATCATATTAGTTTCGAATTAATATTCAGACTTGTACGATTTAAGAAACTTAAAACAATGTAACCTAAATATGCATACTGAATTACAGAGATTTCATCCATGCATCAATACACGAAAAATAAAGATTATACCTAATGGTGTCATGGATCACATAACATGAAATTCAATTCATTAAAATTATTCGAATTAACCTAACATGGTTACTAGCATGTACGAAACTGATTTCAATTAAATCACGAATATGTGTATCATATACACAAAACATGATAATAAATCTCACAGAAACCTTTTGTATATCACATATACATCAACTATTAACATCCTTTCAATCATATATCATGTATATATCAGAAGAAAATATGCGATGAATTTAATGGAATCAAACTCGAAGGCTCTGATACCACTGTTGGGATACGTAGCGAAAATTACAAAACAATTTTGACAAAAACCCCAATAGGATCTGAATCTAATTCTATTAAAAACGTTTAAACCATGAAAACTTAATCATACCTCAGTCGCAATATACATTTCTGAAGATTGATCGATCTCTAAGGCGCTGCCAACGACGAACGCCCTCTACCAGCAGTCCACACATGAATGGCGACCGAGATTCGAAGTGCTAGCTTCGAGAGAATACCAAACTTTTTATTTATCTCCAAAACGATCCAGAGCGTAGCGAAAAAACCTAATTCGTTTCTAAAATGAAAATAGAGTTTCAGCCCTTAATCTTTCGTACGTGTGTTCTAACTTAAAGGGTCTATTTATACAACCCTTGTATATAGACGGTTAAGTAAATTACGCATATACCCCTACTTAAAGAAGTATAAGTGTAATACACCACGAAGATGTTTCTGTCATGAATTTTATTATATAAAATTCATTTTTCTGAACCATCTTAAAATCTCACAAAACCATTCTTAGTGTGCGACCCAATAGGCTCATACAACGTTGGCAGTGTACCAAAATACATTTTGGTATACAAGTCATAAGCGGCCTCTAGCAAGATATTATGACTATCCAAGTTGTACAAATATCAAATCGATATAACCTAATCAATAGTGTTTATAACATCATTTTGTCACACGATATCCTTTTGATCAAACATAAGCATGAAATTGTCATCCAACATGTTCAATTGTACTAGTCTCGATCTTTAGGTAGACTAAAAACATTCAAGTAACATTGATCAATATCAATTAACTTAGACTAGGCCTTTTAACAGTCTAACACATCGAGTGATCCACTGGATATCTCTCTTTATATGAAAGGGACAAATTCTATCTTGATTACACAACTTCATCACATTGCTCACACAGTAACCAATCATAACCTTTATAATTGTCCGGTTAAAGACAACGTTTGATTGTGTCAAGTCATTGTGTTCCTAATGTTGAAGTATCTGGTAATCTCAAGTCAGAGGACTAAAAAATATACCTATCATGAGAAACAACTATGACTCGATCCATGTGATGTTCTCATAGCGGGTCGATCCAGTACTTTGTTCCTTAACAAATACTCGTGATCTCGATTCGTATCCTTATACGTATAATCATCATATGATCATCAATCAAGACTCACACTAGTTTTAATTCATTATAGTTCCTAATATAATGATCGATTAAGGACATTTAGGATATTTCTGTAAATACCCATGGATCTTATTATAATGTAAACATGTAAATTAATTATAATAAACAACAAATAAAATCCTCTATTTTATTAACTAAAAGTATTCATAAAGACAGTTAATAGATTGACTTAGGGCACATGCCCCAACAAAAACATGCTTAAAGGTACCAAGTTAAGTAAAATGAAATAGACTTAAGAAGAAGTAGTAATGATCTTGGTTTGGTCAAGAGTTTAATCACATCTGCCTATTATTCAACTCTCAAAAGGTCATGAGTTTCATCACATCAGCCAAATATATATTGCTAAAAACCTTGAGATTCACTAATCTTGTATGCCGCACAATACTAGTGGTAAGTGCCGACACCCTCGGGGTCCGCTGACCTAGTGTGTCCTTTATCTAAATCTAGTCAGGGAACCTAGATGCAAGAACTACTTTGATACTATCGGGAATTTACACCAGCTAAGATTTCAACAATTAATATGTTTAGCAAAGCACACAAAGCATAAGGATACAAAACGCAACTCCTCTACATTAATAGCATGCTATTTCAATCATTCGATATATCAATGATAGCAATAAAGATATAACATAAGTATATGAGTCCAAGAATAACAATACATATGTAATGTCATGATAAAAAAACTCATAAATTGAGTAAAGTCACACAAGCCATGGTATCAAGAATACATATAGCTACACTAGTCCAAGCGATTGTGAATAAAATGTAAAAATGGGAATGAGATGGAAATAAGTGCCCAACAATTGAATTTAAAAATGTCCTATGCTAGACATGCCTCCTAGCACCACAAAACATGCGTACTTATCCCTGAAATGCTTCCTTAATCTTATGAGGTGTCCTAACAATTGAATTTAAAAATGTTTTCGGTTAGTTAAGTGATTTTTAAATTCAATTTTTAAAATATATCCCCTTAATAATTTGTTGATGTTGAAATCTACTTTATTAAAATAAATATGAGTTTTGTTGCAACAACTTACGAGTTAATTTCAATTACCAAAATGTTTAAATTCAATATTTTGGTCTAAAGAGGGATTTTTAGGCTTTCTTAAATTTCTGAAACTATAAGGTATATTCAATTTCGATAAGAAAACGAGGGAGATATGAAAATTTTACACTAATCACTCAAAAAAGTTTTAAATTCCAACCAACAAATTTGAAAATTTTATTTTCCTAAACCATCGCTCCACAAAGTATGAATCTTGTAGTGAAGACTAAAAACATACCCAAAAATATTATACTAAAATATGAGCTCAATCCAATAAGAAATGAGCGAGTTATTCTAAAAATATCAGAGTATTATCAAAACCGTGAAGTCCAGAAGTTTCATATTTAACATCAATGTTGCATAGTGTTTTTGGATAAGGAGTCTAAATCTTAAAATCATGTGTGAGCTATAAGTTTTAGCATATGGCTAAGCTTTCAACTACCACAAGAATGAGTCGATTTTGTATTTAAAAAAAGTGGTCAAATTACGGAGACCGGTTTGGAATAAGAACATGCAAAATCCTAATTTTAGTTTCATGAACTTCGTAAACTTAAAAAATTCATAACAAATTCATTTCTTACTCGAAAATGAAAATTCAATATAATAGATTAAGTAAAATTTCATGAGGAAGCCAAATCTCCAATTTATTTTCAAAAACATTTCATTTTATAGATCAGAACCTCCAATTTCAGTTTCATGAAAAACCGCTTAATTATATTGAAAAATCACAAAACTTGAAAATGACACTTGCAGACTCAAAGGTGAGTTCATGTTGACCAACACTAAAATAGAACCTAATTTCATTTTGGAACAAATACCCCATGGTTCATATTCAAATACGCCAAAATTGAAAGCATACAAAGTGGGTATTTTCACATTTGGTTCTTGCTTGTATTCCTAAACTTGATGATCCATGTTTTTTATGAAATGGCTTGAGTTCCACTCTTGAAACCTTTGATTTCTAGCAAGAATGAAGTTCATAATCTTCTTTCTTGTTAGAATGTGATGAATGTTGGAGAAATCTACTAAGTATGAGTATTTATAGGTTAGTGAAGATGATTGATCCTAGCCATTGATTTTAATGTTCTTTCATCATCTAGAGATTGATCACATGAGCCTCAAACATACTTACTCCCATTAATCATCTCCTACTAACACTACAAATAAACTCATTATACCTAGGATCAAGTCAATGCACACATCTCTAAGTTTATTAATGGTTCTCAATTAACATGTATAACTTAGGCTCTAGACATTTGATTTGATATTAAACATAAGCTAAGTGATAAGTCAATAATTAGACAATGTTTTATAGTATTTTTAGGGTGATTTTAGATGTAAAATGTTATATTACACTGGGTTTTCTCTCGTTTTTATGATTTTAGGTTATATTAAAGGTAATGCCCTAAATCTCGATTAAGATAAGTTGTCATTTTTATCAAGGTTAATTTGGTAGATATACATGGTATGCATGTAATGGCATGAATAATGTGTGTATTACATACTATTTAAATGAATTAGGTGGGAATATAAGCCTAAGTAAATAAAATAAGTCTAAAGGACTTATTAAATAAATTAGATAAAGAAAAAGGGTATTTATGTAAAACATAAGAAAAGATAGATTAATGTGGACTCTAGGATCATCCTAGTACTTAAGTGCACCGAGATGAGATATGGGGTTTTGATTTTTGTCAGCGTAATTCTAATCTCATTAACTAAGTATTTAAACCACAATTTGGGCTTTAAGCCACTTTCGATTGGATAAACTATGTAGAGGAATTGAGGAGGGAACCTTATAACATGTGCTTGGTGGATTTGGTAGATGAGAGGTGACTCTCATTAATATATCATAAAGCAAGGCTAAAAACTTGTCTCATCTTCTCTAATTTTTCTATTTGGTTCATATATTTAATTTGGATTGAAATCAACATTTCTCTTGGATTTCTTAGAAGGAAGATGAACCCATATGCTTTAATTTGTGATTTAGGCCATCTATATCTCATCTTTTTTAGGTTATTAAAAACGAATTGTGAAATCTATATTTTAAAGGCGGATTTATAGATCAAATTCGTCCTTTGATTTAATGGGAATGATCTTGTGGTTTCAAACAAGTGGTTTAATGTTGTTTTGATTGGATTTAGACCCTTGGGGTCAGCATGAGTTGTTAGGGAATTTGAAAATTAGATTTTGGATTTGGAATTCCAAATTCGTGTTCGGTACAGCACCAACACCTCACTCATAAACGGTGGGGGACATGGTGTTGCATGGGCATTCGGAAGAGTGGATCTAATGATTCCCCAATGCAATCATGTGTAGCGTATGGCATTGGCAAATTGCTAGGATCAATTCATAATTTTCGACTCGAACTCCAGCGATTTCACCCCATCGCCTTGCAGGTAAACCTATAATGCTAGGAGGGCGCTGAAGGTTTTCTTGAATTTAAATGCTATGTTCTATTTTCCAGAATTTCTGAGTTTTATCGAGACATATCACCTGGACAAGGATCAGGGTAGTGGTAACTAACTCTAGGAACTTTAATCACTGCGGCGAAGACATTACATTGATTCAAAAAAAAAAAAAAATTATATCGTTTTCAAGATATTAATACGAATTGAGTAAACTTACCTCAAAGAAAACATATGAATAATACATTCATGAACCTATACAAATGTAGACATGAGGAAAAACAGATAGGAACTCTTATGTTAGGATTGGATAGGATAATAGCGCTTCAAGGTAATTGGGGTTTGCTTAATTTTCAATCATGCCATGATATTAGATATACTAGGACTTACGATATTAAATGGTTGATATCTTGCTTGGAATCAAATTGAATATGTTTTGTTATTTTGTTCTATCTTTTTTTTTTGAGCTATCTGTTTATAAATGCACGTGGAACTGATATGTTTGAAATGAACAAATTGTAAAAGGTACCTCAGTCTGGAGAGCAGGTGGCCACCAATCATCTCCTTTCGCTATTAAATGATACCTTTGAGGGCCAATTATGGCAAGTAGAATCATTATGATGCTTATACACCAATTTATGAGGCATGATCATATTTGATACCCTTAAAGTATATCCTAACATGGTGTGCGATGGGTATTTGGTTAAAATTGAGAACCACATCTTATCACATGATTTGTGGGTTTTATAGTACTTAGAGTATGATGCCTTATTAGGGATGGATTAGTTAGCAGCTTACCATGCTAGTATCGATTGTTATCACGAGACCGTTACCTTTTGTATTCTCAAGATACCACCATTTAGATATAGACGTCGTACACCTAGCCAAGTTGCCACCCGTGGGATGGTGGTAATTGTTAGTGAGTCGGAAACTCTTATGAGTTTGACATCCATGGAAGAAGATGGTCATGAAGTTCAACTTGAACAAATTTTGATGGTTAGAGAATTCTCGAAAGTCTTTCCCTTAGACTTGCCTAGATTCCCTCTACCCCGGGATATTATTTTATTATTAACCTTATTCCTAGTACGAGACCTATCTCTATACCACTATATAGAATGACACCCAAAGATTTAGCCGAGTTGAACACTCAGCTAGATAAATTATTAGAGAAAGGCTTTATTCACCTAAGTATGTCGTCTTGGGACAGTTGTTTGTAAAGAAGAAGGATGTTAGTTTACGAATATGCGTTGACAATTAGCAGGTGAATAGGGTGACCATTAGAAACAAATACCCACTCTCTAGGATCGATGACTTGTTTGATCAGTTGTGGGGATCGAAGTTCTTTTCGAAGATAGGTTTGATGTTGGGATATCACCAGTTGAGAATACTGGATGAAGACTAAAAGAAGACTATTTTCAGGATGAGATATGGACATTGTGAACTCATAGTGATGTCGTTTGGACTTACTAAAGCACCAACAGTGTTCATGGATCTCATGCACAGAGTCTTCATACCTCATCTTGATAAGTTCATCATTATCTTCATTGACAACATCATGATTTATTTCAAGACTTAAGAGTAGCACGAAAGAAATTTTAGAGTAACCTTGCAGACTTTGAAGGATCACCAGTTATTTGATAAGTTTAGCAAATGCAAGTTTTGGATTTCGGAGGTGCAATTCCTAGGTCACTTGGTAAATGTGGAAAGGAGTTATGTAGATCCAACTAATATTGATGTTATCACTAAATGGCAGCATCCCATCACGGTAAAGGAGATTAGAAGTTTTTGGGAATTAATGAGTTATTATCAAAGGTTCGGGAAGGAATTCTCAAAGATTGCAACACTAATGACAAGGGTAACTCACAAAAATATGGAATTTGAATGGATAGAAAAGTGCAAGAGTGCTTTCAAAGAATTGCGAGATAGGCAGACTTTGACCCGTATATTGGTATTTTCAAAAGCAGGGAAAGAATTAGTTCTTTATACTGATGCTTCAAAGATCAGTTTGGGATGTGTTTTGATATAAGAAGGAAGGGTATATTGCCTATGCATCGAGATAGTTGAAGATACATGAGAAGAACTAACCCATAACTTGGAGTTAGAAACAACTGTGTTTTCTTTAAAGTCATGGAGACATTACTTATGTGGTGAGAAATTCACAGTGTTCTCAGATCATAAGAGTTTGAAGCACTTATTTACATAGAGCGAGTTGAACATGTGGCAAAGACGTTAGCTCGAGTTCTTGAAATACTTCGACTTCACACTTCAACATCATTTTAGAATGGCGAATGTTACGGTATATGCTTTGAGTCGTGTGAGGAAGGAAACAAAAGGATGTTGGTATGATGATGACTAAGGACTATAGATTGCTTAAACTGGTATCAGTGATGTCTATACATGATTTACTTATGAGAGAGTCTGATGTTACAGGTTCTTCGATACTAGTTGAGATGAGAGTAGAGCCAGATGATGTTTCCAAAGTTATGGATCATAAAAGAGCTGATGCAGAATATGGCAAGTATATATCACATGCTGACAATGAGGAATCTACATATTTGAAGCTTTCGGTAAACATAGCATTTAGATTCAGGAATAGGCTATAGATACCATCGCATGCACAGTTATGAGAGCATTTACTTTGGAAAGCTCATCAATCACGCTATACTATTCATCCAGGGAGTACCAAAATGTATCATGACATGAAACGACTATATTGGTGACCGAGGATGAAGGTAGATATTGCTAAGTATATCTAGAAATACGTGACTTGTAAGCAAGTTAAAGTAGATGAGTACAAAAATGATTTTACTTCTGCTTGTTCTTTTATTGTGTAGTAATTGAGTCCAAAAAATTTCAGAGACGATCAATAAAGATTGCTATTTTTCATGCAAACGCAAACGCGACCCTTAAAAATCCCGCTGTACCAAAAAAAAAAAAAATGGCCACGTGCAAGCCATACAACCATTCAGACACGCACGTGCGATTATTATTATTATTATTTACGTATTGAGTCTTGACACGTAGGATTGGTAACTGCCAATCCAAATTACCCCAACAATCTCGGCATTTTCATACGTGGACCGACCCCTGCACTCCAACTGTCCAACATCGCCTCGGTTCGGATCCAACGGTTTCAAATCCACAATCACGCACACTGGTGCCCATCGACGAATCGCGTTGGTTCCCTTTCTCTCTCTAGATTCTCTGCAACTCGCGTCAGCTTTCTCTCTCTACGACCGAGACCAACCACAGCCACCACATCGCCTCTCTCTCTCTCTCTCCTACACTACACGTTTTGTTTTCTCTCTCTACCGTGCCCATTTTGGTCTTTTCCCAACTTCCTCTCTTGAGACGCTGATCCGACGACCCAGATTCATCGACACCCCCATCGTCGTCTTCGTTTCTTCGTCATTCTCTCTCTGTGTTCGTTCGCTCTCTGTTATAAAACCGCCTCGTTTTCTCCCCTTTTTGTTCCTTTTAGGGTTTCCATGAATGCAATTCGAGTCACAGAAATCTCAGATTCTTGACAATCTTCTGCGTAATTGAACGGATTTTTATCTGCGCTTGCTCCAACTATCTCCGATTCTCGGTTGATTTCGACGATTTGAAGCTGTTCGAGTGACGAATAAGGAAGGTTTTTAGATAGGTACGGATTTTTGGTTTTGTTTTGATTGCGTTCGTCGACTTTTTTGTTTGATTTCTGGTTGGTGGAATCGAGAATGCGAACTTAGTTTGGTCTGTTAGGGTTTGTTTTCGGTGTATGTGAATCTGTTCTAGGGTTTGTTTGGGATTTGTTGTTTGATTAGGTAATGGATTTGTTGTAATGATTTTAGGTTATTGACGGATAGAGGAGAGGCGGTTATGTCGAGTGAGGAGGACGAGCTTCAATGGCGGAGTTCTGCGTCGGAGTTCGATGAGGAGGATGACGAGGATGACGATGACGTTGATTCTGGGGCGGGTTCTGATGACGACGACAATGACGACATGTCGGAATTGGGGGATGTTGGGGAGGAGTTGTGTCGAGTTGGGGATCAGGTGTTTAGTGTACCGTTGGAGCTGTATGATCTACCAGATTTGAGCCAAATTCTGTCAGTGGATGTGTGGAACGATTGTCTGACTGATAAGGACCGGTTTTGCCTTGCGGAGTTCCTGCCCGACATGGAACAGGAGACATTTGTGTGTACTATGAAGGAGCTTTTCTCTGGGGGGAATTTCCATTTTGGAAGCCCTGTTTCTAAGCTTTTGGAGATGTTGAGAGGGGGATTATGTGAACCAAGAGTGTCGCTTTATCGGCAGAACTTGATTTTTTTTCAGAAGCGCAAACACTATCACCTACTTCGGAATTATCACAACTCCATGGTTAGCAGTCTATTTCAGATAAAGGATGCATGGAAGAACTGTTCGGGATATAGTATTGAAGAAAGAATCCGGGTTCTGAATTTAATGAGAACTCGGAGGACTCTGACCTGGGAAGACAGTGGAGACATGGGGTATGAGACTGATTCATCTGGAAGAGAGGAGTTTTCTCTGGGTTTGAGGAACAAAAAACTGAAGGAACACGTGTTTGGGATGAAAATGGGTGGGGAAGGTGTGTATAAAGCAATTCCAACCTTGGCTTCTCGAGGAAGCAGCATGACTTTTGAAGCAGCAAAATATGACGGACAAAATCCAAAGGGTATATTGAAACTAGTGGGATCAAATATTCACTCAGCAAAAAGTTCACGAGATCATTTTCTTTCGAGTACGCATGGTTTAGAAGCACTGCGCAGGTTGCGTAGTTCTTCCCAAAATCACTATGATTTGAGTAGATCTCATCAAGGTAAGAGTCAATTCCGAGGTGGGGATTCCATTGAAGAGCAATTTGATGAAACAAATATGAAGAGATGTCCAGCCACATGCGGCAATACATTGGCTAATGCTGGATCTGCAAAACTAGGAAAGAAACATTTCTTGAAAATTGAAGACGGTTTTACCACCAGCAATTCGGGAGGCTTACCTTTTTCATTAAATAATGATGCTTTGCAATCTCATAGGATGAATAAGATTGTCAGCCAGCCGGCAGACAATGAGCTAGTGAGTTCAAAACTTGATCGAGTTTCTTTTGAATATGTACCCCCAGATCCTAGGAGGAAGGGTAAGCATCTATCATCTAGAGGTGGTTTTCTTGACCTGTCTGCCCCAAATTATTCCTTTTCTCAAGATAAAATAAAAGATGAGTTTTCACGAAGTGGAAAGAGGAAGGCAGTAAAAGGGTTTCAAAGTGTTAGAAGCGACAAGGATTCTGATGTTGACGTTAGATTGTATCGAAATTCTTCACAGTATGTTGATGATACCCCATCTCCTTCAAGTTATGGAATCAAATTTTTGCCCAAGTCCAGAAGGGGTTCTACTCAAAATGGAAAAATGGACATTATAGGGATGGGGGGAATGGATTTGTTCAGTCAAAGTGATGAAACAGAATCAGACTCATCAGCACAGGTTAATGAGAGAGATAATATCAATCCCTTCAGAGGCAAGGTGCTTAATCCAAGCAGCGTTTTTATGGATGTGAATCAGCATTTCTCAGGTCCTAAAAGAGTAAATAAACTTGCGAAGAAAGAATTTGGAGTTGGAAATTCATCTAAAAAGCAGGGTGGCTTTCTGCATATGCCAGAATTCGAGCAAACTCTGAAAGGGAAAAAGAAGGGAAAACTAGCTGATCCTCTGCCAAACTACGGTGCTGGAACTTTTGAGGATGGCATTTTTTCTGGCCTTGCTGCCTTTGCATACAATAATGGGAAAATCTCTAAAAAATTGGCAAAGAACAGTTCCTTACTGGTTGAACCTGATGAAAGGATTCACCAACTACACGAGGTGTATCCTGGGGAGAGAAGAAAGAACAGTAAAATTGACCATGCCTCTACTCTGCCGCAATCAAACTACACAGGCAATTATACTGGGAATCACAACGATGATGGATTTGTAAACGATGGCGTACCCATTGATAGGGTGAGGAGAAATGGAAGAACTTCTGATGCCCAACTTACTTATTATGATGATGGACGAGAAATGCCCTTGTTAGGGTGCAATACAGTTGCAAAGAAGAGGAAATTAAAGTCCGACTTGGCAGGATTGGATGGTCCAGAGGGATCTGATCATTCGAATTCTAGTCCAGAACAGAAAATTGATGAATCATCTTCCTTGAAGAAACGGATGAGAAGAAAAGTGCAGGTTGACATTGTTTCTACAGCTGCTATAGTATCTGAGAAGGTTCCTTTAGATGTTGACTCAGAAACGAAGCCTGGGAAGAAGCCATTCACATTGATCATGCCCACTGTTCACACTAACTTTTCCTTCTCCATCATACACCTTCTTTCTGCTGTTCGCATCGCAATGATACGTCCACTTGCAGAAGAATTATCAGACAGGATCAAACATCAAGAGAAGAGTGAAGCCAGCCTGAAATCTATGAAAGAGGAACAGAATGGAATGCCTAATTCTAATTCTCAAGATATTATGGAGTCAGGTACTTTGGAACGCAAAGGAATTCCTTCTCTAACTCTTCAGGAGATTGTCAATCGTGTGAGGTCAAACCCTTCGGATCCTTGTATTCTTGACACACAAGAGCCACTTCAGGATTTGATCAGAGGAGTGCTGAAGATATTTTCATCAAAAACTGCACCTTTAGGAGCAAAAGCTTGGAAGGCCCTTGTCTCATACGAAAAAAATTCAAAATGTTGGTCATGGAATGGTCCAGTTTCTTCTAGTCTATTGGATGCTGATATGGTTGAGGAGACATCTCCCGAGGCATGGGGACTTCCCCACAAGATGCTTGTGAAGTTGGTAGATGCATTTGCTAATTGGCTGAAAAATGGCCAAGAGACACTTCAGCTAATAGGAAGCCTTCCTTCACCTCCTCTGTCATTAATGCAAATTAACCTGGATGAGAAGGAGAGGTTTAGGGATCTGAGAGCTCAAAAGAGCCTCACCACCATCAGCCCAAGCTCTGAAGAAGTAAGGGAATACTTTCGAAGAGAGGAAGTTCTTAGGTATTCAGTTCCAGACAGAGCCTTCGCCTACACAGCTGCTGATGGTAGAAAATCTGTTGTTGCTCCTTTGAAAAGGTGTGGAGGCAAGCCTACATCAAAAGCTCGGGACCATTTTATGCTTAAGCGTGATAGGCCACCACATGTGACAATTCTTTGTCTTGTGAGAGATGCAGCTTCCAGATTGCCTGGAAGTATTGGCACCAGAGCAGATGTTTGTACCCTGATTAGAGACTCACAGTATATTGTGGAAGATGTCTCTGATGCACAGGTTAACCAAGTTGTAAGTGGAGCTCTGGATCGTCTGCACTATGAACGTGATCCTTGTGTGCAATTTGATGGAGAAAGGAAGTTATGGGTTTATCTACACAGGGAAAGAGAAGAAGAAGACTTCGAGGATGATGGTACGTCATCTACCAAGAAATGGAAGAGACCGAGGAAAGAGGTTGTGGAACAGCCTGATACTGGAACAGTAAGTGTTGCTTTTCCTGGGATTGGGGAGCAAGTCATAGGAGGTTCAGACGCTGGATACAACTGTGGTTCAGATCTGAATATTGAGTTGGTATCCACTCATGCAGGAGAGAGAGCAGAACCTTTACGTAATAACTTAAGGCCAGATGAGGAGGACAAGCCTAGGGAATTTGTTGGTTCAGGACAAGTTAGTGTACATCGAGGTCATCCAATGGGTTGGGATGTTCTTGGCCTGAATTCTCCGCAGGAAAATAAGTCGCTCTGCCTAGAAAACTCAACGAATGGGGATTATGAGGACGAGTCCTTCAGCAGAAATAGACCTGTTGGGCTTGTTAGTGCAAGCATATCATGATGAACAGTTTTAGATGGGATTGAATCACCATCATTTGTGACCTGACCAGGTATGCTTTGAGGTCTTACATTACTGTTTTTATTTTCTTCTGTAGTTTGCATGTTTAGAGTTCATCATTACATTAGTTATCCCTTTCTAGATTATTTATTTTCTTTAAGGTTTACTGGTACCTTTTCACTTGATTGTTGCCATTCACTGCATTTTAATTGAGAAAAATGAATTTTTAATGCTTAGGAACACTTTGTAGTTATTGGTTTCTGTGTTTGCATTTCAATGTCAGGGGAGGATGTGGTATTTCAAATTCAATACTCTGGTTAGCATTATGATAAAATGTGTCGCTTTTACATCTACTGCACTGAAACTGCTGGCAACTGGCAAGTGATTCCTATATTAGGTTAGACATGGGTTCATTAGTAAAGTACTGATATCCAGTTCTGAGACTGCTGCTGGGCCAGTTCTATGTGGGGTTTGAGGTTTTTTTGTTGTGAACTTTGAATTTGAGTACGAGTTTTGCAGTTTTGATGTCATTATTCATTATTGTTTTGCTCTCTCTCTCACCCAAATTGCATAAAGACTGCTTACACATTACCTCCAAACATTGTGAAATATATGATAACGAAATTTTGTAAAACACTTAATATCTTTTATTGTTTCTAAGGTTCTTTCATCCTACATCTGACATAGTTCCATCAGTCTCTTATATGCTTGCTGGTCGATTTCAGTATGCTCTCTTACTTGGTAATTTCATCACTAATCTTCCTTCTCTCTACTCCAGCCAATCATCATAGTACCACTCCCCTTCTCATGGTTTACGGTATGTGATGTATTTACAACAAACTGTGAATGAGGACCTCTAATAGCAGTAGCACTATGTTGTACCATGGATACAATAAGAAATATGAATTTCATGTGAAGTTATGGTGGTTTTGTTTTGTAGTAAAGATGAGAATAAAAAAAAAAAAGAAAAAAAAGAAAAAGAGATAGAATGATGATGGCTGGAAAGGGAACTAAAGAGACTGGTAGCAAGCGGCAACACAATTACAATATATATAGGTTATTTGTGGCTTTTGCTTCGGCAATATTCTAAAAAGTGTTACGTGGGACAGGTTGGTGCTGTTGACAAGCAGCAGGGAAGAGATGAAAATAAGATAAAAAGAATGAACTGATGTAAAACGGCCAATGAATGGAATGGAAACCTGTTTGTCTTGTTGTTTAGTGGGTTGGTACTTGGTAGTGGTCTGTCTAGCTTGATTTGAGGAACGAACTCTCTAGTGCCTATAGATGGCCATGATTCGAGATGGGTTAATTGCTTCTGTGAGATGGGCTGGGCTCACTTGATGTTGGAGCGCCCGAGTGGGAAACTCTATCTTGGATTGGACAGGACTGATTATATGGATTAATTATTCCTCTTATCTTATTGTATCATTTCCTGTACTGTCTGTGAAAACACTTCCATTTTGAAAGATCAGGTAATGGAGCTTTTGATTGTCAAATTCTGAAACTCTAGCTTGGATTGGACAGGACTGATTATATGGATTAATTATTCCTCTTATTCTATCATTTTCTGTACTGTCTGTGAAAACACTTCCATTTTGAAAGATCAGGTAATGGAGCTTTTGATTGTCAAATTCTCCATGTTATGCAAGATTATCTTGTGGAAATTTTTGAGTCCCACTATGTGCACCCCCATCGATTACTCAGGGCACCCCATTTATAAGGGCACCCAGCGTTTTTCTTAGGGCACCCCACCACCAAGCCGAAATGAAATTGCGTGAAACCCATAAAACTGTCCAAAGCCTCATTGTGCCCTACTCTCTCGTCTGCCAAACCTTACGTCTTTCTCGTCTTGCTCTACTCATCTCTTGGCCAAAACCCAATGAAACTTAATTGAGGGGGGACCCCAATGACCTATTGTTGTTTACCACCGAGACTATGCATTTGGTCTCAGTGACCTATCACTGAGACATTAGCCCTTGTCTCGGTTGATGCCAGCTGAGTCTCATTAGGAAGGTATCAATGGAATTAGTCTCGGTGGGTAATCTTGGTGGATACCCACTGAGACCTGCTATTGAAGTCTCGACTATCAGCAATCGAGACAACACCATAGCACGAATGGGGTGCCTTGGTTAATCGTTTGGCTTGGGAAGGGAAAATGTGCCTTTTCACGTTGAAAACAAAATAAATGGGGTGCCCTGAGTAATCGGTGGGGTGCTCATAGCGTGACTCAAATTTTTTGTGTAAAAGAGGAAGCTCACCTGTAGTTGTAGATTGTTTGTCTCCATTTTTGTTTGATTTGTGGATACTTGATGGAAAGACTCTGATGAGCGAAATTTCTCCCCCATTCATTTTTAGTGTCCATTATTTCATTTTTTATTTTTTAATATCGAAACATTTTTATTTATTTTTACACTGATCAATGTTATCGAGAGTGGAACCGTAGTTGAGGTCACCATTTTTATGTTCATAAGAAGTATTTAGTATCTCTGAGAACCATTGGAAAAGTTGCTTTATGCAAGTTGTTACTTGACTCACCCACGAGCTATAGCTGGTGGGTGAATTGCTCTATGTGGCTGATCAAATGACCACTTTCTTGATTTTTTCTGATTTAGTGATTACTTAAAAATGAACGATTTTTGCCTTGAAAAGCAAAAAAAAAATGAACAATTTTTTTTTGCTGAATCTCTGCAAAATGGGTCAATTTGTTTTCAATCTCTTCATATTTTCTTCCCTTCTTTCTTTCTTTTTTTTGACGCAAAATAACAATTGTCACTGATTTCTTCCACACTGTAGTAGAGGAGTGCTCAAATGTTGGTAGATGCACCTTGAAGTGAGGCACTTCATGGAGCATCTTTTGTCTAATCCCAGACGAGCTGCAAGGCTTGTTGTGCTTCAGTGTTTCTTTATGTGTTAGTATTGCCAGACGTGCACATAGTTGCAACTTCAAACTTTGTCGATTACAGTGTAAATATTTTAATATATGTTTATGCCTTTTCAAGAGACCCCCTACCATAAATTTACTTCTGAATACTAAGATGCGTGAAGCTTGAAAGGGGAAACAAAAAGTCACAATACTGAGAAATTGAATTTTACTAAATTGTGATTTGTCGGCAATTATTTATTAGTCCATTATTTGAAACTTAAGAATTGAAATATTGAATGTTCTACCTCTACATTGTGTTACGTTACATGGAAATTTTGTTAGTTACTAATTTTTATTTATTTGATAACCTCGCTATATATTGGATGTCTCCCCTGAATTTTTTGTTGTTTGCCTGACTTAAGATGCGCTTAATGATAGTCTCTGATCTATGCATTTTATTTATTTATTTGATAACCTCGCTATATATTTGTTAGTTACAAGGTCACTTGCTCTTTCGGCTACCTGGTTCTCTAGATTGTAAACCAGCAAATGTGATTTTGCTTGGGTTTAATGATAGTCTCTGATCTATGCATTTTGGTTTTAAACCTCAAAAGTAGCAGTAGTTAAGGCAAACCATTGATACTGCTGGTTTTGAACCTTGCAACTATGTTCCCTCATTCCACATGTCCAACACCTTCTCACATCCACTAAGACAGGATATTTCTGCAATACAGACTTAAAAAGTTCCCATGCCATGGGAGGTGGGATCATTATTCATGACCATTGGAATTAGATCCAATGGTCCAAAATATAGACCTCATACGGAGTCTGATTGACCTTAAATGTTTTTCTATTGGATCAAGATTTAACAGCCACGTACTAATACAAAATCTGTTTTTAATAAAGAAAACAGATTTAACAGGCACGATCTCTTAGTAAGGAAAATCTTTTGGTAGGTTCTATAATCCCCTGTGTCGTATCAGCTGGGAATTGACTATCTACAACCTTGTTGCTAACACTGTATAGTGGATGTCATCTCTTAGGCCAGCTATGCTCTATGGAAGTGAATGTTGGGCGGTAAAGCAACAACAATTACATAAAGTGAACGTAGCAGAAATGAGGATGCTTAGGTGGATGTGTGGTAAAACTCGTAAAGATAGAATAAGAAATATAGAAATTCAAAGACAAGTAGGAGTAGCACCAATTGATACAAAGATTAGGGAAGGGCGGTTGCGATGGTTTGGTCACCTGCAAAGACGGCCTACAAATGCGCCAACTAGAAAACTTGACTCAATAGAAACTGTAGAAATTCGACGAGGTAGGGGCAGACCAAAGTTAACATGGGATGCATTAATTAAGAGAGATTTGAATGGTTTGCAAAGCTCACCATCAATTGCACTTAATCGAGCACAATGGAAAAGTTTGATCCATGTAGCCGACCCCAGTTAATTTGGGACTGAGGCTATGTTGTTGTTGTTGTTGTATATTTCCTACTTTCTCGGATTCTTAGTAGACAAAAGTTTGTTGAGCTTGAGTAATCATACATCTAATTTCATGAATTTTAAATGGTTATTTAATTCGTAGCTATTGAGCTTGGATTTGTTTGATAGCTTTGAAAATATTCTTGAACAAAAAACAGTTTTCTCAAGAAAAATCTCTTAAGAAAATCTTCTTTAGAGTAATTTCTTGTAGTTGTTTGATTGTGTTAAGGAAACTTCTTTTGCTATGCCCATAAATTCAACAACTTATGCATAGTCAACTAGAGCTTCCAAGCATGACGACAAGTTGGGGAGGGATTATTACATCCATTCATTTTTACGCCACACAATTAATTGGCCGTCTTCACTATTCACATTTTAGTAAATAAAATATATAATCAAATTTGTCACATTAATTTAAACCGACTTCAACAAGCTCCAGTCTCCATAGTTGATTAGAATGGGTAATCAACCATGAAAAACTTTTAAACTACGGACACTTACTACGAGCGCGCACCTTGATTTTTTTAATTTGTATACAATTTTTTTAATTTAGGGGGGTGAAGGCGTGTGTAAACATGAAGGAGGTGGTGTGTGGCTCCTCTGCGGCTCCGCCGCAAAACTGTGAAAAAATTAAAAAATCATGGTGCGTGCTCGTAGTGAGTGTCTGTAATGGATTAACTTAGCATGATCCTACTTGTAATTGTGGGTGGTATGCACGGTGTGGGATGAGACATTGATCAGCTTATCTAAGTCGAGAAGGAATCAGTAATTTTTTTTTTTTTTTGGGTAATTGACTTAAAGTTATCTAATTAACAACGGATGCGAATTAACGGTTTGAAACTTTGAGTTGGAGTCTTGGAGACGACATACGAGAATTGTTAGTTTCTAGAAAGGAGTCAGAGTTGTGGCGTACATGGACAATTTCTCTTTCCAAGGTGCAGGGTTAGAAAATATTGGAGAAAAAATAAGGATGCGAGGAATATTTTCTCACGACAGTTATGAGATATCAAACACATGAAAATTCAGTTATATTCGCAAGAAAGACAGAAGTTTCCTTTTTTATTTTATTTTTTTCATTTTCCATGCTATCAAACATACCCTTAGGAGAAACGTTTGGAAATTTCAATTCACTTCTTTTCTTGTTTGTGAATATTTCGATACACTTTATATATGAGTTGAAGCAACTCTACCAGTCCACTCTGTCTTAGTTGGTGTGCCAAATTACCATGGAAAACACTAACTCGGTGTGAGAATATTAAAAAGTAGTATCATCAACTGTGAGATATGTTGAAAGAGTTAAGCTGGATATCAATGGTGATTATTGTGTCTGTTGAATGTTGTGAAAAAAGCTCATATGCTGATTAGCGGTGAAAGTCACACCGGGGCTCTTTAATTTATATATTATAGGAAGCCCAAGTACAAACTATGAAAGTTGGGGTCAGCAAACATCTATATAATTTTGTGAATTGTTTTCTATTCGCTTAACTTTTTTGATTGGGCATGTACAAGGGCCTGAAGTGCGCCATGTTGATAATTAGCTAGCATTGTGTTGTAGCTTATTTTTGTATTTGGTATTTTTTTTCCTAGTTCCAACTTTAGTTAAGCAATCATGTTCTTTTTATTTTATTTTATTTTTTTTTGTGGGGGGAGACTGATGAAAATCTTTAATATTTAATGAACGTGGTTCTTTCCATGACAGACATGAGTGGCATGGCTAACGCAGCAACTTTGTCTATTTTGCAGAAGAAGAATTTTGTCGAAGTTGCATGTTGAGTTCATCCTCTTGCTCTAAGCGTATCTGTACATTATTGGAGGTGGGCATTTTACATGTATAGTTATTTTCTTAGTACAGATTTGTAAAATAGAAACCGAAACATGTTGAGGCCCATAAATGTTTTCTAATGAGTTTGGAATTTAATAATCTCTTTTATTAGATTATACCATTACCAACTTCCATCTTTATTTGATCTATTAAATAACATGGAATTGTACTCTTGTTTCTGATATACATACATATATATATATATATATATACATATATATATATATATACATACATATATATATATATATATATATATACATACATATATATATATATACATACATACATATATATATATATATATATATATATATATATATATATATATATATATATATATATATATATATATATATATACATATATATATATATATATATATGGTTTTCAAATATATATTTATGGTGACATGACAGTGGTTTTCATTGTGTCCTCTCCTTGCCCTTTCCATCTTTATCCCCATTTGTATTTCTCTGACATTTTCTTTTTCAAAATCCGTCACTCTTTCTTCAATTTTCCATTATGTATATGACTTCACTTTGTATCTTGGTTCTCATTAACAGTTATCACCAAGTATACTTCCGTTATTCTCATATTTCTGCAGATTTCACCCCTTTCCTTCTTGTTGTTTCTTTTTCACTCTTCATTTCTTCTTTCGATCTATCTTGTATGTTGTCTTTCATCTTTTGTTTCTCCCATTGTAGATCTCCCTTTTTTGCTTCCTGGCATGCAAAGTCCTTTTTCCCATTCTCTTCCTCTTTCTTTCCTTAAAATTTATGTAGGGATATTTGATTGGCGGGGGATCTTTGTTTGGCGGGATGCAATTGCCTTGCATCCCTACGTCTCAACAGAGCTAAAATATCAGTCTCCATTTTGTGTCTTTCTCTGCGATGGGATGGGCAAAATATGGATGGAAGGACCTTTCGGAATTATTAGTTCGGTAATTGGTTTTTCAGCTTTACTGCAATAATTTTGAAGTGTTTTTGTTTGCTTGTAGAATTTAGTGTTTTTGCAAAAGGATTTTTTTTTTCTCTTTTTGTAAAAAATTTTGCAAATCTCGGTAAGATGATAAGGAAAGTCATGATAAAGGTGTTTCTTTTCTTGAAGTTCCTTTCCTTCATGATCCTAGCAATTGATGTTCACATTTCGCTATCGTGTGTCCTAACTCCTAAGTAATATATGTTCTTTTATGTAACTATATTTAGTCATGAAATGTTTCTCGTATAGATTATCTACTGCAGAAGCTTTGATTTATTGATTTGATTACCAATTAAAATTTGTTGAAAGGGTGGGCGATTGTTGTGTATATAAATAACGGTTTTATTAAAGTAATAAGCTTTTTATTGTTGTCCCTTTCATCTTTTGTGACATGTGTCATCACAATGAAGCACGCTTTGGATCATTGAAACATGAAAACACGCCTAGTTGTTTACAATGATGTCCCTGTTCTTATGTCTTTAGTAGTGGCTGATAAAATTGTCAACAAGTAATGCAAAACTGAAAATAAACAAGACAAACCACAACACCAAGATCTTGTTTACGCAGTTCGGACCTCCCGTCCTATGTTTGCGGGGCCATGCGTAGGTGTAAGATCCACTAGGAGAATGAGTTATAGAATTACACAAAGCTTCTAACTAGTGATCCCTCACCAAGCTTTGACACACTCACTTCCCGTGCAATGATCCTACACTATTACCCAAGATCCCCTCGGCTTACAAGTCTAGTCCTCTTGACATGTTGGTAAAAAAAACGAAAAGATCGGCTTTCGGTCTCCAAAGAAGGGACGAAGAACCATATTTGATTGCATGAATATATAAAGAAAACACTCTATACATTTTGAAATTCTTTCCATGTATGTCTTCAATCATAGGTTGGCAAATCTTCACTTTAATTCATTCTTCTTTCAGCGCAAGAAAAAGATTGCCAAATCTTGTGGGTTGACAGTCAAAATCTTTGCTGGTTGTAATGGGAAATATATTTGAAAATATCCCAGCTATATCTTCTATCCATTGGAGAATATTCTTCACATCTGTCAAATATCATGCATACCTGTCAAGATTACGGTTGTGCCCACAGACAATGTCTTTGTGCACATGGCACTGAAACATAGTTCTTCATACTTAACCCACAAGTTATAGTTGATCTCACTATGTTTACTTACCATATCATGCCTCCAACAACGAGCAAAGATCCCCTTGCTACCCGCATGATTATTTACCTTTCTACACACGATGCATCCCAATAACTTAACTCTGAGGATGTCACCCTGGGGCGCTCCAGTCTTATTTCTAATGAAGAAAGATGGGAGTATGAGAATGTGTGTAGACTATCATCAGCTGAATTGAGCAACTTTCAGAAACAAGTACCCATTGTCGAGAATTGACGATCTATTCGACCAGCTGAGAGGAGCCAAATTTTTCTCGAAGATTGATTTGAGATCAGGGTATCATCAGCTAAGGATCAAGGAGGAAGATGTTTCGAAGACAACGTTCAGTATGAGATATGGGCATTTTCGAGTTTACAGTTATGCCATTTGGGCTGATTAACGCACCTGCGATGTTCATGAACCTCATGCATCGTGTGTTCTGACCTTATCAGGATAAGTTTGATGTCATTTTCATTGATGACATAATGATTTACTCGAAGTCCTGGGAAGAGCATGAGACCACATCTTAGAGTGACCATAGAGTCATTAAAGGATCACAGATTGTACACTAAGTTCAGTAAGTGTGAGTTTTGGGCAACAAAGGTGAAGTTCTTGGGACACATTATCAGTGCAGAAGGAGTGACAGTTGATTGTGATAAAGTTAAGGCAATAATAGATTGGCTGACACCGAGTTCGGTGGCAGAGATCAAAATTTTCTTGGGATTGGCTGGTTATTACAAAAGATTTGTTAAAGGTTTCTCCAGCATTGTTGACCCATTGACACAACTGACAAGGAAGAATGCACCATTCGATTGGGATGACAAGTGCGAGAATGCTTGTGAAATTGAAGCAGAAATTGACCACCGCTCCACTGTTGACACTACCAAAACCAGGGATTGCACTAACAGTTTATACAGATGCTTCAGGAACCGGACTTGAGTATTGATGCAGGATGGGAAAGTGATAGCCTACGCATCTCGACAACTCAAGATCCATGAAAATAATTACTCGGTTCATGATCTCAAGTTGGGAGCAGTTGTCTTTGCATTGAAGATTTGGAGACACTACCTTTATGGCGAAAAGTTTACCGTTTATTCAAATCACAATAGTTTGAAGTATCTATTCACTCAGAGTGAGTTGAATATGGGACAGAGGAGGTGGCTCGAGTTTCTGAAGGATTACAATTTCAGCTTAGAGTACCCCACCCAAGGAAGGCGAATGTGGTGGCAGATGCCTTAAATAGACAGAGACGTGTGACAGAGACAATTGCTTCATTGATGACATGTGACTACTAGTGACTTGAGGATTTGTTGATGTTGAGCATTCATAGTGATCTACTAGCGAACAAAGTGTGTGCACATTTAAGGGTCGAACCAGAGACCATCACCAGGATCATCGAGTGTCAGAAGACAAACTCAGAGTATGGGAATTACAAGGCTTGGGCTGACAGTAGAGTACCTAGATTGGAGGGAATCTGCAGATGGAGCTTTGAGGTATCGAGATAGATTATGGATTCCAGTTCAAGAAGAGTCGAAAGAAGAATTGCTACGAGATTCACACAAAACCAAGTATACCATACATCCGGGAGGTAACAAGATGTATCGGAACATGAAGTTGACGTATTGGTGGCCGAAAATGAAGACCGACATTACAGAGTACATCAGGAGATTTGATACATGCCAGCAGGTAAAGGTAGAGCATCAGAGACCAAGTGGTCAGTTGCAGCCGTTGCCCATTCCAGAATGGAAGTGGGAACACATCTCGATGGACTTTATGGTTGATTTTTCGAGATCGCAGAAGGGCAATGATGCTATTTGGGTCATGGTGGATTGCTTGACCAAATTGGCTCATTTTCTACCCGTAGCTACCCGAGACACTCGAGAAGTTGAGCAAACTGTACGTGAATTAGATTGTGAGGTTGCATTGAGTGCTAGTGTCCATCGTTTCAGATCGGGATCCTCGATTCGCATCGATGATATGGCAAGATTTGCAGAGACAGTTGGGTTCCAGAGTACACCTCAGCACAACATTTCATCCTCAGACAGAAGGTCAGATGGAGCTCGATCCATAACTCACTAATCAACTCGGTGAGCCAAACTAGTAAGCTTTCTTTTGAAAACAACTCATTTTTTTTCATCAGCAATTGAAATTCAAATTAAATAATCATAAATGCAGCGAAATATTATTAACTAAAACTTATTTCAATGTTTCCACATAAAGGTCAGTACTGGAAATCAAGAGTTATCTACTAGAATAAATACTCCTCTAGCTCGGTTTAATTCAAATTCCAATCCCATGATAAATAATATAAATAAAAACAAAGTATTGGTTCGATCTCGCACCATACCCGATCAGCAGTCAGAAAAATCCTCGACTGTTGGAGCTACTCCTTTCCCCTTGTCTACTCTCGACGAAGAACCTGTGAGGGAAAATTGTTGGGTGAGCAGAAAGGGACAATGGTGCTCAATAAGTTTAGGTTAAGTTACGGGCGTTATGACCATTCCATAAAATAGATGCAACAATAAATAAAATGCATAACATGCAAATATTTAATATGACGAAGGGAATAAGCAGGAAAGTATATAAAAAAAATAATTATCAATACATCAAAATGTGCAAAGGCTAGACATGTATGAGCTACTGTAATAGACTGCTCAACCATGCTGCAGTTCGTGAAAATTGACCCTACTATAACACTTCATTCCCTTACACTGTGAATGATTTACCTATCACCAAGTCCACAAACTAGTCCAACTGGACAGAGCACCCACTACCAAACATTTATTGAGACCATTGGAGTTAACCATATTCTCAATTAATAAATATTAATTCTGAGCAATTGCCTGTTTTTATTATTCTCCCTTTACGATCCAACTGTCCCAAACTTCTGGTCGAACTTGTAGTATCTGGTGCAAGAATTCCTAGCGAGCTCCACTAAGTTATGTACACACAATGTCTAACAATGCACCCAATCTACCCATATGTCCTACTTACATGATTCTTACCATATAGTCTAGTAGAAAGGTAAATAATCGTAAAACCTAATTTTTCTCGAAGATTGATCTGATCTCGAATTGTACAAATAATGACAATCAACAATTTTACCTTAATAATATGATTTCATTACTTGAGTCATTGATTCATTAAGGGTCGCACTTTCTTTGACACAACAAAGAGCCTAGGTGTTGGCTCTGATACCATTTGATAAAATCGATGCCTCAACTAGTAATGCAAAACTGAAAGTAAACAATACAAACCACAACACCAAGATTTTGTTTACGTAGTTCAGACTTTACGTCATACGTTTGCGAGACTATGCCTAAGTGTGAGATCCACTAAGAGAATGAGTTACAAAATTACACAAAGCTCCTAACTAGTGATCCCCCATTTAGCTAGAGCTTTGACACACTCCTCGCTTCCCTTACAATGATCCTACACTATTACCCAAGACCCCCTTGCTACTGGAGATCCCTTTAGCTTACAAGTCAAGTCCCCTTTACAGGTTTGTAAAAAAAAAAAAAAGATCGAACTAGTGTTCGTCTATCTCAAGATCGGCTTTCGATCTCCAAGGAATAGACGAAGAACTAGATCTGGTTACATGGATATATAAAGAAAACATACAATGCATTTTTAAATTCTTTTCATGTAGGTCGTCAAACATAGATTGGCAAATCTTACCTTTCATTCATTCTTCTTTTCGTGTAAGGAAAGATTATTGCCAAATTTTGTGGGTTTACAGCCAAAGTCTTCGTAGGTTGTCATTGGAAATATATTCGAAAATATATGAATTGTATATTCTGTGCGTTGGAGAATATTCTTCACATCTGTCAAATATCCTACTTATCTGTCAAGATTACGGCTCTGCCTACAGACAATGTCTTTGTGGGTGCAACATTAAAACACAATTCTACATATTTAACCCACAAGTTATAGTTAATCACACTATGTTTACTTACCATACAAAAGGTATGCAAATAATGACAATCAACAGTTTTACCTTAACAGTGACATTTCAATGTTATCAGTTTTTGGATAGTTCTTTTGCAAGGATTATTTCATGAAAAGTGACAAAAGTTTTACGCTGGCTGTCAACCTATCGCAACCCTCCTCCTTTATCCTGACTTGGGACCGGCTATGTAGCGCACATAGTGTACAACATAGGTGGAGTTTTCTTTTGCAAGGATTATAAGGTTATCAAATGATTGTTATTAGCCCTTTAAGTAGGCTTGAGTGTCCTGTTCAGAAAGCCCTTTATCTTTTAATTTATTCATCGATAAGGATTAAAAATTTGACTTCGCCTAGGACATTTGTCACTTAGAATTTGAAGGTTATTTGAGGCAGTTTGACTCGATTTTGGAAATTTGATACTTTTGTCACATTAAAGAAGCATGTTGTTTATAAAATTTCTTATAGGCTTGGGTTTTCCTGTTTAAACGTATTATTGCTACATCTCTATTTCTTACTTTGACAGGTACTATTGCGACATCTCTATATCCTACTCTGACAGGTATGCATAGATTTATGTGTAAAATTATTTGTAGGATATTACATATGTAACCTTTAGTTTCGACTATGCCTCTGCTTTTCATGACAGAAATTTATGGTCCTTTCTTACTCCCAACTTTAGAAGTCGCAATTTTGTTTTCTTGAAGAGTTCTTGATCATTAGTCATGTGACTGCGTAACTATTCTCTAGAAGTTAGCTTTCTTTCAAATTGCTGCTGGTAAATCATGAATACTATTATCAACTGCTCCTCTTGAAGTTAGTACTCCAGTTTTTTCTGACTTACCGCTCCACTGTTGAGACTTGCCAATCTTCTTCAGGTCTTCAATGACAACTCTTGAGGTTGTTGCTCTGATAATCATAATTGATGCTAAGACCTCCGGTCTTCTTTTGTATTCTGCTTTCATGTGCCATTCTTGCCTCGTAACCCTTCTGTGTTTTATGCATGTGCACTTCACAGTTCTGCTGAGGTGATTCCTGATAGATCCGTGATGGACTTGCTGAATTCCAGAATAAGAAAGATTACTTAGAAAATTTTGTTTTTTAACAGTATTACCTAGATATTAGAGTATTATTTGTTTGTTTTTAATCCCGTTATCATCTGCATTTTATATTCTGGATCAAATTTCTAATGCTACTGCTCTATGAAATATTAAATTTCCTGGGTAGTTTTGGAGGACATTATTTTGGTAAAATGATGGATGTAACAGCTGCAAACAGGCTTTTACTCTTGCTTTTCATTTTCTGTCTTTGTTACCGTGTTTTTTTACTTTATTTTATTTTTTATTTTTATTTTTTTGTGTAAGAGTATTTGGATTATGAGGAAGGGAAAAACCGTTGTATTTTTGTTCTATAGTTTTCTGTTAATCATTTGCTTATGAAGCCTTATTTCTGTTGTGAATGAAGCTTTCAAGTCCATTCTAAATCTTTTCTAGGCTCTGTATTTCAACTGGGGTGATGATAATTATTTCCTAGATTGTATTTGAGCTCAATTTTAAATCTCGCTGGTCTATTGAGATCATGTTTGATGTAGCATGAACGAGATCCTTTTATTATTATTATTTTTTAAACATTGCATGTTTATGTGCAGCAGCTCCTGCCACTTTGAGGTATTAAGAATCACTAATTATTTATTTTTATTTTTATTTTATTTATTTATTGAGAATTTATGTCAATTAATGTTGGATCATAGATCACATATTTACAACATCAGTGTCTCAATCTTGGGTAGCATATGTTACAGGCAGCTACTTTAATTGTTATTTTTGGGATCGGTTAAACATAACCTTACAAACCCCTTTTTGAATTTTTACTTTGTCGTATTCCACTTTTTACTTAGTGTGACTTTTTTTTTTTTTTTTTTTTTTTTTTTTCTCAAATTGCCAAAAATACCTTGTTGTACCTAATTGCCTTAACGCTTACCCCAGCATCCCTCTTAAGAGGTGTCTGACACACAATGCACACAATGTCAAAACCTTTAAAGAGGTAACGACCGACTCAAATTGAAACTGCAAAAAGTACTAGGTCTCAATAGGTGATGGAGGAATCCAATCGAGACCTCTTTAAAGGTGTTGGACACACGAACGAGACCTTTTTAAATGTGTCAAACAAACAAAACAATTTTAAATTTTTTCAAAAATATATGAAAATTGTTATGAAATGGATGGACACTTATGCATATAAGTGACCGCATTGTGAAGCATGATTCTCACATTGAATTGTAACATCAAGCATGACTCTCACACTTCATGTAATTTGTAATGATCTCAAATGTACACCAACTCTTTCATGTATTGTATACGTTGCTTGTGATATGTTATATGACTTGTGGTGTATGTATACTTATACGCATTGTACAAGTATAATTATCATCATCACCAAATGACCTATATAAAGGGTGTCAAGTCCATTATAATTCACACACCAATATTGGAATGAAAATCTCTACATTTATCAATTCTAGCTCTCTTCTCTCTTGTCTCTTCTTCTCTACTTATTCTAGCAGTTCTTAGTTTATGCATTCTATGCTTAAGTCTCTAGCAAGTCCAACAAGTTGTTATTGACTAACAACTTAGTTTACAATACGTTATCAGCACGAAGTTGCTCTACAAGAGGAGGTTTTGAAGATCATGAAGCTTTTCAAAAATATAAAGTTAAGAACGTATAATTTTTATTAATTTAAATAAGTTCAATTTATTTCTATGTTGTCATAGTTAATTTTTTTTTTTGTTACATGCATATTTAATTATGTAAATGTACTTTATTTATACATTATGCATTGTAACGTCTCCGACTACGAAAGTACGCTCTGTAGTTGCGTTTTGTACGATCTTCTATATCAAAAATCAAAAGTCAATGTGTTGCATATAGTTTTTCTCTTAAAACTACAAACAATTAGTTATTGATATATTTTTGATTTTATAATACAAATAATGCTATAAGTTTGAGTTGATAGTGGGTGAACCTTGTCCCCGGTAAAGCTAAACATTGAAAGGGAGACATGTTATCTTGTTCGAGGAAACATGATATTAAGTAGACTATGTCTCGCCACCCAACTAGGAGGTTGTCCCACCAACTTATACGCATAGTACATTTTGTTTATTAATGAATCAAGTTCTGCAGATATATTTAATCATATGTTATGTTTTTACATAAAAAGAGGAAAATTATTTTATATTAAATTTATTTTCAAAATATTATTCAACCATAGTTGAACTTATTGCCTTATTATATTATCGACAATAATTACTTGTCATGACTATTAAATACTACAATTTGTGAATAAAACATCTATGCAAGACTATGTTGTGTTATACAAAATTTAAATCATTTGTCAATATGTCTTTAGAGATTTGAAAAATGAATATTTCACTTTATATATCTTTTCTCTATATGGAGTTGTAAATATATAAATACTGAAAAAGATAATGCTCCAAAAGCTCAAAATGAGCGGTTGAGTATAAGTTACAAAATTTAATCAGTCAAATATTAATTATAATTTGCAATTTTAATTACATCTATGTTGAGGCTATGTGGAAATATGACCGATGAGACAATAAAAATAAGGTCACGTGGCCCACCTCGATTTATTGCTGCAACATAGATGTAATTAAATGACATTCATAATGTTGAAAGATCCATAATAATCAATAATCCGAAAATATTGTAAATTCGCATGGACATCCTTTATCGAACTGAATTTTTTATCAGCTGGAGATTATCTCAAGACAAATCAATAGGAGACATATATTGATTTAACTCTCCATTAATCATATTATAAGATGCTTTGGATCCCGAATAGGGAAATTATTTATAACTAGTTTTGCTAATTGTCACTTTGATGAAGCAGTTTCCCACAATTAGGGGGAGATATAAGCCAATTCAAAAGGAATGACATGAAATTGCTTGTGACACATCAAATTGCATTAAGTTTGTTGTATTATGATCCATGTATAAATTAATATAAAGTCGAAGTTTAATGGATCATTCAGTAGCAACAAGTTATGAATCAATTATTTGATGCAAGTACTATATACAAAAGAGTGACTAGGGCTGGCAAAATGTGCCCGGTCCGTTTTGGCCGCTTTGTCCGGTCCCGTTTTAAACGGGACCGAGCAATTTTTTTTTGACAAACATACGGGTCTGGGCAATATTTTTTGTCCGTTTAAAAATACGGGACATGGTGCGGGCAAAAATTTAAAAAAAAAATTGCCGTTTGTGATTAATTTGAAGGGTATATTTGTAATTTCACCTTTGTGAAATTTCTAAAAAACCTACTTCTCCATCTCCACTCTCCAGGTTCTCCTCGGACAGTCGGACTCACCATCTCTCAATCTCTCTCACGCTCTCACGCGCGGCGATCTCTCACCGTCTCTCACGCTCTCACGCTCTCACGCGGCGATCTCTCACCGTCTCACGCTCTCACGCTCTCGCGCGGTGATCTCTCACCGTCTCACGCAGCTCACGCTCTCACGCTCTCACGCGGCTGATCTCTCACTCTTTCACGCCTCACCGACCACCGTCTCAATCTCTCTCGGTCTCACCATCTCCTCTCACGCCGCGGTCTCACCATCTCCTCTCACGCCGTCTCACCATCTGCTCCATCTCGCCGTCTCCACCGTCTGCCTCTCCCTCCAGAACAATCCGCCGTCACCACCATCTCGGTGTCTCATGGTCGCCGGCCGCCGTCTCGCGCTCGCCGGTCCCACCATCTGGATCGCCTCTCGGCCCTCTCCTCCGGCTCTCGCGTCTCGCGCTCGCCGGTCTCCACCGCGGCACCGCCACAAACCTAAATTGTGATTTAGTTCATGACTTGGTTGAATAGTTCATGACTTCATTCACTTTCCACCTCCCCTTCTCGTGCTCCCTCTCCCTCTCTCTCTCTCTTTCTCTACTCGCTCAACTAAACCCTAGAAATTCAACATTTCAATCCACTCCATTCGTTGATTTTCGTTTGCGATATCGATTTTGGTGGAATTCGTCCGTCCGTATGTTTCGATCTCGCCTTTTGTTAATTGTGATTTTGATGATGATCTTATTTATCTGTTTCGATTCAGTCAATTGAGGTGTTGGTATTTGTTGTTGTGGGCTTTGATTTGTGTTTTTGTTAATTTGTGTTTTTGTTAATTTAGGTTGTAGACTTGTAGTTGTAGTTGAGGGGTTTTTTTTAAGATAATTGATAAACAAAATATTTAATTCTTAAAAAAAAAAAAACGGGCAAAACTGGGTCCCGTATGTTTGTAAAACATACGGACCGGACAAAAAAATAGTGCCCGTTTTGAAAACGGGACCGGGATCGGGCACCAAATTTAATCATTTTTAAAATAGGTGTCCAGTCCCGTTTTTGTCCGTTCCCGTATTTTTGCCAGCCCTAAGAGTGACAATCATATGCTTCAACATTAAATGGTTCATATAGAAAACGATGTCCATGTGCAACAAAATGCATAAGATGTCTCACCTATGTGAATATAAGGGGGGAATCAAAATAAGTTATTGGTTAGTGTATTGCACTCTTTTTCCCTTTGCTATGGTTTTATCTCACTGGGTTTTCTTTGCAAATATTTTTAATGAGGAATTCTAACAATATTAAAACTCTTTATCTAGATTGATTAGTATATTGCACTCTTTTCCTTTCGCTATGGTTTAACTCCACTTGTTTCCCTAACAAGGTTTTTAATGAAGCAATCCTAACATTATTATACTTCATATAATAAATAAATAAATAAATAAATAAATTATGAGAGTAATTAATGTACTCTTTTTCTTATACTAGATTATTTTAATGGGGTTTTTCTAGTACAGGTTTTAATGAGACATTTATATTATATCTAAGTGTATTAATGTGTTGCACTCTTTTCCTTAGATATGATTTTGTTTTATTGGGTCTTCCTAGCAAGGTTTTTAATAAGACAATCAACAAATATTATACTACAAAGCAATATTGTGACGACCCCGGTTACCCACGACACTGGGCCCCGCTCGATCTAAACCCATGTGGACTACATGACACGTGACACGTATACTTTACGGGTCGTTACAAATATTATACTCTTTTTTCGTACTAGATTTTTTCCCACATGATTTTTTTCTAGTAGAAGTTTAACGAGACATTCTTTCAACAAGTGTCATCCAAGGGGAGTGTTATGAAATGGATGGACACTTATGCATGTAGGTGACCACATTGTGAAGCATGGTTCTCACATTGAATTGTAACATCAAACATGGCTCTCACACTTCATGTAACTTATAATCATCTCGAATGTACACCAATTCTTCCATGTATTGTCTATGTTGCTTGTGATTTGTTGTATGACTTGTGGTGTATGTATAACTTGTACACATTGTATAAGTACAATTATCATCATCACCAAATGACCTATATAAAGGGTGTCAACCCCATTGTAATTCACACACCAATGTTGGAATGAAAATCTCTACATTTCTCAACTCTAGCTCTCTTCTCTCTTATCTCCTTTTCTCTACTTGTTATAGTAGTTCTTAGTTTATGCCTTTTATGCTTAAGTCTCTAGCAAATCCAACTTAAGTTCTAGTTGACTTACAACTTAGTTTACAACAAAAATAACAAAAAAAAAGAAATAGTGGGTTTTGCTAAGAATCATTTAATATCTTTGATTCCATCGAAACTTTGCACTCAAAATGCAAGTTTCAACCCCCAAATCGAAGCCCTAAATCTAATAACAATCCCACAAATAATATTGACTAAAAAAAGTTAAAAGAACTCGAAAAAAATCGGGGTCCATTTAGCCACTCTTATTTTTTTGCCCATCGTCCTGCGCTTAAGCCTTAGACTAGTTCCTGATAGAATTGTTCATAGGCTTGGGTACTTGCAAGGCATGCGCGCTAATTCATAAGCTGGGTTTGGGTCGACTAGTGAAGGGTCGAACTACTAACTTGTTTTAGTTTTAAAAATATTTTATATATGTTTAGTACGAAAAATGTTTATTTTATAAGTAAAACGATTATTAGGGAATGAGTATTAGCACCCCTATACCTTATATCAACCCCCTTTTAATTTAATATACCTTATATCAACCCCCTTTTAATTTAATGTTATTTATAGCTCCCTATAAGTTAGTTCATGCCGTAAGCACCCCTCTTTGATTGTTAGTAACTTCCTAAATGCCCTTAGTTTATATTTGCTCCCCTCTCCCTAAAGAAAACTTTCTTTTCATCTTTGTGATCTTCAACCTCTAACTCCTTATTTCACATCCACTTTTTCTTCCACTTATCTCAATTTGCTTCATATGCATCCCAAAATTGATTCTTTGATATTTAAAAGCTAAGATTCAACACAAATAAAGGTTCTATCCATTCAAGAATATAAATCAAATCTCGACTTAATACTATAAACAAGATGTTGTATTTGGTGGTGAATTGTTGAGTGTATGGACAAAGAGATGAGAAGCAGTGTCGAGATTAGAAAGTAGAAGACAAAATGAGACGAGTCGATGGTTTAATTTGAGATGAGATATAGAAAGTGAAAATTAAGTAGAAAATGAGAATGTGAGTGTAGTGAGCGAGATAAGAGTTGGGGATGAGTTGAGGTTTAATTTAAAGAGGGGTGTAAAGGGTGAAAAGTAAGTTAAGGAGGGGAATAGAGAGTAAAAAGTTGAAGGGGAAAAAGAAATGAAATAAGTTCATAGTTTAGAGAGAGTTATTTATGTAATTTTGCCTAAAAACATGTTACTTTAAAGATGAATTAAATTAAATGAGGGTTGATATAGGGTAGTAGGGGCTAATAGTCGCTCCTTAAATTATTTTTTTATTTATAAAAATATAAGTGGGTTTAGTTGGGCTGGCTTGTGCCAGGCCTAGTTAGGTATGACGTGAGCCCACCCAGGGCGATCCCATGACAAGGGGTCTAGTTTTGGAATTTGGTAAGTAGAACTACTAGGTAGTGATGCTTTTAACCAAAGGTTTTAACTTCTAAGACGTCTCTACTCTTTATACCTATGGCTCGAACATATAACTTTAATTTTGTGTGTCCAAAAAATATAGTTTGTTGGGTTTGCCAACAATTAAAAATTCAAAAATCTTAATTTTTTTCTTTGGTTCTTTTTGTCGATTCAACCTTTTGAATCACCGTCAAACCTCTCTTCTGATCGGCGGTGGTTTCAATAACTTCTTTTGCCTTTTATCTATCAAATAAAGTTTAGATTTGTTTAAATTTGATGACATGATTAAGTTCATCCCTATTGCATCCATGAGATTTACTATTGGCAATATAGTAATTTCTTTTCATGTGCATCCTCCTAAAAGATTGTGTGGATTAACGTTTATGGGGTCGGTACTCGCATTAGGCTTTATTTTATAGGTAGTTTTTTCTTCCCTTATTAGAAGGTTTAGATTGTCCTCCATCATTAGAAGTTGTGTTTACTTCCCTTATTGAAAGTTTTTATTTTTCATTATGACTCGAGTAATATATTTATGTAATATCGTGCTCCAGATGTTTGTCAAGAAGATAGTTACTGATTGTCATATTGTTTCATTTTTACAGTCAAAGTTCTTGAAAGCCAACCTTATTACAGTTGAATATTCTTTTGAACCATTAGAATTAGTGAATCAATTTGCTACGGTAATTGATTCCAATTCTCGTCATGTTCCATTCAATGTATTGATAGCCATTGATGATTAATGAAATTTATATTTCTTATGCATATAAGTTTCTGAAGCGCACATTTGAACATGCTCGCTGGAATTCAATTAGGGTTGCGCTATGTGCACCCCAATGCTTACTCAAAGCAACCCATTTACAAAGGCATCCATCGAATTTGTCAGAGCACCCCGAAAATGGAAGAAATTGCCTTTTTCCTTTAACTTAGTGCACCTCACCACCAAATCGAATCAAACATTTATTTTCCTTTCTTCCGTTCTCACTCTTATTACAAATCATGGCGTCAATCACTAAATCCCCTTATTTTCACAAAAGTTTACCTATAGTTGGGTTTAACCGCAATCCCATATTATTCGGCTATACATGACCGTGATTTGTGTTTTAGTCTCGATCATTCATCGCTGAGTCCATTGAGTAAGTTTCGGCTAAGCTCAATTGAGTGTCATAATAAGGTATGCTTGGGATTAGTCTCAATTGTTAGTCACTGAGATTTTTCGCATATTTCGGTTGTACCATAATGAGACTTTGATTGAAGTATCGGTCCTCAGAAACTGAAACAACATAATAAGTCTCGGTCCTGTATGACTGAGACATTCGTGTACGTGGTATACATTCGGAAATGAGAAAACATATAAAAAAAGAGCACTAATAATAATCAAAACTCACCTCCCTGTGTGCCGCGTCCACCTCCTTTGCGTTCTCTTCATCGATTAGACCTAAAATCACCTAATGAGGCATCCATGGGGTGGGGTGCGAATAAGAAGGAAGAGTTGGTAGTTAGGTTGAGAAGGGCATTTGAGTGTTTTTAAGTTGAAAACAAAATAAATAGGGTGCCCCGAGTAATGAGTAGGGTGCACATAGCGCGACCCTTTAATTAATCTAACAATCTATTTTTATATTCCTAAAATTATACTACATTTTATTTTGATTTTTTGACAACTAATTATAACTATTTGGATTTAGTAGCGAGAAGGGAAGACTATTAAGGGTAGAATAGTAAATTTAAGTGAAAGTTGAAATAATTAATATATGGTAAAATAGTAAATTCAAGTGACGGTTGAAAATCGATTATGCCCTTAATTAAGGTATAATAGTAAATTTAATTGATAGTTAAAATACTTAATTAAGGGTGGAATAGTAAATTTAAGTGAGGGTTGAAAGATTGATTATTGGTGATTATTAAGTATATTAGATATAGTTTTTCGAGACACATGATTGTGTGAGAGTCAAACTCAAACCATTAAGGTTGTTAACATAATTCTCTACATTAATGGCTAGCTATCAACAATAATATTGTATGCAATTTCTAGACTAGCAAAATGAGCGAATTTGTCGGAAAGATCAACACTAAAGTTTTGAACTCATCGCTTACAAAGAGCATCTCCAATGAAAATTGTGGATTGTAGGCATGGATTCTTGCAACATCGATCATCAACATGGAGAAAATGTCTATCTCATGTGCCTGAAATAGACATTAGATTTTAAAATAGGTCTCTAAAGGCGTGGATTCTATTATGCCACGTTATCCCCACATCCAAGATACATATTTGCGTTGGAGAGCTATTTTTCCTTCCAAGGTCTATTCTAATTTCAAGCTTATGTAAGAGACATTGACATCCAATCTACATCCTCTTTCTCCCACGAGGAGGTAGATTAGGGGTGGATGTGGGACACATAGGATAAAATAGACATATAAATCGAAAAATCGGTATGTAGATTCACACTTTGAAAATGACGTGACGCAAATTCATAACCTCCACTTGACAGGTCATAAAAAGAAGTTGAAAAAGTAGGTGCGAAGAAAAAATTGAAAAAATGAACGCAAATAAATTAGATTTGCATTTCCGCTTCTTAGACATACTGGGAGTTTTGGATTTTTTTTGTAGGCTATCATTTAGAAATCTATGCATATCATACCATATATTGTGTATACATCATAAAATATTATCTTTATTATAGTTTCTAAAAAAGCAAATATATATATGAAATTCTACAATAGTGACTTTTTTAAATCACCATGGATGGTGATTTAAAATTTTCACCATGAATTTAGATCCAATGGTGAATATAAAAACTATACTTATGACTCTTAAATGTGTGCACAAGTTTCAAGAAGATATATTTATCATTGGATCTAAATCTAATAATCAAAATGTGCACAAGTTCCAAGAAAACATATTCATCATTGGATCTAACTCCAATGGTCAAAGTTTAAAATCACTATCCATGGTGATTTTTTCTCCAATCACCATGGTAGAACTACCTATATATATTATTTTTTTGATTAAAATGGGGAGAACAAGCCCAGGTTGCATAACACAAAATCGGGGAAAGGACACCCATGAATTTTCATTACTTAGAATATTACCAATACTAGTTAGCCTAATCTGCGTAAATTGAGTGCCTAATGACAACTTGAGCGTCTAACATGTAACGACCCCGGTTTCCCACAAATAGGGCTCGATCTGGCCTAAGCCCACGTAGACCCCCGAGCCGGCCACGGAAGGTCAATGTAGGCTTAGTCAGCCTTTTGATCCATCCATATAAGTGAATTTATAACTTTAAGACGAGTTATTAGTATTTTCTTAAGTTTTACAAGTTAGCAGAAGCAATTAATACATTAAATAACTCAACAATAAAGTGAAAAAGTTCGATAGCCTAAATATGGAACCCTATCAAAATAAGAAATCATGTATATTTAGTGTCAAGTGTAATAAACAAACAAAATGATATACAAGTAATATGTATCTTTCAACCCAAATAAGTATTCCAAGTGTGATAAAAGAACATAAATAAGTAATACAAAAAGTAAAAAAACCTACAAAAAATGAGTAATGGAAGGGCGCTCCAATGTTTTCAAAGTAGATTGCTAAGTATAGGCGCCTTACCCTTGCTCAACTCCAGATTTGCACTCGATCAAACATAAGAATGCCCTGTCCAATAAGTAAAAGCGAGTAGGATCTAAAAAATACTTCAATATAAATAAATAAAGTAGTCCAAAGCTCATGCGGACAAAAAGAAAGTTGTAAGGAAAAACATGATAATAAGACTGAAAAATGAAATTACAATGAGAAATAAGTGTCAAAGAAACAATTTGAGAGGCGCCCAAGTAGTCCGAGACTGGCGAATGTGGGTGCCACGGTGTCGGGGTCGTAGAGTCGTGGCAGCGCTAAGCAGACTTGGGTCATAGGACGCAGCGGCGCCTGCTGTACCTAGACCATCGCGGATAACGGATATAAACTGTGCCTCAGATAAAACATATCTCATTCGACCAAACAATCTAGTTCTTGGTTGCAAGCCGGTGACCACTTTATTAAAAACACTCTCATGACTTGGCCCTCAAACACTCATACAAGGGTGGGAATTCCAAGAAAGGGACACAATACAATATCAATAAAATATAAGCTCAAATAAACTACTGCGCACCTTTTAGCTGGTTTTACTTACATCGATTGACGTAAAATTATACTCTCGCGTCTCCTATATGCCTCCAAACTAGTTCTCGATACCCGAATTTGATCGATTAGATTCCTTGTATCCATATAGTTCATTTAGGTGTGTTAGAGACTATAATTCCCAATTAAACTTACATATTATTTCAACCTTAGTGATTGTATTTGTCATTGGCAAATCTAAAGTTAGATAGGTCAATACTAACTAAATTATGTTTGGTCGCTGATATGGCTTGCGGTCAACTATATCCTTTATGAGGCAAACCATTTAGACCATGGCTACAACATCACCGGTTAGGCCATAACTGACTGAGTTGGGACTATCAAGTGTACGTTGTTTATAGTCTGATGAGTCTCTTGTAAAAGTTCCATTTGGCTTTGCCATGATAAGCTAAGCCACGACTTATAATAACCCTAATTGACTATGCCACCATTGGTTGAATCATGACTATAATAGCCACATTCGATTGTCTCAAGACACAATGAACTATAAAATCTAATGACCCAATTTAGTTGAGCCTTAATTCCCTTAAACACGTTTTGTAGCAACCATATCCGGCTGTGTTGAAGAATGCTTGAGCTACGACTGACTGAACAATGGTCAATTGATTCATGACTGATTGCTGAAGAATGACTGAGCTACGACTGACTAAACTATGGTCGATAAATCCATAATTGACTGCTTTCAACTGTTGTAGCCAGCTTCAGATCCCACAACAAATTTTGACCAGTCATATCTTGGTCTTTCAGCCACACATAAACATGATGACAACAATAATAAATCATTCACTAATCCCCATGCACCGTGATCAAACATTTGAACAAGACAACCATAATGGACAACAATAACAACAATTGAGTTCCAACTATGAAAACTTCAACAAATAAGGGTTGATTAAATCCTTCATTAAGTCCCAAAATCAAATAGCACAGAGAACTAACAATGTGAGATGAGAATGACAAGATCATTGTAAAGGAGAAACGTACCAAGGCTTTATTTTGTGTTCCTAGCCAACTCAAGTAGCTGATAATCTCCATTTCTTTCTCTCCTTATTTCTCAAATTTTGGTCGATAATGAATTAGGTAGAGAGGGTTTGAAGAATGTGTATTGTTTTGTCCTAGACTTGTGGTTAAGAATGTGCCAACAACACCTCTCATCATATGGCCAAAACTTAGACAACACATTTATTTTTAAGATCATAGATTTTTCTAGTCTGACTTCCATACCCTCATCCCAAGGCTAATCCCAAAGCCAATAAACATCAAATTAGACGTAGGCTAATCAAACATATAATCAATTTAATTTTAAATTAGGCACTACAATCAACTTAAATCACCAATTCATGAACCAATTTAATTTATTTTATCAAAATGGCCTAAGTTACACTTAACATCTCAACCTACCCAAATGCCCCGCATGCATACGCATCTTGAGGTAACTCTTTACTTGCAAATTTTCGAAATCAATCAATTTAAATTGTCCGATTTTTGTATAATAAATAATACAAGCATCAACCAAGAATAGAATACCTCAGTGTCGAATCCCGAGGGTTGACCGAGCTTGCCGCATCACTCTAAGTCCATGTCAGGGTCCTGACATGACACATGACACATGTTAGAATTTTAGGGTCGTTACAGGACCTGCCATCGAATCTGCCGCACGGTTCCCCTTTCTGTGAACATGGCAAATCCTGACCTCCCAATCTTTATCCAATATATGAAAAATCAACCTTAGTAGGTGTCAATATTTATTAACAACCTTCTTGCACTGATGAATACATAGTTGCATTCTTATTATCCATCTCCAATACAACCTTTCTATATCCTATACTCCAAGCTAGTTCCAGTCCTACAAAGGCCCCCCAAAACTCTACATCATAGAATGCACGACGTGCCATACTCGACATGAAGCCCTTTAGCCATTCACCTGCATGATCTCGAATCATTTCACTTGCAGCCGCTACTCCTTCCCCCACCCTAGTTCCATCAGAATTAAGCTTAACCCAATGATCGCAATCGCAAGTATAACAGTTTAATTGTAGTAATAATGTAATCAATAAAGGTTGATTACACATATTTTCCTTTGGGAAAGGTTTATTTGGAAACAATTCACTTAGTTGAGTTCATAAAATTGTTAAGAAAGTATCTTTTTAATTGATTTAAACTAACTACTCTATTCTATAAAACAATGTAAATTAACTTGTATTCTAATATTGAGAAAACTCTTAAACCACAACTTCACCTAAGTAATGAATTACTATGCTTTCATCTCAAACTTCCTTCATCTTCATTATGTGTGTGCAATGCTAGATTAGAATAGATAAATTTTCTTAATATTCACTTCAACCCACTATCGTGGTGAAAAAGATCCTAATGTGCAAACTAGAACTCGACCTATCAGTGTGAATAATGTAAGTCTCACATATCATCTTGTTCCAAATATTAGACTGATAAACATTTAAGTTTACTATCCGTGCCTCCCTAATCCACAACTATCAATTGATCTAATATGTTTTAGAGTTGTATTGTTCATATCTGGCTTAAAAGCTCTAATGGTCATGGTAATTCCTAAAACCTCTAATCAACAAACATGTGATCAAGATCTTCATAGTACTATGCATAGAATCAATAAAAATTCTAACTATTGCACTTTTTAACATTATAATCCATTCATACTTATTTTAGCCTAGCATTCATACCATAGGATCAATTGATCCCTAAGATAAATAAACTACTCACCCATTTTGAAATCAACACATAAATTTTGGTATTCATTGCAATCGAAGATTAAATCAAATAAATTCATGTGACGACCCCAAACTCTGAGGCAAACTGGGAAGCGCAACATTGCTAGACACATCACTAAGCATGCCACGTCACTGCACACTTATCCTTGACGACTTACAACCTAAACCATTATTTGTATCTTATTCGCATTAAGTTAGTATTTATCACGTATTTATGAATATTTACAATACGCTAACTAAGTTAAGTTGTTTACGACTTATGAAATCATTAGAAGTTCACTATTTAAGCGGAAGTCTTTAATATATTTTAAGAATCAACAATTTACATTAATAAACAACCTTATAGTGTGGAAACCCGACATGAGACACCATATATATCAAAAAGGGATAAAAATACAAAGAAATGGTCATACGCATGTATCGAGTACATAAATGCCTCAAAATCTCATAAAAGTAGTAAATATTATATATAAACGCCCACACAAAAAGATGACAAGGCTCTAATAGCTTAGAGGTAGTCGTCTAAGACCCCATTACCCTGGCTCGTCATATGATCTGCAATTTGTAACCAAAAGCAATAACAAATTTCAGTAAGTAAATTCCAGAGAATTTTAGCTAGTATTCATAAAATTCAATAAAAATGGCTACAATTCATGCAATTCAAATAAGGAACAGAAAATAAGGTGATCGCATGAAAATAAGTCGTAGAGAAGTCGAAATTGGACACGAGTGCAACATGATAGAAGTCCTGGTCGACATCTGTGAATCGATTTAGCTAACTAGAGAGGAACCCATGACGATCATCTCATTAAACATATCATGATCGAATTAGAGGAACCTATGAATGGTAGAACCCCGTCCGAACATCTATTGAGAGGAAACCCATGAAGTAGACTTAGGTCTCGTCAAACATCTCTTAACCTAATGGGTATCGCGGGAAATATTCAGTGGTAGCCCCAACTTGGGCAACTACTCTAGCAACGTGGGGTAGCTAGCCCTAGGGTGTGAGTCATGCCATGCCTGACCCCATCAACAAATACACAAATATACGTGAGAGTGGATGAACGATAAGTGGATAGCAATTCATAGCATGATAGAATAATTGAACATTAAAATAAATCAAGTGATTTAAATGAATTCTAACTAGTTTTCTTGTGGGTTTACTTACCTCGAGCAATCACAAATCGCCCTTAAAATGTCCTGCTTACCCCTCGAGATGCGCGCTCGACAGCCGACGATAGTCTTTTAAGTCCCTAGTATCCAATTATATTACTTTAATTATTTTAGAGTCACATTAAGTGAGTTTATAACGTGTGAGAAAAAACTTGAAACTTTATTCCAAAGCTTAGTTTTGGCACATATTTCGGGTTATATCGGGGTGCCAAAGCCTCAAAACTCATTTTCTTAGCTTTTTTTTTCTAATTTTTTTTATATTTTCTTTGATTTTTCTAGAATTTCTCATAATTTATATCTATATTTCTGTAATTTATTTTGCTTAAATTTATTTTATTAATTCTTAATTATTTAATGGGTTGGGCCTGAACTGGGCCCAATTTGGCCTAACAATTTAGGCCAGGGTCGGCCCGACCTGGTCCACCAGACCCGAGTTGGTTCAACCCATTTCATCTAGGCCAAGGTCGCTGTGACCCGACCCATTTGGGCTTGGGTCGGCTCGACTTAGTGCATTTGGTCTGTAAATCCAAAGACCAATTTGCAAGGAATTTTTTTAAATTTTTTTTTTAAACAATAACAACAAAAATTAATAAGATCAACACCACCACCATTTAAGCTCCCAAATTATCTCCAAAAACTAAATAACAAAAATCATCACTCACTTCGGTCTTGGAGGTTGTTGATGGGAGCCATTAAGAGGGAAGGACTTCGCGAGAGAGATGACTGAAATCTTGAGATTAAGGGTGTGAGGAGAGCTTGGTGAGGGAGAATAATGAGAGGGAGTGTGATGAGGAAGAAAATCGTTAGAGATGGAGAGGTGTTTGTGGGTTTGGTTTGGAGATGAGAGAAACGTAGGAGAGAAAAAGTGAGGGATTAGGTGATGTGATGGGTAGGTAATGTATCGTCACATCATGAGTGGTGGAGTGTTCTCTAACCCTTATATTACCCCATACACCTGTGTTACGCGCACCCCATAACATCTTGCGCTTTCATCTCTCCATACGCATAATGCGACTAATTAGAACCCAAGCTAGTATGACGCGAGTTATTAAATAATAATACAACAAATAAACACACATCACATAAAAATAATGGTTTATATCTTTGTTGGCGCGCCCTAGAATTATCGGCAATGTCCATATGGGTCCGAGCTACGGTTCCTAACATGTAATTAATAAATTAATTAAAGTTAATTGAAGTGGGTCGTTACAATCTTCCCAACTAAAAGAAATTTCATCCCGAAATTCAAACTTAAGTAAAAACTTTATCTTGAAATAACTGGGAGTATCGCTCTCACATATTAGACTCTCGCTCCCAAGTAAATCATTTGTTCTTATGATACTGCCACCGAATGAGTTCTAGTGGTATTTTCTTCCCCTTGAGATTTTGTACTTTGCGATCCACTATCTCAATAGGGTATTCATTGTATGTTACATCTTGCCGAATCTCGATCCTAGTCATAACAACCATCGGCCTCAGTCCTGATTTGGCCACCCGTAACATTGAAATATGGAAAGCATTATGAACTCTTGCCAACTGGCTTGAAAATCTAAACTAATAGGCGACCGCCCCAACTCGTTTCTGAATCTGAAACGACCCAATAAATCTTGGTGCTAGTTTTCCCTTGATCCTAAATCTCTGACGACTCTTTAATTGGGAAACCTTCGAATAGACCTAATCATCTACCTCGTAGCTCAGCTTATTGTGGTACTTACTCGCATATTTCTTCTGTCTACGTTGGGTAGCCTGCAACTATTAACAAATCAGTCTCACATTCTCTGTATGGTCCATAGCAATATCAGGCCGCATAACTGCTGTATCATTGGGCTCTACCTAACATAATGATGATCTACACGGTCTATCGTACAACACCTCAAATAGCGGCATCCTAATATTGGCTTGATAACTGTTGTTATAGGTAAACTCACAAAGTGGCAAGTACTCCTCCAAAGACCCACCAAATTGTAAAATACAGGCCCTGAGCATATCCTTGAGTATCTATAGCAATCTCTCTAATTGTCCCAGTCTGAAACTATCGAAATCAATAGTTCGTGCAACAATACAATCTCTCTATTAAATAATGTGCTTAACTGTGTGAAGGTATATTTCATCAAAACTAGTAAGAAATAGGTTGGTTTCATCAACCTATCCTCGATCATCCATATCGCATGGTTTTTCGGGGAAGTCTACGAAAATCCATTTATGAAATCCATCGTAATATGTTCCCACTTCCACTAAGGGATGGGTAGCGGCTTCAATAACCCTCAAGGACTCCTATGCTCATCCTTAACGAGCTGACACACCTTACAACCCTTAACATAAGCACCAACGTCTACCTTCACTCGTGGCCACCAAAATAATAGCCGCCTATTACGATGCATCTTGGTCTTGTTTAGGTGCACTGTATACCAAAACTTGGGAGCCTATTGGAGTATCCTGTCGTGTATCTCTACCATTATCGGAATCCATAACCTCCCTCTATGCCTGAAACATTAATCCGCAAAGTTGCTTCCATTTGGATGATTTGGATTACATGCCATGTCACTGAACTTATGGTACATCTCATCATCTTTTTATCACTCTAACACTTGTGGAATATAAATAAATGATATTCCAATCTATTCATAAATATGTGCGTCCACTAAAGCAAGAACCTTTGTCAAACTCAATGCAGCTGCCGCCTTAAGTAAACCATACTCTTGCATCATATGAAAGATGATTGTCTAAAAATCTCGTCCTCTCCCGTTCAATGCATATGTGACGACATTTACTTTCCTAGGCTGATATTTAATGGAGAAGTCTTAGTTCTTTAACAACTCTAGCCAACGTTGTTGTCTCATGTTCATATCCTTCTAATTGAATTAATACTTTAAACCCTTATAATTTGTAAATAATGTGAACCTCTCACCGTAGAGGTAGGCAATCACACTATCTCCCTACATCAACCCAAACCCGTGTCGTAAGCATCTGTATGAATAGTCAATCCTTCGTATGGCTTCAAAAATAATAGTAATGGTGTAGTAGTTGGCCTCATCTTCAAATGTGCAAAGGCATTTTCACACTCTTTTAACCAATCAAAAGGTACGTCATTCTTAGTTAATTGGTCATTAGTGCGATGACCTTTGAGAAGTCCTTAATAAATCACCGATAGTATCCTGCCAACCTTAGAAAGTTTTTACTATCTGTCACTATCTCTGGGGTCGGCCAATTGATGACTGCATGAATCTTACCCGAGTCCACTAATATACCTTTGTCACTAATCATGTGTCTCAAGAACTTGACCTTTTATAGCCAAAACTTGAAGTTACTGAACTTATTATACAATCTATGCTCTCTTAATGTCATCAATTTCTGCCTGAGATGTTGTCTGTGATCCTCATAAGTCTTGCTGAAGATTAATATGTCATCAATAAAAATTATGAAGAATATGTCCAAGTATGTCTTCAATACTTTGTGCATCAAGTCCATGAACATGACCGACGCATTCGTTAGTCTGAACGACATCATTATAAACTCAAATAGATATTATCTAGGGCTGAACGCATTCTTGGGTATGTTCACCTCCTGAATCCTAAGCTGATGATAACTCGGATCTTAAGTCAATCATAGAGAAGAAACGAGCTCCAGCCAATTGATTAAACAAATCGTTGACCCTGGGCAAAGGGTAATGATCCCGTACTATCACTTGGTTCAACTTCCTATAGTCAATGCTCATCCTCAAGCTAACATCATTTTTTTAAATGAATAGGACCGGTCCTCCCTGTGGCGACGTGCTCGAGTGTATAAACCCTTCTTTTCCTAGTCCTAAAGTTGTGTATTCAAGTCATCCTTCTCCTTTTGCGCCATCCTGTACAATTTACTGGCTATTGATTGTATGTCCGATACTAACTCAATAATGAACTCAATTTTCGTGCGTGGGGGCAATCCTGATAAATCCTATAAAAAGACATCGAGAAACTCACTAAAAACTAGGATGTCCTCATGTCTAACCTCTGATGTCTTCGCTGACTCTACTATCTTTACAAATACCTTACTCTCCTGGTTCAAAGTGTATCTACCCCTAGTGGTCATTAATACACTCACATCACCAGTGAAATTGAACTCTACTATGTTAGGGATATAAAAAGTCACCGTCTTATGGAAACAATCCATATTAGCATGATATGCCTCTAACCAATTCGTGCCTAAAAGTGCATCAAACTCTAAGAACTCAAGAACGTGGAGGTCAATAGGGGGCTGGTGTCCACAAATCTCTATTATGTAACCATACTGTTAGGGTAAAACTTCTCCCTAGCTTCCGTGTTGAAAATCAAGTGCGTGCTAACTCTAATCGATGTTAACCCTAACTCTCTAACCATATGTAAAGAAATAAATGATATGGTGGAACCAGAGTCAATAAGTGCACGCATAAAGTGACCACATATCGAAATCATACCTTCGACGAGCTATTCGGTGGCCTCATGGTATGGTTGTGGTCTAGCTTGTGCAGGCTCCCTAGTCAAAACTGGCGGTGCTGCAATTGGTGCTATTGAATATCTCGGACAATCATTCTCAATGTGTCAAGGCTGTCTGCATTTGAAACAAGTAACATGACTGTGACCTGACCCATGACCTTGACCACTTCTTGACCTTTGGCCTTGACCCTGACCATACTATCCTCGGTCTATGCCTCCCTAGTCCTGATTCAATCTCTATCCCTGTTGTTGTGTATAACCACCACCTAATGTCTGCGATGGCTGTGTACGTGCTAGAACATGTGCGATAATCGATTGCTGGTCATTATGTCTGGGCCTCTGTCCCCATTCATCTCTGTGATATATAATCCTTTTCCATTTCGTGTCAAACCTGGTGCCGCGCTAGAACGACCTTAATGCAAGCTATGGTATAGGCGTGTGGCATAGTAGAGAAGATATGTCTCATGGGCTAAGGCCATCTCATAGATCTCTTATAGTGTATGAGCTCCGCTTGATACTACTGCACCCGCTATCTCATCTCTAAGTCGCACTCTAAAATAGTGAACTTGATCGCAATCCGTAGAGGCCAAGTCCCCAAAAAACAATAGCAGGTAATGGTACCTCTCCATATACTGAACAACTGTGCAAGTACCCTACCCAAAACACAAGAACTCCTATTTTAAATGCGGCTATATCTCCCTAGATATGTATTGGTCATATAAGATCTATCTGAAACTAGCCCAGCTAGCTGGCTCTCGTGGGTCTTTGTATGGGTGGTCCATGAAACATCACCCTCTCCTTGAAGCATATATCCAAATATCTTAGCGTGGATGTTGTCGTGAATCCTCAGAGGCTTATGGAGCTTCTCATGTGCGAGAATCGATCTCGCGTTTTTCTCTAGGTCTCCACCTCTAATAAAATATCCTAGCTAAATCTTACAAACTCTTTTATCAACTTAGTGATAAGTGGTTATTTACCCTTATATATATGGTTAGTTTAGTAGTATATTTAGTATGAATATCCTTAAATGAGCTTTAATTAATGGTGTTATTATATTCTCATGTACTTAAGTTGTAAAGGAAGGAAATAAGCAAAATTGAGAACCAACAGAGCTAAAACACACCAAGAAAGTTAAGGAAAGGCACAACGTGAGAAGAAAAGGCGTGACGTGGGAGTGCGAAGAAAGTAAAGAAATTAAGATTAGAGGCTTGACGCAGTGGCAATGCTATAGAAGTTAAGGGACGACACTGGGACATCATAGTAACAATGCTAAGTGGATAGAAGGTGGAAAAAATAGCATATACTGACGATGCAGTGGCGGCGGCTATGGGAATGTCCACACCGCACCAGATCTTAAGTGACCGCGCAAGACTCATTGGAATTAGAAAGTTAAAATTTTATTTCGAGTTAAATTGTAAAGTAGGATTTCTAATTGTCATTAAGAAGTATAAATCAGTATTAGGACGTGGTAAACTTCACCACATATCAACCATTAGCCACCATTAGTGTAATTTAGCATAGATTTACTTTGATTTTGAGTATTACGAAGATTTATGTGGAGAAAACATTGAAGGCTCCATTTTTTTAATTCAAGTTTGGATTCATTGGTTTAATTGAAGGTAATATATTTATATTCATCTTTACTTTTCAATGATTTTTAATTATGAATTGTGATATGTGTGTTTCAATGAAGTGTGAGTAGTTTATCAATCTTAAGGATCAATGATCCTATGGTATGAATGCTATGCTACGAATATGAATAGAAAGTGAATATAAAAATTGCAATGGTTAGAAATTGTATTGATTCTGAACGTAATGCTTAGACATCATGATCACGTGTTTATTGATATTAAGTTTTAGAAGTTATCATGGCCATTGAATCTTTTAAGCCGGACATGAACGGTACAACCATAAAATGCATAACATCAAGAAATAGTTGTTGATTAGGGAGACACGAATAATAAACTTAATTGGTTATGAATCTAAAAATTTAAAGCATTAAAGCAATGTGGAGCTTACGTTATTCAAACTGATAGATGGAGTTCTAGTTTGCACATTAAAATATTTTTTGTCAAGACGGTGTGTTAAAATGGATTTAAAGAAAATTCATATATTCTAATCAAGCATTGCACACAACATATTAAGATGTAAAAGTGGTTGAAAAACATAGCATTTCATTACCTTGGTGAAGTTGTGAACCAAGACATTCTTAATATAAGAGTTAAAGTAATTTTTAGATTATTTTGTTAGATAGAGTAGTTTAGTATAAAACCATTTTAAAAAAAGTAATTTCCTTAGTAATAGTTTAAAGTTAAATAAGTATTCAACTAGTACAAAATCCTTACCCTGAGGTTGATATTCGTAGTCAATATAAGTTGATTACACTATTACTACAAGCAAACCGTTATACTTGCGGCACGCACATCAAGTTTTTGGCGCCATTGCCGGGGATAGGTAGCCATTTAGTATTACCTAGTTAGTTTGAAAAGTTGCTAAGTTTTATTTTATGTACTTTACTTTCAAATTCATAAAAACATAAATAAAAAAATAAAGGCTTAAGTTTCAAGTTTGACTTTAGACACTTGATCTTTTGTATTTTTTTTTCAAGGATGACTAGTGCATGCGTAGCAAAGGAAAGAAGGAGTTAGTGCCTTATGACCCTAAGATTAAAAAAACAAATAAGTAAAAGAAAAAAAAAGGAATCAAGATAGCGGAGGAGCAAGGAAGAAATCATCAATAGGATCGCCGGAATAACTAACCCGCAGTTTATCTGGTCGTGCAGGATAGAGTGCAAGGATAGAGATGATTTTATGTCTATTTATAGCTAGAAGTTCAAGAAACTTATAATGGAGAGATGAGGCTTTCAGCCAACACCATCTAGTTTAAACTGAGTATGTCTTTGATAAACATGGTGCAAAATAGCTTATTTAGTGGGCTATCCAACTAAGATCTAGTTGCACATGTTGAGAATCTCTTGGAGATGTGCGACACCATTCACATTACCAGAGTTACAAAGGAGGTGATTAGGATGTAACTTTTCCATTCTCATTGGGTGGAAAAGTCAAATCCTGGTTCCAAGGGCTGAATGTAGGGAGTATGACTTCATGGGTGGAAATGAATGAAAAATTTATACACAAGTTCCTTCCCCCAGTAAAGGTTAGAAAAAAGAAACTTGAGCTTAATCGGTCTAAGTAAGATGACACCAAGTCTTTTGGCGAGGCTTGGGAAAGTTTCAAAGAGATGTTGAGGATATTTCCATGACACGGATACGTGAAATGGCTACAACTCCAGATTTTCTAATATGGGATAAACCACAGTACAAGAACACTAGTAGATGCTGTCTCAAGTGGTTCTCTACCGACCAAGGATAATGATGGAGCATTGGATCTCCTTGATCTTATGTCTCAAAACTCTACAACCAGGTACTCATTCAATAAGAAGGAAACAAGCAGGGTGTACTAGATTGACTCGCAAGTTGTAATTATGGTACAACTATCAAACTTAAGCTATCAAATGGAAAAACTTTATATGGGACACCAAGGTCTACAAGTAACACATCAACTAAATAATCAATAAGGCATGGTGTTTAACCAACTAGACATACAATAGGGAGTGGAGTATGAGAACATAAACTTCATGAACAACCAAGGCTACTGGAACAACTTCAAGCCAAAATGAATGACTCCTTAATGTTTTTATTAAGGATACAACAACAAAAACCCGGATCTCTCTTACAAAAACCCTGATAACAGACTGAAGTTACCTTAAGGCTTCAATCAACAAGTCTAATAAGTGAAGTTAGGGTACATCAAAAAGATGATTTCATTGAAGTTAATCGAAAAGTATTTGCGAGACACTGACATGAGAAAGAGAGAGCACTATAAGAAGCACAAGAATGAGATGGAAGGAGTGAAGCAAGCTATGAAGAGGATGGATGATGAGCGATCACAATCCATTAAGATCTTAGAGAGACAAATTGGTTAACTTGCTATAGCCTTGAACTCGAGAAAAAAGGACAATATTCTTGCAACACTGTCAGTAATTCCAAGGCGAACGTGAGTGTCATTCACATGATGAGCACTATGGAGACAAAGAAGCTAAGATAAAAGCAAGTGATGTGAATTCATAATTTTGGGATGAGCCATATCTATTTAAGAGATGCAATGATGGACTAATTTGACGATGTGTAGTAGAGGAGGAATTTGCAGGCATTCTAGAAGGATGTCATTCATTACCATAAGGGAGACACTTTGGAGCACAAAGAATGATAGTTAAGGTGTTACGATGCGGATTCTATTGGCCAAATCAATTTAAGAATTCATATATTATTGAGAAAACTTTTAATGAATGCCAACGAACATGAAATATTTCTAGAAGGCAAGAGTTTCCACAAACCACATTTCAAGAAGTTAAGCTCTTTGACGTATAGGGAATAGGTTTTACGAGACCATTCCCTACTTTAAAAAGGAAACAATACATACTGTTAGTAGTGCATTATGTGTCCAAGTGGGTGGAAGCCGTAGCAACTGTGACTAATAATGCAAAAGTGGTCATAGAATTCATAAAAAAAGACATCATCTGTCAATTCGGAACACCTAAAGGACTAGTCAATGATGAGGGATCACATTTCTGCAACAGAGCCTTAGATACGTTGTTAAAGAAATATGGAGTTAGGAACAAGACCTCGCTTTCCTATCATCCTCAAACATATGGATAAGCTGAAGTAAGTAATAGAGAAGTGAAACCAATTTTGGAAAAAGCTACAAACACCAATAGAAAAGACTGGGCATTACACCTAGAAGAAGCATTGTGGCATATATGATGGCGTTCAAAACACCAACTGGCATGTCTCGGTATTGGCTGGTCTATTGAAAAGCATGTCACTTACTGATAGAGTTAGAGCATGAAGCATACTAGGCAATTAAAAAACTCAACATGGATTTTCAAGCTACATGGAAGGCCAGATTACAACTGATGGAACTAGATGAGTTTAGACTAGACGCGTACGAAAATATGAAGTTATATAAAACGAAATCAAGAAAATGGCACAAAAAGGATTGAATATCGATCATTTGAGCCAGAACAACTAGTACTGTTATTTAATTTAAGACATAAATTATTTTTAGGCAAATTAAGATCATAATGGTCAGGACTATTCAAGGCAGTTGCTACTTGGCCTTATGGAGTGGTAGAGCTAATCACCAACAATGGTAATACATTTAAAGTAAATGCTTAAAAAGTTAAGCTGCTTTATGGCGAGGAAGTGAGGCAAGATGAAATTGATAGTTTCAAGAAACAAAAAGTCAATTCCTTGAAGAAATAGAAAGGGAAGCAATAGTTGAAGGCCAAACAAAAAGATGAAAGACCTTTTGAAGAATCCTTACAAGGTAATGTCACTATGGTTGTTCCTAAGAAGTCAAAACCAAAGTTCAAGTTCATCCCAAAGACTTCAACCTATCAGAAAGAGAGATCTTTGTGAGATATGCATACCGATAAACATCGACAGACACTGGATTAGAAAATTCTTACGTGATACGGGAGCCTTAGTTAATGTCATGCAATTAATGGACATGTTGCACGCCGACTTGAATATTAATTATCCTAATATCATGAATTTGGAAGTAGTAAATTGCAACTTGAAACCAACTCTAGGAAGAGTCTTGAATGTGAATGTGAAAGTGGGTAGATTCACATTCATCACAAATTTTGAAGTGAGGAACCGCAATATGGATGATGATGTATTTACAATACTTGGGTGATCATTCTTTAGCACTGCTAATGCAAATTTGTACAAAAGAGATAAAAAGATCACGATGAGTATCGGTGAGGGCGATGATGCTGAATAAGTTTTCTTTGTTGATGGTGAAGAAGTACATTTGAACGGGAATGACATCATAATCTCTGATCTGCAGATGAAGCTTCTCGATTTAGACTTGGACAAAATGAGCGAAAAGGAGTTAGGTTAATGACGTTAAATTAAGCACTACTAGGAGGACACCTAGGGTTTTTAAATTTCAAGTTTTAAATTTTAGTTAGTAGTTAGTTATTTAGTTTAATTAATTACAATTAACACGTTTTAGTTGTAACTTTAAAAAATCATGTAGAATGTGCAGAAAGACTCTTTGCTGGTGATGACACATCAGAATGGAAATATCTTTCTGATTGATTAAAAATGTAAAGAGCAAAGAAGTTGGGTGAATCAAAAGTAAAATTTATTAATTTGTATATTTACATGTATTTCAATACACAAAGTTAGAAGAGTGCTGATGAGGATTAATGAAAATATAGGCGAAGCATGTTGATAGATAGCTTGACGTAGTGGCCATGAGCCACGATGCTGATGGTACTAGCCACATCGCTAGGAGAGTAGCTGGGCAAAAAGAAAAAAAAAACATCCCACTATGTCCTCAACGCAGTGGTGGCACTGTCATGGCGCTGGGCTCTATAAGGAATTTCGCCAGTATTGTTACAAGGGGTTAGTATCCCATTTTCACTTCATTCTTCACTCTTGCACTAAAACCCCGCCACAACCACCAAGCATGCATCCCTCTAGAGACAAAGTCTGATCATTTCTAAGTGAGATAAGAGAGTTCCTAGTGATTGAGAGTAAAAGAGGCAAGTGCATTATGGATTTGCACAAGTTGAAAAGTTAGGGCTTGATTTGAGGATTTTGATTTCAAGGAGAGATAGGGTTCTAGTTTGTGAGAAATGTGAGAGTGCTTAGATTGATAGACTTGGAGGAGTGTTCTACACTGGAAAGTGAGTCAGCATTGAGGTAAAGTTACAATTTGATCTAGTTATGCTTGAAATATTTTAAAATCTTGATGACATTGTATGAATAGTGGATTTAAGGTTGTTGGATATGATTTACAAGATTGTATGATTATTGAGCATTAATGTTACCCATGGAGGCATTGTCTTTGTTTTTGCATGATTTGGCATATTAATGATCCGTGTGATATAAATCGTTTAGGTGATTTGAAGACCAAAATCGCTAGTTACATTATTGTTATGTTGTTTGAATTTGAAGAATAGAAAGAACAAGTAAAGAAGTTAGCCAAAGTAGATCAAATAGTTTTAAGGCATTTACCTTAAGAGATCCCATAGAGGAGCCGATACCATTCAAACATAAAATCTTCATTTGTAGAGAGGCCAAGGAGAGATATGCCAATATTTAACATAAGGAGTCTATTTGTGAGCGAGGAGTTAATTTGTCGGCCAAGTATAATAATAGAGTGAATAACTTCATTAGGCAACAAATTGGGAGCAACTAACTCAAGACTATAGAAAGAATGAAGTTAAAAGAATGAATGAGATTGTGTTTGAGTTTTATGCTGATGCGAAGTTTAGTATCAAGGATGAGCCAGTGAATGTGAGAGGGATCTTTGTTCCCTTTAATAGATGTAAGATTAATAATATCTATGGATTGAAGCACTTAAGTTGTTATGGAGCCGAACTGAGTTTCCCGAATAAGTTATATGAGAGAACCTATAAGCTATACCCTTTTAGAGCTATATAGAGAGCATTGGTTGTCCAAGGACAACAAGGCTGGGGTCATGGGAGGTGAGAATATGCCAAAGCACACAAAGAAAGGGAGTGTTAGTAAAGTTTATAGAATGTGCCAACCTTTCCTTGTTGCTTCATTATACCCCACTTCTCAGCAGGATGTGATCAACAAGCTAAAAAGGGGTTGTCTTTGTGAGATTACAAATAGCGAGGAGATCAACATCAGCGAGATTCTTTATAACAATCTGAGGGAGTCGATCATGTCAGTAAGAGACAACAAATTATTGTTTCTTATCTTGATCACTCTGATGTGCTTAAAGGCCCGAGAACGCTTGCGAGACGATGAATAATTCGATATTGAGGCCCAAACAACCATGGATGAAGCTTTCATGCTTACACCGAAATCACCACTTGGTTATCAAGACTCTGAGGATGAGAAAGAGAGCCGATGGAACTAGAATTGAGGCTGAGTTGTTGGCCAAATGACAAGAGGACCAGGCAACAACAGGAACAACAAAATTAGCCCATAAATTGCAAGATGAAACTTATGGAGAAGTAGAGAAGCAACAACGATAGGGATTCACTGAGGGCTATGAGTTTGCAGACCCATAGATTGGGGACTAGGAATTGGATGGTCGTAAGGTCTTTCCAAAACCTCCTTCACCACAGACACCAATGCCACCACTAGAGCACTTAACTCTACGGTAACAAAAGCTATGGATAGTTGAGATGAGGAGACAGTACGGAGAGGACAGGGCGCAGTATCAGGCAACTTTGTTAATATATGAGAATGATATGGAGAGGAGAGAGAAATACCGATAGAACTACAATGTAATTTCATGTTATTTGTAGATCATCAAAGGGACATAGCTAGGTATGAGAGGAGTAGACAAATGCGACCTACTGATAGGTCATTTGATTTTTTAGTAGCACCAGCTTATGTGTTCGATCCATATTTGTTGTTGAGCAGGAAGGTGGAGCGTCTTTTGACGCCATCCTATGCTGGAGCTAATGATGCAAATGATGATGATGACGTGCAATCCTGATGTCAGAGTATTAAGAGTCCTTTAGACATGAGGAGATGAGAGATACATTTATACCTTGAGATATTTTGTTAACTATATAATTGTTTCAATTCTATGTTTAGTTTAGTTCATTATACAACTTGTGTTATTACATATGTTTGTGCATTTTAGTGTTTTTATGTTTTAGGCTTATTTTTAATCCTCGAGGAAAAAGTTTAGTTTAACTTTAGGGGCATCGACACTACACTAACCTATGGGAAGTGGTAAGATAGGTTGAAAAATAAGGATAAACACTGCAGGTATGATCGTTTGAATTTTATGCTAAAGCAGTTAAAGAAGAAATGATGGTAATGTATAAATTTTTCATTTTATTTACTATTTTATTTACTATTTGAAAGTTTAAGTAGTATAGGTTAGGTTATATATAGTAATATGCAATGAATAAGTAGTTCATTTGCAAGTTCATGTCTTTAATTATGGATGAGTAAAATGCAAGTATCTTGTTGAGACAAAACTCTAGTGTTTTAAATTTTGAAAAGTAAGTAATGCAATGTAGCAACAACAGTGTGATTTCATGATTAGAAACCTAGATTTAGGGAAGACCTTGAACTTGAAATAGAAGCAGGAAATTACTAGAATATTTCTTGTGGAAAAAGTTAGATATCTAAGGATTTTATAATAAATGTGAATCTTACTTGATAATATAAAGCAAAGAAAGACTTAGTGCAAAGAGAGGGAGAGATAGGCATTGTAAAGTAAAAGTTGGAGTTAACTTAATTAATTAAGTAAAAGTTAGAAGTGCTAATGTGATTTTTAGAAATATAAAAAATGAGAGAATCCCATAAGTTTTACAAGAAATGGAGCAGAGAACTTGATTGTTAGGAAAAGTGAGGAAAAATAGAGTCCATAGAAAAAGAGTAGAGATCGTAAAGTAAAAAATGAAAAGAAGAAGAAAAGAGGAAAAAAATAAAGAAAAGAAGGCAGAATTAAATTAAACTCTTCACGTAAAAGATTTAGCTCAAGTATGAGTAGGTAGTTGAGTTACGTTTCCTTTCTAACTATATTAAGTTCTATAGACACTTGAAGTACTAAAGTATACCAAAGATTAGTATAATCATTGCTAATTTGTGAATTCTTAAGCTTAATGAGAAAGCATGAGATTACATACTTGCTACTTAAATGTTAAACAGACTTGCGAATAGTGATAGTTTTTTGGTTGTGATCTACTTTAGAGTTTCAAAAGTGAAGTTATATGTGTTGTTAAAGCTACATGTCTAAAAATAACAAATTTTTGCAAAGAAAAACTCTTGAGCGGATTATTAACTTCAAACTTAGTAAATTAAAGGATACTCCATGAACAATGTAAAATAAACGAGAACTAGTTATTAAGAGACTCAATAAAATACACTTTTGGTCGGGATGTGCAAAACCCTAATTTTGGGGGTATTCAATAAATGATTATTTAGACTTATTGATAGGGTTTATTTAGTAGTATATTTAGTATAAATATCTCTAAACGAGCTCTAATTAATAGTGTTATTGCATTTTCAAGTAATTAAGGTATAAAGAAAGGAAATGAGCAAAACCGAGAAGAAATAGAGCTAGAACACACCAAATTAGGTTTGGCACCGTAGCTACACATGGTTGTGGACTACTAAGGCACAACGTGAAAAAGAAAGGCATGGTGCGAGAGAGGGAAGAAAGTAAAGAAATCAAGACTGGAGGCTTGGCGTAGTGGTAGTGCTGTGGAAGTGAAGGGACGGCTTTGGGACATCAAAATGACAGCATCAGGTGGACAAAAGGTTAAAAAAAGGACACAATAGCGGCGCTATTGGAATGTACACACAACGTCGGATCATAAGTGATTTAGAAAATTAGAATTTTATTTCGAGTTAAATTGTAAAGTTAGGTTTTTAATTTTCATTAGGAAGTATAAATAGTTATTAGGATGTAGTAAAATTCACCACATATCAACCATTAGCCACCATTAGAGTAATTTAAGATAGATTTACTTTGATTTTGAGTATTACGAAGATTTGTGTGGAGAAAACATTGAAGAATCCACTTTTGCAATTCAAGTTTGGACTCAATGGTTTAATTGAAGGTAATATATTTATATTCATATTTTATTTTTAATGATTTCAATTATTAATTGTGATATTTGTGTTTCAATGAAGTATGAGTAGTCTATTAATCTCAGGGATCAATGGATCCTTTGGTATGTGAGTAGAAAGTGAATATAAATGGTGCAATGGTTAGAATTTGTATTGATTCTGAACATAATGCTTAGAAGTCTTGATCACATGTTTATAAATATTAAGTTTTAGAAGTTATCATGTCATTGAAGTTTTTAAGCAGAACGTGAATGGTACAACCATAAAATACAAAACATTTTGTTGATTAGGGAAACACCGCTAGTATACTTGATTGGTTATAAAATTAAATATTAAAAGGATTAAAGAAATGAGGAACTTACGTTATTCATACCGATAGGTAGAGTTCTAGTTTGCAAATTAGAATCTTTTCCATCACAATAGTGGGTTAAAGTGGATTTGAACGAAATATGCCTATTCTTATTAGGCATTGCACACAACATATTGAGATGTAAAAGTGGTTGAAAAGCATAGTATTTCATTTCCTAGGTGAAGTTGCGAACTAAGATATTCTTAATATAAGAGTTAAAGTAAGGTTTAGATTGTTTTATTAGATAGAGTAGTTTAGTATTAAACCATTTAAATAAAGGAATTTCCTCGGCAATAGTTCAAAGTTAAATAGGTATTCAACTAGTGCAAAAACCTTTCCCTAAGGACAATATACGTAGTCAAAATAAGTTGATTACCTTACTACTACTAGCGAGCCATTTTACTTGTGACACGCATACCGTTTAGCCTCATCTGATAAGGAGGTCTCGAATGTGATCTCTAGTGGGGTATGGGTCAGTGTTGTTATTGGTGTAGACGCCGGTATGGTAACCTCAATACGGGTCTTTAAAATTGTAACATGTGTGATACTCTCGACCATAACTGTAGTCACTGGAGTACCCTAGACAATCGGAGCAACTGCTGTCTTAGTGACGCTTAGCATTATAGCTGCAGTAAGCGTCATGATAGCCGATGTCTGGGCACAGAGCAAGGTTATCATCTGCTCAAACTGGCGATCATGAGTAGCGATAAGGTCGAGTACACTCTGATTGGTCGCAACGGGGGTGGTACCACTCATCTATCCCCCATCCTCTGCAGGTGGAGTTGGTTGTCTATCCATGTCAAAACTGCCTAAGCGAAGATGTGGTATCAGCCTCGTACATGCATATATACTATTAGGATAAAATATATAACATATAAGCCCTGATACTATCTACCTCACGTTTTCTTCCTAACTAAGATTGTATGTTAAGATCTTGCGGTTTCCATGTCTAAGTTTGTTTTGTTAAATTTTACTCATTCGCTTAAATCTTTCCCCCAGGTTCGCTTGAACTTAAGATCTGATACCAACTGTGACTGACCAAAAATCTAAGGCAAATCAAGTATCACCACGTCGCTAGACATTTCACCAAGCATGCCACTTCATCGCAAACTTATCCTTAATGACCCGTGACATAAACCTTCATTTGTATCTGAAGGTCACCTAAGAGGGGGTGAATTGGGTGTGATGGCCAATTTAAACTTTTTACAACTTTCTTTACCAGTCTCCTAAGTTCACTTCAAAAGTCTATCTAGATGAGAACGTGTATTTGTGAAAACAATAGTAATATGACGGAATGGCTCAAGTAAGTGAAATGCTACACTAGGAGAAGGGGTAGAAGAGATGGAACTACACAATCGATTTATGTCCTTCAGATCTACATCCATACCTAACCTCCCCTATTTTTATTTTGAACGAATAATTATATTCCAATAAGTGAAAAAAAGCCCGCAAGCTTAGTGTGCCTAGTCTCCACTAGGCCTTTTAGAATTACCTTATCGTAATAAGGGATTTTACAACAACCTAGCCTCAATTAGGAATTTAACTTGCCTAGATGCAACTAGGACTTTACCTTGCGATTCTTCGATAGGCTTTACAATCTCTCCAATATACCAATGGGATTCACAACTTGGTCTATTCTCCAATAGACCTTATAACCTTTACAAGCCAAATGTAATCCTAAGATGAAGTAATGCAAGTGAGACTTTGCCAGTTGAGATGCCTTATAAATCAACTTTTATAGGCTAACTCTCAATATTGAAACCAATAAAGAAGAGTATATATTAAGCTCAAGTCGGTTCTAAGGAATGGCTAATTGATGCACCAATGGAAAATTCAAGTTTAAGCTCAAGTTGTGCGATCATGATCTAGGGGTCACAAATAGATTAATATTAAGAGCGAAGCCATTGCAAATATGTTGTCAAAACAACATAAACTTGAAACCACATAAAAGAATATAGATTAGGCACATATTGGTATCAATTCATTTCAAGCATATGTGAAAAATCATGTTTAAGCTCAAGTTGTGCAATAAAAATCTCGGGTCTGAAATAGATAAAGTTTAAGAAAAACAACCCTCGTAAATGTGTTGTCAAAATAACATAGGCATGAAACCACAACCGCAACTATAGATTAAGCACATGTTGGTTTCAAGTCAATTTAATGAACTATTTAAAATCACAATTAGGATCAAGTAAGTGCACTCTTAACATTGGGTTTACACAAAATCAAGATTAAGTCCAAAACCCTTTTCAGTGCTGTTTCATACACTTCAAAGAAAAACAGCCACATAAGTTTAGGTTAGGCTTTATGTGTTTTTCTAGTTTCACATATGCAATAGCGAATCAAGATTTGACTCAATAGGTGAAAATTTGTTCTAGATCTTATCTAGACTTGATATTAGGCTCGATACACTATATGAACATGTTAAAATTAGTCACATATGGTTTCCACACAAACCCTCAACAATAAGATATATATTAAGCATAAATAGTGTAGGGAAAAAGTGACATCTTACAACCTAAGATATGAAGATGATTTTAACCACTTTGGACTGCGTGTTGAGTGAACTTGAACATTTCCTTTCACCTCTCTTGACGTGCATAAGATCAGCCCCAAATGACCTCAAGTGAGTAAGTGTATTTGATCTTAATTTGTGTTGCAAAAACTCCATTATTTTGCTATCTTTATCTATATATGAGTTAGTTAGATCAAAAACATGTTATATGTATTTATGAGGTCGTCACCATACCATTTTGAATGTTTTTGACCGTTATTGTGATTTAAAGGTCCAAAAAAATCCACCAATTCCAATTAAAGGTGTAGATTGGTTAATTTAAAAAAGCTATAAACTAGCTAGGGAGCGTGCTTCGCCAAATCATAGGGCGTGATTCACATTCTTATGGAGCGCGTTTCATCAATAGGGGCCTAAAATTAAATATTTCTGGTTTGACGCTCTAAACCCCTTTCCTTGGTTGCGATCCCCCTAAAACCCTTTCACATGGTCTCTACAAAATCTCGGGATGGAGTCTAAATGATGAAACACTTAGTCCAACAATCTCCTCATTTTTGATGATAACAAACAACGTGAACTTGACAAACAAACGTATAGACATTAAGAGCATATCAAGATTATAATGGTCAAGTTCAGCGTATAAGTCTCTCCCTCTTTTGATAACATCAAAAAGTGGGTATAGATTCTCCCCTATCAATAGGCATCAAAATGAATCTATGAAAACATAGGCAATTGATCCATTCACGCAATTTTAGAAAACACATAAAGTAAAAGATAAAAGGAACGCCATTAATTCATAAATGATAAGTCGAAAATAGACAACATTAATAGCATTACATTCTCAAAAATATGAAAGATGAGATAATGTAGCGCAAATATAAACTGACATAGACATGAGTTAAAAGGTTACATATGAAGTGGAAAAATGAACTCGCACTCTTGTAGTAACCTAGATACTCCCCTAACATGATCAGACTAGACACTACTCCTAAACATATGCATCTAAGTGTCTTAAGCTCCTCATGAGACTAACGATTGACGCGACAAATAGGTTATCCTCGATGAACGACCCTACTCGAGGTGTCATAAACTCGCGGTGTGATTGGATATTGTGTTATCAAATGAAGCGAGCCGAGCATTGATATCATCAAACTAAGAAGACATGTATGAGTGTAGATATGTAGCAAATGGAGGCATGTCCTTTAAAGGCTGAATGCAAAACTGTTGGAAGGATGGCCGAGATGCAGGTGGTGGTGGTGTTGAGTAATCATGTTGTGAAACTTTCTGGGTGCCAAGATCTCAAATTTCATCACCAATGTATACATCAGCATTTGGAGCTCCATGGTCCTCTCCCTGATCTCCTCCATTAATCAGGTCATCGGTGCCACGGTCCAAAAAAATAACACTCCAATCATATAGGTCGCGCTGAGTGTAAATTGAACCTTCCAGTTCTAAGGGTTCCTAATCACCTAATTTCAAGTTATGAGGAGCATCCTTATACCCGACCCAAGTTTGAGTGGATAGATGATACTTGTAGCTCATTTTTTGCAGGTTTGACTCGCTCAACTTTTCAATCACCAACTTAAGCAAGCCTCCAAATACGATGTCAACCCCAAAGTCATCGATTACTCGAGTAAACACTTATGCATGTGGCATAAAATTCGATGTATTCTTTATAGAATGAATGTAATGGAGGAGGAGATGTGGAAAGCTCGAGTTCGTCTTTATCATAATGACCCATATGACATAGAAGTCTAAGTGTGTGACACGGTTCTTGTTCCCACCATGTGGCATCAACACCTTCATAAAAACATTACGGAGCAAGTGCGGAATAAGCCAAAAAGTAGTATTAGTAACAGTAGAAGGAATAGCCGTCGTTTTTACAAGTTGGAATATAACATTGTAAGCTCCGAGCCTATCATACTCTGGATGGTGAATGGTGTTGGATAATGAGATGGTGGCATCATGAAAGGGACACTAAAGATGCATGCAAGACATGCCGGTGTATCAGGAATCTCCTTGCCAACAACATGAGATTTCAAGGAGAAGTTCTATGACTCATTTAGGCATGTGTAGAAGACTAGCACAAGTGGCTCATAGTAATAACATTTGACCTCAAAGAATGGTGTCCGTCTTATGCCATCAAGGAGTGAACAAAGTGGTAGGTTGGCCTTGTAGAAGAATTCCAAGTCTAAGATAGTTGGTGTCACTACCGCCTCGCCCATGTACCTCTCATTAATGGGTTCCAATACACTTGGAACTTTGTTACTCGACTGTGTAGTACACCTCCTTGGATTGGAGGTGTGAGGAACTTTAACATTCAAGGGGGTGTCTTCGGATGAAGTAAGGGCGTTGGATCGATGTGAAGCTCGAGATGAGGTGGAGTTTAATGTACTTTTGAGGACTCATTGAGTATCAAATGGCATTCGGCGTGAATCCCACTTGATTATTATGCCAAGTTAGCTGCTCTCCTTGTGTTTGGCCTTTTTCAAACACCTAGTATGCACCAACTTGGGATAGGATTTATGAGGACTATGGTTGGATTCGAGCACCATGGAAGATATAAGGAGGAAAAGGGAAGTATAATGATCAACTTCTAACCAAGAGTCGGTGAAACAATATGGGTGAGGTTGGTAAAAAATTAGGAGAAGTTGGGGAAAAAGTTGAGCTTGGACAGAGGCTGTCGGGTGGGCTATTAAAAGCGCCCACCCCGATGCTGGAGCGTGCTCTACTTTGATGTAGGGCGCACTCCAGTGTTCAAACCCTAAACCTAGGTTCCCTAGAGCGTGTTTCAACCCCTTTAGGAGTGCGCTTCGAGGCAAATTTATGAGTTTTTCAACTTAAGATTTTTTTCCCTTGGAGTTGCATTAATCTCATGAATCACTTTAAATTTAATCATAAACAAATTCATGAAGTTATTTCCTATCTAGGACATGTTCTTGACCTGGGACTCACTTAATATACCTTAATAATTACAATTTAGCCTATCACCTAGCTCAATCATGCTCCAAATTGAATCTAATTCACTTTATGTATCATGGACTTTGGTACCCATATTTCTTTGGATTTGATAGACTTTGCTTCTAGGAGTGTTTCTTTTGGTACCCATGCCTTAATATGAATCTTGTTTCTAGAATGGGTCCTATTTAGTTTAGGGTATGCTTTGGACTTGTAGGACCTCCCAGACTCCCTTTGTTGAGCTTTTAGATGTGCATACTTATATCTCTCTTGGCCAAGCTCCAATTTCACATTTTCCTTGTCATTAGAGACATTTGTTCCCAAAATTGTCCATTCATCTAATTTTTCTTGAAGAACTTGATCTTGACTCTTTAAGGCCATGTTCTCTTCAAGAATGCTCTCATTCATCTCTTGACTCTTATTAATTTTTTTTTGAAGGTTCATCAACTCATCTAATGCAAGTTGAATCATGTTCTTGAGATTCACATTCTTTTTAATGAGATTATCTAAGTCTAGTTCAAGATTCTTACTTAAAGTGGACAATTCATCAACAAATGAACCATGAAAGCAATCAATATTAGTGAATGAGTCAACAATAGGATTACTTTTACACATAGGAATCCATAGGTCTAAGATCTTCATGTGAGTGAGCATCTTCATCATCAACATGTGTAGCAAGAATATGTTCATCATGTAAAGATAAAGGAATAAGAGAGTTACTAGAAGACAATAAGTCATCACATTTACTACAATACAATGAGATGCTGGAATCATGGCAATCACTACAAATTTCTTCTAATCTTCTCCATATCTCCCCTGATGAAGTGCATGGAGAAAGTCTAATCTTAACGTCATAGAGAATGCTAGAAAGGAGAATATGTGTAATTTTATCATCAAGTCTTACTTGCCTCTTTTCTTCCCTATTCCACTCCTTCTTTAGCTTAAGCACTTAAACATCATTCACAACTCTAAATGAAGTGTATGGACCATTTTCTAAAATGTCTCGCATCTCATGTAATTGGGCTCTAAGGTATTTCAAAACCTAATCCTCCAAATCTTAAAACCAAAATCCTTAAGCATAGGTGGAATGGTAGCATCAACCCCGAAAGTCATGGACATTGATATTTAGCTCTAGGATGTATATTCAAATAAGAGCAGCCGCTCTGATATCAATTAAAGGTCACCCAAGAGGGGGAGGGGGGAAGGAGTGAATTGAATGTGATGGCCAATTTAAACGTTTTACAACTTTCTTTGCTAATCTCCTAAGTTCACTTCAAAAGTCTATCTTGATGAGCACATATATTAGTGATAGCAATTCTAATGTGGCGGAACGATTCAACTAAGTGAAATGTTACCAAGAAAAGGGGGTAAAGAGATGGAAGTACATAATCGATTTATAGTGGTTTGATCCCTTAGATCTACATCCACTATATAACCTCCCAGTTAGGATTTTGATCCAACACTTCTATTCTAATAAGTGAACAACTCTAAGCCCGCAAGCTTAGAGTGCCTAGTCTCCACTAGGTCTTTTACAATTTCCTTACTGCAATAAGGACTTTTACAACCACTTAGCCTCATCTAGGAATTTAACTTGCCTAGATGCAACTAGGACTTTACCTTGCTATTCCCCGATAGGTTTACAATCTCTCATATACACCAATAGGATTCACAACTTGGTCTATTCATCAATAGACCTTACAACCTTTACGAATTGAAAATGATTTGTCATTTACAACAAGTAAAGTGGTATAAGATGCTCTCGTCTCACAAGCCAAATGTAATCCTAAGATGAAGCAAAGCAAGTGAGGCTTTGCCAATTGCGATGCCTTATAAATCAACTTTTATAGGCTAACTCTCAAAATTGAAACACCAACAAATAAAAGTATAAATTAAGCTCAAGTTGGTTCCGAGTAATGGCCAATTAATGCACCAAAGCAAAATGCAAGTTTAAGCTCAAGTTGTGCAATTAAGATCTTGGGTCACAAATAGATTAATATTAAGAATGAATCCTTTGCAAATATGTTGTCAAAACAACATAAACATGAAACAACACAAAAGAATATAGATTAGACACAAATCAGTTTTAAGTCAATTCAATGCACATGTGAACAACCATGTTTAAGCTCAAGTTGTGCAATCAAAATCTTGGGTCTCAAATAGATAAAGTTTAAGAAAAAAAACCCTCGTAAATATGCTATCAAAAAAACATAGGCATGAAACCAAAACCACAACTATATATTAAGCACAAGTTGGTTTTAAGTCAATTTAATACACTATGTAAAATCACAATTAGGCTCAAAGAAGTGCACTCTCAACTTTGGGTTTACACAAATAAGGATTAAGTTCAAAATCCCTTTGAGCGGTGTTTCACACACACTTCAAAGAAAAATAGCCATATAAGTATAGGTTAGGCTCTATGTGATTTTCTAGTTTCACATACGCAATAGTGATCAAAGTACTGAAAGCCTGGGAAACATTATGCGAGGCTTTGTAATCAAATTCAAGTTGGTTTGGTGGTAAGTAAGCCCTAGAGTGATCTTTACTATTAATTAAATATATATTTTACTTGTAATTATATCATAGTCTACATTGTATTTATAATTCTTAATCATTCATACATAGAGAGAGTAAGGGGAATAAGGTTGTCTCAGAGTCAAGTTTAATTGAAACTAGGTTTCAATCCTGCCTCTATGCCATCCAGTGAGACTAGCAAAGTCTAACATTGACAAGTTATCTCTGCATTTTAGGATTTCTTGATATTGTCTTTGTACTATTTTTGGAAGTTGACATCTGATTAAAGTTTAGAGACAGCAACAAAGTGGATTGCATGTCATGTTGACATGTATATCTTATTATTTATTGGGAAATGCAATTACATGTCTCCTTGTATGAGACTAACAATTGCAGGAGTACAAATCAATGTAGGAATTTTCTTACCTGACATCTTCGAGTAGTTTTTGATTGTGTCAGATTTATATGATGATAATGGACAAACGAAATGACTAGAAGATTGCAATGATTATTTTCAATTTAAAGTAAATTATTGTTTTAAATTGTTTATATATATATATATATTGTTTTTCCATTTTTAGGGCGAGTGTAGGACGTGAAGTTTAGTTGAATGGTTACGAGAGTCTTCTAAGTTAGATGAAAATAAATGGAGAAGTTTATGTTTTAGTTTTTCTCTATTTAATATTCTAAAATCATAGTTAAGCTATCGGAGACTCTAAGCTAAGTTATAAATTTGAATTTGATATATATTATGAAGTACGGGGAGTTGGGAGTCCTTTTAGGCTTCTCTCCATTCTGTTGTCCATTACGTGAGTTTTTTGGCAGACATTTCTAAGGGACGTGCCGCCGAAAGTTTTACAAAATATGAAGTGTAATTCATATGGCTTTCTAATTTGCTTCAATTGAACAAATCATGAATTGAGTTTCATTGAAGATATAATTTAGTTTTGGAGCCTTATTAAGGATTGAAGTAATTATTATTTTAAGGAAAAAGTTAAAAGACTGGATAAACTGACTAGATTATCAGGGGATTAAGGTAATCTAAGTTGGTCAGTCATTTTAATGACAAGGGGCTGACATATCCTAATTGCATAAGAACACACCAATTTCCAACAATCAAAGCCTACTTGTAACCTAACATGATCCCCCTTTCCGACCGACGGTAGTATCACTGTCAATGAATTATAACCTAACAAGTGTGCACATGCATTTACACATCATATAAGTATAAATTCTTATAATCTAAGCCGTAACCAAGAAACTCATAACAATAATGTAATAAAAAAATATAAGACTTGAATGAAAAATATGAGATTTAAGAGTTGAATCTCGTAAATCACTTACGGGTCTCTTTGATCAAGACCATAATTTAGCCTACTAATACTGTATGAATCTTCATTACAAAAAACAATTAAAAATATAAAAATAAAAAATAGTGAAGAAAAGATAGAGAGAATGAAGAGGAAGAGAGGAGAAAATGAAATTGGTAATGAGAGGTTACAACTCTGGAGATGAGAGGAAAGGAGAGCTTTTTATAGTGTTTTTCGTCTCTGGAAGATAGAGAATCCCTACAATCCTCAAATTTGATTCATAAGAATCGAATTAATTATGTAATTGGTTAGATCAATAATAGCATAAGTAAAATCTTCCAAAATTGCAAAATCCGATTTTTCAAATCTCATAACCGACCTTCGTGCTGTATGTTCAAATTTTCATAGCGTTGGGGATCGATATGAAGGCGTTATGGTGCTCTGTTTTTTATTTTGTTATTTCCTGACTTGAGTCTCGGTGCCATGCAAACAATGTATGTTCATACCCAAAGCGCTGGGAAGGTGATGGCTCTTTTCTAAGTGATTTTGTTACAAGATTTTAGGTCATTCCAAGGCACTCATAAGGCGCTAGCCTTCCACACTTCGGATCAATTTGATTTTTCTCTAGGATGCTAAACACCCTTAATCCTCACTAAATTCACTATCGTTTCTAAAGAATCATGAGTTTTGACCCAACGCCTTGCTAGAGATTTAGAAAAATGTGTTTGTAAGGCATCGTGAAGTTGATGGCCTTTTTTCTTAGAACTTGAACCTTGGCTTTCTCCAGGATCTTCACAAGACTTGATCTCAACATTTCCAATGAGTTTCTTGTAATAAACTCACTTTTGTCTAGCAATTCCATGGCCATTTGTGTGGAACCTAAGGCACTATTAAGGCTCTAGACCTATCTTCAGATTTCGGACTAGATTTTGATGGAAAATCACTCATTTTACCTCAATAGCATGTTTTAAGCCTATAAATCAAAAAACAAAGTATTAGTGCTATAAATCAAGGATTTAACCTATGAAATCACAGTAAATGCACACTAAAATATATGACAATTGAAAAGTTATCATACATGTATCGGGTAAACAAGTCCTCCCCAAATCTCATAAAAGTAATAAATAATATAAACAAACACCTATGCGAAAAGCTGATGGGGCTCTCCAGTTTAGAGGTAGTCGACTAAGACCCCTTTGCCCTGCCTTATCGTAGGATTTGCAATTTTTCACTGAAAGTAATGAAAAATTTTAGTAAGTAAATCCCAGAGAATGTTAGCTAGTATTCACAAAATTCAATAAAAAGGCTACGATTCATGCAATTTAAATAAGGAATAGAAAATATGGTGATCGCATGAAAATAAGTCATAGAAAAGTCAAAATTAGACATGAGTGCAACACGATAGAAATCTCGGTCGACATCCAAGAATTGACTTAGCTAAACCTAGAGAAACTCATGATGATCATCTCGTCAAACATCTCACAGTCAAATGAGAGGAACCCATGAATAGTATAACCTTGCCCAAACATCTCTTAGAAGGAGACGCATGATGGAAACTTTGGTCTTTTTTAAACATCTATCATCCTACTGAGTCTCACAGGAAATAGTCACCACGTAGCTCCAACATGGGCAACTACTCCAAACCGGGGTAGCTAGCCCTGGGGTGTGAGTCGTGCCATGTTTGATCCCGCCGACAAATACGCATTCACATGTAGGAGTGGATGAGTGATATTTGATTATTTAGACTTATATATATCACTAGTTTAGTAGTACATATTTGGTATAAATATCCTTGAATGAGCTCTACTTGACGGTACTTATGTGTTTTCGGGTATACAAGGTATAAAGGAGACAAATGAGTGATTTGACAAGTCAATAATTAGACACATTTTATAGTGTAATGTAAGTTGATTTTTGGCATAAATGATGATATTACACTAGGTATTCTTTTATTTTTGTGATTTTAGATTTAAATAGGAAAATCAGAAAATGAAAGAAAAGAGAGAGAAAAACGAAATAGTCAACTGGAAAACTATATCAGCGATTAGCTAGCAATTTGGAATAACACTATGCATCATCATATAAATCGGAAACAGAAGAAAGCCAACGAATCCATAGTGAATTGGAGAGTGAAATATAGATAGCCAGATAAATCGGTGGAACACAGAGAGCTAAACGCAATGATTTAATCAATGATTTGTGAAAAAGTGAGGAACCACTCACAAATCGCTGAGGTTAGTGACTTTTTTTTCAGATTTAGATGAGGAATTTGTATTTATGTAGGATATGTATTCGTAGGGGAACTATATATAGGACCAAAGAGCTCGAAAATAACTTTCTCCAATTACTCTTTAACTACTCATTTATTAAGTTCTATATGTGAATCAACGATGAAACATTGATTTATAGGTCTTTATTTAGTTAATTATAGCTATATTATGAAATGATGCTATATTCTCAGTGTTTGAAAACAATCAAGTGTGTTACATTGTTTGGTGGGGATTTGTTTCATATTTTATTTATATAGATTTAATGATTATTTGATTTATTAGTTTGAGTATATTAAGCTAGTATATTAAATTTAATTTTTTTGTAGTTTAGTTATTTTAATTAATTATTTAGTTTATTTGGATATTGTTGAGTGTTTATTTCTCATTTAATTAAATTATTTAAATTAAAAAAAGTTAAATCTGATAAAACTTTAGGATAGATTAAATTCTTAAGAAGTTTGAAAATCTATTGGAGATGATATCCCATTTACTACTACTACAAGTTAATAGTAAATACAAGAAATTATTGTGCACGCTCGACACGTGTCAATTTTTTGCGCCGTTGCCGAGGATTTTAAAAACAATCTCTTGGAAACCTTCTTGTTGAAAGTCATATAATATGTCTGAGGAGGAGGATGAATTCGCTTTTAGGCAATCTAATAGGAATGTCACGGCTTATGAACCTATGTGCATAACTTTCACAACAGAATTTCCTGAATTTGAATTGAAATTCAGACTCATAAATTCTTACCGTGTTCCTATGTTGAAGATAATGAAAATGCTCAAAGATTTATTAGAGAGCTCGTACATAAAGTAAAACCTAAAGATATAGATATAGAATATGTCAAATTAAAGCTTTTCCTTCCATATTGAAAGGCCAAGCTTTAGATTGGTTTTTTTACCTTCCTCAAGATTCCAAAACCTACTGGTCAGATATGCTACAAGTCTTTCTTAACCAATATGTTCCTGGAAGACAAATTAGTCTATATAGGAAAAAAATAGTAATGCTAGGATGAAAATTGGAGAAACTTTTGATGAATTTTGGGATATGTATTAAATATTGATCTTATTATGTCCAATGCATGGATTTAGAGACAAGACTTTAATGCAATATTTTTATAAATGATTAAATCACTTAAAACGAAGATTCTTAGACACGATATGTGGAGGGTATTTGCTTGAAAAAACACTAACTTTAGCAAGAGAAACTATAAATACAATGGCTAAGCAATCAAAGTAATATGCTGAGAAGAGTGAACCGTCCAACAATAATCTAAGTGACATGAATATGGCATATAACCATATGATAAAATAGACAAACTAAAGGCCATAATTGAATTATTATTAAAAGATAGATACAACACGGTAAAATCTTGTAATGAATTAAGCTATTGTAATGACGAATATCATTTGAAACAACAAACTAAAATAAAAGAAGCTAATGCCATAATGAACCAATATGATGGGTTTATTGATCCCAATTTTAACTTTAATAGTTGTGCAAATTACCCACAACCAAATTTAGGTAATCATATCAACAATTAGAGTTATCAAATGTATGAAACATCAAATAATTCATAAAGAGAAAAGATTCAATAATTCAAACATTACAAAATGATATGACCAAAGTTAAAACTAATTAGTCAAATGGCAATACAGATGAGTAAATTTGTAAATCAAGGAAAATTATCATCATAACCTTATCCTAATTTATGTGAAAAAGTATAAGCTAGACATTAAGAAGTGGAAAGAAGATGGATGAACCTAAAATGCCTGGCCAATTAGTTCCTAGAAAATAAATAAAAGCAGAACTAGAAAAAGAAATTAAAGTAAGCAGAACTAGAAAAAGAAACTAAAGTAACAAGTAATAAAACTCTTAATGAAAAGGGTAATAAACCTAATGAAGATAGACTAGTTAAGATAAAACCAATTTTTCTCATCATTTGGAAGATAACAAAAATGCTAAGAAACTGTAAGAAGAAAAAGATTTCTGATACATTGAAAGAAAATAGTAGTTAATATACCTTTGTTTGAAATCATTCAAAATGTACCTAAGTATCTAAAATTTGTAAAAGATTTATGCATTAATAAGATTAAGGCTAATGAAAAGGTGAGTCTTGGAGAAAATTTATCGACGGTAATCCAAAAGAAGTTACCTCCTAAATGTTCTGATCTTGGAATCTTTTTCATTCCATTTATGATTGAGAACATATGAATTTCTAAAGCATTCGGTGATCTGGAAGCCTCCATAAATGTTATGCCCTTATCTATTTATTTATAAATGACAGGCGTTTAAAATTTAGAAGAAACTGGTATAATCGTACAACTAGTTGATAGATCTACTATTAAACCAGTAGTGTTGCATGAATTGTTCTAATCAAAGTTAATTATTAAAACTTCCTAGTAGATTTATATGTCCTAGATATGAAAGAAGATAACTTCTCTAATAGAACTTCTCTAATCTTAGGAAGAACGTTTTTGAAAACAATAAAATCAAAGATTGATGTTTCAAATGGAACATTAACAATACAACTAGATGATGATGCAATAAATTTTAATATATAGGATGTAGTGAAATACCCATTGGATATTTCTAATTTTAATATATAGGATGTAGTGAAATACCCATTGGATATTTCTTCCATATGCACATTAGATATGATAGATCCATTAATTGACAAATCCTTAATAAAAGATAAAATATATAAACTAGAACTGCCAATCAAAGATTTAAAAGAAGATGAGGATAGAGATGAGGAAGCAAAAGCGATAATAAGTATTCTGGAATCATATAATGTACTTCAAGAACTTACTTTTTACCTAGACTTATCTAGATCTCATTCAAAACTTCTACCCTCTACAGTTAAAACACTGAATTGGATCTAAAAACCTTATCAGACCATTTGAAATATGTTTATTTAGGGGACTGCGATAAATTGCCAGTAATAATTTCTAACAAATTAACTAGTCCATAATAAATAAGCTGATAAATGTATTAAAAGAATTTAAAAGAGCAATACGATGTACCATAGCCGATATGAAAGGAATAAGTCTAGCTACGTTCATGCATAAAATAAATGTAGAAACTGATACCAAAGTTTCTAGATAGCCTCAATGTAGACCAAACCCCCCTATGATGGACGTAGTAGAAGTTGAAATATTAAAACTATTAGATGCATGAATGATATTTCCAATATCCGATAGCAATTGGGTAAGCCCAATCCAAGTAGTCCCTAAAAAGGCAGGAATTAGAGTAATAACAAATGAATATGAAGAATTAGTACCAACTAGAATCTAAAACGGTTGGAGGGTTTGCATATATTATAGAAAGCTGAATGCCTAAACTAGAAAAGACCACTATCCACTCCCCTTTATAGACTAGATGTTAGAATGATTAGCTTAAAAACATTTTACCAATTATCAATAGCCCCAAAAGATCAAGAAAAAACTACTTTTACTTGGCCCTTTGGTACATTTGCTTATAGACGTATGCCTTTTGGTTTTTATAATGCACCTACAACATTTTGAAGATGTATGGTTAGTATTTTCTCTGATTATGTGGAAAATTTCATTGAAGTTTATATGAATGATTTCACCGTTTATAGTAATTCTTTAATGAGCATTTAGTTAATTTAACTAAAGTACTTAAAAGATGCATAGAAAAGAATTTAGTACTAAACTATGAAAAATGTCATTTCATGGTAGACTAAGGATTAATGTTAGGACATATTGTGTGTGGCAACCCCATGCTATGAGGCCACCAATTGAGCTGCTGCATGAATCCCATAGCCCTCTTAACCTCTATTGCCACATTAACGCTCCTCGATGTGCGTGCTAGTTTTCATATTCTCTATATTATTTGCCAATTATTCAAGATATTCATTTAGTTACAAGTATGCCTTGTGTTTTTTAGATTTTGCAAGTAGGTAACCAATAAATTTACAGTAGAAGGCTAAGTACATAAACATAGATTTTCATTATCTATTAAGTTTTTTAGAGCATCAGTACTATTGTAGAAAACTCAGAATAGAGTACACTATATATTAGGCGACAACATACTGTGAAAAGTAAATATATACATGTACATTGTCTATCAAGTCTCGCATAACCTAAAAGGTGACTAAATATCAAAATGAACACGTATTAGTAAGTCCAGGACTGTATGCAATCACAGATAGTCGCCTAAGACCACCTTGCCCTTGCTGGTACTAGGATCTACACTCATTCATCGCAATAAAATAAATGAGGAGTCCAGTATGTAAGATGCCAAAAGAAAAGCACTGAGCATTCAATGATAGAGATGCTAAGAATAATGTTAAATAAACATGTGGAAATAAATAGGCAAATGTAAGATAATTGCATGCATAACTAAGACCAATAGAAATCAAGTAATTGTGTCACGCGGAGCAAACAAGATCATATTTCATAAATCTTGATGATCTCTGTAGCCCATACCACGCTGGCTCACATCCGAACTACTAGCGGAGGATAGGTCCGTATCATAACCCTATAAAAACGTGCACCGATGACGTCAGCAACTTAGGTTCCCATTCACTAAGGGTGCAAGTGGCATGTGCTATGGTCTACCATACTAAAGCCTGTACAACACAACATCTAAATAGACCCCAGTAGTGAACGAAACTACTTAACTTTATATCGAATCAAAGCAATGTTAGACCAGGGATAATAAACAATAAAAAAATACAAGATCGCACAATTGAAACTAGAAAATACCTCAGATGTGTTTCTTAGAAGATTTACGCACATCAAATCACACTCCGAAGCCCCGAAAACACCTTGGTCCGACCCCGCTACGCTCTCGATTATCATACCATAGTCCTAGAGTCCCCTGACATCCATTTCCAATGTTTTAGAGTGACTTAAGGTGTTTAAATTAAGTTTAGAGTTATATTTTGCAAAATAGCCCCTTAAATACTAAATCAAGTTTCATCTTTCAATTTGGGATCATGTGTTGCTGCACAAATTAGACCATTATAAATTCCAAATCATCAAAGAAACTCAACATAAAAGTTTATTCTCTATGTCTTAGCTTTCCAAAAAGGTTTGGTCTGTAAAATTTTGATTTGGAACGAAAGAGATATCAAACTTTTTCTAAAACCAGCTCAAGTTTGAATCAAATTCGACCAACAATCTTGTAAAAAATCATTTCTCCCAATTTATAGTTTCAAAAATTGTAATTTTTTATTAGAAAGCAGCAAACATACCAACAACAATATTCTAAAAGATGAGCTCATTCTGATAAGAATTGAGAGAGTTCTTCCTTGTCAAAGTTCATTTTAAAAATCTCATATCAGAATTTAAGTTGCCTGATTGCAGAGCATTTTTGAGTTACAAGGACTTTGAATTTCAAAACCCATCCCGCAATAAAGTATATCTCTACGTAAGCTTTCCAATGCCGTATGATCAGCCCCATTTGAAGCTTGTGTGAGAGAGATATGCTCAATTTACGGAGGTTAGGTCAAGAAATTTAACATGCATGCATAAAGAAACTTCGAGAACACAATCCATTTGAAAAATTAGTTTCAAATCCTTAAATTGGTGAACATAATAAACTCTCCATTCATAAAGAGACTTAAAAAAATTATTGAGCAAACTAAGAAATTCTATTTTAAATCAAAACCCAGATTTTGAAGCTCATTTTCATGGAAAAAAGATGGCGAAGCTAGATGATCACCTTGGTTTTGATCTTCCAATCTTAATTCCTCTACTAGATGGCCTCCATTCCTTATTTTTCTTGCTGAATTTTCTAGCACTCCATCCCAAGATCAAACTTGGTTATTGTTGCATGACGAGATTTCCCACTAACTTAGCCATATAAAGGTTATGTTAGAATCAATTATGTTCACGTATCTTGAGGATAATCTAATGTTCCTTATTAACTCCTACTCCACTTACTTCCATCTTGTTGACATAAATCACTTACTCAAATATCTTAGGATTCTATTCTAGTGCAAATCTCGAGGTAAATCTGTGAAATCAACTTTTCCATCCAACTATATGCATTTGTAATCAATTGATTCAATTAGTTTAACTTAGAAACTTTTATACATATGTAGGCTATTTAGGGTCTTAAATTGGTGTACTACCACTTCCCCTAGTACCTAATTACTCAACACCTAGTGCCCTACGTCTCGACACGCATCCCAAGCGGTGCAAATCCTTGATGTACCCAATTATTATGACTTAACCTAAAGCTTAATTATCTATTTTATGCAATATTCACCTCTATTCTAGAAATTTTATTCAAGTTAGCATTATAAGACTTTGTGTACCTTTACTACGCCCACCTGACACCCGCGTCGACATGCTTTACGAGGCATTTACCCGTCACACAGTCTCACATGGTATGATAATATAAATACACACTTGCAATGAGTAATAAGATAAATAATAATTAACATCACAATTATATAACCAACAAACACAAATAACAATTTAAGCCCAGTTAGGCATGTTCTAGCCTATCTAAGGCGTCCACGTGGGCCTGAGTTGGCGTCCGAGTTTGAAAATAAATTTATTAACAATGTCAACAAATATTGGGCCTTTACATAATGTCACATAAAGGCATAGAAGTAGACCCTGCAAAAATTTAAGTAATAAAAACTTTACCTTACCCTACCATGGTAAGAGAGATACGTTCCTTTCTTGGACATGCAGGATTCTAAGAAGATTTCAAAAAAGATTTTCTAAAAATTACACAACCATTATGCAAAATTTTACAAAAACACATTCATTTTGAATTTACTAATGAGTTCAAGATAAAATTTAATAAATTAAAAGATTCTTTACCAACTACACCTATAATTAAACGACTAGATTGGTCGTTACCCCTTAAAATTAAGTGTGATGTATGCAACTATGCAGTCAGAAAAAAAGTAGGGAAAAACCCCATGTTATATATTATGCCTCCTAGACACTAGATACAACCTAATAGAATTACACAACTATTGAAAATAACTCTTAATGGTAATGTTTTTCTTAAAAATATTTAGACCATATCTATTATGAACAAAGGTAATAGTTTATTCAGATCATTCAGTTTTGCAATATTTAATGACAAAACAAGATGCAAAACCAAGACTAATAAGATGAATAAAACTCATGCAAGAATTCAACCTTACCATAAAAGATAAGGAAGGAGCTGAAAATCTAGTAGCATACCACTTAAGTAGGTTAGAGAATGGAGAACCACTTATACCATTAACAAATGAATTTCAATGTGAATATTTTTGTAATATGCATACTGAAGTTCCTTGATATGCCGATATAGTTAATTATTTTACCACTAATAGGTTATCACCTTACTTACTAAGAGCCCAAAAGGAAAAAAAATTAAAAATGATTCTAAACAACATTTATGGGATGAAACCTACTTAGAGAATTTTTGCACTGACAAAATAATTAGAATATGCATACCAAATTCAGAAGTACAATCAATTTTATCTAATTGTTATGCATATGCATGTGGAGAACATTTCAGCCTAAGTAGAACTGCCTGTAAAATTTTAGATTTTGGATTCTTTTGGCCCACTCTATTTCATGATTGCTTCCTTTATATAAAATCTTGTCCAAATTGCCAACGAACTGAAAATTTAAGACATAGAAATCAAATACCTTTAACCCCTATCCTATTTTGTGAAGTGTTTGATATATGGGGCATATAATTCATGAGACCTTTTTCCACCATCATGTGGTTATGTTTATAACTTGCTTGCTGTAGATTATATGTCTAAGTGGGCAGAAGTAAAAGCTACTAGAACTAATGATTCAAAAATATTGATTGATTTTCTTAGATAAAAAATTGCTAGAGTTTTTGGAGCATCTAGAGCACTTATAAGTGATAGAAGTTCACACTTTTGTAATCGATTAGTTGCTAATCTACTTGCTAAGTACAATGTCACAATAGGACATCTACCGCATATCACCCACAAACTAGTGGACAAGTCGAAATGTCAAATAGATAAATTAAGTTAATACTAGAAAAGACAATTAGTCCAACATATAAAGATTGAAGTTTTAGATTGAAAGACGCATTATGGGCATATAGAATAACATTCAAGACACCTATAGGCATGACACCTTATAGGTTACTACTTGGAAAAATGTGTCATTTACCAGTAGAATTAGAACATAAAGCCTATAGGACATTAAAAACATGCACCATGAATTATAATGTAGTAGGAAACCAGTCTTCAAGAATTAGATGAAATGAGGAATAATGCATATGAAAATGCATTAATTCATAAAGATAAAACTAAAACATTTCATGATAAGAAATTAATTTCTACAAATTTTCAAGTAGGAGGTAGAGTTCTACTCTTTTTTTCAAGACTTAAATTATTTCCTAGAAAACTCCTTTTGAGATAGACAATATCTTATATGATTCTCAATTTACTACCTTATAACGCAGTAGAAATAGAAAGCTTAGAAACATGGCATATGTTTAAAGTAAATGGTCATAGGTTAAAACCTTATTATGAAAATCTTGTTGAACATGATATGGAAATCATTAACCTCAAGATAGACCAACAAAATCTGAAAAGTAATGAAATAGAGTCCAATGTTTGCCTCCACATGAGTGAAATTGTTTAGAATGAAACCATTACATTATAGATGTATAACAAATTGTGCAATAATAGTAAGAAGAAATAAAAAGCAATAATATGAAGAGACACAACCTGAAGTGCACCTTCAAAAAAGGAAGCAATTGGTGGAAAAAAACTCAATAATGAGCGACTAAGGCTTTAAGATTTAGGATACGTGTTCAAAATTTACAAGGATGCTCCGAGGAGACTATTCCTATACGTAATGATCATGACATTAGCTTCCTTAGTGTTTTACTCGATAAAAGAACTAATATGAATACCTTACCGTAATAATTGTTTAGAAAAGCTAAGTTGATTATTGATTTTATATAACCTTTCGTTGTAAATAAAGCAAATAGTGATAAGATCTTTCCACTAGGAATGTCCATGAATGTGGCAGTATAAGTAGGATGATTCAAGTACCTCTCCAACTTCTTGTTAGTACCATAGATTGAGAAAAATGATGTGATATTGATTGGACGTACTTTTCTTAAAACAGCTAGAGCTATTCTCGATGTCGAACAACATATAACACACTAAGGATGGAAAAAGATTACATGTATCTTCAGGATGGTAACGAGATGGAGGATTATGTCAATGAAGACAATTATGCTGATGATGATTAGGAAGGAGAGACTTCCTATCGTGATAAATGTCTGGAAAGACGTTACGAAGATGTAAAGATTGATAAAGAAGCTGAAGATGTCAAGTGTGACAAAGAATTGACTGATGATCAGTTTGACTCACTCAAACTGAATGACGAGTGATCTTATATACTATTTCCAGCCAATTACTACAAATAACAATGCTCTATGGGAAGCAGCCAACACTCTATCCTTAATTTCTGCTTTAAAAGTGGGATTAGTTAGTTGCTTTTCTATTCTCTCAACATTTGACTCTTATAATATGAGTATTGTAGGATTACTATTTTCAAATAATTTCATGTACGAGGGGTTGATTGAGCCAATTTCTTTCCATTTACTAGAATTAAGATAGTTAGTATATTTATTCTCTCATTTTAACTCTTTATTGGGATATCCTGAATTAAGAGGGGATTATCTAGTTGTTTTTCCATTGCATCTTATTTGTTTTTAACTATTTTAAGTAATAAGGCATTTATTTAGTATGTAATCACCCAAATAGAAGTCAAAACTTGTTATTACAATACCTCTTATTGAATATATATCATTTTACCTTAGTTATGACTGCTATGTGTGGTAATTAATCAAATATAGAATATAAAAAAATTAGTAAATGACTTAGTGATTTCTCGGCGATAAAAACTAACACTGAAAATTGCTGGGTAAATCCAGTAGTTTGTAGATTTTTTGTGAAAATTGACTTACAATTTTTCAATAATTTTGATTTTATACGAGGATTCACCGAACTAACCATTGTACCACTTACGACAATTTTCACCGATTTTACTGGTGATTTGTTAGCGATTTCACTCAAACCCTGATTCACTGAGCATGAATCCGTATCTTAAAAAATAGAACCTCAAATTACCAATAATAAACTCTTTCACACTTGTAACCCTGCAACCATTCATTTGATATATAGATTTTTGCCTAGATTTAACCTTATAAAGCTTGTATTAAAGCCTCCTACGTGTGTTCTACCTTGATTAAGAGCACTTCAACCCTATAGATTTTGAATCCAAGTTCATACTCCCAACTTAGGGCTTGGTGAGTGTCTTGTTCGATATTGGAACATGGAAAGGGGAGCTAGAGGAGCTAGTAGAACATTTTTACTTAAGAAATTCAATCTCAAGAAGGTAATAAATTAATACTCTATAACCCTTTTGATTTCGATACCTTGAGCAAAAATTGATTTTTGATAAAATTTCAAACTTATGCAATTTTTGGTTCTTTACTACAAATTATATTTGGAAATGGGTTTTATGCACATTTTCAATGTGAATATGGGTTTTCAAATGAGCTTGGGGGTCTACAAATCTTTTCAATATATATCTACTTATAAATGAGATATGTCAATACAAATATTTTAAATGAATCAATTTCAACTCTTTTGAATTTTACACTGAAACCTTTACATAAATTGTTTTCCTTACCATGTTATTATGGAATTTCAAAGACAAGATTTCAATTAACCTATTTCATCATAGTTGAATTATCTTATGGCGGTAAGAGGTAGAGGTAGTAAACAAGAAAAAGGAAATGGTGTAGTGCAACTTAAATAAAAGTAGAAGTATGTGGGCTACCTAATGAATATAATACGTACTAGGAATAGGATTAGAGAACTTAGACTAGGGAGGACTGAACTCAAAGAACAGTCTGCATTGTTGTATGATGAGGAAGAATATTTTGAGAACCTAAACCATAGTCACTTGGTACCTTATGACTTTTTTTATTTATAAGAAATAGAACTCAGATGAGGTATTAAAGTGATGAGAAAATAATCATCATTCATGAGAGAAGGTTCAACATTCGAAATGTGAACAAGTATAAGGATAAAATTGTGAGCATCATCAGAGATATGGGATGATATTGAATTCCACGAGATTATATGGGTAGAGGAGAAAAGAGATGTTCATAAATTGTAGGACAATTTTATGCTAATAGACATGTTAGTAGGGAATGGGAAAAAGTTGTCATTAAAGGGAAAATAATCAATATTTCACATACGAGGTTGAATAGATTTTTCAGTCTTCCATGGAATAGATATAGAGCAGAGGAGGATTACCCGAATGTCAAGTATAAATATAAGGAAAATAAAGAATCCCACCATTTTCAAATAATCCAAGACGCGTTAGAGATACCTCCAGGGTAAGGATTTGCACTTGATAGCAAAGGCCACCTAAAATTTATTAAAACCACCTATTGTAGGAAGATTACAAAGAGTTGGAGTTCTGTAATAGACGCATGTTTTTATCCAACCAAGCAACAATTCAAAGTGAAGAACCCCAGAACTGCCTTACTGTATCATATAGTGATAAAGAAAGGTTATATCGATGTGGAAAAAATTATACATGATTCTATGAAGTTTGCCATGTAGACAACGAATAATGAAAGATTACCATTCTCAATTTTGATAACTGAATTGTATAGGAACGTTTGGGTGGGTTTCGATAACGAGTTTGTTGTATTGCCCAATAGGACCATCAATGATGCGAGAGTACAATGAATGAAAAAGGTGATATGATACAATGACTCAAAGGATGAACGAGAATCATTTAATGCAATAAAAGTGAGGGAAGCAAGGAAGCGAAACACCACTAAAAATAGAAGGAAGATAAGAGAAGACGCAAAGAGAGCAACAACTTTAATGGCTCGATTGAACATACCAAATATTCCTACGAGTTCAGTACCATCTTCATCGCAGTCTAGTAGAATAAGATTTTTTTGAACTAAATTTTCTTCATTAATGTTTTGCCAGACGAGAATTCATCGCATTGAAGAAATCATAGCGATAAATGAGATGACTCTACAGAACTGCCATTCTATGTCTAAGAGAAGACATGGTAGTCGTTTGTGGGATTTGAGAAGCTGCATTGACATCCAATCTCTACAGTGACGATTATCAACTGGGACTTATAACCCAGCTGATAGCTACGTTTGTCAACCTTCAGTAGATATGGTTGAATATGATGAAGCTGATAATGAACTCGCTTCAAGACATCACCGTGTGTAAGTTTTTTTCTCTTTTATGAAATAAATGACTGAATGACGCAATGTATTACTCTTGGTGAATTTTTGTTAATGAAAGTTTATGATACATTATGCATTACATTCGTTTGAAACTATTGACTTATATATTTGCATATTTATTTACATTTCAATTACATATATCAAATCATCTACACTTCAAGTGGTATGTTTATTATGTTGGAAACCCAACTTAATTCTAAGACCTTAAGGACAAGGTTTAGAATAAGTTTGAGGGTATTTTAGGTTAAGTATGACATTGATGGCAATGAAAGGAAACAAAGATAAAAGAAAAGTTCAAAATTACTTTTAATTCGATATTCAAGTATGTCGATGAACCTTTTCCAATTGTTTCCGAAATCAAGTATGAATTTCATTTTTCTTTATTTTTAGATAGGAAAAGAATGAAAATGAATATATAATAAATATTGAATTGAAGTGATATTTTACTACCCAAATGAATTATAAGATAGAAAGAGTTAATTTTATACCCTTTTTGATTAACTTTGCTACTTGATGTAAATATTAAATTGAATGTCTTGTGTTAATCATGGTAATTGGTAGAAGATCGAAATAATAATGCAAGATGAGTAAGATAGATTTCTAAGGATCTTATAATACAAAAACTATTGATTGATTATTTTTATAATATATATAAGCCATTATGCCACAATTGAAAGAAAAATGGTTTAGAAACCGATGAATTTTTATAATTTAGAAATAACATCTTCTTCAACTTTAACGAATAAGTGAGAAATGTTAACAAAAGTTTATAAATATAAATATATCGAGAGTCCTGTACAATGTTTAAAGGAAATGGAGCTGGGAATCTATAGTGAGAAAAAGGTGAGAATGTCTAAAGGAAATGGAGTAGGGACTCAAGAGCAAAAGTAAAAGAAATATATTAAAAAGAAACAATTAGAATGGAGTAGAAAAAAATGATGAGAGATGAAAAAGATGGATGTTCTTAATTTCTTCAAAAGAAAATATTTAACTCGAGTAGTTGAACCAGAGTTGAATTAAATATTTCTTAATCTAACAAGTTTTAAATGACATATTCATTTGTATCTTAGCCAAATTCCTATTGATTTAGATTGTGGTACTATTATAAAGTATTTTCTAAAGTTGAGATTAATCTAGTGGTTTTTGTGTTTTGACATAAATGATTATATTACCCTAGTTATTCTCTTATTTTTTTGATTTTAGGTTTTAAATAAGAAAATGAAGAAATGAAAGAAAAGAGGAAGAAAATAAAACAATCAACTAGGAAAACTACACTCATGATTAGCCAACAATTTGGAATGACACTATGAATCACCATATCAATTGGCAGTAGAAGAAAGCCAACGAATCCTCAGTGAATTAGAGAATGAACAATAAATCGCTAGATAAATTGGTGAACCAAAGAGAGTTAAACTCATCGATTTAGTCAATGATTTGTGTATAAGTAAGGAATAGTTGACAAATCGATGAGGTGGTGACTATTATTTTTACACTAATATGATTATTTTGTATTTATGTAGGATATGTATTCGTAAGGGAACTAAATTTAGGACTAGAGTGCTTTGAAATAACTCTATCTAATTACTCTTTAACAACTCTTTACTTTTTCTTTTCTCTTTTATTAAGTTCTATATGTGAAGCAACATTAGAGCATTGATTCAAAGGTATTTATTTACTTAATTATGTCCTTTAATTACATATTAGCATTATTTATTTCAAGCATGTGTGAGTAGTCTATCAATTTAAACAAACCTTTAGCATGTAACATACTTTGAATTCTTATGTAGTTATAATTGTGGAATCATGTATGTTAAGTGCAAAATGGTCAATTTGTTCCTTAATATATAGAGTATTCAATTCTAGGTCTATAGTTATTGACAACAATTATAGAGGTAGTAACTAGGATTAATCTATACGGCATTTCCGGAGTGAATGTCTTAGGTGATTGGGTTCTAAGTTGTTTATTATGTGGCTTCGGTAATATTGGCTTAGATTAGATATGATTTTTATTGAATTTAATGTTATCGAATTTCTATGGTGTTGTGTTTTATCCAATGGGTAGACTTACAATGATAAGAATGTGGCATTTCTATTGAATTTAAGAAAATCGATGGCTGGCTATAAGCAATCAACCTATTATGAATTAGGGTTTAATGATTCTATGATTCCATATGAAATATTTATAGCTATATTATAAAGTTATGTATATTTTTCGTGTTTGAAAACAATCCAAGTGTATTACATTGTTTATAGGGGGCTTGTTCATATGTTTATTTAGTATTTTATTTATATAGATTCATTGATTATTTGATTTATTAGTTTGAGTATATTAAGTTAGTTTATTAAATTTAAATTGTTTATATTTAATTTATTTTAGTTAATTATTTAGTTTATTTTGATGTTGTTTAGTGTTTATTTCACATTTAATTAAATTAATTAAATTTAAACAAGTTAAATTTGATAAAAATTTAGGATAGATTAAATTCTTAAGAGGTTTGAAAAATCTCTATGGAGACGATATCTCATTTACCACTACTACAAGTTAATAGTAAAATACGAGAAATTGTTGTGCACAAATAACATGTGTCATAATCTCATTATGAAATGAGGATAAAATGCATAAAAGCACTTGTAACATCATGGCTATTATCCTTGACGCTGTGGGAAATGACCACACTGCGTGGAAAAGGTGTGGAGAGCTAGAGAAATGAAGAAAAGTATGACAGTAGTAGTGGCGTAGTGGTGGCACCTTGGTGTTGTACACACAGGGCACCGAGCCTACCGAGTGAGGAGAATACACACAAAAAGGCCAAAGCTGTGGTGGCATTGCAGATTTACACAAACAACACTGTATCACTTATGGACAACTCTGAAATGTATAAAATAGAAATTTTAGAACTCTAGTTCGTTTCGAATTGTTAATTAGGGTTTCTAATTGCATTCTAAAATATCTTAAAGGTATAAATAGGTATTAGAACGTAGTAAACTCACCCATTAACAAACATTACCACCAATTATTGTAAAATAACTTAGTTTACATTTTTCTTGAGTATTAAGAGAGTTTTAGAGGAGAAGACATTGGAGAATCTATGTGTGTTTATTCGATATTTTTTAATTGAAGTTATTTAATTCTATCTTTTAAGGCAATGAATACCATGAAGTGTATGTTTAGTTCAATGACTAGCGAGTAATTCATTAATCTTAAAACTTGTATTGATTTTATATGTTAGATCATAGCTTACTACGTTTGGGTTGGTCTATCCTTGTTGGCGTTATATTGTTAAAATAAGAGTTAAGTTGGTTAGGTAGATATGATAAGTGATGTTTAGACTTATATATAGCACCAGTTTAGTAGCATATTTAATATAAATATCTTGAAATCTTTAAATTTCTTGAAATCAGCTCTAATTGACAGTATTTATGTATTTTCAAGTACATAAGGTATAAATGAGACAATCGAATGATTTCGGGATGAAATGAAAATAAAATGCACAAAACTATGATTGATGCCATGGTAAGTATGCTTGATGCCGTTAGAGATGGCTAGACACCGTGGGCAAGATTTGAAGAAGGAATAGGATAAGAAAATTGAGATAGCAGTGTTGGCGCAGTGGTCGTGTCGTGGGCACAAAGGGACGTCGTTGTGGTGGTTTACATAGGGCACCGAGCATACTGAGTGAGGAAAATTCAAACAAAGAGGCCAAAGCTAAGCCGGCGTCGTGGCTTTACACAAACAACGCTAGATCACTTATTGATAGCGTCAAGACGTAGAAAATAGAAAGTTTAGAGTTCTAGTTTGTTTGGAATTCTCTATTAGGGTTTCTAATTATTTTTTAAAGTATCTTAGGAGTACAAATATATATTAGAACGTGGTAAATACATATAATAAGAAAGATTAGCATACATTACCAAAATAGATTAGCATACATTACCAAAACTTAGCCTAGTTTACTTTCTTCTTGAGTATTAACATGAGTTTAGATGAAAAGACATTGAAGACTCACATGTGGTTATTTGGTATTATTTTCTTGATTTAATTGAAGTCATTTTATTCAATCTTTAATTGCAATGAATACCATAAAGTGCATATTTATTTCAATGATGCATGAGCAGTTCATTAATCTTAAGGATCAATGAATCCTATGGTATGAATACTATGCTAAAGTAGTTATAAATGGATTATAAAGTTAAAAAGTGTAAATGTTAGAGTTGGTATTGATTCTATACGTGATACTATGAACATCTTGATGACAAGTTTGTTGATTTTAGGTTTTTGGAGTTACCATGGCCATTGGAGATTTTAAATTGGATATAGACGATACAACTGTAAAATATATAACATTAATAGATTGTTATTTATTAGGGAGACATGGATAGTAAACTTAATTGTTTGTGAATATAAAGATTTGGAACTTAAAGCAATGTGGAACTTATGTTATTCACACCGATAATGGAGTTCTAGTTTGCATATTAGAATTTTTTCGTCAAGACAGTGGGTTGATGTGGATTTGAAGGAAATATGTCTATTCAAATTAAGCATTGCATAGATATAATGAAGATGAAGGAAGTTAGTTGAAAACATACTTATTCATTAACTAGGTGAAGTTGTGAACTAACATTTTCTTAATATAAGAGAATAAAGTTATTTACATTATTATGTTAGAATAGAATAGTTTATTTTAAAAAACCAATTAAAAAGGGATTTCCTTAGCAATAGAGTAAATTTGACTAACTACACTGAGTGCAATACACCTCTCTCTGAGGACAATATATTTAATAACATTAGTTGATCACATTATTACTACAATCGAGCCATCATACTTGTGACTACGATAACAAGTTTTTAGCACTGTTGCCGAGGATAGGTAGCCACTCTAGTTTAGTTAGTTTACAAAATTCATAAGTTTTATTTTAAATATTTAGTTCTAAGTTTATAAAAAATAAAAAAAGGTTTATGTTTCAAGTTTGACAATCTACACTTTTCTTTTCAGGGAGAATTAGTGCATGGGTAGGAAGGGAAAGAAGGACTTAGTGCCTTGAGACCATGAGATTGACAAAACCAACAAAGAAAATAAAAAGAAAGGAATCAAGATGGCAGAGGACCAAGCACGAAACCAACAATAGAGCCGAGGGAATAACCAATCCGAAAGGGATCTAGTAGTGCAAAATAGAGTGCGGGGACATAGATGTCTTCATGACTACTTCAAGCCAGATATTCAAGAGATTTATAATGGAGTGGTGAGGCTTCCCACCAACACTATCGAGTTTGAACTGAGACCATCTCTAATCAACATGGTCCATAATAGCCTATTCAATGGGTTACTAAAGGAAGATTTAATACGTTACACATGTAGAGAGTTTCTTGGAGATGTGCAACACTGTGCACATTGCCGAAGTTACAAAGGAGGTGATCAGGATAAAAAAATTTCCATTCACATTGGGTGGGAAAGTCAAATCTTGGTTCCAAGGACTAAACGCATGGAATATGACTTCATGGGTGGAAATCAATGAAAGATTTCTAGTCGAGTTCTTTCCCCACTGAAGTCAACGAAAAGAAACTGGATGTGGCAGCAGGTGGTTCTTTACGAGGCTTGGGAACGGTTCAAGGGGATGTTGAGGAGATGTCCAAGACATGGATACGTGAAATGCGCACAACTATATACTTTCTACTATGAGATGAATCACATCACCAGAACATTTGTAGATGCCGTAGTAGGTGCTTCTTTACTAACCAAGGATGAGGATTGCTTCGCAAGCTATGATCATGGCACAACTATCCAACTGGAGTAGTCAAATGTTGAAGTTTCAAATAGGACGACAAAGTCCACAAGTGAAAGCTATACAACAACCCATTAATCGCCAAGCTATGGTGGTTAAGACAATATACATGCAACAAGGAATAGAGCTTGTGGAGATTAACTTTACAAGCAACCAGAGCTATGGAAACAACATTAGGCTAAGAGGGGTGACTCCTTGAAGATTTTATGAATGATACAACAACCCCAACTTCCCATATGGGAATCCCGATAATGCACTAAAGTTACCTCCAGGCTTTGATCAATAAGTCCAATATGGGGAGCTTGGGCAGAGCAAAGAAATCAATCCATTGAAGTTAATCGAAAAATTCTTACACACTATGGACATGAGCAACATGGAGCGCCATGAGAAGCATGAGAAAAAGATAGAAAATGTGAAGCAAGCTTTAAGTAGGATGGACGATAAGAGACCATAATCTATCAAAAACTTATAGAGATAGATTGTTTAGCTATACATTGCTTTTAATTTAAGGAAGGAAGGGCAATTTCTGAGTAACAATATCATAAATTTCAAGGAGAATGTTAGTGTTATTCACATTATAAGCACTACGAAAATGAATGAGTCAATCCAAGAACAAGTAATGTACAAGCTAGAAAAGTTTAATATAATGGAAGTTAAGAAGATTGATAGATCAGAAGAAGTGAAAAAGGTAAAGGTTTATAAAGAGGCAACATGGTTCACAGACTATGTCAATTATTTAGCATGTGGTATGTTTCCTCTAAATCTAACAAATGTAGCATGAAAGAAATTCATGAGTGATGTGAAGTCGTAATTATAAGATGAGCCATATCTACTGAAAAGATGCAATGTTGGGTTAATTTGATGATGTGTAGCAGAGGAGGAGTTTGTAGGCATTTTGGAAGGATGTCACTTATCACCATATGGGAGACATTTTGGAGCACAAAGGGCTTTAGCTAAAGTGTCAACATGCAGATTCTACTAGCTAAATCTATTTAAGGATACGTAAGTTTTTGTGAAGACATGAGTTTCTACAAACCACTTTTAAAGAAGTTGAGCTATATGACTTATGGGGAGTAGATTTAATGGGACCATTCCTTACATCGAATAGAAAATAATATATACTATAAGTTGTAGATTATGTCTTCAAATAGGTGGAAGCCATAGCAACCACAACTAATGATGCAAAAGTGGTCATTGAATTCATAAAGAAAAATATTTTTGTTAGTTTGAAACACCTAGAGCATTAGTTAGTGACGAGGGGTCGCATTTTCGTAATAGAGCCTTGGACACATTAGTTACAAAATATGGGGTTATGAATAAAATCTTACTTGCATACCATCCTCAAACATATGGACAAGCTGAAGTAAGTAATAAAGAAGTGAAACAGATCTTGGCAAAAACAATTAACACCCAGAGGAAAAATTGGGCATTCCATCTTAAAGAAGCATTATGAGCATACAGAACAACATTCAAAACACCAATTGGCACATCTCTGTATCGGTTGGTGTATAGAAAAACATGTAATTTACCAATAGAGTTATATCATAAATCATATTGAGCTATAAAAAAGCTTAACATGAATCTTCAAGTTACAGAGAAAACAAGATTACTTCAACTAATAGAGTTGGATGGGTTTTAGTTGGATGCACGCGAAAATGCTAAGTTATACAAAACACCGATATTTTAAGCCAAGACAACTAGTATTGTTAAACAATTCAAGACTGAAACTATTTCTTGGTAAATTATGATCACGATGTTCAGGATCATTCAAGGTCTTTGCTACTTGGCCTTATAGGGTGGTAGACTTAATGAGTAATAGCAATAAGACGTTTGAAGTAAATGCCAAAAGGGCTAAGTTGTTTTATGAAATGGAAGTGAGGATAGATGAACTCAAAGAATTCAAGCAATAATGGATCAATGCCATGAAGAATAACAAGAAGGGAAAGAAATAATAGAAAATAAAACAACTAGATGAAGAACCTTTTAATGAAACACCAAAAGGAAATAGTATCAAGGTTGTTCTAAAAAAGTCGAAACCAAATTCAAGTTCACACCAAACTTCAACCAATCAAGAGGAGATATCCTAGATATATATGCATAACATTAAGCAATGTTGGGCACCGACTTAGAAACTTCATGTGTGATATAGGAGCCTCCGTCAATTAGCTGCCGATAAGGATGTGTTATAAGCTGATTTGAATATCAATTGTTCTGATACAATAGATTTGCGAGTAGTCGATAGTAACTTGGTACCAACAATTAGAAGAGTCTTGAATGTGCATGTGAAAGTAGGTAAATCCACATTCATCACTGATCTTGAGATTATGGATCATGATATAGATGATGATGTGTCTATGATACTTGAGCGACCATTCTTGAACATTATCACTACGGTCTTGAATATGAGGAAAAAATGAACATAATGAGTATCGAGGAGGTTGTTAATGCCAAGAAGATAGTCTTTATTAAATGGAAAGAAGTACATCTAAAATGGGATAGATATCATTATCTCTGACTTACAAATGGAATATCTTGATGTAGACTCGGATTAAACGAACGAAAAGGCATTTGGCTAATAATGTTAAACTAAGCTCTACTATGAGGTAGCCCAGGGTTTTTTTTTATCTCAGGTTTTTAAATTTTAGTGCACTAGTAATTTATTTAGTTTAGTTAGAACATCTAATTATTTTAGTTTTCTAACTTTTGAAATTTTATGCTAAATGTGCAAGAGAGACCATTTACCGGGTGACAAGTCATCAAAATGGAAAATTCTCGACTAACTCAGTGAGAGCGTAATGAAAAAATCATAGGTAAGTTTTTATGGAATTTTTATATATACAGGGTATTCCGCACTATCACGATGCCTTATGTAGTAATACATAGAGATGGGAGAGCGCCAATAAAGAGTTAATGAAAAATATGCAAAATTATGGAGATAGATTGGTTGACGTCGTGTGTGTAAACACACGTTGCCTTGAGCACATGGGGATGGCACCAACAAGGCACTGAGCTGTAAGCAAAATATGTTCACAATAGTCTAAACGTCGTGGTAGTGGAGAGGCAGCGCTGTGCACTATAAAGGACAACGCCGATGTCAAGGCAGGGTTTTCAACCAATTTTTTTACACTTGAAAACAATTCTATACACCACCAACCAAGCATACATCCTTTTGGAACCCAAGTTTGAGCAATTTTAAGAGAGAAAAGACTGTTCCTATTGATTACGATTGAAAAGAGAGAGTACACTATCGATTTGCACAAGGTTGAGAGCTAGTACATTGATTTGAAGAAGATTCAAGTGAGTATTAGGGTTTTAGTTTGAGAGAAAAGTGAGAGTACTTGGATAAAGGTTTCGAGAAGTACTCTACCTTAGAAAGTAGTTCGACATTGAGGTATATTTACAATTTTGTTAGTTATGCTTTGAAATTTAATAATTTTTTGATGAAATTGCATGAATTGTGGATATAAGGTAGTTGCATATGAATTTTAAGTTGTGATTTAGAGCATCAATGTGGCTTATGGTGAAATAGTCTTTATCTTTTGCATTATTTGGTATATGAATGATCCTTGTGAATGAAATTCTTGATTTTAGGTGATTTGAAGACCTGTGCCATGAGTTATTATGTTGTGCGAATTATTGAAAAAATGCTATGAACAAGGAGGCAAGCAAGTCATATTAGTGAAGTGAGAGCAAATAATTATGAGTCATCATCCTCAAAAGATCAAAATGAGGATGAACCAAGAACTTTTTAGTCTAAGTATTACATTAGTAGAGATGCTAAAGAGATGAGTTCATTGAGCATAGAGAATGCATTTGTTAAAAATGAATAAACTTATGGGCCAAGTATGACAAAAGATTAAACAATTTCATTAGGAAACAAGGTTGGGAGCAATTCACTCAAGACTTTAGAGAGAACAACGTAAAAGGACAGAGTAAAGTTTTTTTATAAATCTTATGCCAATTCGAAGTTTACAAAGAAAGGTGACTCAGTGAAGGTGAGAGGGGTATTTGTCCCCTTTAATGAGTGTAATATAAATAGCATCTATGGGTTAGAAAACTTGAGTACGGTTAAAGATTCACAAAGCTTTCCGAATGATTTATATGGGAGACCCTATAACCTGTACCTATTTAAAGACATATAGAGAGAGCATTGTTTGAGGACAATATGGATGGGTAATGGAGCTGAGAAATGTGCCAATGTACGTTAAAAAGGGGAGCATATGGAAAGTTTATAGAATCTGGCAACACTTTCTAATCGCTTCATTGTAACTGACCACTCAGAAGGGCGCGATCAATAAGCCAAAAATGGCTTGTTTGGATGATATTACATATTGTGGGGAGACCAACATGAGAGAGATCATTGACAAGATTTTGAGGGAGTCTATTATGTCTGACAGAGACAACAAATTGTTGTTTGCAATTTTGATCACCAAGATGTGCTTGAAAATTGGAGTGTAATTGATTCGAGAGGAGTTTGATATTGAGGCCCAAGCAACAACACAGAAGGAGTTTGTGTAAACTTTGAAATCAACGACTAGTTACCAAGAGAAACAAACTTGAGGCCGAGTTGTTGGCCAAAGAGTGAGAGGATCAGGAAATAGTAGCAATAACAATGTAGTTAGCCTAGCAGTTGCATAACAAAGGATATGGAGAGGAGGAGGATCACTGGCAGGGATTTACCGAAGGCTACAAGTTAGCATACCTACTTTTTTGAGAACACGAATTGGATGATCATGAGGTTTTTCCCCCAAATCCACCACCATAAGCACCAATACACTACCCGAGGACTTGACTCCATGACTGCAAAGGTTGTGGATTGTTGAGATGATAAGATAACATAAAGAGGACACGGCTCAGTATCGTGAAGCCTTCAAAAGATATGAGCAAGATCGACTGAATGAAAATCGTAATTTCATATTATTTGTTGACCATAAAAAAGATATATTCATAGGTCTATTGGTTTTTCAGCAGCAATGAATTATTTGTTTGATCCATACGTGATGTAGAGTAAAAAGGTAGGGCATCTTTTAACACCATCCTTTGTTGGAGCTAATGATACTGATGATGATGATGCGTAGTCCTATAGTCTGAGTTCTTGGACCTTTTTAGACCACGAGGAGATGTGAGATACATTTACACTAATTAACTTTACATTTGAGGTTTTTTGTCACTTTGTTTAAATTTTATGTTTATGTATTATTATTATCTTATATTATTGTATAGTTGTGTTTAATGTTTTTGTGTTTCAGGCTTATTTTTAAGCCTTAAGAACAAAGTTGGTTTAAGTTTGGTGGCATCAACACTACACTTGGGTAGTGGTAAGAAAAGATGAAAAAGGATAAACACTGCAGATATGACAGTAAAATTTTATTTTTGAAGCATTTAAAGAGGAAAGCATGGTAGTGTATTATTTTTCTATTTAGTTATTATTGGAATGTGCGTACGTAGTATAGATTAGGTTATATATAGTAATATATAATGAATAAGTAATTCAATTTCAAAGTTCATTCCTTTAATTGAGGATGAGTAAGAATACAAGTATCTTGTTGATATGAAACTTTAGAGAGTTTTATAAAATTTCTGAAGAATATAAGAAATGTAGCAAATAATAGTACGATTTCATGATAAGAAACCTAAAGTTAGCGAAGACCATGATTTTGAAACAAAATCAAGAAGAATACTAGAATAATTCTTGCGGAAAAGTTAGATCTCTAAGGAGTTGTATAATAAGTATGAATCTTACTTGAGTATAAAAAGTAAATAAATACTTTGTGCTAAGAGGCAAAGAGATGGAAATGGTTTTTAATGAAAAAGTCGGAGTTAAAACTTGCTTGATAAAGTGAAAGTGAGAAGTGCTAACAAGAGTTTTAAACAAAATTAGAGAGTCCCACAAGTTATACTGAAAAATGAGTAGAGAACTTGAGGGTTAAAAAAAAAGAAAAAAAAAACAAAATCCCTAGGAAAAGGAGTAAGGACAGTGCAACCAGAAAATATGAGGAGAAAAAGAAAAAGAAAGAGATAAAAATAAAGAAAAGAAATACGGAAGTCAGATTAAAACTCTCCAAATAAAATATTTTGCTCGAGTACAAGTAGTTTAGTTGAGTTAAGTTTTCTTTCCAACTATATTAGGTCCTATGGACTCTTAAAGTGCTAGTCTATAAAACAAGTATGATCTAAGCTAATTTGTGAATTATTGAGTTTAATGAGGAATCATGAGATTGTACTCTTGCTACTTTTGAGTGTCGAGGTGAAATAAACTTGTGAATAGTGATGATTTTGGTTGTGAACTACTTTGGTGTATAGAAAGTGAATTGTATGTGTTGTTAAAGCTAAAGTTTTTTGAAAGTATAAGTTTTTACAAAGAAAAACTCTAGCACAGATTATTAACTTGAACTCATTTGAATTGAAGGATATTCCATGAATAATGTGAAGTGAATATGAACTTAAGTAGTAGTAGTAGTAAGAATACTTGATGAAATATACTTTTGTTCGGAATGTGCAAAATCCTAAGTTTGGGCCTATTTTATAAGTGATTTTTAGACTTAGACATAACATTAGTTTAATATAATATTTAATATAGGTATCCCATAATGAGCTCTAATTAACGGTATTTATGTTTTTCAAGTAGACATGTTATAAAGGAGACCATAGAGTGATTTTGGGATGATACGAGAATAAAATGCAAAAAATTATGATTGATATCATGGCAAGGATGGTTGACATCGTAAGAGATGACTCGACAGCGTGGGCAAGGCATGGAAAAGGAAGAGGAGAAGAAAAGTAAGACATCAGTGTCGATGCAATGGTGGTGCCATAGGGCACAAAGAGATGGCACTAGGGTGGTCTACACCGGGCACCAAGTATACAAGGTGAGGAAAATGCATACATAGAGGCTGAAGCTGTTGCAACAACGTAGCTTTACAAAGATAGCGAGAGCACTTATTGCCAGGGCCCAGACATAAAAAATAGAAATTTTAGAGTTTTAGTTCGTTTAAAATTGTCTATTAAGGTTTATCATTGTTTTCTAAAGTACTTGAGGAGTAGAAATAGATATTAGAACATGCCAAACATATAAAATAACATAGATTAGCATAAATTATCACAAATTAGCCTAGTTTACTTTGCTTTTTAGTATTAAGAAGAATTTGGAGGGTAAGAGATTGAAGACTCACGTGGGTTATTCGGAATTGTTTTTTTTATTGAAGTTATATAATTCAATATTTGATTATAATGAATACCATGATGTACACGTTTATTTCAATAATGTGTGAGTTCATTAATCATAGGGATCAATGGGTCCTAAGATATGAATGCTATGTTAAAGTAATTATAAATCGATTATAAAGTTAAAAAGTGCAATGGTTTGAATTTGTGTTGATTCTAGACATAATTCTATTAATATCTCGATCACATGTTTGTTGATTATAAATTTTAAGAGTTACCATGGCCACAGAAGATTTTAAGCCGAATATGGATGATAAAATCGTAAACTTAATTAGTTATGAATATAAAGATGTGAAACTTAAAGCAATGCAGAGCTTACATTATTAACACCGATAGTGGAGTTATAGTTTGCACATTAGAATCTTTTTCGTCACGATAGTGCGTTGAAGTGGATTTGAAGGAAATCTATCTATTTTAATCAAGCATCACGCACACATAATTAAGATGAAGGAAGTTAGTTGAAAAGTATAGTTATTCATTACCTAGGTTAAGTTGTGAACTAAGATTTTCTTAATATAAGTGGTACAAATTTATTTACATTATTTTTTTAGAATAGAATAGTTTAGTTTGAAAACCAATTAAAAAGAGATTTTCTTACCAATAGAGTAAATTTGACTAAGTACACTGAGTGCAATACACCTTTCCTTGAGGACGATATTCGTAATCAACGTTAGTTGATCACATTATTACTACAATCGAGTCATCATACTTGCAGCTATGATATCAAGATGCTACAATTAAGATGGTAAACATAACTAAGCAAGATGTTCGAGAGTAGATACAATTCAAAGAAAGACTACAATGCAAATTTAAATGAATATTATAGTATCAAAGTCAAATTCGAGGACGAAGACATATTAGAAGTCAAAGTAGGAAATGAATATGAGTTAGATACATAAATATAGTAACTATCATTATTAGTCTATAATAGTGAAGAAGTTCGATACTGCAAATAGAGAACTTTGAGATGGATTACAAAAACAAAATCTGAGAGAAAAGTGCATAAAGGACTAAAGAACTTTGAGGAACCGAAAAGTCAAGATTCTTGAAGGAATATAAGACTTTGTCGTTGAACATTGGATAATTCCTATAGGATTTAAAATTAGAGACCGAAGAGGTTTTTCACGTTGTATTGTATTTAAGGTTGAATTTCTAGATAGAGTAGATAGACTGAATCTATAAATACTCAAGATCACTACTGTGTGGATCATCGTTCATTACTTGATTTTTATGAAAATGAGAGATCGTTATAGTGGTTGTACACGTTATCAATTTGATCAACTAATTATTTGGGTTGAGCCTATATAAAGGAAAACATTAAAGTCTTACTGCACTATTAGTTCTATGTTTAGTTTTGATGTGTGTTTATTAGTTATTGATTCGTTAATCTACTCAGTTCCTCTGGTTTTCAAAACTTTAAAAGTGGTATCAGAGCTTTGTCACTTTATTATTTCTACAAAGGTAGAAGAGTGATACTATGGAGAGTTTTATCGTCATGGGATCGATTGGTGAGTTGTTAGAACAACGAACCAGTGAAGGACGTGAGGGTGGATTAATATCTCGACTGATAATGCTGGAGGGGACCAATTATGTCTACAGGAGGGCTCGAATGGTCCACTTTGTCTTTGCCATTGATGAAATTAATGGAGGATTGCTCCAGAGAGAATACACTGCTCCAATGCAACCAGATACAGATATAAAAGTTGTTCCAAAACCTGCATCTCTATGGAAAGATGCTGAGAAGAAGGAGAAAGTTGCCAATCATAAGGCAATCAGTTCTATCTTGAATGTTGTTGATGCTAAACGGTTCACAATGATTGCATATCGAACTACTACAAAGTAAGCTTAGGATGTTTTGAAGAAAATCTTTGAAGGTCTTTATTTTGATGAGACGTTTGGTCCAGTTGCACGATTAGAATCTATTCGTCTACTATTAGACATTGCTTGTAACAGAGGTTTCAAATTATATCAAATGGATAGTAAAAGTTTTTTTCTAAATGGGTAATTGCAAGAAGAAGTTTATGTTGCAAAACATAAAGGTTTTGAGGTTCATAATAAAACTAATGATGTCTATCATTCAAAAAAGGCACTTTATGGTCTAAAGCTTGCACCACAAGCTAGGTATGAAAGCTTGACTACTTATTTACTGAAGAAGGGTTATAATAGACAGTCTACTAATAAGACTCTATTTCTTAAAAAATAGAATAACCAGTTTGTAGTTGCAAAGATTTATAACGATGATATGGTTTTCAAGCCTAAATTTGCAAAGCTAGCTTCGTAATTTGTTGAATTGATGAAGACAAAACTTTAATATGAGCATGGTAGGAGATCTTACTTAATTTTTGGGTTTGCATATTACACACTCTCAAGATAGTTGACAAGTGAATAATTAGAGATGTCTTATAGTGTAATTTAGGTTGGTTTTGTTCATAAATGATGATGCTACACTAGGTGTTCTCTTATTCTTGTGATTTTAGGATATAAATAGAAAAATGAAGAAATTGAAAAAATAGGAAGAAAAGCAAAATAGTTAATTAAAATATAATTCCAACTATTTGTATTTACATTTGAAGATGCCATGTAAATCAGCAGCAGGAAAGTGCGAGTGAATCCACAACGAATTGGAGAATACACTAAAAACCACCAGCTAAATTGGTGGAGCATAACAAGTTCAATTCAGTGATTAACTCAACAATTTGTCTACAAATTAGATATCGCTTATAAATCAATGAGGTTTGTGACAAGTTTTTTAGATAAGAACGAGGAATATGTATTTATCTAGGATATGTATAGTTAGTTTTATATGTGAAGCAACATTGGAGCTTACATTAAGTGTTATTTATTTGTTTGTTTTCTTATTTCTTTTAGTTATATATTTGCATTATTTATTTCTAGCATGAGTGAGTAGTTTCTTAATAAAAAAAACCCTAGACATGTATATACTTTAGATTGATATATAGTTATAATTATGGAATCATGTAATTAATGTTTTAGATCGATTCATACACGTCGATCATGGATTAAACAAGTTGTTTTTAAATATTACAACTAGTGATTCTTTGTATTGAGTGCATAGTGGCTAATATGTTCTTTAATATAGAGTGTCCAAATCTATGTCTATAATTATTGACAACAATTATAGAAGTGGCAACTAGGATTAATCTATAGACCTTTTTCCTGAGTGGATGTTCTAGGTGATCGTGTTCTAAGTTGTTTATTATGTAGCTTCGGTTAATATTAGCTTAGATAAGACATGATTTTCATTGAGAGTTAATATTATTGTATTTTTATGATGTTGCATTTTATGTAATGTGTAGATTTACGATGATAAGAATGTGGGTTTTTCATTGAATTTAGGAAAATCAGTGTCTAGCTAAAGGCTATCAACCTATTATGAATTATGATTTAATGATTCCAGGATTCCATGTGATATAATTATAACTATGTTTTTAAGTAGTTTCATGTTGTAATGTTTGAAAGCAATCCAAATATATTACAATGTTTAGTGGGCCTTAGTTTAGATGTTTGTTTAGATATTTCATTTATATTAATTTATTGATTATTTAATTGTTAGTTTTAATTGCGTTAGGTTAGTTTATTAAATTTAAATTGTTTATAGTTTAGTTATTTCAATTAATTAATTATTTTATTTGCATATTATTAGTGTTTAATTCCTATTTAATTAAATTAGTTAAATTAGAACCAGTTAAATCCGACAAAAATTTATGGTAGCCTTAATTCTTAAGAGATTTGAAAAATCTACATGGAGATAATATCTCATTTATATTACTATAAGATAATAGTAAACACATGAAATTATGGTGCATCCTTGACATGTATCAATTTTTGGCACCATTGTTAGGGATTTTAAGAATAATCTCTCAGAACGTTTTTGTTGCAAGTCATATAATATGGCTGAAGACGAGGAAGAATTAACTTTTAGGCAATCTGATAGGAATGTCATGGCTTATGAACCTATGTGTATAACTTTTACAACAAAATTTTTAGAATTCGAATTAAAGTTTGGACTCATAAATTTTTTACTATGTTTCTATGGTGAAGATAATGAAGACCCTCAAAATTTTGTTAGAGAGTCTGTACACAACGTAAGCACGTTAAAACCTAAGGATATAAAAATAGATTATGTTAAGCTAAAAGTTTTTCCTTTTGTATTGAAAGGCCAAGCTTTACTTTGGTTATTTTACCTCCCTCAAAATCTCATAACCAATTGGTCAGAGATGCTACAAGTCTTTCTTGATCAATATCTCCCAACAACACAAATTAGTTTATACAGAAAAATAATTAGTAATGCTAGGATGATCATTGGAGAAAATTTTGATGAGTTTTGGGATAAGTATCAAAGATTGATTTCATTGTGTCTAATGTATCGATTTACAAAAAAGACATTAACACAATATTTTTATGAAAGATTAAATCACTTAGAACGAAGATTCCTAGAGTATTTGGAAGGTCTTTGCTGACAAAACACCAACTTTAGCAAGAGAAGCTATAAATAAAATGGTTAAGCAATCCAAGAAATATGGTTAGAAAAGTGAATTAATAAAAAAAATCTAAGTGAAATGAATAGAAGGACAAATAAGATACCACACAATAAGATAGACGAGCTAAAATCCATGGTTTAATTATTACTAAAGGATAGATCAAACATAGTAAAATCTTGTAATGAATTAAGTCATTCTAATGATGAATACCCTTTGGCACAATAAACTAAAATAGAAGAAGTTAATGCTATAATGAACCAATATGATGGGTTTATTGATCCCACTTATAACTTTTATAGTTAAACAAATTACTCACAACCAAATATAGTTAATCGTATTAACAATCAGGGTTATTAAAGGTATAAAACATCGATTGATTCAGAAAGAGAAAAAGACCAAATAATTCAAACATTACAAAACAATATGACTGAATTGAAAAACCAATTGAGTCAAATGAAAACATAAATGAGTGAATTTGTAAATCAAGAGAAATTACCATCTCAATCTTATCTTACTTTATATGAAAAAACATCAACTATAACATTAACAAGCGGTAAGCAAATGGATAATCTTAAAATGTCAGACCAATTAGTTACTAGAAAAGAAATAGAAGCAGAACTAGAAAAAGAAATTGAAGTAACAAGTAACAAAATCTCCAAAGAAAAGGGTAATGAACTTGATAAAGAAAAATAAATTAATATAAAACCACTATTCCCTCATCGTTTGGAAGATAATAAAAATGCTAAGAAATTGCAAGAAGAAAAACAAATATTTGATACATGAAAGGAAATAGTAGTTAATATACCTATATTTGAAGTCATTCAAAATGTACCTAAGTATCAGAAACTTATAAAAGATTTATGCACTTATAAGATTAAGGCTAATGAAAAGGTGAGTCTAGGTGAAAACGTATGAACACTAATTCAAAAGAACTTACCTCTTAAATATTCTGATCTTGGAATGTTTTTCGTTCCATGTAAAACTGAGAATATAGGAATTTCTAAAGCATTGTGTTATCTTGGAGCCTCCATAAATGTTATGGCTATATCTATTTATTTACAAATGACAGATTTACATTTAGAAGAAATTGGGAAAATTGTAAAATTAGCATATAGATCCATTGTTAAACCGGTAGGGCTACTAAAAGATTTACTAGTCAGGGTTAATGATTTAGTCTTCCCAGTAGATTTTCATGTCTTATTTCTCTGATAAGACTTCTCTAATCTTAAGAAAACTATTTTTGAAAACAACAAAAGCAAAAATTGATGTTTAAAACTGAACATTAACAATGGAAGTAGATGACGATACATTAAATTTTAATATATATGATGCAATGAAATATCTAATTGACGTTTCTTATATATGCACAATAGATTGATAGATCCATTAATAGAAAAATCTTTTAGTAATATAAAACAAATAAATTGGAATTGGTATAGAAGATTTAGAACATGATGATGATAGGTATGAGGAAATAAAGGAGATAATAAGTACCTTGGAATCATATAATGAATTACCAAAAGTTACTAATTACCTAGATTTATCTAGATCTCATTCAAAACTTTTACTTTTTATAGTTAAAGCCCCATATTTAGATTTAAAAACTTTACCAGATCATTTGAAATATTTTTATCTACGGGACTATGAAAAATTACGAGTAATAATTTCTAATAAACCGACAAGTCTAGTAGAAAATAAGTTAATAAATGTATTGAAAGAATTCAAAAGAGCAATAAGATGGACCATATCAGATATTAAAGGAATGAGTCCAACTATGCTCATTCGTAGAAAAACCTAGAAACTCATACAAAATCTTCTAGACAACTTCTACGTAGATTAAACCCACCTATAATAGAGGTAGTAAAAACTAAAATATTAAAACTATTAGATGCATGAATGATATTTCCAATAGCTGATAACAATTGGGTAAGCCTAGTCCAAATAGTCCTTAAAAAGACAGGAATCACAGTAATAACAAATGAACATGGAGAATTAGTACCAACTAGAATCCAAAATGATTGGAGGGTATGTATAGATTATAGAAAGTTGAATGCCTTAACTAAGAAAGACCATTATCCACTCTCGTTTATAGATTGGATGTTAGAAAAATTAACTAGAAAAATGTATTACTTCTGTCTAAACGGTTATTCAGTATGCCATCAACTACATGTAGCCCTAAAAGATAAAAAAAAAACTTTAATTGCCCCTTTGGTATATTTGCTTAGATACATATGCCTTTTGATTTATGTAATGCACCTGCAATGTTTCAAAGGTGTATGGTTAGCATTTTCTCTGATTATATGGAAAATTTCATTAACGTTTTCATAAATGATTTCACGATTTATAGTAATTCTTTCAATGAATGTTTAGTTAATTTAACTAAAGTACTTAAGAGAAGTATAGAAAAGAATTTAGTATTAAATGATGAAAATATCATTTCATGGTAGATCAAGGACATATATTAGGGCGTATAGTCTCACATAATGAATAGAGGTAGATCCAACAAAAATTCAACTAATCAAAACATTACCTTACCTCAGCATAGTAAGAGAAATACATTCATTTCTTAACCATGCAGGATTCTATAGAAGATTTGTAAAAGATTTTTTGAAAATTACATAACCTTTATGTAAACTTTTAGAAAAAAACGTTCTTTTTTACTTTACCAATGATTGCAAGATAACGTTTCACAAATTAAGGGATTCTTTAACTACCATACCTGTGATTAAATCACCAGATTGGTCATTAACTTTTGAAATAATGTGTGATGCAAGTTACTATGCAGTTGGAGTTGTTTTAAGCCAAAGAGCAAGAAAAGAATCTCACATTACACATTATGCCTCTAGGACACTAGATCCAACCCAATAGAATTATAACACTAATTAAAAAGAACTTTAGTGTTTGTCTTAGAAAATTTGTTAACCTTATTTATTAGGAACAAAAGCAATAATTCATGCAACATTGCGATATTTAATGAAAAAACGATGCAAAACCTAGACTAATAAGATGGACACTACTTCTATAGGAATTCAACCTTACTAAAAAAAGATATGAAAGGAGTCAAAAATTTAGTAGTAGAGCACTTAAGTATGTTAGAAAATGGAGACTCGCCTACACCATTAAGGGATGAATTTTTGGATGAATATTTATATAGTATAAATATTGATAGCCCAAGGTATGCTGATATAGTTAATTATTTTACCCCCAATAAGTTATCATCATATTGAGGAGAGCTCAAAAGAATAGAATAAAAAATGATTCTAAACATTATTTATGGGATGATCCTTATTTATGGAAGTTCTGTACCGACCAAATAATTAGAAGATGCATAGCACATTCAGAAGCACAATAAATTATATCTCATTGCCATACTTATGCATGTGGAGGATATTTTGGTCCATGTAAAACTACTCATAAAATTTTAGATTGCGGATTCTTTTGGCCCTCTTTATTTCATTATTATTTTCTTTATATAAAATCTTTTCCAAGTTACTTACGAACTGGAAACTTATGACGTAGAAATCAATTGTCTTTAATTCATGTTCTTATTTGTAAAGTTTTCAATGTACGGGGTATAGATTTAATGGGACCTTTTCCGCCATCAAATGGCTATGTTTATATTTTACTTATTGTAGATTATGTGTTTAAGTGGGTAGAAGCAAAATGTACTAAAACTAATGATTTAAAAATAGTGATCAATTTTACTGCTATAAGAAGACATTTTTTTAGAAGTTTTTGGAGAACCTAGAGCACTTAAAAGTGATAGAGGTTCACATTTTTGTAATCGATATTGGAAAAAATTGTTAGACCAACATGTAAGGATTAGAGTCCATGATAAGAGGACATATTATGGGCATATTGGACAACGTTTAAGACACCTGTAGGCATAACACCTTAAAAGTTATTATTTGAAAAAACATGTCAATTACCAGTAGAGCTAGAACATAAAACCTTTTAAGCAATAAAAGCTTGTAACAAGAATTACAATGAAGCAGGAAACCAAAGCATCAATTTATTAAGAAAAACAAAAGTTTTTTATGATAAGAAATTAATTCCAAAAAAATTCTCAAGTAAGACATAAAGTTCTACTCTTTTGTTCAAGACTTAAATTATTTCTTGGAAGACTCCGTTCAAGATGGATATGACCTTATCTGGTTGTCAATTTACTACTCGTGGCTTAGTAGAAATAGAAGGCTTAGAATCAGGATAAATATTTAAAGTAAATGATCATAGGTTAAAATCTTATTATGAATTTTTTTTTGAATATGATATGGAGATCATCAATCTCGAGACCAAGCAATAAAGTTCACAAAGTAAGGAAATGGAGTTCAATATTGGCATCCACATGAATGAAACCATTAAGAATGAAACCATTACACTATGTATGTATAAGAGATTGTGCATTAAGAAAAAGAAATCAAAGAAGTAGCAATCTGAAGAGCCGAAACTTGAAGTGCAACATCAAGAAAAGAAGCAACCGGCGAAAAAAGAATTTACTGATTAGCAACTAAAGCTTCAAGATTTAGGACATATGATTCAAATTTACAAAGATGATCAATGACGTCAATTTCCTTGGTGTTTTACTTGACATAAGAGTTGATATGAATATCTTACCGAAACAATAATGCAAAAAAGCCAAGTTAAAGATTAATTTAATACCACCTTTTTTTTCTACAAAGAAAATGGTGATAAGATCTTTCCGTTGGGAATGTCGACGAATTTGCTAGTGCAAGTGGGACGATTCAAGTATCTCACCAACTTTTTGGTAGTACCACAAATTAAGAAAGTTGTTGTTATATTGATGGGACGTACTTACTTTCCTCTAGATAGCTAGAGCTATTCTCAATGTAAGACAATGTTTAGTTACACTTAAAATAGGAAATGATTATATGTATTTTTATGATAGTTATGAGATGGACGATTACATTGATGACGATAATTATGATGAGGATTATGAAGGAGAGAACTCCTATCGAGACGATTACTCTAATGGCCATTATGCAGATGATAAGAATGATAAGGAAGCTGAAGACGTTAAGAATGATAAAGAATCAGCTAAAGCACAGTTTGACTCACTCAAGCTGATCGACGAGTGATTTTATCAACCAAGTCGAGCCAATTACTATAAATAAAAGCGCTCTATGGGAGGCAACCTATACTCAATTTTTTCATTCAGTTTTAGTAGGAGAATTAGTTCGTTGTTTTTCTATTCTTTCTACTTTTAATTCTTATAATGGAAGTATTTTATCGTTAAAATCATAGAATAATCATATAATGGGAATTGATCGAGCCAATGTCTTTCTGCATTACTATATTTAGTATAGTTAATATATTTATTTTCTAACCCCCCTTTTAACTCTCTTTTGGAATATCCTTAATTAAGAAGGGGAAAATCGATTTGTTTTCAAGTTGAATCACATTTGTCTTTAATTATTTTAAGTAATAAAGTATTAATTTAGTATAATATTTCCTTATTACAAATCCAAATTTATTTTGATAGTATTTCTTGTTGAATCCTGATAAATTATACCTTAATTATGATTGCTATGTGTGATGATTAATAAAATATATGTTATATTGAAAACAATAGCAGGAATTGGTTAGCGATTTCTTATCGATATCAAATAACACTAGGAATTGTTGGGTAAATGAACAACATTTTGCAAGTTTTTGAGTGAATATTGACTCAGTAAATTGTCAGCAATATTGGTTTTATACTAGGATTCGTTGGACTAATCATCTGACCACTAAGACCAATTTTTAGTGATTTGTCTGCAATTTCACTTAAACCTCGATTTGTTGAGCACAAATTCCTATTTTTAAAAATAGAGCCCTAAGTAGCCAACAATAAACCCTTTCACACCTAAAACCCTTGCACTCATTTGATTAAGTAATCGATTTTTGTCTATATTCAAACCTTCAAAGCTTGAATTATATCTTATTTAAGTGTATCCCACCTTGTTTAGGAGTGAATTAACCCTATATTAATCAATTGCCTACTGAGTTTCACGATACATGATATAATCAATGTAACTTTACAGAGTTACATTTTTATTTAAATACTATTAGTCAGCCCCCTCGTCGTTAAGATGACTGACCAACCTAGATTACATTAATCTTCTGATAATCTAGTCAGTATAAACCATTCTCTTAATTTTTACTTCAAAATACCTTTCATTCATATTCGTAATAATGCTCAAAAATTAAAATTATATCCTCAATGAAACTCAATTCATGATTTATTCAATTGGAGCAAATTAAGAAAACGTAACTGTATTTTGTAAAACGTTTCGCAGTACCTCTCCCAAAAGTGGCCTATCGCAAATCTTCCAACTAATAGACAACATAATTGGGAAGAGGTCTAGAAGTACTCACAACTCCCCGAAGTTCACAATATATATCAAGTTCAAATTTATGAACTAACTTAGAGTCTCCGATAGCATAATTACAACTTTACAATCTCAAAAAGAATAAAATTGAAAGTTAAACCTCTCAACGTATTTTAAATTAACTTAGGAGTCTCTCATAGTTATTCAACAAAATCTCACATCCTACACTCACCCCAAGAATCCCAAAACAAAATATATAAACAATTTAAAACAAGAGTTTACTTAAAAGTTTGAAAGCAATCACCACAATCTTCGAGTCTTGTCCATTTATCCATTGTCTTCATATAGAGTCTGACACCATCAAAAATAATTTGAAGATGTCACGTAAGTAAATTCCTATATTGATATGTAATCCTACTATTATTAGTCTGATACATGGAGACATGTAATTGCATTTTCAAATAAATAATGAGATATATGCTTTATCATGACATGCAATCCACTTTGTTGATGTCTCCTAACTATAATTAATGTCAACTTCCAAATATAATATAGAGACAATATTAAGAGATCATGAAAAGGAAAAATAACTTGTCGGTGTTAGACTCTACTAGTCCCACTAGATGACATAGAGGTAGAATTGAAACTAATTTTCAAGCAAACCAGAACCCAAAACAAGCTTATCCCCTATACTCACTCTATGTATGCATGACCAAGAATGATAAAATACAATGCAGACTACGATACAATTAAAAGTATAAAGATATTCAATTAATAGTAAAAAGTTTACTTACAACTTACCAATTTTGAGCTCAATTTTTTGGGTCCCGGAGCTTCGGATCACCTTGAAAATGATTCCAACAGCTTCCCTGCATACTCGATAGTATAATAGTTCAAGCTTCAAGTGAAACCAAATCACTAAACCTAATGAATACTGCAGCCAAAGTACGCCTTAGAACAATTTTCAAAAATATTAATTTATATAACCGTTTCGACTATCTTTCAACTAGCTGAATTTGGGTAACTATTTAAACTTGAAAACCTAAATATTTGTCATGATGACCTAAAAGGAACTTTATAGTACTCATGTTCTACTTTCCACATACTCTAAGAACACTCAAATCAGATCACCGACGAAGAAGTTATGAATTTTCCAATATGGTCTTTCAACTAGTCAAAACTTTATTTATTTTGAACTTAAAAATGTCTCCAAATCAATGTTTTCGCAATCAAATCATCAAAACTTGACAACAAACACCACGAAACCACTTGATACCAACATTAAATTATTTCTACAGTTCATGGAGTCAAATACGATTAAAACCAATAATTAATTCATCCCGAAACCCCATGTAAATCAATATAAACTATAAAACATCTCCAAAATAGTTATCTACTAAATTGCATTAGTTCTATTCCTAGAAACCCTAACCCAAGCTAGTGGAACTTATGCCAAATCAATACAAATCAACTTAATACATCAATTCTCAATAATCCCTACCAGTTCTATTAAAACCATGTGAAAGGAATTGAAAAATCACAATAATTCAAATTGAATTTAGGAAAATGCCCTGAATTGAGAATTTATCAAATCGCAGGCCGAATACCCTTTTTCCACTACAAAAACTTAGCTCAAACTGAACATTTTGCAATGATTTATAGTTTTGCAAAAGAAAATTAGGCGAAAATCAAACATTGGGAGTTCGCAGAGCAAAAGACCGAATTGATAGGGTTAGGGAATGAAAGTAAAAAAAAAACATTTTGTTTCTTTTCAAATGAAACTTCATTACATTTTTTTTTGTATATATAAATCTTCATCTCTTTGTGAACAACTTAATTTCTTTTCATTTATTATTTCTCGAAATTCCTATTTTGACGTGCTTTAACTTTCGACGCTCATTTGCAATCCATTTTTTCACAAAATAGAACCAAAATATCAACACAATAGTTTATCTTCATAAAACGTCCATAACATTGGTTTTGCTCACACAAAAATCCCAAAATTCTTAAATTTTTTCATGAAATACTGAACCATTATGGACCAATTCTTTTTTCATACTAAACCAAACTTACACCAATTTGGACCCAATCTCAACCTCGACCACTATCAACCGACATAAAGCTCGAGTCAAGGTCTTGCACCAACTTCATTTTCATCCTTCACTGCCAGCAATCCTAACTTACACGTGAATTGAGGCAAAATCAGATGTGATACTTCGCTCTTGCTTTATGAATTTTTTGAGTAACCAATAATTTATATTTGGCTCGTGCCTTTCAAACACACATTTACAACCTCGATCAATATTGGAGAAAATTCCCAACGCACTTCGATACATGCGAACAATGCATTAAAGCCTTAAATTGACCCTATTTCGTGTCGAATAGATTACAATACTCCAATTAATCACACAACTTACAAAAATAATATTTAGACTTACAATTTCTGGCCCGTAATGGGTGGGTTCCACCTCTGATACTTAAATCCCAAATTATATCCAAAAATACTTAATTAGCATCCTAATCAGGTTTACAAAATTTTCAGATCTTAAATCTTCCTAACAAATTTAAAACTTTGTCCTCAAATTTTAAACTTACAACTTATTGAACCAAAAGAGATATGAAAAAAATGATCCTTCATATACTTCTCTTTCAATCCAAAACTGTAAAAATCGTTTCCAAGGTGAAACTGTTAAGCGAGCCCAATCACTTTCATTGTAATTAACAACTGAATGGTAGAGATCATAACCATTTCAACTTTTCATTTCCAACATATTGGTTTAATGAAAAGTTATAACTTCTCTGCAAATGTGACATTTTGTGAATTTCAAATGAGTTAAACGATCAACTTTGTGAAATATATAATAACCTTTACTGTAATACACATTTCATATCTTGAATCTCATTCAAGCATTAATAAATAACGCGATCTAGCCTATCTTTCTTTTCATAACACCATTTTCATTATTTACTAAATGTTATTCCACAAACAGTTGATAATTCTTTCCTTATCCACTAAACTTTAGTATATATATCCAAGCATACTTTCACATCACAGATTATCTTTTCATCATAATTTTGGCTGATCAATTCCTAAACTATAATAAGTCTAAAATTACATAATGATGCAAATAGTATTTGAGCACAACATTAAGTACTAAGTAGAATTGCATGTTGATCTGATCCATCACCATTTCCAACATTTCTTAATGGAAACTTGGAATTACATAAGTCTTCCCATGACCATAGATCTCTAATTACATATGTCATCGCATGACAAGAGATCTCGATTTCAATTTGATCAAAAAATGAAATCTGACACATTGTGCAAATCTCACCCACTCTCAAAAGTCTACTCAAAATATTATTTAAATTGCAGACTAGAAAGCACTTCCCAAATCCAACTGGTTAGCTAATTCACTTAACTTTTCCTTTTGACTGGTTGGAAAATTAATTAATTTTCTAATTTCGTCAAATCATTTTCTATTCATGAGTTCCCCAAGAGCCTCATTTCCTTTACTTAACTGTCAATTTCTTCGAGATTATATTGATCACTACTCAATTATTCACTATTTAATAATTAGCGAGATTTCAAAATTAAATCATTATTGTATAACAAACTTGTTTCGTTCCTTGAATAGAGATAGTTATCCTTAACTTGAGTAGATATACATTTCTAAACAGAGATATCGACATATTCGATGATTATACTCTCATAGTATAAGTTTTAACTTGTATCTGATACAAGTTATGAATATGCTATCTCTTTTCACCTCTACTCAATTACAGAGAAAGAATATTCAGTTCTTCAAACATACCAAGTCACATAAACTGTCCTTTATTCAACATTTTCAACCGTACAGGTAATACTGACTAATTAAACTATAAGTCACACACCTATTTTCATTTCATTTGTATCTTCACTGTCATTTCAAATATCTTACATCAACTCTGATTTACAATAACTAGTACTTTAAACTTCATTACTGACTAGTTATGTGGTGTAGCATTATATTTGAACCAATATACAACATATTCACCAATATCAACTATATATTTCTTTAGTTTAAGACTTTCAATATTTTTGGTTTGACTCCTTCTAAGATACTTGTGAAGACAAATTAAGTTCTATCAAACTCACAATTTGTCATTCTAATCCTTATCGAGACTTGTTGACCTGAGATTTTCATTTTCATAACATATGTGAGAATGTTTTGACCATTTAGTTGCCTATACTTAAGCTTCCAATTGACTCAAATGAAACTTTATAGACTCTTTTATTCCGACTATCACTAATTCATTCGATTATTCAAAGATGTTTGGACACGTCACACCAATCTTCTACACTGTGAATGAATCGTGATTATGAAACGGAGTTACTTAGACATTTGGTTATGCACAACTATTCCAGTGCCTTACCTTGACTAAATTAGTTTGTTCATGTCACTACCAGCAGTCACAAGTCATCTCAACATCTCATTTTTTTTATACACTGAGTCTATTCCATTCAGTTTACGTCAATCTTAGCTATTCTCACATTGATCTCAATTTTGGTCCCTTTATAAACTTACCCTGACTTCTGTTCAACATATAAACCACTTACAGCTCCTAAGTATTGACTTAAAAAAGCAATTTATTTCTCATTTCTCTTCAAAAATATAGCTAAGAACAGTGTGACTTCTTGTGCTTATTCAATCCATTAAAGTCTACCTTGGCTAACCTTTATTTGAAACAAAAACAACCCAACTCATAGTCACTTCTCAACTAATCATACTCAATCACTATTTGGTTCCCAATCAAAGTTTATCCTTAATTGAGCTAAAACTAGGCTTTGATACCAACTTTGTCAGCCCCCTTATCATTAAGATAATTGACCGACCTAGATTACTTTAATACTCTGATAATTTAGTCAGCCTAAACCATTATTTTAACTTTGATTTCAAAATACTTTTCATTTGGATCTTTAATAATGCTTTAAAATTAAAATTATATCCTCAATGAAACTCAATTAATGATTTATTCAGTTGGAGCAAATTAAGAAAACTTAATAGTATGTTGTAAAAAAATTTGTAGCACCTCCCCTAAAAGTGGCATACCGCAAATCTTCCAACTAATAGCCAATAGAATTGGGAAGAGGTTTAGAAGGACTCACAACTCCCCGAAGTTCACAATATATATCAAGTTCAAATTTATGAACTACTTAGAGTCCCCGATAGCTTAATTACAACTTTACAATCTTAAAAAGATTAAAATTGAAACTTAAACCTCTCAACATATTACAAATTAACTTAGGAGACTCTCATAGTCATTCAACAAAATTTCACGTCCTACACTCACCCCAAAAATTCCAAAACAAAATATATAAATAATTTAAAACAAAAGTTTACTTAAAGTCTGAAAACAATCACTACAATATTTGAGTCTTGTCCATTCATCCTTTATATTAATATAAAATCTGACACCATCAAAAACAAGTAAAAGATGTCAGCAAAGTGAATTCCCATATTGATCTGTACTATTGTAATTGTTAGTCTGATATATGGAGACATGTAATTGCGTTTTCAAATAAACAATAAGATATATGTGTCAACATGACATGCAATTATTTGGGCATGTGCCTTAGGTCAATGTACAAACATTGTTTATCTTATAAGTTTAGTTAATAAAATTGAGGTTTTCATATGTTGCTTTATTATAAGTGATTGCATGTTTACCTTATAGTAAGATCTATAAAATATCCTGACTATCCTATTCATTCATTTTCCTGGGAACTATAATGATTTAAGACTAGTATGAATCTTGATTGATGTTCAGGTGATGATCATGCATAAAGGGATACAAATCGAGATCATAAGTACTTGTTAGGGAACAAAGTACTGGACCGATCCACTATGTAAACACCACATGGATTGAGTCATAGGTGTTACTCATGATAGGTATATCATTTAGTCCTTCAACTTGAGATTACTATAGACTTTAATATTAGGAGCATGGTTATTTGACATAATAAAATGTTTTTTTAACTGGACTATTATAAAGATTGTGATTAGTTACCATGTGCATAATATATGAAGATGTGTAATTCGGATAAAATTTGTCATTCATAAAAAGAGATATCAGTGGATCGCTCGATATGATGGACTAATATTGGCCAAGTCCGTGTGAATTGATGTGATCAATGTCACTTAGAGGTTTTAAGTTTACTTAAAGATTGAGACTAGTATGATTGAACATTAAACTTTCCATATCTTATGTTTAATTAAAGGATATGATATATGTTATTCATTAGGTTGCATCGATTTTGATATTTATGCTACTTGGGTAGTCATAATGCCCTACTAGATACCACTTATGACTTATGTATCAAAATAGTTTCGGTTCAGTGCCAACGTCGCATGAACCTATTGGGTCGCACACAAAGAATGGCTTTCACTAATTTCAATTGGTCCAGAATAATAAATTTTATATGATAAAATTCATGACATAAAAGCCCTTACGATTTATTATATGATAACTTATTAATAGGTGCGTATGTGTAATTTGCTTAAATTGCCTGAATACAATAGTTGTATTACGAATAAGATTTTAAGTGAAGGCTTATCTACACATAAATAAAGGGTGAAACCCTAAAACGAAATAAGATTTTCATTTTTCCAAATTTTGAGTTCTCTTTGGGCTAGCACTCCAAATTATGGTCATCATTCGTGCGTGGATTTTCGATAGAGGATCCTCTTAAATGTCTTCGAGATTGAAAAACCATAGAAAAAAATCATGGATTAAGGTATGGTTTACTTTTTGGATCTAATTTATTGGAACTTATTCTTAATCCTATTGGGGTTTTCCAAAATTGTTTTGAATTTCTTGTTGTGTATGAACCCCAAACCCAATAGCAATCCACTCTATTGCTATCTCCTAACTATAATTAGATGTTGACTTCCAAATATAGTATATAGACAGTATTAAGAGATCATGAAATGCATAAATAACATATCAGCATTAGACTCCGCTAGTCTCACTAAACGACATAGAGGTACGATTGAAACCTAGTTTCAAGCAAAGCGGACTCCGAAGCAAGCTTATCCCCTCACTCTCTTTATATATACATGACCAAGAATGATAAAATGTAATGTAGACTATGATACAATTACAGGTACAAATATATTCAATTAATAGTAAAGATCACTATAAGGTTTACTTATAACCAACTAATATTGAGCTTAATTTTTGGATTTCCCAAAGCTTTAGATCACCTTGAAAATAGTTTCAATAGCTTCCTTACATACCCAATTTTATGATGGTTTAAGCTTCAAGTGAAACCAAATCATTAAACCCAATGAAAATTGCAGCCAAAGTATGCATGAGAATAGTTTCCAAAAATATTAATTTATATAACTATTTCAACTGGCTTTTAACTAGCCAAATTTGGGTAATTTTTTAACCTTAAAAACCCAAGTATTTTTCATGATGACCTAAAAGAAGCTTGTAGTACTCATGCCTTACTTTCCATAGACTTTAAGAACACTCAAATCGGATCATCGATGGAGAAGTTGTGAATTTTTCAATATGGCCTATAAACTAGGCAAACTTTATTTTTTTTGAACTAAAAAATGTCTCCAAATCAATATTGTTTCAATTAAATCATCAAAACTCAACAACAAACACCACGAAACTACTCGATACCAACATTAAAATATTTCTACAGCCCGTGGATTCAATTGGATTAAAATCAATAATCAATTCATCCAAAACTTAATGTAAATCAACATAAACTATAAAACATCTCCAAAATAGTTATCAACTGAATCGCATTAGTTCTATTCATAAAAACCCTAACCTACGTGAGTGGAACTTATCTTAAATTGATCTAAATCACCTCAATACATCAAATCTCAATAATTCCTTCTAATTCCTATCAAAACCTCGCGAAAGAAATTGAAAAATAGCGAGAATTCAAGTTGAATTGAGGAAAATGCTCGAATTGAGCATATATCAAATTACGTGATGAATACCATATTTTCACCATAGAAACTGAGCTAAAACTGATAGTCTCGTGATGCTCTCTAGTTTTGTGGAAAGAAACCAAGCGAAAATCAGACGTCGAGAGTTCGTGAAGTGAAAGACCGAATCTATAGGGTTAAGGAAGAAAAATTAAAAAACCGTTATGTTCGTTTCGAAATAAAACTTCACTTCATTTTTTCTATATATATAAACCCCTAACGACTTCTTGTTAGCAGCTTTATTTCTTTTTATTTATTAATTCTCGAAATCCTTATTTTGATGTGCTTTAACTTCCGATGCTCGTTTTTAATCCGATTTTTAAAAAATTGAACCAAACTCTCAAATAAAAAGTTCGTATTCATAAAAATTCCATCAATTGCACTTAATCGAGCACAATGGAAAAGTTTAATCTATGTAGCCAACCCCAGTTCATTTGGGACTGAGGCTATGTTGTTGTTGTTGTTGTTGTTGTATTCATAAAAATTCTATAACACTAGTTTTAGCCATACAAAAACCCTAAAAATCTTAAATTTTTCCACGACATACCGAACCATTATGGACCAATTCTCTTCCTAAACTAAACCAAACTTACACCAATTTGGACTCAGTATCAACCTTGACCATTGTTAACTGACATAAAGCTCGAGTTAAGGTCTTGCACCAACTTCATTCTAATCTTACATTGCCACCGATCTCAACTTGCACGTAAATCGAGGCAAAATCTCATATGATACTCAGCACTTGCTTCGTGAATTTTTTGAGCAACCGACATTTTTTAATTAGCTTGAGCTCTTCAGACACGTATTTACAACCTCGATTAATACTCCAATTCTCCAAAATTGAATAAAATTCCTAACTCGTGTCGGTACACGTGAACACCACATCTAAGCCTTAATTTGACCCTATTTCGCGTCGAGTAGAGTATAATACACCAATTAATCATGCGGTACAAAAATAATGTATAGACTTATGATCTCTAGTTCGTAATGCGTGAGTTCCACCTAGGATACTTAAATCCTAAACTTTATATGAAATACTTAACTAACATCCTAATCAAGTTTATTAAATTCTCAAATATTACACTATTACTCCCCGTAACTACTGCGGTGCACTCATGGAGGAGGCAAGTCATGGAGCCCACGTTGGTGAGATTGAGGACCTGGTCTAGGGCTTATGAGGAGCCAAAATGGTTGGAGGAGGAAGAGGAGATGGTGTGCTCTTGGTTGTGCTCTTCGGCGATTAAGGGCGGTCTATTGGTCTTCAATGACGCCATTTTGGATCAAATTCGACTACTGCTACTATTACTGGATTTTGATTTTGATTTTTTTGTATCTATTATTGTTTTTGTTGAATAAAATCATTTTTTTTTTATTTTTTTTATTTTTAATTTTTAATTTTTCTCTATATTTATTTTTTAGGATTTTTTTGATTTTTTTTAAAACACCAATGTTTTCAAAATAAAGCGATGGGAACTTGTTGCTAATCTGTCGCTATTTTGAAATAGTGACGACATGATTAACGTTAGTTATTCCCGTCTCTAATCCCATCGCTAACCCTCTTTAACGATGGGTCGTACCAAACTAGTGACGGGTTTTCTTGTCGCTATTTTGGTACATTTTTGTAGTAATTAGATTTCATTACCTATTTCACTATTTAAAAGGAAGATATTCTTGCACATATGCGACTAATGCAAAAAAAAGTGGCCATTGTTGATGCCGAACTTTTTCGATTGAGGTGGCTGGTTAGAACAAAGCTGTAATTTCTTTAATGATGTTTAGTCAAAAAGGGGGAGTGAGCAAATGAGAGATTGTACGGTTAAGTTGTTTTTGTGTTTCATAAGTATATGAAATTGACGTTTTAAAACTGCATTTCATGGTTGTACTAATTGGTTGGTGACTAATCATTTTGGGGTTACGACTTTTATGTGTTGTTACTTTAATCCATCAGTAACAATACATTCTATAAAGTTCCTTAAAAATTTGGTTATCTTGCTATGTTACTATTTTTGACTAATCAAGCTAAAGGGGGAGATCGTTAGATGCTAGCTTACTGCATTTGGGTTGGTCTATCCTTTTTAGCAATATATTGTCAAAATATGAGTTAAGTTAGTTAGGTGGATGCTGCAATCAAGATGGCAAACAAGACTAAGCAAGATGTTCGAGAGTAGATACAACTCAGAGAAAGATTACAATTTAAATTCTAGTGAAGATTACAATATTAAAGTTAGAATTGAAGATGAAAATACATATGAAGTCAAAATAGGAATTGAATACAAGTTGGATACTAAGATACAAAAATTGCTAGTATTGGTCTACGACACTAAAGAAACTTGATACTGCAAGTAGAGAGTTTCAAGATGGATTAAAAATATAAAATATGAGAGAAAGATGCTTAAAGGACTAGGGAACTTTATGAAAATGGTGAGTCAAGATTCTTGATGGAATAAAGACTTAGTTGTTGAGCATTAAATAACTCCAATAGAAATTACAATTAGAGATCGAATAGGTTTTCTGAGTTGTATGATATTTAGGACTAAATTCATAGATATGGTAGATAGACTTAGTCTATAAATACTCAAGATTGCCATTATGTGAATCATCATTTTTTACTTGAGTTTGGTGAGAACGAGAGATCATAATAGTTGTTGTACATACAATCAATTTCATTAATTGATAAGTGTGAGCTTACACAGAAAGACATTCAAGTCTTGATGTGTGTTTATTAATGTTTAGTTTTAATGTGTGTTTATTAATTCATCACGGATTCGTTAATCTTATTAGTTATTCGTTTTCTAAAACTTTAACATTATACATAATGCTACGAACATCTTAATCACGTACTTGTTAATTAGAAGTTTTAGGAGTTACCATGGCCATTATAGCTTTTTACCAGGATTTGGATGACATAACCGTAAAATATAAAACATTGACAGATATTTATTATTTAGGTAGTCACAGATATTAAACTTAAGTTGTTATGAGTCTAAAGATTTGGAAATTAAAGCAATGTGGAACTTACGCCATTCACACTGATAGGTGGAGTTCTAGTTTGCACATTAAAAACTTTTCCATCATGATAGTAGGTTGAAGTGAATCTTAAGGAAATCTGTCTATTCTAATTAAGCATTGAACAAACATAATGAAGATGAAGAAAGTGAGTTAAAAGCATAGTTATTCATAACCTAGGTGAAATTGTGAACTAAAATTTTCTAAATATAAGAGTACAAGTATTTAGATTGTTTTGAAATAATATAATAGTTTAGTTAAACCAATTAAAAAATGGGTTTTTTTAGCAGTAGAGTAAATTTGACTAAGTGAATTATGTGCAATACACCTTTCTTAAAGGACAATATCTATAATCAACATTATTTAATTGCATTATTACTATATTCGAGCCAACATACATTCGACTATGACTAAGGTTTTGGTGTAGTTGCGGGGGATAAGTAGCCACATACTTGTTTAATTAGTTTACAAAATTGTTAAGTTTCATTTTAAGTAATTTACTTTCAGGCATAATAAAAAAATGGTTAAGTTTCAATTTTGACAATCTGCACTTGATATTTTATGTTCTCGTTTCAGGGAGAATTAGTGCATGCGTAGTAAATGAGAGGGACTTAATGCCTTACGGTCCTGAGATTGATAGAACTAACAAAAGAAATAAAAAAGGAATCTAGATGGTGGAGTATGAAGCACGAAACCAATAACAGGTCCAAAGGAATAACCAATTCGAAGGTGATCTGGTAGTGCAAGAAGAGTGCGAGAATAGAGATGTCTTGAAGACTACTTCAAGCCATAAGTTCAAGAGACTTACAATGGAGTGATGAAGCTTGTAGACAACACCACTGAGTCAGAATTGAGATCGTCAACATGGTAAGGAATAGCCTATTCAAAAGGCTAGTGAATGAAGATCCAGTTGCACATGTAGAGAATTTCTTGGAGAAGTGCGACACAATGCACATTACTGGAGTTACAAAGGAGGTGATCAGGATGAGACTTTTCCCATTCTAAATAGGTGAAAAAGCCAAATCTTGGTTTCAAAGACTGAACGCACGGAGTATGACTTCATAGACGAAAATCAATGAAAGATTTCTAGACGATTTTTTTCCCACAGTAAAGGTCAGTGAAACGAAATAGGAAACCAATCAACTCAAGTAAGAGGATACCGAGTCTTTTAGTGAGGCTTGGGAAAGATTCAAAGAGATGCTGAGGAGATGTCCAAGACATGGATATGTGAAATTGGCACAACTAAAGATTTTCTACTGTGGAATGAATTACAACACCAAAATATTAGTAGATGTCATCGTAGATGGTTCTCTACTAACCCAGGATGAGGATGGATCATTAGATCTTCTGGATCATATATCTGAAAACTCTACAACTAGTAATCGTTTTGCAGTGAGAAAGCCAACAAGCGTATATAAGATTCATTCGCAAGTAGTGATCATGGCACAACTACCTAACCTAAGTAGTCATATGGCAAAACATGAAATGGGACAACAAAGTCTACAAGTGCAAGTGATATAACAATTGACATATGTCGAGCATGCAATAGTAATACCCACCTACCTATTTAATATACTTTAAATTTGTTGTAGCATTAAGTAGGATCATCTCCACAGGGATTGTGTAACTTTCTTTAGTGTAAAAAGGGTTTTGTCAAGTTTTCATAATTACTAATTAACTATATTATTTAGAAAGCAATAAATAATTAAATAAACCCAAGGATAATAATTAAGGAATGCAATGCAAATTAAACTAAATTAATACAGATAATAATTAAAGTAATCAATGCGAATAACACAGAAATACAATAGCATTAACACTCAATCAAAGTCATGCCTAATCTATATCGAATAAAAACTGGAATATGCTTGTCAATAAATAACTCAGAACACAATCACCTAGAACATCCACTCGGGAATAAGCCATATAGATTAATCCTAGTTACAACTTTTATAATTATTGTCAATAATCATAGACGTAGAATTAGAATCAAGATATCATAATAAATATTGCGCACTATGCATGCAATAAACGAATCATTAGTTTTAATATGCAAAAACAACTTATTAAAATTGCGATTGACGTTATTGAATAACAATAAAAAAACTATTAAAATAAAGATCTCATATATAACTTACAACCATAGCGTAGCAATCAGTTGATCTAGAAAATGAAATAGCTAACAATAACTATAAAAAATTCCATTAAAACTAAAAACGAAGTAAAAAGAAAAGAAAAGAAATAGAGAGAGAGAGAGAGAGAGAGAGATAGATAGATAGATAGATAGATAGATAGATAGATAGATAGATAGATAGATAGATAGATAGATAGATAGATAGAGAGAGAGAGTTAATTAAGAGGCCTATGGTCTTATTTATACCATTTTCCTAATTTTCGTTTCTGCCTCTAAAGTGGTTTAGATAGGCTAGATTACGCAAGATACTCCCTATTCTGATAGTTACAAACTTTGTGTAAATCACTTTCAATTTGATTTAGTTCAGTTTGATTGATAAATTAATAAAACCTCCCACATCCTTTCAAATTCGGATGGGTATTCCGTTGGTTAGTCACCTGTGTAATGGTGGGGAGTGTTTAGATTTTGATTCCTCTAAATCACTTTTTACTCTCCTTTATTTTCTCAGCTGTTTTGGTAGCCTAGATGGTAAGGACTCCTCAACGGCCTTGGTGACTAGGGATCGATTCCCTCCTCATACATATCCCATATTTTACTCCTGATTTTCTTGTAACTTTATCAATCTTATCAACAAACATCTCAAGCATGATACTGCGGTAAGAAGAACACAATAGAGTGATACAAAATGATTACTTCAATAGGTGACACAATCAACCCTATTCACTTGATCTTTGTCAACTTCTATGGTACATATCTCGAGGTAGATTAGACATACTTATTTTAGGATGTAAATTAACTATCTTGCACTTTGTCACATTGAAACATAGCCTATGCCACCTTTGCATGGGCCTTGCAAAAACATCATAGTGCACACCACTTTACCAAGATCTCAACGCTACATCATCACACGTCCAACTCATTGCTGCCATGTCATCGTCATGTCACATTAGCCTTGTGAGCCGTAATTTACTACCTCGAGATTTGCACGACATGTTTATCAAGTTAAATCCCACATAAGATTATTATATATGCATTTTATACTATTTTTCTCCTCGATTGCAATTATACTCCCTCTAAATCAAAAATAGACAAATATAAGCTATTAGAACCATATTTACTAGACTTTACCTTATAAAACATACTGAAATGTACTAAGTAATGTGTTTAGTTTATGACTTGTTAAATACCCCTAAACTTAGGACTTTGCATGTCCCAAAAGAAGAAATATAGGTATGCAATCTAATTTAATGCAAAATAGACTCCTAATAATACAATCCTAAAAAACTCATAATGCAATAGAATGAACTATCTCATATGCCTTTCAAATCAAAGCAAATTAAATGATTCTAAACCCATTAATGACTAATGGTATCTTTCAATCTTTTGATGCACCAAATAAATACAAGAACACTTAAGCACAACCTGTATTTAATATATAAATAGAGCATCGAATACTAAAGAATCCACAAATAAAACTTATACAACCAATCTCCACTAACATAGTGTACAGATTATTCAAAGTCTAAAGGATACTAATAAATAAGATATATTCTTGAATTCAGATTTTGGAAAAGAAACTCCACTTAACTTAGCTATTAGCACTCGAGTTAAATCTTTTATTTGAGAAATTCTCATAAACATCCGCATTTCTTTCTTATATATATATATATATATATATATATATATATATATATCTTTTTCTTTTTTCCATATATTTTTTTTCATTCCATACAGTTCCTTGTTCTATTTTCTGTGGATACTGCAGCTTTTTTATTTGAATACCTTTCTCACCTTTTTTCCACCATTAGGATCCTTGCTACATTTCCTTTGGAACCTGTCGAAAGATTTATTTTTTGATTTTGTTATTACTTCTCACTTTCACTTTAGTCAAGCAAATATTATTTCCAACTATGTTATTATTTTTTTCTTTTTTATATTTTTTTTTTGAAAAGCATTGCCTACGTATTCCCCTAAACTTAGTCTATAACTAAAATTCCATATTGAATAGGACGCAAACTTGTGTTGGAGTGTATAGAGATTTAATTAACATGAGCTCTACCTAAGGTCTTGTATCTCAATGGCAACATTTACAAACAATTATCCTCATTTGTCCACTACTATATTAGTTATCATCGGTAAATACTTTATATGTAACAAAATGATCTTAAAAAATGCAATCTAAATGCGCTAAACATTTCTAAAAATAAAAAATTTAACACATGATAAACACAATGTAATGCATGAAACTATGAAAATGCAATAAATATTAATTAGATAGATAAAAAAATAGAATAGAGTAACACAACATTCTTGCCACAAACCATAAAAAGGAACAATATTACCTCAATCTCTTGCAAATCATACCATCCATCTCTAAATACCCCCAAACTTAACTCAAACCTTGTTCTCAAGGTTTAAGAACAAGTTAGGAGTAAAACAGTACCACATAGAAAACATCGAAGCAAAACATGATATAATAATATGATATTTAATATAAAATATAATGTATAATCACATGATAGAGATGAGCAAAAGTCTCCAAGAGCTTAATCTATTAAACCAAATATATAATTATCTTATATATTAAATGGTGTAATATATTTTGCGATAAAAATGTGTGTGATGTGAGTAAATCAAACTTTAACTTTTCAAATTGTGAAGAAAACAATATCGTGTCATTTATTCATAAAATTATCAGAATTTAATTACGAGAAACCCACAAAATTATTCTTGACAATCCTACAATCATAGAATAGTTTGAAATGTACAACAACCTAAAATTCCAACTTTTCACAGAATTCACTAGTCGTCTATCAAAATGATAAGTCACTATTAATAATACATTTTAGGTCTATTTTTTGTGTTAATAGAGTCTCAATGTCTATTATTATTAACTTATTCTCTTTTATTTATGTTATAAGTGGTATAGAAATAATTTGATGAAAATGATAGTTAGAAGTGTTTCTGGTGTTTGGCATTGAAAATGGAGCTTGCATGCACTTCAAAACAGCTTGGTGTGACCTACATTGGTCCGTGTTGATGCTATGGTGGTTTAAAAGAAGTTTGGTGGCACATTACTTAAGTAAAGCTTTAAAAGAATTACTAAGTATAAGTCATTCCCGTAGTGTGTTCAGCTACCGTATAATCTACTTTGAGACACGCACTAAACAATTAATCAATAGAAAGGAGAAACCGAGTGACGCAACGAAGGGACATATTTTTGTCACTACACCCTAACAGCATTTGATCTGCCTCGAGATCCACACTCCATAAAGAATCATATGAGAATCAAACAACTCACCTAGCTTCGAGATGTGTACCAGCATAGACTAACACTTATTTGTCGAATCAACCAGTAAGTTCTACTCAACACAAATACTTTTGATCTGCTTCGAGATGCATGTTGCATCATCTCCAACAAGTTCGCATGATTCATTCAACGTATTTCCCTATCACATCCTACCACATGTCGCCTCCTCGTTTGTCTAGCCACTTTTTAATAGCATCCACAGCCAATCACGGTTTGCCACCTCAGTATCAAACATGAACACAACCAATCGGAGTGTGACATATGTTTAAGACCCCCAAAAATAAAACTAACAACAGTTCTAAGATCTTTCTCGGTGCACGAGACACCAAAGAACCCATGAATTTCACTTTCTCTCTCTTTTAGAGATAAAATTCAAAAATTTTATTCATATAGACTTTATAATTTTATTTATATAGGTTGAAGGTGAAACAAGTCCAGATTCATGGTTGTCGCACGATTTATGAGATCTATTATTTATAAATTAATTTATTTTAATTCCTTTTGTTTTATTGTCATTGTTTTCATGATTATAGTGCAAAATTAAGGTATTTATGTTGCCAACACATGCTTTTAGGTGGAAGACGAGTAGTTAATCAGGACAATCATATCAGTAATTGTACAATCGGACTAATATAAGTGACAATCAATCATCCATTTATCGTTGAAACCTTTCAGTTCTTGAGTATGCAACTATTAAATCCATGTTAAATTGGAAGCAAACGTGATTCGATTATTATTCCAACAAAAATTATGAGGTTAATGCATTAATTTTGATTGGAAAATGTCTAGGGTTATGTGTTGATTGCAAAAGTGGCTAGTGTTGGATGTCTTAGCTATCGAGAATAGGGGAATTAAGAATTTCTAGCGGATGCCGATTTCCTATAGCTGTAGGAGGAATTGAATTAATAATCTTTTTGAAAGATTGATGACCATGACATTTTATTACACTTTGATTTGGATTTGTGAAACCGCAGACCAAGGTATTCTCTAATATTGAATTCATTTTTGCAAACTTTAGTTTCTAAGTAGTTTTAATTAGTTAATTAATTATTTCCTCAAAATCTCTAAAAACCCTAAAACTTGCCTTTTTAGTTAACTCAGAGTAAAACTTAAGTCCTATAGTTTCAACCCAGTATTTACTACTACTACACCCCTATGAGATTGGTTACTTGAGTACGTTTATATTTTGCACGAACGATATGTGAACAAGTTTTGGCATTATTGCTGGGGATTTATTACTTTATTCTGAGTTTAGTTTCTTTCTTTTTCTTTTTCTTAGTTTTATTGATTTATCTATCTAGTTCCAATTCTTTAGCATATGTTAATAGGTAACCCCTCAGTCACCTCCTACTCCTACAATTATGGTCAATTTGAATAATCATACTATCATAGTATGAATGAGGCAGGTATGTCCAGTTATTGACATAATTTTTCTTTTTGGTCTTCAAATTTGCAATAGGAACGTGTAAAAGCTTATGATCTTTTTAGAGGTTGCCATCATTTTCCTAATGTATGTCCTTTTGACCACTTGAGTCATTTATCACCATAGCCTAAAATATATAGTTCCCAAGGGAATCGATCTCGAAGGGATATAATAAGGGTTTTTTAAAGGTTAAATTAGACATGTAACTCACTGAGCAACAATTGGACTAATGGATTGCACAAATGGATCAAAAGGCTGAAAAAGAAATAAAGTCAGTTCTTTAGAAGAGGCCAGCAGAGACCGTAAGCGCAATTTCATTAAAGAATGTTGAGGTGAATAAGGATACATTGTTCGAGGACTATTCGTGTCAAACAACGAAAGAACTTGAAGTTTCTTCAACTGTGGCTGACATTATAATTACACAAAATTAAAAGGAGAAAGCCTACATGGATGTTGAGATTATTTCAAGAAGATAGGAGGAACCACAAAAAGAGATAAAGGAAGACCAACCTCTGATGTTGGTGAAACCATCCACCCTCCCATGCATACTTGTTAAGTTTAAAAAGGGATGGAAGTAAAGGAGAGTTCTCAAATTTTCTACATTGTCGACACCTTTGTGTTGGGTGATTATGATGCGACGGAAACATCAGAGCAAGAGGTCTTGAATGAGCTCCTAACTATGAATGAGGGCATGCCTATTTAATTGCCTATGGATACAATGATTCCATTTGTTCATAATTACTCTAAATTAGTGGGCGTTACATGATTTGTCAGGCTAAGTCTTGCCAATGACTTAAAATAAATGTGCTTGTTGGAAAGCAATCCAACCTTATTTTATTTATTCTCATACTTTAGTTTCCACTTTACAATGATCTAGTTTCGTTTAGTTTATTTCAGGTGTTCTACCATTTTGGCTAACCCCTAAATTCCATTTAATGATTTTTACAGTTACATATAGTCTTGAGATGAAGGAAGGAGAGAGTACCATATGTTGGAGTTAGGTTTGGTTTTCAATTAAATTCATATTAACATGATTCAAGTTATTACTTTTTCAAGGAAATTGATTACTTGCTAAGATTTATGAGTTATGACACTTGGTTGGGAACCAAAAACTAACTTAAGTCATCGTATTAGTTGTAGGTCGTTAAGTAGAACCCAAAGCACTATATTTTATTTTTATTGTTTTGTTGATTTTACCCTTAGTCGAGAAACTTTGGGCTTACAAAATTTGGTTAAAATTCTTTCTCAGTCAATTTTTTCATTCATCAGTTGTTACTCTAATCACATATATTTAATCATTTTTATCCTTTGTTTCTTTGTTTTAGTACTCTTATTACAATGCATAAACTTGTATCATTTCCTTCATTCTATATCTATCATGTTCTTTCACCCTTTTAATTATTTTTATATGTGAGCCCCTTGACTTGTTTTGAACTTTGAGGACAAGGTTCGAAATACGTTTGGGGTTGTTTTTAGGGATTGTGGATTAATTTAGATGGATCTTTCTACTAAAGACTGCATGTATAATCGTTAATTTTTTTAAATTATACGATTGAAGGATGATAACGATGGTGTTATTTCCCTCATTTTCTTGTCTTTCCATTTCTCTTACCTTTCCATTCATTCTTCTACCTTCCATTTCACTAGGATATGCTACATTTTCATGTATGTATTTAGTATAGTTTTATAATTACAATAATAATAATAATAATTACTGTTTAGACTCACCCGAAACTTTATTTCATGCATTTGGTTATGAATGAGTAGATTGTGGTTGCCTTTTATACTTGAAGCTTGGGGAAAATTAAGAGAAACATTTACTCTGACATGTAGCCCAGCATTTTTATGATTTTGCATTAGCGACTTAGTATTAGGGTTAAGCTTTATGCTAGATACCAAAGGGGGCAGACAGTCAAAACTATGCAAATGGAAAAAACTCATATTTCTAGATGCTAGAACGAGGGTGTAACCCACTTGAAGCTGAATTCCTATGATTAAACCACCTTTAGAAAAATGATTTAGGTCATTTTTTAATGAAAACCCTTAACCTTAAGCTACCTAAAGTAATTTCCCTAGTTAATCCATTACTGCCAACCTAACTTTTAATTCTTTTATACCTAATGTTAAACTCATAGCCATAGTCTGATATAATCTTTTATATAATAGGAAGCTAATCATAGATTTAAAATCTTTAAAAAGTGACATGAAAAGAAAGAAGAAAAGATTAGAGAAAAAAATTGTTTATATCCCAAAATTAAGGGAAACTAATTATGATAAAAAAAACCATGTCACGATTAAAGAGTCCCACATAAATTGGTATCCACAGGAAATGAAGCAGGGAGCCGAGTGGTTGGAAAAAGGGGAGGATTGCACATATTAAAAGAAAATCTAAGTTAAGTGCAATAAAGTCACTTTTGTGTTCTCTGAATATCTTTTTACAGTCTAAATTTTAGTTTTCCAATATTTTGCATTACCCTTACATCATTTCCTTGGTACTTTATCTTTGCCATGTTATAATATACTTAAAGTCCAATTGATTTTCATTAGTGCTAAGTCTACAATAGTGGAGAGTGTGGTTATATCTCTCGCCTATGGTACATTTTAAGGATTGATGTGCTATATTGCGGATATTGTAAACTTGCGAGCTTAGGTATACGGACCAAGGAAACTCATGAGTAGTTGATAGCTTTTGTCTTGATCGAATATATGTCTCTAAATTGTGATATTAATTTTTTTTGGATTGCGGTTCTAGACATACTATAACTCTGAGATCTCTTGAGTGTATTATTGACTTGGCGACCATGTAAACCAAATGAACTCCATCAATTTAGAATTGGGTATACGATTAGTTTAGTGAGGTTCATAACTATATTAGGAGTCTAGTTTAATTTTTTTTCATCAATTCCATGATTGCTCAGGATGTGCAAAGTTCTAAGTTTAGGGGTATTTGATAAGTCGTTAATAATAATATGTTTGAGGTGTTTTTAGATCTCAATGTCTACTATTCTTAACTAATTCTCTTTTATTTATATTTTTAGTGGTTTAGAGACAATTTGATGAAATGATATAAATTGGGGTCTTTTGAAGTGTTTTTGATGTTTGGCATTGAAAAGTGAGCTTGCGCGCACTGGTGGCACCCACATTAGTCCCTGTTGATGCTATGGTAGTTCAGAAGAAGCTTGAGGGCACATTAGATAAGGAAAGCTTCAAGAAATTTGCTAAGTACAAGTCATTCCTGCAATATGTTCGTCTATCGTATCATCTACCTCGAGACACGCACTAAACAATTGTTATAGAGAGAAGAGAAACTTAGTGATACAAAAAAGGACACATTTGTCGCATACCACTCCGGCAGCCGTCGATCCGCTTGGAGATTAGCACTCCATAATGAATCAAATGAGAATTAAAGAACTCACCTTGCCTCGAGAATGCGTGCCACCACAGACTACCACTAATTCGTCGAGTCTGCCCATGAGTTCTCCTCATCATTGCTGCCTTTGATCAGCTTCGAGATGTATACTTCAACATCTACCGTAAGTTCACACGATTCATTTAACTCGTCTTCCCCATCACAACCTGCCACATGTTGCCTCCCCATTTTCACAGCCACGTCTTCATAACACTTACAACCAATCACGACTCGCCACGTCAGCATCCAAGATCAGAACAACCAATTTGAGTGTGGCATGTGTCCATGACCCAAAAAAAAATGCTCACAATAGCCTTCAGATCTTCCTCGGTGCACGAGACACTGAAAAACCCTGGAATTTCACTTTTTGTCTATTTCAAACACAAAAGTAAATGTTTTATTTACATAGACTTTAAGGTTTTATTGGTTCTCTCCAATTAACACTACACATAAAATCAATCTTTTTTTCTTTTATTGTTTTTAATGGACTTTGTCAAGACGATATCTAGTTAAGCACTATATTCCTAATTCTGAGGCGAAACAATTCGAGATTCATTGTTTATACTGTGATTTTTGAGATCTATTATTTATACATTAATTTATTTTAGTTCTTTTTATTTTATTGTCTTTGTTTTCATGACTATGGTGCAAAATTTGGGTACGCATGTGGCCAGTGCATGCTTTTGGGTGGAAGACTTATAGCAAACTAAGACAATCATATTCGTAATTGTACAATTAGACTATTACAACTAACAATCATTCACACATTTGCTGCCAAAACCTTTTAGTTATTGAATGTGAGAAAAATAAATCTAGGTTAAATTGGAAGCAAACGCGATCTGGTTATTTAGGATTAGTATTTACATGGAGCTTTATGTGGTTAATGCATTGAACCTAATTTGTGGGTGTCTAAGGTTGTGTTGGTTTGAGAAGTAGTTAATGACGGGCGTCCTAGCAATCGAGAATAGGTGAATTAGGGATTTCTTACGAATTTCGATTTCCTATAGCTAGTCTAGGAGGTATTGAATGAATAATCATTTGGAAAAATTGAGGACCATGACATGTTATCATACTTTGATTCGGATTTGCGGAATCGTAGACCTAGGTATTCTCTCATATTGAATTCATTTTGGCAAACTTTAATTTCTAAGTAGTTTTAATTAATTACTTAATTAATTGTTTTCTCAAAATCTCTAAAAACCACTGAATTTTCCTTTTTATTTAACTCAAAGTAAAACTTAAGTACTGTGGAGTCGAACTTGTATTTACCACCACTACACCCCTATGGGATTGGTAACTCGAGCACGGGTTATATTTGGTACGAATGACACGTGAACACAACATAATCAAACTTTCGCAAAAATCATCTCAACTTTTATTCAATAAAATCAAATCATCAAAACATTTTAATAGATATTTCCAAACATTTTATAATTCAAAAATCAGTAAAATTTCAAAATTTATAAAAACCTTTAAAATATTCATGAAAATCATAGTAAGAAAAATCCAAGTCTTGAAAACAAATTAAGTTCGGTTAAGTAATTATTTTTATAGAAGTAAATCTCCTTAGTAATATGCATCATACAAATGTTTTTCTAAATTCATGCTCCAATCAAGTGGCACACATTTTCCTAGTGTAAAACATATCAAAGTATATACCACTATTAATCTCATTTCACTTTTTAAAACACATTGACTAATATAGTGTTCCAAAGCCTAGAACTACCTCTTGCTTTTCCATTTCCAGCCATTCTGAAACAATTTAAGTAAATGACTAGCGTTTTAGAAAACCTTTAAAATACATGAATAAATAGTAAAAAATCTCATTTGGAAGAATTTGAATAGTAATTGTTTAGAAATCATTTCCTAACGACATTATCGGTACAAACCAATATATTTCTTTTCAAATTTCTCAATGCTTATCAATCGGTGATAACTTGTTTACATTAATTTAAACTTTCAAAACTACCCCCAAACTTATTTGAAACTCTCACTCAAACCAATTCATGTAATAACATCTTAAATTGATACTTTGAACTAAGAACTTCAAGATTTTTGTTATTTAAGCCAATAATCATTGTAAATACCTCATTATTGTTCATTGAAATTGATAAAATCATACACTTTTAGAAATCAAATTTTCAATATAACATTTTGAAGTCAAGAACTTGTCAAATATTTCAAAAATTTATTAATAATCCTAGTTGAAAATTGAAAAATTTTCAAGTAAACTAGTGAAAGAAATGAATAATTACCTCTTTGAGAGTGAATCCCTCAAGAAATTGACTCTTTGGCACTTTTAATTTCATCTACAAAGCCCCAATTTGAATTCCCTTGTTCAAGCCCTAACTTGGCTATAAGCTCTCAAACTTGATATATTTTGAGTTTGGAATGATCAAGATTGTGATGGGAATCACTTAGGGCATGTTTGACAGCAAAGAAAACGAAAAAAATTATGGAAGATTATTTACTTTTTTAGTGTAACCGTATTTTTCAATGTTTGATAGCTTTGCAACTGCATAGAGAAAAACAAGTTACGCCTCCTATTTTTCTCATTTATTTTCTCATCTTTTAACTTGAAAAATTAAGATTCTCTTAATCTCCACTCTCTAGATCAAAGGATCATTGCATAATGGCATCATTTTGGTCGCAAAGGAGTTGTACTTGAACTGAGATTAAAATGAGGAGGATGTGGTGGATGTGAGGGCTGTAGGGGAGATGAGAAGGGCGGTGGATTTGAAGGAGATAAAAGGGGAAAATGGGCTTAAGGGTTTTGATTTGTTCAGGCAGCAAATGTTGTATATGGTTTCTATTTCGGAGAAGACCTGGAAGAGGATTTGTGAGGTTGGTGGTGGGTTGGAAGGCGTAGAGGTGGAGGATGAGGTCGAGGAGAGCAACCGCGGTAGTGGTGGTGAAATCGCAAAGTAGCGGTGTTTGAGCGATGTGATCGGCCATATATTTATTTTATTTTTTGAGCTTCTATATAAGCTTATGAATTTTTGTTATACAAGATTGAGCGGGGTGCCTTTTTGGCTTTTTGGCTCGATGGTGGGATATTGGAGATTGTGATGTTATGCACTTTCTTCTTCTTTTCTTTTTTGAGCAAGAAGAAGCTCGATTTTAGTGCAATTGAACTAGAAACTGCCAAAAAAAATTTATTTTCACAAAAAAATTATTTTCACATCAAACACCTACTAGTAAATTCTCATTAAACAATTTGCCTTAGAAGATTTTTTTAGACAAATTGTTTTTTCTTCAAATTTTTTTCCAAGCTATCAAACACACCCTTAGATACACTAAAATCAATCTTTTGAAGGTGGAATATGGACAATAATTGATTTTCTCTCAAATTTGCTTAATGGTTGTGAGTATGAAATGGTTTATAAGTGACTAGTTTGGATTTGGTTTTCAAAAAATAATTCCAATTTTTTTGTTAACTCAGTGATTCATAAGTTCTTAGAAATCGATAGGAAATCATTGATAAAATATGTGAAAATGAGCCTCTGCGCCCCACCAATTAAAGTAGTGAATCATGTGTATTTTTAAAATGGTTATGGATTTGCTTGAAAAGTTCAAGAATTTTAGTCTCAGCGGTCTACCGATTTTTCTAGTGATAAGTTGGTTTTTACATGCTTTTATTAGTCTATTTTAGGATATTTAATGTGGAAAGTCTCTACAATATATATTTAATTATATTTACTGGTCATTTTAAGATGAAACGGAGTATGCGATTGAATTCGTGGAGAATACATACTTAAAATGGAGTAGTTACATACAGTGATCAATTACAGGATAGTTTGCTTCGAGTTACGTGTTGCGCAGTGGGGAAAATAAGAGACAATGGACAAAATGACACAGCGACTGACAACGTTCAGTCACTCGAGTTAAGTTTCTGTTTGATTGCCTCGAGATCCGCATTGCACTTTCTCCCACAAGTACACACGAGTTGTGCAAGTCTTCACCTTGTTTTGCCTGCCACGTGTCACATCCTGATTTGTCCAGCTCCTCCACAGTTAGTTATCTCAACCAATTGCCTGCTGCATCGCAACATCAACAGCAAACTCGGCCAACCGCATGCTACTGCGCGTCACGTCTTCCATGCCCAGCATGTCACTCCAACTGCCACCAACCAATCAGAATGTGCCACGACAACACATAATAGAAGGCGGAACAATCGTGTGCTGCCACGTGTACAAAACCTATTTTCACCCTAAAAATAGTCCCTAAATGTTCCTTGGTGCACGTGTTACGAGAACCACCAACAAAATCAGTTTCTCTCCCCTCTAGAGAGCGGTTTTTAGTGATTTTCATATTACGAACTAGGGTATTCATACGGAGAGTCGACATTGGAGCCACACACAACTTTTCATACTTGGAGATTGTAAAGATGATGCCCGGCTAGACCAATGTTCACCATGGTCGAAGGGGAAACAAGTAGGATTCATGATTCACGACATATACTATGTGAGATCTATGATTTTTATTTAATTTGATTTAATTTCTCCTATTTCATTGTTTTTTATTTTAAAGTACATGGTTTAGATCTAGGGTATGTATGTGGCAAGTGCGTGCTTTTAGGGGGATCACTAATAGTTATTTGGACTGATAATATCCATTTAATTGTACTTTTGGGCCAATAAAGTAACGAAGAGTCATCCGTTTGCCATAAAACCCTTTAGGTTCTTGAGCGTGCAACAATTGAATCAAGGTTAAACCGGAAGGAGATGCTATTCAGTCATTTAGGATTAGTATTTCGACGGATCCAAATTACTGCGGTTAGTGCGTTAAACCCAATTAGCAGATGTCTAGGGTTATACATGAATTGGAGAAGTAGTTAGTGGTAGGCGTCCTGACTATCGAGATTTGGGGAATTAAGAATTTCTGACGGACGTCAATTTTCCATAGCTATCTAGGAGAAATTGAATTAATAACTTTTTGGAATGATTGAGGACCATTAAATGCCATTGAATCTTGATTCTTGCTTGTGGAATCGTAGACTTAGGTGATTTCTCTCATTGATATTTTATTTCTTTTACGAGCTTTTTATTTTTGCTAGTTTAGTTAATTGTTTCCTTGAGCTTTTTGATAACCCCCCATTTTAGTTAACTTGGAGTAAAACTAAAGTCCTGTGGATTCGGCCCCATATTTACCACTACTACACCTTTGTGGTTTGTAACTGTATTGCGGGTTATATTTGTCATGCATGACACGTGAACAAATTCTGGAACCGTTATCGGGGACTTAGTCCTTACTATGAGTTTAGTTTTCATTTTTCTTCTTTTTTTCTCTTACTTTTATGCTACCACACCTCACTCGGTCAAAATTGGTTAGTTAACTATAACATTTCGATCATGAATTTGAGAGAACGTTTCATAAGTCGATTAGAGAGACCCAATTTAGGCAATAACAAGGACGAAATCCTCTGAGCATGTCTACAAATCACCAAATCACTATAGGTCACGCCAATCAAAAGCTTCAAACTCTTTTAGCGCAACAACCCCTTTGTATAAACTATCCGGATAATGTCAGAGATTTTGAGTTGAGGTCCGGGTTCATTCACCTCTTACCATCCTTTCATGGTGGTAAGAATGAAGACCCCATTTCTTTCTTGAAGGAATTTCAGACTAAGTGCAAGTCAATGAAACCTTTCAATGCAGTCGAGGACACGGTTAAACTCAGATCTTATCCGTTTTACCTTAAGGACAATTCCAAAGAATGGCTTTTCTACCTTCTGCCTGGCACCATTAACTCTTGGAATGAGATGAAAACAACATTTTTAAATGAATAGTTCCCTGAGGATAGAGTTGCTCAGCCCATCAAGGATATTTGCAACATCAAAATGAAGTCAGGTGAATCATCCGGTGCATATTGGGATCGCTATAAGCGATTAATTGCTAGTTGCCCGCAACATGGCTAGTATGGTAAAACCATAGTCCATTTCTTCTATGTTGGTATGACGCCTATAGGATGACGCATGATTGATAATGCGTGTGGGATTCACATTCGAGATAATACTTTGACCCAAATGAAGCAACTGTATGAGGACATCACACAACAGTTACGCCTTTATGGTGAACTTGATGCTACCGGTTACAGAAGTCTGACAGCAGGGAGTGTCTTGAGTTTATTGACCAAAAAATTAACCAACTGACCTCTATGATGGAGAGTCTCCTCTCCTCTAGCAAAGTGCAAGTCAATGCTTATGGCTTCTATTCTTCCATAAATCATGCAATTGATGAATTTATCCCACTCTTTGAAGACAATAAATAGGTCAATTCCATAGGTAATCACTTCCAGGGGCCATTTAGAATCCCATTTGGGAATAAATACAATCACGCAATGGCGAGGAACAACCCGAACTTTAGTTACGGGCCTCAAAATCAGAATTATCAGATTTTCATCCCTAGAGGTTAACCGTTGCCTACACCATCTAATAATTCTACTTCACTTGAGGATATGTTCAAAGATTTTATTGGTTAACAAAGCCAATTTATGAGTGAAATGGCCCAATTCATGGCTACCACCGAGAAATCCATAAGCAAAACCAAATCGGCGGTCTAAACTCTTCAGGTTTGAATGGACCAAATGACACAACAAAGTGGACGTATCGAGGTATGGGAAAGTTGCATTTGCAACTTTACCAGAATCCTAACGCGAGTGCTAATGCGGTTACACTCCGAAGTGGTAAAGAGCTGAAGTGACCTAAAAGGAACAATGGGTCATCTGATGCCAAAGACTAGGAAAATGAGGAAGAAAATGAGTTTGTAGTGACTCCATCTGTCCCTAAACAGATGGCAACTACTCCACCAGCCACATTCAAGGTTAAACCACTTTTTCCACAATGACTCATCTTAGATAAGAAAAAGGAGGAAAAGAAAAAAATTATCGAGGCCTTTCGGCGAATGAAAATCAATATTCCACTCCTTGACGCTCTAAAGCAAGTCTTTAGGTACATAAAGTTTCTTCAGGAACTATGCACTAACAAATGGAAACTCAAAGGAAACGAAAAATTCCAAACGGGAGAATCTGTCACGGTTATCCTACAGAAGAAGTTACGTCCCAAATGCAATGACCCTGAGATGTTCTCAACACCTTGTGTTATAGATGATGTAAGCATTCAGAGGGCTATGTGCGACCTTGGCGCTTCCATTAATGTCATGCCATTGTTTATTTATGAAACATTCCATGCAGTCCCATTAGAGGAGACTGGTATTTTCATTTAGTTGGCAGATCGTTCAGTTATCAAACCCGTAGGTGTTCTCGAGGACGTTCTAGTCCGAATGGACAAGTTTATGTTTCCTATTGACTTCTACGTGGTAGATACAGATGAGGGGCCATTCCCCAATGCTTCATCAGTACTCCTTGGATATCCATTTTTGTTATGCACGCCACATCGGTGCATAACAACAAACGGACCAATCATGTGCTGCCATGTGTACGAAACCTATTTATAGTCCCTAGATGCTCCTCGGCTCACGTGTTACGAGACCAACCCCCAAAATTAGTTTCTCTCACCTCTAAAGAGCAATTTTTAGTGGTTTTTCATATTAGGAACTAGGGTATTCATACGGGAGTCAACATTGGAGTCGCCACACAAATTTTCATACTTGGAGATTGTAAAGATGATGTCCGACTAGACCAATCTTCGCCTAGGTGGAAGGGGAAATAAATGGGATTCATGATTCATCTCATATACTATGTGATATCTATAATTTTTATTTAATTTGATTTAACTTCTCCTATTTCATTGTTCTTGATTTTAAAGTTTGTGGTTTAGATCTAGGGTATGTATGTGGCCAATGGATGCTTTTAGAGGGAGAACCTATGGTTATTTAGACCGATCATATCCGAGTAATTGTACTTTTGGACCAATAAATTGACGAACACTCACTCATTTTTCGTAAAGCCCTTTCGGTTCTTTAGTGTGCAACAATTGAATCTAAGTTAAATCGGAAGGGGACGCGATTCAATATTTTAGGATTAGTATTCTCATGGATTCAAATTAATCCGATTAGTGTATTAAACCCGATTGGCAAATGTCTAGCGTTTTACATTAATTAGAGAAGTAGTTAGTGGTGGATGTCCTAACTATCGAGATTAGGAGAATTAGGAATTTCTGGCGACGTTGATTTTCCATAGCTAATCTAAGAGAAATTGAATTAATAACTTGTTGGAATGATTAAAGACCATTAAATGTCATCGAGTCTTGATTCTTGCTTGTGGAACCGTGGACTTAGGGGATTTCTCTCATTGATATTATATGTTTTTGTGAACTTTTATATTTTTGCTAATTTAGTTAATTGTTTCCTTCAACTCTCTTAAAACCCCCCATTTTTAGTTAACTTAGAGTAAAACTTAAGTCATGTGGATTTGACCCCGCATTTACCACTACTACACCTTTGTGGTTGGTAACTCCATTACGGGTTATATTTGGCATGCACGACACGTGAACACTTAGTGATTCATAGGTAAACCTATATCATTGCTGATTCATTAGGCATTATTTTTCATTTTTTTTCCAGTCTGTGTGATGACCCCTTCTCAAATTAGGGCACCTCTTGGCATAATCCTATCATTAAGCCCTAATATTGCCATGTATGACTTAATAATAAATTAGTTTGCCTTTTTCCAAACACCTTTCTACTTACTAATTATTTTAAAAAAAACTTGCATCTTCTTATCTCATATTAATTAATAAATCAGAGTTAATTAAAAATTATATAATTTAAAATTTATTTAACGTAAGTCTTAACATATTACCAGAAGTTTTTAACATAATACCAAAGAATGTGGAAAGCCAAGAAACAGAGATCACATATATATATATATATAACGAAATGGCGATAATATATCATCACGTATTTGGTCAGATTGCTATTTCTCAACCCATAATATACACAACCCCATAAGTAAATGAAAGACATATAAAAGTCATACAACAAAGTCTAAAACCTCAAAATATAGTGTAGCAACACTCCACTGGCTTAGAGGTTGTCACTGATCTTCTCTTTGTCCGGTCTACTACTCGATAGATATGTACCTACAGTCATAAATGTGACGGTGAGTACAAGAAAAGAGACATTTGTTCACATTTACAAAGATACAACAAGTATCTGAAAGCATAATAGTAGCAACTTTGCCGAAAAGAAATCATGATATAAGATACTCTAGTTAAACAAAATGAACTGACACTAAGTTGAATAGTAATGATCTAGGGTCGGGCTGCCGTGACTTACATCACATCAACCTTATTCCACTATTTAGAGCATAAACCATAGCACGAATGCCTTCACATCCTCACAAATTCCCATCTCATATATAAATACCCACAAGTTCCCCTCAAAAGTGGTATATACTTGCCAACAACCCCGAGTCCCATACCCCGTGTGCTACGCAAGATAATAGTGAGATCCCAACAACCCCAAAAGTCTAGTGATCCTATGTACTGCGCACATATCTATCATATCTAGTTCCTAAATACAAGAACTACTATCAAAACTCAAGAAATGTCATGGTTTAGGAATCCAACAATGTAATTGCATATCTAATGCACAAATGAAAATAGATTACAATACCATTTAACACCTACCTATTAGCAAGCTATGTCACTTGACTGACTGCCTTAACAATAAAAACTGGCATAGCATATGATTTACAATCAATGAAACTATTTAAAAAACAATCAAAATCATGATAGCAAAATCATGAAATAAAATAGGAAACAAGTCATGTTACTTAGGGTATAATGGGCAAATTAGACCAAATGATTGGAAATGAATAACAAGATACAAATAAAATCTAAATAAATATCTCAATTACTTTACTTACAATCCACATAAATCTCTTAGCTAATATGGCCTCTAGACACATCAAAACACATACTTGAACCCTCGACACTCTTCTCTAAGTTAATGATGTCATTTAACATGTTTTGTAGTGTGTTAACACCTTTAGGTAGGGAATTGGACTTCTTCATAGTATTTAAATTATCATTAGGAAATTTCAGATTTTGTGCTGTCAAAGCACTTAGTGGGTTTGGTGGCTTGTCTAGAGTGCTAGTGACCTCATTAGCGCGCTAGTCAACTTGATTAGTGTGCTACACACAAGTAGTGTGCTAGCTAGCTCATCTAGCGCGGTATGTGTATAAAAACTCAGAATTCTTCACATAACATTCTAAGTTCTCTTTACACATAGACTACTCCAATATCATAGGTTCTCTTTCCTCATCTAACAGAGACCCAAAACATTCAACAAAGCCATTCCAACTACCGTACTTCATATATTTCATAAATTCATCAAATTAAGCTAAGTTACTAGTGTAAGTAAAATTACCTAGTTGATAAACACCACACCTAGCTTGATCTACACCTTCAAACCACCAAATTTACTTCAATCTTGCCAATTTTCTTTGATTCTTCTTCTCCAGTAACTTTACTTAGTTTTCAGATTTTGATAATGAAATGAGATATTTTGCATAAGTTAATACATTTAATCTTATATATTAAGATAAGATTGCTTAATAGCTATTGATCTTTAGTGCAAACGTATCACGAGACTAATCTAATAGCCTACATCTTGACACATTTTCCACTAACTCTTCAATATCTCCATCGAACTAACACAAAGTGGAACTTAATTGGTTTCTTTATGTATCAACATGTATCTCGAGAATCATCATATGACTATTGTTTTAACTTGTTAACTTAGATTACATTTAATATAAAATCAACTAGAGCCACATTAATACTACATTTTAAGCTACACTAAGCTTAAATCAACTTACCACATCACTCTCTACCCTATACCCATACTGGTACACATCTTGAGGCACGTCTCGACAACTAAACACAAGTAGTAGTGACTTAACAATCTACATATATACAATGCACTAGGGATACACTATAACAAATCTAACATCTACCTCGCCATATCGCCTCAGTCAGTGTACATATCTCGATGCGAGTCCCACGTCACAGGTCAATGATCCTGATTAAGAAAATTAAACTAGGATTATGAATTTAGGCCATGACAATCTGTCACTAATTTAGCTAGTGAATTACATTCAATTTTGCATCGGTTATGAATCACAGTTGTTATTCTTCTGAGAAATTTTGAAAAAATATTGAACTTTCACTTTAAAAACTTTAAGACCATAACACAATAAGAGTGAAAAGTAATAAATGAAGGAGTTAAGTAAAGAAATTTTCAACCAAGTTTTGCGAGCCTAAGATTTTACAATTAAGGGTAAAATCAATAAAATAGTGAAAATCGAATCTAGCATTTTGAGATCTACTTAAAGACTAGCAACTAATGGAGCGACTTAAGTTAGTATTTAAAATTTCAACCAAGTCTCAAAACACAAAAATCCTAATAAGTAGTCAACTTCCAAAAACTAAATAAGTCAAATAATGATAATTAAGATTTAATTGAAAGTAAAACCTGATACCAACATATTGTACTTTCTTTTTGCTTTTCCTCAAGACTTTTCTTAACCTGTTAAAAATCAATAAATGGAGTTTAGGGATTAGCTAAAATGGTAGAATATCTTAAATAAATGAAATTAAACTAAACTAAACTAAACTAAACTAGAAATACATAAATACATGAAAATAAATAAAATAAGGATGGGTTGCCTCCCAACAAGCTCCTTAATTTTAAGTCATTAGCTAGACTTAGCTTGAAAGATCATGTAACACTCACTACTTGAGAGTAGTCACGAACAAACGGATTCACCATAGCCTTGGGCATTGAAGTAGACAAGCCCTCCTTAAGAATTTTAAGTTCATCTCGGACTTCTAAAACATTACTTTCTATATAGTCTTGTCCATCTAACACATAGTTGTTAAAACCACATAAAACTTTCAAGTTCCCTTTTTGTTCCATCCCCATTTCAAATTCCACAAGTACGCATGAAATAGGAAGTGGATTCATCAACACTAGAGGTTGATATCCGTTTATCTCTTCATATGGTTCATATAGCCATTCTAAGATAACTTAAGCTTTTTTTTGGATTCTTTTTCATTACTTGAAGGTTTAATATGTATCACAATAGGATGCCAATTAGAAAGATTTTGTTTATAATTAGACATACCTACCCTTTTCATATTTTTATGGCTTAAGTCTTCATATTGAAAAAGATTGTTGGAGTCGAAGGTCATGAAATAATCCTATAAAAAGTGTTAGAGACAAGGATCTAGATATAAAATAAAGAAAACCCAGAGAAAATTTACACTGGATCCCCGATAAAGGTGCCAAAAATTGACGCGGGTCGAGTGTGCAATAATAATACCCACCTATTTGTTATACCTTAAATTTGTACTAGCGGTAAGTGGGATTGTCACCATAGGTATTATGTAAATTTCTTTAGTTTAAAGAGAGTTTAGTCACATTTTAATAATTACTAATTAAATATATTATTCGGAAAGCAATAAATAATTAAATAAACATAAGGATGATAATTAAGGAATGCAATGTGAATTAACCAAATTAATACATATAATAATTATAGTAATCAATGTGAATAATGAAACTCTAGACCAAAGTAATTACTAAGTAAGTTGTAGTCAATTATTCGTCGATCACGAATGATGGTTCAAACAATTCAATAATAGGTGGATAGCCTTTAGCCCGTAATCGATTTTTCGAAATCTAATGGAAAAGTATATTCTTATCATGTAAATCTGCCTATTGGATAAAATGCAATAACATAAAAATATGATAGCATAAATACTCAATAAAAATAATGCCTAATCTAAACCAAATAAAAACTAGAATACGCTAGTCAATAAATAACTTAGAACACAATAACCTAGAACATCCACTCTGGAATAAGCCTTATAGATTAATCCTAGTTACTACATCTATAATTGTTGTCAATAATCATAGACATAGAATTAGAATAAAAAAATCACAATACATATTGTGTACTATGCATGCAATACAAGATTCATTAGTTATGATATGCAAACAAACTTTTTAAAACTGTGATTGACGCTATTGAATAATAATGAAAGAACAATTAAAAATAAGATCTCATAAAATAATTACTAGCATAGTGTAGCAATCCCTTGGTCTAGAAAATGAACTAGATAACAATAATTATGAAAAACTCCATTAAAACTAAAAATGAAATAAAAAGAAATGAAATGGGAGAGAGAAAGAGAGAGATAAAGTTAATTAGGAGGCTTATAGTCTTATTTCTAATGTTTTCCTAATTTTCGTTTCACCCTCTGGAGTGGTTTAGATGGACTAGATACTCCACATCTTTATAGTTACAAACTTAGTGTAAATCACTTTTAATATGATTTAGTTCGATTTTATTGATATATTAATCAAACCTCCCGAATCCTATCAAATTCTGATGGATGGCCCAGTTGGTTAGTTGCATATGCATCGGTGGAGGGTGGCATTGATTACTAGGGATCGATTCCCTCATGCATATCCCATATTTTACTACTTATTTTCTTGCAACAATATCAGTCCTATCAAAACCCATCTCGAAGACAATCCTGCGGTCAAAACAACACCATAAGTGATACAAATGATGACTTCAATAGGTGACGTGACCAACTCCATTCACTTGATTTTCATCAACTTATATGGTACGTATCTCGAGGTTGATCAAACACATTTCTTTAAGGATATACATTAACTCTCTTGCACTCTGCCGCACTCTGCCACATTAGAACATAGTCCATGCCACTTTTGCTTGGGCCACACAAACAAAACATAGAACACATCACTCCACCAATAGCTCATCGCCATATCATCACACATCCAAGTCATTGCAATCAGGTCACATCAGCCTAATGGGCCCAATTTAGTGCATTAAGATTCGTGCAACACATTTTTCAATGTAAATCGAACATAAGATTATTATATATGTATTTTACACCATTTTTGCCTCTATTTCAGTTATACTTCTTAAAAACCTGAAATAGACAAGTATAAGCTATTAGGACCATATTTATGAGACTTTATCGTATAAAACATACTAAAATGCACTTAATAATGTGTATAATTTATGATTTGTCGGCAACTTGTTAATCACCAAGCCATGGTGGTTATTTCAATGGACATTCAGCAAGGAATGGAGTTTGAAGATGTCAACTTCATGAACAACCAGAGCCATGTAAATAACTTCAGGCTAAGGGGAATGGCTTCTCAAAGGTTTTATCAAGAATACAACAACCGAAACTTCTCATATGAAAATCTTGATAACCCACTGAAGTTACCACCATGTTTTAATCAACGAGTCTGATAAGGTAAGCTAAGCCAGAGCGATGAAATAAGTTCATTGAAGTAATTGAGAAATTCTTGCATGATATCGACATGAATAACAGGGAACACCACGAGAAGCATTAAAATGAGATGAAGAATTTGAAGCAAGCTCGAGAACGGATGGACAATGAGAGATCACGATTCATCAAGAACCTAGAATGATAGATTGGTCAGCTAGCCATTACTTTGAATCTAAGGAAGGAAGGGCAATTTCTGATTAACACAAGCACTAATCTTATGGAGAATGTAAATGCAGTGTAATTAAGAAGTGGAAAAATAACCAATAATCTAATGCAACTAAAAGATACTTGATAAAAGAATGTAGTGCTATTTTCTAAACGAAGTTACTTCAAATGGAAATTGCAATGAAAAAATGGTTGACTTTACAAAGTAAGTTAATAAAAGTTGATAAGTTCATTTTCCCTATTGATTTTGTACTATTGGATATGGAAGATGATGCCGAGGTACCATTAATTTTAGAGAAACATTTCTAGCAATTGCATAAGCTTAGATAAATGTTCAAGAGGGGTAATTAAAGTTACGAGTAAATGATAAGGAAGTTATGTTTAATATCTACAAGACCTTGAGATTTTCAAGTGAGGGAGAGCATTGTAAAAGCATCAAAGTGAGAGATATAGTTTCTAATTATGTTTTAGAGATAGCAAGGAATATAAGCTAAATGATCCACTAGTGCAGTGTCTAGTTCAAAGAATAACTACAAGTTCTATAGTTAAGGGTGAACTTTAGAAGGCAATCAATTCTCTATCACCAATAAAACCCCATAAAGGTTCATAAGGGTTTTGAGAAGCTAGAAATGGAAGTGGAAAGTGTAGTTATTGAACCAAAAATGAAATTAAAGCCTTTGCCAGAGCATTTGAGATATGTGTACTTAGAAGAAAATTCAACATATCATGTTATTATTTCGGAGGCTTTGACAAAATTAGAGGAAAAAAAATTGCTTCAAGTTTTGAGAAATCCTAAGTAAGCATTTGGATGGACAATCAAAGAATTAAAAAGAATCAGTTCAATTGTCTGCATGCATAAAATCTTAATGGAAGAGAATCATAAAAAATTAATTCAAGCTAAAATGTTGTTACATCCAGTGATGAAATGAGTGGTAAAGAAAGATATCTTAAAATGGTTTAACATCGAAATTATATATGTTATTTCAGAAAATTCATGGGTTTCACAAATACATGTGGTACCAAAGAAAAGAGGAATGACAATTATTCATATTGAAAATGGAGAGACCTTATCCATAAGAACACTAACTAGCTGGAGAGTTTGCATTGATTATCGAAAGTTAAATAAGGCTATAAGGAAGGATCATTTCCTTTTACCATTCATTGATCGGATGTTGGATAGGTTAGCACGATATGAAAACTATTGTTTCCTAGATAGGTATTAAGGATACAACCAAATTGTTATAGCACCATAAGATCAAAAGAAAATGACGTTTACTTATCTTTATGGAACGTTTACATTTAGACGGATACCATTCGAATTATACAATGCACCAGTAACATTTTTAGATATGTATGATGGGTCTTTTCTATGATATGGTGGAGGATATCGTGGAGGTATTTATGGATGACTTTTCAGTATTTGGAGCATCTTTTGACCTATGCTTACAAAATTCAGCTTTGGTACTGAAAAAGGTTTCAAGACACAAATTTAGTACTTAATTGGGAAAAGTTTCACTTCATGGTTCGAGAAGGAACTATTTTCGGACATAGAGTGTATGCTCATAGATTAGATGTTGATAGAGCAAAAATAGAGCCAAATGAGAAACTTCCTATACTAAGAAACATTAAAGAAATAAGGTTTATCAAGGATTTTTCAAAAATCACTAAACCATTATGCCCATTGTTGGATGTTTCATTTGAAATGACTCCTACATGGGTAAAGGCATTTGAGACTTTGAAAGCAGTTTTTATTTCAGCACAATAGTGGTAGTACCAAATTGAGAATCTAAATTTGAAATAATGTTTGATGTAAGTGACTGTGTGGTAGGAGCAGTGCTAGGCCAACAGAAAGATGGGACATTTAGAGCTATATATTATGCAAGTAAAACATTGGATCCAACACAACAAAATTATGCTACCAAAAAAGGAGCTATTGGCAGTGGTGTTCATTGCGACAAGTTTAGAGCCTATATAGTTAGATCAAAAAGTTATTATGTATATTGACCATGCACCAATCTATCATTTGTTTGCAAAGAAGGATGTGAAACTAAAGTTGATTATATGGGTGTTATTATTGAAAGAGTTTGACTTAAAATGAAATATAAAAAGGAAGTGAAAATTTAGTTGCAAACCATCTATCTAGGTTATCTCCTAAAGAAGATAATATATGGAAGCCAACAACCGAAGTATTTGTGGATGAGAAATTATTTCAAACATCCAAAGTAATGGAGTGTTACGATTTGGACTTGGACTAAATGAGCGAAAAGGCATCGGGATAATAACGTTAAACAAAGAGCTAATAGGAGGCAGTCGATGGGTTTTTAATTTCAGTTTTAAATTTTAGTTATTTATTTATTTAGCTTAGTTAGAACAATCCAAATGATTTAGTAATTTTTTAACTTTTGAAATCTTGTGCTAAATGTGTAGAAGAGACCATTTGTGGACCGACATTTCATCAGAATGGAAAAGTCCAACATATGCGGAATATTCATCAAGCATCAAGGAGTTAGAGTGTATTTTGTCACTTTATTAGTCGTTTTAATTTTATGTTTATGCATTATTATGTTTTGTTATTATATGTTTGTATTTTTAGTGTTTCTATGTTTTAGGCTCATTTTTAAACCTTAAAGATAAGGTTTGGTTTAAGTTTGAGGGCATTTCCATAATGGCAGATGGTAAAAATAATGAAATAAAGATGAACATTGTGGGTTTGACCGTAAAACTTAATTTTTGAAGTACTTAAAGAGAAAAGTGTGGGTGATTATTAATTAGGGTTTCTAATTGTATTCTAAAGTGCCTTATGGGTATAAGTAGGTATTAGAACGTGGTAAACTCACCCGTTAACACACATTGCCACCAATTATCATTATTTTACATTGTTCTTGAGAATTAAAAGTGTTTTGGAGGAGAAGCCATTGAAGATTCCTTGTGTGATTATTCGATATTATTTTTAAAATTTAATTTAAGTTATTTAAATTCTATCTTTCATTCCAATGAATACCATGATATGTATATTTATTTCAATGATGAGTGAGTAGTTCATTAATCTCAGGGATTAATGGGTCCTATGGTATGAATGTTATGTTAAAGTAGTTATAAATGAATTATAAAGTTAAGAATTGCAGTGGTTAGAATTTGTATTGAATATATATGTAATGCTATGAACATCTTGATCACGTTTTTGTTGATTAGAGGTTTTAGGAGTTACCATGGTCATTGAAGTTGTTAAGCTAGATGGACGATGTAACCATACAACATATAACATTGATAGATAGTTATTGATTAGAGAGATATATATAGTAAACTTAAGTGGTCATGAATCCAAACATTTAGAACTTAAAGCAATATGGAACTTATGTCATTAACACCGATAGGTAGATTTCTAGTTTTACCTTAGAATATTTTCCGTCATGACAGTGGGTTGAAGTGAATCTTAAGGAAACGTGTCTCTTCTAATTGAGCACTGCACACACATAATGAAGATGAAGGAAGTGAGTTAAAATCATAGTTATTCATTAACTATGAGAAGTTGTGAATTGGGATCTTCTTAATATAAGAGTACAAGTATTTACATTGTTTTGTTAGAATAGAATAGTTTAGTGAAAACGAATTGAAAACGAATTAAAAAGGGATTTTCTTAGTAATAAAGTACATTTGACTAAGTGAATTATGTGCAATAGTCCTTTTTGCGATGATGATACCCGTAATATACATTAGTTGATCACATTATTAGTACAATTAAGGTATTATACTTGCAACCATGATTAATGAGCAATAAGTGGGTAGCAATAAATAACATGATAGAACTTATTGAAATTTAATATAAATCAAATGCTATAAAATGAATTCTAACTAAATTTCTTGTGGGTTTACTTACCTCAAACAATCGTAAATCACCTTTAAAACGTTTCGTCAAAGCCTCGAGATACGCACCTAACACTCAACTATAGTCTCCTAAGTCCTTGGTGTCTAATTTTACCACTTTCATTATTTTAGAGTCACATTAAATGAGTTAATAATGTGAGACCAAAACTTTGAAATTCTATTCTTTAGTTTGGTTTTGGCACACTTTTCGAGTTATACAAAGGTATGAAACGCCTTAAAAAGCCTTGAAACTTATTTTCCAAGTTTTTTTTCTAATTTTTTATATTCTCTTATTTTTCAAGAATTTTTCATAATTTATTTCTATTTTTATCTATTTTTTTGTAATTTATTTTATTTAAAAATATTTTTTATTTAATTTTCAATTAAATTTGTAATTATTTAATAGGTTCGGCCCGAACCGGGCCCAGTTTGGCCCAACCACTTAGGCCAGGGTCGGCTCGACCATGTGCACTTGGACCCGGGTCGACTCGACCCGATTTTTCTACGCTAGGGTCAGTCCGACCCGGCGCACATGGGGTGGCCAGGCCAGGCCCACTAGCTACCCTTTTCCCTTCAATTCGTATATGAAAATCAAGAGACGAATTAGAACAAACTTTTTTAAAATTATTTATTTTAAAATAATAACAACAACAATCAATAAGATCTACAATAAGATTAATACCACCACCATTTAAGCTCCCCATATTACCTTCCAAAACTCATTAACAAAAATCATCACTCACACCAGTCTTAGAAGTCACTAGCGGGAGCTACTAAGAGGGAAGGACTTCATGAGAGAGATGACCAAAATCTTTAGAGTAAAGGTGTGAGGAGTGCTTTGTAAGGTAGAAAATTGAGAGGGAGTGTGATGAGGAAGAAAATTGTTGGAGAGAGAGAGATGTTTGTGGGTTTTGGTTGGAGATGATAGAGAAAAGTAGGAGAGAAAAATAAGGGATTTGGTGATTTGATGGGTAGGTAATGTGTGGTCACATCATAATGGTGGTGTGTTCTCTAACCATTATACTACTCCATACACCCACATTATCCGCATCCGACAACTTCTTGCACTTTCGTCACTCCACGCACACAATGTGACCAACGTGTGCCCTAGCTAGTGCTACACGAGTTATTGAATAATAATACAACAAATTAACATGTATCACAAAAAATAACTTTTTATACCTTGGTTGGCATGCCCTAGACTTATCGGCGTTATCTATGTGGGTTCAAGATACGGGTCAAATACGTAATTAATAAATTAATTAAGGTTTATTAGAGTCGATCATTGCACCGCAATTAAATCAAATAACAATACCGAATGACCACAAGTGAAATCTTCAATGTCTTCTTCCCCTTTAAACTCTTCTTAATACTCAGATTCAATGCTAAAACTATGTTAATCTATTATAAACTATGATATTCTATGATACTGAGTAATGATTGGTGAGCTTACCACATTTTAATAACTATTTATACTCCTAGGACTCCTAATAATGCGATTAGAAATAATAATTTACAATTTCAAACAAACTAGAATCCCAAAACTTTAAATTTTTGTTTTTCGGTGTTGTCTATAAGTTATCCATGCTCCCTTTGTAAATGCATAGCACCGCCACATCGTCAATTTTATGTGTGAATTTTCTCCTCACAGTAGGTTTGGCGCCCCTATGTACTTGCCCGATGTCATATGTGTTAACCCACAATGCCATCACTGCATCAAGTGTACTGCACCTATTCCTTAGTCTCCACGCCTTATCCACTCCTTACCCATGCCTTGAACTCACTTCTCAAGGCGTTAGTGGTGTATGCCTTGGTGTCCAGTGCGGTTTTGTGTTTTGTCTCCTTATTTCATCATGAAATCACTCATTTGTCTCTTTTATACCTTGCCGACTTGAAATACATAAATACCATAAATTAGAGCTCATTTCGTGATATTTAGTCCAATTAGACATCTAAACTAATCGTACATATAATTCTTATCAAATGCTTATCAAATATCCCCAAACTAAGAATTTTGTACGTCCCAACCAAAAGTATAATTTACTAAGTACGCTTACTACTACTACTACTACTACTACGTACTGTCCTTACTCATTTTTAATAGTTTATGAAGTATCCTTTGATTCAAATAAGTTCCAAGTTAATAATCCACTCAAGATTTTTTTCTTCTTAAAAACTATATTTTCAAAATTCGTAGCTTTAACAATACATATAATTCAGTTTCGAAACTCAAAAGTAGTTCACAACCAAAACTATGACTATTCGCATGTTTATTTCACCTTGACACTTAAGTAGCAAGTGTACAATCTCATGATTTCTCATCAAGCTCAAGAATTCACAAATAAGCATAGATCATATTGTTTTTGTAGACTTAACTATTTCAAGAGTTCATAGGACTCAACTAAGTTATTTGAATTCGAGCTAAATCTTTTCATTTGAAGGGTTTTAATATAATTTCCACCTTTCTTTCTTTATATATTTGTTTTCGTTTCTTCTTATATTTATTGTTTAGTTGTACAGTCCCTGCTCCTTTCCTATGGATTCCATTTTTCTTACTTTTTCCAACCACTAAGTTCACTGCTCCTTTTCACGAAGAATTTGTGCGACTCTCTATTGTTTATTTAAAACTCTTATTAGCACTTATCGCTTTCACTTTACTAAGTAAGTTTTAACTCGAAACTTTCATTAAACACCATGTCTATCTCTTCTCAACTTAGTACTAGGTCTCTATTTATTTTATACTCAAGTAAGATTCATAGTTATTGTAGAATTCCATAGAGATCTAACTTTTTCCACAATAACTGTTCTAGTACTCTTCTTGCTTTTGTTTCAAGTTCATGGCCTTCCTTAACTTTCAGTTTTTAATCATGAAATTATACTGTTGCTTGCTAAATTTCTTATTTTCTTCAAAATTGATGACTTTCTCGTGAGTTTCATATCAACTAGATACTTGTATTCGTACTCATCCTCTATTAACACTACAAGAAAAATGATATTTAGAAACGGAATTAGCAAAGAAATTAAGTTTCGTTGCTAAGAAAAAGAGGTTAGAAACAGAATTGAAACGGACTAATTTAGAGACGGAATAGAGAGAGATCAAAGACGGAAATAGAGACAAAATTCAATTCCGTCTCTAAATAATGGCGCCAACATTCCCACCAAAACTTTCTTTTTTTACAACCGTCCATTACGTCTCGAGATCGGTGAGTGCTTTGATCTAGATGCCCAAAAATGGGGACCAAACATAAAACTCTCTCTCTCCCTAAAATCTCTCTCCGCTCTCTCTCTCTCACAACAAACCTCTCTCCCTCACCTCTCTCTCTATCAAATAATCTAATCTCACCGTCACCGCTCTCACCGCTCTCTCTCACCGTCACCGCTATCTTCTCTCTCTCTCACCGTCGCCGCTCTCTGCTCTCTCTCTCTCTCGCAGTTCTCTGCTCTCACTATCACCCTCTCTCTCATTGCTCTCTGTTATTTCTCTCACCGCTCTCTCGCCGAAATCTCACCGCTATCTCTCATCGAAATCTCTATCCCAAACCTTAAATCTTTGTCGTCGCTGAGATTGAGGCCGCGACGAGGCCGTCAGGTCTGCCGCCGCCGTTTGCCGGATATTGGAGCCTCGGAAGCCCTAAGTCATCGCCGTTGCTCGCTGCACCCTAACCCGTCGCCGCACCCTAAGCCATAGCTGTTGTACATGTAGATGCGCTATTTTATCAGCACATTAATCTTCATATATGTTTGTTTTTTACCGAAATTAAAGCTTCCTTTAAATCTATTTGATTTGAGCTTGACTAGTAATCACATTCTATTCTTTTCTGATTGTTGTCTAATGCATAGAAGTAGCGAGAGATGCACTTGAATATGAGGGATATCATGTTATTGGAGGTTACATGTCACCAGTGAATGATGCATATTGGAAGAAGGTATGCAATTTGTTTATGAGAAGTGAAATCTTATCAAACATTAAGTTCTTAAATTCAAATTTACAGGTTTTGTCTACATATGAGATTGCCTTTCATAAAATTGTTGGAGTCGGCTATATTGATGAAACTTTTCCATTTTGTTCGATTTAATGCATATCATATTATGAAAAATTTTGAAGAGTTGCATTGGGGTTGCCCATGTAAACTTCAGTTAGACATAGTTCTGAATTAACATTTCAATTTTGAAGCTCATTTGGCAGATTTCGGTCTCTCGAGGCTCCTAAATTCATACAATACACATGTGACAACTGATTTGGTCGGGACTTTGGGATACATTCCTCCATAGTACAGTCGGACATTGACAGCTACATTTAAAGGTGACGTTTACACCTTGGGGTTGTTCTTCTTGAGCTTCTTATGGATAGGAGGTCGGTCGATGTATGCAAAGCAAAAAGTTGTTGGGACTCAGTCTCATGGGTTCTTCAAATGAAATACGCAAAGAAATAGGAGCATATATTTGATCCATCAATATTTTCCAAAGCTCATTGGAATCAGCTCCTGGGTGTCCTTGAAATTGCTTCTAAATGCATAGATCAGGATCCTCGGAGCAGACCTGCCATTGATCAAGTTCTGTTATGGCTTGATGGTGTTAAATTTGGTGAGAATTAACATTTCAGTTTGCTTTTTCTTTTCCTTGAAACTTGTATGGATAAGAATGGGCATTGTTCGGTAGCGAGCTCATGGTTTCCAAATTTAGAATAATATTGTTAAAAGAAATATTTTTTTTTACTATTATAGAAAGGACACTATTCTGTTGTTTACCGAGATTTGGATCAGAGTTGTTTGTTTCCCGTATAATCGTCGTATGATCATGATTTTGATCAAGATACCTAAAATGATGATGTTGTCTATTCCCAATTTTTCATTATGTTTAATCGAAAAAAATGTGATGTTCAGATCTAATTGAAGCGACACTTCTATACGTACCATTGCCTTCTTTTCTTAGTTTTCTTTGACAGGTTCTGCTCTGCTGTTAGCTTAATGCATTTCTTCTCATTAAGTGTGATTCATTTGTCTTCAAAAGCGTAAGTCCATTTCTTTGATCATTGTCAACGATTACTTTTCTGCGATCAAATTTTATGATATTATAGTCGTCTCTTTTTGTAGAAACACCAAATAGTTGTGTGACTATGCTTATGAATCATATGATCGACATTCATGAAAATATATTATATAATTTCATGCTTTCATCTTCCATTTGGCTGTACCTGATGATCTGTAACAACATTGTCTGTTCTGCTTATTAGGCTTAGTTCCTGGTGTTAATCAGTTGAACTTTTTATTTACCAAGTTCTAGACATTCAGTGACATTCATGATTAACATTCAAAAGATTTCATTGAAACTTCCTCGTTGAGCCTATATAATTTCATGGCGACGCAACTTGTTAGATGAGTTCTCTTTTTTCCAGGGTCTTATACCTGCTAACCATCGAATCCAGATGTGTAATCTTGTTTGCAGAAGCTTATCGTTCATAATGGTGGATCCATGGGTGGTTATAAGAGCCTGTTTTTTCCCATCTTTTATTCTAAGAAAATTTCTTATGTCTCAGTTTCATATAATGAGCTATCTTACATTATTGTTTTAATATCCTGCATAATTGCTCAAGTACCAGTGCTTAGGCTCGAAACGTCTTTGCAGGCAATGCAAGGTATCTACCGGTGTACCCTGACTGTTTTGACAAGAATCAAGAATTGCACATCTGAAAATGGCTTGATTTCTAGAGGTATTCTTTTCCTACTTTCACTATTCATATAGTGTGATTTTGTTACATTTAGTGCACTTCAGCTGCATTAAATCGAGCGAAGTGAAACTGTTTGATGCACATAGCTATGGCATGATTACACTAGTCATAAGGTGCCAATGACATGTAAAACTCTTAACTTACTATTTAATTTGAACAGTAACTAAAAATTGCTAGTCATATTATGCCTGCAGAGTCTCTCAAGGTCATGCTGGTGTGTGGTTCTAAAAAAAATAGATTCTAACTTCAATGAAAACTTTATTATTCCATATGTTACATCCGTGCTTTCTTATAATTTTTGTACATGTTCTCCTTAAATATTGTTCATTTATTAAATTTCCATTTTTCCAGTGCATATAATTTTTGTTCCAAGTCCAATGGAGATATGTACGTAAATATTAAATACATGTTGATTCAAATAGATTCTAACCTTGCCTTTATAAAAAAAAACAGATTCTAACTTCAATGACAACTTTATTATTCCAAATGTTACATACCACACATGGTTGGTTGCTATAGCAAAAAACCAGAATTAAAATTTCACTCACAAGTGACAACACATGTATGTACTTAAACTGCAAGTTCACTAACAAGTCACAACACATGTCTTTTGCATTTGAAGATTTGTGTTTGGTGTCCAACCAATAAATGTTTGCATTGACAGTATTTTTGTTTCCTACCCAACCCTTATAGTGCCATATGAAAAAAAAACCAATAAAAGGACTTTACTGCTATTCAGTATTTGTGTTTGCATTGGTATGTTATGCTTAAGTCAGTTGTGGTGTTATGGGAGAGCGTCAAGAATAGATGGAAGGTCTTTTTTTTTCTTCTTCATGCAAGCAGTTTTCTGCTATTCAGTTTAGTTGAGAATTGAGATAAACTTGAATTCAGTTGTATTACATCAGAGTTACTCCCACCATATGCAAACCCACAAGGCACCCCCCCATGTGGCATTACATCAGAGTTACTTACCATTGTTTAATCCATGTAGTTAATTATAGATATTTTAGACTATCATGCTCATCTGTCAAACACTCAAACTTAATTGATTTGTTTTCTTCTTTGATTCCTAAGGATAGATATTGGATGTTGGATGTACTCCAAAGAGAGATAAGCAGTGCGCTTAAGGTTGGCCTTTTTAGAGCAGTCTTAAGCCAGGATATTGGAGCTTTAGACACTGATCTCACTACTGGAAAGATCATTGCTGGAATTACAAATCGCATGAATGTCATACAAGATACTATTGGCGAGAAGGTACGACACTAATTAATAGTACATACTAGTACATGAATCTGCAAGTTTGTATATGGTTTTACTATCTAGAAATTCCCACTAGAATTATGAAAAGAATTATCTGATTTTTGTCAATTAAATGAACAAACAACATGAAAATCAAAGAAGACTCAAAATTTGATCTGAATAACTTATGTATTTTAGGCGTCGGCGCTACATATATAAGTGGTTCTAAATATCTTACATATTTTTGTGTTTGTATTTCCTACTCAATTTCAGTTAGGCCATTTTTTATCATTTTTCGCGACCTTCTTTGTTTGAATCGTGATTGCTTTCATCGATTCTTTGGCAGTAAACAAACATTGTGCACCTTGGCAAGTGGTTCCTTTGATTTCTACTATCGGAATTGTGTACACGAAAATGATGAATGAAATCTCCACTGTGAAGGTTATGCATCTATCAGAAGCAACATCAATGGTGAAACAGGTAATAAAAATGCTTCTACTTCTACTTCTACTTTTTTTGAATTCTAGTACATGCAGCATATAATTAATTAATGTTTCCATTAAATCCAGCTGAATAATATGAGTTTAATTTGATCAAGAAGGACTTTTTTTCAAGCACCTAAACCCTTTCAACTATAAATTTCGAATGGGCTTCTTGTTTTAATTTGCAGACAATATCTCAAGTCAAAACTGTATTTGCATTTGTTGGCGAGAATTCCGTTATTAAGTTGTTCGTAGAGCGCTTGGACAAACAATTTAAACTGTATTTGCATTTGTTACTTTTAGATCGATACTTCTTTTTTTGCATATTTGGAGGATTGTAAGTTTTTTTGGGTGGTTGTTGAACAACAGGATTGGTGGTTTTTGTGCATACTTAGAAATTTGGAACATTTATTAAACTTGACAAACTTTCGTGGATATTTCCCCTTTTTCAATGTCGAATTGTACATTTTTTTTCTCTCATTTGAATATTTGTTGTTAATATATATTGTCAATGTATGTATTCAAATTCTATTTTTTTGGGGATGTTAGCACCCCCAAGGAGTTCTTGGAGGGGCTGCAGGCGATGGAGTAGGTCCTATGGTTGTATTTTCAGATTTTGAGGTTATGGAGAACCAATAGGATTGAGCTTAGATTTGAAAACTAAACAAAGCGGAACTGAGACGGATTAGCAACATAATTCAGAGATTTCGTTGCTATTCCGTCTCTAATTTTCGAGGAATAGACAAGACTTTGTTACTAAATAGGAACGAATTAGAAATGGAATTCATGAATTAGCAACGGATTAGAGACGGAATTATTGTATTCCGTCTCTAATCCGTTGCTAATCAGAGACGGATCAGAGACGAAATATAATATTTCCGTCGCTGATCCGTTGCTAATCAGAGACGGATCAGAGACGGAATACAATAACTTCGTCTCTGATCCGTTGCTAATCAGAGATGGATCAGAGATGGAATGCAATTACAATTGTACCCTTTAGAAGAATTTCCATTTCTGTTTCGTCTTTGTTCCGTTTCTAAATTCCGTCTCTAATCCGTCTCTAATCAGCAATGGAAACACATTTCCGTTACCGATTGAATCAGCGACGACGATTTTAGAGACGGAATAGATTTCGTCTCTGTTCCGTTGCAGAATTGAATTAGAGACGGAATTTATGCAAATCAGAGACGGATATTTCTGTTTCTGATCTGCTTTTTTTTGTAGTGTAAAGGCATGAACTTTGCAAATGATTTATTCATTTTTCATACTTGATTAGTCAATATTTATACATATTTAGTAGTTTATTTTAGTATATTTCATTATGCAAAGTCTCTAAAATATATATTTAATTATATTTTTTGGTCGTTTTTAGGTGAAAAGTTACTTCGATAGTTTATTTAATGATGGCCAAGTTCATACTATAATAGATGAAAACGCATACCAAGAAAGAAATGTAAACTATACACGCAATATTAGAATTGCAGAAGTTAAAGAGGCATTGAAAAGAATGAAAATAGGAAAAACATGTGGCCCAGATGAAATACCCATAGAGGTTTGGAAATGATTAGGAGAAATTAGATTGACTTGGTTAACAAAACATTTCAATAAAATTTTAAAATCAAAATGGATGCCAATGGATTGGAGAAGAAACACGCTTGTGCCAATCTTAAAAAATAAAGGAGACATTCAAAGTTGTTCAAACTACCAGGGAATTAAACTTATGAGTCACACTATGAAACTTCGGGAGAGGAAAATCAATAATAGGCTAAAGAGAGAAACAACAATATCAGAGAACCAATTTGGTTTCATGCCTGGGAGGTAAACTATGGAGATGATTTTCCTTGTAAGACGATTGTTAGAAAAATATAGAGAAAAGAAAAAAGATATTCATATGGTATTCATAGATTTAGAAAAAGCATATGATGGGGTCCCTAAATATGTTCTTTGGTGGGTTCTAGAAAGAAAACGAGTGCAAGCTAGATACATAGACACTATTAAGGATATGTATGATGAAGTAGTAACGAGTATAAAGACATTCGGAGGAGCTACAAAAGAATTTCTCATTACGATAGGACTACATCGAGGATCGGCTTTAAGCCCATATCTATTTACTTTAGTTATGGATGAACTAACTAGACATATTCAAGAGGATATACTGTGGTATATGCTATTTGCAGATGATATTGTCTTAGTGGATGAAACTAAAGATGGAGTGAATAGGAAATTAGAACTCTGGAGGGATATATTAGAATTTAAAGGCTTTAAGTTGAGTAGGACGAAACTCGAATACATGCACTATGAGTTTAGAAGCACTAGACATCGAGATGATAGAGTAGTAAAATTAGGGGAAATAGAAGTTCCTAAGGTAAACCACTTTAGATACCTAGGATCAATCATACAAAATGATGGTAATATTGAGAATGATGTCACATATAGAATACAAGCTGGATAGAAGAAATGGCGGAGTGCAACAGGGGTGATTTGTGATCAAAATGTTCCTACTAAGTTAAAAAGAAAATTTTATAGGACCACAATTAGGCCAGCTACGCTCTATGGAAGTGAATGTTGGGCGGTAAAGCAACAACAATTACGTAAAATGAACGTAGCAGAAATGGGGATGATTAGGTGGATGTGCCGTAAAACTCATAAAGATAAAATATGAAATATAGAAATTCAAAGACAAGTAGGAGTAGCACCATTTGATACAAAGATTAGGGAAGGAAGGTTGTGATGGTTTGGTCACCTGCAACGACAGCCTACAAATGCCCCAACTAGAAAACTTGACTCACTAGAAATTGTAGAAATTCGATGAGGTAGGGGCAGACCAAAGTTAACATGGGATGCATTAATTTGGAGGGATTTGAATGGTTTCAAAATCTCACCATCGGTTGCACTTAATCGAGAATAATGGAAAAGTTTGATCCATGTAGTCGACCCCAGTTAATTTGGGACTGTGGCTATGTTGTTTTTTTTGTTGTTGTTTAGGTGAAACGGAGTGTGCGGTTGAGTTCGTGGCAAGAAAATAGTTAAAATGGAGTATTTACATGTAATGAGAAGATGCCGGACGGTTTGACTCGAGTTACGCATTGCGCAATGGGAAAAATTGGAGACAACATATTTCAACCAATTAGGAGTCACCACGTCAGCGGTTTTCATCGCAACAGCTGACACTTGGCATGTTTTCATTATCTCCAAGCATGTCATCACAGCTCGTTCAACCAATGGAAAAGCGCCACGTCATGCTCAATCCAGCCAACTTGCAAGCAAGGCACCAATTCCACCAATCACATGCTACCACGCATCATCTAATAGACATGTCACAAACCATTTCTTCTCATCGCTTCAGTTGCCCATCGATCTACCGTGGGATGCCTGTCCACACAAACCCCTAGATTTTTGTTGGAACTTGCGCGACTTTTCTCTTCGCCTCTTAGACGCCACGTGGTGTGCAGTCACCCATGCACAAACACCTCCCTCGGCCAATCAGACGATGCCACATCGCTCTCTCACAACACAACAGCGCGTCATCGACAGCGCTTTCGGCCAATCAAACGTTGACACTTCGGAATGCTGGCAGCAAACGAACCAATGGCATTATGACACATGGCATACACCTATTCTCAAGCCAAAAATAGCCCTACGATGCTACTCGGTGCACGTGTTACGAAACCAACCCCCAAAATTAGTTTCTCTCACCTCCAAAGAGCAAATTTTAGTGGTTTTCATATTAAGAACTAGTGTATTCATACGGGGAGAACACATTGGAGCCCCCAAACGCAATTCTTCATACTTGGAGATTGTAGAGATGATGTCTAACTAGACTAACCTTTGCCTGGGTCAAAGGGGAAACAAGTGGGATTCATGATTCATGGCAAAAATTACGTGAGATCTATGATTTTTATTTAATTTGATTTAAATTCTCCTATTTCATTGTTATTGATTTTAGTGAATATGGTTTAGATATAGGGTATGTATATGCCCAATGCATGTTTTTAGGTGGACAATCTATAGTTATTTAGACGATTAGTATCCGTGTAATTGTACTATTGGACCAATAAAGTGACAAACACTCACCCGTTTGCTGTCAAACCCTTTCGATTTTTGAGTGTGCAACAATTGAATCTACGTTAAATCTGGAGCGGATGCGATCTTGTTATTTAGGATATGTTTTCCCACATACCCAAATTACTATGGTTAGTATGTCAAACCCAATTGGCAGATGTCTAGGGTTATACATTAATTAGGAAAATAGTTAGTGGCGGATGACCTAGCTATCGAGATTGGGGGAATTCAAAATTTTTGGCAGATGTTGATTTTCCATAACTAATCTAGGAGAAATTGAATGAATAACTCTTTGGGATTATTGATGACCATTAAATGCCATTGAATCTTGATTCTTGCTTTAGGAACCGTAAACTTAGGTGATTTCTCCTCATTGATATTATTTGTGGAACTTTTTATTTGTGCTAGTTTAATTAATTATTTCATTGAACTTTATTAAATCCCCCATTTTCAGTTAACTTTGAGTAAAACTCAAGTCCTGTGGATTCGACACCATATTTACCACTACTACACCCTTTTGGTTGGTAACTCGATTGCAGGATATATTTTGGCACGCACGACACTTGATCAAATTTTGGCGCCATTACCGGGGACTTAGTCTTTACTTTGAGTTTAGGTTTCTTTTCTCTTTTCTTTCTTTTTATGTTACCACACCTCACTCGATCAAAATCGGCTGGTTCATTGTTAAATTTCGATCCCGAACCTTAGAGAACATTTCATAGGTGGATTAGAGAGACCCAACTTAGGCAACAAAAAGGCCAAAATCCTCTGAATATGGCTGCAAATTGCCAAATTACCATGGGTCACACCAATCAAGAGCTTCAAGCTCTTTTGGTGCAACAACCCCTCTACATCAACTATCCGGGTAATGTTGGAGACTTTGAGTTAAGGTCTGGGTTCATTCATCTCCTACCATCCTTCCATGGTGGTAAGAATGAAGATCCTCTCACTTTTCTGAAAGAGTTCCATACTACCTGCAAGTCAATGAAACCCTCCTATGCGAATGAGGAAACAGTCAAACTCATATATTTTTCGTTTTGCTTTAGAGACAAAGCCAAGAAATGACTTTTCTACCTTCCGCATGGCTGCATTAACTCTTGGAATGAAATGGAAACCACGTTTTAGAATGAATACTTCCCCGAGGATAGAGTTGCTCAGCTCATTAAGGATATATGCAGCATCAAAATGAGGTCGCGTGAATCATTTGGCGCATATTGGGATCGCTATAAGTGATTGATTGCTAGTTGCCCGCGGCATTACCAGTCTGAGAAAGCCATAGTTCGATTCTTCTATGTTGGCATGCCGCCCATAGAACGACGCATGATTGACAATACGTTTGGGGGTTACATTCGAGACAAAACTCTAACCCAAAACAAGAAATTATATTAGGACATCGCATAGGAGTCACTCCTTTACGGTTATCTTGATGCTACTGCTTACCAAAGTCTGACTTCGGGGAGTGTCTCGAGTTCCATTGACTAGAAAATTGACCAACTAACCTCCATGATGGAACGTCTTCTCTCATCTGGCAAAGTACAAGTCAAAACTTGAGGCTTCTGTACTGCCACAAATTATGTAACTAATGTATGTCCTACTCTCTTTGAGGACAATAAACAGGCCAATGCCATGGGTAATCTATTCCAAGGACCATCTAGACTCCCATTTGGGAATACATATAATTATACAATGGCGAGGAACAAGCCGAACTTAACTTACCGGCCTTAAAACCAGAACTATTAGAATTTCATCCCTAGAGATCGATCGTTGCCTACACCCTCCAATAATTCCTTTTCACTTGAGGATATGATTAAAGCCTTTATGGATCAATAAAGCCAATTTATGAGTGAAATGGTCCAATTCAAGGCTACCACAGAGAAATCCATCATCGAGACCAATTTGGCAGTCCGAACTCTTCAAGTTCAAATGGAGCAAATGACATAACAGAATGGACGTCTCGAGGGTAAAAGAAAGTCGCCTTCACAACCTTACCCGAATACTAACGCGAGTGCTAACGCAGTTACACTTCGAAGTTGTAAAGAACTAAAGGGACCCAATATGCCAAAGACCAGGCAAATGAGGAAGAACATGAAGTAATAGTGACTCCGTTTATCCCTAAACAGATGGTAACTACTTAAAAGGAAGCACCACCCACATTTAAGGTCAAACCTCCTTTTCCACAATGACTCATCTTAGATAAGAAAAACGAGGAAGAGAAAATTTCTCGAGACCTTTCAACAACAACAACAACAACATAGCCTCAGTCCCAAATTAACTGAGGTCGGCTACATGGATCAAACTTTTCCATTGTGCTCGATTAAGTGCAATTGATGGTGAGCTTTGCAAAGCATTCAAATCTCTTTTAATTAATGCATCCCATGTTAACTTTGGTCTACCCCTACCTCGTCGAATTTCTATAGTTTCTATTGAGTCAAGTTTTCTAGTTGGGGCATTTGTAGGCCGTCTTTGCAGGTGACCAAACCATCGCAACCGCCCTTCCCTAATCTTTGTATCAATTGGTGCTACTCCTACTTGTCTTTGAATTTCTATATTTCTTATTCTATCTTTACGAGTTTTACTACACATCCACCTAAGCATCCTCATTTCTGCTACATTCACTTTATGTAATTGTTATTGCTTTACCGCCCAACATTCACTTCCATAGAGCATAGCTGGCCTAATTGCGGTCCTATAAAATTTTCCTTTTAACTTAGTAGGAACATGTCGATCACAAATCACCCCCGTTGCACTCCGCCATTTCTTTCATCCAAACTTGGATTCTATGTGTGACATCATTTTCAATGTTACCATCATTTTGTATGATTGAACCTAGGTATCTAAAGTGGTTTACCCTAGGAACTTCTACTTCTCCTAATTTTACCACTCCGTCATCTCGATGTCTAGTGTTTCCAAACTCACTGTGCATGTATTCCGTTTTTGTCCTACTCAACTTAAAGCCTTTAGATTCTAATGTATTTCTCCGAGTTCTAATTTCCTATTCACTCCATCTTTAGTTTCATCCACTAAGACAATATCATCTGCAAATAGCATACACCATGGTATATCCTCTTGAATATGTCTAGTTAATTCATCCATAACTAAAGTAAATAAATATGGGCTTAAAGCCGATCCTTGATGTAGTCCTATCGTAATGGGAAATTCTTTTGTAGCTCCTCCAAATGTCTTTATACTCGTTACTACTCCATCGTACATATCTTTAATAGTGTCTATGTATCTAGCGTGCACTCTTTTTCTTTCTAGAACCCACCAAAGAAGATCTCTAGGGACCCTATCATTTGCTTTTTCTAAATCTACGAATACCATATGAAGATCTTTTTTCTTTTCTCTATATTTTTCTAACAATCGTCTTACAAGGAAAATCGCTTCCATAGTTGACCTCCCAGGCATGAAACCAAATTGGTTCTCTGATATTCTCGAGACCTTTCAGCGAGTGAAAATCAATATTCCACTCCACGATGCTCTGAACCAAGTCCCTAGGTATGCAAAGTTTCTTAAGGAACTATGCACTAACAAAAGGAAACTGAAAGGCAACGAAAAAGTCTAAATGGGAGAAACCGTCACAGTTATCCTACATAAGAAGTTGCCTCCTAAATGCAAGGATCATGGGATGTTCTTAGTACCTTGTGTTATAGGTAATGTAAGCATTCAAAAGGCTATGTGCGACCTTAACACTTCCATTAATGTCGTGCAATTGTCTATTTATGAGACATTGCATTCAGCCCATTTGAGGAAACTGGTATTGTCATTCAGTTGGCAGACCGTTCCGTTGTTAGACCAGTTGGTGTTCTCAAGGACGTTCTAGTCCGAGCGAATGAGTTTGTGTTTCCTACTAACTTCTACATGGTAGATATGAAGGAGGAGTCATTCACCAATGATTCGTCAGTACTCCTTGGACGTCCATTTTTGAAAACGGCGAAGACAAAGATATATGTTGATGATGGATCTCTTACCATGTAGTTTGATAGTGAATTCATCAAGTTTAGCATCTATGACGCGATGCGATACCCAAGTGATATGTCATCTGTTGTGTGTACCATGGAGTGTGTGGATCCACTCGTTGAGAAGACCTTAAGTGGCAATGATGAAGTTAAAGTAGTGTTAGAGCATCATCTCGACACTACTCAAGTCCATGAGAGAGATCAGACCTTCGACACTGATGTTGAGGATGTTATTTTTTATTGGATTCATTCCAACCCCTGCCCCTAAATGTCTATTATTTGGAGTTATCTATTTTTAACTCCAAACTTTCTCCCTCCTTGGCTAAAGCTCCCACACTTGAGCTGAAGCCATTACCCGAGCACCTAAAGTATATGTTTTTGGGTAAGAATGACACAGTCCCTATGATCATCTCAGCCAAACTTACACATTTGAAGGAAGAGAGGCTCCTTCGAGTACTCCGTGAGTTTAAACAGGCTATAAGGTGGACCATAGCGGATATCAAAGGTTTGAGCCCTTCCACTTCCACACATCATATATATATATATGGAAGAAGGGTCAAAACCTATGAGAGAAGCCCAGAGGAGGCTCAATCCACTCATGATGGATGTCGTGAAGATGAAGATACTGAAGCTCCTTAATGCTGGCATGATTTACCCCATCTTTGAAAGTAAATGGGTAAGCCCTATCCAGGTGGTCCCTTAGAAAATGGGAGTCACGGTAGTCACTAATTCACTGGTGAGTTGCTTCCAACCCGCATTCAAAATAAATGGCGGGTATGCATTGACTATAGGAAATTAAACGCTTCCACTTGGAAGGATCACTTCCTCTTACAATTCATTGATCAGATATTAGGGAGACTAGTCGATCATTCTGATTACTGTTATCTTGATGGTTATTCCGGTTTTCATCAGATACTGGTAGCGCCGAAGACAAGGAAAAATGACCATCACCTGTTTATTTAGTACTTTTGCTTATCGGCGTATGCCTTTTGGGTTATGTAATGCACCTGCCACCTTTCAAAGTTGCATGGTGAGTATCTTTTCAGATTTTGTTGGGCATTCATTAAGGTCTTCATGGATGACTTTACTAGTTACGGTGATTCATTCGATAGTTGTCTCAGCAATCTGACAAAGGTACTCCGTAGTTGTATCGAGAATAACCTAGTTCTGAACTATGAGAAGTGTCATTTTATGGTGGACCAAGGTCTTATTTTGGGACACATTGTCTCAGCCAGGGGCGTAGAGGTAGACCAAGCTAAAATTGATGTTATCGAGAAACTTCCCTACCCTACGAATGTGCAGGAGATTAGATCTTTCCTTGGACACGTCGATTTTTACTGTTGTTTCATCAAGGACTTTTAAAAAATTGCACGACCCCTATATCATCTACTTCAAAATGACGTACTTTTGAGTTTGATAAGGCATGTAAGAGTGCATTTGAAGGACTAAAAGACTCACTTACTAGCACACTAGTGATTCAAGCCCCTAAATGGGAGCTTCCATTTTAAATTATATGTGATGCTAGTAATTATGCAATGGGTGAGGTCTTAGGAAAAAGAGTTAAGAGAGCTTCACATGTCATTTACTATGTTTCTCGCACTCTATACACGGCTTAGATGAACTACACCACTATCGAGAAGGAGCTCCTTACTGTTATCTTCGCACTTGAGAAGTTTCCGTCTTATCTCTTGGGAACCAAGGGTATCATTTACTCTGATCATGCTGCTTTGCAGTACCTGATGCGTGAAAAGGAAGAGAAACCTAGGCTCATTAGATGGATACTTCTATTACAGGAGTTTGACATCAAAATCAAAGATAAAAGTGGTGCAAAGAATCTAGTCACAGACCATCTCAGCAGAATCGAGAATGGTGAAAGTCATACTCCTCTTAAGGATGACTTCCCTGACAAGTATATCTATAGCGTTATGGAATATCTCCCCTAGTACGCCAATTTGGTGAACTATATCACCTCAAGCGAGCTATCTCCTCAACTTTCGAAGGTTTAGAAGAATAACGTAAGGAGCGATGCTAAGTACTATGTGTGGGATGACCCGTACTTATGAAAACTTTGCTCCAAGCAAGTTATCAGGCGTTGTGTTCCTCAGACTTAGAGTCACTCCATATTGGATTTTTGTCATACTTACGCATGCGGTGGCCACTTCGGTCCCCGTCGGACAGCTAGGAAAGTTTTTGAGAATGGATTTTACTGGCCCACCATTTTCCATGATTCATACATGTTTAGCAAGAATTGCCCTAATTGTCAAAAAATTGGCAACCTTAATCATCGGGACCAAATGCCACTTAAATCGATTCATATTTGTGAGATATTTGACGTTTGACGTATAGACTTTATGAGACCATTTGCAGTGTCATTTGGTAATGTTTACATACTTTTGGCAGTGTACTACGTTTCTAAGTAGGTTGCTATGTGCACTAACGACCCTAAAGTGGTATGTGAATTCCTCAAATCAAGGATTTTCATAACATTTGGTACCTCACGTGCCCTAATCAGTGATATAAGCACTCACGCCTGCAACCGTACGGTTCAAAGTCTTCCGAGGAGCTACAAAGTCACTCATCGAATGTCCATAGTGTATCATCCCCAAACAAGTGGCCAGACAGAGGTCTCTAATAGATAGATCAAATCCATCTTGGAAAAGATGGTGAATCCAACTTGTAAAGATTGGAGTTCACGTCTTCATGATGCGGTTTGGGCCTACCGAACGACGTTTAAAACGCCAATTGGGATGTCCCCATATCACCTTGTGTTTGGTAAAGCTTGCCACCTGCCAGTCGAGCTCAAGCATAAATCCTAATGGGCTGTCAAACAACTTAATATGAAGCTCGATGAAGCAGAAAAAGAGAGAAAGCTCACTTTACAAGAATTGGAGGAAATAAGGAACGACGTGTATGAAAATGGGCGGATTTATAAAGAAAAAACAAAAGCGTTCCATGATAGCAATCTCTCTAGGAAATCTTTTCGTGTTGGTCAGAAAGTACTTTTATTTCAGTCACGTCTTAAGATTTTTGCAGGTAAGCTGAGATCGAGATGGACAGGACCATACGTTGTGACTGCGGTGTATGATCACGGAGCAGTGGAGATTTAAAGTTCGGAGACTAGTAATGCGTTTAAGGTGAACGACTATAGATTGAATATCTTCTACGAAGACTTCCCGAGCCATAATGTGGAGGTCGTCTCACTTGCAACGCCAGTCTATACTAATAGACAAACTCAGACTAATTCGAGCCAACGACTTTAACCAAAAGTGCTATTGGGAGGCAGCCCAAACTTTGATAACTATCATTTAGTTTATTTATTTTGTATTTTTTTTACATTTTGCATGAATTTGTATCATTTCCTTCATCTTATATTTATTATGTTCTTTCACCATCTTGTTTGTTTTCGATGTGTGGATATCTTGACTTGTTTTGAACCTTGAGGACAAGGTTTGAAATAAGTTTGGGGGCGTTTTAGGGGTTGTAGATTCTTTTGGATGGATTCTTTTGCGAAAGACCGCAGGTGAGATCGTTTATTTTTTATGTGGTTATATGCGGATATCAGATGGTAATGGTGGTGTTTTATATCATTTCTTTCGTTTCTTTCATTTCTTGTCCATTCATATTCCTTTCTCATTTCATTAGGATTTGATACGCTTTCATGCATATGTGTATTTAGTATATATATATTTTTTATTTATTTAAAATCATGCGAAACTTTGTTCATCCCTTTGGTTGTGGATGAGTAATTTATAGTTGTCTTTTTGACTTGTAACTTAGAGAAAATTAGGAGAAACAATTAGTCGAGTTCGTAGCTCAACATTTTTATGATTTCATGATTAATGACTTAGTGGATGGTTGGTTTTGTGCTAGATAATGAAAATGAGTAGATGGTCAAATTTGTACAAGTGATATTATTTTAACCAACAATGGGGGATTTGCTTAATTATAATGAAAGTGAGAAGTACTAATATGAGTTTTTCTAAGAAAAAAATAGAGAGTCCCACAGGTTTCCACAGGAAATGGAGGAAGAAATCTTATGGTGGAAAAAGCGAGAAAATCGGTCCATAAAAAATAGGGCAGGGATTGTACTTGTTAAATAAAAAGAAAAAAAGTTGAAGAAAAAAATGCGAAGAAAATATAAATAAGATGAATAAAGGCGGAAGTTGTGAAACTCCTCAAAGAAAAGATTTAGTTTGAGTGCTTTCACTATATTAAGTGAGAATTTTAAACTTGCGGGCTTGAATGTATAGACCAAGAAAACTTATGAGTAGTTGATGGCCTTTATCTTGACTAGGTCTATGTCTTTAAAGTATGATCTTAATTGTGTTTGACTTACGAGTCTTGACATATCATAACTCTAAATTTTTTTGTGTTGCTTGTTAACTTAGTGGCTATGTAAACAAAAGGAACTCCATGAATTTTGAGTTAGGTATAGGATTAGTTGAGTCAGTGCATATTTATGTTAGGAGTCTAGTTTAGTTTGTGTTAGTCATTTAGACCTTTGCTCGGGACGTGCAAAGTCTTAAGTTTGAGGGTATTTGATAAGTCTGTATTTATATATATTTAGTAGTTTATTTTAGTATATTTAATTATGCAAAGTTTCTAAAATATAGATTTAATTATACTTTTGGTCGTTTTTAGGTGAAATGGAGTATGCGGTTGAATTCGTGATAGGAAAATACCTAGAACGGAGTATTTACATGTAATGATCGAATGCCGGACAATTTGCCTCGTGTTGTGGGTTGTGAGGTGGGTAGAATTGGAGACAACATATTTCAACTAATTAGGAGTCGCCAGGTCAGCGGTTGTCATCACAACAGCTGACACGTGGCGCATTTTCACCCTCTCTAAGCATGTCATCATAGCCGGTTCAACCAATGAGAGAGCACCATGTCATGATCAATCCCGCCAAATTGCAAGCAAGGCACCAATTCCACCAATCACATGCTGCCACGCGTCATCTAAATGACACGTCACAAACCATTTCTTCTCCTCGCTTCAGCTGCCCATCGATTTACCTCGGGATGTGTATCCACACAAACTCTTCGATTTTCTTCGAACTCGCGCGACTTTTCACTCCGCTTCTTGGATGCCATGTGGCGCACAATCACCCGTGTATAGCTTCATCAACCCCTCCTTCGACCAATCAGACGGTGCCACAACACTCTCTCACAGCACAACAACACATCATCGATAGCGCTTTCGGCTAATCAGACGCTAACACGACAGCATGCGGATAACAAACGAACCAATGGTGTTGCGACACGTGGTGGACACTTATCTTCAAGCCAAAAATAGCCTTACGATGTTCTTTGGCACACTTGTTATGAAACTAACACCCAAAATTAGTTTCTCTCACCTCCAAAAAGCAATTTTTAATGGCTTTTCATATTAGGAACTAGGGTATTCATACGGGGAGACAACATTAGAGCTGCCACACATAATTTTTCGTACTTGGAGATTGTAAAGATGATGTCCGGCTAGACCAACCTTCGCTTGGGTCGAAGGGGAAACAAGTGAGATTCATGATTCATGGCAAAAACTATGTGAGATCTTTGATTTTTATTTAATTTGAGTTAAATTCTCCTATTTCATTGTTGTTGATTTTAATGAATATGGTTTAGATCTAGGGTATGTATATGGCAAGTGCATGTTTTTAGGTGGGCAATCTATAGTTATTTAGACAATTAATATCCGTGTAATTGTGTTATTAGACCAATAAAGTGACAAACACTCACCCCTTTTGCCGTCAAACCCTTTCGGTTCTTGAGTGTTCAACAATTGAATCTAGGTTAAATCGGGAGCCAATGCAAACCGGTTATTTAGAATTAGTATTCCCATAAACCCAAATTAGTCCGGTTAGTATGTCAAACCCGATTGGCGGATGTCTAGGTGTATACGATAATTAGGGAAATAGTTAGTGGCAGACGTCCTATCTATCGAGATTATGGGAATTAGGAATTTATGGCAGACGTCGATTTTTCATAACTTATTTAGGAGAAATTGAATTAATAACTTTTTGGGATGATTGATGACCATTAAATGTCATTGAATATTGATTTTTGCTTGTGGTACCGTAGACTTAGGTGATTTCTCCTCATTGATATTATTTTTGTGAACTTTTTATTTGTGCTAGTTTGATTAATTATTTCATTGAACTTTCTGAAAACCCCTATTTTTAGCTAACTTTGAGTAAAACTCAAGTCCTGTGGATTCGACCCCGTATTTACCACTACTACACCCTTGTGGTTGGTAACTCGATTGCGGGTTATATTTAGCACGCATAACACCTAATCAACACTATTGCATATAACCTAATCTATAATACTTATTAACATTTAAATAACAAGTAGATTAAAAAATACTCTACCATTCTTTTTTTTTAATTGCTTCAAAAATAAAATTTTACGATCATACCTACTGTGTTTATCCTTATTTCATCATTTCTTACAACTTCTCATAGTGATGATGCCCATAAACTTAAACTAAGCCTTGCCCTCAAGGTTTTAAAATAAGCCTGAAACATAAAAACACTAAAAACACTAACATATGTAACTTAATTTAAGAACTGCATAATAAATTAAAAGTAAGAATACATAAAAATAAAATTTAAACAATTACTAAAATGCCAAAATATCCTAAATTAAAAAATAATCACTATTAAATGTCTCTCAACTCCCCAAGATCTACTATGAGGATTCTACATATGTTGATAGTTCTCCATTTTGATGAGTATTCACTTGACAAATGAGCTTTTCCTACACATTTAGGACAAAACTTTCAAAATTAGGAAACAACTTAAACGTTAGGATTTCTTTAACAAAACAAAATAAATAATTGAAATTTAAAAACTAAAATTAAAAACCCCTGGGTTGCTTCCTAATAGCAATTTATTTAACGTCATTAGTCCGACGCCTTTTCACTCATTTAGTTCGAGTCTAAATTGAGATTCTCTAATTCTAAATTGGAAATATTGATATCTCTCCCATTTTGATGTACTTCTTGCCCTTCAATAAAGACAATCTTCTCAGTATTTTCATCTTTCTCGATATTCATCGTGATCATTTTTTCTTCGCGTGCAAGACTGCATTAGCACTTTTTAAGAATGGTTGTCCAAGTATCATAGAGACATCATCATCTATATCATAATCAATGATATCGAAATCATTGATAAATATGAATCTACCCATTTTCCATGCACATTCAAGATTCTACCTATCATTGGTGCCAAGTTATCATCAACTACTTGCAAATCTATTGTACTGGGACAATTGATCTTCAAAGCTTCTTGTAACATGTCTTTTATGGGCATTACATTAAGTGAGGCTTTTGTATCCCACAAGATGTTTCTAAAATGCTGCCCATAAATACTTAAGGGTATGCATATATCTCCAGGATCTCTCATCTTAATTGGTTGAAGTCTCGGTGTTAACTTAACTTTTGGTTCTAGCATTTTTGAAACAACCTTGATGCTATTTCCTTTCGATGCTTCTTATGAAGGACCTTCATCTTGTTGCTTATCTCTCCATTATTTCTTCCCCTTCTTGTTATTTTTGCAAGGCACTAATTTTTTGTTGCTTGAATCCTTCAAGTTCATCTTGCCTCATTTATGTTCCATTCTCTTGCATAACTTTAGAACTTTTCAACTTTCTCATGGTTATAGTATTGACTCTTTCTGGCTTGTACATCACTTGCTCTAGCATTAGCTCATTAGTTGCTTATGTGTTCACCGTGTGAATGGCACAACATTCTCCTTGTGATTTGTAATCATGTTACTTGAAAATTGCCTTTCTTTCTTAGAGTTTAAAGCAACGGCTAGCTAACCAAACTTTCTCTCTGGGTGCTTAATGAATTGTGTTTTTTCATTATCCATCCACCTAAGAGTATGCTTCACATTATCTATCTCTTTTTCATACCTCTTATGACGTTCCCTATTGTTGATGTCAATAGCTTGCAAGAATATTTCAATTGATGTCAGTGAAATCATTTCTTTGCTTTAGCCTAGCTTCCATTTTTGGACTTGTTGATCAAAACTTGGAGCTAAATTATGCGCATCATCAAGATTTCCATATGAGAAGTTCGGGTTGTTGTGTCCTTGATAAAATCTTTGAAGAGCCATTCTTCTTGGCCTGAAATTGTTTCCATAGTTATGGTTATTCATAAAGTTGGCATTTTGAAACTCTATTCCTTGTTGCTTTTCTAATGGATTAACCACCATTTCTAGGTGGTTAATGGGTTGATTAATTGCTCGCACTTCTGGACTTGATTGTCCCATTTGTAGCTTCTCCATCTAATTACTCAGATTAGATAATTGTGCCATGATAATTGCTTATGAATTAATCTCATATACTCCTATTGGCTTTCTTATTTTAGAACCAGTTCTTGTTGTAGAATTCAGGGACATAAGATTTATAAGTTCTAATGCTCCATCTTTACCTTTTATTAGTAGAGAACCATTTGCTGCGGCATTAACTATTGTCCTTGTGCTATGATTCATTCCATAGTAGAAGATTTGATGTTGTGCCCACTTCACATATTCATGTCCTGGACATTTCTTAGAATTTTTTAAATCTTTCCCAAGCCTCACAAGAGACTTAGTATCTTCTTGCTTGAATTGTTTGATTTTTAATTTCCTTTCACTGACCTTCATTGGGAGAAAGAACTTGTCTAGGAATCTTTCATTGATATTTGTCCATGAAGTCATGCTTCCTGCATTTAGTCCTTGGAACCAGGATTTGGCTTTTCCACCCAATGAGAGTGAGAAAAGTCTCACCCTGGTTACTTCCTTTGTAACTCCAGTAATTTGAATAGTCTCACATTTATCTAAAAACTTCTCCACATATGCAAATGGATCCTCATTTGCTAGCCCATTGAATAAACTATTCTGCACCATGATGATGAGAGGCAGTCTCAATTCAAATTCAGTAGTATCGGCTAGAAGTCTCATCACTCCATTGTATGTTTCTTGAACTTATGGTTTGAAGTAATCTCGAATACATCTTTGTCCTCATAAATTGTCTTGCACTACTAAATCACCTTTAGGTTGATTATTCCTTCGACTTTGATTTTGAATTTGATTTTTTGCTTGATCATTCGCCATCTTAGTTCCTTTCTTCTTATTTCCCTTGTTGTTTTTGCTTATTTACAGATCGTAAGGCAATAAGTCCTTGTCACATTAACTACGCATGCATTACCTGTTCCTTGAGAAAGAAAACAAAAAAGATCAAGTGTAGATTGCCAAACTTGAAACTAAATCTTTTTTATTTTTTATTTTTATAAACTTAAAAGAAAATTATCGAAAATAAAATTCTTAACAATTGTGTATATTAAACTAACTAATTCAAGCAACCTATCCCCGGCAACGGTGCCAAAAACTTGATCATGACCGCAAATATAACTGTTCAATTATATTAATAATGTGATCAACAAAGGTTGATTATGAATATCATTCCTTTTGGAAAGGTTTATCTAGACACAGTTCTCTTACTTGAGTTCACTAAATTGTTAAGAAAGTATGTTTTTAATTGATTTAAACTAACAACTCTATTCTTTAAAATAATGTAAATTAACTTGTATTCTAATATCGAGAAAACTCTTAGTTCAACTTCACTTAGGTAATGAAATAATTTTCTTTCATCTCAAACTTCATTCATCTTCATTATGTTTGTGCAATGGTTAATTGGAATAGACATATTTCCTTTATATTCACTTCAACCCACTATCGTAGTGAAAAATATTATAATGTGCATACTATAAATCCACCTATCGGTGTGAATAACATAAGTATCAAATAGCATAAGGTTTCAAATCTTTAGACTCAAACATTTAAGTTTACTATCTATTTCTCCCTAATCAACAACTATCTATCGATTTTTATGTTTTACGGTTGTATTGTTTATATCCGGCTTAAAATCTCCAATGGCCATGGTAACTCCTAGAACCTCTAATCAACAAACACGTAATCAAGATGTTCATAGTATCATACATAGAATCAATATAAATATGAACAATTGCACTTTTTAATAGTAAAATCCATTCATACTTCCTTTAGCATAACATTCAAACTATAGGATCCATTGATCCTTAATTTAAATAAACTACCCACTCATTATTGAAATTAACACACAAATCATGGTATTCATTGCAATCAAAGATTCAATTAAATGAAAGAATACTACCGAATAACCACGAGTGGAGTCTTCAATGTCTTTTCCTTTAAAACTCTTACAAATACCCACATCCAATGCTAAAACTATGTTATTTTGCTGTAAACTATGATATTTTATGGTATTAGGTGGTAATTGGCGAGTGTACCACATTTTAATACACATTTATATTCCTAAGACTCCTAAGAATACAATTATAAACCCTAATTAACAATTCTAAATGAACTAGAATTGCAAAACTTTCTATTTAAATTTCTCGGCGTTGTCTGTAAGTGATCTACATTTCCTATGTAAGCGCACAGCTCCGTCACAGCATCCACTTTATGTGTGAGTTTTCTCCTTACAGTAGGCTCGGCGCCCCTTGTGTACTTGCCCGATGCTACGTATGTTACCCCATTGCGCCACCACTACATCAAATGTACTGCACCTTTTCCTTTGTCTCCATGCCTTCTCTACAACTTGCCCACTCCTTGTACTCACTTCTTACATCGTCAATGGTGTTATCACGACATCTAGTGTATTTTTTCCTTTTTCTCTTCATTTCATCATGAAATCACTCATTTGTCTCTTTTATACCTTATAGACCTGAAAATACATAAATACCATCAAATAAAACTCATACTAAGACATTTAGTCCAATTATACATTTAAACTAGTCCCTTATGTAAGTTTAATTAAATACTTATCATCCAATAAGATTGGGGTGGTGTCCAACTAATAAGTTTCTCCTTTTGGGTGGGCTTGTTGCGACATGATCAACTAAAGAACCTCACCTTAGTAAAATACGAGCCTTTTCCCAGATAGTATGTATAATTGATTGATCCTAGACCACTTTATCCCTTAAAATCAATTAGTTTTAGGACTTCCATATAATCCAACATGTCGTCACAAACAAAGTTGGCCAGCTCAACCATTGGATGTGTTCCAAACAAGTTAAAGTTGTTATTAAACCACGCCTTGAACTAGAAAACACAATAGCTTTGCCATCTTTTAAACCCAACAACCTTAGTTCATATACCCATTGACCTCCGACATAAACAAAGTACATGGTATAACGTTTTGACTCATCTCCACATAACTACAAGACTCCATCTTGATTAAGTCTTTCCGCCACCTCTCCGCATTAGTAAGGAGTGTCACATGAAGTACCAACTAAATAAACAAACGAATTATCTCTCGGCCTTGACATTGCCTTGGTAGCTTCCATTTACTACTTTTAGGAAACCAATTCACCTCTGCCCCTTCTTGTAAGTCGAAGCCACAGTAAAATCACCAAAGGTAGACCAACCACAATATAGCTCATCCTCACTGCCAGTCAAAAAGAGGGGATGTTTTGCGGTAATAAATTTCAGTGTTTGAGATGGAATTAGAGATGCTAGAACTTATTCCTAGTCCACTCCCCTTATTTGTAACATAATCCAACATAGACTCCTCCAACATAGCATTTAGGATTGGCTGTTAGAAAATTCAAAAATAGAAAATATAAAAGAAACAGATGTAACAACTTTTGGAGTCTTTGTTCTCCTTCCATTTGGTGTGATCTTGTATTTATAGTGAACAATACAATAACCTAACAAACTATACATGACTAACACATAATCACACTCACTTATCTTACTCACTTATACATTGACATCAGTGTGTTACTTTTACATCCCCCTTAAGATGGAAGGTAACTCAATTACTCCCATCTTGGACTTAAGAATTGAAAATATGTGTTGACTAAGTGGCTTAGTGATATAGTCTACAATTTGGTCCTCAATAGGAACATAACGAACCTCTAATAATCGATTCAAAACTTTATCTCTAATGAAGTGTACATTAATCTCGATATGTTTGGTGCAAGAGTGAAACACTGAGTTAGAGGCTAAAGCAGCTACTCCCATGTTATTTGACCACATAATAGGCATAAAGGAAAGATTTAACTGTAACTCAAAAAGAAGGGATTGAATCCAGGAGACCTCTGTACCTGCTTGAGCAAGAGCTCTGTATTCAACTTCTATTGAGGAACAAGCCACCCCTTGTTGCTTCTTTGATTGCCAAGACACCAAGGAACTGTTGGGGCATGTGCCCTAGGTCAATCCATTAACTGTCTTTATGAATACTTTTAGTTAATAAAATAGAGAATTTCATTTGCTGTTTATTATAATTAATTTGCATGTTTGCATTATAATAAGATCCATGGGTATTTACAGAAATATCTTATATGTCCCTAGTCGATCATTGTACTGGGAACTATAATGAATTAAGACTAGTGTGAGTCTTAATTGATGATCATATGATGATTATACGTATAGGGTTTTAATCAAGATCACGAGTACTCGTTAGGGAATAAAGTACTGGATCGACCCGCTATGAGAATATCACATGGATTAAGTCATAGTTGTTTCTCATGATAAGTATATTTTTTCAGTCCTCTGACTTGAGATTATCAGAGACTTCAACACTAGGAACATAGTGATTTGACACTATCAAATGTTGTCTTCAACCGGACGATTATAAAGGTTGTGATTGGTTACTATGTGAGCAATGTGATGAAGTTGTGTAATCAAGATAGAATTTGTCCCTCTCAAATAAAGAGAGATATCCAAAGTGGATCCTCGATGTGTTAGACTGTTAAAAGGCCTAGTCTAAATGAATTGATATTGATCAATGTCACTTGGATGTTTTCAGTCTACCTAGAGATCGAGACTAGTACGATTGAACATGTTGGATGACAATTCCATGCCTTATGTTTGATCAAAAGGATATCGTGTGACAAAAGGATGTTATATATACTATTGATTAGGTTGTATCGATTTGATATTCGTACGACTTGGGTAGTCATAATGTCCTGCTAGAGGCCTCTTATGACTTGTATACCAAAATGTGTTTTGGTACACTGCCAACGTTGTATGAGTCTATTGGGTCGCACACTAAGAATGGTTTTGCGAGATTTTAAGATGGTTCAGAAAAATGAATTTTATATGATAAAATTCATGACGAAAACGTCCTTGTCGTGTATTACACTTATACTTCTTTAAGTAGGGGTATATGTGTAATTTACTTAACCGTCTATATACAAGGGTTGTATAAATAGACGATATAAGTTAGAATACATGGACGAAAGATCAAAAGGCCGAAACTCTATTTTCGTTTCAGAAACGACTTAGGGTTTTTGGTATGCTCTGGATCATTTTGGAGAGAAAAACAAAAGGTTTGGTATTCTCTCGAAGCTAGCACTTTGAATCTCGGTCGCCGTTCGTGTGCGGACTACTGGTAGAGGGCGTTCGTCGTTGGCAGCGCCTTAGAGATCGATTAAGCTTCAGAAAGGTGCATTGCGACCGAGGTATGATTAAGTTTTCATGGTTTAAACGTTTTTAATGGAATTAGATTCGGATCCTGTTGGGGTTTTTGTCAAAATTGTTTTGTAATCTCCGCTGCGTATGAACCCCAAAACCCAACAGTGGTATCAGAGCCATCGAGTTCGATTCCATTAAATTCATTGCATGTTTACTTACGATATATACATGATATATGATTAAAAACATGTTAATAGTTGATGTATATCTGATATACATAAGTTGTCTTTGAGATTTATTATCATGTTTTGTGTATATGATACACATATTCGTGATTTAATTAAAATCAGTTTCGGTACATGCTAGTAACCATGTTAGGTTAATTCAAATAATTTTAATGAATTGAATTTCATGTTCTGTGATCCATGACACCATTAGGTTCGATTGAGATAGTAGTTCATGATTCAATTACGTGTTTGTGATTATTTGGATGAGGACCGAAATTGCAAATAATTAATTTTCGAAATTATTTATTTATAAATAATTAATTTTCGAAATTATTTATACATAATTAATTAATTTTTGAAATTATTTATTTATAATTAATTAATTTTCGAAATTATTTATTTATCTTGTTATATCTATTTTGTTATGAAGTTTCTATTTGATAAAGATAGATAACAAATTATAGTATGAGATAAATAACAAGAATCTTGTTATTGGTGATATACTAGGATTCAAATATCTTTAATCCAAAATAAATAATTAATTTTCGAAATTATTTATTTATCTTGTTATATCTATTTTGTTATGAAGTTTCTATTTGATAAAGATAGATAACAAATTAGAATAAGAGATAAATATCAAGAATCTTGTTATTGGTGATATACTAGGATTCAAATATCTTAAATCCAAAATAAATAATTAATTTTCGAAATTAATTATTTATATTGTTATATCTATTTTGTTATGAAGTTTCTATTTGATAAAGATAGATAACAAATTAGAATAGGAGATAAATATCAAGAATCTTGTTATTGGTGATATACTAGGATTCAAATATCTTAAATCCTAATTGGATTAGGATAAGATAATTAGTTAGATGTCGGCCCGGGTTAATTAAAATATTTTAATTGACTTAATTTCGGATAAATTAAGGGGTTAATTTATGATAATAAAATCAGCGAAAATTATGATTTTCTATAGCGAATTTTAATTTTCGGAATTGAGATTCGTCTTCTAAAAAAAAAATTCCAAATTGTTTAGTGATTGAACAAATCAATAAAACATATGATATTTCATTGTTTACATAAAATCACTAAAACTGAATAAAATCCCTCTATTAAATTTTAAGTCTCTGTGCCATCCATTTTAAACACTTGTCAAGGCCTCGATCACACTAATATAGTTTCAGTCATAGTTGGGTGTATTGTGTTATCTTGGTGAGACAAGTCGGGTAAGAGTTACCTTAATGTTTAAAATGGTCCGACTTAATAAAGCCATCAAAATAGTTTTGAGCTTTAGGCAAATGATGAGATAAAAACATGTTAAGACATAAGATGTCCCATATCTCATAAAAGGATCTAAAAATTACATAAGATGTAATTGGTAAGCTCATTACCTACCTAAATAATCTAGTTATGTGTTTCATGCCATAGCATTTGTCATAGAATTAGGTGAAATATGGATTTTAGTCCCCTAAATAAACAGTACGTTTTAGGAGGGTTGTTAATTTAGTGGGAGTCTATTCCTCTATACTAAAATAAACTTTACATAATCTTTATTGTAGATCAATAGCCTTTTCAAGTAACAATAATCCCCTGTCACTGCGATCCATCCTTGAGAAGGATAAGCTATCTGGGACTAACTTTCTTGACCGGTTCAAAAACTTGAGAATTGTTCTTACGCATGAACGCAAGTTGTATGTCCTGGATGCTTCAATCCCTGAGGACCCACCAGCCAATGCTACGAAAGCTGTTAAGGATGCGCATAATAAGCATGTCAACGATTCTACTGATGTTGCATGTATTATGCTAACAACTATGGTTACTAAACTTCAGAAGGACCTAGAACTAATGGAAGCCTACGACATGGCCGTAACGCTGAAGGAAATGTTCCAACAGCAAGCTAGGCAATAAAGGTTCGAGATAGTCAAGAACCTACATTCTTGTAAGATGACTGAGGGTGCGTCAGTTAGTCCTCATGTTTTGAAGATGAAGGGCTATGTTGACCAGCTTGATAGACTCGGATTTCCTATAAGCCAAGAGTTGGCTACAGATTTGATCCTGAATTCATTACCAGAAAGTTACTCACAATTTGTGATGAACTACAATATGAATAATATGGAGAAATCAATTTCAGAGTTGCATTTGATGCTCAAAACTGATGAACAAAATATCAAGAAACCCTCTTATAAAGTGTTGATGGTCCAAAAGGAAAGGGAATGAAGAAGAAAGGCAAAGGCAAGGCTAAAGTTGCTAAGGCTGCTGATGCACCTGTCGCAAAGCCTATGGAACAAGTCAAGCCCCAGCCTGTTCCTGCTTCAACACACCCAAAAGAAAAGGAAAGAAATTGTCATTTCTGTAATCAAACCTTTCTCTAGCATTATCGTCTCGAGCACATAAACGAGAAACGCATAACGAAGCTCCATAAAGATGGGCTTCTAGATTCATTTGATTTAGAAACATATGAAACATGTGTATCTTGTTTACTAGGCAAGATGACTAAAAGTCCCTTTATTGGACACATTGAACCAGCAAGTGATGTATTGGGTCTAATACATACTGATGTATGTGGTCCTATAAAAACAATGGCTAGAGGAGGTTATCGGTACTTCATTACATTTACTGATGATTTCAGCAGATATGGTTATGTATATCTTATGAAACATAAAGCGAATCATTTGAGATGTTTCGAACGTTTCAAAATGAAGTGCAGAATCAACTTGGTAAAACTATCTAAACACTTTGATCAGATCGAGGTGGTGAATATTTAAGCCAAGAATTTGATGATCATCTTAAAAATTGTGGGATTGTCTCCCAATTGACTCCACCAGCAACTCCACAATGGAATGGAGTTTCTGAAAGGAGAAATCAAACCTTATTAGATATGGTTCGATCTATGATGAGTCATGCGGATCTTCCATTATCCTTTTGGGGTTATGCATTACAAACTGCAGCTTTCACTCTTAATCGAGTTCCTTCTAAAGCGGTTGATAAAACACCATATGAGATATGGTACGGGAAGAGACCTAGTTTGTCTTTCATTAAGATTTGGGGTTGTGAGGTTTACGTAAAACGACAAGTCTCAAAAAAACTAGCACCTAAATCTGACAAGTGTTTATTTGTGGGGTATCCTAAGAAAATAAAAGGATATTACTTTTATAATCCCGTTGAGAACAAAGTGCTTGTTGCTCGGTATTGTGCCTTTATGGAAAAACAGTTTATTTCAAAAGACACTAGTGGGAGAGAAATAAATCTTGAAGAAGTTCAAGAATCACAGATAAACATTGAACCGCTACCGGAAGTTCAACAACGTTCCGAACCAGTTGAACCTCCACAAGTGACACAAGATCCACATAAATCTAGTAAGGTAAGAAATGAGCCAGAGAGATTCGGATTTCTCATTACTGATAATCGTGATGTGTTGTTTATGGACCAAAATGAGCCCACCACTTATCAGGAGGCTATGTCTGGACCAGACTCAGATAAATGGCTAAGTGCCATGAACTCTGAGATGCAATCCATGTATGATAACCAAGTTTGGAACTTGGTTGATTTACCTGAAGGTGGTAAGACCATTGGATGTAAATGAGTTTTCTAGAAGAAAACTAACATGGATGACAATGTGCATACTTTTAAAGCAAGACTTGTAGCAAAAGGTTTCAGGCAGACTCAAGGTGTTGATTATGATGAAACTTTTTCGCCAGTAGCCATGCTTAAATCCATAAGAATTTTAATTGCCATTGCTGCATATTATGACTATGAGATATGGCAAATAGATGTAAAAATAGCATTTCTTAATGGATAGCTGTTTGAGGACGTGTATATGACACAATCTGAATACATCCTGAGAATTCTAGGAAGGTATGCAAGCTTCAAAGATCCATTTATGGATTAAAGCAAGCTTCTCGGAGTTGGAATCTTCGTTTTGATGAAGCAATCAAGGATTTTGGTTTTATTAAGAACGAAGATGAGCCTTGTGTATACAAGAAGGTCGGTGGGAGTGTAGTAGTTTTTCGGGCATCTTGTATGTTGATGATATATTACTCATTGGAAATGACATCCCAACATTGCAGAGTGTCAAGTCTTGGTTAGGGAAGTGTTTCTCAATGAAAGACTTAGGAGATGCAGCCCATATCCTAGGGATAAGGATCTATAGGGATAGATCTAAGGGGCTAATCGGTCTAAGTCAAAGTGCTTACATAGACAAGGTGCTGAATAGGTTCAGTTTGCAAGACTCTAAAAGGGGATTGTTGCCAATGTCTCATGGCATAAGTCTCAGCACGAATCAATGTCCTAGGACAAATGATGAGCGAGACCGTATGAATAAGATTCCATATGCATCGGCTATTGGATCTATCATGTATGCCATGCTATGCACTCGACCCGATGTATCATATGCTTTGAGTAGTACAAGCAGATATCAGTCAGATCCTGGTGAGAGTCACTGGATAGCAGTAAAGAACATCCTAAAATACTTAAGAATGACTAAGGAAATGTTCTTGGTCTATGGAGGTTTTGAAAATGATCTAGTTGTAAATGGTTACACAGATGCAAGTTTTCAAACTGATATAGATGATTTTAGATCGCAATCCGGATATGTGTTTATTTTGAATGGGGGTGCGATGGTGGAAAAAGTTCAAAGCAAGAGAGGCGTGGGGATTCTACAATGAAGTTTGAGTATATTGCGGCGTCCGATGCAAAGAAAGGAGGCAGTTTGGATCAAAAAGTTCATTTTTGAACTAGGTGTGGTTCCGAGTATTGCTAACCCTGTTTGTTTGTATTGTGACAATAACGGGGCAATAGCATAGGCCAAGGAACCTAGATCACACCACAGATCCAAACATATACTCAATCGTTTTCATCTCATCACAGAAATTATTGAGAGGGGAGACGTAAAGATTTGCAGAGTACCTACTGAAGACAACGTTGTGGATCCATTGACAAAAGCTCTTCCACAAGCAAAACATGATGGTCATGTTAGATCATTAGGCATTAGATGCATATATGATTAGCCCTAGTGCAAGTGGGAGATGTTGGGGCATGTGCCCTAGGTCAATCCATTAACTGTCTTTATGAATACTTTTAGTTAATAAAATAGAGGATTTCATTTGTTGTTTATTATAATTAATTTGCATGTTTGCATTATAATAAGATCCATGGGTATTTACAGAAATATCCTAAATGTCCCTAGTCGATCATTATACTGGGAACTATAATGAATTAAGACTAGTGTGAGTATTGATTGACGATCATATAATGATTATACGTATAGGGATACGAATCAAGATCACGAGTACTTGTTAGGGAACAAAGTACTGGACCGACCCGCTATGAGAATATCACATGGATTAAGTCATAGATGTTTCTCATAATAAGTATTTTTTTCAGTCCTCTGACTTGAGATTATCAGAGACTTCAACATTAGGAACATAGTGATTTGACACTATCAAACGTTGTCTTTAACTAGACGATTATAAAGGTTGTGATTGGTTACTATGCGAGCAATGTGATGAAGTTGTGTAATCAAGATAGAATTTGTCCCTCTCATATAAAGAGAGATATCCAGTGGATCCCTCGATGTGTTAGACTGTTAAAAGGCCTAGTCTAAATGAATTGATATTGATCAATGTCACTTGGATGTTTTCAGTTTACCTAGAGATCGAGACTAGTACGATTGAACATGTTGGATGACAATCCCATGCCTTATGTTTGATCAAAAGGATATCGTGTGACAAAAGGATGTTATATACACTATTGATTAGGTTGTATCGATTTGATATTCGTACAACTTGGGTAGTCATAATGTCTTGCTAGAGGCCGCTTATAACTTGTATACCAAAATGTGTTTTGGTACACTGCCAACGTTGTATGAGCCTATTGGGTCGCACACTAAGAATGGTTTTGCGAGATTTTAAGATGGTTCAGAAAAATGAATTTTACATGATAAAATTCATGACGGAAACATCCTTGTGGTGTATTACACTTATACTTATTTAAGTAGGGGTATATGTGTAATTTACTTAACCGTCAATATACAAGGGTTGTATAAATAGACGCTTTAAGTTAGAATACATGGACGAAATATCAAAAGGCCGAAACTCTATTTTCGTATCAGAAATGACTTAGGGTTTTTGGTATGCTCTGGATCATTTTGGAGAGAAAAACAAAAGGTTTGGTATTCTCTCGAAGCTACCACTTTGAATCTCGGCCGCCGTTTGTGTGTGGACTACTGGTAGAGGGAGTTCGTCGTTGGCAGCGCCTTAGAGATCGATTAACCTTCAGAAAGGTGCATCGCAACTGAGGTATGATTAAGTTTTCATGGTTTAAACGTTTTTAATGGAATTAGATTCAGATCCTGTTGGGGTTTTTGTCAAAATTGTTTTGTAATCTCCACTGCGGATGAACCCCAAAACCCAACTGGAACCCCCAAAGAAAATGCTATAACCAATTATAGACTTTTGATCATAAGGGGATGAAGCCCAGTCTGCATTAAGAAACCCTGTGATGTTCAAGTTCTTAGATGTTCGAATGTGCAAAGAGGAGAAAAAAATGCCCTAAAGAAAGCATAGAACACGTCTAATATCTTGCCGATGAGCAGTTGTAAGTGACTGTTGATACTGGCTCAACTTATTTACAATATAAGCAACTTCAAGTCTTACATGAACAAGGAATTGAAGGCCACCCATAATACTTCGATACAAGGTGACATTGGAAAATATGGGACTGTCTTCCTCGTAAATTTGTTTGGAAGTGACTTCAGGTGTAGGAGCAACTTCAATAACTAAGAAAAGACTGAGTTTACCTAAGTCCTTGAGAGCAAACACTATCGTTAACTGGTTAATGAGCTTCTGAATTAAATTAGAAGAATTGCCTGTAATGAGAATATCATCTACATAAATGAGTCTATAAACTAAGGAGGCACCTTGTGTGTAAATAAAAAAGGAAGTCTCAGCCTTAGAATTGATGAAATTCTACAGAAAAAAAAGTGTAGCTTTCAATCTATCAAACCAAGCTCGAGGAGACTATCTTAACCTATAAATTGCTTTCACCAATTTGCACACATGATGAGGCTTGCCAACATCAACAAAGCCCTCTGGTGGAGGAATAAATACAGTCTCAGTAAGTTGCCCATGGAGAAAAGCATTGTTGATGTCTAACTGCCTAACATTCCATTAAAATGATGATGCTAATGTAAGAACAACCTGAATGGTAGAAGCTTTAATGATAAGGCTGTAGGTGGTGTTGAAGTTAATTCTAGGAATTTGTGTGAAGCCTTTGGCAACCAAATGAGCCTTGTGCCTATTTACCGTGGCATTAATGTTCCTTTTAACTTTAAACAAGCATTTGTTTTCTATTGGAGTCCGATCGTTGGAAGTAGGAACTAAATCACAAATGTGATTTTTCTGTAATGCGGTAAACTCATGTTCCATAGCTTTCAACCAATATGGACTCTGTAAAGCATCTTTAGTGTTCTTAGGCTTAGAATTAATGTTATTTAGAGCAGTTGTCAACACTTTTGGTTTAAAAATACCATGTTTGGAATGAGTAACCATAAGGTGTATAGACTGTGTAACATCAGCGGGTACAATAGTAGAAGCAGTAGTAGAAGTAGCAGCAGTAGGTACATCATCAACACCTAGTATTATCTGAGATTAGTAGGATGTGGAAGATGGACTAATAGACAAATGCATATTACTCTAGGCAATAAGACTTTGTACATTGAAACCATCGGGCAAGAAGGGAAGAGGACTAGTAAAAATACTTAAGAAAGTAGGCAGAGCACTAAAATTGCTACTTGGATAGAGAGTAACTGTATTATGAGGCTGCATTGGAGGATTATCAGTGGAAGTACGATTTTTGTTGGCAGATAACAACTCGTGATAGGGAAAGTCAACTTCATTGAATAAGAAATTCTGCTAATATAGAGCCTTCCACAAGAGCTTAAGCATCTGTATCCTTCATGGCTTAGCCTGTAACCAAGGAACAAACACTTTTTAGATCTGTATTGAAATTTATGATTGTTATATGGCCTCAAATAGGAAATGAAAGCACTACCAAAGACTCTGAGTATATCTTATTTTGGTAAAGCCATCCAAAGCATTTGATAAGGGGATAAACCTGATAAAACTTGAGTTGGGAATCTATTGATCACAAAAGCTTCAAATGAACATGCATCCCACCAAAAAGAGTATGGTAACTTAGCTTGAACTAGAAGAGTAAGTGTGGTCTCAACAAGATGTCGATGTTTCTTCTCATCTCTGCCATTTTGATGGTGTGTATAGGGACAAGGATGTTAAAATTGAATTCCATTGTCACACAAAAATTGTTTGAAGGGACGATACTCTCCTCCCCACTCTGATTGAACACATTTAATCTTGACATAATATTGATTCTCAATAAGTTTTTTGAACTGAACAAACAAAGCCAAAGCTTCACTTTTTTCTTTCATAGGATCAACCCAAGTGAATCTCAAAAATCATCAATAAAATGGATATATTATATGAAACCATCATTTGATTTTATTGGTGCAGGGCCCCAAACATCAGTATGGATAAGTAATAAAGGTGCAGTAGCATTTGACTATGATCTAGGAAATGGTAAAAAATGTATTTTACCAAGTTTACAAGCCTCACGAAAATGTAACATATGATCTTTATTCACTGATATATTACAGTTCTTCAATACTTGACTCAACACTTGAGAGGAAGGGTGAGCTAGTCTTGCATTGCAAACTAAAAGGGAGAAATTCTTCATAATAGCCATTAGTGCTTTATTGTTGTAATGAGGAAAGACCGAACTTCAATGCAGCTTTAGATGGAACTCGTACAAGCCATCTTTAAGTGTACCTTTGAGGATAGTCTCCTTGGAGTGAAGATCCTTTATAAAGAAATGTTTGGAATGAAATTCCATAAACACAGGATTATCATTAGTAATTTATGACACACTAATAAGATTCATGGCTATGTGAGGCACATATAAGGTGTTATGTAAGCTCAGATGAGGAGATAAGTTGACAGATTTTTAGTACCAACAGATTTAATCGGAAGCAAGTTACAATTCCCCACAGTAATAGAATTAATACTTGTACATGGTGATATGTGGTAAAGTCAATTCATATCATTTGTGACATGAGACGAGGCTCCACTGTCAACATACAAAGAAGGATCAGTGACTGATTCGTATGATGCATAGAACACATTGGGAGCAGTAGTATTAAAAGATGGTGGTCTATACTGAGAAACAAACTGATTTGTGAAATATGGATTAGTAGTTTGCGTATTGTGATGATGATGATTTCCTGAGCTATAAGAAAGATCAGCTCTATAAAAATGAATCGATGCTTCATGTCCAGTTTTCTTGCAAATTTGACAAACATGTCTATTTCCTCCATTATAATGGCCTATTCCTTGACCCCTGTAGCCTCGTCCATAATTGAAACCTCCTTTGTGTCCAATTCTTTTTCCTTGATTTTGTAACTAACCAGACTACTCATTGGATTGATGACCACTTGAATTGTTTTGTGGATCGATGAAAGCAGCATTTGCTGCAGAGGTTACATTCATATTCCTAAGATTTCATAGTGACACTTTGAACTTGTTGAAGCCTAGCTTCAAAACTCAACAAGGAAGCATACATCTTATGCCATGTTAAGATGGTCTTTCTTGCAAAATAGCTACATATGTCATGTATTCATAATCTAAAACAGCAATAGCACTAGTAATCAAATTAGAGTCATTCATTGATGCGCCAGCTGATGCAAGACTATCTACATAATTTCTTTCAAACCTTGCAAATAATGAATCATCATTTTAGATCATTTTCTTGTTGTCGGGATGTTGTTCTTGCAAACTTAGATTTTTTATTTATTTTGAGCACCACAAAGGTCAGCTATTGCTTGCCAAACCTCATGAGCAAATGAAGATGCAACTTTCAAAATTTAAAAAGTAATAGATGGAGATATTGAACTCAATATAATGTGTACTAGTAATTGATCCTTAGAGTTCCAATCTTGATAACTTGGAATGAAAACTCCATTATTTGCATTAAACTTAGGTGGACAAGGTATTTCTCCCAACAAAACTCCATCCAGATTATATCCTTTAATTGCAGGAAGCAACATGGTTTTCCACATCAAATAATTTGTTTCATCCAATTTAACGGCCATTGATTCACTCAAAGAGTGACTAAAAGGATCGATTACAGTAGATGGACCTTCCGTTCCTAGACCACTGAGACGCCATTGCAGCTCCTAAACTTCTGATTCAGCACATTTGTCTCTAGAAATAGTGATATGCGTAGCTTTATCAGATCAATAGTTAACTATAAATGATTCTACTCTTGATTGATGAACATTAGTTAGATTAGGATCTTCTTCCATGGCAGATCAAAGCTTCTCCTGCTCTGATACAATGAGAAAATTCGAGAATTGAAAATATAGAAGAAACAGATGTAACAACTTTCTGAGTCTTTGTTCTTCATTCATTTGGTTTGATCTTGTATTTATAGTACACAATACAATAACCTAACAAACTATGCATGACTAACATGTGGTCACACTCACTTATCTCCACTAGAACAATTTTGGTATTTAATAGAGGTTTTTAAACCCCTATTAAAGGGGGGGTGTTATCAAATAACACTTAATTGATGGGAGTTTTAAAAAACCTCTATGTAATACACGTATCAAAAATTAAAACGTAACACATTTTCGCATGACATTTAATAACACTCTATTTAATAGGGGTTTTACAACCTCTATTAAAGGTCAAAAATGTTTTAGTGTTCACTCACTTATATATTGACATCAACCTGTTACTCTCCAAGGTCGAATAACAAAATTAACCAGAGGAACCGTTGCGTCGCTCTACCAATCCATCTAAAACAAAACTCTCCTACCATCATAAAGAACCCACTTTTCCCTTTAGAACTATTTTCCACACCTTCCATAGATGCAACTCCTTTGTTGTTACAATCGACGTAGGAATATCCCCATTCGGAATACCATAATTGACTCGAAGTACTCGTACCTACAAGGCTGACAAATTTTTTATAACCCCATCCCACTTTTGGCAAGAAAGCTTCATTAATACACCTAATATGGTGGAAGTTGAGACCACCTCTGCTTTTTGGCTGACTTACCTTTTTCCATTGCACGAGGTTTAGTTTTCTAGTTGTACTTATAGAGCCCTATAGAAATGATCTAGAAACCATATCCATTCGGTCACATACACCTTTTGGCAATACAATCATTTGCATTGTATAGTATAGAATTGACGCAAGAGCCGACTTGCATAAAGTTAACTGCCCAGCAAGTGAGATACGACTGGGATTCCAAAAAGCAGCTCGTTCCTAGATCTTCTCCAACGGTTTATTGTATGTTATTTTTGTTACTTGTTGTTGCAACAAGGGGACACCAGTATATCTCCCTAAATCCATGGTTTGTGTAAATCCCAACCTTTGTCTGAGTCGTGTGCAAACATCAGGGGGCACATTTGGAGAGAATAAAACTTGCAATTTTGGCCCACTAACCTCAAGTCCCAAGAAGGAACATAAAAGATGAAGTATCTTAGTAAAAACATCCACTTTTCTTTCTGAAGCCTTTCCGATCAAAATCAAATATCCCGCAAAGAACAAATAGGAAATTTGTATAGATTCGTTACCAAAGCAGGGAGCAATCCAATCACCATTAGTCATCGCAAAGTGAATCAAATGGGAGAGCTTTTTCATGCAAAAGATAAAACTGTACGGGGACATTGGATCCCCTTGACGGACCCCTCTATGCAGAGAACGAGTTCGATGGGACACCATTCCATAGAACTAGAGCGGAGCTTGAGTGTAGTACCACCATGATAACATTGGTGAGTTGGGGAATGCATTCATCAATAAAAGTATCACTAATAAACTCCTAATTTAGGCTATCATGGACATTCTCAAGGTCAATCTTAACTGCAAACCAACCGTTCATTCCTTTAACATGTTTTAAAGGTGCACTTGCTCTTAGGCAACAATTATATTACCCGGCCTTCGACAAATCTTGATTGTTCTAATCCCTCCAATAGCGCGTTCCATACTTTAGTCTATTAGCTATGAATTTCATGATGAGCTTATAATTAATTGTGCATAGATTGATAGGTCAAAAGTTGCAAAAACAATCGGATCATCTACTTTGGGTATTAGAGCAATAAGAGAACGATTCATGGAAGCATCAATAAACCTCGTTTCAAGAGCTGCGGACACTACATTGCATAACGATTTACCAACCACCTCCCAATTTCTATAAAAGAAAACAGTGATACCATCCATACCTAAGGTCTTTAGTTGCGCCACCCTATTATCCATTACATCCAACATATGAGTAGGAATATGTGGGAAACACTCCTTCGGTGTACTACTTATTTCAACCTATAGAGTTATGTAATGTACAGGCATTGTAATGTATTGTATCATATAGGTTGTTGTATATTGTATCATAGGCTTATGTTAGTTTACTTAAGTTTGTTATAACAAGGGTGTGTGATGTGCACCTTCTCTATGTGTATATAAACATGTACTCTGTATTTTTAATCATTATTGAATAACAGAATGTATGTTGTTCATGTTTTCTTGTTCATCTGATATTCTGGTCTCGTTCATTATTGAACATTTGATCATCCGATCTTTTGATCTTTTGTTATGGTTTATTGTTGTTCATGGTATCAGAGCAGGTCTTCACTATTTTTTTTTATCTATTTTTTGAGTTTACTTGCTTGAGTGTATGATCATGGCGACCATTCAAGGTTCCTCGAGTTCTTCAATTAGAAATGGAGCAGGAAGAGTTGTTGATTCAGGAGATCTTGGTGTAGAGAGTCCTTATTTCCTTCAAGGATCTGATCATCCTAGTATAGTACTGGTTTCTAACTCTTTCATTGGTTCCAATTATCTTTCTTGGAGTAGAGCAATGTTGATTGCTTTGGGTGCGAAAACAAAGCTTGGTTTCATGATGGAAAATGTGTGAAACCAGATTCAAATGATTCCAATTTGGATCGGTGGATCAAAGTGGATTATATGGTAACTTATTGGATCTTCAATTCCATTTCGAAAGATATTGTTGAAGCCTTTCTTTATACTACTACATCTTTTGATCTGTGGAATGAATTGAAAGAAAGGTATGGAAAGTGTAATGGACCTCTCTTGTATCAACTCAAATGTGATATTTCTTCTATAAGTCAAGGAGATCTTTCTATCTCACAATATTACACAAAACTTAAGAAATTATGGGATGAACTGAGTTGTTTAGTTCCTTTACCTGCTTGTGGGTGTGGAGCTGTAACAAAAATGGTTGTTCAGGAGTCTAATGACAGATTGATGCAATTTCTGATGGGTTTAGGTGATATGTATGATCACATTCGTAATCAAATCTTAGTGATGGATCCCTTACCAAATATAAACAAGGCATACTCTATGATTCTTAAAGTTGAAAAGCAAAAAGACGTTCATGTTAGCTATTCATCTTCAATGGATACAACCATGATGTTGAAGACTAGCAAAGTATATTATGGTCCATCTGGTTCATCTAGTGGTACTAAATTTACTGGTAAAGGGAATCACAAGAAATTTGTGAATAAAGATGAGTTGTTCTGTGATCATTGTAAGGCAAAAAGGCATACCAAAGAAACTTGTTTCAAGCTTCATGGAGTTCTAGATTGGTATAAGAAAGAGCTCGAAAAGAAACAAATGAATAATGGTTCTAAATCTTTTGTAAACATGATGGAATCACCTCTGGATATACCAGATGCAGGAACATTTCAGTTTGAAGACTTTCAGACTAATATTGCAGCAATGATACACCAAGGCATTGAGAATTTCATGAAAGGAAAATGTATTTTAGCTGAAGGTGTCCCTGCTCATGTGAATTCAGCTGTTTCTGACTTTACAGGTAGTTCACAAAAAAGACATTCTAGCTTTAATTCATCATTTAGTTCAGATGCTTGGATTGTGGATACTGGAGCAACAAATCATATGTGCGTTAACTATGATTCGTCTGTTAATATCGCTGCTTTTGCTAAACCTGTCTCGGTTTGTTTGCCTGATGGACATACTAAAAAAGTTACTTATATAGGAGATGTGCGTCTCAGTTCAGACATAGTTCTGTCTTTCTGTCTTTTTGCAACACATGCGTAGTTAGTAGGCTTCTTTCTTTACTAAACTGACAGTTGAGTTTTATCCATCATTTTGTGCTATACAGAACATTGAGCAATCTCAAGTTCTGGCTGTGGGAAGGATGATTGGAGGTCTCTACATACTAGATTATGGTTCTTTCAATAAAGATGTAATTGCTTCATTTGTGTCTCCTACATAATTATCATTAGCTTGTTGTAACAACGCTAATGTTAATTTTTCATGGCATAATCGTTTGGGGCACCCTTCTGTTACTGTAACAAAACATCTTGATTTGTTACTCAACAGTTCTTTAATTGGAGGACACAATGTACCTTGTGATGTTTGTCGAATGTCAAAACAATGCAGACTTGTTTTTCCATTGAGTTATATTCAAACTTCTTATCATTTTCAATTGTTGCATATGGATGTTTAGGGACCATATAAGCATCCTTCTCTTCAAGGAGCTCATTTTTTCTTGACAGTTGTGGATGATTACAATCAATTTACATGGACTTTTTTGATGAAAAATAAGTCCTTGACAGGCAGTCTCATCAAGCAGTTTTTAGCTTTTATTCACAATCATTTCAAAGAATCTTTCAAACCATTAGGAGTGATAATGGTACTGAATTTTGTAATCAAGATTGTCAAGTTTTGTTTTCTGGTTTGGGGATTGTACATCAAAGATCTACACCTTATACTCCTCAGCAAAATGGTGTAGTTGAAAGAAAGCATCGTCATCTGTTACAAGTTACAAGAGCTCTCATTTTTCAATCTGGTTTGTCCACAAAATTTTGGGGTGATGTTGTTCTTACTGCTACCTATATCATTAATCGATTGCCTTCTCAGTTGCTGAAATGGAAGTCTCCTTATCATCTCTTATTTGCAAGGTTACCAAATTATCTCTCCTTGAAAACATTTGGTTGTTTATGCTTTGCTACTAATGTTTCACCAAGTAAAACCAAGTTAGATACACGAGCAATTAAGTGTATATTTCTAGGCTATTCCCCTGGACAAAAGGCTTACAGGTTATATAATATGGCAACACATGCATGTTTTGTTTCAAGGGATGTGATTTTCTTTGAAAATCAATTTCCATTTCACAGTGTTTCTTCAAGTTCAGATTGTCGATTGCCTATTCCTTGTAATGACACATCTGATTCCTTGAGAATTATCCCTGCTTCTGTTGCTGTACCTTCTTCATCTGTTTCCTTAAGCAATGTCCCTACTTCTGCTGCTATGCCTCATTCTAGGGAGTTTCCTATTGAGGCTTTTCATCCTGATGCAGTACCTTCTAATGTTATTTTTCCTGAATCCTTTGTGCATGTTATTGATTCATTCATGCCTCATACTGATGTTGTCATGCCTCCTAATGCAATTGTTCATCAGAAAAGTCTTCGTGCTGTTTACAAGCCTCTTTGGATGACTGATTTTGTTTTGAATAATGTACATAACTTTGTATTTATTCTTGCAGAATTTATTTTTTCTGTTGATGCACCTCCAACATTTCCTTTCATTCATTCTTCTCACATTACTGCTGATTACAAATATTTTTTGGCTGTTGTTTTAACCATAAAGGAGCTTACATGTTATTCTCAAGCTTAACATGATCCTGTTTGGGTCGAAGCAATGAATAAGGAGTTACAAGCTTTGGAGGAGAATGGTACTTGGAGTCTCACTGATCTGCCACCTAATAAAAAGGCCATTGGTTCTAAATGGGTTTACAAGGTCAAGCTTAATCCTGATGGATCATTGGATAGATGTAAAGCACGTTTGGTTGCAAAGGGCTTAAATCAAATTGAAGGTGTTGATTACATAGATTCTTTCTCTCATGTTACCAAGAATGTCACAGTCAGGATTGTTTTATCCTTGGCAGCTGCTCGAAATTGGCCTTTACATCAATTGGATGTTAATAATGCCTTCTTATATGTTTATCTTGATGAAGATGTTTATATGAAACCTCCTGATGGTTACACTTTGGTTTCTCCTACTCAAGTTTGCAAACTTCAGCGATCCTTGTATGGTCTTAAGCAAGCTTCTAGAAAATGGAATCGTGAGTTTACTTCTCCACTTCAGTCTTTTGGTTTCATTCAATCTGCACATGATCCTTGTTTGTTTATATACAACATTGATGGTCAGTTTTCGGTGTTACTAGTATATGTTGATGATGTTCTACTTACCGAAATTTCTTGAGCTGCTTACCGATGTCAAGGATTTCCTGCACAAATTGTTCACCATTAAAGATCTCAACTAAGCTCAATTTTTTCTGGGATTAGAGTTGGTTCGATCTTCGTCAGGACTTTATGTTCATTAACGTAAATATGTCCTTGATTTACTTACTGATGCTGGCCTTACCTTTGTTAAACCAACAGCTACTCCTCTTCCTCGTGACTACAAATTTGATGATGTTGATTCTCCTTTATTACTTGAAACTGATCGATATAGAAGATTAATAGGACGTGTTCTTTACTTGGGTTTCACTCGTCCTAACATTACCTATGCCACACAGCAGTTAAGTCAGTTTATTCAAGCTCCTACTGAACAGCATTGGTCTAGTACTTTTCATGTTCTACGGTATCTTAAGGGTACTCCTTCTCAGGGATTGTTCTTCCCTGTTCAGTTGGCTTTACCTATCGTTGCATACTGTGATTCTGATTGGGTTGCTTGTTCTATTTCACAGAAGTCTCTCACTAGTTATTGTGTACTCATGGGCTTTTCCTTGATCTCATGAAAAACAAAGAAACGAGTATGTTAGTTCACTTCAGTTTGTTATAACAAGGGTGTGTAATGTGCACCTTCTCTACTTGTATATAAACATGTACTCTGTATTTTTTATCATTATTGAATAACAAAATGTATGTTGTTCATGTTTTCTTGTTCATCTGATATTCTAGTCTGGTTTATTATTGAACATTTGATCATCTGATCTTTTGATCTTCTATTCTGGTTTATTGTTGTTCACAACCCTCCCCTCCTTCATAAAGATAGTTTTAATGAAAAGCATAGATTCCTTTTGGAGAGTCTCATAATGCTAGCACTAAACTCCATCCTTAAGATAAAGACCAGTGACTGTTCTACTATTCTTCCTTGTATTAAATTTTGCATGAAAGAAGCTCGTATTCCTATCTTTCAAAGACACCTAAATTGAATTTGCCCTTTGAAGCCACAGTAGCTTTTCTTGTTTCAACGCCTCCTCAAGTTCCACATGCAACGATTTGATCAAGTCTCCTAAAATTGCTTGTTGAGTGAGTATCTAGAGCTTTCTGCAAAGTGTGCGGCCTAGTAAGAAACCTTTTTTTTGGAATATATTACCAAAATTTTCTCTATTCCAAGTAAAGGCCTTTGCCCAGAAGTCAGCAATAAGATCTTGGACTGGAGTACCCCCTTTGTAATCCTCTATAACAAAATTCTTCCATTCCGTGTGCGCCTCCCAAACCACCAAGAACCTGGAGCGCCTATATCTACAACTCGCTTGATCACTAACATCAATCAAAATCCGCAAGGGTGAGCGCCTAGACTGTACTCTAGTAAGATGTTTTGCTTGAAGAGAAGAATAAATATCCTACTAGCACTATTTAACCAAGGCCCCATCGAGCCTCTCAAAACATAAGCCCTTTGCCCACGTATATAGAGAACAATTAGAAGATAAATCCTATAGCCCAGCGTGAGTGAAAAAGTTTGAAAAATGCCTGCAAATTCTAGCTGGTTGAGTACCTCCAAGTTTATATTCATGCTTAAGAAGAGCATTAAAGTCACCAGCCTGAAACCATGATTCCTAAATAGTTGACGCTAATTGCTCCAAGGACTCCCATAAAAGCCTTCTGACCCAAGGATTAGGGCTACCAGAAATTGCTGAAAACAAGAAGGATTGTGAGGAAGATGGAGAGATATGCATATAAATGAATTGTTGATGATTTTGCATAATGTGTATCTCCACCTCTCTTCTCCACGTCACCCAAATACCTCCAAAAAAAACCCCATCATCTCCACTCGATGTGATTTATCAAAGCCAGTCCTATGAATAATAGACTCCACTTACCATCTACTCAAACAAGTTTCTAACCAGACTAAAATCTTGATACTATGGACCATAATAAGAGAATTAAAGTGGTGCAAGAACGCTTTTCCCGCCGCACCTTGACAGTTCCAAATTAACAATGGGCAAGACATTTATAGCATAAAGAAAATTTGTGGGGAGTTGTATACCTTGCTCCCATCAAGCTCCATAGCAGCCGGCTTATCATTCGAGAAGTATGCCTCCACAATGACTCGCTATTTATCTGTTCATCTTCTGATGAAATATGTTGAGTATATTGGACCCTTAGATCACTATAATAGAAAAAAATAGTCGAAAAGGAATAGAGAGAGCACTAAAACTAAATAGAACAATTTTTTGATCTTACTTGCATATGTAGACACAAAGAGAGCTAAAACATGAAGTCCTTGCAAGAAAAGAGAAGATGAAACACATACACTCCTTGAGGGCTGTTAGGGCTGAACTTATGCAAGTCAAGTAAGGTCAAAGGAAGTTTTCTAAGTCTCTCAAACTGCTGTCCAAATTGATTTGAATCATCTTCACATTGTTTGTTGTAATATCTCACCTTTCGTTACACTATTGTGCTTAATCTATATTTTGTTGTTAAAGATTTGCATGGGAACCTGGTGTGCCTAATTTTAATATACTCATATAGTATCTTGTGCCTAGTATCAAGTCTAGATAAGACCTAGAATGTTTGTGCATCTATTGAGCTAAACTTTGAATCACGATTGTGTATGTGAAACTAGAAAAATCACATAGAGCATAACCCATAATTGGCTGTTTTTATTGAAGTGCATGTGAAATAACAGTAAAAAAGGGTTTTGAGCATAATTTTGATTTTGTATAAACCAAAAGTGTAGAGTGCACTTGTTTGAGCTTAATTGTGATTTTTCATAGGGCATTGAATTGACTAAAAATCGACTTGTGCTTAATCTATATTTAATTTTGTATTTGCATGCTTATGTTGTTTTGATAAAATATTTACAAGGGTCTTGGACTTAATATTAATCTATTCTAGACTGGAGATTTTGATTGCACAATTTGAGCTTAAACTTTTATTTTTCATTGGTGCATCAACTAGTCATTCCTTGGAATCAAATTGAGCTTAATATATCCATTTCTTTGTTGGTTTCAATATTGAGGATTAGCCTATAAAAGTTAATTTAAAAGGCATCTCAGTTGGCAAAGTCTCTCTTGCGTTGACTCATCTTAGGATTACATTTTTCTTGTGAGAAGAGAACATTTTATATCGCTTTACTTTTAAGGGACAAATCATTCTCAATCATAAATGTTGTAAGGTCCATTGGTGAATAGACCAAGTTGTGAATCATATTGGTGTATAGGAGAGGTTGCAAAGCCTATTGGGTAAGAAGCAAGGTGAAGTCCTAATTAGATCTAAGCAAGTTAAATTCCTAGTTGAGGCTAGGTGGTTATAAAAGTCCTTATTGCGGTAAGGCAGTTGTAAAAGACCTAGTTTGGGCTAGGAAATCTAAGTTTGCGGGCTTAGGTTTGTTAATTTATTGGAATATAAGTGGTGGTTCAAAATCTTAACCGAGGAGTTTAGGTAGTGGATGTAGATCCAAGGTGTGGCGGCCCCAAATTCTGAGGTCGCCACGTGGGGAGGCGCAGCCTCGCGGTCTTGTCAGATCATTGACCCACTGGGTCCCACGCGCAACTAACGTCCTTTGTTACATCATTACTACTCATTATGCGTGTTAAACACATTTCGTTGATCAGTTAGATCATTAACAGAGAAAGTCTTAATTTAAAGCAAGTAAAACCATTAAATTTATCATCGTAATAAGCATCATTTTAAGAGCAACACCTATTGTGGAAAACCCAAGAAAAGTACTCTGTATATAGACGACAATACTAAGCAGTAATATATACAAGTACATTGTCTATCCAATCTCCCAACACCCAAAAGTAAAGCAAAATATCAAAATCGCACATAGTAGTAGGTCCTCAACTGCAGGAAATCAGATAAAGTCGCCCAAAATCCCCTTGCCCCTACTAGCACTAGGATCTATACTCGACCATCACAAAAAGCAAGATGGAAAGTACAATAAGTAAGATTCCAACGAAGTACACCGAGCATTTATAAGAAAAAAAGAGAAACCAATAAACATGTCAAATAATCCTGCAAAAACTAAACATGCAACTGTGCTAAGATCATCACTTGAATAAATAACACGAGAGAAACAAAAAGTGTACTCGTCCCGGTTAGACTAAATTGTACTTCGGACCCCCAGGATCCTTTCGGTGGGTGCCCCCACTTCCTTTCACCTGTATCCCGCGGTGCTTGCTCGACACGTTCGAGTTGAAATTCATAGAATGCCTAATCACACGTGCTACAGCATAGTGTGCTATATGTACACAACGAGTATCAGGGGGGAGTAACTCGACCACCAACCCAAATGTATCACAAAATAGAGTACAAGAACAAGGAATAAGAAATCAACGATGGAAAAGTAAACCCTCATTGACTTTCAGATGAAATCTTACGTACCTAAAAAAAGCACTCAAAAGTCCCACTTACGTTTCGAGATACGTGCCCGACTCTCGATTGTGGTCTCCTAAGTTCCTGGTGTCCCATTAAACCATTTTAACTAGTTTAGAGTCAAATTAAGTGAATTTATAATGTGTGGCCAAATTATGAAAATTTTCATTTCAAAAAGTTTTGGTTTGACACCCTTTTCGAGTTATACCGAGGTGTCAACGGTCGAAAAAATTCTCGAATACCATTTTTCTACATTTTTCTCATTTTTTATAAAAATTTTCTTTATTTTTCTAGATTTTCCATAATTTTCTACGTATTTTTATTATTTTTCTACAATTTATTAAATTTTAAATTACTTTTAAATTATATTTTAATATTTATTTTATTTTAATATAGGGGTGGGCCCCCTGGACCGGGTTTGACCCGGTCCAATCGAGTCGGCCAAACCCGGTCCGGCCCACCGGGGTCGGCCAGACTCGGTTCGACCCAGCCCGGCTCGGTTCGGCCCAACTGGGTTGGGCCCAAATCGAGCGTGCCCTGGTCCAGGGGTTGCACGCACGCACAGCGTCTCTGGTTTCCTTTTTTTTCTCTTCATTTTTTCCATTATGGTTTGGGTTTGGGTTACTCTTCACCCCAACCTCCGGTGGACTCGATGGCAGGGGGAGACACCCCTGCCATCCCCACCATGATTGGTTCGGCCTTCACGGCCGAACGGCCTTGTGGCAACCGTAGCCGACCCACCGAAACAACCATAAGAGCAATGACTTACCTCTTTCCCGGCTCTCCGCGCTCTCTTTTCTCCTTCCCGCTTCCTCCTTCTCCTCCTCCTCCTTCTCCTCTCTGTCTCTTCTTCTTCCTCGCATTGTCGGGTGTGTGTGTTGTGTATGTATGGGTTTGTAAGTGTGTGAGAGAGAGAAAGTGACGCGAGGAATGGGAGAAAATAATGATGGAGTGAGGTGGAGTGTAAATAGGGATAAGTGGTTGACTTTGTGTCCTTAAAACCACAGTGTCACACAACTGGGGCACTCACTTGTGTTTTCAATGTTTCGACGCCCGGGTGTCGTGTTCGAATCGCGATATAAGCGTACCGCTGCATCACTAGCCGCCTAATATCTATTCCATAGCGATTACTTGACCATTATTTTTTAATTTATTTAATTTGTCTGTTTTAGTTTCCCCGACCTAGTGTACCAATAGTTCGCTCCTCGGTACCCGTATCGACACGTTTGCGAACACCCGTTACACTATCTCGCTCGATTCAATGATGTAAATACACACATGCGATGTTAAAACAATGACTCGATATACAACATCGCAAATAGGCAAATAATCACATAAAGTTACCATTTACCTAGTCAGGCGTGCCCTGACCTATCTGCGGCATCCACGTGGATCTGAGCTGTCGTCCAAGTCTGAAAATAATTAATAATAATAATGGCGTAATTACAATTTGGGCCATTATAACTCTTCCCAACTAGAAAAGGAATTTCGTCCCGAAATTTTAAATAACTTGAAGTTTCGTACCATGAAATAGCTTAGGGTAACGCTCCCATATAGTAGACTCTGGCTCCCAAGTGGGTCCCTCTATACCATGATGCTGCCAACGAACCAATACCTTAGGGATCTCCCAGTTCCTAAGAGTCTGAATTGCGCGATCCACAATTTCTATTGGTCGCTCCTCAAATGTCACATCAGGCCGAACCTCGATCTGTCTCAAGTCAACCATCGGTCTCGGTCCTGACCTAGCCAATCTTAACATCAAGATAAGAAACGTGGGATGAACCTCAGCTAATTATGCTGGCAAGTCCAATCTGTAAGCCACACTACCAACTCGCGCTGCGACTCTGAACGGTCCTATGTATCTCGATGCCAATTTCCCTTTAACTCCAAATCTCTGCTGGCCCTTCCATTGGGAAACCTTTAGATAAACCATGTCGCCCTCTTCATAGCTCAGACCCTCGTGATACTTATCCGCATATTTCTTCTGTCTATCCTGTGCTGCCCGAAGTCTCTGTCGCATTTACCTAATCTTCTTTGTGTGATCAACAACTATCTCTAGCCCAATCGTCGCTTTATCCTCAAGCGTTGCCTAACACGCAGGTGATCTGCAGGGCCTGCCATACAACGCCTCAAACGGAGGCATCCTGATACTCGCTTGATAGTTGTTATTGTAAACAAACTCGACAACGGTAAATAATCCTCCCGCGAACCTCCAAACTGCAAAATACAAGTCCTGAGCATATCTTCCAGAATCGGTATGAGTCTCTCTGACTGTCCGTCTATTTGAGGATGGTAAGCTGTACTAAATTGCAACCTGGTGCCAAAATGCTCCTACATCGCCTCCCAGAATTTCGAAGTCAACCAAGGATCTCGGTCTGATATAATAGAGACTGACACCCCATGCAATCTAACGATCTCCCTCTAGAAAATAACGTTCAGCTTTGGGAACGAATATCTCATAGAAATAGGAATGAAATGCGCTGATTTTGTTAGTCTGTCGACCACAACCCAAACCGCATCGTGTCTCCTTGTAGTATGCGGTAACCCACTGACAAAATCCATAGTGACGTGCTCCCGTTTCCACTGTGAAATTGGTACCGGTTGTAGTAAACTACCTGGTCTCCTTTGCTCAGCCTTAACTTGCTGGTAGATATGACAACTCCTGACGTACTCGCTAACGTCAGCCTTCATCCCAGGCCACCCGAACAATCGCCTCAAATCATGATACATCTTGGTTCGACCAGGATGAACCGTATAGCGAGACCTGTGTGCGTCCTCCAAAATTTCGTCCTGTATCTCCAGAACTGCAAGTATCCACAACCTCCCCCGATTTCTCAAACATTGATCTGTCGACTCTGCCCAATCCGTACACTCCGGATCCCGAGCCATACCACTTAACCGCTCATAGAGCCCATCAGTCCTCTGACACTCGCCAACTCGTTCAATATATACCGTTAGAACTCTCATCTGACAACAAATGTGTGGCTCGGTCATAGTAAAAACATCGATCAGGCACATAACTGACTCCGACTGTAATAAGCCATGCTCGTGTGTCATATGTCCCACTATCGTCTGATTGTCAATACCATTCCTGCTCAATGCGTCAGCTACGACGTCCGCTTTCCTTGGGTGATACTCAATAGTGAAGTCGTAGTCTTTCAGTAACTCAAGCCATCTCCTCTAACGTATGTTTAGATCTCTCTGAGTAAAAAATGTAGTTCAGACTCTGATGATCAGTGTATAGTACGAACCGCTCTCCATAGAGATAATGTCTCCTAGCCTTCAATGCAAAAATGACTAGTGCAAGCTCCAAGTCATGCACTGGATAGTTAACCTCGTGGGGCCTCAATCGTCGGGACAAGTAAGCTACTGGTCTACCCTCCTGGATCAAAACGCATCCAAGTCCAATGCCCGATGCATCCGTATACACTGATAAACTCTTGCCCGGCTCTTGCAATGTCAACACTAGAGCATAAGTCAATCTCCTCTTCAACTCTCAAAAAGCTTGCTCACACTCCTTGGATCAATCAAATATGACATCCTTCTTAGTCAGTCTAGTCATTGGTGCTGCAATCGAGGAAAAGCCCAATACGAAGTGACGGTAGTACCTTGCTAAATCCAAGAAACTCCGAACGTCTAAAGCAGACTCGGGCGTCCTCCAGTCAATAATTGCTCGAATCTTCTCTGAATCCATAGAGATACCCTGATCGCTAATGACGTGTCCCAAAACTCTTACTGCACTGAGCCAGAAATCACACTTAATAAATTTTGCGTATAGTACATGCTCTCTCAATGTCGTCAAAACCGCTCTGAGATGACTCGCATGCTCCTCACGAGTCTTGCTGTAAATCAAGATGTCATCAATAAAGACGACGACATATATGTCCAAGTATGGTCTCAAGACCATATGCATCAAGTCCATGAAGATCGCCGGGGGCATTAGTCAACCCAAAAGACATAACTGTAAACTCAAACAACCCATATCTTGTACTGAAAGCTATCTTCTCGATGTCCTCTTCTCGAATCCTCAACTGATGATAGCCTGAACGCAGATCAATCTTCCAGAAGAACTTGGCGCCAATCAAACGATCGAAAAGATCGTCGATCTTGGGGAGTGGGTAACGGTTCTTAATTATCACTTGATTCAATTTCATGTAGTCTATGCACATTCTCACCAAACCATCCTTCTTCTTCACAAATAATACAAGAGTTTCCCAAGGTGACACGCTAGTGTGAATAACCTTCTCCATTAAGTCATCCAATTGCCTACTGACCTTCTCATGCTCTGACGGTGACATCCGGTAAGGTCTGCTAGCGATCGACTGACTTCCTGGTATCAGCTCAATGATGAACTCAATTGCTCGTGGCGGTGGCAATCCTAGTAAATCATCGGGAAATACGTCGACAAAGTCTTGAACTACTAGAACATCTTCAATCCTGACTTCAGTCTTAACCTCCGGCTCAACTATCGCTGCAAATGCCTCCATCTCCTGTGTCGTAGCTAGTCGGCCTCTAGTAATGGGTAGTGTTGTAGCGACTCGGTAAACGTGAACTCTGGAATCCCCAAAACTCGAAACATGACGGTCTTATGGAAACGATCCAGCTGCACATGATATGCTGCCGGCTAGTCCATCCCTAAAAGTGTGTCAAACTCGAGGTACTCTAGGACTCGTAAGTCTATCGGTAATTGATGTCCCTCTACCTCTATCGTGCAGTCTCGACATATCTTGTTAGGGTATATCTTATCCCCAGCGGCTGTACAGAGGATAAGGTGTGTGTCTAGCATTTATGATGCTAACCCTAACTCTCCTACCATGCGTCCAGAAATAAATGATAATGTACTACCAAAATCTATCATAACATGCATCGGTCTACCCATAAATAGATAACGTACCCCCGACGAGCTCTCTGGTCGCATCTCGATCTGGTTACGCGACTGCATGTGATCTCTCCCTAGCCTGACCCTGTTGTGCTCCTAGTAATGTCGGTGGTGTCCTGCAATCAGCTTTAACGTGCCCTTTCTTACCACAACGATGACCTTGATGTTTCTCATGCCTGTCACCGAATCTCTAACCCTGACCCTGGTCACTCTGATCCTTGTCACGGCTTTCCTAATCTCTATCCTAATGGTGTTGTTGTGACAGATGTCGTTGTTGCTTTATGGGTGCAGGTGTTAAGGCGTGCGTCGGATCAGCCTCAGTATATATACATTTAATATATCATTTACAATAAAACATAACACGTGTATAAACCTTAAATCTACCCGCCTCGCCATCACTTCCCAACTAGAGTTCTAAGGCAAGTACGTCGGGTTTCCACATCTAAATTTTAAATTTTTAAGTCTTACGCTCTTTCAGTTAATTTCCCGATGTTCCTCGAACTCTCGCTCTGATACCACTTAAGGCGGCCCCAAATTCTGAGGTCGCCAAGTGGGGAGGCGCGGCCTCGCTGTCTTGTCAGTTCATTGGCCTACTTGGTCCCTCGCGCCACTAACGTCCTTTGTTACATCATTACTACTCATTATGCATGTTAAACTCATTTCGTTGATTAGTTAGATCATTTAACAGCGGAAGTCTTAATTTAAAGCAAGTAAAACCATTAAATTTATCATCGTAATAAGCATCATTTTAAGAGCAACACCTATTTTGGAAAACCCGGGGAAAGTACTATGTATATAGACGACAATACTAAGCAGTAATATATACAAGTAGAGTGTCTATCCAGTCTCCCAATACCCAAAAGTAAAGCAAAATATCAAAATCGCACGTACTAGTAGGTCCTCGACCGCGGGCAATCAGATCAAGTCACTCAAAATCCCTTTGCCCCTACTAGCACTAGGATCTGTGCTCGACCATCACAAAAAGCAAGATGAAGAGTAAAGTTAGTAAGATTCCAACAAAGTACACCGAGCATTTATAAGAAAATAAACAGATACCAATAAACATGTCAAATAATCATTCGGAAACTAAACATGCAACTGTGCTAAGATCATCACATGAATAAATAACACGTGAGAAATAAAGTGTGTACTCGTCCCGGTTTGACTAAACTATACTTCAGACCCCAGGATCCTTTCGGTGGGTGCCCCCACTTCCTTTCACCTGGTTCCTCGCGGGGCTTGCCCGACACGTGTACCCTTGCAACTCAGGTTGCAATTCACCGAATGCCTGATCACGCGTGCTACAGCATAGTGCGCCATAAGTACAAAACGAATATCAGGTGGGAGTAACTCTACCACCAACCCAAATGTATCACGGAATAGAGTACAAGAACAAGGAACAGGAAATCAACGATGGAAAAGTAAACCCTCAGTGACTTTCAGATGAAATCTTAGGTACCTCAAAAACGCACTTCAAAGTCCCACTCACATCTCAAAATACGTGCCCGACTCCCGATTGTGGTCTCCTAAGTTCCTTGTGTCCCATTAAACCATTTTAACTAGTTTAGAGTCAAATTAAGTGAATTTATAATGTGTGGCCAAATTATGAAAAATTTCATTTCAAAACGTTTTGGTTTGACACCCTTTTCGAGTTATACCGGGGTGCCAACGGTCGAAAAATTCTCGAATACCTTTTTCTACCTTTTTCTCATTTTTTTATAATTTTTCCTGATTTTCCGTAATTTTCTAAATATTTTTCTTATTTTTTTGTAATTTATTAAATTTTAAATTACTTTTAAATTATATTTTAATATTTATTTTATTTTAATATAAGGGTGGTTCCCCCTGGATGGGTTTGACCTGGTCCAAGAGGGTCGGTCAGACCCGGTCCTGCCCACCCGGGTAGGGCACAAACCGACTCGGCCAGGCTCGGTTCGGCCGAACTGGGTTGGGCCCAAACCGAGCAGGGCCGAGTCAAGGGGTTGCACGTACGCACAACGTCTTTGGTACCCTTTTTTTTCTTTTCCTTTTTCCCATTGTGGTTTGGGTCGGGGTTACTCTCCACCCCAACCCCCAGTGGACTCGATGGCAGGGGGAGACACCCGTAACATCCCCGCCGTGATTGGTTCGGCATTCACGGCCGAACCCCCTCGTGGCCACCGTGGCCGACTCACCGAAACAACCACAAGAGCAATGACTTACCTCCTTCCCGGCTCTCCATGCTCTCTTCTCTCCTTCCCACTTCCTCCATCTCCTCCTCCTCCTCCTCCTCCTCCTCCTCCTCCTCCTCTCCGTCTCTTCTTCTTCCTCGCACTGTCGGGTGTATGTTGTGTATGTATGGGTTTGTAAGTATGAGAGAGAGGGAGAGTGACGTGAGGGAGGGGAGAAAATAATGATGGAGTGAGGTGGAGTGTAAATAGGGATAAGTGGTTGACTTTGTGTCCTTAACACAAAAGTGTGACACAACCGGATACTCGCCTGTGTTTTCATCGTTTCAACTCTCGGGTGTCGCGTCCGAATCATGATATACGCGTACCGCTACGTCACTAGCCGCTTAATATCTATTCCATAGCAATTACTTGACCATTATTTATTTATTTATTTAATCTATGTGTTTTAGTTTCCCCAACCTAGTGTACCCATAGTTCGCTCCTCGGTACCTGTCTCGACACGTTTTTCGATGCGAAGGCCCGTTAACCTTTTGCGCTCGATTCAATGATGTAAATACACACATGCGATGTTAAGCGAATGACTCGATATACAACATCACAAATAGGTAAACAATCACATAAAATTACCATTTACCTAGTCAGGCGTGCCCTGACCTATCTGCGCCATCCACGTGGATCTGAGCTGTCGTCCAAGTCTGAAAATAATTAATAATAATAGCGGCATAATTAAAATTTGGGCTGTTACACAAGGGATCAACCACTATAAATGAATCATGTATTCCCATCTCTTCAAACCCCTTCACCTAATGTAACATTTCACTCACTTGAATCATTCAGGCACATTGCAATTATTCTTACTACTACACACGCTCATCTAGCTTGAATTTGAAGTGAACTTAGGAGGTTAGTAAAGAAAGTATTTAAAAGTAAAAATTGGCTATCATACCCAATTCATCCCTCTTATTGGGTGACCTTTAAATTGACCTCATCATGACCTTTTTGTTTCGTTAGAGTATATACCAGTAACTTCTTGAACAAGTTGCTCCGAGCTATTATCAGAACCCGTACCGTGACCGAGCGGTTGGACCTGCCTTAACTGTCTCCTGAGGCTTCTGGCCACATAATCGGCCCTAAAAGCCGTTTCAGACCCGCTTATCCATTTTTTTATGATTAAGTTAAATTCAAGTGTGTGCAGAATTTGGGGAACATATTAATAAATACCGAAAAGTAAATGAGAACCTAAGTGGGGAAAACACCTGTCATATCATCGATATTGTAAATCCAAGTTGAGGAACATGTCCAAAAGTATCTCATAAGAAATACATAGACAAAATATAAGCTCGATATATAAAAAGAAATATATAGACAAAAGAGATCATTTTTACAGTGAAGATCAGGGCAGTGTAAATTCATTGTCTCACTGGTTTGCCTTGCCCTTCCCTATATCAGTGAAGATAGATTAGGGTTCCAAAAAGGCCCCAAGTAAGTGAACAACAGGGTTTTATAAATGTTACAATATAATCTAATTCGACAAGGAATAAAATAAGGAAATTTGTAGGAATTTAAACATGATTCATTCCATCTCTAGTATGAACTGGCGGTTCTCATGAACCCCGAATGCAAAGACTTAGCCTGAATCCCGTCGGCCCAGCGGCATTCAGCATCAACTATCGGGGGATGCCCTGTCATACAAAGTCGTAACTCGAGCGGCGTCGGCATACTCTAACTCCGTCTTAGGAAAGGCCGGAGGACAGAAAACTCCTCTAACTGCCATACAAGTTGGAGGGTAGAAGATCACCATATGGTCATCCCTCGAAGGTGCCCGACTGCCCGGAAGAGGAGACTCTTCGCCGTCGAAGCTACAACTCTAATTCTCTGAGACCACTCATATAAGTCCTCAAGTCCATATGCATGGCCATAAAAATCATGATGCGATGCAAACTAAAACTTATGCGGTCATAATACGATGCGTTATAAAGTTTATAAATTATCAGTGTTCATCTGGCATGCCAAAGCTCGACCGCGTATCTCTTACCTTAAGGTGCGTGTCAATGACCCCACCAAGTCATCTTTAAGCCCTAGGCATGCTCGAGGCTCAAGGTGGCTCTGACCATGGGTCCGTGGGTCTTGCCTTGACATGGTTGCCTTAGGCATGCTCGAGGGTCTTCCTTGGTTTTATGCCTATGCCGCCCCTAGGAGAGGACATACCTCTCTTTATAGTAGATGTTAAGCCGTTCCCCAAATTCTAATAGGAAACATCAGGAAATGAGACAAATCATACTTTAAATTGGTCAACGTCCAAGTCAAGCTTTGTCATCCCTTGCCTAGGTATGCCTTGCCCGTGCCAAGGCATGACCTTGCTCATGCCAAGGCGCAGCCTTGTCGTGCCAAGGCGCGGCCTTGCTCGTGCCAAAGAAATCTGCTAAGGTGTTTCCTTGCTCGAGCCCAAGGAACTTGCCAAGGCGCGGCCTTCCTCGTGCCAAAGGAATCTGCAAAGGTGCGGCCTTGCTCGAGCTAAAGAAATCTGCAAAGGCCGGCCTTGCTCGTGCCAAAGGAACCTGCCAAGGCGTGACCTTACTTATGCCAAGGGAATCTACCAAGGCTTACTCGTGTCTGTGCCAAGGCACGTGCCAAGGTGCAACCCCATCTACGCCTAGGCACTGTGCCTTGGCGCGCGCAAAGACGCGACCTCGCCCACGCTTTTGTGCTGCCTAATCCGTCTCGCATGCTATCTCGCAACCAAACCTTATGGAACCATCCGAGTCCTCTGAAACTTGGCTATTTGCTAGGTTTCTCGCAGCCCAGTCTAGCCTATTTGGGTCATGCTATAGAGGGGCTGATATTAGGCACCTTGATTTCCTCCTAAAAGTCGTCCATTACTTCCGCAATAAAAAATGTTTTCCTATTCATCCACAACTCAATGTTGATTTCGTACCGAAGCCATTTCTCGCATCACCATTCAGTCAAGTGAGTTAGAGACCTCAATTAAGGCCCCCGACCTCTTAGTAGATCATCTAGGTTTTTCTGCTTCAAAGATAAGGTGACAAAGTTTCTCACTTTGGCCAATTAGACCACAGAGAAAACGGAAGGTGGGAAGCTTTTCGGACTAGAAGTTCACAATGACATCCTTCTTGCTTGGAAGAACAATATTCTTCGCCCTATTCAATGGCTTATAAAATGGTACTCCAATACAGATCCGCGTGTAATCAACCTAACTCCCCGAGTTGTTGCCACAATCACACTCTTCAAAGTGGCCATCAAACTTTCCTAAATGCGTCCCTACTAGAAGGGGCATGAAGCTAAGAGGAAGGTCATATACATGTACCCATGATAAGTTTGCAATTGTGATATATTTATTATGAATTTGAGGTGTTTTACATGACTAATATTTCTAATTTATAGCACTAATCCTTCATTTTTGTCTTTTCAAGACCAAAAGAGGTAATTTAATGAAAAAGAATAGAATTGAGATCTTTTGGAGTGTATTTGATGTTAGGTATCAAAAAGTGCACTTGCACATATCTCGAGACAACCACGTGGGGACCTTCATTAGTATATGTTAATTGTTTGGTAGTTCAGAAAAAAGTTTTTGTGGTACATTGGTTAATGGAATTGAACAAAATGGCTAAGTACGAGTGTCAATGCAGTGTGCTCAAGCATCTCTTGGATTTCCCTCGAGACATGCATTGTGTAAAGATCAGGAAAAATGGGACAGTCGCGTTGACGCAGCAGTAGATACACATGGAGCACACAATGAACCAAAAGTCTTCTAGCGATGCCTCAAGATTCGCGCCAGAGTCGAATTAGATGGAAAAAAACTAATTAAGTTAAAGCTAGGCCCACACAAGCATTTATCACTCTCTCCTCCCAAAAGTGACTCCAACCAAGCTCCACCACGATCTGCCTCGATCCGCGTGCCAGGCTTTCCAATCGTAATCAAAAGTCACGTTCCCTCATCGACACAGATGTAGTCTTGATCACTTTAAGATGCAATGCATTAACAACAAATTCGATTCATAGGAAATGGATTTAGGGATTTTAAGGGATTTTTTTTCTCTTCTAGGGATGAAATACATAAATAAGAGACTCTTCTCCATTTTCTTTTACTCTCCATCCTTCCCATATTTTCTTCGCCATTTTTCTTTTATTTTTATTTGCAATGGTGATTTCCATGGCCACACTCAACTAAACTATCGTCTAGATCAAGGAGAATTGTTAGTTATTTATGAGATTTATATTTTAAATTACATATTATTCATTATTGTCTTATATTTTTTATAACACTACTTTATAGGTTCAAATAGAACTTCTACTTTTTTGATGCGTAAATCCATGTGCACTTTAGTTAGGTTGGAGATTATCGCCAGTGATCCTACTGCCACTCGGTAAAAGGGATCACGTTATGTGGCAAATAATGCCTTGTCTGTTGGCAATCGATGTGCCTTTGTGTTGTTGAGATATGAGAATGGTAGCAACTTGTGATAGTTACTACTCATGGTAGGTGTTCTCACGGAGATTAATGATGCTAGTTCATTGAAAATCTATGGAATATCTAGTAGGTTTTACGATCTAGTTAGTATATAGTTGTATCGCACATTCCTTCCATTGATATGAGGAGAACGAGGCGGCTTAAGTCACTATAATCCTATTTGTAAGAACTGACGAAAAATAATCTTTTTAATCGATGACTAAATCATACTTACATTGGTCTAACTATCTCCTTGATCTAGAACTATTATAGTATTGTTAATTTAGTAGTATTTATAGTTATTTATCCTCGCATTTATTTTCTAGCTTGTCGGTTAATTAGTAATTAGTTTAGATTAGTATAATTAATTCAAAAACCCTTTTTGTAACTCAAAGTTATCCCTAATCTTTGTGGGTTTGACCAACAACTACAACAAATTAATAGTGGCTAGGTATTTGGGATTAATATTGGTGTCGTTCGGTGCGACATCAATTTTTGGTGTTGTTGCCAGAGACTGGTGCTAATTAACTTTAAGTTACTATTGAAATAAAAATAATAAATAAATATATTTCTACACCTTTGTATCTAAGTTGTTGTAGGTTTACTCCATGGTGTACTACTCGTACAATCGTGATTCATATCAATACTCATATTATTACAGCGTGACTGGGGTAAGTATGTCTTGTTATGATTGAGATTTTTCTAATTGACATTTTTTTTGTACAACTGGTCAATGCTTGAGAATTTTGTTGTCTCATTCTGCTAAAGCATGACAAGAACTTATAAACTTTGTAGGGCACATGAGCCACTTTGTTGGCAGTGCAAATAATATTCTTAGGTATTTACCATACTTGATGCAAAAAAGGAGAGAATGAAGTTGTATTTACAAACCTTCCTAGCACTAAATTCGAGATACATAAGCTTCCTTAACCTCATGATCTAGAGGAAACCTCAGTGATAATACTTGTATTGAGATGGATGAGCTTGCATCAGTTATTGACTATCTAAGTGACAAGGAAGAGGAATCAGGTGAAGAACTCAAGTTGACTTCTTTGACCATTTCTCATGATTACACAACGTTTAATGAAAAGAAAGTCGAGAAAGAAGTTGAAGTAACTTTTGAAAGGTCAATTGAACCTCATAAAGAGAGCAAGGTAGACCGATCTCTTGTATTGGTAAGACTGCCGACCTTAGCATGCATACAAGTTGAGTTTTATATAAAGGTGGAAGAAAAGGAGCACTCAGAGATTTTCTACACTGCCGACACCTTTGTGATAGATGGTCAAGATGAGCCAGAAACTTATATGTTAGAAATCATCGATGAGCTCCAAATTCTAAATGAGTGCATGCCAATCTCATTTTTCAAAACCTCGGTGAAGCCATTTGTTTGATACCACTCCTAAATAGAAGGTGTCACATGATCATTCACGTTAAGTCTAACCAAAGACTTGAAAGAAAGACGCTTGTTGGGAGGCAACTGAACTTTATTTTATTTATTTCATGTATTTAACTTCAGTTTAGTTTAGTTTAAGATTTCTTAGATGTCTAATAAATTCCACGATTTTCATGGTCTTTTCAGGTATATAAGGTAAATGAGCACCGAAAGAAGGAGAAAATAGCTTGTGTTTGGTGTTAGTTTTGATTTTGGATATCATTTTTGTTTGCATGATAGAGCATTTTAAGATGTTGATTACTTATTTAGATTTACGTGTTTCAAGACTTGGTTGGAAGTTAAGAACCAACTTAAGTAACCGCTTTAGTGGTAGGTCTTTATGTAAAACCCAAAATCATAAGGCTCATTCCACTATCTTGTTGATTTTACCTTTAGTCGGAACACTTCAGGCTCGCAAGTTTTGGTTGGAGTCTTTTTAGTCAACTCCTTTGTTTAATAATTCTTGCTATTATAATGTTACTACTTTGAAGTTTTTCCTTAATCACATTGATTAAAAAGAGATTGTATCTTGAAAATAACTTCATACTTTTGTGCAGTAATTTTGACACCTCGCACATCATCCATTTTGCATACTTTACAGCTTCTTATATAAATATGTTTCACCCATTCATTTCATTTCTATTCATTCCATTTCTACTCTCACTTGTTCTTTTGAAATATGTATTGGGTGTCTTACTTTCTTGAACCCTGAGGATAAGGCTCAAGATAAGTTCAAGTAGGTATGCATGTTGGATGGAATGTAATGGATGAATCGTGAAGGATTTTGGTAAAAAATTTGCAAATTTTCATAATATTTCAAAATTTCTGGAGAAATACAGGAAATTCGGTTTCATTTCATTTTAAAGATTGATGTTTTGGGTAGGTTCGTTACACACTTCCATACTTGTGGATCCGTTCTTTACTTTTCCATCCATTGTTTTAAGCTTTACCCAATTTTATCTTAAGATAATGATAGACAATTTGAGAATTCAAATGTAGAATAATGTTGCCATGAATGGAAAAGACCTTAAGTAAAGTTTAGGTGAAAAATTTATTCTTGTGATTGGTCTATGTACTGATTAGTCTCCAATTGTGTTGTATTTTAGCGTGTATTTACTGTGATTTCTGAGGTTAAATCCCAAATTTGTAGCACTAATCCTTTATTTTTGTATTTTCAGGACCAAAAGAGGCAAATTGATGACAAAAAACTAAATTTAAGTCCTTTTGGAGTGTATTTGATGATTGGCCTTGATAAGTGTGCTAGCATACTTTGAGACAGCTTGGTGGGACACACATTGGTCCATGTCAAAGTTTTGGTTATTAGGAAGAAGTTTTGTAGTGAACTATTTACAGAACCATTAAAGAAATAGGCAAAGTATAAGTATTTTTGTAATGTTCTTTTGCCGCCTTTCAATCCACTTCGAGACACTTCCGCATAATAGATTATAATGTTTAAAATCCAAAACAATTTTTAAAAATCCCCAACAGGATCGAAAGTGAATTCTACTAAACTAGATTTATAAAAGTAAACAATACATTAATCCATGATTTCCTTCTTTGATTGTTCGATCTTCAAGATGTTCATGTGCATGTCATCTTTCAAAAATCCATACACGAACAATGACCACAATTTGGAGTGCAAGCCCTAAGAGAGATTGAAAATGTTTTTCTTTCTCTCCTCGAATCCAGAGAACTCAAAAATAGTAAAGTAAAAATCTTATTTCGTTTTAGGGTTCAAACTCTATTTATATATGTAGATAAGCCCTTACTTAAAATCATATTTGTAATACATCTATTGTATTTGGACAGTTTTAGCAAATTACACATACACCTATATTGATAAGTTATCATACAACAAGTTGTAAGGGCTTTTATGGGATGAATTATCATATAAAATTCATTACTCTAGAGACAAATTGAAATTGCACAAAGCAATTCTTTGTATGCAACCCAATAGGTTCATCCAATGTTGGCAGTGAACTAAAATCATTTTGTTACACTAGTCATAAACGGTCTCTAGCAAGACATTATGACTACCTAAGTAGCATGAATATCAAAATTGATACAACCTAATGAATAACATATATCATATCATTTTGTTGTGCGATATCTTTTTGTTAAACATAAGGTATGGAAAGTAGCCCTTAATGTTTGATCGCACTAGTCTCGATCTTTAGGTCAATTGAAAACATTCAAGTGACATTGATCATATCAATTCACACGGACTTGGCAATTATTAGTCTATCATATTGAGACATCCACTGATATTTCTCTCTGTACGAGAGTGACAAATGCTATCTTGATTAGACAATTTCACATATTATTCACATGGTAACCAATCGCAATCTTTATAATCGTCCGGTTAAAGACAACGTTTGATTGTGTCAAATTACCATGCTCCTAATATTGAAGTCTATGGTAATCTCAAGTTAGCAGGACTAAATGATATACCTATCATATGTAACACCCGTGACTTAATCCATGTGGTATTCTCATAGAGGGTCACATCAGTACCTTGTTCCCTAACAAGTACTCATTATCTCGATTTGTATCCTTATACGAATGATCATCACATGACCATCAATCAAGAGTCACTCTAGTCTTAATTCATTATTGTTCCAAGTATAATGACTGACTAGGGACAGTTAGGATATTTCAACAAATGCCCATACATCTTATTATAAGGTAAACATGCAATCATGTATAATAAAACATCAAAAGAAAATCTCAATTTTATTAACTAAAATTATAAGATAAACAATGTTTGTAGATTGACCTAAGGCATATTCCCCAACATATAACAGATGGTAGCAAAATGGTGACATGTTGGTGATACACATGGAGCACACAGCGTGCCATAACTCTCCATTTTGCCTCAGGATATGAGCCAACACTTTGTCCCAACTAACTCGATTTCTCTTTTCTGTTTACTCTAACTTGCCTCGAGATAAGAACCACACCACCTCAAACATATTTGCAAGTGTTTTCTCTATGCGCTCCACTACTCAAAAGTTGCCACTTCACCAAGGCCCATACGTGTTCCTAGCTCTAGCAGCAACTGCATCTATCTGATATGCCTCGAGATGCGTAGATGATTCTAGGTGACCTCCCAATCGCCTCTCTCTCCTCTCGTGAGCAATGTGACCTGAGCGCCCCATAATCCACCTCAAGTTACTTGTCGGGTCATCCAACTCCTTCAACAGCCACTGATCTCTTTCTCGGCACACTCACCCTAAGTGTTAAGGAATGTGTCTTAAGTTAATCTATAAACATTATTTATCTTATAATCTTAGTTAAAAAATATAGGTTTTTTGTTTGTTGTTTTATTATAAGTGATTGTATGTTTACCTTATAATAAGACCCATGGGTATTCGTTGAAATATCTTAAATGTCCCTAGTTGCTCATTATACTAGGATGTATAATGAATGAAGACTAATGTGAGTCTTGATTGATGGTCATGTGATGATCATTCATAGAAGGATACGAATCGAGATCATGAGTACTTGTTAGAGAACAAAGTACTGGATCGACCTGTTATGAGAACACTACATGGATTAAGTCATCGGTGTTACTTATAATAGTTATATCATTTAGTCCTTTGACTTGAGATTACCATACACTTCAATATTATGAGTTTGGTAATTTCACACAATTAAACGTTTTCTTTAATTGAACAATTATAAAGATTGTGATTGGTTTCCATGTGAATAATATGTGAAAGTGTCTAATCAAGATAGAATCGGTCCCTCTCGTATAGAGAGAGTTATCAGTGGATCCCTCGATTTGTTAGTCTGTTAAATGTCCAAGTCCAAGGAAACTGATATGATCAATGTCATTTGGATGTTTCCAGTCTACCTAATGATCGATACTAGTATGAATGAACATTAAGGGCGAATTTTCATGCCTTATATTTAATCAAATGATATTGCACGACAAAAAGATATGGTATGTTATTCATTAAGTTGTATCGATTTTGATATTCATGCTACTTGGGTAGTCATAATGCCTTGCTAGAGACAGTTTATGACTTATGTACCAAAATGGTTTTGTTTCACTACACAAAAAAAGCTTCGCACAATTTCAATTAGTCCAGAGTATTGAATTTTATATTATAAAATTGATGACGTAAAAGCCCTTATGATTTGTTATATGATAACTTATTAATAGGAGCATATTTGTAATTTGCTTGAATTACCTAAATACAATAGTTGTATTACGAATAGGTTTTTTAAGCAAATTTATCTACACATATAAATAGAGGTTGAAACCCTAAAATGAAGTAGGATTTTTCATTTTTGCTATTTTCGAGTTCTTTGAATTTTATGAGAGAAAAAAAATGTTTTTTATCTCTCTTGAGGCTAACACTCCAAATTGTAGTCACCGTTCGTGCGTGGATTTCAAATAGAGGACGCGCACTCGAATGCCTTGGAAATCGAATAATCAGAGAAGGAAATCACGAAATAATGAATAGTTTACTTTAGTAGATCAAGTTTAGTTGAACTTACTTTCGATCCTGTTGGGATTTTTTAAAATTATTTTGAATTTTTTGCTCTGTATGAACCCCAAAACCCAACACTAAGACGCAACCAATTAAGAACAAATTCGATTCTTAATAATCGAATTTGTGATTTTTACAGATTCCCTCTCTTATAGAGACCAAAAACAATATTAAAAAAACCCCTTCTATTCTCTCTCAATCTTTTATCTTCCACATTCTATTTTTTTCTCCTCTCTACCTCTCCATTCTATCTATCTTTTCTTCACCCTTTTCTTTTATTTTTACATTTTTATTTGTATTTTGTAATGCATATTTATATGGTATTTGTAGGCTAAATTATAGTCTGGATCAATGAGATGTATAAGTGATTTGTGAGATTAGATTCTTAAATTCCATATTTTTCATTAAAGTCTTGTATTTTTTATTGCATTATTGTTATAAGAATCTGCATTTCGTCTTAGATTCATAGAATTTCTACTTATTGAATGTGTATATGCATGTGCACACTAGTTAGGTCAAAATTCATTGTTATTGATCCTACTTTCGGTAAGGGGGATCACATTAGGTGGTGAGTGGGGCCTTGTTTATTGGCAACCGTTGTGCCTTTGCGCAATTAGGATTTGAGATGGGTAGCAGTGTATTGTAATTTCTATGTAACAGGTGGACAATTTGATGCTAGTTACCACTCATGATAGGTGTTCACATATAGCGCTAGTTTGTTGAAAGCCTATGCCATATCCGGTGGCTTTGCAACTCTAGTTGGTATATGGTTATGTCGCAAGTTCCCTCCACTATCATGAGGAGAATGAGGTGGAGTGAGTCACTATAAGCCTATCTATAATACTTGATGAAAAATAACCTTTTCGAATCGATGACTAAATAATACTTGCAGTGTTCTATGAGTCTCCTTAATCTAGAATTATTATTTTATTTGCTAGTTTAGTAGTATTTATGTTTATTTATTCTCGCATTTACTTTCATAGTTATTGATTAGTTATTAGTTCAGATTAGTCTTCTTTTTAAAACCCCATTTGATAGCCTAGAGTTAACCTCAGTCTCTTTGGGTTCGACTTATACTTACCTTACTACATATCCAAGTAGTCGGTAAATTGAGACTATTATTTGTGTTGTATGACACGACATCACATACTGAGTCTACTGATCGTATCCACAAGTATAATAGTTCAATTTTAGCAATAATGTGATCAATTAAGGTTGATTTTAGATATTGTACTTCAGGAAAGGTTTATATGGACACGGTTCACTTAGTTGAGTTCATTAAATTGTTAAGGTCTCTTTTATTTGGTTTTAGTTAAACTACTATATTCTATAAAATGATGTTAATCAACTTGTATTCTTATATTAAGAAGACTCTTAGTTCATAACTTCACCTAGATAATGAATTACTCTGTTTTCATCTCATACTTCCTTCATTTTATTCTTGTATGTGCAATGCTTAATTAGAATAGATAGATTTCCTTCATATTTACTTCGACCCACTATCGTGCTGGAAAAGACCCTAATGTGTAAACTAGAACTCCATCTATCAGTGTGAATAACGTAAGTCTCACTTAGCAATAAATTTCAATTCTTTAGACTCATAACCACTTAATTTTACAATCTGTGCCTTCCTAATTAATAACTATCTATGAATGTTATATATCTTACGGTTGTATTGTTCATATCAGGCTTAAAAGCTTCAATGACCATTGTAACTCCTAAAACCTCTAATCAACAAACATGTAATCAAGATGTTCATAGCATTATGTATAGAATCAATACAAATTCTAACCATTGCACTTTTAACATTATAATATTCATACTTCCTTTTGCATAGCATTCATACAATAGGATCCATTGATTCCTAAGATAAATAAACTACTAACTCGTCATTGAAATCAATACACAAATCATGGTATTCATTGCAATTGAAGATTAAATCAAATAACTTTAATTAAATCAATGAACAATACCAAATAACCAAAAGTGGATTCCTTCAATGTATTATCCTTCAAAACTCTTCTCAATACTCAAAACAATATAAAGCTATACTAATCTATCTTCCTTGGTAGCTTGTTTATGATGGTGGGTTTATAATGGTGATATCGGGTGAGTTTACTACGTTCTAATACCTATTTATCCTCCTAAGATTCGTAAGAAGAAAATTAGAAACCCTAATTAACAAATACAAACAAACTAGAACTCTAAAACTTTCTATTTTTATATCCTGACACCACCTATAAGTGATCCACACGGTGTGTTTATATGCACAGCACTGCCACAGTTTCGACCTTTGTACGTGTAATTTCTCTAATTAGTAGGCTCGGCGCTCCAACACCGTGTACGTGTTCCCCATAGCGCCACCACTGCGTCGAGTGGACTACATGTCTTCTTTGATTTCTAAGCCTTCTCTACGCCTTACCCATTCCTTGCACTCTCTTCCCTCAGCGCCACTGGTCTTCTCCATGGCGTCTAGTGTACTTCTGTGTTTTTTCTCCTCATTTTATCATGAAATCACTCCTTTATCTCTTTTATACCATGTAGACCTAAAAATACATAAATAAATCAATTAAAGCTCATTCCGAGATATTTAGTCCAATTATATAACTAGACTAGTCCTATGTAAGTTTAATTAAATGCATATCAAATACATCTTAACTTAGGATTTTAATCGTCCCAAGCAAAAATGCATTCTACTACTCTTACTAATACTACTTATAATCCTTACTCATTTTACATAGTTCATGGTTTATCTTTTAATTCAAATAAGTTAATGTTAAAAATCCACTCAAGAGTTTTTTTCTTTATAAAAATTAATATTTTCAAAATTCATAGCTTTTAACAACACATTTAATTCACTTTCGAAACTTAAAAGTAGTTCTTAACCAAAACCATCACTACTCATAAGTTTATTTCATCTCAACACTCAAGCAGTATGTGTAGAATCTCATGATTTTTCATTAAGCTCAAGAATTCACAAATAAGCATAGACCGGTGGCGGCCCCAAATTTAAAGCCGCCTTGCTACCCGCCACGTCACATCTGACGTCACCAAGCCTTTCCATATCATGGCTCGCTTATCCTTGACGTTTCGCGTCCTACCTCGCTACTTACACTTTTCCATTTAATCCAATTTAGGTAATTAGTTTTCATATAATTATTAATGATTTCATTAGCCAGTTAATCAATTTATCAAGTCAAAATGAAATTTTACAGCACAAGTCTTAATTTAAATAAGTTATACAGTACTCAACAATCTTAAGTAGTGAAGAACTCAACAAAAGATACCATGTATATATATATATATATATATCAAGATGAGTTAAGTATGAAAAAAGTTCCATATACATGTAATCAGTGTTTTATGGTCCCCAAAACCCAATAAAATAAACTAAATATATACTAATATCACACATGAGCTGGCTCCACAATCTCAAAGGTAGTCACCCAGTACCTCATTGCCCTTGCTCGTCGAAGGATCCGCACTCAGTCACCAACAAATACAGTGACGAGTCTAGTAAGTAAAATCTCAAAAGAAGTCTACACAATATTCATGAAATATAACTGATAAACTACGAGACATGCGAATATAAAACGTGACAACAGTACGTCATATTCTCATGAATGTAAGCAGCACATGATAAGCAAAAGCAGTACGTGAAATAAATAAAAAGAATATACCAATTAAACCAGTCAAAAATAAAGCATTAATCGGTAAACTTCTGTATAATCACAAGAAAACCCTAACCTATACCAGCCAGTAATCGATAAATCGAATAGGAACCACTTATATACTTACAGGCTTACAGAGGCTAAACCATAACTTCAATAAATGAAATGGTCCCTTCACGACGCTGTTATATATCAGGACCACCCTAATCCCTCCCAATAGTCGTAGATATATTCTTCTACTATCGATATGAGCAATATTACAAGTAACTCATGCATGCAATTTAGCCACAACCAAAATATACGCACACCGAAATAGGAATGAAAACCTCGTGTGTGACCACTTGCAGTCACACATGAAAAGCGAAATCAATAAACCAAATCATGAATTCTTTGACGCATTCCAATGGGTTTACGCACCTTAATTCGCGCTTCGACTTCCTTGGACTTTCGTATCCGACCCGACTAGCTCCTCAATGCCCAAGCTATGGTCCCTTATATCCTGAAATCCAATTTTATAAGTTAAGGTTGTTTACAAGTGTTTAGATGTGTATTAAGTTGAAATTCACCAAAATAGCCTTTTTATATTCAGGTTATGTCTGTTGTTAGGGCATTATGGGCTTGGAGTAGCATGCTATGTAGTGGTAGCGTACTAGGTAATTGATGTAGCGGGTTACTGTTCTTCAGAACAAAGAGCAGTTGGAAACCCAAAATGATTAACACGCAAAACGCTCTAGGTAGCTCGCTACCTAGCCTGCGAGACAGAATTTTCAAGTAGAGAATTCTATTTTTCCCTTCAAATTTGCCTGCCTAAACTTATCTATACACTCTCCATACCTAATTTATATCAAAACAACAACTACACGACCACAAAACAACAATTTGATCAAAAAATCTAACAAACGAGTTCATTAGATAGATGAGATAATGGAGATGATGGTTACCTTAATTTAATTCCTTTAATTTGCTTTAAAATGGTTGAATTCCAGCCTCCTAATCTCCTTTTCTTCTCTCCAAATTCCTGAATTGTAAATGGTTTGGTTGCATATGTTGGATCAAATGATCAATATATATTAAGGTGGGGTTGGTTTCTAATCATTGATCTCAATGTGTTTGTGTATGTCGAGGTTTGTCTAATGGTTCACCTCTAGCCACTTAGCCTACTCACTCCCACTCACCCAGTCCTTGTGACACTAATTGATACTTACATGACTCATTGATGCGTCAACGTGTATCTCTAGGTAAATCATATGGTTTTCAATTAATAAACTAAACTAGAGGCCTTGATTTATTTTAATTTAATTGCACTGACTTAGGCCCATTTTAATACATATGATTAGTGTTTTATTTATCAAAATCAACCAACTTGTGGTCCCACTAACCTTCGACTACCCGGTACCCAATGCCCCGCATCTCGACATGCATTTCGAGGCACGCCATAGCCTGTTGTTTTAATTTGAATTTTCTTGGCCTATGGTCACATTATCAAAATCAACCAACGTGAATCAATCAAGTTTCCTAATGCACCCGTAGTTCGCATATCTGACACCCGCATTGACACGCCTTTCGAGGTGAACACCCGTCACACAAACTCTTCCGATAGCAACATACACACATGCGGTGTAATATAATAATAATAATGTTTAAACACCACATATACATAACCACCATCCATAAATAACATATTTCCTCGATTCTTGTGTCCGAGCCAACCAAGTTGTCCACTTAATGCCCCAATTACGACCATTAATCTCCGATAGTAACGCTAATCCTAGTTTAATTAATTTAGGCCATTACATTTCTTCCTAACTAGTAGAATTTCCTCCTCGAAATTTGAATCGCAAGTAAACATTGATGTAACTATCATATCCCCGTGTGACCACACCTCAAACCTTGAAAGTCCCTCTCTACAGTCCCTTGAACACCTCCACTACTTCATCACAGGGATTGTAATGTTACCCTGAGATATAGGCGCATGTTGCCAAGGTGGTCAAAATCAATCACTCTTTTCCCAACATCCCCGCAACCTATTCTCAGTTTGATTTCCATGTTCAGGTTTCCCTAACCCAGTTACCAAACACCAATCACTATAAACCTATCCTATCATGTATCCCAACATAATAGTCATAACCAACCATCACATACCATGACAATCCCATGCCATGCCATATCATCCCTTACTTACCATGACAATCCCATGCCATGCTACGACCAATCCTTACACACCATGACAATTCCATGTCATGCTACGACCTATGAAAATCACATGACATAATACAATAATCCATCATGTATACATGAACTTAAGTTGTAATGATTAAAAATTTAAAAATTCACAAACCTTGAACCCGCTGCTGGAACATTTCCCAACTTAGCTCAGTTACCTCGTGCACCGGCTCTCGAGTAAGTACTGGTGTCACTACTGCTGGAATCACTGATCTCTTGGGACAATCTCTCTTGATGCGCCTTTCTTTTCCACACTGCCAACATGTAGTCAAATAACCATATCCTGACTTATGGCCCTAATTTTACAATCTCCAGTCCCTGCCTCCTTGGTCATGTACCTATCTCTGCGGCGGCGTTAGTAATGCGAGTACAACATAAGCTGTAGCTGCCGGATCATCATCCCTACGGTCTCTACCGTATTGTCTATACTCTCTATCATCCTAATCTATGTCTCTTTTGTCCAGTATGTACCTCAGACCCAGTAATATGCATATCCTCTCTCTGCATCAAGAAGGTCTCGTGTGCCAAAGCTCAATCAAATATCTCCTACAAAGTGCGAGGTGTAGATGACACGACTACCTTCACAATCCCGTCATCAGCCCCTCGTGTGAAGTAATATATATGTAGTCGCTCAGTCCTATCCACATCCATAGTGAAGTGAAATAAATATCGGATTCGATCCATATACTATATCGACGTCCGACTACCTTATCTCATGGTCAGAAACACTTCCCTCAACCCCAAACTCACATCAATGGGTATATACTGGTCATACAACTACTCTCTAAGCGCAGCCCACGTATAGCATCCCCAAGCTAGATTAAGGCAATACCCAGCCTGAAACCCTAATAAAGCCCAGATCTCCCATACTAGAGTTAACCAGAGCCAACAACCTTACCACCTATACCTGATCTCCATTACTGTATATCAAATATCGAGTAAGACAAATACGGTATGCAACATAAATTCAATACCTTTTTTATAATCAAAATAAGATATCTCCAACTTGCTCAGTAAGTATGGATTCACATAACCATTAGCATTCCATATAATATTCAAAGGAAACATGCAATAACAACATGAAACAATAATATCTAACAAGAATATGGAAAGCATATAGTTCAATACATAAATGGATGCAAAGCAAACATTTTGGATTAGTACATTGTGATCCCTATTATTTTATAAAAACTAGGGTCGATTACCCACTAACACCATTAGTGCAATTGCTAGACCAACACATTGCGCATATGTCCTTTTTAGCCCATCCACTAATGCCCAATGGTTCGATCCTAAACACCCTACTGTATATGTAATCCATACAACCTATCAAATTGAGCAGGAGTTATATATATATATCGGGAGAGGAACCCATCTCCTATATACCTATTCTCAAAACCAAGAGTTATAGTATGGTCATATTACACACCGTTTTTCATTTATTGAAAACCACCATAGTGTACATAATCCCTCATTTTATTCCAACAAATACATAAGTTATATATACCAAATAGATAGGAAATATTGATAAATAAGCGAATCCGTACTTACCTCGGGTTTAGTCCCCATTTCCCAAACTCTTAACTTTTCAGTCCTCTCACGTCTCCTTGGTGTTCCTCAACCTATTATCAATCATTTAGGATCAAAATATGTCCATTATAATCTATTAGGAACTCCTAAATAAATCCCTAAGCCCTTCAGTCTAATTTCAAGAAATACAACAATATTGTTATTTCTAGCCTAGGATTAGCACGCTAATCCCGACCCGAACACATTGCTCATCCTGCTAAGCACAATTAGCTTGCTAATTGCAGATCTATCGTGCTAGACCAGCAACAGCAATACATTCTGCTCATTTCAAATTTCTTCAAAACACCTCTAAAGTGATCCAAACCACCCCAAACTTATTCCCATAGCTTAGAAACATCAAATATGAATTGAGGGACTAAATTAGATCAACGAAAGAGCTCAAACAACAATGATCCTATCATCACCTACGATTCCAACTTTGATAAACACCCAATAAAAACATACCAATGTGATGCTATTAAGTCGTTCTACTAATTAAGCTCCTTAACTTGGTTCGAAGCGGCTCTCGAAATGACCTCCCATCGCGTCAAAATTCAGCCAAACCCTCGTTTTCTTTCATTTGATTGAAATGAATTGATAAACATTGATTTTTGTTTAATATATATAAATTCCTTGAGATGCGCATCGCTTCATGTCGAGATTGATCAAATAGTTGATGTGTTAAAGTGACACGCGCTATCATGACACAAAATTTGACACATCTGTGACTTCCGCTATGTTCGAGACGATAAAATGATATATGTAATTTCTATTTTCTTATTTTTCCAATAATTATATATTCATATATATCATTATATATAAATATATATTTCATGGTTATCATTTGCGATAAAACCACCAGACACGCCTATGTGTATCCAAGAGCGTGCACATCCTTGCCACGTCTCCCTCGTCGCTCACTGTGTACCGATATTTCATATTTATCATGTATTTTGTCCCGAATAAGGTTATATATACCACAATATATACACAACTTATTTATAGTTTAATTTCACAAACCAAACAAACACCATACATCATGCAAACAAATGCACACATTAATCAAGGTACACCGAGCATAATCACGAGCCTAACTCAAATTAATTAGGATCTGGATTAACACTAATCGCCAACTTAAAGTAACAGGTCATTCCAGTCTCCCCAATTTAAAAATAATTTCTTCCTCAAAATTAAAGTAACCTGAAAAGTACTTATAGTTTCGAAGAAAATTGAAAACCATCCCTTGTACTTCCGTTCTCAGGCTAGTTCCTCATCTTTGTGAAATCACAATTTCACTTTAACCGAAAGAATCTCTTTGTTTCTCAGCTTATGAATCTTATGATCAAGTAATTCACTTGCTTGCTTTTCATGAGATAAGTCTTCCTGAAGATCACACTCATTTCAACCAAACCTTGGAATGAACTGAGTCTTCGTTCCACTAAATATTTTCTTATGGAAGATAGTTAGTTGAGGATGCAACTTTTTACTTGTAAGTAACAGGACCAACCCTTTTCCTATACTCTGAACGACTTAACGTAGCGTAAAGCTAGTTTACCTCAAAACCCAAACCTTTACCATTCTCTTCATAGGTGAGCCTTTCAACATAACCTAATTGTCCTTTGAAAGCTCCAAACACCTATGATATTTTATCGGCGTGTCTCTTCTTCTTCAATTGTGTTATAGTTAAATGCTGGAGAATCTGCTACATCTCCTTTGTGCAAGTCTAAATCAATTCTGCCTCCAATAAACTTGCATCTCAACCTCTATCCAAACATTTCGGTGAATGACACGGTTGACGATACACAGTTTCAAAGGAGCATTCCATTCTAGCTTAACAACTGTTTATTACAAATAAACTCACATAGAGAAATGTATATCTTCTAGTTACAAACTCGAAGTATATCCTCTTGCATTAAAACCAATTACTTCGGTCAACCATTGGTCTGTCGATGATATATCATACTGAGGTTAGGAGCAGTTCTACAGCTATCACAACAACTCACTCCATTCTTCATACGTGAATCTCGAATCCCAATCAAGAAATAATCGGCATTGAAGTACCTTAAATTCTAACACCTCATGTATGTATATAATACATAACCAGTCAAAATGAGTTTTCATCAAAACTGGCAAGAAATGCACAGACTCCATAAACATCTTAACTACAATCCTTCACCATATTATGCTTACGCTAACTCAAAGATAAACCACGAACAAAATCCACTGATCTATGTTCCCGTTTCCATTCAAGAATAGGCAGTGAATACAGTAAACCTCCGGGTTTCAGTGTTCAACCTTAACTTACTGACATATCTCCTATCTCTTTAGTATCTCTACAACATCAATATTCATCCTAGATCAATAATAAATAATGGTGCCTCATTTCATGATATTCCTTACTGCTATCTAGATGAATGCAGTAAATAGATTTATGAGATTTCCATGGTACTTCTTACCTTACCTAATCCTGAATTGGAATCCATAATCTATCCCTGATTCGTAATACATCATTGTCAGAAACTAACTAATCAGGATATTCTACACCAACTGTTCATGTCTAACATTCTATACAATCTTGATTGGCTTCCTGATAACCAAGCACCACTTAATCCTCCCCAAGCTAGTGTGAATCTGAACTCAAGAGATTAGATTAGTAGCTCTACAATTAGCTCTCTCTATTGATGACGTGTCAGCTAAACTCACACAAATTATCATGTTTATCACTTTCTAATGAAGTCTAAACTTAGAAGCTTTATCAATAGCTACATTTTCTCAATCTATCTGAAATGCAATTGTATACTGACAGTTGAATAACCTTTTCTTTGCAGTTCTTATCTTAGTCAGACTTAAACTAATTTGTATATTTACTTCTTGTCCTTACACAGATTGACAATGAAGTAAACCATACAAATTGCAAGGTAAATACCTTAACAATATATATAACATGCTAAACTTAACACTACTGAACTCACATAATACTTATTTCTCCCAATAACTCATATTTTCCAAGTCACAAGTACAAAATTTACATTCTTTCGAAACTAAACCTAGCCGTAGACATATTGTGTAAAGATTAAGTCTTCCAGCTTTTATACATCTCTTCTCCCCTTGAGAATCAGACTTCTAGATCCTTACCGAAATAAAAATATTGGTTCTCTCTAACTCTCAACCCTTCCACACCCATATATCTCGCTTATTTTTCCGATTCACCATCCTGGCAAGAAATTTCAAATTCTTTCAGTTCTACAATTCCATTATCAATAACCTTCAATTGTCACCACAACTTAGGTTAATCCATCATGAAGTATTGAGCATGAAATATCATTCATATATAAGCAAGAATAATATACCCCTCCAGGTTAATATTTTTCAGCTTCTATCTGCTGATCTATCTCATATTTCATTATGGGACACCAACCATTCATTTTCTCATCATAATGAATTTTGGAATTCACCTGAATAACTTCCTTAAAGAAATCAATGAGACTCCTACAACATTTTTGCTTCGCTCTTTGTTTCAAGTTTTCAAAACTTCCTTACATGCTCAATGTCTAGATTTGAGATTATCCTTTTCAACTTCAAGATCTAGTAGTCAACCTTGATCTACTAGATAATCTCAATCCATTCTTTCACTTTAATTCATCACTCATTAATCATCATTAGCTTACTCAAATCTGAGCTCCAAAGAATAGACTTATAGTTACTAGTCCAGATAACTCAACCGATGATGGTGTATCTGCGTAGGACTTTCACTTGGTCATCAGTAAACATCTCTCTTAAGAGCTATTACTTAGCAGATTTTGCCATAACTATAGCCACTATCCTTTTCTTAATTTAAGGCATTATTAACATACTCACCTTGATGATTGACACCTTAGGGTGAATTCCAAACTCTTAAGAATTTTCAAGGTAATCTCTCTTACCTTCAATCCTTATCACTCTAAAATTTCTTCATGTTTCAAACTTTCATAGTTTGAAATTCACTATTTTTAATCTTAAACTAGTCAACTATTGTTATGTTTTCAGGTTGTCTTTCATTGATTCTTTTGAGATCCTCATTAATCTCAAAGAATAACTAAAAGAATTCTCCACAACCTTTTTTATTTACAATTGATGCCTTGGTGTATTTGGTACATCTACCAAATAACTTTCTCGGGATTATCAATCTCTAGTAGTTCTCCTCTCAACTCAAGAACTATAAATATATATATAGCCGGAAGTATGAGCTACAGTTTTTCTTTACAGTATCATCACCCATTCTTACCTAAATCAGAGGTCTTAGGACAAACTTCTAACTTCTTCAACTATTTAGGTATTGTCGAGCAAACATTGTAGTCAAACTCTACCTCCATTATCATGTAAAGCATCCTTGCATTTCATTTCAAATTTTTAACGATTTTATATTTGAGTTGATTGAATAAATTACACAACGATACTATAAATCCCCTGGATCAATCGTTTGTCATATTCAATTCTTTTAATCTTACTTTTCTTTTTTCACTTTAGTTAATTAACTAAATTTCCTTTCTTTTTACCGTTTTGTTGAATATGGGACAACCTCATATTATCTCAATCACAGACAAACCCAGATTTACTATTAATATTCAACCATCTTACCATTAGTCAACCTTTGAAACTTAACACAAGCACTTGCAAAAGTTGGTCTAAACCAATTTATCAGTACCAACCTACAATTCAGAATGGTCACTGCTCGTGCACTATCTAAATTTTCAAAGATTTCATGTCATTACACAATAACAATGTCTTTATAATTTATGGTTTTCTGAATTCAACATCCTTTTATTTATGAATTATAGCATGAGTTCTAATAAGTTCCAGTGGTTTTCACTATCCACTTAAAATGATCCAGCAAACCCCTGATATCATTTTATAATTATATTCCTAAGTCTGATTCTAACACTGTGACAATCAAATCTCAATAACCTCTTGAGAATGACTGATTTCACTTCTTTTCCAAAATGAGTTGTCAACTTTGAGTAATGAATACTCATTCCCACTACTATACATTTATTCTTAGACCCCTCAAATCCTCAGATTCATTAACCACTCATTCTTCCTAATTTAGAATATACCAGTCTAATTGATTAGAATAGGATATCTTATCAACTCACTGCTTTATTCTAGATTGCACTTTCTTTTACTATTTGATAAACCACTTATTATTCCAATATGGATTCACACCATTACTGGAACATCTATTTCTTAGAAACTTATGAATTATAACTGCATTAGTGGTTTCCTAAACTCCCTTAGGCTTTTATCCATGTAACCGCTAATTTATTTACTAAATGACTTCCATTACCACCTTACTAGTCTCAACACTAGTATTAATCATCTCTCAAAGTTGTCTGCCACCTTTGAGTTTCAACTTGAAAGTCATTCTATATTTCAAAATTTCTTGATTTCCATTTTTCTTAATATACATCTTAATGTCTTGACCCACATCAATACTTCTTCACTGACTATTATTATCTAATTCTATCAGTAAGAATACAAGCCATTGAAGATGTTACTTGGAGAAGAGTTCTATTTTATCTTTGAATTTATTTATGTCTTTCCTTCTTATTTCTCTAAGCTTAAGACTCTATGAAGCTCTTACCTCAAACTCCTTCTCATATCATAAGAAATAGATGGACTTCAACCATCTTATTATCATTCAGAAAAGACATAGCTCTTATATCTATTTCGTAGATATAGTATGCATAACAAATAACATATCTTAGTCTTTTATCTGTTATTTACCCCCAAAATCATGATAAAACTATTTATTCAACCTTAAGTTTATCCACAACTTGAGATAACTCTCAGAGTCGATAAACTTAGGATCCATTATTAGGGTGATTAAAATATTTTAACCATTGTAGTAGGCTATTATTCACTTTGAACACCATCCCAAAAGTGAATGTAAGGTATGAGCACTGTTTATAATACCCAACAGTATCACTATTACCACTTCATTTCATAAGTGATAACCATAAACTTGAACCTTACTATAAACTAGACTCCTGGACTTAGGCTATAACTTAGGTTGATCCTAGGCTAACCTTCATGTTTTACAACCTTAAACCTTGGCTCGAAACCAATGGCACTGAACTTAAACTGTATCAGAGTTATTCCTAGTAAGTTCAAGGAATAATAAAATAAACCTTGGCTCTAATACCAAGCTGTATCAGAGCTAACAACCTTAAGCTCTAGGGTACGATCTGACTTTATCTACCCTAAGCTCTAATACCAAACAATAGCATCCCCTAACTAGATTAGGGCGATACCAAACTTGAAACCTTACTTAAGCCTAGATAACTCATACCAGAGTTAACCAGAGCCAGCAGACTTACCACCAACACCTGATCTTCATTACTGTATATCAATTGTCGAGTAAGACAAATACGGTAAGTAGCAAAAATCCAAAACCTATTTGATAATCAAAATAAAATATGAAGTATTTAAAACAAAATCGGAATAACCATCGATTATACAAAACTCCCATCCCGTATGATATTACAAAATGTAATTAAATATAATATATATGACAATGGAAACTCACTACATATAAGCGAAGTTCAAGACTCCTAAAACTTCTCCATCCCGTAGTCGTAGCGCTCTTTGGCTCTACCTATAATTGTTAATTGGAGTGAGCGCTCCAACTTGCTGAGTAAGTATGGATTCACATAACCATTAACATTCCATATAATATTCAAAGCAAACATGCAATAACAACATGAAACAATAATATCTAACAAAAATATGGAAAGCATATAGTTAAATACATAAATAGATGCAAAGAAAATGTTTTTAATTAGTACACTGTGATCCCCATTATTTTATATAAACTTGGGTCGATTACCCACCAGCACCATTAGTGCGATTGCTAGACCAACACATTGCACATATGTGTTTTCCAACCCATCCACTAAGGCCCAATGGCTCTATCCTAAGCCCCCTAGTGAGTATGTAATCCATACAACCTATCGAATTAAGCAGGAGTTATATATAGGCCAGGAAGGGAACTCATCTCCTATAAACCAATTCTCAAAATTAGGATTTATAGTATGGTCATATTACACACCATTTTTTGTTTATCAAACCACCATAGTGTACATAATCCCCCATTTTATTCCAACTACTACATGCGTTATATATACTAAATAGCCAGACAATATTGATAAATAAGCTAATCCAGACTTACCTCGGGTTTTGTCCCCATTTCCCGAACTCCTAACATTTTGGTCCTCTCACGTTTCCTCGGTGTTCCTCAACCTATCATTAATCACTAAGGATCAAAATCATAATCTAGTACGCTAATCACGCTAGACCAGCAATAGCAGTACGTTCTGCTCATTCCAAATTTCTTCAAAACACCTCTAAAGAGATCCAAACCACCCCAAACTTATTCCCAATAGCTTTGAAACATCAAATATGAGTTGATGGATTAAATTAGATCAATAAAACAACTCAAAGAACAGCGATCCTAGCATCACCTATGATTCCAACTTTGATAAACACCCAATGAAAACTTTCCTATGTGATGCTCTCGAGCCGTTTTACTGATTAAGCTCTACAACTTGGTTTGAATCCGCTCCCGGAATGACCTACCATCGCTTCCAAATATGGTTGAACGCTCATTTTCTCTCGTTTGATTGAAATGAATCAATAAACATTGGTTTTTGTTTAATATATATAGATTCCTCGAGACGCGCATTGCATCATTTCGAAATTGATCGAATCGTTGATGTGTTAAAGTGACACACATTATCGTGACAAAAAATTTGATACATTTGTGAGTTCTTATTCATTCGAGACGATCAAATGATATATATAATTTCTATTTTCTTAATTTTCCAACTAATATATTTTCATATATATCCTTATATATATATATATTTCATGTTTATCTATTGTGATAAAACCACCGGACATTCCTACATGTAGCCACGAGCGTGCACATACTTGCCATGTCTCCCTCGTTGCTCATTATGTATCGATATTTCATATTTATCATGTATTTAGTCCTGTATCGGCTTATATATTCCACATTATATACACAACCTATTTATAGTTTGATTTCACAAACCAAACGAACACCATACATCATGCAAATGTACACACACGGTAATCGAGGTACTCCGAGCTTAGTCACGAGCCTAACTCAGATTAATTAGGATTTGATTAATACTAATCACCAGCTTACGGGAACGAGTCGTTACACCATGTTGTTGGCTCTGGATGAGTATCCATATACATAGTTTACCAGACTGTTGCATGACCTCTCAAGCTTGCGCTAGAAAAACGCACCTGAACACTCTCATCGTTCCTCATCAGCTTATGGAAATGCTGATGAGACATTATCCACTTCCCTGTCGCCTTAAGGTCACCGCCTCTGTAGAAGAAACCTACTTGGAACATGAAGAACTCCCTCAACATCTTTGCCTATGGGGCCAAAACAAATCCTAACATAGTAGCAGTCGCCTGCTCTATAGTTGTAGGCAGAGGCGCACGAGTCGGCGTCTCCAGTGGAACAACAATGACTATAGCTCTCTCCGCCTATGTCTCTATAGCTACTCTCTCCACTGATGTCTGGGAACAACCGAGCTGATGGCAATCCCTGTACGTGCTGTAACTACTCCTGAGTCTCGGGGTGCTGCAACCGCCATAGGAAGTATCATTAGTGTAGAGGTATAATCATGTAACATTCGTAATACCTCGGCCATCTGAGTCTCGTGAGCCGATAATCGATCATCTACACTCACCATAACAAGGAAATCCTAGCTGCATCCGTAGTCTGTCCAGTCTCACGAGGCGACCAGACTGTCCATCCATAATTTGTATCATGAAGCGTGCTCTGGATCAACCTTTATATATATAGATGTATATTATATATAACAAAATATAACATGTATATAAACCTATCACTACCCATCTCAAGTCTGCTTCCCAACTAAGGTCCTAAGTTAGGATCATCAAGTTTCCACATCTAAGGTTTATTTGGTTTAGTTTTATTCTCTTACCTTTAAGCTACTCCGGAGAATTCCTCGAAACCTCACTCTTATACCAAACTGTGGCGGCCCCAAATTCTAGGCCACCTTACTACCCTCCATGTCGCATCCCACGTCACTGAGCCTTGCCACGTCGTGGCCCGCTTATCTTTGATGTTCCGCGACCTTCCTGGCTACTTATATATTTCCATTTAATCCCAACTTTGCTAATTAATTTCTATGTAATTATTAATGATTTCATTAGCCAGTTAATGAATTTATCAAGTTATAATGAAGTTTTACAGTGGAAGTCTTAATTTAACTAAGTTATATAGTATTCAACAATCCTAAGTAGTAGAAAACTAGGCAAAAGATACGATGTATATATCAAGGCGAGTTAAGTATAACAAAAGTTCCATATATAAGTAATTAATGTTCTATGGCCTCCAAAACCCAAAAAAAGTAAAACAAATACATATTGATATCACACACGAGCTGGCTCCACAATCTTAGAGGTAGTTGCCCAGTACCTCCTTACCCTTGCCCTTACTCGTCGAAGGATCTGCATTCAGTCACCAAACAAATACAGTAATGAGTCTAGTGAGTAAAATCTCAAGATAAGTCTACACAATATTCATGAAATAAAACTGATAAACTACAAGTCATGCGAATATAACACCTGACAATAGTATGTCATATTCACATGAAATTAAGTAGCACATACAGCAAAAGCAGTAGCGTGAAATAAATAAACATCAAATACCAATTAAACCAGTTTAAAAACAAAGAATTAATCAATGAACATATCTATAATCACGAGAAAACCCTGATCTAAACAAGCCAGTAAATGATAAATTAAATAGAAACCACATATATACTTACAAGCTTACATTGGCGAAACCCTAACTTCAGTAAACCACATGGTCCCTTCCCGACCCTGTTATACATCAGAACCACCCTAATCCTTCCCGAGTGGCATAGATATATTCTACTGCCATCGACACGAGCACTATCACAAGTAAACCATTCATGCGATTCAGCCACAACCAATATATTCACATACTAAAATAGGATTGAAAACCTCATGGGTGCCCACCAGTTGTCACACATGAAAAGTGAAAATCGATAAACCAAATCATGAATTTTGTGAGGCATTCCAATAGTTTTACGCACCTTAATCCGTGCTCCAACTTACCCAACCTTCCGTATCCAACCTGACTAGCTCCTTAATGCCCGAGCTACAGTCCCCTAAGTCCTTGAAGTCCAATTTTATAAGTTTTGGTTATTTACAAGTGTTTAAATTTGTATTAAGTGGAAAATCATCAAAATAGCCTTTTATATTCAGTTTTTGTCTATTGTTAGTGTACTATGGGCTTGGTGTAACGCGCTATGTAGTCGTAGCGTGCTAGGTAATTGACGTAGCATGCTACTATTCTTCAGGACAAAGAATAGTTGCAAGCTCGGAATGATTAGCACGCTAACCGTTCAAGATAGTGCTATTTAGCCTTTGGGACAGAATCCTCAAGTCGAGAATTCTATTTTTCCCTTCAAATTTACCTACCTAAACTTATCTAATACACTCTTCATACCTAATTTACATAAAAATAGCAACTACACTACCTCAAAACAACAATTTGATAAAAAAAATTAACAAATGAGTTAATTATATAGAGGATATGAAGGAGATGGCGATTACTTTAGTTTAAATCTTTTAATTTGCTCTAAAATGGTTGAATTACATCCTCCTAATCTCCTTCTCTTCTTTCCAAATTCTAGAATTGTAAATGGTTTGGTTTCATGTGTTAGACCAAATGATCAATATATATTAAGGTGGGATTGTTTTTTAGCCCTTGATCTCAATGTATTTATGTATCTCGAGGTTTTTCTAATGGTTCACCTCTAGCCACTTAGCCTACTCACTCCCACTCACTCAGTCCTTGTGACACTAATTGATACTTACACGACTCCTAGATGTGTCAATGTGTATCTCTAGGTAAGTCATATGATTTTCAATTAATGAACTAAACTATAGGCCTTGATTTATTTTAACTTAATAACACTAACTTAGGCCCATTTTAATATATATGGTTAGTGTTTTATTTATCAAAATAAACAACTTATGGTCCCACTAACCTTCGACTACCCGGTACCCGGTGCCCTGCATCTCGACCGCATTTCGTGCCACACCATAGCCTATTATTTTAATTTGGATTTACTGGCCTATGGTCACTTTACCCATTTTAATTGATTAATTAGTTATCTTAACATGAATTAGTCAAGTTTCCTAGTTTATCCATAGTTGGCCTATCTGATACCTGTGTTGACGTGCCTTTCGAGGTGAACACCCGTCACACAAACTCGCTCGATAGCAACATACACACATGCGGTGCAATATAATAATAATAATTTTTAAACACCTCATATACATAACCACCATCCATAAATAACATATTTCCTCTATTCTCGTGTTCGAGTAAACCGAGTTGTCCAAGTAATGCTGGAATTATGACTATTAATCTTCGAGATTAATGTTAATCCTAGTTTAATTAATTTGGGCCATTACACGTACTATGTTTGTAGACTTTAGTACTTTAAGAATCCATAGGACTTCTTATAGTTGGAAAGAAAACTTAACTAAAATAAGTTACTTGTACTCGAACTAAATTTTTTCATTTGTAGAGTTTTAATATAACTTCTACATTTTTTTTTCTATTTTTCTCTTTTTCTTCTTCTCCATATATTTTTTTATTCGTCCGGTCCGTGCTTTTTTTCCTTTGGATTTTGTTTTTCTCATTTTTCCAAACCATCAAGTTCTCAACTCCTTTTTCTGTAGAACTTGTTGGACTCTCTGATTTTTATTTAAAACTCTTGTTAGCACTTCTCACTTTCACTCTATCAAGCAAGTTTTAACTCTGACTTTTCATTAAACACCATGCATATCTCTTCCCATTTTAGTATTAAGTCTTTATTTACTTTGTACTCAAGTAAGATACATACTTGTTATAGAATTTCTTAGAGATCTTACTTTTTCCACAAGAAGTGTTTTGAAATTCTTCTTGTTTTTGTTTCAAGTTCTTGTTCTTCCCTAACTCTAAATTTCTAATCATGAAATTTTACCATTATTTGCTATAATTCTTATTTTTCTTCAAAAATTATAATACTCAATTTCATATCAACAAGATATTAGTATTCTTAATTGTCCTTAATGAAAGGCATGAACTTTGCAAATGATTTACTTTATTCATTATTATATTACGATATATAACCTAATCTATACTACTTCTACACATTTAAATAATAAGTAAAAAAAATACACTACCATTCTTTCCTATTTAACAGCTTTAAAAATAAGATTTTACGATCAAACCCGAAGTGTTTATCCTTATTTCGTCATTTCATACCACTTCCCACAGTGTTGATGGCCCCAAAATTAAACCCGACCTTGTCCTAAAGGTTTAAAAATAAGCCTAAAACATAAAAACACTAAACACGCAAACATATATAATAGGATTTGAAAAAGAAACATAAAAATGCATAAAGAACAAATTTAAACAACTATTAAAGTGGCAAAATACCCCAAATTAAAATAACCAGTATGAATGTATATCTCAACTCCCTAAGGCCTAGAAAAATATGTTGTATATGTTGAAACTTTTCCATCTTGATGAAAAGTCACTAAACAAATGTTCTTTTCCTGTACATTTAGTAAAAAACTTTCAAAATTAGGAAACTACAAAAACATTTGGATTATTCTAACTAAAATAAATAAATAACTGAAATTTAAAAAATAAAATAAAAAGCCCTTAGGTTGCCTCTCAGTAGCACTTTGTTTAATGTCCTTAGCTCGACGCCTTTTTACTCATTTAGTCCATGTCTAAATCAAATAACTCCATGACTTTAGATGTTTGAAATAATTTCTCATCTATGAATACTTCAGTTACCGGCTTACATGTATCGCCTTCTTTATGAGGTAACTTAAACAGATGGTCTACAACCAAATTTTCACTTCCCTTTTTATCTTTAATTTCCAAATCGAACTCTTACAATAATAACACCCATTTAATTAACCTTGATTTTTCATCCTTCTTTACAAACAAATAATAGATTGTTGCGTGGTTCGGGTACACATTGACTTTTGATCCCACTATGTAAGCTCGGTACGTGTCACATGCAAACACGACTACCAATAGCTTCTTGTCTTTGGTAGTATATTTTTATTCTGCTCGATCCAATGTTTTGCTTGCATAATATATAGCTCTTAATGTTCTATCTCTCTCCTTGCCTAACACTGTTCCTACTGCACAGTCACTTGCATTGCACATCATTTCAAAGTTAGATTCTCAATCTGGTACTACCACTACTGGAGCCGAAATCAAAGCTACTTTCAAGGTATTAAATGCGTTTACACATGTAGGACTTGTTTCAAATGGAACATCTCTTCCAATAATGTGCACAATGGTTTTTGAAAAATCTTTGATAAACCTTCTATAGAAACCTACATGTCTTAAAAAAAACTCATTATATCTTTACTTTTTCTTTGTATAGGATGTTTCTCAATTGGCGTTATTTTGCTTTATCAACCTCTAATCTATGAGCAGACACTTTGTGCCCCAAAACAATTCCTTCTCGAATCATGAAGTTACATTTTTCTCAATTAAGTACTAAATTTATGTCTTAACATCTTTTCAATACCAAGGCTAGATTTTGTAAGTATAAGTCGAACGATGCTACAAATACCGAAAAATCAACCATAAACACCTTCATAATATCCTCAACCATATCAGAGAAAATAGGCATCATACATCTCTAAAATGTTACTTGTGTGTTGCACAATCCAAAGGGCATTCGTCTAAATGCAAACGTTCCATAAGGATATGTAAACGTAGTTTTCTCTTAATCTTCTACTGCTGTAGCAATTTGATTATATTCAAAATACCCATTTAGGAAACAATAGTATTCATAGCTTATTAACTTATCCAACTTCTTATCAATGAATGGTAAAGGGAAATGATCCTTCCTTGTGGCCTTATTTAACTTTTGATAATCAATGTAAACTCTCCAACCAACCACTATTGTAGTGAACAAGGTTTCTCCATTTTTTAGTCTAAACAATGGTCATTCCTCCTTTCTTTAGTACCACATGTATTTGTGAAACCGATGATCTTTCAGAAATAGCATGGATGATTTTGGCATTCAACCATTTTAAAATCTTTTTCTTTACCACTTCTTTCATCACTAGATTTAATCACCATTTATCTCCAACTGATTGTTTACAATTTTCTTCCATTAAAATCTTATGCATGCAAACAAGGGAACTAATTCCTCTTAAATTTTTTATTGTCCATTCTAATGTTGACCGACGCTCTTTCAAAATTTGAAGCAATTTCTCTTCCTCTAATTTTGTCAAAGCAATGGGAATAATAATAGGATACGTTAAATTTTCTACTATGTACATATATCTCAAATGCTCTGGCAAAGGTTTTAACTCCACTGTTGGTTCTATAACTGCACTCTCCACGTTCATGTCTAGTTTCTCAAAACTTTTATGAAAGTCTGAGGGTCCTATGGGTAATAAAGCATTAACTACCTCTTGAATTTCACCTTTAGTTGCATAGCTTGTTGTTATGCTTTGAACTAGATAATAATCTAGTAGTTTTTACAGCATATATTCTTTGGCTATCTCATAATCACAATCAGACACTAGATCAATGACTTTAATACTTTTACAATGCGCTCCCTTACTTGGAAACATCAAGGTCCTGTAGATATTGAATAGAACTTCCTCATCCTTTACTTGTAACTTTAATTCTCCCTCTTGAACGTTTATTAAAGCTCATGCATTTTGCTAGAAATGGCCTCCCTAAAATTAATGGTACCTCTGCATCCTCTTCCATATCCAATACTACAAAATCAATGGGAAAAATCAACTTATCCATTTTTACCAATACATCTTCAATCACTCTTTTTGGGTAAATCACTGATCAAAATGTTAATTGCAAAGTCATATTGATTGGCTTAACTTCTCCCAAACCTAGATTCTTAAAAACAGATAAGGGCATCAGATTTATGCCTGCCCCCAAATAACTTAAGACCTTATCAAACATATGTACTCCTATTATTCATAGAATGGAAAGGCTTCTTGGGCCCTTCGACTTTTGAGGTAACTTCCTTCGTAAAATACCACTATATTCTTCTTTCAACTTTACCATTTCATATTCCTCCAATCGCACTTTCCTTGCCATTATTTCTTTCAAAAACATTGCATAATTCAATATTTGGTTCAATGCATTAGCGAACGAGATGTTTATGTGTAGCTTCTTGAACATCTCTACAAACTTAAACTATTCTTAATCTTTCCACTTCTTGAATTGTTGAGGATATGGTAGTGGTGTATCGAGTAATGGTGGATTGTCAGGAAATGTCACTCTCCCTAGTACAACATTTTTTTCTGCCTCTCTACCCCTAACTTCTTTTGAGCCAATTCTAATTCTTTTGTTGGTGCAATTTCATTTTGATTACTTAAGTCACTTTCCACATGTTATGAATCCTTTTGTGTTGCTCGTCAATCATTTTCCTTGTGTCATTTTGTTGTATCTTTTGGTTGTTCAAGATCATTTGTTGTTTATTCACTTCTTAATTAGACTGCATTTATGTTATGTATGGGATTTGTGTTTGTGTTACTTGAAAAATGTCCTTTATTCCTTGAATTCAAAGCAATGGATAGCTTACCAATCTATCATTCTAGGTTCTTAAAGGATTGTGTTCTCTTATCATGTTGGGGCATGTGTCATAGGTCAATATATAAATATTGTTTATCTTATAGTTTTAGTTAATGAAATAGAGGTTTTCGTTTATTGTTTTATTATAAGTGATTGAGTATTTACCTTATAATAAGATCAATGGGTATTTGTTGAAAGATCATAAATGTCTCTAGTTAGTCATTATACTGGGAACTATAATGTGTTAAGACTAGTGTGAATCTTAATTGATGGTTAAGTGATGATCATACGTATAGGGATATAAATAGAGATTATGAGTACTTATTAAAGAACAAGGTATTGGATTGACCCACTATGAAAACACCACATGGATTAAGTCATAAGTGTTACTCATGATAGCTATATCATTTAATCTTTTGACATGAGATTACCATAGCTTCAATATTAGAAGCATGGTAATTTGACACAATCAAACGTTGTCTTTAATTGAATGATTATAAAGATTGTGATTGGTTACCATATGAATAATATGTTAAAGTGTGTAATCAAGATAGAATTTGTCCCTCTCATATAGAGATATATCAGTGGATTTCTCGATATGTTAGACTGTTAAATGGCTAAGTCCAAGTGAATTGATATGATCAATGTCACTTGGATGTTTTCAGTCTACCTAAAGATTGAGACTAGTACGATTGGAGACTAAGGGTGACTTTCCATGCGTTGTGTTTAATCAAAGTATATCATATGACAGAAGGATAAGATATATATTATTCATTAGGTTGTATCAATTTTGATATTCATGCTACTTAGGTAGCTTACTAGAGACCATTTATAACTTGTGTAAAAAAATGCTTTGGTTTACTGCCAACGTCGCATAAACCTATTGGGTTGCACACAAAGAATGATTTTCCGCAATTTCAATTAGTCCTGAGTAATGAATTTTATATGATAAAACTCATGACATAAAAGCCCTTATGATTTGTTATATGATAAGTTATTAACAAGGGTCTATTTGTAATTTGCTTGAATTGCCGAAATGCAATAACTGTAATACAAATAGGTTTTTTTGGTGAACTTTTCTACGCATGCAAATAGAGGTTGAAACCCTAAAACATTTTTAATCCCTCTTATGGCTAGCACTCCAAATTGTGGTCACCATTCTTAAGTGGATTTTTGATAAGTCAGTATTTATAGGTTTTTAGTGGTTTATTTTAGTATATTTAATTATTAAAAGTATTTAAAATATATATTTAATTATATTTTTAGGTCATTTTTAGGTGAAACGAAGTGCGCAGTTGAATTCATGGCGGAAAATACTCAAAATGGAGTATTTACTTGCAGTGATCGGATGTCGAACAGTTTGCCTCGAAATATGCATTGCGCGGTAGGTCGAATAGTCGATAGTGTGTTTCAACCAATCAGAAGATGACACGTCAGCAGTTTGCAACACCGTGGGTACCAAGTGTCACGTGTCTGTTGGTCCACAGCGTCAACACAAAGCCAACGCCACCAATCACGGGCCGCCGCGTCAGCACCACAAGGCCACGTCACACCACCATTCCTTCTTCTCGCGCGGCCTTCGTCGATATGCCTCTAGATTCATGCCCACACAAACTCCCATAATTTTGGTCAAGTCGCACGATTTTTCTCCGAGCCACGCGGGTACCACGTGGCGTAATCTCATTCGTCCATCGCGTAACGTTGAGGTGTTTCGGCCAATCACACGCGGATACGTGGTGTTGACACACCACACACACAGCAAGCACCACAGGTTTCAGCGTGTCACGCGGCGATAACTCAGCGGCGGTGACAGGCAGCAGCCCAATCTAGTTTCGACACGTGGCACGGCAACAGAAAAACAACGAATCACGTTGTGACACATGGCAGAGTCCGATTTTTTATCTAAAAACACCCCTACAATGTTCCTCGACGCACGAGTAATGCACCTAACCCCTAAAATTAGTATCCAAGTACAATTTGGAGTATTTTTATATATTAGGAACCTTGTTACTATTAGAGAACAATTAATTAGTATTTTTTTAGAGATCAATTATTATTTTTTAGTTGTGATTTTTGAAGATGATGTCCGGCTAATCAATTTCTTGCCTAAGTCGAAGGGGAAGCAAGTCGGGATTATGGATTCAAAGCATATTACGTGAGATTTTTTATTTTATTATTTAATTAATCTAATTTATCATATTTCATTGTTATTGATTTTAATTATTATGATTTAGATCTATGGTATGTATCTGGCCAATGCATGCTTTTAGGTGGACAATCTATTGTTATTTGGAATATTAGTATCCGTGTAATTGTGCTTTTAGACCAATAAAGTAACAAACATTCACCTGTTTGCAGTAAAACCCTTTCGGTTCTTGAATGTACAACAATTGAATCTAAGTTAAATCGGTAGCGGATGCAACCCGATTATTTAGGATTAGTGTTCCTGCATATCTATATTTTTGCGGTTAGTGTGTTAAACCTGATTGGCGGATGTCTAGGGTTATATATTAATTAGGGAAATAGTTAGTGGCAGATGTCCTGACTATCGGAATTAGGGGAATTAGGAATTTTTGGCGGATGTCGATTTTCTACGGCTAATCTAGGAGAATTAAATTAATAATTTATTTGGGAAAGATTGAGGACCGTTGAATGTTATTGAATCTTGATTCTGATTTGTGGAACTGGAGATTTAGGTGATTTTTCATTATTGATATTAATTTTTGCGAACTTTTTATTTTTGTTAGTTTAATTAATTATTTTATTGAATTTTCTGAAAACCCCCTATTTTTAGTTAACTTGGAGTAAACTCAAATCCTGTGGATTCGACCCCGTATTTACCACTACTACACCTTTGTGGTTGGTAACTCGATTGCGGGTTCTATTTGGCATGCATGACACGTGATCAATTTCCGATAGAGGACGTGCGCTTAAACTTCTTAGAGATCGAACAAGTAGATAAGGAAATCATATATTGAGGTATGGATTACTTTCGTCGATCTAGTTTAATGGAACTTATTTTTTTTATCCTGTTGGGGTTTTTCAAAAATCGTTTAAAATTTTCTGTTGCATATGAACCCCAAAACCTAACACTTAAACTCTTATATTAAGACTATATTAGTTCACAACTTCACCAAGGTAATGAAATACTATACTTTTCAATTCACTTTATCATATTTACTATATATGCCTAATTATAATAGACAGACTTCCTTCAAATCCACTTTAACCCAATATCGTGACGGAAAAGATTCTAATGTGCGAACTAGAACTCCAGCTATAGGTGTGAATAACGTAAGCTCCACATTGCTTTAATGTTCCAAATTGTTAGATTCATAACCAATTAAGGTTACTATCCGTGCATCCCTAATCAACAACTATCGCTCGATGTTGTATATTTTATGGTTGTACCATATATATATTCGGCGTAAAAGCTCCAATGGCCATGATAACTTGTAAAACCAAATATTAACAAACACATGATCGAGATGATCGTAGCATTATGCTCAGAATCAATACAAAATCTAACCATTGCATTTTTTATATTTCTACTTTATTCATGTTTATAGCATATCATTCATACCATCGGATCCATTGACCCCCTAAAATTAATAAACTATTCACAAATCAATGAAATAAACATGCACATAGTGTATTCATTGCAATCATAGATATAAAGAAATAACTTCAATTAAATCAATAAACATAATACCTGAATCACCACACATGAGTCTTCAATGTATTCTCTCCATAAATTGTCTTAATATTCAATAATAAAGTAAACTTATGCTAAACTATGTTAATGGTGGCTAATATATTGTAAGTTGTGAGTAAACCATGGTCTCCTATCTATTTATACTCCCTAATCATGTTTCCAAACAATTTGAAACTCCACTAACAATCTAACACAAAATAGAACTCTATTTTCTCTTTTTTCTCTTCTCGACGCTGTCACTTAAGTTCTAGTTTTGTGTGTTCATTCCCACTGCACTGAGTATCGTGTATGCATTTTCTCTTTTCAATGGTTCTAGCACTGTCCCTTTGACTCTCTGGCACCATCCTTAGACCTCCACAGCGGTTCCATTGTGTCGAGATTCCCGATCACGTTTATCCATTTCCTTCCTCTCCCACGCTGTGCATTAATGTCCCACAGTGCCAACACTATGTATCCACGATGCCAAAACTCATTAGGTGTGTGTTTGCTCTGTTTCTTCTCGAATTTTCTTGTTTCCTTCCTTTATGCTTGTATACCTGAAAATGCATGAACGCCATCAATTCGAGTTTATTTAGGGATATTTATACTAAATATACTACTAAACTAACTCTATATATAAGTCTAAATAATCACTTATCAAAAACCCCCAAACTTAGGATTCTTCACATCTCCAGCAAAAGTGTATTTTACTAAGTGTCCTAACTACTCCTATTACCTAGTTCTCATTCATTTAGCATTGTTCATTGAGTATCACTTAATTTACTAAGTTTCAAGTTTATAATCCACTCAAGAGTTTTTTTTCTATTCGAAAACTTATATTTTCTAAATGTGTAGCTTTAACGACACATACAACTCACTTTCGAAACACCAAAGTAGATCACAACCAAAACCATCACCACTCACAACTTTCTTTCACCTTCACACTCAAGTAGCAAGTGTACAATTTCATGATTTCTCATTAAGCTCATGAATTCACAAATAAGCATAGATCAAACTAATTTATGTAAACTTTAGCACTTCAAGAGTATATAGGACTTAACATAATTAGAAAGACAACTTAACTCAATAAAGCTACTAACACTCGAGCTAAATCTTTTATTTGAAGAGTTTTAATTTGACTTCCACCTTCTTTTCATTATTTTCATTTCTTTTCTCTTTTCTTCTTCTCCTTTTTATTTTTTATTTTTCATGGTCCCTACTCATTTTTCTATGGACTTCGCTTGTGGCAGACCTACTCCCTAAGGCTGCCTCGAGGTGTCTTCATGTCAAGCTCCTCTCGTCCGATGGGCCCAGCTACGCGTGTCTGGCACCTGCCCCTCCACCTCATGTCTCTATTATCGTGTCCACGTGTATGTTATCCTTGTAGTTAGCTAATAATTCATATTTTCTTGAGATATTTCCTTAAGCATTTAAAGTTCCTTAAATTCAACTATTTGTAGTTTATTCGAGTCCTAGCCATGCTAGTGGTTTGTATTTTTTAAGTTAACAATAAGTCAGCTGAAGCCTTAATTTGTTGCATATAAAGTATTGAATTAGCATGATAAGCATTATTTATAAGAGTATGTCCTACTATGGAAAACCTAAAAAAAGTACTTAGTATATAGGCGAGAGTACCATAAACAGTGTATATATACATGTACAGTGTCACTCCAGTCTCCCAATACCCAAAATAATACAAAATATAAAAATAAGCACGTACTAGTAGGTCCTCGAAGGCGGGCAATCATATGTAGTCACCTTGGACCCCCTTTCCCCTACTGGTGCTTGGATCTGGACTCAATCATCACGAAAAGACAGACGACGAGTCCAGTAAGTAAAATTCCAAGGAAACCCTTTGAGTGTTCGCATAATAAAGTAAGGAAATACTATTAAATAAACATGCAAATTGTAAAATACGGACAATTGTAATTGGCTCATCGCATGAATAGATAACATATAAGCTAAACGAATATGTATGTTTGCTCCAGATGGACTAGACTGTACTTTGAGTTATCGGGATCCCACCAGTGCATCATGAACACACAACAGAGAATCCGGGGAGTAAAATCAACCTAGTCCAAGTAACGGAATGAGATAGTTGAAACAATCGAAAATGATAAAATGGAATAAAAAATGGAATCAAATACTCAGAGTTCTTCAATTGGGTTTTACAAACCTCAAACCACTATTCGACCTCCCGGACTCTCGTATCTGACCGAACATGCTCCCCTATACCGAGCTATAGTCCACTAAGTCCACGAAGTCCAATTTTATGAGTTTAGGCTATTTACAAGTGTTTGGAAATGTCTTGTGTTGGAAATCATCAAAACAACCCTTAATGTTCAGGTTTCATCTGTCATTAGCGCGCTAATGGGTCTACCTAGCACGCTAGGTTGAGTTAGCGCGCTATTATTTTTCATTTTGAAAAACAATTGAGAGCCCGGACTAGTTAGTGTGCTAACCAGCCTAGTTAGTGTGCTAATAGCCCTCTGTGACAAAATTCTCAAGTCAAGGATTTTGTCTTTCCTATCCAATTAGGTAACTTAACCTAATTTACACAATTTCTACACAATGGTGACTCCAAAACATCAGTTAAACTGATCTAAAAACATCAATTTGATCAAATTCATTTAATCCCACACATTCATCGGTTTTTCCAAATTCATTAAAAATCCTAATTCATGCAAAACCAGTGATAAATCCTCAATAGAAATGATTATTATACACATAATTCATCAAGTTCTCATAAAAAAACTAGGGATTTAACCCTCAAATTTGAATTTCACCAAAAATACACAAAATTAAGTTCATTTGATAGAGTAGAAGATGAAGATGAACATTACATATGTTTAATCTATTGATTAGCACTCTAACTGCTGGATTTTAGCTCCTCAATGTCCACTCTTCTTAGGTTTTTCACAGATTTGCATGAAATTTATGAGTTAATGGAGATGATTAGTTGCTATATATATATGTTTGTCTTGTCCAAGTGTGCTATGCGTATCTCGATAATTATCTTGTGGTCGGTATTCATGTTGTCCACATCTTACTTAATGACTCTAATAGCCCACTACTATCCTAGATTTACTTACTAGGATCATTTAGATACCCCCCCCCAAGGCCCATATTATTTAAATCAAACTATAGGCTTATTACTATTGATTTAAATTACATTACATTAAGCCTTGTTAAACCATATGGTTAGTGTTTCTATTTAAAAAAGTTAACCTACTTTTGATCCAACTAACCTTCGGCTATCCGATACCCGGTGCCTCTTGTCTCGACACACATTCCAAGGCATGTTATTGCTTATTTTTCTAACTTAATTGACTTAGCTTATGGTTACATTACCCATTTCATTCGATTACTTATTCATATTTGCATGAATTTGTTTTGGTCCGTAATGTAGTTGTAATTCACCTTTCCGATACCCACGTTGGCACGTAATTCGAATCGACTACCCATCACATAATCTCGCCCGATCTAACCATCTAACATCCACACATGCAATATATTAGTAAATATGTTCATAAAATGCATTGCAAATAAATAATACAACATACAATTAACTAGTGTACACAGGTCGATGTGTGTCTTAGCCTACCCGTGGCTCCACGTAGATCTGAGCTGACATCTAAGTCTAAAATTATGAAATAAATAACGGCGTTAATATAACCGGCCGTTACACCATTTTTACTCTTTTTTTACAACCATCAAGTTCTCTGCTCCATTTCCTGTAGAACTTGCGGGATTTTCTATTATTCATATTTTAAAACTCTTGTCAGCACGCACTTCTCACTTTCACTTTATTAAGCAAGTTAACTCCAAATTTTCATTTAAAAATGCATATTTCTTCCCTTCTTTGCTCTAAGTCTTTATTTGCTTTTTATTTTCAAGTAAGATTCACACTTATTATAGAACTCATTAGAGATCTAATTGTTTCCACAATAAATGTTCTAGTATTCTCCTTACTTTTGTTTCTAGTTTATGGTCTTCCCTAACTCTAAGTTTCTAATCAAGAAATCATATTGCTACATTTCATATTTTCTTCAAAAATCTAAAAACACTTTATTGAGTTTCATAGCAATAAGACACTTGTATTTTACTCATCCTTAATTAATGGCATGAACATGCAAATTTGAATTACATATTCATTACATATTAATATATATAACATAACCTATATTAACTAAACATGTTCAAAATTGTAAGTAAATGAAACAAATAATACACTACCATGACTCCCTCTTTCTTACCACTTTCCATAGTGTAGTGTAGTGTTGATGCACGAACCAAACCTTATCCACAAGGTTTAAAAATAAGCTTGAAACATGAAAACACTAAAACACACAAACATAAAATAATAATAACACAAGATATAAGATCATAAACTAAACTAAACATAGAACTTAAACAACTAAATAAGTAACAAAATATCCCAAATTTAAAATAAAATGGTATCAATATATCTCTTATCTCCCCAAGTCTAAAGAAATCGTAAGACACTAACATCGGGACTGTGTATCGTCATCATCATCCGCATCATTAGCTCTAGCATAGGATAGTGTCAATGGATGCTCTACCATCCTACTCTATGCAACATCTGGACAAAACACGTAGTCTAGTGCTATTGGAAAGCCAAAAGACCTATCCACATTCTCATCCATCTGCTCCTCTCATATCTAGCTACACCCCTCTGATGATCTGTGAACAACATAAAGTTTTGTTACCCATTCCATCTATCTTACTTATATCTCCTCAAGACTTCACAATACTAAGCATGTCCTTTTGGTATTGTCTCCTTATCTCGGTAATCCATAGCCTTTGTTGCCTTAGAGTCAAGTCCTACGGTGGTGGTACTTATGGCTATCTTAGAGAAGGTGGTGGGAAAACATCAGTACCATTAAAAACCTACTCTCCAATCAATGGGTCTACTAACTCGTAGACCTCGGTGAATCCATGTTGTTGCTCTTCCTCTTTTCGATATCCTATATCTTCCAACTCTCAGGCTAACTCTTCTATTGCTGCTCATGTTGCTACATTATCCTCGTGTTGCTAAGCCGATAACTTGGCCTCAAGTCTAGCACCCTTAGCTCTATCACTCTCATCCTTAGAATCTTAATAACCAGGTGATGATTTCAATGTGAGCATAAAAGCCTCATTCATGGTTGTTTGGGCCTTAACATCAAATTCTTCATTTCTAAGCAATTTAACTCTGGTCTTCAAGTATAACTTAGTGATCAATATTAGAAACAACTATTTCTTGTCTCGCTCAGACATAATAGACTCCCTCATATTATTGTAGATGATCTTGTTGACATCGATCTCCCTGTTCTTCGTAATCTCAAATAAATAAGTCGCATTAGGCTTGTTGATCTCTTCTTACTGAGTGGTGGGATATAGAGAACCAACAAGGAAATATCGCCACATTCGCTAGACTTTCTTCACGCTACCCTTCTTGATATGCCTCGGCACATTCTCTACTTCCATTACCTAGTCGTGTTATCTATGGACAACCAATGCTTGCTCTATGGCTCTAAAAGGCTATAATTTTTAGGGTTTCTCACATAGATCATCTGGGAAACTAGGTTTCGCTCTAGCCATAATCAAATGCTCCAATCCAAAAATGTTATTAATTTCACACACATTAAAGGGGAAAACACCCCTCTCACCTTCACTGCTCATTATTCTTAGTGAACTTCGCATTGACATAAAATTCGTATACTATCTCACTCACTCCTCAAATTTCATTCTTTCTATAATTTTGAGTGAAAGGCACCCAACTTTTTTTTTCTAATGAAGTTATTCACCCATTTGTCATAATTAACTGACAAATTTATACCTCTCTCACAAATGAACTTCCCATGCTAAATATTTTCGTATCTTTCCTTGGCCTCAAAGTATTTGGGCTTAAATGGCCTAGGTTCCTCTTCATTAGATTCTCATGAGGTTGACTCCTCAAAATCATTTGTGCTCACTTGACTACCTTATCTCCTTGTTCTTGGAATTTTCTCAAATCCAAACAATTACACAATACTGCAACTAGCAATTTGGGTCTTGAAATCAACTAAAAATCAAAATTTATATCACACGGATCATTCACATTCCAAATAAAGCAAAAAATATAAACTAGGTCCCCATGAGTCTATTTAAGGCTCAATATTCACAAAACTTGAAAATTCTTATCCAATAACCTTATATCCACTATTCATGTAATTTAATCCAAATTTATCAAAATTTCAAAGTATAGCTAATGAAATTGTAAATTTACCTCAATGTCGGACTACGTTTTGGTGTAGAACACTCTTTCAAGCCTTTATCAATAAAAGCCCTCTCATTTCACTAACAAGTTAGAATCATAGTACTCCTTGAAATCAAGTTCTCTAATCAAAGTTCTAGCTTTTCACCTTGTACAAATCCGCAATGCACTTTCTTCCTTCACTCTCGATCACTAGGAACTCTCTTTCCTCATATAGAAATGATCAGTTTTAGGCTCCAGAGGGATGTATGTGTGGTTGATTGTAGTTGGGTTTGGATGCAAGTGTGAATGAAGTGGTGAAAATGGGGTTTAATCCCTTCCAATACACTGGCACCCTGCCTATTAACTGTGCCACGATGGCATCGATACCCTTAAAGATCTTTTTTTTATGTTTTGGCGGCGTCGTGCTCATTGTCTAGGATGTTGTATGTATTGCAAATGACGTCAACCTTTTTTTCCACATTTTTTGCCTATTTACTCATTTATTCATATTCGGCACTTCCCTGACTTTGTGTATTACAACACAAGATGTCATGATTGCTTGAAATCCGTGTAAATATAAAAATTTCATAAAAAACTTACCTATGATCTGCCTATGTACCTTAACTTTGCTGCTTGAAATCATTCACTCTTTAAATCTCTTTAATGATTTTGGTAAGACATTTTCATTCCGATGAATCATCATCCGACAAATGGCCTTACCTGCACATTTAACACAAATTTTTGAAAGTTCAAAAATCATTACATGTGAATTTTTCCTAACTAAACGAAATAACTAACTAGCTACTTGACTTACTAACTGAAATTGAAAAACTTGAAGATAAGTATGTCTTTCATGTTTAGATGTACTTCTTCTCCATCAACAAAGACTCTTCTACGCATCATCATCCTCATCGATACTTGTTGTGATATTCTTCCGTGTCTGCAAGTGTGCATTGGAAGTGTTCAAGAATGGCCTCTCAAGTATCATAGATGCATCATCATCCATGTTGTGATCCATAACCTCAAACCATGATGAATGTAAATCTACCCACTTTCACATGCACATTCAAGACTCTTCCTATACTTGGTATCAATTTGTCATCAAATACTTGCAAATTAGTCATATCAGGATAATTGATCTTCAAATCAAAATGCAACATGTCCATTACTAGCATTACATTGACTTAGGCTCTTGTATCACACAAGACATTCTAAACCGATGCCCATCAATGCTTATTGGCATGCATATTTCTCCAAGATCTCTTTTTTTGATTAGTTGAAGTCTTAGTATGAACTTGAACATCGATTTCGGCTTCCTTTGAACTACCTTGATGCTATTGCTTTTCATTAATTCTTCAGAAGGTCCTTCATCCTTTTGATTAGCTTTCCATTGTTTCTTCACCCTTTTGTTATTCTTCAAGGCATTAATTCTTTACTGCCTCAGTCCTTCCAGTTCATCTTGCCTTACTCCTATTCAGTTCTCATGCATCTTTTCACGCTTCCTTATAGCCAAAGTTTTGAATTTTTTTGGCTTGTAAATCATTTGCTCTTGTCTTGGCTCATTCATTGCCATAGTGCTTATCATGTGAATTGCACTAATGTTCCCTTTAGGATTGGTGATCGTGTTACTCGAAAATGGTCTTTCCTTCCTTAAGTTCAAGGCAATGGCTAACTAACTAATATGTCTCTCTAAATTCCTGATTGATTGTGATTTCTCATCATTTATTCTTTTCATGGCTTGCTTCATTCCTTCAATCTCTTTTTGTGTTTCTTAAGACTTTCCCTATTGCTCATGCTCATGCCATGCAAGAGTTTCTTAATTGACTTCAATGAAGTCACATTTTTGCTCTGCCCTAGCTTTCCCTGTTGGACTTGTTATTCAAAGCTTGGTGGTAACTTCAGTCCGTTATCAGGATTTCCAAACGAGAAGTTTGGGTTGTTGAAGTTTTGTCCTTGATAAAGCTTTTAAGGAGTCATTCATCTTGGCCTAAAGTTGTATCTGTAGCTTTGGTTGTTCATGAAGTTTATGTTTTCATATTTCATTCCTTGCTACATGTCCATTTGGTTAATCACCATGGCTTGGTGATTAACAAGTTGATGTATAGCTTGCACTTGTAGACCTTATTATCCCATTTGAAGTTTTATCATTTGACTGCTTAGGTTGGATAGTCGTGCCATTATCACTGCTTATGAATCAATCTCATATACGCCTACCGGTTTCCTCATTATGGAATGATTACTAGTTGTAGAGTTTCAAGACATAAGGTCTAAAAGATATAATGTTCCATCCTTATCCTTAGTTGGCAGAGAACCACCTGCTACGCCATCTACCAGTTTTCTTATGTTGTGGTTCATCGTAAAGTAGAGAATCTGGAATTGTACCCATTTCACGTATCCATGTCCGAGACATCTCTTTAGCTTCTCCTTGAATCTTTCCCAAGCCTCTCCAAGAGACTCGACATCTCCCTATTTTAATTGATTGATTTTCATCTTCCTTTCACTGACCTTCACTGGGAAACAACTTATCTAGAAATATTTCATTGATTTACGACCATAAGATCATGCTCCCTACATTTAGTCCTTGGAACCACCATAAGATCATGCTCCCTACATTTAGTCCTTGGAACCAGGATTTAACTTTTCCACCTAATGAGAATGAGAAAAGTCTTATCCTAATTACCTCCTTTGCAACTTCGATAATGTGCATGGTGTCGCACTTCTCCAAGAAACTCTCTACATGTGCAACTAGGTCTTCATTGGCTAGCCCATTGAATAAGCTATTTTGCACCATGTTGATCAAAGACGGACTTAGTTCGAACTCAGTGGTGTTGGCTAAAAGCCTCATCACTTCATTGTAAGTCTCTTGAACTTCAGGTTTGTAGTAGTCATGAAGGCATCTCTGTCTTTGCACTCAATCCTGAACTACCAAATCACCTTCAGGTTGGTTATTCCCTCAGTCTTGTTGTTGATTTCTTGCTTGATCATCAACCATCTTGATTCTTTTATTTTTTCTTCCTTTATTGGTTCTTTCAATCTCAAGGTTGTAAGGCATTAAGTCTTTCTCTCCTTTGCTATGTATTCACTAGCTATCCCTGAAAAGAAAACACAAAAAATGAAGTGCAGGAAGTTAAACTTGAAACTTAAACCTTTATTTCTTTCTTATTTTTTATGAACTTGAAAGTGAAGTACTACTATTCAAACTACCTAAGTCTAACTGGCTACCTATCCTCGGCAACAGTGCCAAAAATTTGATTACGGCCATAAGTATAATGACTCGATTATAGTAATAGTATAACCAGCTTACATTAAGTACAGATATCATCCTTAACTAAAGGTGTGTACACTCACTACGTACTTAACTAAAACTATTCCATCACTAAGAAAATCCTTTTAATTGGGTTTATAACTAAACTAAACTAATCTATACTAACAAATCAATGCAAATTACTTAAACTCTTATATTAAAATTATCTTAGTTCACAACTTCACCTAGGCAATGAAAAACTATGTTTCTCAACCCACTTTATCATCTTCATTATGTGTGTGCAATGACTAATTAGAATAGAAATATTTCCTTCAAATTCACTTTAACCCACTATTGTGATGGAAAAGATTTTGATGTGCAAATTAGAACTCTACCTATCGGTGTGAATAACGTAAGCTCCAAATTGCTTTAATATTCCTAATCTTTATATTCATAACCAATTAAGTTTACTATTCGTGCCTCCAAATCAACAACTGTCGCTTAATGTTGTATATTTTATGGTTATACCATCCATATCCTGCTTAACACCTTCAATGGCCATGATAACTTCTAAAACCTAATATCAACAAATAGTGATCAAGAAGTTCACAGCCTTATGCTTAGAATTAATACAAGATTTAACCATTGAATTTTTTATATTTCTACTTTATTACTAATTATAGCATAGCATTCATACCATAAGATACATTGATCCCTAAGATTAATAGACTATTCGCACCTCGTTGAAGCCAATATGCATATAAGGGTATTCATTTCGATTAAAGATATAATAAAATAACTTCAATTAAATCAATAAACTCAATACCCGAATCATCACACGTGGGTCTTTAATGTCTTTTCTCCACAAATTATCTTAATACTCAAGAATAAAGTGAACCCTATGCTAAACTATGTTAATGATGGCTAATCCATTGTAAGTTATGACTTTACCATGTTCTCCTATATATTTATACTCCCTAATCACATTTCTAAATAATTAGAAACCCTAATTAACAATTTAACACGAAATAGAACTCTATTTTCTATTTTTTTCTTCTCGACACTACACTTAAGTCCTAACACTGTGTGTTCATTCCCACAGTGCCGCAACTGTGCCGAGCATCCTGTGTCCATTTTCTCTCTTCAGTAATACTGGTGTTGTCCCTTTGACTCTTCAGTGTCATCTTTAGACCTCCACGGCATTGCCACTGCGCTGAGTATCCCGATCATTTTTCTCCACTTCCTTGCTCTCCCATGTCGTGCATCGATGTCCTACAGTGCCAACACTTTGTAGCCACGATGCCAAGCCCCCTTATCTGTTTTTCTCTCCATTTCTTCTCAAATTTGCTCGTTTCCTTCTTTTATGCCTTATATACTTTAAAATGCATAAATATTATCTATTTGAGCTTATTTAGGGTTACTTATGCTAAATATACTATTAAACTAACCATATATATAAGTCTAAATAATCACTTATTATTTACAATCAAGTCCAGAGAATTGTTTAGAAAATAAACTACTCACACATATTAATACTAAACAATATAAAAAAATAGTTGAAAGACATTAATGTAAAAATATCTTTATTAAATAAGTCCTGAATCTCCAAAGAGTCTTCAATAGTAATAAATAGTGAATTAAACTAAAATTAATTGAAAAGACTTTAAAACTAATAATGGCAAATAAAGGGCTTAGAGAGAGTTAATTTTGAAGCCTTAAGGTCCTATTGATAATTTCCCTAAGCATACATATCATAGATAAACTCAAATTCCTTGTTCTTATCTAAAAACAATCGTCACCGACCTCAGCGATCCCTCAGCGAATCCATTTTTTACATAAATCACTTAGTTAATCAGTGGAAATAGCTCTCTATCTTCGCCCAATTCATCCTGTGATTGATGTGTATTTCCTAATTCTTCATGAAATCACTAGATCTTTTCTACTGCCGGTTTTAGTGGCGATTCCTATGTAGTCTTGTATCGTTGGCTAATTGCTAGCTTTGTTCTCTAGTTGATTGTTTTGCTCTTCATCTTCTTTTTCTTCCATTTCTTCATTTTTCCTAATTACATCCTAAAATCACAAAAACAAGACAATGTCTAGTGTAATATCGTCATTTATATCTAAAATCAACTTAAATTACACTATAAAATATGCCTAATTATTAACTTGTCAAATACTCGCAGACTCAGCACTTTGTAGACCCGAGCAAGGGAATACCCCGAATCATATTCACTTTTCATTCTTTATATATTGATTTCAATCTAATTCTTTTTTACTTTAAATAATAGAAGTTTTTAAATAGAAGTGATCTTTAAATTGAAATATACTATCCATAAGTAAGTAGAAGTTATGATAGAATAGAATGATTTAGAAAAAAATGAACCATCCCTTAATGATAACTTAACCACTTAATAAAATACCCCTTATAACTTAAATTTCAATACCAAAGCATGTACATAATATAGGTTATCTCAATCTCCACTGATAAGCATCAAGCTTACGATGACTAGTATAGAATCTTAAAACACAAAAAACATTAGATTAATCTTAACTTTAAAAAAGACTATATAAATAGTACCATAATCAAAATCAATAGAAATTTTGCTAAGATAGCAATGAGCATATTGTTTAAAACGTGTTAGATTAAGAAATAACTCACTCAACTTTAGCTTCAAGCACTCGAGCTAAATCTTTTCTTTTGAAGAGTTTAAGAACATCAGCCTTTTTAATCTCTCATTTTTTGACTTCGTCCTAATTATTTTTTATTTATTTATTTATTTATTTATTTAACTTTTAAGTCTCTGCTCCATTTTTCATAGACATTCTCACATTCTTCCCATTATAGATTCCCTGCTCCATTTCCTATGGAATTTATAGGACTCTCTATATATTTGTAACTCTTGTTAGCATTTTTCATAGACATGTAGCCGACCCCAGTTAATTTGGGACTGAGGCTATGTTGTTGTTGTTGTTGTTGTTGTTGTTGTTGTTGTTAGCATTTCACATTATCTACTAAGGCCTTGTTTGGTATAGGGGTGAGATATCTCCTAAGAGATATCTCACAGGGAGTTGGGCAAACAATCTTGTTTGGTTGTCCAGATTTCTGTGATATATCTCTCAACTTACAAGGGAGGATGTTAGTTATCTCCCCCACCCCTATAGGGAGATATCGCCCGAGAGTTCAATAAACAAAAATACCCTTCACAAATCATCTTTTTCCCAAGACCCTTACAAATCATCTTTTTTATTTTAAAAATATGTTTAAGGGAATTTATGTCAATTTCCACATTTTACTATTTAAAAAATTTGCAACTTCCCTACAAGTTTAAAGTTCAACCAAATATGAAATATGAACTTACACTGTGAGTTAACTATGTGGAGTTAATTCCACTCACACAGTAAGTTGGCAAAAACGAACTAAACAATGCCTTAATTTGAAGAAAGTATTATTTCTAAATTATAGAAATTTATTGGTTTTTACCCATTTCTTCTACCAATTCTCATGACTAACACAAGGCAATCAAGTGCATGTATCAACTAGTAAAGTTAATTAAAAAAGGTATAAAAATTGATTCCTTCTCTCATAGAATTCAGTTGGGTAATAAAAATATCACTTCCATTCAAAAATCTATTATATGTTCATTCCGTTATATTATATTCCTAACTAAAAATAAAGTAAAACGAAATTCATATTTACTTGAATTCGAAAGAAACTTGAAAAATTTTATCAACTCGCTTGAATATCGGATCAAAAAATTAAACTTTGCATCAATTCTAAACTTATCTTATAATTTTCATTTCCTTCCTTGCTTTCTTTGTTATGCTTGTTATCCTTCACCTAAAATAACCTTAACTCATTCCGGACCTTGTCTTCAAGGTTCAAAAATTAAGTCGAGTTAACGATAAATCAAATATACCTCTTGAAGCATAAACGAATCTATATCTATAGTAAAAAATGTAATGAAATAAACAAAGATGTAACTCTATAAACTTTAAATGAATGGAATGCAAAGGGAACATATTTCATTCATAAGCAAAAACGTAAGCAATAGCAATACATTTAATCATTCATTCATTCATTCATTTCATACAAAAGAAAATAAACTACAAATGGCGGTGCCTTGAAGTAAATTCATCATTATCTTCGTTATATTCATCCATTCCTACAGAATGTTGTGAAATATAACTATTAGCTGGGTTGTAAGTCCCAGTTGAAAATTATAATTGCAAAGATGGAATGTCGATAATTCTACTCGAATCTTGCAAATAACTGTCATGCCTTCTCTCAGACATAGAATGATAGCGTTGTAAATTCCTCTCATTTGCTGCTATCATTTCTACATTTAAGTGAATTTTCATTTGGCTACATAAATGTAAAGAAAATATGTCCTAAAAATCCTCTTGTCCTAAGCTGTGACGAAGATGGTGTCAAACTTGTATCAACACTTAGCACATTCATTCGTGTCATCAATCTTGTTTCTTTCTATGCGTCTTCTTTTATTTTCTTTGTTGCTCTACCTTCTTGCTTCTCTCGGATTTATCACATAAAATGATTCTCGTTCATCCTCTGAGTCATTGGATCCTACTACTTTCTTCATTCTTTATACTCCCATATCATTTATTGTCTTCTTAGGAAATACATCAAACTCGGTATCGAAACTTTCCACTACTTGCCTACACAATTGAGTGATCAAAATTAGGAACACTAGTCCTTCATTATTCGAAGTCTTCATTGCAAACTTCATAGAATTGTGTATAATTTTCCCAACATCAATATAACCCTTCTTCATCACTATATGATAAAGTAAAGCATCTCTAAGATTCTTCACTTCAAAGTGTTGCTTAGTTGGATAAAAATATGTATCCATAATATAACTCCAACTCTTTGTATTATTCCTAAAATATGTAGTTTTAATAAACTTCGGGTGTCCTTCACTATCAAGCGCAAATCCTTTTCCTGGTGGTATCTTTAATGCGTCTTGAATCATCTCATAGGGATAGGATTCCTTATTGACATTAATGACATTCGATTAATCCTTCTCCATCCTCTATTTATTTCCTGGTAGACCAAAAAATCTATGCAATCTCATTAGCGAAATATCAATTTTCATCCCTTGCACTACTACTTTATCCCATTCTTTACTAAAATGCCCATTTGCATAAAATTGTAGTATAATTTTTGTACATCCTCTTTCTCATTTACTCGCATAGTCTCTCAGAAGTTGCCCTGATCCTCGATCTCTGATGATGCTCACAATCTTATCCTCAAATTTTTACACATTTTTGAATGTCGAACCCTCTCTTTGGAATTATAACATTTTTCTTATCACTATAGTACCTCCTATAGGCTCTAAGCCTCACAAACAACGAAAGGTCATAAGGCACTAAATGATTAGGGTCTGGATTCTCAAAATATTCTTCATCGTCAGATGACAACGAGGATTGTTCTCTAAGCTTAACCCTCCCAGGTTTAGGATCTCTTATACTAACACTAGTAGGTATAATATTCATTTGGTGGGCTGCATACTTCTATATAGGTTTTCTTGCACTACCCCCTTCCTTTTATCTTGCTTAGTACTCCTACTTTGTTTTCTACCTCCTCCCACCATAGAAATACTAAACTATGATGAAATAAGTAAATTGAAATCATGTATTTGAGATTTTCAAACTATCAAGATATGGAAAATAATTTTATGAAAAGTTTTTATCATTCAATCTCGAAAGAGTTGAAAATAGTTCATCCAAAATAATTTTATCAACATACTCCCATCATAATTATGTATATATTTGAAAAATTCATAAAAACCCTCAAGCTCATTTGAAAACCCGTATCCAAATTGAAAATTTGTATCTAAACCCATGTTTCAAAAATAATTTTGCAATAAAAAACTCATCAACCACATTCATCAAAAATATCATCAAAAATTAATTTTTCAAAAATGGAAATCAAAATAACACTAGAGTATCATTTATTACCTTCTTGAGAGTGAATCCCCTAAGTAATATGCTCTATTAGCTCCTTAGTCTCATTCTCCAAGCTTCAATTCAAAAAACACCCAAATAAGCCCTAACTTGGTTCCATGAACTTGATTTCAAAATTTCTAGTGTTGAATCACTCCTAAACAAGGTGGAATACACTTAAATAAGCTATCATTCAAGCTTTGAAGGGTTGAATTAGGATAAAAATTGATTAACAATCGAACGGGTAGGTTTATGATTTGGTGATTTGGGGTTCTATTTTTAAAAATACAAACTCGTGCTCAATGAATCAAATTTTAAGTGGATTCACTGCCTATTCGCCAGTTAAATCACTAAAACTCGATCATAATAGTCCACCGACTAGCTCAGTATTCCTAGTATAAATGTGAATAGCTGACAAATTGCAAACCTATTTTTTACACCAAAAAATTTGCAAACTGCCGTCACGATTCCCTACGTTATTTGGTCTCGCCGGGAAATTGCTGACCAATTTTTGTAGTTTTTCCAATATATCAAATATCTTAATGATTCTTCAAACATATTCATCATATTTAAGGTAGAATTGATCAATATTCAACAAGAAATATGAAATTTTGATTTGTAACAAGGAAACATTAAACTATTAATTAACCACTTTTATTAAAGACAAATGTAGTTCAATTGAAAGACAACTTGATCATCCTCCTCTCTAATGAAAATATTCCATAATAAAGTAAAAAAAAATAAAGAAAATAAGTATTCTAACTATCCTAAATCTACTAATATGAAAATACATTGGCCCGATCAACCCCCTATATGAAATTATTCCATAATTATATTCTCAAAATATCCGTATTATAAGTGTCAAAAGTTGAGAGAATACAAAAACAACTAACTAATCCTAATATTAAAATTGAAGTAAATATATAATATGGGTTGCCTCTTATAGAGCGTTGTTGTTTACAGTCATTGGCTCGACTTGCTAGATGAGATCACTCATTATTTAGCTTGAGTGAGTTAAACTTACAATCAATTGATTCTTCATCATTCTTGAAATCTTCAACTTCTTCATCATTTTCATTATCCGCACAACATCCTCCAATATGTCCACTAAATTCGTAGTAATAGTCCTTTTTAGGGTAATAATCATGATATTATTTCTCCCATTCATAGCCATCGTCATAATTACCATTATTGATGTAATCGTCCATCTTATAACCATCCTATAGACACATATAATCATTTCTCATCTTAAGCATAACTATTCAGTTATCTACATCGAGAACAACTCCTGATTTCTTGAGAAAAGCTCGCCCCATCAATATCACATCATCATTTTCAATCTGTGGTATCACAAAGAAGTTCTTGAGATACTTAAACCGTCCCACTTACGCCGGGACATTCATCGACATACCTAGTGGAAAAGTCTTAGCACAATTTGGTTTATTGACAACCAAATGTGGTATAAAATCAATCTTTAACTTGACCTTTCTAGACCATTATTTCGGCATGATATTCATATAAGCCCCTGTGTCAAGTAGAACACAACGAAAATTGATTTATTTGATCATCACGTGGAGGAAGAGTTTTCTTAGATCATCTTTGTAAATCTCAATCAGATGCCCTATATCTTAAAGTTTTGGTTGCTCATCAGTAAATTCTTCTTCCGTAGGTCACTTCTCTGCTTGCTGCTTCTATGATTTCTTCTTCTTATTGCGTGGCTTTTTATACATCCAAAGTTTAATTATTTCTTCCTTAACGGTCTAACTCAGGTTGATGTAAATATTGAACTTCTTTTCATTACATGTCGAACTTTGTTTCTCAGGCGTGAGACTGAAGATCTCCATATCTTATTAAACAAAATTTTCTTAATAAAGTTTTAACCTATACCCATTTACTTTAAATATTTTTCCTATTTCAAAGCTTTATATTTCTACTGTGCCATGAGGCAATAAACTCAAAACCATAAAAGGTCATATCCATCTTGAAAGAAGTTTCCTAGAAAATAATTTAAGTCTTGAACAAAAGAGTAAAATTTTATATCCTACTTAAAAGTTTTTAGGAACTAATTTCTTATCATGAAATGCTTTAGTTTAATCTTTATAAATTGATGCATTATCATAAGCATCCTTCGTAAGTTCTTCTAATTCTTGAAGACTCAACTTAAGTTGGTTTCATGCTTCATTATTAACTAATGTTACATATTTTTGCTGCCCAATAGGCTTTATGTTCTAGTTCTACTGGTAAATGACATATTTTTTCCAAATACTAATCTATAAGGTTTCATACCTATGGATATCTTAAATGTTGTTCTACATGCCATGGTGTTCTAATCTAAGACTCTAGTTCTTACGTGTTAGACAAACTATTTTTTCCACTATTGACTTAATTTCTCTATTTGAAGTTTTAGCTTGTCCACTAGTTTATGAGTGATATGCATTAGATTTCCTATGTGTGACGTTGTATTTAGCAAGTATATTAGCAACTAATTGATTACAAAAATATGAACCTATATCACTAATAAGTGATCTAGGTGCTCCAAAAACTATAAAATATTTGATATAAGGAAATCGACCACTATTTTTGAATCATTAGTTTTAGTAGCTTTTGTTTCTACCCACTTAGAAACATAATCTACAATAAGTAAAATATATACATAATCATTCGAGGGTGGAAAAGGTCTCATGAAATATATACCCCATACATTAAACTTCGCAAAAAAGAGTAAGAAGCAAAGGCATTTGAATTTTACATTCTAATTTCCATGTTCATTGGCAATTTGGGCAAGATTTTGTATAAAGAAAACAATCATGAAATAGAGTTGGCAAAAAGAATCGGGAATCTAAAATGTTACGAGCAGTTCAATGTGGACCAAAATGTCATCCATAGGACTAAGTATGACAATGAGGTATAATTAATTGTACTTCCAACTGTGGTATACATCTCCTAATTATTTGGTCAGTACAGAATTTTCGTAAATAAGTATTGTCCCATAAATAATGTTTAGAATCCTTTTTAATTTTATTCTTTTCAGCTCTCGTCAGATAAGGTGATAACCTATTAGTGGTAAGATAATTAACTATATCAGCATACCATGGGCAATTAGTCTTTACACTATACAAATGTTCATCCTGAAATTCATCCTTTGATGGTATATGTGGTTCTCCATTTTCAAACCTATTTAAATAATCTGCAACTAGATTTTTGGCTCCTTTCTTATCTTTTATAGTAAGGTCAAATTCCTCTAGAAGTAATATCCATCTTATTAGTCTTAGTTTAGAATCTTATTTTGCAATTAGATATCGCAATGCTGCATGATCTGAATAAACTAATAGTTTTGCTCTAAATAAATAAGTTCTAGATTTTCCTAAGGAGAACACTACCGCTAAAAGTTCTTTTTTAGTATTGGTATAGTTCTGTTGGGCTGGATCTAGTGTCCTAGAAGCATAATATATAACAAGAGAATCTTTTCTTACTTTTTGAGGTAAAACATCTCCAATTACATAGTTACTTGCATCATACATTATTTCAAAAAGTAACGACCAATCTGGTGATTTAATCATAAGTGTGGTTATTAAAAAATCCTTTAATTTATTAAATGCTATCATGCAATTATTGATAAATTCAAAAGGAACGTCTTTTAGTAAAAGTTTACATAAAGATTGTATTATTTTAGAAAAATCTTTCACAAATCTTTTTTAAAATCCTGCATGGCTAATAAATGATTGTATTTCTCTTATTGTAGTAGGGTAAGGTAATGTTTTGATTACTTGAGTTTTTATTGGATCTACCTCTATTCCTTTATGTGACATTATATGTCCCAATATAAGTCCTTGATCTACCATGAAATAACATTTTTTTATAATTTAATACTAAATTCTTTTCTATGCATCTTTTAAGCACTTCAATTAAATTAACTAAACATTCATTGAAAGAATTACCATAATAGTCTCCATGAAGACTTCAATAAGATTTTCATATAATCAAAGAAAATACTAACCATACACCTTTGAAAAGTTGTACGTGCATTACATAAACCAAAAAGTATACATCTATTAGCAAATGTACCAAAGGGGCAGGTAAAAGTTATTTTTTCCCAATCTTTTGGGGCTACATGTAATTGATGAAATCCTGAATAACCATCTAGATAGCAGTAATAGGTTTTTCCAGCTAATCTTTCTAACATCTGATCTATAAATGGGAGTGGATAATGGTCCTTCCTAGTTGAGGCATTCAATTTTCTATAATATATACATACCCTCTAACCATTTTGGATTTTAGTTGATACTAATTCTCCATGCTTATTTGTTATTACTGTAATTCTTATTTTTCGAAACTACTTAAACTGGCTAACCCAATTACTATCAGTTATTGGAAATATCATTTCAGCATCTAATGATTTTAATATTTCAGCTTTAAGTAAGTCAAGCGTATGTAGGTTTAGTCTATATTGAGCTTGTCTAGAAGCTTTTGTGTCAGTTTCTAGATTTATTTTATGCATACACGTAGCTAGACATGTTCCTTTAATATTAGTTATGGTCTACCTCATTGCTCCTTTAAATTCTTTCAGTACATTTATTAATCTATCTTCTTATAAACTTGTCAGCTTATTAGAAATTATCATTGGTAAATTGTTATAGTCTCGTAGATAAACATATTTTAAATGATCTAATAAAGTTTTTAAATCTAGTTAATGGGCTTTAACTATAGAAAGTAAAAGTTTTGAATGAGATCTACATAAATCTAGGTAATAAGTAAGTTTTGCCATATCGTTATATGATTCCAAGATATTTATTATCTATTTTGTCTCCTCGTCTCTATCATCATCTTCTTCTAAATCTTCCACTAACAATTCTAGTTTGTCAGTTTTATCTTTTCTATAAGATTTTTCTATTAATGGTTCTATCGTATCTATTGTGCATAAGGAAGAGACATCCATTGGGTATTTCATTGCATCATATATATTAAAATTCAATGTATCATCATATGCTTCCATTGTTAATATTAATTTGAAACATCAATTTTTGCTTTCGCTATTTTCAAAAATGGTCTTTCTAAAAATAAAGAAGTTCTATTAGAGTAATTATCTTCTTTCATATGTAAAACATAGAAATATGCTGGGAAGACTAAATCATTAACCTTGACCAGTACATTTTCTAGTAACCCTACTGGTTTAACAGTGGATCTATCTGCTAATTGTACTACTACTCCAGTTTCTTATAAATATATATCCATCATTTGCAAATAAATATATAAAGGCATAACTTTTATGAAGCTCATAGATCACACAATGCTTTAGAAGTTCCTATATTTTCAATCTTACATGGAACGGAAAACAATATAGGGTCGGAACATTTAGGAGGTAATTTCTTTTGAATTAGTGCTGATATATGTTTCCTAGACTCACCTTTTTATTAACTTTAATCTTATTAGTGCATAAATCTGTTATAAATTTCTTATACTTGGGTGCATTTTGAATGACTTTAAACATAAGTATATTAACTACTACTTTCTTTAATGTATCAAAGATTTGCTTTTGCTCCTGCAATTCCTTAGCATTTCTATTATCTTCCAAACGATGAGAGAATGGTGATTTTATATTAATTGGTTTGTCTTTATTAGGCTCGCCACCATTTTCATTTGGAATCCTGTTACTTGTTACTTCAATTTCTTTCTCTAATTCGGCTTCTATTTTTTTTCTAAAAACTAGTTGTTCGGACATTTTAGGTTCATCCATCTGTTTACCACTTCTTAATGTTATAGCTGATGTTTTTTGTATAAAGTAGGATAAGGTTAAGATGGTAATTTTTCTTGATTTACAAATTTACTCATTTATGTTACTATCTGACTCAATTGGTTTTTCAACTCAATCATATCATTTTGTAATATTTGAATCATTCAATCTTTTTCCCTCTCTGAATTAGTCGATGTTTTATACTTTTGAAAACCCTGATTGTTAATATGATTACCTACATTTGGTTGTGAGTAATATGTATGACTATTAAAGTTATAAGTGGGATCAACAAATCCATCATATCGGTTCATTATAACATTAGCTTCTTTTATTTTGGTTTGTTGTCTCAAATGGCATTCATCATTAGAATTTCTTAATTCATTATAGAAAACACAAGATCTTACCTTGCTTAATCTATCCTTTCGTAATAATTCAATCATAACTTACAGTTCATCTATCTTATCATTTGATGTCTTATACGTCCTTCTATTCAATTCACCTATACTTTCCTTGATTAATTCAGTATTCTCACCATATTGCTTAGATTGTTTAAACATTTTATTTGTAGTTTCTCTTGCTAAAGTTGGTGTCATATCGAGCAAAGACCCTCCACGTACCGTGCCTAAGAATCTTTTTTGTAAGTGATTTAATCCTTCAAAAAATATTGCATTAAAGTTTTTTCTGTGAATCCTTGCATTGGACATAATGAAATTAATGTTTGATACCTATCCCAAAATTTATCAAATGTTTCTCCACTCTTCATCCTAACATTACTAATTTTTGTCTATATAAACTAATTTGTTTTGCTGGGACATAATGATGAAGAAAGACTTGTAGCATCTCTGACCAATTGGTTATGGGATTTTTAGGGAAGTAAAATAACCAATCTAAAGCTTCGTCTTTTAATACATAAGGAAAATTTTTAATTTAGCATAATCTATTTCTATATCTTTAGATTTTAACACGCTTACTTTGTGTGCAAACTCCCTAATAAATTTTTGAGCATCTTCATTATCTTCACCATAGAAACATGTTAAAGAATTTATGAATCCGAATTTCAATTGGAATTCCGAAAATTCTTTTGTAAAAGTAATATTCATAAGTTCATAAGCTGTGACATTCCTATCAAATTGCCTAAAAGTTAATTCTTCCTTATCTTCAACCATATTATATGACATTCAACAAGAAGGTTTCCAAGAAACTATTTTAAAAATCCTCGGCAACGCGCTAAAAATTGACACGTGTCGAGCGTGCACAACAGTTTTCCATATTTTTTTATTATTTGTATTAGTGATAAATGGGATATCGTCACCACAAGGATTTTGCAAATCTCGTTAGAATTAAGGCTACCCTAAAGTTTTATTGGATTTAATTTTCTTTAATTTAACTAATCTAATTAAAATGAGAATTAAACATTATCAATCTAAAAAAAAATTAATCTATAAACAATTTAAATTCAATAAACTAATCTAATGCAATTCAAACAAACAATGAAATAATCAATATAAATTAAATATCTAAACAATACATCTTAGACAATGGTATGTAAATCATTATATCTGGACATTTTCATTAACGCATAGTCATAATCAAATCATCATATTTATATAATGGTTTTAAATCACTAAACTCTAATCACAATAGGTTGATAGGCTTTAGCAAACCATCGACTTTTCTATATTTAATGGAAATAAGTCATATCCTTACTCTTGTAACTCTACATATTGGATAAATCACAATAAAATAGAAATACGATAGCATTAAAATTCAATAAAATTCATATCGAATCCTAACTAAATAAAAATCAGAATTATGCTAGTCACTAAATAACCCAGTACACAATAACCTAGAACATCCATTCAGGTAATTTTTCGCCCCATAGATTAATTCTAGTTACTACTTCTATAATTGTTGTCAATAATTATAGACATAGATTTAGAGACTCTATACTGAAAAACATATTAGTCATTATGCACTTAATAAAAAGAATCATTAGTTGTATTACACAAAAATAACTTATTAAAACTGTGATTGACGTGTGTGATTGGTTTAAAGCATTAAGCACATAAATTCTATATTATGACTAAATTAATGAACGGTTTATAATCGTGCCATGAGTATTGTTTAGAATAACAAACTAATCATACATATTAATAATAAACATTGCAATAAACAAATCATTGAAAGACATTAATGTGAAATAACTTTATTACATAAGTCTTGAATCTTCAAAAAGTCTCCAAAATTAATAAATAATGAACTAAACTAAAACTTAATTGAAAAGCCTTTAAAATTAATAGTGGCTAATAGAGGGCTTAAAGAGAGTTCATTTCGAAGTCATAAAGTCATATTTATAGTTTCCTAATATACATATCATAGATAAACTCGAATTCCTTGTTCTTATCTAAAAACGCATCACCAAACTCAATTGTTCCTCACCGAATCCAACTTTGTACACAAATTATTGAGTTAATCATTGGAAATAGCTTTTTGTGCTCCATCAATTTATTCAGCAGTTCCTGTGCATTTTTCGATTCGCTATGAAATTGATGGCTCTTCTCTACTGTCGATTTCGGTGGCGAATCTAGTGTAATTTCGTATTATTGTTTTGTTTTCCAGTTGACTATTTTGCACTTCTTTATCTTTTCCTTCCATTTCTTCATTTTTCCTAATTAAATTGTAAAATCACAAAAACAAGAGAATACCTAGTGTAATATCATCATTTATATCTAAAATGAACATAAATTACACTATAAAATATGTCTAATTATTGACTTGTTAGCGGCATGCACTAATGTCCTCGTACTGTGATTCATTTTATAGTAGAAGATTTTTAGTTATGCTTATTTCACATATCCATGTCTTGGACTTCTTCTCACCATTTCCTTGAATCTTTCCAAAGCCTCGCCATGAGACTTGGTATCTCTTGCTTGAATTGGTTGATTTTCAATTTCCTTTCACTGACTTTCACTGAGGAAAGATTTTGCATAGGAATATTTCATTGTATCCGCCTACAAAGTCATGCTCCCGGTATTCGTCCCTTAAAACCAGGATTTGGCTTTTCCACCCAATGAGAATGGAAGAATTCTCACCATACTGAATCTTCATTTGCTAGCCCATTGAATAGGCTATTATGCACAATGTTGATGAGAGACGGTCTCAACTCAAACTTGGTGGTGTTGGATGGAAGCCACATCAACCCGTTGTATGTCTTTTGAACTTCTAGTTTGAAGTAGTCTCGAGGACATCTTTATCCATGATGCCGCATCATACATCACCAATAATAGTCTCGATTTACCGACTACTTGATATGTAGTAAGCAAGTACAATATTGAACCCACAGAGATTGGGGTTAACTTTAGGTTATCAAAGAGGGTTTTAAAAAGAAAACTAATATAAACTAATAATTAATTAATACAACAACAACAACAACATAGCCTCAGTCCCAAATTTAATAATTAATTAATAACTAGGAAAATAAATGCAAGAATAAATAAACATAAATACTACTAAACTAGCAAATTAAATAATAATTCCAGACCAATATGACACATAAACCTCTGTAAGCATGATTTAGTCCTCGATTTGAAAAGGTTATTTTTCATCAACTCCTATAGATAGGTTTATTGTGACTGACGTCACCTCATTCTCCTCATGTCAATGGAGGGAACGTGTGACACAACCACATACTAACTAGACCCATAAAACCACCAAATATGTCATAGGTTTTCAATAGACTAGCAGCTTTAGTACTCTATGAGAACACCTATCATGAGTGATAACTAGCGTCAGATTTTTCACCTGTCACGTGTGGAAATCCCAATACACTACTACTTATCTCATACCCCAATTACATAGAGTACACCGGTTGCCAACAGAGAAGGCCCCACTTGCTACCTAATGTGATCTCCCATACCGAGTGGCGGTAGGATCACTGGCAATGAATTCTAACCTAACTGGTGTGCACATGCATTTACACATCATATAAGTAGAAATTCTAAGAATCTAAGCCATAAAAAAATCTCATAATAATAATGCAAACGTAAATACGATCCTTTAATGAAAAATATGGAATTAATGAATTGAATCTCATAAATCACTTAAAGGTCTCCTTGATCCAAACTATAAATTAGCCTACTAATACCATATGAATCTCCATTCGAAATACAAATAAAATAGTAAATATAAAAGAAAAAGAGTGAAGAAAAGATGGAGAAAATAGAGGGGCAAAGAGTTGAAAAAGGGAATAAGGAATGGAGAAGTTTCTTTTTTCTAGAGAGGAGAGAAGGGTTTTTTAAAGTGGTTTTGGTCTCTAAAAGAGAGAGAATCCCTAAAAATCACAAATTTCATTCATAAGAATTGAATTGGTTAATTAATTGGATGGATCAACAACAGCATTTGCGCCGAGGAGAAATTAGTGGATGTTGAAGGAGCTAGATGGCCTAGCATGCAAGTCGAGGCAGATCATGGGGAAGTTGCTTGAGTCGCTTATAGGAGGAAAGAGGGGTTCATGCGAGGATTTTTGTGCCTAGAAGCATCCATGTAGCTCGAGGCAGATCAGATGGAAGCGGTTGTTGCAGGAGTTGGGCGCGCAGACACGAGGTAGCACATGAGTAGAGCACGCATAGGTGTGCAAGTAGGAGAAGAAATGCACAAATATATGGGAAGTAGTGTGGCTCGCATCTCGATGAAGATGGAAAGTCTTGGCTCACTGTGTGCTTCATGTGTGTCTTAGACTAATGTCACCAACATGCTCCCTTCAGTTATAATCTGTTGTGCGGTATGTGTCTCGAGGGGCATTAAAGGGCAGTTGAAGCACACAGCACAAACACTTTTATTTAGACTGTTTCTTTAATGATTATCCAACCTATGTGCCATGAAACCTCTTCCAAACCACCAAACTTTTGACACGAACCAATGTAGGTCCCACCAAGCTGTCTCGAAGTGTGTGGTAACACACTTTAGTCTTTTTCATAAATTTGCCTCTATTGGTCCTAAAAACACAAGAAAATGATTAGTGCTACAAATTAGGGATTTAACCTTTGAAATCAAGATAAATACATACTAAAATATAGCACAATTAGAGGTTTATCAAATACCCCAAACTTGGGAAATTGCTCGTCCCGAGCAAATGAGCATAAGATAATCAACTTGCATACAAAGAATTAACATCAGCTTCATTAATTCCCAACACTAACTCAATGGTTCCGTCTAGTTTGTTTTAACAAAGTTACCAAATGGAAACAAGAACACTAAAGCAAAGTCGGTTACTTCGAGTCAAGATATTTTGGCCACTTGAGGAATACTCCACCAAACAATAGGCTTTGTCAAGACTAAATGCATATATTAATCATGAGTTACCTCAGAACTTTTAACAAGCCGAAAACATACAATCTCTAAATAAGGCATTAAATACCAAGATTCCATAAATAGAAACATATACAACCATTCCACTGACACATTCAAAACATCATTTGGGGTAAATAAGACTTTCTTTTTGTTTATTATGGTTGGGTTGGGGTGGCAAGGAAATGGATATTAAAGGAGTCAAAGCATTGGAAAAACTTACTTAATCTAGCTACATGCACTTGAACTAAATCTTTTTATTTGAGAAGTTTTTATAGACTTCCGCCTTTATTCATTTCACTTATATATATATATATTCCTTATTGTTTTCTCCAAATATTTTTAGTATAGTCCCTACTCTATTTCCAGTAGATTCCAGTTATTCTCACTTTTCCCACCATTAGATTCCCTGCTACTTTTCCTGTGGAACTCGTGGGACACTATTTTTTTATTTAAAAACTTATGTTATCACTTCTCAATTTTACTACGATTACGTTTTCCTTCTAATGTAGGTAAAAGGATTGTAAGGTTTTTGGGTTATGGGTTTCATGATAGGTGATGAAGGAATCAGTTTGGGTTGGCTTTACTGAGTTAACTAGGGATAAATTATAGGTTCACTAATGATAAAGGCTAAACAACTATACTCAGTTTTGAATAGATACAAACCTATTCTGGAATCTGCAGAGATTAAGTCGACTCTTGTCCTATTATGACTTTCTACCCACTTTCATATCTAGCATAGAGCGTTGACTCCACACTAACACTTTTTAGTGTATACCAATCACAAGAACATGATGTTTCACCTATGCTCTACCCAAGGTCTTGTCCATTTTGGCAACATCAATCCACATATGAATCCTCAAATTGTTAGCCATTATTCTACGCAAGAATCGGGTAGCCATTTAGGATAAAAAAAAAAAATGGATAACCTAAAAAGAAAGAATTTACATGTTTAAAAATGTGTAACAACCTACCAAACCATCAATCCATGAAATAAATGAAACGTATTACCTATATTTCACAAGAGATTTTGAAAAAATGCGAAAAATCGCAAAACTTTATTGAAAATCTTTACAATTCATCGATGCATTCCATCCAAATACATGTGTATCCTAAACCTTATTCACAAGGTTCAAGAAAATTGGGCAACCATATTCCATCCATAAGAACAATTGAAATCGAAATGAAAAATAAGAAAATAAAATGAATGGAGTGAAACATATTTGTACATAAGAAGTTGATAGTATGCAAAATGAGTGATGTGCAGTGAAGCGTGTTAACATTACAGCACAAAAATATCACATTATCTCTATGATGCATCAACAGAACATACAATCTTTCTTCAATTTGGGTGACTTAAGGAAAATCTTCAAAGCAGTGCATGATAAGTGAAAGAATTAATAAACAAATGAGTTGACTAAAAAGGTTCCAACTGTTGGCTTTTGGGGTTTATACGCAACGATAAATTTAAAACGATTTCGACAAACCCCAACAAATTCAAAATAAGTTCTATAACACTAAATCTACAAAAGTAAACCATACCTTAATCTGTAATTTCCTTCTCTGATTGTTTGATCTCTAAGACGTTCAAGCATGCATCCTCTATCAAAAATCAACATACGAACGTTGAATACAATTTAGAGTGCTAGCCCCAAGAGAGATAGAAAATGCTCTTCTTTCTCCCCAAAATCTAGAAAACTCAAAAATAGTAAAAACAAAAATCTTATTTCTTTTTAGGGTTTCAAACTCTATTTATATGAGTAGATAAGCCCTTACTTAAAATCCTGTCATAATACAAATATTATATTTAGGCAGTTTAAGCAAATTACACATATGCTCCTATTTAGTCTAATGGTGGCTAATCTCAAATATATAATTAAAAGACATAATAAATAAATACTTTAAAACAAATCAAAGCTCTAAAGTATCTTCAAACATAAACTATAAATATAGAGTTGGCAATAGAAATAATGTAGAGCAAAAAGAAAATAGAGTTATTTCAAAACTCTTTCGCCTTTTTATAGTATTTCTATGTATACATATCCTGGATAAACTTAAATTCTTCATATTGATCTAAAAAGCTATAATTGATCGATTTGTCAGCGATTCCTACTTTGTACTCAAATCGAGGAGTCAATCAATGGAAATGGCTTTCTATGCTCCATCGATTCAACTTCAATTTTTAGTACATTCTTCAATTCACTATGAATTCGCTAGCACTTTCTTGCTGCCTATTTAGGAGGCGATTCCTAATGTAATTCCAAATCACTAGCTAATCATTGGACTTCTTTTCCACTTGACTGTTTTGCTCATCTTTCTCTTATCTTCCATTTCTTAATTTTCCTATTTAAATTCTGAAATCACAAAAATAAGAGAATATCAAGTGTAATATCATATATATAATCAGCCTAAATTACATTATAAAATGTGTCTAATTATTGGCTTGTCAAATACTACCAAACTCAGCATTTTGCTGTCCCGAGCAAAGGAATACTCATAATGATATTATTTTTCATTCTTTATGAATTGATTTCAATCTAATTCATCTTAACTTTAAATAGTATAAATTTTAAAATAGAAGTTACTTCTAAATGAAAACATATTAACTACAAGTAAATGAAAGTTATGATAGAATAGAATGATTTACACAAAACAATGATAACTCAATCACCCAATGTAACACTCTTGAGAACTTAAATTTCATTACAAAGGTCAGTACATAATATAGGGTTTTTTAATCTCCACTGACAAGCATCAAGCTTACGATAACTAGAATAGAACCTCAAAACATAAAAACCACTAGATTAATTTTAATTTTAGAAAATACTTTACAATAGTACCACAATTAAAATCAATAAAAAATTTGTCAAGATACCAATGAATATGGCATTTAAAATATGTTAGACTAAGAAATACTTTATTCAACTATAGCTTCATGTACTCGAGTTAAATATTTTCTTCAAAGAGTTTATGAACATCCGTTTTTTTCATCTCCTTTTTTTTTACTCCATTCTAATTATGTCTTCTTATTACATTTCTTTTGCTTTTGATTTTGAGTCCGTACTCCATTTCCTATGGACATTCTCACATTTTTCCCACTATAGATTCCTTGGTCCATTTCCTTTGGAATCTATAGGACTCTCTATATATTTGTAAACTCCTATTAACACTTCTTACTATCCTCTAAAGTTGAAAAAATATTCTTTCTAACTTATAGAGTTTCATCGATTTCTAACCCATTTCTTCTTTCGAATGTGGCATAATAACTTTCTATATATTATAAAAATACTTAATCAATAGCTTTTGTATCACGAGATTCTTAGAAATATGTCTTTTCCATCTTGCATTATTGTTTCAATCTTCTAACCATTATCATGACTAACATAAGGTATTCAATTTAGTGTATACATCAACTAGTAAAGTTAATCAAAAAGGATATAAAAATCGATTCCTTCTATCATAAGATTCACTTGAGTAATAAAAATATAACTTCCATTTAAGAATCTATTCTATATTTATTATCATTCTTACTAAAAATAAAGTTAAATGAAGTTAACACTTACTTGGATTCGGAAGAAATTTTGAAAAATTTCATCAACTTATTTAAATACCGTTTGAACTTTTTGGATCAATTCTGAACTTGTCTTCTACCTTTCTTATATTTCCTGCTTTTTTTGCTATTATCATTATACTTCACCTAAAATACCCCTAAACTAATTCCAAACCTTATCCTTACTTTAAAAAGGAAGTCAGGTTTCCAACATAACAAACATAAACGTGAAGTATAAAAGAATTGAAATTATCATAAATTTGGCAATCAATGTATGAATAAATTCAATTATGATAAGACTGAGTGCATAAAAATTATACGAATAACCATCAGCATTATATATCAAATGTATTAAATTTCATATCAAAACACTAAATAAAGTTTATCACATAGTATATCACCACTTTAAACACAAATTATCATCATTAAGCGTAAAGTATATGTGACGGCCCCAAATTCCGAGACAAACTGGGCACCGCCACGTCGCCGGACACGTCACCAAGCATGCCACGTCGCCTGCACACTTAACTCGACGGCCGACGAACTTACCACCTAATTCTCCAACTTAGTAAATTTTTATACTTAAACGATTATTTAACAAAATATACCAAGTTATAAACTAATTTATTTATTCTGATTCTCTTCATGTTATTTTGAATAGCGGAAGCCTTCATAATATGCATATAATTAATGTAGATATGTTATGCATTATTTAACAACCTATGGGGTGGAAACCCAGTACATGTTACCACATATATTATTTAAGGCGACAAGATGTATAATATGCCTTAATATACATGTATCGGGTGAAAAGTCTCCCAAAATGTTCCCAAAATATATATATATATATATATATATATATATATATATATATATATATATTCAAACACCTACGAGTAAACTAGTAGAAGCGTTCCAAATCAAAGGTAGTCGCCAATCACCGTCTTTCCTCGGATCGTCGTAGAATCTGCGATTTGTCACCAAAGACAATGACAAATCCCAGGTAAGTAAATCCCAGAGAAATTCAGTTAGTATTCACAAGAATTCCAATAAAAACGGCTACAATTCATGCATATAAAGTAAATGAACCGAAAGATAAAGCATGAATATAAGTCGTGAGATAATCAACAATACGGAACGCGAGTGTGGTGTACAGCTGTCGAACATGGGACAAAAACTAAACCGAGAAGGTCCTGGAGGTGAAAACATCAACACCCCCTCTTCACGGTCGAAAGAGGAAACATGTTGTTCGGAAGTTAGACTTCCGTCCAACGCCTCAAATGAGAGGAATCTGTTGAACGGTAGACCCCGTCCAACCCATCTCTCGAGATCACCGTCCCGTCGACCATACACAAACACACACGGGAATAGAGTAAACATGAAAACTGAACTGGCGAAAGGTAATATGAAATAAATAATTTACAAGAAAAATAAATAAATTCTAAGCTGACGTTCTCGTGGGTTTACTTACTTCAAACGCCTTCAAAACATCCCGCACTCGTCTCGAGGTACGTACCGAACACCCGATTATAGCCTCCTAAGTCCCTGGTGTCCATTTAACTTTTATTATTTTAGAGTCTCATTTACTACTTTATATTGTGAGACAAAAGAAAATTAAAATTTTATTTCAAAAATGTTAATGTCGGGTCACTTTCCGAATTATAGGGGTGCCAATGTCCCAAATGTCCTCAAAACTGCCATTTTTATATTTTTCCCATTTTTATATATTTTTCCTGATTTTTTTCTGGATTTTTCATGATTTTTCCCAATTTTTCCTCTCTTTTTCCCTTTTTCTCTTTTTTTTTACTGTAGCACTGTCTGGGTTGGGTCGGGCTGACCCAACCGGGTCGGTCCTGACCCGGCCTGGCCCATTCTGGGCCCGGCCCAGAGGCCCAGGTGCGCGCACTGTTCACCTTCTCCTCTGGTTCGAAAACCAGCTGCCTCCGCAGCCGTCCACGCCACCCACTGCGGCTGCCGTCCGCGCTCCCTTGCCTGCGTCGTCTCCGATCTGCCGTCACCGTCGTCGCGAGCCGCCGCTTTCACTCGCCAGGGCTCACCTCGTTCGCCACTGCCTCCCTGCGCGATCGCCACCGCCGAGCTCGCCCACTGCCGAGCTCGCCAACCCGCACCGCCAAGCTCCTCGCCGGAGCTCTCTGGCATTCACTCAACTTCTCTGCTCTTTCTCTCTTCTCTCCCACCAGCCGATCCTTCTCCTCTTCTCATCTCTTTATATATACATCCAACCCACTTTCTTTCTCTCCTCAATCAATCAATCCCTCAACCATTATCTCCCTATATAATATCAAAATCTCAATTATTATCTCCCTTTTTTATATATTATATTATATATAATATCATCTCATCTCATCTCATCTCATCTCATCTCATCTTATCTTTTCAATTTTAAATCAATGTCCTCGAGATTTGTGCATTACGAACATCGAGACAACCTCAATAATTTCACATCTTTGTCCACCGCCTTTATACTTGACCAAAATTGTCCGAGCAACGCGCATTTCGAAGCACTAACCCGCCTCATAATTTCAAATTCTCAAAAATTAGCATCTCCACTCGAGATTCGGACATACGTATTTGTCAAGTGGGTCCCACGTACGGCACTAAGATGACACGTGGCACGAGTCCAATTTTCGGGCCGTTACAATCTTCCCAACTAAAAGAAATTTCGTCCCGAAATTTAACTGCAACCTAAAATTTCGTACTAAATAATAGTTGAGGGTAACATGTCAACTGTTTATACGTGTCAACTCAGAAATAAATCATTCCTCTTGCATTTATCAGTTCCCCAAAACGTTCAAACTAATAAGATGTTTTGAGTCACAACCCGCTGTATGCCTAAAGAAATTGTCAAAATCTTCTCGACAAGACACCAATGTGCGATAATATTTGGTTCTATAACTTCGCATTAGGTTGCCATTAGTAATTGAATTTTGTGAAGGCCCAGTCCCACCTCTCCTGGTCTCCTACCTCGTGGGTCTAATCCCACCTCGCAGGTCTCACTCCGACCTCGTAGGTCGCTGAAACCTGCACAAAATTTAATTATTAATGACAAAATTTAATAGTTTTGCCATTAAAAGTTTTATTAAGCCCAGTCCTACCTCGCCGGTCTCCTACCTCGTGGGTCTAATCCCACCTCGCAGGTCTCATTCCGACCTCGCGGGTTGCTGGAACCCCCCAGTCCTACCTCGCCGGTCTCCTACCTCGTGGGTCTAATCCCACCTCGCAGGTCTCATTCCGACCTCGCAGGTCATTGGAACCTCTGGTAGATTAATGTTGTGAATGCCCAGTTAGAGTGGGTCAAGGCCACCCACTCCATCCATACTCTCCACGCGCGTGTTTTGCCGCCAACCAATCCATGCCTAAGAGTATATCAAACTCTAGGTACTGACGTACTCGGAGATCTATGGGTAACTGATGACCATCAACCTCGACTGAAACAATCTCTACAAATCCGATTAGGACATATCTTATTCCCAGCGGCCGTGCTGAGGATAAGATGGGTGCTAACGCTCTCAGGTATCAAACCCAACTCTCCTATCATTCGTCCCGAAATAAATGATAACGTACTACCAGACTTTTTCAATGTATGCATAAGGCGACAAAAATAATCAACGTACCCTCGACGAGCTGCCGAGACGCGTCGCGGTCTAGTGCGACAACTGCATGCACTGCTCCCTTGCCTGCACTGGCTGAGCTGCTAGTGGTGGTGCTGGCTCCCTGGTACATTCATTCATGTAGTGCCCCTTCTGTCTACATCTGTAGCACGTAACATTCTGCTTATGTTCAGAGCCCTGACCCTGTTGTCTACCAGCCCTATGGCCCTAACTCTGACTATACAGCCCTCGGTCCCTGCCTCCCTGATCCTGGGTGGGTCTCTGCCCTGGCTGCGGTGCATAACCACCACTTGACAACTGTGCTGACTGTGCAGGTACTATTGCGTGAGAAGTGATCACCGGGTGATTTTCATGTCTGGGCCTCTGTACTCTCCTATCTCTATGATCGATGATCCTTTTCCTTTCATGTCGACTGGTGCCTTGGTGGACGACCCCGATGCTAAGCTGTGGCATGGGCATCGTGGCATGCGAAAAGAAGATATGTTTCATGGGATAAGGCCCTTTCATAGATTTCTGCGGTGTATGAGCTCCGCTTGATACTCCGCACTCGCAATCTCATCTTTAAGCCCGACTCCAGAAATAGTGAATGCACCCGTCGCGATCGTGTAGAAACTAAATCTCCCAATAACTGTAATAGGTAGCGAAATCTCTCCATATCTTGGACCTTTGTTCGATTACCCGCCTAAGACACAAAAACTCATGTCTCAACGTAATTGTATCTCTCTCGGTATATATTGGTCATAAAAGCCCGCTCGAACCCGGCCCAAGTAGTCGGCTCTCCATGAGTCTCGGTATGAGCGGTCCACCAAACTCCGGCCTCTCCTCGAAGCATATATCCAGATACCCTAGCGCGAATACTATCGTGAATCTTAGAAGATTATGTAATTTCTCGTGTGCGAGAAGCCATCTCGCATTTGCCTCCGGTCTCCGCCTCGAGTGAAATATCCCTATTTGAAATCTCACAAACTCTTTGTCGCCTTAGCCTCGGTGGTGACAGGGAAGCCTCGAATGTCATCTCTGTGGGTTTGTGTAAATGTCACTTGCATGTGTAGATTTGGGTGGTAGCTTCCGTATGAGTTTCTAAAACCGTAGTCGGTTTGGGAACCTCGCCATGTGATAGTGATTGGTGTACCACCGAATAATCGGCGCGATAACGGGTTGCGGCTCGGTAGCACTTTCGGTGTGATGGCGGTTGTAAGCGTCGCGATAGTAGCCGTTTCCGAGCACGGAGTAAGGACATCATCTCGTTCCAAGCTGTTGATCGTGTGCGCAATCCGATCAAGTACACTCGATCGTCGCGATAAGCGTAGTATTACTTTCGTCCACCATTCTCCGAAGGTGGAGTCATTGTCCGTCCATGTCGTATCGCAAATCGCGATCGTCCGTATCAAACCTCGTGTACGCATACATACGTGTATATAAGTATTACAAATCAATATATACATATATAAGTCTGGTACTACCCGTTAATATTCTTCCCAACTAAAGTTCTAAGTTAGGATCATTGGGTTTCCACAACTAAAATTTTTGTTGTTAAGTTTTATTTTCTTTCAGTTAATTTCCCGAGGTTCCTCGAACTCTCGCTCTGATACCAACTGTGACGGCCCCAAATTCCGAGACAAACTGGGCACCGCCACGTCGCCGGACACGTCACCAAGCATGCCACGTCGCCTGCACACTTAACTCGACGGCCGACGAACTTACCACCTAATTCTCCAACTTAGTAAATTTTTATACTTAAACGATTATTTAACAAAATATACCAAGTTATAAACTAATTTATTTATTCTGATTCTCTTCATGTTATTTTGAATAGCGGAAGCCTTCATAATATGCATATAATTAATGTAGATATGTTATGCATTATTTAACAACCTATGGGGTGGAAACCCAGTACATGTTACCACATATATTATTTAAGGCGACAAGATGTATAATATGCCTTAATATACATGTATCGGGTGAAAAGTCTCCCAAAATGTTCCAAAAAAAATATATATATATATATATATATATATATATATATATATATATATATATTCAAACACCTACGAGTAAACTAGTAGAAGCGTTCCAAATCAAAGGTAGTCGCCAATCACCGTCTTTCCTCGGCTCGTCGTAGAATATGCGATTTGTCACCAAAGACAATGACAAATCCCAGGTAAGTAAATCCCAGAGAAATTCAGTTAGTATTCACAAGAATTCCAATAAAAACGGCTACAATTCATGCATATAAAGTAAATGAACCGAAAGATAAAGCATGAATATAAGTCGTGAGATAATCAACAATACGGAACGCGAGTGTGGTGTACAGCTGTCGAACATGGGACAAAAACTAAACCGAGAAGGTCCTGGAGGTGAAAACATCAACACCCCCTCTTCACGGTCGAAAGAGGAAACATGTTGTTCGGAAGTTAGACTTCCAGTCAACGCCTCAAATGAGAGGAATCTGTTGAACGGTAGACCCCGTCCAACCCATCTCTCGAGATCACCGTCCCGTCGACCATACACAAACACACACGGGAATAGAGTAAACATGAAAACTGAACTGGCGAAAGGTAATATGAAATAAATAATTTACAAGAAAAATAAATAAATTCTAAGCTGACGTTCTCGTGGGTTTACTTACTTCAAACGCCTTCAAAACATCCCGCACTCGTCTCGAGGTACGTACCGAACACCCGATTATAGCCTCCTAAGTCCCTGGTGTCCATTTAACTTTTATTATTTTAGAGTCTCATTTACTACTTTATATTGTGAGACAAAAGAAAATTAAAATTTTATTTCAAAAATGTTAATGTCGGGTCACTTTCCGAATTATACCGGGGTGCCAATGTCCCAAATGTCCTCAAAACTGCCATTTTTATATTTTTCCCATTTTTATATATTTTTCCTGATTTTTTTCTGGATTTTTCATGATTTTTCCCAATTTTTCCTCTCTTTTTCCCTTTTTTCTCTTTTTTTTTACTGTAGCACTGTCTGGGTTGGGTCGGGCTGACCCAACCGGGTCGGTCCTGACCCGGCCTGGCCCATTCTGGGCCCGGCCCAGAGGCCCAGGTGCGCGCACTGTTCACCTTCTCCTCTGGTTCGAAAACCAGCTGCCTCCGCAGCCGTCCACGCCACCCACTGCGGCTGCCGTCCGCGCTCCCTTGCCTGCGTCGTCTCCGATCTGCCGTCACCGTCGTCGCGAGCCGCCGCTTTCACTCGCCAGGGCTCACCTCGTTCGCCACTGCCTCCCTGCGCGATCGCCACCGCCGAGCTCGCCCACTGCCGAGCTCGCCAACCCGCACCGCCAAGCTCCTCGCCGGAGCTCTCTGGCATTCACTCAACTTCTCTGCTCTTTCTCTCTTCTCTCCCACCAGCCGATCCTTCTCCTCTTCTCATCTCTTTATATATACATCCAACCCACTTTCTTTCTCTCCTCAATCAATCAATCCCTCAACCATTATCTCCCTATATAATATCAAAATCTCAATTATTATCTCCCTTTTTTATATATTATATTATATATATATATCTCATCTCATCTCATCTCATCTCATCTCATCTTATCTTTTCAATTTTAAATCAATGTCCTCGAGATTTGTGCATTACGAACATCGAGACAACCTCAATAATTTCACATCTTTGTCCACCGCCTTTATACTTGACCAAAATTGTCCGAGCAACGCGCATTTCGAAGCACTAACCCGCCTCATAATTTCAAATTCTCAAAAATTAGCATCTCCACTCGAGATTCGGACATACGTATTTGTCAAGTGGGTCCCACGTACGGCACTAAGATGACACGTGGCACGAGTCCAATTTTCGGGCCGTTACAGTATATCACCAAGACCGGAGTTACATAGAAGAGTTCACACAATATCACTCAAATATATAGAAAATAAATAGAATAAGGTAATTAATGTCATCATCCGGAAGTTGCGTTTTCATCGTCCTCTACTAGATCAATCCTTTGGGACTGGTAACTCACAGCTGGGTCGTAGAGGTGGTATTCCTGACCTGGAACTGTTGAGACATCAAGATTATTGATAAGTGTTTAATCTCATATGTGTAGATGGTACAATAACCATTGTGCCTCCTCGATGTATGTTTTTCCTGGACATTATACGTTTTATCCTATGAATGCTCCTTGTTAAAGCTCTCTAGTTCTCTGACACCATTTCTTGATTATGTATAGTGGACATCTGATTCCGCAAGATTGCGCCCATAAAGGTTAATTTTGACTCTTTCATATGTAGTCCATCATAATTCCAAGTAGGTTGCTCTACATTCTAATCATTTCATGCTTTCGATATATCTTTCAGAATTCTTCTCGTGTCACCTCTGAGTTTCTCTTCTGGCTATTTCAGCCATTTTTTTTCATCCTCAATTTCTTTATAACCATTAACTATTACATATCTCTCTATAATCTCATCATTAATGGTTTTCTTCGACAAAACACCCATGTCAAGCCCTGCCACGTTCACTTGATCCACTCTACAAAAAGTTGTAATCATCAAACGGAAAGGTAGTCCATCCTTCTTCTTAGTGGCGATGACACTCCTAATTAACTCATAAATAACTTTTCCAACATCCAAGTATCCTAATCCCATAACGATGTGGTAAAGTAGGGCGACCTTGCAGTTCATTATCTCATAATACTGTTGGCTCAGTTGTAAGCTGGTGTTGATGAAATAACACTAAGCTTTAGTAATTTCCCTAAAACCTTTGGTGGTTATGTGTTTGGCATAACTCTCCGTATAAAAAAATCAATCTTCATGGATTGCCTCTAAACCTCCATTAATTTTCTCGGTGGGGTAGTAGTACTTAATGCCATATTTAGGTTTGGGGTACTCATCATTTTATTTTTGGTAAATATCAGGTTAACCAAAATATCAATTTATTCTTACAGGAAGATAATCCACTATTCTCCCTCATACTTGTGATTTAGTCTTGATTTCACTCTCATATTCATTGGCGCAAAACTCTCTCACCATGATATCACAACCCCTCTCACTAGGAACACCCTCTAAGTCTAAGTTGTAATAGTCCCTTGTAAATAATCCCCAGTTTATGGCCTCAATGATATCTAGGGCCTAGGCATGTACTTCAATTCATTCTTCACATTAAATCCCCTCTCCGGGGTTAATTTCCTATCCTTCACTATATCATTTATAAATTATTCATAGGCCTTCTCATTAACAAAGTTCTCTTTCCTAAGAATGTAATTTCTCTCCCTCGTCAGTATCTCTTGTTCAACTTCCTCTATGTCCTCCTCCTCTTCTACATAATCATCCTCAATATTGAAACTAAATGAAGAAGGTGGAGTGTGTTTTCTTTGTGGTATAATCCTAAGTGTGTTAAAAGATATTGATGTGGGTTGTACTTAGGAGACTTTGGGTTTGGTCTTTGTCTTCTCTACTAATTTTCCTTTTCCTTTCTCCTCTCTTGAACCTCTACCTTTTCCACCTCCGGCCATTTAGACAAATATGAATAAAAGAACAAACCTGTAAAACCATTTAAAACCAAATTTGTTGTAAAAGTGTTCGATTAAATTCAACTTATATATCGGAAAGGAAAAATTCATCCGAAGAGAGTTTGAGATTTATATGAAAGTTATTGATAAAACATCATTGAGAAAAATGATCGTTTGTGTGTAAATCAAATCAGTCGATATACATACATAAAACCCCTCAAACCTATTTAAAACTTAGTCTCAAAATAGCTTGCATCTAAAATTTGATTCATTTGCCATATACAAAAAATGGTTCAAAGATTTGATAGTAATAAACAATTCATCACATCACTCCCATACACGTATTGTAATAAAAATCATTTGATATCAAAACTATTTTTGAGTAAAAGTTTTGAAATTGAGCTCCTAACCTATTAATCAATCCAAAATCGATGAAAAACTAAAAATCTAAATCCATAAGAGGTTAGGGTTTTTGTTTATTACCTTCTTCAAAGTGATTCTTTCAAGTTTGGGATTCAAAGCTCTTCTCTAAAATACTCCTCCAAGCTCCAGCTCGAACTCCCTTGCTTAAGCCCTAGGTGGCTCTATACTCTCGAAACTCACCAAATTTTAGGTTAAATGTGTGAAGATTGAGGTGGGAATCACTTAAATACACTAAAATCAAGCTTTCAAAGGTTGAATCTAGTCAAAATTGGGTCTCTTGATTGAAAGGTTGCAATGGTTTGTGAGTGTGAAGGGTTTAAATATGTGATTTGGGATTTTATTTTTAAAAATCAAATTCATTCTCGGCTAATCAGGGTTTAAGTAGATTCGCTGAGAAATTGCCAAAAATTAACCTCAGTGATTTAGCGATTTATCCAACGTATTTTAATTATAAGCTTGAATCGGTGAGAAATCGCTGACTCAAAATTACACTGAAAGCTCTACACACTGCTACTGGTTTTCTTAGCGATTTCCAGTACAAACTGTAATCATTGGGAAATCACAAACCTATATTTAATGTTTTTCCAATTAAATTGATTTTTTCATTTAATTATCACATATATATTTAGCAAAAGTAGAATTATTCAAAAATCTCGTAATTTAACTATGATATTTAATAAATAATATATTTCATTACTATAAATAGTTAATTAACATAAAACTAATGCATAAAACAATATAATACGAAAATAAAGTTTCTCGATCAACCCCCTTACATGAAGTTATTATGGAATTAAATTTCTAAAATATCCCTATGATAAAAGTCAAAAGTTGAGAGAATATAAAAATAATTAACTAATTGTAATACTAAAATTAAATTTAAAGATAGAGTATGGTCTAGCTCCCATAAAGTATCTTTATTTATAGTCATTGGCTCGACTAAACCATGTTATTTTTAAACTGGTTCTATGAACATAAGTGTATGATTATCCACTCTTATGTCATTCCAAAAAGTGATTGCTCAACTGAACCGCGCTATTTTTAAATTGGTTCTATGAACTTAAGTGTATGATTATCCACTCTTGTGTCATTCCAAGAAGTGGTTGAACGGCCATGCACTTTAAAAGTGATCGTCTTGTTCATAGTATTCATGATAGCTTGCGAAGCAATTAAGAAAGGTCGTCCTAAGATTAATGGAGGATCTTTGTTGATGAAATGTTGCATAATCAAAAAGTTTATGGGGATAATGTACTTGTCGAATTGAACTGGTATATTAGTAACCACACCTATTGGTTTCACTGAATAACCATTTGGTAGAGTAACTTTTTCAAAAGCAAGTACATCCAATTCTAATTGAGTATGAAGAAAAAAATGAATTAGCATGTAGTTTTCTCTAGAACCCATAGCACAAATAGCTTTAAAGTACCAAGCCCATTTAACCTTTATGTTTATATATATATATATATATATATATATATATATATATATATATATATATATATATATATATATATATATATATATATATATATTGTTGGGTTTTTGGGTTCATATGCAGCGAAAAACTCAAAACAATTTTTGAAAAATCCCAACAAGATCGAAAATAAGTTTCATTAAACTAGATCTACAAAAGTAAACCATACCTTAATCTATGATTTCCTTCTTTGATTGTTTGATTTTCAAGACGTTCAAGTACGCGTCTTCTATCAAAAATCAACACATGAATGGTGACCACAATTTGGAGTGCTAGCCCTAAAAGAGATTGAAAACATTTTTCTTTCTCTTCCAAAATCCAACGAACTCGAAATTCGCAAAAATGAAATTCTTATTTCGTTTTAGGCCTTCAACCTCTATTTATATGTGTAGATAAGTCATCACTTAAAATCTTATTCATATTACAACTATTGTATTTAGGCAATTTAAGCAAATTACACATATGCCCTTATTAATAAGTTATCATATAACAAATTGTAATGGTTTTTATGTCATGAGTTTTATCATATAAAATTCATACTCTTGACCAATTGAAATTGCACAAAGCCCTTCTTTTTGTGCAACCCAATATATTCATACGACATTGGTAATGAACCAAAATTATTTTGATACATAAGTCATAAGTGGTCTCTAGCAAGGCATTATGACTACCTAAGTAGCATGAATATCAGAATCAATACAACCTAATGAATAACATATATCATATCATTTTTGTCGTGCAAAATCCTTTTATTAAACATAAAGCATGAAAAGTCACCCTTAATGTTCAATCGTATTAGTCTCAGTCTTTAGGTAGACTGAAAACATCTAAATGACATTAATTATATCAATTCACTTAGACTTGGTCATTTAATAGTCTAATATATCGAGGGATCAACTGATATCTCTCTATATATGAAAGGGGTGAATTTTAGCTTGATTACACACCTTCACATATTACTCACATGGTAACCAATCACAATTTTTATAATTATTCATTTAAAAACAACATTTGATTGTGTCAAATTACCATGCTCATAATATTGAAGTCTATGGTAATTTCAAGTCGAATGACTAATGATATACCTATCATGAGTAACACCTATGACTTAATTCATGTGGTATTCTCATAGCAGGTCATTCTAGTACCTTATTCCCATAACAATTACTCATGATCTAGATTCGTATCCATATACACATGATCATCACATAACCATCAATTAAGATTCACACTAGCCTTAATTGATTATAATTCCCAGTATAATAACCGACTAGGGACATTTAGGCTATTTCAATAAATAGTCATGGATCTTACTATAAGGTAAACATCAATCACTTATAATAAAATAGCAAATGAAAGCCTCTATTTTATTAATTAAAATTATAAGATAAACAATGTTTGTAGATTGACTTATGGCACATGCCCCAACATATATATCTTGGATCATCGAGCTTGACAATTGATGGAATTTTCTTTTTCTTATTCTTATTCTTCGTAGATTTAAATTCCTCCATATTATTCATCTTAATATTGTTTGATTGCTTAATCCTTCACTCTCGGGTTATTATCTTTTGATTTGAAGTATTTTCTCCTCTCTTATTCTTGGACATAGCACTTTCATTTTTCATTGTTATTGCATTAATAACATATACTTCAGCTTCATGATGACTTAATTTTAAATATTCATTATCATTAGTTTTTTCATTATAAAATTTATCAGGATTTCCATAGATATCTTCATCATTGAAATGGAAAGTGATAATCTTGTTTTCAAATTTCAAAGACATTATTTCTTCAAAAATATCTAACTTTGTTTTAGCTTTTTAAGAAATGGTCTTCCTAAAAGTATAGTTGGAGACTTTGATGATATTGATTCTCATATTTTCATAATATAGAAGTCAGCTAGAAATATTTAGTTATTTATTTTTATTAAGACATCTTCTAGTAAACCATAAGATTTAATAATAGTGTTGTCAGCCAAGGTAAGATTAATAGGTTTATTAATCAGTGAACTTGTTTTCAATGACTCATATAGTTTAAGTGACTTAAAGTTTATTGCTGCTCCAAGATCACACATAGTAAAATTTATTAAAGAATTCTCTATTGTGATAGGAATTCCAAATATTCTTAGACCAAAACATTTCTCAGGTATTTTCTTTTTCTTTAAACCTGATATATTTTGTCCTAAGTTTTCTTTTGAATCTTCTAAAAATTTATACTTTGATTCAAAGAATTCTTTCAAAACTTCATCATAATTAAAATCTTGTATAATTAATTTCGTCAAGAGTTTAGCGATTTCTATTTTCCTAAACACTTCAAAAATGTCTTCGTAGTTTTCTTCCTCTCTGGCATTAGCTAATCGTTGTGGAAAGTAGAATATGAACATATATGTTCATTCAAATTATCAAAAATCTTAAATCATTTTTATTATTATCATTTAATTCAGAATTTTGCAAAAATTTTCATATGTTTCAACTCTAGCTAAATATCATGGATATAGTCTTCCAAGAAAAAATGTATATTTCAATTGTTCAGCCATCCACTCTCTAGTAGGAATGATATTAGCCATCATTTCTTCTTCTTCTTCGTCAGTAGTCCTATGCACCTTCTTTTTATCTGTTTAAGTGTCTTCCCAATTATAGGTGTGTCTTTCTCATCTATGAATATAGCATTAAATTGTGTTTGATTGTAAGAGCAACATTGGCTTAAGTTGGTGTTATAGCTTGATTTCTCCATTGAGTACTTAACTTATTTATTTGTAAATTTATTTAACTTAACTTATTTTTCAGTTTATTAATAGTGGTATCAGACTTAATATAATTTTAAGAAATCTGTGTAAGGCTTTGATGACTTTGACTCATAAAGTTATGTAGGACTTGCTCTAAATTTGGATTCATAGGTTGAGTATTTTGTTAAGGTTGTTGATTAGGTGTAGATTGTATATGAACTCTTGGTCTATAAGTATTATAATTCTGATTTTGAGGACCATAACTAAGATTTAGATTTGACCTTCTAGTATAATAGGTATTATTATATTGATTTCTTAGGAGACTAGAAAATTGATTCATCATTGCATTAACCTCTTAGTATTTTATTCATATAGAATAGGACAAGCATCCGTAAGATGTGAAACCTCATTAAAAAATCCACAAGCCTTAACTTGATTAAATCTACTATTAACTAATAGCTTAACCATTTTAGATAGTTCATCAATTTCATCGCCAAATGCATTATTTCTTTTATTCTCCACCTCATAAAGTTTTTTTCTTGAGGATTCAACCTTTTCACCATATTGCTTGGATTGTTTTGCAATTTTATTAATTGCTTCTTTAGCTAAAGTAGGTGTTGTCTCAAATAAAGATCCACCAGATTATGTGTCTAATAAAATTTGTTCAAAGTGATTAAGTCATTCATTAAAATATTCTAGTAAAGCTTTTTGAGTATATCCATGTTGTGGACAAAAAGAAATTAATTTTTGGAATCGATCCCAAAATTCATTAAAGTCTTCATCGTCTTTCATCTTTGCTATTGTGATTTACTTTCTATAGGAACCAGTTTTTTCTAGCATACATATATTCATCTAGGAAAGCCTCTAACATTTGATTCCATGTAGTTATTGAATCTTGTGGGAGATATAATAAGTTGGTATTTATAGGTTTTTAGTAATTTATTTTAATGTATTTACTATAGAAAGTCTCTAAAATATAAATTTGATTATATTTATTGGTCGTTTTCAGGTGAAACGGAAGGCGCAGTTGAATTCGTGGCAAAAAAATACATAAAATGGAGTATTTCCATGCAAGGATTAGATGCCATATGATTTGCCTCGAGTTACATGCTATGTAGTGGGTAGAATAGGTGACAACAGACCAAATAACGCAAAGGAGTGGTAGTTAAGTGACTTGAAACCAGCTACTATTGGATTGCCTCTAGATTCGCATTGTGTAGGCTCCCACATATTCACAACAAAGTTGTGCGAGTTTCTCTCTCCTGTAGCCAGCCAGGTGTCACTCTGCTATTCATCAATAAGCCAAGCAGCTACCTTGCATCGTCACCTCCATACGCCACCACGTCATTCCAGCGTTCTCTTCTCCTATCAGAACGTGCCACGTCACCTCCATACGCCACCACGTCATTCCAGCGTTCTATTCTCCTATCAGAACATTCCACGTCACCCCATCACAGTGTCCCAACCATTTCTTTCTCCTTGCCTCAGCTGCTTTGGATGCTCCTCATGATTTGTGCCCGTGCACTCTCCCATATGTTTGTACAAATCATTCGAGCTTTCTCCGTCACCAGCGTGACACATGGCAGTAGCTCCAGCTTTTAACCACATCAATATAGCATTTTCAACCTATCCGGTTCCGCCACGTCAGTGCCTCAAGCAAAAACGCATTAATTAGCGTACGACACCTGTCCTGACTCCAGATTTCAAGCCCAAAACAGCTATAGATGCTACTTAGCGCACATGTTAATAAAGATAACACCAATTTGGTTTTCTCTCACTTCCAAGGACCTATTTTGGTTAGTTTATTATATTAGAAACTTAGGATATATTATTGGAAGACCGACTTTTATATTTGAAGATCAACTTTATTATTTTGGTATGTCGAAGGCTTTCGACACCATGTCTAGCTAATCAAATCTTGCCCAGGTTAGAGAGGAAACATGTCGGGATTCTTGATTCATGGCATAACTTATGAGATCTATAATTTTTCTTATTTAGTTTGATTTGATTTCTCCTATTTCATTGTTGTTGATTTTAATAAATATGGTTTAATTCTAGGGTATGTATCTGGTCAGTGCATGCTTTTAGGTGGACGATCTATAGTTATTTGGACTAATTATATCTGTAATTGTACTTTTAGACCAATAAAGTTACGAACACTCACCCGTTTGCCATAAAAACCTTTCAATTCTTGAGTGTGCAACAATTTAATTTAGGTTAAATTGGAAGCGGACGCGATTTCATTATGTAGGATTAGTATTCCTACGGATCCTTATTGTTGTGGTTAGTATGTTAAACTCGATTGGTGGATGTCTAGGATTATGCATTAATTAGGGAAGTAGTTAGTGTCGGACTTCTTGGCTATCGATATTAGGGGAATGAGGAATTTTTGGTGGATATCGATTTTCTATAACTAATCTAGGAGAACTTAAATTAATAACTTTTAGGGAAGGATTGAAGACCTTGATATGCAATTGAATCTTGATTCTGATTTGTGGAACCATAGACCTAGGTATTACTTAGGTGCCCATTAATTTTTTTGAAAGTTATTTTCATTATTTTATTATTTAATTTATTTTAGTTTAGTTAGTTAAATTAATTTATTTTAAAACCCCCTAATTTCGTTTTGTTGTTTTTAACCATAGAAAGACTACCAATCTCTGTAGGATCGACCATTTGCCGCTATTCTATGAAATAGCTGGTTTATGAACTTTACTTTATTGACGCATTTGGCGCACGTCAAGATAGAACAATCAATCTTCTGCTCCATGTTTCAATGCAAAAGGAAAAGTCTTAAGTTTGACTTGTTCTAAAGTACATTCTCTTAGTTTCATCCCATTAAATTTATGTTAATGTTCCCTTATGAATTTCTATAGGTCTTCATAGTTTTTACCAAAGAATTTAGGTAAGGCACAAATAAATTCAGATCAGAGTTCAAATTCAAGAAATCCATCGGGGTGTGCTATGCAGATAGGCTCCTATGCAGTAACATTTTGATTTGCTTATCTAAAAGTGAGTTCTCTATTATTGTTGTTATTATTGATAACTCTGTTATCATTATTATTATTAATGATAGTTTCATTAATACCATTATTATTGTCTTCCATCCTATTAGCTACATTTTTTCTAAGTTGTTGCTATCTTAAACTCCGATTAAAAGTTCTATCTATTTCGGAATCAAACGGATGTAAAGATCCTGTTGAATTCACACAATTAAGTTGTGTAGGTCTGATAATGTCTAAAATCCTTAGAAATTATTTAAAAATCCCTGGCAATGGTGCCAAAAATTGACACTTGTTGAACGTGCACAATAGTTTCCTGTGTTTTTCCATCATACGTAGTAATGGTAAATGAGATATGTCTCCACATGGATTTTTCAAATCTCAAATGAAAGTTTTTTTTTCTTGTTTTTATTAATTTAGTTAATCTAATTAAACTGGAAATAAAATACTAAATAACTTAAAACTATAAATACTAACTTAATTAACCAAACTAACTAACTTAATCTAAACAATTCAACTCAAACTAAATTAAACAATACTCAAATTTAATAAAATTCTAATATCTTTAACAAACATTTGAAAAACTCCCACTAAACAATGTAATATACTTAAATTGTTGTCAAACACTAGAACATAACATTGCTTCTTACTATAGTTATAATCATAACATATGAAATCTTGGAATCATTAAATCCTACTTTATAACAGGTTGATAGCCATTAGCCAGGCACAGATTTTCTTAAATCCAATGAAAATGTCATATTCTTATCATTGCAAATCTACCCATTGGATAAAATAAAACATCGTAAAATATGATAGCATTACTATCAGACCCCAACTATGTAGGGCATCTAACCAGCCTAGATTACCCTAATCCCATGTTTATCTAGCAGCTTTAATCTTACCAGCAACAAATAATTAAAAATCTATCATCTTAATTATCAAATATGCACTTTATCAAATCTAAAAGATTCTAAAAGTAAATCTCATACCACAAAGTTTGTTCAGACTAATTAAATTATCTCAAAATTCTGTAAAAAAAATTCGACAGCAGCTCCCCTATTTTTAAGCCTACACCGAAAAACTCGGCCTTTAAAAATCTTCAACAAAACCTACTCGGCTTGTTGGAAACACCAAATGACTACAATCCACCCATGACAATATATATTGGCAACAACAAAAATTATTTATTCATTCTAAACTATTTCAGGGTTTCAAAATCCTTAAACCCTTTACCTTGGCTTCACAACATTCCATTTCGTCCCAACACCAATGCAACAATTCCAAAAGTGATCTTAATCACACAAGAACCTAAAACCCTATTTATGCAATATATCATATTTAAAAACAATACATACATAGAGAGAAAAGAACTAGGCAAGTCACAAATAGTCAGAAAGCTTTCCCTTTCCTTAGTTGCCACTAGAACTTGTCATTATTCAATTATAAAAATTCGATAATGTCAAATAATTAAATCCCACACTATCCAGTACACCTGTAATAATCAAATGCATAATAATCCAAGAGATTAAACAAAGATTATAAACCAAGGAATTTAAATACAGTCGTGAATCCATTATGTTTTTGTTATCCAGCCACAATCAGTAGATATCTTTCAAAAGTTGTAATTAAATAGAAATAAGGACTCATGCCTAGAGAGGATAACCAAACGAGTCACGTTCCTCTAGGCTATGAGAGTATGATCTGGTACAACGTGATCTCATGATAACCACGTAATGCAAAGTATCAGTCACTCTAGCCCCTTAAGCATAATATAGCGTTCTCCCTTATAACCAACGGTATAGTATACACTATAAGGAGACTCGAATCGCCCTTATCCTCCCTACCTATGTATGCATATATAATAAAAATGCAATATCAAAGATCAATACAATGTATACGAAATTATAATCAAACAATATAAAGGTTACTATGGATTTACTTAACTTTACAAACGCGATATCGTCACTTCTTGCACTCCATGTCAGTAACATAGTCCACACGGGATTCCAATTATGGTCTTACAATTCCAATTATGGTCTTACAATTCATTTACAAGTCCGGTAAGATTCTACAATTGTTCCACAATTTTTTCTAATTTATTTATTTTAATTAGTCTCGTATCGACTCAAAAACTCTAAAATCAGTCCAAATCAAATTCTCGGACATTCGGGTCCCGATTTTGACTACAAATTGTGGACCAAAATTGAAAATTACCCTAGATTAGGTGTTAAAATAATTTTTACAATTTTGGATATTTTCATTCCCATAACACGCATTACGAGACAAAAACCTCTATATAAATCCTCGAGAAAATCTCAAAATCCTCATTTTTCATAAAAATTCTCAATTTCTATTCATTTATCCAAAAGTCATTTTTCATAATTTTCCTAATTTCCAGGGAATTTTATTTGTCTTTTTTCCATTTAAACTATATTTTATTAAAAATATAGGGAAGGGAGGGTTTGATCCCTGAACCGGGTTTGGTTCGACTCAACTGAGTCGACCCCACTTTTAGGGTCATACCCTTCATCGCTTAACCCACAAAGGAGATGAATCCTCTGGGTCATCTCCTTCCTCCAACTATTCTTCTTCCACCCTCCCTCACGGCTACTCTATTTCGTCCTTCATCATTATTATTTTTTTTTTTAAACTCAGTCTCTCCACCTGACCTCTCCATCAAAAAATAAAGAAACAACAACAACCTCACTAACTCTCTCTTCAAATCCAAATTCATTAATTGATTAACCATCCCCAAAAAAAAAAAAAATATAATTTTCCATTAAACCTTACCTTCAATGACACAATAACCACCACATCAGCCATCCTTCAATTCAATTCCAAGCTCAAAGCGATGAATAGAGAGGGACTTGAATGAGAAAGACGGGAAGGAGAGAACAAATCACAAGGACAGGGAAAAGAGCAAAGGGAACAATGAAGACAGTGATCCAATTGAAGGAGATGAAGAAACGAAGGAAAAGCCCTTGTTGATTTCGTTTTTAAGTGGTGCATATGCGAATGACCAAAATGCCCTTCAATACTTATCCCTTCACATACAAAGAAAATACCCTTTTGGGTGATTTTGTTTTTTTTTATTTATTTATTTTCATATTTATCTCTTCATTTTGTATCCGAATTAAGCCCCAAAAAATACCAAATTTGACCAAAAATTGAAGATTTTACCAAAGCGCTCTAAAACTATCGAATAACCCATCTTGCACGCAATTCGAGGTGTGGGACCCACGTCGAGTCATTAAGTCCATTTAATGTCCAAAATCAAAATTCTCAAACTTAATTGCAAATATTGTTTGCGAAACTCGAAACAATAGCTCAGGTCAACATTTTAACTTTCACGAATTTCAAATTTACTCAATCAATTAAATTTTGTAAAATAAACTAATATATAATTACAACACTAGGCAAACATCACACAAAAGTATAATTACCTTTAAAATCTCATTTTATAACTATTAAGCAATCCAAAAGTATATACATGTCTAGGGTTTGTTTAGATTGATAGACTACTCACTCATGCTAGAAATAAATAATACAAATATATAATTAAATGACATAATGACAAAATAAATTCCTTAAAATAAATCAAAGCTCTAATGTATCTTCAAACATCATCTAGAAATGTAGAATAAGCAATAGAAATAATGTAAAGCAAAAGGAAATAGAGTTATTTTGAAGTTCTCTGACCTTTTTACAATCTCCTTACATATACATATCCTAGATAAAAATTCTTCATATTGATCTAAAAATCATAATTGACCTCAGCGATTTGTCAGTGACTCCTACTTTGTACATAAATCGTTGAGTCAATCACTAGAAATGGCTTTCTATGCTCTACCGATTCAACTAACGATTTTTAGTACATTCTTTAATTCATTGTGAATTCACTAGCACTTTCATGTTGTCAATTCAGGTGGTGATTCTTAGTGTGATTCCAAATCGCTAGCTAATCATTGGACTTCTTTTTCATTTGACTATTTTGCTTATATTTCTCTTTTCTTCAATTTCTTCATTTTTCTATTTAAATTATGAAATCACAAAAATAAAAGAATGGCTAGTGACTTTCATTAATCACCCCAATATGCAATCAATTAACAACAAATTCAATTCTTAGGAATCGAATTTGGGGATTTTAAGGGATTTTTTCTCTTTCTTCCAAGGACAAAATACATAAATAAGAGACTCTTCTCCATTCTTTTCCATTGTCTATTCTCCCCCTCTTTTCTTCACTTTTTTATTTTATTTTTATTTGCAATAGTTATTTCTATGGCCGCACTCGACTAAACTATTGTCTAGATCAAGAAGACATGTAAGTGATTTATGAGATTCATATATTAACTTCTATATTTTTATTATTGTCTTGTGTTTTTGATTGCAGTGCTCTATTGATTCAAATAGAATTTTTACTTTTTTGATGTGTAAATACATGTGCACATTAGTTAGGTTAGAGATTATTGCCAGTTATCCTACAAGAGTTAAGGGGGATCATGTTAGGTGGCAAATGGGGCCTTATTTGTTGGCAATCGATGTGTCTTTGTGTCATTGAGATATGAGAATGGTAGCAGTTCATGCTAGTTACTACTCATGGTCGATATTCTCACTAAGTTTAATGATGCTAGTTCATTGAAAATCTACGGCATGTCTAGTTGGTTTTGCAGTCTAGTTAGTATATGGTTGCACTGCACGTTTCTTCCATTGACATGAGAAGAACGAGGTGACATGAGGAGAACGGACTTGATGAAAATAATATTTTTGAATCAATGACTAAATCATACTTACATTTGTCTAAGTGTCACATTGATCTAAAAAAATTATAATATTGCTAAATTTAGGAGTATTTATATGTATTTGTTCTCGCATTTATTTTCTAGCTTTCTAGTTAATTAGTAATTAGTTTAGATTAGTATAATAATTCAAAACCCCTTTTGTGACTTAAAGCTATCCCTAGTCTCTCAGGATTCGACCCCGCTTACTTCTACTGCAAATTAATAGTATCCCCGTATTTGAGATTATTATTGGTGTTGTTCAGCACGACATCAACCCACATGGAGGCCAAATTTAGATTTACCAAGGTCCTCTATTAGCACATTCATCATATCATTCAAATGTAAGAATTGAAGGAGGAACCTATTAGACTAGAATTCCATCACTGATAGACCCATCGTTGGGTGGCATATGCTCACTATCCTTTTCTTTATGTCATTGTAGTTGATAATTTTATCTATTAGGAAATGGCTAACTAGGAAAGAATTTAGTTGGATAGGCTCATCTTGATTGATAAAAGGGGGACCAACTCCTCTTTCTCATCATCAATCCAGTTCATGTTCTCCATTTGAAACTCCATTTTTTAGAGATAAAGAAATGAATCAAACCAGATGAATCGAACTTTTGACTGTGAAGAGGAAAAACAAACCTCTCGACAGAGATGAGGAAAAATAGAAATCTTTATTTAAAGAATAGATCAATCCCCAATGGAAGATTCCACAGTGGAGATCTACAACCGATATTTGTTCTTTGATTTTTTATCAAATCATATCTCTTGTTATTCATTCCTTAATAGCAAGTACTAGAGAATCGGATCCCGTGATGGATCTGTACTGATTCATTACCTTCATTATCAAAATGTCTTATTTCGATTGGTAGAGAGATTCAATGTTGATCGTATTTGATTACCACTACCACATTCGATTCTCAACCCTACACTCCAATACTCGATTTTTAAAGTAGCAAACATAGTTAAAGAGGATACAAGAGTAGAGACAATCAAACTTGAAGTTTAACTAGAATCACGTCATCGACCAGATCTAATCTTCATTCTCCTATAAGGGAGCTCCAAACTTTAATTTAGTATTCCATGTTTAGTTTTAATTAGAGAATAAATATAATATTGGATTGTTATTATTATTATTACTATTATTATTATTATTATTATTATTATTATTATTATTATTATTATTATTATTATTATTATTATTATTATTATTATTATTATTATTATTATTATTGTTGTTGTTGTTGTTGTTGTTGTTGTTGTTGTTGTTGTTGTTGTTGTTGTTGTTGTTGTTGTTGTTGTTGTTGTTGTTGTTGTCGTTGTGTTGTTGTTGTTGTTGTTGTTGATGTTTTTTATAACGCCCTAGATTTTTTAATATAATAAATAGTCTCGATATCAAGGAAACTTTGATAAATATGCATTATACTTGTGAAATGGTGTGATTAGTGCATGTATTATATATTATTTAGTTGATTTATGTGTGAAACTGAGCCTAAGTTAATGAAAGTAAACATAAACAACTTGTTAAATGGTTTAAACAAAGAATCATGGAAATTTGGTAAATAATACATATAGGGATATTTTGGAAATTTGATAAGAAAGGATGGATTTAAAGTGGATTGAAGAATTATTCAAAAACTTACAGAGATTAAAATGAGATATAAGGCTTGGGTTGGTCAACCAAATCTTAATCTCATATGCTTACTATTTCAAGCACATTAAAGGCACATAGCCACTTTGCTTTTGAAACAAACAAAAGAGTTGGAGGAGAAAACCTTAGAAAGCTAGTTTGGTGGATTTGTGGTGGAAAGGGACCACCATCGAATCTAGGTCAACAAGGTAATAACTTGTTTCATCTTCTATAATATTCAAATACTTTGATTCATTTATTTGGTTTGAAGGAAATCATGGTTTCAATGGGTTTGTTATTTGAATGTTGTTCTCATGGTTTTATTCAAATGAATTAGCAAATTTATGTTTTAATGGTAGATTTGTAATTTGGGTCTTTAATCTGATTTATGGAAGTACTTATTTAGTTTTAACGAATTATTTACTACTGTTTTGGTTGGGTTTGGGCCTCTGGAGGTCAGGGTTGGTTATCGAATGGAGGAATTGAGTTTCTGTTATGAAAAAACCAATCTCACACTCACTTACAAGCGGTACGACTCTAACCATGGAGCTAATTGGGGAACAACGATCTGGTCAAGCAATCTTTGGCACCATGACCTATAACATATGGCGTTGGACTTTGTTGAGACCAATTACGGTTATGCTAGTTTGCGATCCCAATGATTTCTCCCAACGAGTTGTAGGTAAAGCCCACAGTGCTAAAAGGGCGCATGAAGATTTTTGAGAATGGATCAAGTTTTTAAGGTTTTCCAAGAATTTTGGAGTTTTATCGAGGTTTATTGAAACGACCCTCACCTGAACTAGGGTCGGGTCAAGCCCGATATCTGAACTAGGCTCAAATAACAGTCTGGCACACCTATTTCAACCTGCGAAATAACATACTAACCGTATGGAATAATAATCAAAAATAGAATTCCATATACCATAAAATCAACATGATAAGTGTTTAACAGTCTAAGTAGGAACAATCATCCCAAATAGCTTACAATACTACCATAAAGCTTCTGAATAGTCCAAAATAGATATGGAGGATTTCAAACTACACAAATAACCTAAATTAAGTTACAACCCAAATTTATTGTTCTCGAAATCAAATAAATAGATAATAGGGGCATGCAATTTCTCATAAAGCAAGGAAAAACTTCAAGCGGGTGCATTTCCCTTGTCACGAGCTAATGTGGATGTAGACACACCTAGAGAGTAAGTGGGGTAAGCTAAATTGGACAATGGAGCTTAAATACACAAGTACTACCTACTAATTATGCAAAATCTAACATGAAGTTGCAACCAAATTTCAAACATTAAGTAGAATGCATGTAGGCATTATTCAAGTTCAAATTTAAGCATGTAGATATGATCTAAAACATGTAGAAACATGGAAGCATGATTCATCTTCATAAACAAGGAAAGAGTCATTCATTCATAACTTTTAAAGCAAGTTCCAAGATTCATTTAAAGCATAATGGAATTTAAATCATTCTTGCAAGGGGGTCTACAAGAGATATACCATAAAAGATAAGAATAATTATTAGTCATTAGTTCATTTAATGCATGTTAGGTATTGGTAGGAATCCGGTGACCAAATCCCTCACGTTTGATTTAATGCAAAACTATTATTAGACGCAATGGTCGTTGCGTCCTCCAACTAGTAGCATCACAACAAAGTGAGTTCATCCAAAGCTACCACTGATACATGTCTCACTATCACCAAGTTACATGAGTAGGAAATCCAAACTTATATACTTATGTGACACATTTATGCATTCAATTAGACAAGTAAAGCCCTCAGTGGAGAAATCCATAAAACATCCTGGGGCATTAACTAGTAAAGCCCTCAGTGGCACTACAAATATCCAGGGGCATTTATTAAGATAACTTGCTAATTATGTCCTCGATGGGGACTCCACAAACATCATGGGGCAATAAATGACATAAATAAGTAAACAAACACATTCAAATTCAATAGATTTGAATATTTAAACCAATGCCCCGATGCAACCCTTAACCTAAGTCCTTCATTTAAATCATGATACTTAATTATCTAATATCAAGTCATACTTAATGCATAAGCGAAGCTCCCCACTTTGACTCACCGCAACGCCTATAACAACTCTGATACACCCGGAGCCCGAAGTGAACCTCCACGCGACACTATACAACCATAACATATCTCATAAATAAATACTTTGATTTAAAGTTAAGTAGACTTTTCATTTATTGGTCATTGGGATCCACTAGTATGGGTCCAACAGGTCCCCCGTCACCCGATGCGAGGGTCAAGGGGTGGGACCTGGTCGATCTCCCTCGGAGACCCAGTTAGAAAGAAAATATTTTCTTTAATTTTATTATATATGTATATATATTATTTTTTATTTATAATATATATTATTATATTAATTTATTTATTTTAATTTATTATTGATTGTTCAGGGACTGTTTGGCCCCTAGTCTAAAGTCCAAGGGCCAAACAGGCCTCCGGATGCATTGGGCATGGACATTCGTCCATGCCCAACACCTAGGGGCCCGACATCCTCAGGAGCGAGGCTAGGGACGTCCCTGCCGGCGGTCATGGGGGTGGCTCCGGTGCCACCCCTCCCCTCCTCTCTCCCTTCATTTCGGGGCCTTCTAACGGAGGCCCCCTCTTGGGACAGCGGCAGCCATAGTGACGTCACCGCCCTCCTCCAGCAGCGATGACGATGGTGATGTCGTCCTTCACCTCCGATTGCGCCGTGGTGGCGCCGCCTCTAGATGGGGTTTTCTTTTCTTTTGTACAAATCCAGCATTTGTAAACCATTGAAAACTTCAAAAAGGGAGCATGATGAAGAAGATGAGGGTGAGAGTTACCTTCTAGGTGGTCTCTTTGAGTTAACAAATTCAACTAGTTCCAATTACCCTTTCTCTCAATCATGTTGATCTTGAAACAAAAGTGGCTATTATTTACAATTTGATTTTTATATTAGGGCTAATTTAGTGTAGGGTTTAGATAAATTACTAAACTACCCTTAGGGTGAGCCTATTGAGTTTTGAGTCGTCACATTTATATCGTCGAGGCAAGGGTTGGGGTAATGGTAACTGACCTAAAAAACCTTTGTCATTGTGACACTGTCGTGGCTAAGAAGTGAAATCGATTCGAAAATGGTTTTATAACATTTTAGGATATTAAAATGAATTAATTAAACTTAACTCAATTAGAACACACTAATAATAAACATGAACCTATACCAATTTTGACATGAGGAAAACGAAATAGGAATTTCCCAGATTATGATTAGATATTATAGTAACGATTCACGGTAAGTGGGGTTTACTTTATTTTAAATCATGCCTTGATATTAGTTATGTTAGAGCTCGCATAGCAAATTATGATATTCGTTGCAATCTATTCATACACTATTATTAATTTTGCTTGTTATAACATTTGGATTATCATGAAATGAGTTCTGTGGAACTGGTATACTGATATTGATGAATACATGCTTAAACTTTAAATTGGAGGACCGGCTACCAATGATACCTTCTTCTGTGGTTTTATGGTATCTTGATGTGTATGAATGTTCAGATTTCATGAGTGTTGCTTTAATTTCCTTCATGACAGTTTGGGCCAAGAGCGGCTTTCATGTCCTTTATAGTTGTTTAAGGTTATACTTTGATGAGCTACATAGGTGTTGAGCTCACACTAGTTGAAATATCTAGTTTCCACTTCTCTTGATTCTATGGCATTCATACATCATTATAATCTTGTTGAATTATCATTGTTGGGCATTGGTTATTCTATCTTGCATTATATACTATTTTTGCTAATTACTTATTCATGCCTGAAATGATAATAATTTTCTTAAAAATTTGATTTATGCATGTTAATTACTATTGTATTTGGTATTACTAGGATGATTGAGGTAAAGCAGGCTTTTGCTTTATTGAACCTGTTGGGTCTTTTGCTCATCCCACTTTTTCCCCTCTAAGTACATCAGTTAATGCTCTAGACAAAGGAAAAATGATGGTCATTGCATAGGAGATCTATTTTCCTTGTGCGTGGGTTTGAATTTCATCTATCTTTTGGGTTTTAAGACATTTTATGTAATAAAATAGGAGACTTCATATGAGTAGTTGTTTAAACCCATGATTTATGTTTTAGTTGGTTTGTAAAGCTTCTACTTTAATTATGCAACTTGATTAGACATTAAAGGTTTTTATTTTCGCACCTATTGCCTTAATTGTCTATTTGTATAATGTCTTGATTTATGTTCATAGGTTAAGGCTGATCTAGTCATTACCTGACTTGTTGAGTTATCTCGAAGGGTTTGAATATGGCTCAAATCAGGCTATCAAGGCCCATCGGGGTTTGGGTAGTCACATTGTTGTTGTTGTTGTTGTTGTTGTTGTTGTTGTTGTTGTTGTTGTTGTTGTTGTCGTCGCATACTTTAAAAGGTGTTTCTATTTTCAACGTATGTAGTTCACCGAGTCAGAAAATTCATTATTAGATGATTTTCTTTAAGGCATTTGATGTTTTTGGATTTTTTGCCAATAATGTAGCGAATAAAGCTCTTTCTTTTTTGAGGTCACGTGGCTAATAAAGCTTACTTGTTCACCAATCCAAATTAAGCTCAACGTCTACTCCCTCCGGTCATTTTTAAAATTGGTCTTATAATAACACTTTTAAAAAATATAAGTCATTTTTAGAATTCTTGAAAACGTTTCTAATTTTTTGTCCATTTTAGGCCTAAACATTTAATTGCAATTAAAGACTTTTTCTACTTTTATTAGATAAATAAAGGATTGATGTAGTTAATGAATTAATTAAAGCATAAGCTAGAATAGGGGTAGCAATTTAGTGTCAGGACCTGCCGGCCTTATTTTGTCTGACCGAGAATAAAAAGGATTCGGACAATGTCTTTACAAATTTGGGCCGAGTCTGGACAAAGAGCTCTTGTCTAAATTTAAAATCAGGCTGAGTCTAGATAAGGCCCTAAAACTCCAAGCCCGACTTAGACTCGGTTTGAATTTTAAATAGAGTTAAAATATCTTTGATAAAAAAAGGTATATTAGATACTTAGTACTTATAAAATAGATTAACGAACATCAATCAGTTCTAAATTAGGGGTGTCAATTGTTTGTTTGGCTCGTTGGCCCAATTTTGTCCGACTCAAAAATACAGGTTTGGATAATAATTTCTTAAATCTAGGCTGAGTCTAGGCAATGCTATGATGTCCAAATTAAGATTTGGGTCAGGTCTAAACAAGACCCTCAAATCCCAGACTCGGCTCGAATTTAAAAAAAATACTTATTTTATTTTGAAAATAAACTTCCATACATTGTATAATTCACAAAACAACAATAGAAATAAAGAAACTACATAGCCCGTATATTAGGGGTTGGGCATCAATTTCTGATAAGTTGGTATTTATATAATTTTAGTAGTTTATTTTAATGCATTTATGCTCTTTGGTGGGTTCTAGAAAGAAAAAGAGTTCATGCTAGATACATAGACAGTATTAAGGATATGTATGATGGAGTAGTAACGAGTATAAAGACATTTGGAGGAGCTACAAAAGAATTTTCCATTACGATAGGACTACATCAAGGATCGACTTTAAGCCCATATATATTTACTTTAGTTATGGATGAACTAACTAGACATATTCAAGAAGATATACCACGGTGTATGTTATTTGCAGATGATATTGTCTTAGTGGATGAAACCAAAGATGGAGTGAATAGGAAATTAGAACTCTGGAGGAATACATTAGAATCTAAAGGCTTTAAGTTGAGTAGGACAGCGAATACATGCACCTTTGTGAGTTTGGAAACACTAGACATTGAGATGACGGAGTGGTAAAATTAGGGGAAGTAGAAGTTCCTAAGGTAAACCACTTTAGATACTTAGGATCAATCATACAAAATGATGGTAACATTGAAAATGATGTCATACATAGAATTCAAGCTGGATGGAAGAAATGGCGGAGTGCAACATGGGTGATTTGTGATCAACATGTTCCTACTAAGTTAAAAGGAAAATTTTATAGGACCGCAATTAGGCCAGCTATGCTCTATGGAAGTGAATGTTGGGCGGTAAAGCAACAACAATTACATAAAGTGAACGTAGCAGAAATGAGGATGCTTAGGTGGATGTGTGGTAAAACTTATAAAGATAGAATAAGAAATATAGAAATTCAAAGACAAGTAGGAGTAGCACTAATTGATACAAAGATTAGGGAAGGTCGGTTGCGATGGTTTGGTCACCTGCAAAGACGGCCTACAAATGCCCCAACTAGAAAACTTGACTTAATAGAAACTGTAGAAATTCGACGAGGTAGGGGCAGACCAAAGTTAACATGGGATGCATTAATTAAAAGGGATTTGAATGGTTTGTAAAGCTCACCATCAATTGCACTTAATCGAGCACAATGGAAAAGTTTGATCCACGTAGCCGACCCCAGTTAATTTGGGACTGAGGCTATGTTGTTGTTGTTGTTGTTGTTTTAGGTGAAACAGAGTGAGTGATTGAATATAGGGCGAAAAAATACTCAAAATGGAGTATTTCTATGCAGTTAATAGTTACCTGAGGATATGCCTCGAGAAATGCATTGCACAGCTGATTGGCTGTAGAGGAACAATCAAGTGACGCGGTGAGGAATGCCTTCACGTACACAGTGTACCAAAGACAGTTGATTATGCCTCGAGATGCATGTTGCCACACTTTCCCAAACGTTCATCGTCTTTTCCCGCAATTTTCTCTTCACACCAGCGCCACGTGTCGCTTTCTATTAGTCCAACTCATCCTTACAAAGAACAATTTCAAGTTCCTTAAAGCAACAACTCTCGAATGATCCTCGGGACCCGTACTAGTGCACTCTACCACGTCTTCGCATGGCTTTGTGTGAGTTTCTTCACCCAGTCCCAACCACCACGTGTCGAGCCCTCATGCACACACTGCTCACCAACAACTTCTTCCACCAATCCGAACATGCCACGTCAGTGGTCTCCATTTTCTTCACCAATCAACTATTGACACTTGTCCCAAGCCATGTAATGAAAGCCCAACAACCACCAGATGCTCCTTGGCGCATGAGTCATGAGACCAACCAACAAAATTAGTTTCTCTCACCTGTTTGGACTTATTTATTGTGGTTTTATATATAAGGAACCTAGGGTATTATATTTTCATAACCAACTAATATATTTTTAGCATTGACTTATGTCGATGCCATAACGCGGCTAATCAAATCCTTGTCTAGGTCAGCAGGGAAACAAGTCGGTATTATAGATTCCTGGCATATTATGTGAGATATTTTATTTTATTATTTAATTTAGTTTAAACTGTCCTATTTTATTGTTCTTTATTTTAATGAATATGATTTAGATCTAGGATATATATGTGGCCAGTGCATGCTTTTAGGTAGACAACCTTAGTTATTTTGACTGATTATATCCGTAATTGTACTTTTAGACCAATAAAGTGATGAATACTCACGCATTTACCGTAAAACCTTTTGGTTCATGAGTGTGTGACAATTGAATTTAGATTAAATCGAAAACGAATGCTATCCGGTTATTTAGGATTAATGTTCCCATGAATCCATATTATTGTTGTTAGTATGTTAAACCTGATTGGTGGATGTCTAGGGTTATGCATTAATTAGGGAAGTAGTTAATGACGAACATCCTAGCTATCGAGATTAGAGGAATACAAAATTTCAAGTAGATATCGATCTTCTATAGCTAATCTAGGAGAATCTCAATTAATAACTTTTTGGGAATGATTGAAGACCATGATGTGTTATTGAATCTTGATCCTCATTTGTGGACCTGTAGACCTAGCTGTTACCTTGGTGATTAATTAATTGTTTTGAAAGTTATTTTAATTATTTTATTTATTTAGTTTAGTTAGATTAGTTAGTTATATTATTTATTTAAAACACCCAATTTTTCTTTTTGTTGTTTTTAACCTTAGAAAAATCATCAATCTTTGTGGGATCGACCATTTGCCACTATTTTACAAAATAGCTGGTTTATGAATTTTTTTTATTGACGCGCGTCAATTTTTTGCACCGTTGTCGGTATTGGTTTTCTTTCTTTGGTATTTTTATTTTTTATTTATTTTATTATTATTTTTATTTATTTATTTATTTTAATAAATTGGAGCACCCGTGAGTTTTGTCAGGTTTGATTATGGATTATATATGTTTTTAGCCTAATTTGAGCATTTTTTTTATTTTGGAATTTGTTTATAGGATTTTAGGTGTTTTATGACTTGGTTGGGATATGTGTAACTTAAGTCAATGCATTAGTGGCGGGTTTTTTAGTAGACCCAAAACCCTAGCCATCATTCCATCATCTTGTTGATTTTACCCTTAGTTGAAAGACTTCGGGCTCGCAAGACTTGATTTGAATCTTTTGAGTTAACTCCTATGTTTACTAGTTCATGTTTTTGTTATGATCGTTCTTTCATAGTTTCATTAGTCACCTACACATGAGAGATTTTGCGCATTCATTAGTTTTTAGAGACTTTTTGTTATGCATGCATTTGTATCATCTTCTTATTCTTTCTCCATCTTCTACTCTTTTTCTTTTTGTTGGATGAATTCCTTGACTTATTTTGAACCTTAAGGACAAGGTTCGAAATAATTTTGGGAGTATTTTATGGATTGTGGATTGATTTGGATGGATTCTTTGCAAAAGACCGCAGGTGAGATCATTTAATTATATATATGCGGTTATCGAATGGTAATGGTGGTGTTTTATATCATTTTTTGTCCTTTCATATTTCTCTCTCATTTCATTAGGATATGAGACACTTTCATGCATGTATTTAGTATATTTTCATTTTTCTTACTGTTTAGAGTCACCCGAAACTTTGTTCATGCCTTTGATTGTGGATGGGTACATTATGGTTGCCTTTTTGACTTGAAACTTAGGGAAAATCAGGAGAAACACTTAATCGAGTGTGTACCCAGCATTTTTATGATTTCATTATTAAGGACTTAGTTGATGATTAAGCTTAGTGCAAGATAACGAAAGTGAGTAGACGGTCAATATTGCGCAAGTTATAATAATTATAGTGAAAGTGAGAAGGGTTAACATTAGTTTTCTTAACTTAAAGAGTTCAATAGGTTTCCATAGGAAAGGGAACAGAGAAACTTGTGGTGGAAAAAAGTGAGAAAATCGGTCCATAGGAAATGGAATAGGGATCGTAATATTTGAAAAAAGAAATTGGAGAAAAAAATGAGAAAAAAATAGATGATATAAATTAAATAAAGTCGGAAGTTGTGAAACTCCTCAAATAAAAGATTTAGCTCGAGTGTTTTCACTTGATTATGTGAGATTTTTAACCTTGCGTATTTGAATGAATAGACCAAGAAAACTTATAAGTAGTTGACGGCCTTTGTTTTGACCAAATCTATGTCTTCAAAGTGGAATCTTAATTGTGTTTTGGTTGCGAGTCTTGACATATCATAACTCCAAAATTTCTTAAGTTGCTTATTAACTTGGTCACTATGTAAACCAAAGAAACTCCATGAATTTGAGTCAGGTGTAGGATTAGTTGAGTCCGTGCATATTTATGTTACGAGTCTAGTTTAGTTTGTGTTGTCATCTACACCTTTGCTTGGGACCGCAAAGTCTTAAGTTTCGGGGTATTTGATAAGTCAGTATTTATATAATTTTAGTAGTTTATTTTAATGTATTTAATATAGAAAGTCTCTAAAATATATATTTAATTATATTTATTGGTCATTTTTAGGTGAAACGGAGTGCGCGGTTGAATCCGAGCGGAAAAATACTCAAAATGGAGTATTTATATACTGTAAATAGTTACCTGAGGATATGCCTCGAGACACGCATTGCAAAACTGATTGGGTGTAAAGGAACGATCAAATGATACAGTTGAGGCACGCCTTCATGTACACATCATACCAAAGATAGTTGATTATGCCTCAGGATGCGTGTTGCCACACTTTCCCAGAAGTTTGTCGTTACTTCCTGCGATTTTCTCTTCATGTCAGTGTCACGCGTCGCTTCTCTATTGGCCCAGCTCGTCCTCAGAAAGAACAGTTTCTAGTTCCTTAAAACAGCAACTCTCGGATGATCCTCAGGATCCGTATTAGTGTACTCTCCCACGTGTTTGCACGGCTTTATGCGAGTTTCTTCACCCGGTCCCAACCGCCACGTGTCGAGCCCTCATGCACACACAACATCACTAGCAGCTTCTTCCACCATTCCGAACGTGCCATGTCAACGGTCTCCATTTAATTCGCCAATTAGCTATTGACACGTGTCCATAGACATGTAATGAACGCCCAGCAACCACTAGATGCTCTTCGGCGCATGAGTCACGATACCAACCCATAAAATTAGTTTCTCTCACCTGCCAGGACCAATTTTTAGTGGTTTTATATATATAAGGAACCTAGGGTATTATATTTTGATCATCGACTAATATGTTTTTAGCATGAACTTCTCTCGACACTATAGTGCGGCTAATCAAATCCTTACCTAGGTCGGCGGGGCAACAAGTCGGGGTTATGAATTCATGGCATATTATGTGAGATCTTTTATTTTATTATTTGATTTAGTTTAAATTCTCCTATTTCATTATTATTTATTTTAACAAATATGGTTTAGATCTAGGGTTATTTGGACTGATCGTATCTGTAATTGTACTTTTGGACCAATAAAGTAACGAACAATCACCCATTTTTGTAAAACCCTTTCGATTCTTAAGAGTGCAACAATTGAATCTAGGTTAAATCGGAAGCGAATGCGATCAGGTTATTTAGGATTAGTATTCCCATTAATTAATATTATTGTGGTTAGTATGTTAAACCCGATTGGTTGATGTCTAGGGTTATGCATTAATTATGGAAGTAGTTACTGAAAAACATCCTAGCTATCAAGATTAGGGGAATGAGGAATTTCTGGCGGATGTCGATTTTCTATAGCTAATCTAGGAGAATCTAAATTAATAACTTTTGGGAAGGTTTAAAGACCATGATGTGCCATCGAGTCTTAATCCTGATTTGTGGAATTGTAGACCTTGGTGTTACCTTGGTGATTAATTAGTTTTATTGAAAGTTATTTTAATTATTTTATTTATTTTGTTTAGTTAGATTAGTTAGCTATATTATTTATTTAAAATCCCTGATTTTTTCTTTTCGATATTTTTAACCTTAGAAAGACAATCAATCTATATAGGATCGACCATTTGCTACTATTCTACAAAATAATTGGTTTATGGATTTTTACTTTATTGACGCGTTCGACGCGCGTCAGTTTCCGAAAGCAGTCTAAACCTTCCAAACCGCATGGTCGGGTCTGGTTTTTAAAACTTGCGGTTTGGGGGCGGTTCGACAAACTTAAAAACATAGAATCTCGGTTTGGTCGTAGTTTTCATTTTAAAAAAAACTGTGGTTCACCAAACCGAGAGTATTTTAGAAAATACCTTACATTTACAACTCAAAAAACCCTAAAACTCTAAAAAAAAGGAAAAACTTTTTGCTTTGCTCCATCTCTAAGTCGTATGTCCTCGCTCGTCAACATCTTACTGCCGACACTTAAACATTTGCCCTCCCCCGGTGGCTCCCACCACCGGCTATTGCCGTCACCTCTTACCAATTGTCGCCGCCTCCTACCGTGCCAACCATCAACGCCTCCACCACCGCCTCGCACCGCCTCCTCCCAGTGGTCAAGCCTCCACCGCCGCCTCGCACCAGTCACAAATCCTACCACTGCATCACAAGAGAGGTAATTATCTCTTATGTTATGGCTTTGAATACCACCAGTAAGTCAATGACTAATAGCCTCTCATTTGACTAATTGTATGATCACCAACACCAACAACGGTAGCTCTAGAGGCGGTGGTAGTTGTTGTTTTCTTCTTCTTTTTTGTTGTTTTTTTAAATGGGTCGCAAGAAAACCGCGAAACCAAACCGACCAAACCGCGTAAACCGCATGCGGTTTGAGTGCGGTTTTGATGGTTCGCAGTTTGGTGGTGGTTTGCAAATCGGCCAAACCGCGAACCCTCGGTTTGGTCACAACCGCCCCGACCGTATATAAATGTACTATTTTAGTTTCGACACTTAGCTAAATTGCTTGAGACAACATTATGCGTTTTGTCTTTTAACATAAAATATTAATACGTGTCGTAATTTAAAATAATAAATACAATTTCAACACTACTTTTTAAAATTATGTTAGAGAAGATTATTTTATGAAAAACTTACAATGATTTTAATAATTAAAAAAGCTTTTAAACATAAAATAGTTTTTTTTAAACTCGACAAACTTGGACATTTGGACAACCCGGATTAAAAGCAAACTGGTTCTGGGCAAGGCATACTTGTCCAAATTTACAATCGGGTTGAGTTTGGATAATGCAAATCTCGTTTATATTAAGAGTGGCTCGAACTCAGACTCGTTCAGACCCGAAAGATTGACACCTCTGATTCTAATACACAGAAATTAATGTACTAATGATATCTTTGATTTTACAATGAATTAAATTTTAGTTTTTTATACTTGAGCATTTGTTTTTTGACATTAAAATGTTTAATTACATGAATTATTTACAGTAATGTTACAAAGATTTATAGTGTGTAATATTTGTTGAGACTTTAAAGTTAATGTTTTAAAGTACATCATATGAGATTATAATGCATGCATATTTTAACATTTGAAGAGGCTTTTAAAATAAGAAGTTAGTTTTCAAGATTGCGACAAATTCGGATAATCGAAAAATTCAAATTTTAGGCAAAATGGGTATGAAAAAATTAATTTTGTCCGAGTTTAAAATTGGGCTGGGTTCGGAAGATGAATATACTTCTTTATAGTAGGGGTTGTCCAAACCTGGACTCGTCTGAACCCGGATTTTCGCCACCTCTAAGCTAGAATATAATTTAAACCTATAATTAATGTTTTCGTTAATATTTGTGTTTTGAACAAAACGACTTATATTATCGACTTGAGGGAGTATATATTGTAGGTGGTAAGATAATAAAGATTTCGTAATCTTTTAAAATAGTATTAGGCTTTATTTATTTATTTATTTTTTATATTGTTGTTTTCATTTAGATTATTTTCTAATTAATTATTTCACACCAGACACATCCTATATCATACAAGCTAGAGATATGTCTTGTAAAATCAGAACCTTATATATGACCTCAAAGAGGGCAAAAGAGCCAATTGAGTCCTACTCCCATGGATTTGTCAACTCAGTCCCTAGAGCACAAGGGTAGAACTAGTAGGTTCCGATTTGGTAGTGTTAATCCAATTTTGTATTTCTTGCATCGCGTCCATCCAATTAAAAAGTTAATTTAATCTTCTGAATTGTACTCTTATTAAATAGATCATACATGAAAAACAGTTGAAAAAAGAAAACCTTTTCGATGTCCGTAACTCCATATGAGAAGCACATGGATTAATTTTTAGAAAATTAAAACTTTCTCCTTTCCATCTGTATATTTGATCATTAATCGTGCTCCTAAGAATGCCAAAAAAAAAAAAAAAATGTGCTCCTAAGAGCAACCATACTTATATACTAGCACACACATATAGATGTATGTTGTGTACGTGAACGTGTGTGTGTATGCATTGCTTTTTTTTGGGTGAAATATATAATATTGCTTATTTGACTGATGAAGATATTTGAATTTTGAACATCATAATAAATTGCGTTCATATGTCAAACAATAGAAACAATATGACGCAACCCAATGTTATAATTTGAAATATTCTAAGCTGCATAATTAATTAGGGTTAAATACACATAAGTTAATTCAACTTTATATGTTATAACACTTTAGTCACAAAAGTTTAGTTTGTTAAAAGAAAATTATTGTACTCTTGTAAAAATTTTATGAAAGTCACACATGGTTAATGTGGCAACGATGACATGGCAGTATGCAACTCTAGAAAGATCTGATAGTCGTAAATAGTTGTTTTTTAAAAGAAATCTAATTTTTCTGTGATTAAAATTTGAGTGATGCTATAAGGACACCAGTTTTGACATCGTTTTTGACATCACTTTTGACATCGTCTACGTGTACACTGCCACATCAGCAGATACCACACTAGCCAGGCACATGCCTCTGCTGACATGGAATGCCATATCATCAAGTTTTTGTGTGTTAGAAGTAGTGTCAACAGTTGGGTTTTGAAAGAAAAAATCGTTTTCACATCACATCAAGTCATGTAATTTCAGCCAATGCCAACTTTGGTCAAATCGAACTTGACACACATATTAATGCCAATGCTTCATATCTTGCTCCACAAGTAACATATCTTTTGGTTTATAAACTAAAAAAAGACCAATTTGAACCGAGTTGGAGATCGAGAGAAAGTAGAAGAGATCAAGGCGAGAAAAAGGACGACGAAGAGGTAATTTCATGTCTTGTTTAGTTAAAGGCACCCTCTGCTATGATTTAAAGTCTGAGTTTTTTATTGATATGTTTTCGTAATATCATTTTTATTTTTCATTTGTTCAATGACCACGACGAAGGAATGCTATTTTTGTAGGGGGAAAAGTCGCAGTCGTACTCAATGCCCCGAGAAGAATTCATGCTTCCAGTGTGACGGGGAGTTGCAGCTGCAATGTGTTCGTAAGGATTCTCTAAATAACGGTCGAGAATTCTACCACTGCCCTTTTTCTCACTACTCAGTTTTTCTTTAGGCAGACAAGAAGGAACAAAAGAATAACCGTGAACAAGATCCAAACCGCAACAAAGGAGGGAACCACAAAAGTAGCACCGATGATGCAAGTATGCAGAAAATGACTGACTTGTTCGTGGTGGCTTTGGAAGTGGCTGAACAAAAAGGGGCTAGAAGGGTCGTGGTGATAATGCAACAAATCTCTCTAATATTCACTAAATAGGTAATGTCGTTGATTTTTTGGACGTCATCTTTTTTGTCTTGCTATTTAGGGTGCCTTTGATCATACTATGTTTGGATTTCTGGTCTTATCTTGACATTTGCTAATTTTTTTTAAACCTACTGACTATTATGAAAATATGTTTTAAAGTTTGTTTGGTATATTGATGTTAAATGTCGTGCTTAAAGTGCAGTTTATATATATGTTTTAAAGAATATTTAGTATGCTCAAACTAGTTGTGTTCATGTATTGGTTCTATATAACACACTCAATGATACTATAAAGTTTAGAGTCTACTCAAATTTTCTTTCGAGCTGACTCAATTCTAGCCATTTAAATTTGAGTTGACTCAATTGTTATCGACTATTTTGAGTTGAATCGATCCTAATGAATGATTTTTATCCTGACTTGAACCTTACGTGTAAGAGGTCCAGTGCGTACAAATGGCTTGGTCAAAGAATAAGGGCTTAGTTAGAGAATGTGCATTGAAGGGAGAATGCAGCAAAACCATTCGCATGAAAGTAAGAAGGCAAGGAAAATAGGTAAATTGAAGTTATGAATATCGGATGCTAAGTAATTATTCAAACCTCCGAAGACACTGGGACATTTGAAACCTCTAAAGATGTTACCACAGTTGGAACCTGTAAAGATGATGATGTTGTCGAGGCCTCAAAAGATGCTCTATTGAAATATTGGATGTGGATACTTTCGAAAAACCTTTTTATGGAAAGTATCAGCATCCTAAATTTCGATAGGGACATCTTAGAGGCCTCAACTGCACCATCCTATTTACTAGTTTTAACTGCAGTATCCTCATATGAGGTTTCAAGTGTCTCGGTGTCTTCTGAGATTTGCGTAATTTTTCAGCATCTGATAGTTCAATGATCTTCAATTTTCTTATTTATTTTTACTTCTTACCTTTCCTGCAAATTGTTTTGCTGCATTCCCTCTTATTTCAATGCTATCATATTTTTGCAAGAGTCTTTGTAAATAAAAAATAAAAAATAGATAGCATTTTTTTGTTGTTTTTAATGTGTACTTTACAAGTATTAGTAAAGATTGGCTACATTTTTGTGAAACTACTTTCTAATAGTGATGTTTGATTTTTAGTACTAACTTCAATTCTATTACGGACATGTGACTTTTGAGTCGACCCGTAATTATAATATCATTGAAATACGCTTGACGCACGCGTCTATTTGAGTCTGCTCAACTTTTGCAAAAATTCGAACTCCATGGTAAAGTACGTGTTAAGTTTGAGGTCGCTCATATTTGACTCGTACGTTTTAAGAATATAAACACTGACTGCAGTGTTTAATATTTACACTCTTAATTAGATTAAAGAAATCAAGAATATTTCACTTACGTTCCTTTAATATGTTATTGTTTCGAATTTAATGTATAATAAGTGTATGTCTGTGTCCAAGTTTTCTCAAAGTTACAACGTGGGCAAGATTTAAAAAAATGACAAACTGAATTTGAATCATCGCAAGTCTCATAGTGTCTATCATCGATTGCTGGGTTTGATCAAGAAAATTATATTTACAACATAATAATCAAAAAACGTATATAAGAGCGGTAAAACTGAACATGAAAACAACAAACCAGAGGGTTAAAAATGATTGAAGTTATTTCTTTCTGATCACGCAATCACCAAATGATATTGAGATTATCAAAGATCGACCTGAAGCACAGAGATCAATTGTTAGCATATGGTGAAAAAACATGTTAAATAAACCAACAAATCAATTTCAGTTAAAAACATGTTAAATTAACAAAAACATATTAATTTCAGTTGGAACCGTAAAAAACATTTGGCAAAAAAGCATGCATAACGGAGGTATTGTGATATATAATAATAATTTATATCAAAAGTACAAAAGTATATTCAAAGATCACAAGCCTTACCATTTGACTTGATCGTCATTTTCGTATGTGTTTCTGCAAGTATTAGGTTTGCTCAAAATTAGTTCCAACTTGAACAAACCATTCCAAATAGTTTAAATTGTACCAAAAAATATTACAGACCAAGTTTTTTTCAAAAAAGTATTGTTTATATCTAGAAAACTGGGAGCCTAAACTCAACCAAATATGAGAGGAGAAGCACTAGCCATGGTTGCCCTAGTTAGGTTGCTACTTGTTTTTTTGTTTCTTGCATGCACTTTGATCTTTCAGAGCCCTTTCGCATTTTTCCACCACTGGATCCAGCCTATCAATGAACTCATTCATCATTTCCTCGATGTCTCTACCTTCTTCCTAAGTTCAACAACCTTTTTCAGTAAGGTACTCATGTCCTTGTGAATCGTCTGCATGCCTGCACCAACGTCTCCACCGATTTTAGAAATTACACCATTGATCTACTACACCCTGCCATCAAGAGAAATAAGAAAATTCTCAATACGATCTAACCAATCCACCATCGCCTTCAGCTCATCCAAGAACAAACGAAGGAGATTGGACGATTGTTGGCTTAAAAATGCTCCTATGGTGCAAGAAGGAAACAATTTAGTTTCATTTTGAGTAGACTCAACATTAACTCTCTCGACTCTCTCAACTGGCGAAGTGACTGCTTCACGACCCTCAATTGAATCACAGTACCCATAACCCTATTTCATCAGATCCTTAAAAACTTCCTCAATAACGAAATCAATCCCCTCATTGCTCTTATCCTCCGCTAATAGTGTTTTAACTGATTCAAGATTCTCTCTTTGCTCATGTTCCCTCTCTTCGATAGACTCAATTACCCGAATTTCACTATCATTATCGAGGATAGTAACGGGGTCAACCTCACCGGACTACTCGCCCTTATCATCACTCCCATCATCTCTACTCATCTCCCTTACCACTCTCATCCTTATTGGGCCCCTTCTTAACCCACCTACAACTGACATCATCAAAAACTAACCCATCATAACTAAATTCTTTTTGTCCATCACATGGTTTACGCCACTCCTCTCGACATGCACCTCTTTCTCGATAAAAAAAAACTTGTCTATAGACCTAAAGAACATAATAAGGAGCAAGTTGATTTTTTTTCCATTCAACACTCACCACATCAAGAAGAGATCGAAATGAAGGATCAAGTAGTGACTCCACTTTCTCGGGGTAGGGCTTCGGCTGACCAAAATATGGACAAGATGGGCTAAAATAGTTAGTTCGATGGTTTTATGGGTCTTTGTCACGTCAAAGTTGGGATCGTTCCATATTTGCCTAATTACAGCCTCTCAGTCAAATCCATCGAACTGGGTGATTATGTGGGTGTTATAGTACTAAAAGTTGCATTTCGGGAACCTGAAGAGTGATCGAATGGTCTCGGGGTTAACATTCACTCGCTGACCTGAAATCTCGCATTTAGACAAGAGAGGCTCCTCGGGTTTGGGGGTGTAAAGGTTGGCGTAGAACAACTAGACTAGATGGGGGTATAAGGGTAGGTCTACACTTAATAAATAGTCTCATTTCAATCAGCCAAACGGATAACGAAGATTGTACTCCATCATGTCAAATTAGGCGAAGTCGATACGATGGGGAAGAGGAGTAACCTTATTGACAAGTTATGTTGGTAAGCGACACCAGCCTCCGTTCCACAACCCATCTGATCAAATAGGGTCTCGATACGGAGAACTTCATTTTCTTTCCTAGACATTGCCGAAGCCAAATTAACCCTCTGTTTTTTAGGCAATGGGGAGGCTGCTGGCTTCGTCTCCACTTTGAGATGTTTTCCTATCCTCTCGACGAAGTGGGGGGAGTCGTTGCTTTGAATTGCTCTTCCCATAAAACCTTTCACTATGACATTCGTAGCGAAGGAGCGAAAAATGAACAGTTTGGATTGGAAGCAAAGTGGGGCCGAAGTAGTTTTTTCTCTCTCCACAAGAAAGATATACCCTCGCGAAACCCTCACTTTCCCAACCACGTGTTGCTTCGGGGCGCCCTCTATTTTATGAGACGCGACGTTTGATATGATATGTCACCAACTCCTAAAATATATGCACTAACCGCTAATTAAACAAGCATTTACTGCCTTTAATGCCATTTTAAACCACGCACACTTCGAGCCCACATTTACATGCACCACCAATCGAGTAAGTGTGCTCAAATATTTTTTGATAGACTTCACTCAAAATTTCTTAACTTTTAGCCCAGTTCATCTTATGGACATGGGGTTGCCCAGTACTAATCAACCATTTTTTTACACATCTCTAATTCTAGTGTTTATATTTACTTGTAATAGTCACTTATTTGTAAAACAATGACATGGGGTTGACTTACCAATATGTATCTTAGAGTATATAGGGTGTGTATATACCAACATTGGCACAATAAGGTTTTTGGGTTGATCAACCATTGTTTTACACATATCTAATTCTAGTATTTACATTTACTTGAAATAGTCAATAATTTGTAAAAAAAAGGGACAAGGGGTTGACTTACCAATATGTACCTTAGAGTATATAGATACCAACATTGGCACAATAAGGTTCTCAGGTCGATCAACCATTATTTTTACACATCTCTAATTCTAGTGCTTACATTTTCTTGAAATAGCCAATTATTTGTAAGAAAACGGACATGGGGTTGACTTATCAATGTGTACCTTAAAGTATATAGGGTGCGCATATACCAACATTGGCATGATAAGGTCTTCGAGTTGATCAACCATTTTTTTGACACATCTCTAATTTTAGTGTTTATATTTACTTGAAATAGTCAATTATTTGAAAAAAAAATGGGACATGGGGTTGACTTACCAATGTGTACCTTAGAGTATATAGGGTGTGTATATACCAACATTGCATGATAAGGTTTTCTGGTCGATCAACCATTTTTTGTTTTACACATCTATAATTCTAGTGTTCACATTTACTTGAAATAGTCAATTATTTGTAAAAAAAATGACATGGGGTTGACTTACCAATGTGTACCTTAGAGTATATAAGGTGTGTATATTCCAACATTGGCACGATAAGGTCTTTGAGTCGATCAACCATTTTTTTTTACACATCTCTAATTCTATTGGTTACATTTACTTGAAATAGTCAATTATTTGTAAAACAAAAGACATAGGGTTGACTTACCAATGTGTACCTTAGAGTATATAGGGTGTGTATGTAGTATATACCAACATTGGCACGATAAGGTTTTCGGATCGATCAACTATTTTCTTTACACATCTCTAATTCTAGTGTTTATATTTACTTGTAATAGTCACTTATTTGTACAAAAAAGGACATGGGGTTGACTTCAATGTATTTGTATATAGGATGTGTATATAAGGACATTGGCACGATAAGGGGTTGAGAAACCAATTTTTTACACATCTCTAATATGTTTACCTTGGAAATAGTCAATTATTTGTAAAAAAAAGGACATGGGGTTGACTTACCAATATGTAACTTAGAGTATATAAGGTGTGTATATACCAACATTGGCACGATAAGGTTTTCACGTCAATCAACTATTTTTTTACACATCTCTAATTATAGTGTTTACATTTACTTGAAATAGTAAATAGGGTGTGTATATCAGTATCTATTTGTTTCTTTTCTTGAATAAAAATTTGGAGGGAAAATGACAAGTATCATATTTGAAATTTTTGGGAGACTTCTGCTATATATTTAATCATACCCTTTCGGATTTCAATTCGAACATGATGGAATGATTTGGTCATAACGAAGCTTACCCACTAATGTAACTGGATTATTGCACACCATCCGATGCACGTATGACTCTCAATCTTATAATCGTACGATGAGGAAGCTGGTGGAGCCTTGTCAGTTGTGGAGTACACCAGTGTTTTGTTTTGACAGTAAATGGGTGTACAGTTGGAGGTAATTATGTTAGTTGGTGACACGTCAAATCGAAGCGTCACAACCCATTGATCATCAAGTCTCATAAAAGATTGGGCGGCTTGAGGCGACATGTGGCATTACGAACCGATGGGATGAAGCAGATTATGTGGGTACAAGATAGAGTTTGGCAAGGAACAACATGCCTAACCCACTATCATCTTCTCTCCCCTCTCTTCGACACCACTACTAATGTTCAATGGCGCAAGGAATGTTAACAAGGGGCTACGCCGCTTCAGCGACACCTGTTCAAGTTGTCGCCAAGAAGGGAAAGCGTATAAAAGTGGAAGCAAAGCAAGTGGAATCCCCCCCCCGGCCTAAGAAACATAGAGTTACATCTTTAACAATGTCAAGGAAAGGAAAGGAAGTTCTCGCTGTTGAGACCCTGTTTGATCGGATGGGTTGCAAAACAGAAGAAGTTGGTGTTGCGTATCAACAGAACTTCTCGATAAGGTTAGTCCCCTTCCCCCGTCATGTTGGCTTCGCCGATTTTGACACGATAAAGTTCAATCTTCTTATCCATTCGCCTGATTGAAATGGGACCATTTCTTGAGTGTAGACCTACCATTGTACCCTTGTTTTGTCCAGATGTTCTACGCCAACCTCTACACCCACAAACTCGAGGACCCTCATTTCTCTAAATACGAGATTTTGGGTTAGTGAGTGAATGTTTACCCTGAGACCATTCAATCACTCTTCAAGCTGTCGAAAGGTAACTTCGAGTACTACAACACCCACATAGTTACCCAATTCGATGGATTTGATTGGGAGGCTGCCCTTAGGCAAATATGTAAAAATCCCAACTTTGACATGAGTAAGACCCCCAAAACCATCAAACTAACTATTTTAGCTTGTTTTATCCATATTTTGGTTAGTCGCAGCAGCATCCCTAGGAAGGGGAGCCACTCCTCAATCCTTTATTTTGACCTCTTCTTTATGTGGTGTGTGTTGAATGGCAGAAAGATCGATTTGGCCTAGGTCGTATACCACCACATAAAGAGTGCTCAAGGCTACCAGAAGGGCTCGTTGCCTTATGGCATGCACATCACAATGTTCTTTATGTCGATGGAAAAGTCCATCGTCGAGAGGGAGGTGCATGTCTAGAGGAGTGATCGAAACCATGTGATGGACGGGAAAAAAATTAATTATGAGGTCAGTCGTAAGTAGGTCGAGAAGGAGCCCGATAAGGATCAAGGTGGTGAGGGAGATGAGGATAGAGAAGATGAGGGAGATGGGGATAGAGAAGTGGGGAGTGATGATGAAGAGAGGAGTCAGTGAGATTGACCCCATTCTTATCCTCAATAATGACAATGAAGTTGATGTTGAGTCTGCCAAAGAGAGGGGATTTGAGCATAGCGAGGATGGGGAATAGAGAGGTGTTTAACAAGGAGAAAATTCATAGGTGGTGGAAGAAGTAACTAAGAACATGAAGGATGACTTTTTAGTCAGCACGCCGCCACTAGGGAATGGGGGAAGGGACCAAGAGGGGAATGATATTCCAGTCACGCCACCAGTGAAGGGAAGTGACCGATCCAAAGTTGATGCTCAAAATGAGCTGCACGTACTCCCGACTTTTACCATGGGATTATTATCAAGCCAACAACCGTCTGATCTCTTCCATTCGTTCTTCGATGAATTGAAGGCGACGATGGAGAATCGTTTAGATCATATTAAGGGTTTTCTTGTCTCTCTTGATGGCGGGTTGAGAAAGATGAATGATGCATTTAACAAAGCTGGTGAGGATGTTAGCGTCGGCATGCGGACAATGCATAAGTACATGGATTGCTTGCTCAAAAGGGCCACTTACGTTCAGAAGAAGACGAAGTCATATAGGCACATTACGAAAGATTTCGTTGATAGGATGGACCCGATGGTGGATGAATACAAGAGGGCTTTCTATGAGCGGAGTGTTAGGAAGGAATGGAAGCGCAAAACCACCCCACACAATGTTTACCTTGACGCTGACTAGTGCTTCTCCTTTCTTTTGGTTTAGGAATCCAGTTCACTACTAACTAAACTTTTTTAAAAAACTTTGGCATGTAATAATTTTGTTTTGACATACTTAGGAAATTATTTGTGTTGGTCTACTTAAGTTGTAACTAACTTTGAGTAGACCTAACATTGGAACAGGGACATGAACGGACACACGGACACTATCAAGGTCCAATAATAAGGCCTTGATTTTTTTAAGTAATTATTTTCTTTTGCCTTATGCTTGGTTTTTTGCATGCTCTTATTGTTTCATTTGAAACTTTTTTGTTTTTTAATGTTTGTTTATGTTCGTTCGAAAATGACTTGGCATATACGAATGTGACAAGTATTGTTGAGTGTGCTCATTTGTTTTTAGTATTATACTTGCTTGGTGTATTTTGGTTCATGTTCGGTTGCTGCATATTATTTGGTCTATTCTCAAATTTCAGATGTAATGCGGATGAAACAAGGAAGATTTTGACTAGAGTTTAATAAATTTGTATGCTTTCAGGGAACCTATAGTCATTACCTTTACTTAAACATGAGATTTTTTTTTTCTCAACACTTGTAAAGTGAAATATTTGTTATTCATTTTAGACTAAAAGTGTATTTAATATAAATATTTGTAATGTCACTAGTCTAGTGATTTTGTGTTCAATAAGAGAGTTTCATTGTTGTTTTATTTTGGTTTCGATTTCTTTCATCTACTTCTTCTCTGGACACTTTTAATAAATTTCTAAGCATTCTATATAACAGATTAATGAAATATACAACTTATTGAATCGAAGAAATGTGTAGATTAAGGAAAGAATATTAATGTGCTACTAGTATTTTCGTAATCTCGATATATCCTAGGTAAGTCTAGTTAGTCATTTTCAAAAAATAAATATACTATAGAAATTCACTATGCAACAATAAAATTAATCATAACAATATATGACTAAAATATATTTATTTGAACACGCAGAGATTCAATAAGGTCGATCAACATGTCATACGCTCTCTCAACAGACATCGCACAATCATGTGAGTTACGTTACTTGGTTGACTTCATGTTCTACCGAATCGGTTCCTTCGTCAAACTGGATCTGTAGAGGTGTGCTCAAATCTTATCTATGCCTCGGCTCAAATTTTACATAATTTGAGCAATGCCAATTTGTAGTATTGTAATGATTAATATTTAAGTACATTAGACAAAATGTGTTAGTTTGCTATGCATTGGGTCGACTCAAAGGTTAATTTGAGCAGAGTAACACACTTCACTTAATGTACTAAAAAATTATTCATAACGATATAGCAAACATTTAAATCAATATAACTATATAAACATGCATGGATTTAATAAGATGGATCAACATATCAAATATTTAGCACGTACATGAGTACTTATTGGATAAAAACACCATGTCCATGCTTGCTTTTATGCAAATCTCACCTCTCAATCGAAAATCCTCGTGCATCCAAATCATTTTATGGAATCGCCACCCAATGCCAATTAATATCGACCTTTGATTGAGTAGTGACACACATCATGTGCATGCATGCATGGGGATTTCACGGATTTCTATCGCACTAATAATTACAAAACTATTGTTCAACCAAAAATATTGTATCACCAAAAACCAGGTTTAGTCAACCTGTCAAGAACCTTCTGAGAAAGGCCTAGAATGGACCGTCCATGAATTGCTGAGTTGTGAACGCCCAAGGAGTCTGTGTACCTACAATTGGACCTCCGATAATGACTTGGACATGTCTTGTATTGGGTTGTGGAGTTTGTGGCTGCACGGCAGTAACAACACCAGTGTTTAGAGTAGCAGCAACTTCGCCGCGGCGAGACGACCCATCTTTTCGACCCCACTTTTTCTATTTTCGAGTAGGCTCAACAACATTCTTGCCCTTTCCATTCTAGATTGACTCAACTCTTGCCTTTCCCTTGCATTTGTCTCCCTGTTCACGTTGCACCCTTGACTCTTTTAAAACAAGGCCTCCCAACGCGAGACACCCTGTGTGGATCTTTCAAAATAGGATCCTCCAGGTTTTACTTCCACATGCCTCATCTTTTTAATCATCGGTTCATGCAAGCTCTTCTTGCAGCATTCGAATAACCTTAGTTGCTCTTTTGGACATTTTGCTCTAAGTGCAAGCAAGGTCAGCTATTTTAGCACAGTTTGGTTAATGAAGTTGAAATGATCATCTTGAGTACACATTGTTTTGACCTTCGATTATATTGCTACATTTTCAAGTGCATGAAGTCGAATGAAATCCTTCTGCCACCGATTGAGAATGCACCCATCCGGAATATTGTCCACCCCGAATGGTCTAAAGCACTCAACGCATGACAACATAAAACTCCTAGGCTTTAAAATAACCTGCAAGAGAAATTACAGTTCATAAAATGAAAAAAATACTAATTCATCTTGACATATATAAAAAACATGGTTTGAGCTAGTTCAGTCTACCTGTGAAGCAAAAAATGGATTGGTTTCCATCTGGCAGTTATGTCACATCATACGTGTAGATATATGGACTTTCCAGCCTTTTCGGGATAGTAACATCCATCACCTCATACCCAAAGAAATTCCTTCGGTATGCACCATCCGAGTCCGACAGTTTAGTTTTTCCTCATTTCATTTTGGAACTTGGTGTACATGGCATTCATGTACAACCTTCGTATTTGTTCCTCGTATGACCAGTAGGAGAAGGAATCTAGCGAGGAATGGTCGGACTTAGAGTCTGCGTCAATCTCATTTTCAAACTTACTTGCAAGTGCAGAGTCGTATTGCCTTATATGTTGGGGTATGTGCCCTAGGCCAATTATGTAAACATTGTTTAACTATTATAAGTAGATGCATGTTTCTTTTATGATAGTATATATGGATAATTATTATATTATTCTAAATTTCCCTAGTTTATTATTATTGTAGGAACAATAACGAATTAAGACTAGTATGATTCTTGATTGATAATCATGATATGATTATACGTATATGATTAAGAATCAAGAAAATGGGTACGAACATATGTTGGACCGACCTGCTATGAGAACACTACATGGTCAATGTCATATGTAATTCTCATGAGAGTTATATCATTTAGTCATTTGACTTGAGATCATCAAAGACTCCAACATTAGAAGCACGATGATTTAATACAATCAAACGTTGTCATTAACTGAATGATTATAAACATTATGATTGGTTATTGTTCGACTGATGTGTGGATGTTGTGTGATCAAGATGGAATTTTTCCCTCTCTTTTAGAGGGCGATATCTATTGGGCCCTCAATATGTTAGACTGATAAATGACCATGTCTAGTGAGTCGATTGGATTAATGTCACTTGACAATTTCAGTCTACTCGGAGATCGAGACTAGTAGACTGAACTATTAGGGTGACATTTCATGTCTTATGTTCAATCAAAAGATATCGCATGACAAAGGGATATGATATACACTGTCTATTAGGTTGTATCGATTTATTAATCTTCATGCTACTTGGCTAGTCATAATGCCTTGCTAGAGACTGCTTTATGACTTGTATACCAAAATGGTTTTGGTTCACTACCAACGCTGTATGAACCTATTAGGTTGCACACAAAGAATATATTTTTGTAATTTAATATTGTCTAGGTCAATGAGTTTTATTTGATAAAATTCATTTTCAAGATTCTCATTAAATGTCCTAGTTTGACTAAGATTCAAGATTCTCATACATTTCTAGTGTGACTAAAATTTTTGTCTCTTAGTAAATTCTATTTTGAATAGGACTCTAATTGAAATTATAGTATAACTTTAATTCTTATTTGAGTTTTAGATAAATTACAACTCATATTGGATTAGTAATTATAGATTCTCTATGACTCTATCCTTTTTAGAGTTGGACTTTATCTAGGACTCTATTTGGAGTGTGACTAGGAGGTAGAGTTCTTTTACATATTGACCTAGTGTACTATAAATAAGACATTAGGTTCACAGTTGTTGGTGTGAATTCCCGAGATAGATTTTTCCTAGAGAGATTTTGTGATATTTTTTATCCTAAGGTTTTTTAGGGCTAGCACTCCGGATCGTGATCGTTCGTTCTTGTATGAATTTCTAATTGAGGACGTTCGACTCTGGCAGCGTCATGAAAGAATCGATCAACACCAAACAAGGTAGACATGGAGTTGTTCTTGTTAAGGTATGATTCTCTCTTAATACATCAATTTAATAGAATAAATAGGATCTTTGTTCGGGGATGTTCGAAAAGGTTTCGAAAACTTCCGCTGCGCATGATCCCCGAAACCCAACAGTGTTATCAAAGTAAAGGTTGCTTGAATTCCATTAAATTTGATATCAAAATCTAACTTTCACATTGAGATAAGTTGAGAAATCTTCATGCACGTGGATTTTTTTAAAATTTTATTTTCATAAGCCATGTTGTCCACTCTATGTCATAGTACGTGATTAACTATGGGTTTTGATTGTTGCCAAAATAATGAGTGCAATTTAGTATTATGTCTAATATGATTAGAGGAGATCTCATTGGAATAATAATAAATTGATTTTGGCTAATCTGTGCGTTTCATGTGGCAAGATACTTTAGTTATGTTATAAGTTGGGTAACTTTAATTAGATTAAAAATAAAATAAAGAGCTTTGGCTATGATGGGATTCGATCCCTAGTTACCCAACTCATTGAAATGTCTTAACCATCCTAGCAAGCAAATCAACTTGTAATAGGATTACATATCAAAATTAAAGTACAAATCGGATTGTCATAGTATTACAAAATAAAATAAAAGGACTTTTGATGAGAGTAGGATTCAATCCTATTACATCAAACCTCATGTTGAAAAGCTTTAACCACCCCTACTAGCAAGTCAAGCTTGTATCATTTGTAATAGGATTGCAAAATAAAGGCTTATATTGTGTGTAAGGGATTACAAAATAAAGGCTTATATTATTTGTAATAGGGTTACAAAATATAAGGAAAGTTTTTAGGCTTATATTATCCCTAGACCTCAAACACATTGGTGTGTCTAAGCCATCTAGGCTATCCATTCCAAATTGTAATAGGATTGCAACTTTTTTATATTAATTGAATTATATATATATATATATTAATTGAAAGAAGTTTTAATTGATTAATTACAACTTAATTGGATGGGGTTATTGCTCATCAATTGGATTGAATTAATTTAATTAGAAGGTGTTTTAATTGAGTTAATATCAATCTAATTAGTGGGACTATTATTAGTATTAATTAGAATATTTAATTATAAGGAGTTTTAGTTAAATAGAGTCCAATAAAAATTATATGGAGATATATTTTATTAATGAGATTAATGAAAATATAATCTTTGAGGCACTTGAAATTTTTTAAAGTACTTAATTTCCTTGATTTGTTTTATGATGTCTTGTTGATATATGAAGATGTTTATTCATGTTTTATTTTAATGATCTTTATTCTATGCATATTGGGAATATATATGATATTCCATGATTAAATGGATGCTAGAATTAGTCATTGTAAAACACTAAATGGATCATAAAACTTGATAAAATAAATCCCTTGATTAGAATTTTAAGTTAATGCAACCCATTTTTAAACACTTGTTAAGGCCTCGATCACATCAATATGGGTCTGCCTTCGCGGGATTTATTGTGTTATCTTGGTAAGGCAAGCTTCGTAACGGTTATATGGATGTTTTAAATTGGTTTGACTTAATAAAACTATCAAAACGGTTTTGGGCATTAGGCATAGATGAGACATAGCATGTTGTGACATATGATGTCTAGGTCTCATAAAGAATTTAAGAGTTACATATGATGCAATTGGTAATGGTTACCTACCTAAATAACTTGATTTTGAGTGTCATGCCTTAGCTGTCTCAAAATTAAGTGAAATATAGATCTTAGACCACTAAATTAATATTTACGAGGGTTATTGATTTAGTGGGAGTTTAATTACTTACTAATAAATTATTCTGCATAATCTTCTAAGTGTAGATGTTAAACTCCTAGTAACACTAATTCATAGCAACTGCGATCAATCCTTGAGAAGGACAAAATAATTTCTAAGACTAATTTCCATGTTTTGATTTGAAAATTGATAAATGTTATCAACCATAAAAATAAGGATGTGTGTCTTAGATTAATGGTTCCTTTTAAACTATTATCTATTAGTGCAAGGATTATGTCATGTTAGCAAATATAAAACTAGACTTTAGGAAAAATTTGAGACCGTAGAAACTAATGACACGACAGTGATGCTGAAGGAAATGTTCCAACAGTAAGTCACATGGGAAAGGTATAAGATTACAAAATTCCTAGATTCTTGTAAAATGGTTGAGTATCTATTAATACATATTTATGTTTGAAACATGAAAGGAATATATTAATTATCTCAAAAGGCTTGAATCTTCATGTGCGAAAAGTTGGCAGTAGATTTGATCTATAATTCATCAAAATAGTTTTGAACTATATAATATGAATGACATGGAGAAATTTGTTTATAGTTGCATACGATCTTTAAAACTATAAGACAAAATATCAAAAACAAAAGGCTTCAGATATGTATTTGATGGTTCATAACATAAATGAACTAAATATAGAAATGATAAAGGGAAGGTAAAGGCTACCAAAAATGTTTATGTGTCGGACACATAAATCTTAGTTGTGAGGCTGAACTTTCACCTAGTTCTAAAGAAAGCCTTAAAAGACAAATTTTGTTATTAAAAGAATGAAATCGTTCATTTTGCAATGAATTACAAACTCTATCAGGAAGTCATAATTTTGAATTGTTACGAACATTTCAAAATGAGTATGAAAATAAATCAATTGGCAAACTATTAATGTACTTTAATGAGATCAAAGTGGATAATATTTTAGCCAAGAGTTTAAATGACCATCTTTGAGTTTGTGGGATTGTCTTGCAATTAACTCCATTATGAACGTCATTTGAGAAATGATATTTTAAGAGGAGAAATCAAACTATATAGGATATAATTCGATTTATGATGTGTCACACAGATCTTCTTAAGATGTCCTATTGAGGCTATACTTTATAAACCAAGGCACTCTCATTAAACTTTATTTTCTTTAAAGTGGTTGATAAAACTCCATATATGATATGGAATAAAAAGACCTAGTTTGTCTTTTTTTTTAGATTTGAGGCGGCGAGACTTGCATGAGAAGTTAAGTCACATAAAGTTTGATGCCTAAGTTTTTTGTGTCTAATTGAGGTTGAACACTATGATACTAATTTATACAATTGAGAACAAATTGTTTGTTGCTCAAATATGATGTCTTTCTAAGTAAAGTATTTACTTTAAAGACACTATTGGGAATAAAGTAAATCTTGAAATGTTCAAGTGCCACAAATGAGAACCGAACCACTTTATGAAGATAAAAAAGTTTTGAACTGGTTGAGTATACACACGTAACATATATCTCTTGAAAATCTTGAATAATTAGAAATTGGCCAGAGAAATCTGGAATTTCTTATTATTGATAAGTGAGATGTATTTTTGATTCTGGATCAGAATGAATCACTACTTATCAAGATATATGTCTCGTCTAGATTGAACGAATAAACTAAGTGTTATTAACTCTGAATTTTAATTCATGTATGAACCAAGTTTAGAACTTGAATTATTTACGTGAAGATGGTATGACCAATGTATGTAAATGAGTTAAGGTGACATGAAAAAGAAAAGATGCATACTTAAAAGCACGGCTTATCAAAAATTCTAATCTAAATCAAGGTGTTGATTATGATAAGATTTTCAGTGGTAGCTAAGTTCAAGTTCAAAAATTCTATTGTCATTACTTCATAGTTTGACTATAAGATATGACAAACGGATGTCAAAAATAGCATTGTTTTATGCTCCTTAAAGATGTGTATGATATAACTTAAGGGTTTTTTGATTATTTTAAGAATTTAAGAAAGGTATGCAAGCATAAAGGATCCATTTATGGATTATAGTAAGCTTATCAGATTCGGGATCTTTGTTTTGATAAAATAATTAATGAATTACATTCAATGAATCGAAGATAAACCTTGTGTATACATAAAAGTTAGTGGGAGCGTAATTATCTTTCTGAATCTGTATGTTAATGATATATTATTCATTGGAAACAACTTCTTAACCCTGCAGAATGTCATGTCTTAGTTAAGGAAAGTTTCTCAATGAGATTCTTAGCTAATTAGGCCTATATCTTTGTGATATAGATATATGGAGATAGATCTAAGAGGCTAATTGCTTTAAATAAAAGTGCTTATACAGATAAATAACTAAAAAGGTTCAGTGTACGAGATTCTTAAAAGAATTTGTACTTATATCTTATAACATAAGTCTCTGCAAGACTCAACGTCTTAAGACAAATGATGAGCGGGACAATGTGAATAAAATTTCATACGCATAAGCTATGAGAATCATAACATATGTTATACTTTGCACTCAACTTGATATGTCATATGCTTTAGGCAAAATATAAGTACATCTCAAGATTCCAGTGAAGGTCTCTGGATATTTATTAATAACATTCTTAAGTACTTCAGAAGCATTTGAGAGATGTTATTAGATTTGTAGAGGTTTGAAAGATATGAGTTTTGTAAATGGTTTCACGATGCAAACTTTCAAATTAATATAAAAGATTAATGACCGGAATATGGATATGTGTTAGCTTCGTAGGAATGAGTTGGAAATGTTCTAAACTCACTCTAACAAGTCTTATAACATAAACTGAGTTTTTAGTGGCATTTGATGTAGCCAAAGAAGATTTTTAGATCGTAAGGTTCATGATTGAATAAGGTGTGGTTCCAAGTGTTAGAAATAATGTTGGCTTTTATTGTAAAACCAATGGACAAATTTAGGTTATGGAACCTAAATCATACTATAGATCTGCTTGAGTATTTTTGTCTTATAAAAGAGAAAACGTAAAGATTTGTAGAACATCAATAACAAACAATATAGCAGATACATAAACAAACTTCTTCCACTTAGAATGCAATAAGGTTACTCAGTATTGGATACGTGTAGGATTGGACCTAGTTCAAATGGGAGATGTCGGGGGTATATGCCTTATACCAATTTTGTAAACGTTGTTTAACTATTATAAGTAGATGCATGTTTCTTGTATAATGGTATCCATGGATAATTTTTATATTATTTTAAATGTCCCTAGTCAATTATTATTGTGGGAACAATAACAAATTAAGACTAATATGAGTCTTGATTGATAATCATGAGATGATTATACGTATACGAATAAGAATCAAGATAACGGGTATTTCTTGGGAACAAATGTTGGACCGACCCGCTATGAGAACACTACATGGTCAATGTCATATGTGATTCTCATAAGAGTTATATCATTTAGTCATTTGACTTGAGATCACCAAAGACTCCAACATTAGAAGCACAATGATTTGATATAATCAAACGTTGTCTTTAACTGGTTGATTATAAAGAATGTGATTGGTCATTGTTCGACTAATGTGTGGATGTTATGTGATCAATATGGAATTTGTCCCTTTCTTTTGTAGAGAGCGATATCTATTGGACCCCTCGATATGTTAGACTAATAAATGGCCATGTCTGGTGAATTGATTGGATCAATGTCACTTGACAACTTCAGTCTACTCAAAGATCGAGACTAGTAGATTAAACTATAAGGATGACATTCCATGTCTTATATTCAATTAAAAATATCGCGTGACAAAGGGATATGATATACACTGTCTATTAGATTGTATCGATTTATTGATCTTCATGCTACTTGGTTAGTCATAATGCCTTACTAGAGACCGCTTATGACTTGTATACCAAAATGGTTTTGGTTCACTGCCAATGTTGTATGAAACTATTAGGTCGCACACAAAGAATATATTTGTGTGATTTAATATTGTCTAGGCCAATGAGTTTTATTTGATAAAATTCATTTTCAAGATTCTCATTAAATGTCCTAGTTTGACTAAGATTCAAGATTCTCATACATTTCTAGTGTGACTAGAATTTTTGTCTCTTAGTAAATCTTATTTTGAATAGGAATCTAATTGGAATTATAGTATGATTTTGATTCTTGTTTGAGTTTTAAATAAATTACAATTCTTTTTAGATTAGTAATTGTAGATTCTCTATGACTCTATCCTTTTTGGAGTTGGACTTTATCTAGGACTCTATTTGGAGTATGACTAGGATATGGAGTTCTTTTACAACTCGACCTAATGTAGTATAAATAAGACATTAGGGTCACAGTTGTTTGCGTGAATTCCTGCGAGAGATTTTTTTAGAGAAGTTTTGTGAGAATTTTTTGTCCTAGGATTTTTGGGGACTAGCACTCCGGATTGTGATCGTCCATTCATGTGTGGATTTCTGATAGAGGACATTCATCTCTGGCAGCGTCTTAAAGGAATCAATTAAAACTAAACAAGGCAGACATGGAGTTGTTCTTTTTAAGGTATGATTCTCTCTTGATACATCAATTCAATAGAATAAATAGTATCTTCGTTTAGGGATGTTCGAAAAGGTTTCGAAAACTTCTGCTGCGCATGATCCCTGAAACCCAACATTATGAAGTGTTGAAGAGATGTCCTTGAATTGAAATACTTGCCAATAAGAATTGATTTCAGCCACACATGATCTTCCAACAAAAATTATGTAATCGTCTCTTTCTAGCTTTGCTCAAAGACCTCTGGGAGCAAGCTTTCATACAATGTATGTTTAAAAACCTTTGTTAGTGATTCTTTCTCAAGTCGTCCACCAAATGTTTCGGGCACTTTCGCATGATATGCCACAAACTAAAATGGTGACGACTTGATGGAAATACCTTCTTTATAGCTACGATTATAGAGGCACATTGGTATGTGATAATTGCACCAGGTACCTTCTCATTCATACAGGTAAGCCACAATTTAGACTACAACTAAGTAACACAGTTTGGCCTTGATGATTCACTCTGACAAATGGAGCGAATGGCATATCATACCTATTAGTCATGCAGGTGGAGTCGAAGGATATGACATCATTGAAGTACATGTATGCACTTCTTAATCTCGCATCAGCCCAAAAGATGTTTCGAAGCCAACCGTTTTTGTCGGTACTGAAAAGATGGAAAAAATTGGAGTTTTGAGTTTATTTCTAAGCAAAGTAAGCCCACAAGGCCTCGGTATACCCATCCTTGAGTCTCAGACACCTCATCTCATTGACGTAGTTTCAAGCGTCCTTCATGCCGAAACCAAGGGAAGTCATTCCTCCTTCCATCTCATTCGACATGGAAGCTACTGGTTTCGCAACTGAAATCCATGCTTTATAGTTCACAAAAAACTTGTGTTTCGCTCGGTCATTCGAATTTGTATTATTGCGAAAAAATCTTGACCTCTCAGGAAAAATAGGGTGGTTGTACTCCAAGTTCACACTCGTAAAATGCTTAAGCCCGTCATCTTGAAGTTTCATTGTTGCACGTACACGACAGTTCGTCCAAGTGCTCGATATCGTCACTCTTTTTTTGCCTTCTTGGTGCACTGTTTCACCCTTTTTAGTGCAGGCAAGTATACACTTCCATACTTGTCCTACGACTCGTCTAGACGTTCCTCACAGCTTCGTCCCGAAGTCGCCAGAAAACGTGTATTTGTTGTAATACTCCTAGACACATTTCAAGGACTTGAATGTCATCCCATCCTTTGGGGGTGGAGTCAAATCGACTAAACCTTCTGCTTTATCGAGAACATTACCTGAAGGTGTGTGCTTATTTTCACTTTTGAGCTCAGGTACTTTAAAGTCTGTGTCGTACCCAACCTCCTCACTGCATGAAGTATCACTTGAGATTAACACTTCTTCCACCCCTGAAGATGTCATGGGTTCCTTCGTGTTGGATAAAACCTCTACATTATCCTGATCAGATTTTTCTGACTACAAAGACAATAACAAAATCAAAACATGTACAGTTAACAACTACTCAATGAAGGGAACGGCAAGATGCACAACAAAATCAAATGATGCTCTCATTGGCGGAAATGGCATCCCAAAAAGATGAACATATGACATTGCAACAAAAATAAACTTTTAACAAAATGCAGAGAAGTACAAACTAACATACTATGAACTCAACATGTATACTAACATGGCACAAAAAAAAACATTGAAATCAAATCATTCATGGATGAAATGTTGTCTACAACCAAAGATGTTAAGACAACATACAAACATTATATTATATTCTTTGAGAAGAAAATACATACCTCGATATTGATGAAAGGGTCCATGGAGGAATCGAATCCCAGAGAAAGTAACAACAGTTGCCAAGATTCCTCTGTTACCTTTGTTGGGAGTTTAAGCTCACCTTTTCCCAAGAGTTCCGAGACAAAGAGGATGATGTGAGATATTTGCTCTTTATCTGTAGATTTTTTTGTCCTTTTTGACAATTGATCAATGTAACAATTGCTTTTCATCAACTCATAATAACAACCACATCGCATCATGCATATGGGTGACTAATTGTCAAAAGTGTACTTTTGACATTTTCCCTTACGGTGACACTAGTTTTGACACCCCATTTTTCCAATTGACATCACCACATCACAATGCCATTTATGTCATGTCACGCCACGTAGGCAATGTCAAAAGTAGTGTTACAAGTAGTGCTATCGTAGAATTATTCTTAAAATTTACAAAAAAATAATGCAAAACTCAAGGAGGATTAAAGAGGAAATGCTCATCTTCTTCAAAAAATACAAAAACTTTACAGCTTGGAGGCGCCACTTGGTAGCGAATGGGATTTGGCGAGGGACAGGGAGCAGGGATGTAGTATATAGAGATACCCATGTTAGGTCCAATACCCTTCTCACCAGTTCACAAAGAGCGTTGAGCTTCTCAACCATTTTAGTCACCAAATCGCTATACAACACTATACGCCCTTCACGCTCTCCTCTAATGGTGATGTCAAGATAACACCTTGGATTCACCATTCCCCTCTCTCTCTCTCTCTCTCTCTCTCTAGGATCGATACAATTTCTTTAACCAAAACCTTAAACCCTTAATCGATGTTTAACAACAAACACAACATGTATATTTAATTCAAACTTCATTGGTCTTGACTCTTCTTGTTTAATGAGCTCCTCACTAAAATGCGTCAGAAGGTGGTAGGGATTGAGATTTTTTGAGATGTTTGGGTTATAGATGGTGTTGGGTTGTCATCTAAATTAGATTTATGTTTAGGTTTGATTAAAACTTTGAGTTAGAGTATTAGTGTATTTAGGAATTCGTAGTTGGATTAGAAGTATATTTTTGTGACTCTATAAATTAGTGTTAATCTCCACATTGTAATTAACGAGTTTATTAGTGATTAATAAGAAGTGTGTCATTGTGGTGTTTCTAAATCGTATTAGAGCAAAAGTGAGATCTTGAGAGCTGCGAGAGTGAGACCGAGATTTTAGATCTTGGGTGTGAGACTTTAAATTATTCAAGATCGATTGAAGTGTCTGCATTTTTTGTTTCGAAAACAAGAATTTTGAGTAGCATGTTCACAGAGAAGAACATCGCAGAGGCGTGCAGTGTAGAGGAGTTGAAAAAGAAAAATCGAGGATCACACTTGATTTTGTTGAAGAATAAGGTTGGGAGTTGTTTAATTAATCAACTCCTATACAATAAATCAATATTTTTATGTAGAAAAGTTTGCTGGGAATTGGTTTACTATCGTATTTCAAGTACACATAATCAAATTGTTTTTTTGTCCTATTGTGATAGGAGTAGGAGTGGCAAAAAATGGTCCGAACGAGTACGGGTCCTGACACCCTTTTCTTAATAACAACTAAAAATATAGTCCAGACTCGTACTCATTTTTGAAACGAACACTTTTTGTGTCTGGACCCTTATGGTTTTAAAGGATAAAAGACTCGTTTTTTGTTCGGATCCGTTTTTTAATATAATAAATAATTTTTTCACATAATTATGAACAAAAATGCATGATTTTTATGCTGTCATGCATTCCATCACTAAAAAAATATGTTATATATTTAAAATTCAAGTCTTACAAATTTTCACATAAAAATAACATCATCATTAGTGAAATTACAATACAAACATCACGAAAGTTTCAAAATATCACTATAAATAAATAAAATATTATTTAAATTAATCGCTAAATGAGTACCCATTTTTTAAGAAACTTTGTCTGGACTTGAACCCATTTTTTAAAATGGATAAAAAAAACATATCCAGACCCGTATTTATTTTGAAAAAATTATGTCCGGACCTGTTTAAAGCGAGTCCAAACAAATGTAGACAAATGGGTCTGGACACTTTTTGCCACCCCTAGATAGGAGAGATCAGTGAAGCCTACCAAGCAATTCGGAATTGCAATTTGAACAATTTGTTCAAAATGTGTGCGGCAGAAAGTTAAATCAAAATTGAAATTTTGGGTGGATAATGGCAATATTTAGGAATGGTCAAGTTCAACTGACACATTCAGTATTCGATGGGAAGAAGTTTGACAGATGGAGCACTCATATTAGAGCCTTGTTTAGTTTTCAGGACTTGCTCGCAGTAGTTGAAGATGGGTTTTAAGACTTAAGGGACACCGTTACCTCGGCACAAAAGGAATTCGTAAGAAATACTAAAAGGCATTTTATTTTATTTTGCAAACACTTGATGATGTGGCGTTTGAGAAAGTGCAATAGACGAAGACGTTAAAAGAAGCATGAGACCATTCAGAGATGCCTACAAGGGTGTACAGAAAACCAAGAAAGTTCAGTTGCAAGCTTTATGACGACAATTTGAGTTGATTGAGATGGATGACTCTGAAGATATAGAGAAGTACACTAATCTTGTTCAGACAATTATCAATCAAATAAAGACGAATGGCGACGATGTCGCCGATCTCGATGTGAATGAGAAGATTTTGCACACATTAACCACAAAGTTCGACCATGTAGTAGTTGCTATTATGGAGTCTGGGATAGATTATCAGACTAAGTCAGTTGAAGAAATCATTGGTTCATTACAAGCACACGAGCAACGAATCAATGAAAATAGTGCAAAAGTCAAGCCTACTAAGCATGCATTGGAAACTACAGTTACCCAAAAGCTAAACAAGAATTATGGATATAAAGGTCAAGATAAAGTCAACAATAGTAGTAGAGGTTAGAATAATAATCAGCAGTGGTCGAATAAAAATAAAGGTCGTTGAAAAGTCGTAATAAACAAAGAAATCAGATTCAATGTTACAACTATCGCAAATTGGGGCATATAGCAAGACACTACAAAAGAAAGCAATCATCGGAGTCAGAGTCAGAGTCAGAGTCTGAGGAGCAAATAGATCGAGATGAGGAGTGTCATCGGACACTAATGATGGTTTCATCAACCCAGAAGTATGCTCATAATAATATATGGTATCTTGATAGTGTATGCTCTAACCACATATGTAGCAATAGATAGTTTTTTTATGAATTGGATGAGTCATTGTTGACAGAGGTCATGTTTGCTGATGATACGAAACTTCCAGTTATGGGAAAATGAAGAATTATAATCCAGTTGAATAATGGAGATCATCAGTACATTTCAGATGTATTATATGTACTAGTATTGACATGCAATTTGCTAAGTTTGGGGCAGTTGCTAGATAATATGTACAAAGTGAATTTCAAAGATAGCCATCTCATATTGTTTGACTCTAAAGGTGCGATCATTTTTAAGTCTCATTTGAAAAATAGGTTGTTTTATATTGAGATTATGACTGGATCTTATCCATGTTTTAAATATATTGTTTCTAATGAGTCATGGCTAAGACATCTGAGATATGGTCATCGGAACTTCAAAAGTTTGAAGTTGCTGACATAAAAAAATTTAGTGAAAATACTGCTTGTGATTCGACATTTAGTGCAATTTTGTGAAGGGTATTTTGTAGGAGCAACATAGACGACCATTTGATTCTAACACTCCAAGGTGTGCCAAGTTTCTACTACAGTTGGTTCACTCAGATCTTTATGGTCTTATGCAGACTGCTTCACTTGGAGGAAGCAAATATTTTATGACTTTTATTGATGACTGCAGCAAGATGATTTAGGTGTATCATTTAAAGAATAAGTCTGATGTCTTTAGTTGCTTTCAAAAGTTCAAGGCGACTATAAAGAAACAGAGTGAACGCTACATCAAGACTTTGAGGATTGGTGGTGGTGGAGAGTATACGTCCTTGGCATTTTCAGAGTTATGCGATCGTCATGGGATTAAGCATGAGATCACGCAACCACAAACACCACAACAAATTGGTGTTGTAAAGAGTAAGAATACGACGATTATGGGCATGGCTCGTAGTATGTTGAAAACCAAAGGTCTACCTTATTCGTTTTCGGCTGAAGCAGTTGCATGTTCAATTTATTTATTGAATAGGTCTCCCACAAAAGGTGTGTCCCATATTACCCCAGAAGAGGCTTGAAGTGGTTACAATCCAAACATCAAATACTTGAATTTGTTTGGGTCCACCGCGTATGTGCATGGTCCTAATGCTAAAAGGAAGTAGTTAGATGATAAAGACGTGGAAGTCATATTTATTGGTTATGTTTCAGGGTGAGTTGGAGTGTACAAATTGTACAATCCAGTTACCAATGCAGTCATTGTTAGCGGAGATGTCATATTTGACGAGAAGGGTGCGTGGATTTGGGACAGAAAGGGAAATGGCATTTGCTCATTTATCAGTGATTAGATGTAAGGATGAAGCTTCCATTTCAGTTAGTATTAGAGCTAGACTTAACCGTACAAGTTGCAGACCATAGAGGAGTGTGGAAAAATCAGCTCAATTGATAACGAAGGAAATCGAGTGTATTCTGCACTGTTTAGCACTGAGAAAGCTATGCGATATAGATGGCTGGTGAAAGGTAAGGGACGTAGTTGATGGAAGTCGCTATTTGGATATCGAGAGAAGATCAAGTCAATCTAAATTATGGGGGGATGATGTTTTGTGTTTAATTCAGATATATAATTTAGATTATGGGGAGATGTTGGAGTTCTAATTTAAATTAGATTTTTGTTTGGGTTTGATTAGGACTTTGAGTTAGAGTATGAGTCTATTTAGAAATTTCTAGTTACATTAGGAGTATGTTTTGTAACTATAAATTAGTGTTAACCCCCACATTGTAATTAATGAGTTTATTAGTGATTAACAAGGAACGTGCTATTATGGTGTCTCTAAACCTAACAGATAAGAGTGTGTGGTTGTCAAGCCTCCCCTCCCTTTGCCATGCTAAGCCGCTCCTCCCTTGTAATCTACCGCCCTCTGTGTGAAGGTTGTATTTTTTGTTGAAGAAGATTAGCAGTTTTCGTTTAATCCTCCTCGAATTTTGCATTATTATTTTTTATAAATTTTAATCACAAAAAATTAGATTTCTTTTAAGAAACAACTATTTATGACTATCGAATCTTTCTTGAGTTGCATACTGCCATGTCATCGTTGCTACGTCAACCATGTGTGACTTTCATGAAACTTTTACAAGAGTACAATGATTTTCTTATTACAAACTAAACTTTTTGTGAGTAAAGTGTTACAATATATAAAGTTGAATGACCTTCTGTGTAATTAACCCTACTTAATTTTAACCTAAAATTCAAGATCTTAACCATGACATATCTTCTCCTTTGATCAGCGATGGTTCTAATGAACACGTCTCTCTACGTTCTATTTGTTCAATAACTGAAGATCACTTCTGATCTGTGAAGAGTGGACCCACTCTTAATGTGGTACATATTTCTCAACAATCATTCGTGGATTTGTGCATCTGTTAGGTTAGTTCTCTTCTTTAGTTTTTAATTTTATGTAGTTTATCTTCCTTCATTAGAAGTCTTGATTTTTGTCTTCCCTTTTTTTTCTTCCCTTTGTTGGAAGTCTTAAGTTTTCTTCCCTCATTGTAAGTATTGTTTTTCGTTGTGTAGTTCTAACGGTGTATGTGTACTATCATGTGTTCCAGATGTTTATAGAGAACAACCCTTGATTTGTTACAGTGTTTCAATTTTACAGACACAGTCAAATTCATGATAATTTATTTGAACAAATAGGATTAGTGAGTCAATATACTTTTATTAAGATTTGATTCTATATGTCGTCATGTATTAAGCCATTGATGAATAATGATATTTTTATTTTACTTTAAAAAAAATGACCTTCCTAAAATAGTTGGTAGACATAAAAGTAAATAAATTAGTAATTCCTTTTCTTATGCTAAGAAATAAACTATTTAAATAAAAACCGAATAAACCAACGGGAAGTTGGTACTGCAAAAAAAAAAAAAAAAAAAAAAAAAAAGTAAGGTTTTCAAAACTTACTATTATAGTCTCCAAAAACAAGAACAGTAACTGTACAAGTTCGCAAGCTCAAGTAATTGCCCCAATTGAATCGGCTTAGCCTTTAAAAAAAAACATATTGCCCCAATTGAAAGAAGAATAAAAGAGGTTCCGGGATGAAATAGTAAGTTCCGAATTTTTATGAATGATTGAGTCATCTGTCTCTAAGGGCAAAACTGTCATTTCAATGTCGCAACTATGTTTTTGTCTTTTCCTTCCTAGAATATCATAATATTGAAATATATTTATTTCTATTTTATCAAATTAAATTAAATTAAGTTTATTTCTATTTATGAGTTTTTAGAAAGAATTAAAAATAAGATAATTATATGAAAATGGTCACAAGACAGACCATTCTTCACTGTTAAATAATAATCTCTTTATGTTCTTCTTCTTCTGCTAGAGAGAGAAAGTATAGAGAGAGAGAAGGCATGGGTTGGTTTCCCTGCTCTGGAAAGAAATCAAACACCAACTCAAAGACGAAGAAGAAGCCTCAACTGGATCAGATCCAACCCCCTAATTCTTCAGGTACCATCCTCCTCAACCTCAACTCATTATTTTTTTCTTTTTTTTTCTCTCTATTTATAAACTGTCAATAATACCCAAAATACCCATCCAATTTTAATCACTTGTTCACCCATCTTTGCTCAATCCCCAGTCCTCTCTCATAATACGATTTTTATGAGTTTTCCCCTTCTGGGTATCTTCTCAATCGGCCGGAATCGGCGTCTGTTGAGGATTTTTGGAGTGCCCATGTGTGGTTTTTGCCTTTTTGGTCTTGATCCATTTCGGCTTTTCGGGAAATTCTCAGGTTTTCAATTGTTTTTGCCATCTTTTGCGATGAATTTGTGTTGCATGAGATGCTTGTGAATCATCAACTATTGAATTAGTTTTGTGTGTATATTGTTTTAAAGTTTTTATTTTTATTTTTGGTTTTTGATTGCTGCATATTTGTTCTATATAAATAGTGCGCAATAGAAGGGGCTTTGATCCGTGAAGCCGACCCCAACTAGTTTATTGATTGATTCATATTCAACTCAAGTGATTAGGGTTTTGCAACTGTAAACAGTGTTACTGATATATAACTTGAAAAGACGTTTAACTTGTGTTTCTTCAAATATTCCGAATTAATTTGGGCGCAAATTGAAGGATCTCATAAGCAAAATCTTGGTGGTATTATAGATTTTTGTTTAGGGCAATTTTGGGTCTTTGAGTGATAACAAGCTTTAATTAACAAGGGTTTTGGATTTTGATTGATTCCTAACCAGGGTCTTTTGGCGTTTTAGGAATTTAGGTTTAGGGGTGGGCTGTAATGTTGTACCTAATCCGATGATTTTTATTTTTATTTTTTGTCTCTGATTCATGATTGGATTAATTTCGAGCAAAGAGCGCGAAATATTTTATTTTTGACTTTTGTCTTACAAGTTTTTTTGGTTTTATGTACTTTTTATGTACTGTCAGCGAATAAGATTTCTCTTGGATTTTCTTTGCTTTGAACGGGCATCGGGCGGGTGCCATCTTCTTTAAATGTTCTACAGATGGTGACAATCTCCTTTTGTTTTCTTGTGTTTTCTCCTTTGTTATTTTAGAGAAACCAAAAACGATTTCCCCAGCATATGTTAAGAAGGAATCCTCTAAAGATGGAGACTCTGAGCATATAGCAGCTCAGACCTTTACTTTTCGTGAATTGGCGGCTGCAACAAAGAACTTTAGAGCTGATTGTCTTTTAGGGGAGGGAGGCTTTGGTCGAGTTTACAAAGGGTGGTTGGAGAGTACTAATCAAGTAAGTTGTCTTCTTTACTCTTATAACTGTCGAAAACTAGGAACTTCAAAAATGATTACATTTTATATCATGGTGCATGCTTTAAAAAAAAAAAAAAATCATGTGGCGCTGGTTTGCTATGTAATCCGCCATTCTTTTTTCTTCTTGCTCTAATCAATTTGTTTATTTTCTCTTTGCTTTTGTAGCGTATTTGTTTATTATTATTAAAATTTTCCGTGGTGGCATCCCGTATTGAAAACGTTTGCTGCTTTGATTCTGAAAGATATTCTCTAGAAGTTAAGTATCATCTACTTTTTTTGAGGCTAGGCATGATCTTGCTTTTGTATTTTATGTAGGTTGTGGCCATCAAACAGTTAGATCGTAATGGTTTGCAAGGAAATAGAGAGTTTCTCGTTGAAGTATTGATGTTAAGTCTCCTTCACCATCCTAACCTTGTTAATCTGATTGGTTATTGCGCTGATGGAGATCAAAGGCTTTTGGTCTATGAATACATGCCTTTAGGGTCTTTGGAAGATCACCTACATGGTATTGTTTCATTAATTATTTTTTTCCGACTATTTCCTTTCTCATTGCCTTAATAATATGTTTCATTGCCTTTGCACAGTTTTTTTTATTGCATCAATGAGTAATGCAATTCTACATTTTTTTTTACTAGACCTTCCCCCCAATAAAAAACGGCTTGACTGGAATACAAGAATGAAAATAGCCTCTGGTGCAGCAAAGGGCTTGGAGTACTTGCATGACAAGGCAAATCCACCTGTTATATACCGTGATTTGAAATGCTCAAACATTTTACTTGGGGAGGATTATCATCCAAAATTGTCTGATTTTGGTTTGGCCAAGCTGGGTCCTGTCGGGGACAAGACTCATGTTTCCACCAGGGTGATGGGCACTTATGGCTATTGTGCACCTGAGTATGCCATGACCGGTCAGCTTACTCTGAAATCAGATGTTTATAGCTTTGGGGTTGTTCTTTTGGAGATCATCACTGGCAGGAAAGCCATAGACAATTCAAAATCTTCAGGAGAACAGAATCTGGTTGCATGGGTAAGTAAACATGTTCCTCCCACTTTTCAATTGATTTCATAACCTAAAAATGATTTTATTACTTTCCAATATTCCCGGTCCAGCTATCTACTCTTGACAGTACTGTGGTGTGGGGTCTTTCTGTTTATATTGTAGTTGTGGTAATGTCTACTTTGAAAGTCTGAACCAATACTGAGACTTGTGCTATGCTGCTAGCCTGACTTTATTTGATGGGTGTATAACTTGTAAGGTTTTTGAATGTTGCATGTTTAGCAGAGAAGGATCCCCAGAAGCTTGGTTTATAACATTTAAATGATCAGCTAGAGATACTAGTCTAATTCGATGGAAAGAAAACTGTCAATATTGAGGATGGAAACATTTGTCAAGTAAAAGTTTATGATGGTTGCCAAAACATCAGCATCTCTTGTGAGATGAACGAGACATCACTTACCAAAGGTAAGGTTTGGGGTTCGACTTATGTTGGAGTCAAGGGTGTCGTAGTTAAGTTGATTTCCTGTCAAAAAGAAAGAAAGAGAGTATAATAGTTCTAGGAAAGGTTAACTTAATTTGTGAACTTTACTATGATAAAAAAAAAAAAATCAATCAAATCAGGAACTTCGCTATCTTTCATAAATTCATGCAAGTTCGAATGGAAAAATTAGTGGAAGCAATCCTCACTGACAACCTCAGCTTGTTCAATCAAGCAATATTGATGCACTTATTCTGTTTGTTCTACTTCTGGTAACTATATTCTGTTATTTTATGAAATTCTTCTTTGTGTCTGTCTTGGTAAGGAATGATCTAGTTAGTAAAGAGATTTTATCAGTCCAAAAGCTAGAGAGCATGTGCTAGGACAACTAGAACTGAAAAATTGAAGTAAAAAGGTATATTAAAGACAAAAACATCAATTCGGGAACAAATTCTAGTGACAATTTATCTTATTAAAGGTATCTATTTTTCCCATTTTTTTTTATAGAGAATTCTTATTCCTACTAAGTTGAAGGGAAAATTTTATAGGACCGCAATTAGGCCAGCTATGCTATATGGAAGTAAATGTTGGGCGGTAAAACAACAACAATTACATAAAATGAACGTAGCAGAAATGAGAATGCTTAGGTGGATACGTGGTAAAACTCATAAAGATAGAATAAAAAATATAGAAATTCAAAGACAAGTAGGGATGACACCAATTGATACAAAGATTAGGGAAGGGCGGTTGCGGTGGTTTGGTCACTTGCAAAGATGGCCTACAAATGCCCCCACTAGAAAACTTGACTCAATAAAAACTGTAGAAATTCAACGAGGTAGGGGTAGACCAAAGTTAACTTGGGATGCATTAATTAGAAGGGATTTGAATGGTTTGGAAAGCTCATCATCAATTGCACTTAATCGAGCACAATGGAAAAGTTTGATCCATGTAGCCGAATCCAATTAATTTGGGACTGAGGCTATGTTGTTGTTGCTGCTGTTGTTGTTGTTGTTTATAGAGAATTCTGAATCCTTACAAAACTTTGTTGTAAATCTATGACCTGAAAAGGTTTGGACCTAAGTCCAGTCATGGCTTCATTCCAGACTTCCAGTGACAATTTCTTCCATTGTGTGCAGATTGTTCATAAATAAGCTGGAGTTAATTCTGTCCTGTTCTGCCTTGCATTTTCTTACTTTCCTTTGAGATCTTGATTCTTGGGCGCAATTCCATATTTTTATTATCGCTACCTCCTGCAGCAATAATTAACACTTCTATTCATATTGACACTTAGCTGTGATTTGAAGTAAAAAAATCTGAACTAGTTGACGATTTCCGTGATTCCCTATGTTTGACAGTAGCAAATCTCACATCTATGCCGAGACACACTATTCAATACTTGCAATTCCAAATTCCATTTTCTTGAATTTTGGCATGCTGATCTAAGGTTGACATTAAATTGATGCTTTTAGCTGAATCTAACATGTTTGGAACACGAGTGCTTCTTTATTTATTTATTTATTTTTTACTTCAACGAGAGTCGAACCCACGACCTCTCTAAACTTTGTCTTTTGGCAAGTGATGCTTCATCCATTTCACCAGAGATGTTTTGGCAGTGCTTCTTTCTTTATTTATTTGTTTATTTATAATAATAATAATAATAATAATTATTATTATTATTATTATTATTATTTTATTTTATTTTATTTTTCTTGCTTGTACTTAAGTAAAAGCTATTGAAATACATTTGGAATACAAGTGCTTTATTTTATTTTATTTTATTTTTCGCTTCCATATGAATTTCTTTTTCTCTACACTAATTGTTGGAAAGGGAGAATTATTCAGCAATTTCAACCACAAACTTCACATTTGGAATACAAGTGCTTTATTTTATTTTATTTTTTGCTTCCATACGATTTTTTTTTTTTCTAGACTAATTGTTGAAAAGGAAAAATTATTTCAGCAATTTCAACAACAAACTTCACTTCTTGTTGGTTTTGTTTTAGAGAAAAAGTATAGGGGGCATGTCTTGCTCTATTATGCGGTAAAAAAGTTTCATGAGTTTTCAGGACTGACTGTTGCCAATCGTGCTGAAAAGTTCCGGCTTTGATTTTGAATGCAGGCACGCCCACTATTTAAAGACAGAAGGAAGTTTTCACAGATGGCTGATCCCCTGCTACAGGGCCAATATCCAGTGAGGGGCTTGTACCAAGCACTTGCTGTTGCTGCAATGTGTGTTCAGGAGCAGCCCACAATGCGCCCCCTTATTGCGGATGTGGTTACAGCTCTAACTTACCTTGCTACGCAAAAGTATGACCCTGAAACCCAGCCCGTCCAGAGCTTCCGGATGGCTCCCTCCACGCCACCTCGCTCGAGAAGGGAGAATGATAAACGACACAATGCAGATGGTGTATCTGACAGAGATCAAACAAGAGGATTGAACTGACATAATATTTATATTTCAACGACGAAACCTTGTTTCTTGGACTCCTCCAGTCCTGCGAGATTTTCTGCTGCATTACAAAGATCAATCGGACAATTTTTGTCATGACGTGGTTCATGTGGATCAGAGATTTTCAGGTCAACGTTGTTGGTTCCACATTTGGTGGTTCCTTTGCATATCAGATTTTGTCACCTCTGATGCCGAATCTTCCCATTTTACCGTGTTATTTCTTTGCTTTTCTTTTCGTTTCTTATTTTTTTTGGCTTCTCCATACATATATCCCTATTTTGTTTGTACATGTGAGCCTTTTTCCTTCTATGTAAATCCTTATTCACTTGAAGTAATGTTATTTCTTACATCTCCATGTTTCAGTCCACTCATTAGATAGAACCCTCCTAATTTTAGATCGAACAAAGTTTATCTTTTGTGTCCATGCATTTAAAAAATAGCAACTGTTATATATACCGTGGAGAACCTTGCATGCGTTACAGGTAGATAGAAATTTTACTGAGGTTGGATGGGCCAAACTGAATATTATGTTCTTGTTGTGTCTCAACTTTATACAATGTGAATCTCCGATCCCTTCTCTCTTTTGCCTAACTGATGATATGAGTCGTGCAGCAGCGTAAGCGAATTAGAGAACAAGCCAAGATGTTAGCGATCACGAAAAGAAAAATAGAAGGGTAAATAGCGAGGTTCCGAATGGTAATTGTATCAGCCATCCTGTTCTTTCAGTCTAAGAGCATATTGCACTTACATTTTTCCTAAACGCCGATGGATCTGCCCTTCTTCTTCATCCTAGCTAAGCAGGGCGAGATTGTAGGTTAGGAGAGCTTGTCCATTAACAGAGTGACTTTGGCCTATGTAATCTTCTCATTTTTTGGTCTGTATATTGTTGTACTACGTAATATTGAATCACAATATTCACAACTTAAAAAGCATGCACTTCCTTTAAATGCCCCACAATACACATTAACATGTATACACCAATACACATTACCGGAAAAATTACAAAAGTACTGTTAATAATAAAAAAAATTAGTAAAATAAGTTAGGTTTTACAAAAATAAGGTAAATCGGGTTATGGAAATGCGTTATTAGTGGGGCAAATATTTAACACTAATGGCGCATTCTCTGAATGCGTCATTCGTGTATTTTTGCCACGGGGGAGAAAGAACATGAATGGCGCGCATTCTCCGAATGCGCCATTCGTGTGTTTGGGACCGACCCACGTGGATCGGTCCCCTTAAACTAATGGCGCATTCGGAGAATGCGCCATTAGTTTGAGGTTGCTGGTGACGTGTCGTACACATGGCGTCTGCGTGTACGCCATGTGGAGCGACCCGGTACAATAATGGCGCATTCTCCGAATGCGCCATTAGTGTAACGTTTTAACAACGTGGCGTCCACGTGGGCGCCACGTCGGTTTCTACAATACACGAATGGCGCATTCTTCGAATGCGCCATTCGTGTACTGTAACCCCGTAAAGGTTGGGTGCGCGTGATATCGTCTTCCCCGAGAGCACAGGGATTATATTCCCTGCGTTCTCGAGCTAGGATATATGGCTATGGGGGGTAGGGGTTAGGGTTCCTGGGGGGTTTTATAAGGTGGGTGTTGGTGGGGTAGAGCAACCGAGAGAGTCGCCAGAGAGAGGCTGGTGCGGGAGAGAGCAAGCAACACGAGAGGAGCCGAAGAGGCGACGGGGAGGAGGAGCCGGTGCGAGAGACCGAGAGGGGGAGAGAGAGAGAGAGAGAGAGAGAGAGAGAGAGAGAGTGCGGTGACGGAGAGAGGGCGAGGGTTGGGGGGAGAGAGAGAGAGAGAGAGAGAGAGAGAGAGAGAGAGAGAGAGAGAGAGAGAGAGAGAGAGAGAGTTGGTGATAGTTCGAGAGAGAGAGTGGGGGGACCTTGACATCGAGTGGGGGGGGACCTTGACACCGAACAACGAGGCCGAGAGTGAGAGAGAAAGAGAGTTGGGGGTGGCTTGGGTTGGGTTGTGGGGTGGGTCATTTTGTGAGGTGGGACTATATTTTGTGTTTTTGCAGGGAATATCAAACATAGAAGATACACACCAATGGGTTTGATCTGAGTTGAAGGTTGAGAAAATGATCGGGATATTTGTTTTTTTTACGTCATTTCGTTGAAGTTCGTAATATTAATATAAGTAAATGCTAATTTTTTATTTGCAAGATCATCAACCTCGACAAACTCAACCAAAAGTACAAACAGAATGTCCAACTCGACATAGAGTACGTCCGGTTTGCATCATGGAGCAACAACGTCAACGTAACCGTCGATAAACTTGTATGATAAGGTTTTTTTATGGAATGAAATCATACTTTCAAAACTTCTTTATTGCTATATTTTTAAATTCTAAAAAAATATATTACGTGGTTTTGGCCTTTACAGTTTTCGTCTACAAATTTATCCTCATGATCACGATTGTGTTGCATGGTTTATAGTAGATATGGATGGGTTTCCCCCTTGAGATACGTGCGTAACGTTTGCATGGAAAGCCAACCTTAACATACATTTATGTTGTTTGCACGGGTTGCCCCCCGCCAGATACGTGCGTGTCATTTCCTTGACTATTGTCCCCTTGAGATACGTGTGTAATGGTTGCATGGATTGTCAATCTCGACATACGTGCATTTTGTTGGCAATGGTTGTCCACTGGCAGATACGTGAGTGTCGTTTGCATGAGTTGGCCCCTCCAGATACGTGCATAACGTTTGCATGAATTGCACGAGGTTGCATGGATCAGCCACCTCGACATGCGCATCGTTTGCATGACGCCTCTGCCGCGAGATACATGCGTGGCGTTTGCATGAATTGTCCACATCCATATATGTGTGTGTCTTTTACATCAGTTGTCTACCTCGAGAAACGTGGGAGATACGCGGGTGATGCACGTTATCCATCTTGATATACGTACGTGATGCGGCATGTCCATCTCCATACCCTCATGATCACGATTGTGTTGCATGGTTTATAGTAGATATGGATGGGTTTCCCCCTTGAGATACGTGCGTAATGTTTGCATGGATTGCCAACCTTAACATACATTTATGTTGTTTGCACGGGTTGCCCCCCGCCAGATACGTGCGTGTCATTTCCTTGACTATTGTCCCCTCGAGATACGTATGTAATGGTTGCATGGATTGTCAATATCGACATACGTGCATTTTGTTGGCAATGGTTGTCCATTGGCATATACTTGAGTGTCGTTTGCATGAGTTGGCCCCTCCAGATACGTGCATAACGTTTGCATGAATTGCACGAGGTTGCATGGGTCGGCCACCTCGACATGCACGTCGTTTGCATGACGCCTATGCCGCAAGATACATGCGTGGCATTTGCATGACTTGTCTACGTCTATATACGTGCGTGTCCTTTACATCGGTTGTCTACCTCGAGATACGTGGGTGATGTAGGTTATCCATCTCGATATACGTACCTGATGCCGCATGTCCATCTCCATACCCTCATGATCACGATTATGTTGCATGGTTTATAGTAGATATGGATGGGTTGCCCCCTTGAGATACGTGCGTGACGTTTGCATGAATTGTCAACCTTGACATACATTTCTGTTGTTTGCACGGGTTGCCCCCCGCCATATACGTGCGTGTCATTTCCTTGACTATTGTCCCCTCGAGATACGTGTGTAATGGTTGCATGGATTGTCAATCTCGACATACGTGTATTTTGTTGGCAATGGTTGTCCACTGGCAGATACGTGAGTGTCGTTTGCATGAGTTGACCCCTCCAGATACGTGCATAACGTTTGCATGAATTGCATAAGGTTGCATGGATCAGCCACCTCCACATGCGCGTCGTTTGCATGACGCCTCTGCCGCGATATACATGCGTGGCGTTTGCATGAGTTGTCCACGTCCATATATGTGTGTGTCTTTTACATCAGTTGTCTACCTCGAGAAACGTGGGAGATACGTGGGTGATGCAGGTTATCCATCTCAATATACGTACGTGATGCAGCATGTCCATCTCGATACGTAATTGACGTTTGCATGGGTTCACCGTACGTGTCACGACCTATTAATTAATACACGTTGAATACGTTATCCATAACAAAATGACCTGTGACGTGCGACCCGCAGTGAGATATGTGTCACTACCGACGCACGGTGGCTGAAGTAAATGTTATATTTGTGGGTATCATGCAATTTGTAGTTATTTTTGTAGTCGGTTGTGGTTGTTGGTCCGAGGTAGGAGACTCGGACGAACTGCCATAAGCTCAAGGGACGGCAGGGGAGTCGTCTCCCCTGCACGAACCCAACTTGGGGTTGGGGATGAACGCCCAACACCAGTACAAATGGGAAAAAAAATTAAAAATTAAAAATTTACGAGAGGAAGAAGATGGGTAGCCCGGGTCGGGCTGCCTCATATGGGTCGGGTCGGGGCGACTCGGGCCCGGGTGGGCTGGGTCGGGCGACCCTGACCCCTTGGAGAAGGGGTCGTCACACACTGCTTCGAGTTGATCAAAGTACTCCTTTTGAGGAGTAAAGTAGAGGGAGTGTATTTTGTATAGATGACTCATTTTCAAAAGATGTCATTGATTTTGTATAGATGACTCCTTTTCAAAAGGAGCCATTCACTCCACCTCATCAACACACATGCCACATGGAGCCACATCATCACCGATGACTCCTTTTCAAAAGGAGACATACCTTAGTTTTGCAAATTAAAAGTAACCAACCTTATTTTTGAAATAAAAAACTATACCCACCTTATTTTTAGAAAAACCCCCACATTACCAGAAAAAATTACAAAAGTACTTATAAAATTACTTTAAATGAGGGAAATGAGGTGAAAATTGTTTTTTTTCCCAAAATAGGCAATAACGCCTAATCAAAAGATATTATCATAATGGGTTCGTTTTCTTACTGACGTGGACACATGGATAGCGCCTTTTGAAAATGCGTTATCCATGTGTCATGGCCACGTGGGACGCAGTACACTGATAACGCCTTTTGAAAAGGCGCTATCAGTGTACATGGCCACGTGGACTTGCCCAGAACGAATAGCGCCTTTTCAAAAGACGATATTCGTCCGTGCCAAGATCCATGTGGATCCACGTGGACATTACGCATCGGGGTACACAGATAGCGCCTTTTGAGAAAGCACTATCTGTGTACCATCCCTTCTTCCTCGCGCAGACCGGGACGCAGAGAATATTCTCTGTGTCCCTGTCTGCGCGAGGAAGAAGGGTACATGCTAGGGAAGTAGGGTAGGTCACGGGTATGTTACAGGGGGGTGGGTCACGTATTTAATGAGGGGAGGGGCAGAGGCCGGTGAAGGTGTCAAGTGTGGCTGGTGTTGGCGAGAGAGAGGAGGCGATGGGTCGGGACGTGGGGTTGTCGACCAGCAGTGGAGAAGGAGGAGAGGGAGTTGACGGAGCGGCGAAGCAAGGAGCTGCGACAGCTGAGCAAGGAGTGGACGGAGCTGCGGCAGGGTGTGTCGCGGATCAGCGGCAGCTAAGGCAGGGGTGCGCGAAAGCTCGAGGCGAGGGTGCGCGCTGAGCGCGGCAGAGAGCGCTTGGTCTTGCGAGGCAGCGGGCCAAAATACGTCCCAACGGAGGAGAAGGAGGGGGAGGTTAGTTTAGTTTCGTTTAGTAGTTTAGTTAATCATTTTTTGGTTGTTTGTTTAGTTAGTTAAGTTAGTTTAGTTTAGTTTAGTTAGTTTGTTTTGTTTAGGTAGTTAGGTTAGTTAGTTTAGTTTGGTTAGTTCCATTTAGTTAGTATGTTTAGTTTCCTAAGTCCATTAAGTTAGTTTATTTTTGGTCTTCAGGTTAGTTAGTTTAGTTAAGGTAGTATGTGTGAGATTCGTCACAGCCTTCATTGAACCTCGACACAAGAAACACCACAATGTCATGTAAAAAGTTAGGTATGCATCAATGCAGCTACTTTTGATTCTTTTCAACTAGAGTCGAACCCAAGACTTTTCCAAAACTTTTAATCTATGTTTATTTGGTTAATGCTGATAACTGAGCATTTATATATATATATATATATATATATATATATATATTTATAAATCATGACAAAACTTTTGTCATGTATGAAAAAGCATGTTAAGGATTTTCATGTTGCCATAACTAAACAGATGGATATGCTTCAACTCATTTTTACTTGTTTTATAACACATCTTTCTGACCGTATAAGCTCCATTTTACACAGAAGAACCACTTGGAATTGCATTGTATCATACAACTAAGGCATACAAAGTAAGGCAAAATGTATGGTACTACTGGGTGTAAAAGAGAACAGCTTAAGCAAAGAAAGACACGCGCACCTTGCCAAATGAGATATGGCAGACCTTCAGCTACTCTTCATATTAAACGGCCAATATAGGTGGTAGGGAAGTCACGTACATAATTCATATTTAAAAAAGCAATACAAAGCTAACATAAATTCCTTGATTTCACAACATCCTTTCAAATGTGCTAAACTACAATTTTATTAAATATTTTTGTATACCGATTTCTAGTGCCCGGGTATTCGAGACTTCGCCGTGACTAGTCAAAAAACTCAGGGTTGATAGTGATACATATAAATGTGCGATATAGGCCATTTTCCATTGATATGTAGTGACATAGGTATTGTATTTTTGAAAAATGGTTGATATGATTATTTAATGCATAAAGGCAACAATACCCAAGTCGTCATCCTAAAGGACCGGGTGTGCTGTTGTAATAAATGGCAGTCGTTTGGTTTCCCTTGCTTACACGTGATAGTTGCATGTGCCTTTATTCGAGTGAGCTACGCGCAGTTCATCGAGCCATACTATAGGATGGATGTGTATGCACAATGTTACTCATACAATTTCAAGGCCATCCCAGATGAGAAGTATTGACCGACTTTTGGGACGAAGATCATACCCGACCCAAGGTGCAGACGGGACCGAGGGAGACCTAAGGGATCGCGAAGACATAACGAGATGGATCTTCCTAATGTGCAAAGGCCTTCGCGATATGGCATATGTCATCAAAAAGGACATAGAAGAACATGTCCAAATAAAAATCGTGAACGAGTCCCAAGTAGGAAGAACCGGTGTGGTATTTGTCGTTTAGAGGGACATAACAAAAAAAATTGTCCAAGCAGACCTCAACCTTCCAATGAAAACCTATAGTCGATTTTCTATAATGTTTGAAATAACTTAAGTTTGTGCATATGTTGCTTTTGAGCATTTACGCATTTGTTTTTGTGTGAACATTTATGAAATAGTTATCGTTTGGTTTTGAACAAAACTCTAATTCTTTTTATAACATTCATTTGTAGTTGTACAACAATGGATCCAGGTCCTTCAGATCCATCACTTTTGCAACTCCAATCTACACACAGATCATCGCGAACCTGGAGGGGTGAGGTAAACTGTTTTACATGAATACGTCAAATTTATAGCAATAACGTATCAAAAATATAGATTAATATATTATCAATTATAAAGTGTACGAAACAATGCGCGTACGTCGAAGACGTGGGGTCGTTGATTGAATGGTGCAGTATCATTCGAGGATGATCCCATATCTTCATTCCAGTGGGTTCTATGGGATTTCCCGGGTAGCATTTTTCAGCCTTGATTGGGCTTTGATTACTGCGTTCGTAGAGAGATGGCATCTTGAGACGCATACATTTCACATGCATTGTGGAGAGTGCATAATTACACTCAAGGACGTGCAGGTACAGCTTGGATTACCTATCGAAGGTATGCCTGTGACGGGAATGACAGATACAGACTATGTTGATGTCTGCGAGAGGCTACTTGGGCGAACTCCTGGTGGAGATGACGTTATTGGTTGTAAACTTAAAGTCGATTGGCTTGAGCGTAACGTACCAGCTATAGATGATGATAGCGATGAGGAGTCGGTGCAACGTTATGTTCGATCGTACATACTACAACTTATCGGTGGTTGTCTTTTCGCCGAAAAGTCCAATTGATTCGTACATTTGATGTTCCTACCATTGCTGGAGGATTTCCAAGTGGCTGGACAATATAGTTGGGGGAGTGCATGTTTGGCTTATTTGTACAAGGAGTTGTGTCGCGGATCTCGCGTAGGGGCACATGAGGTTGCAGACGCGTCAATTCTTGTACAACTGTGGGCATGGGACATATTTCCATTCATAGCACCGCGGCGTCTGCGTGTTTCTAGAGTTCAACCACGAGCAGTGGATGGAGAACATATGCTTATGGACGTTCCACTGGGACACATGTAATATAAATATTTTTCATTAATTTGCTAAAAAATCTTATCCAATTTCATTTATCTTAACTTATTGTTTTCTACACAGATGACTCGATGCATTTTCGGTTACACAAAGTGCGACGCACGTCGTATCGGCTTACCGTGATGCACTCGACTTGCAAAGGCATGAGGATGATGTGGTATGGAAACCATATACTGAAGTCATGGGGTCTCTTCCCGATCACTGCACTAGCGGTCATAGTAGTTGGCTTTCGACGTGTCCCTTTATTTGTTTCTATATAGTCGAGTGGCATCGACCAGAAAGGGTTATGAGACAATTCGGAATGGTACAAGTGGTGCCACGAAATTGTGCTTATGACGCCCAACTGCATCGCCTTGAATTGCGTGGACATCATCATGAAATTTGGGTGACTTTTCACGCAAGCTATATACACATGTGAGAAAATCGTGGGGACGCCATTGCCACAGCGGCACATAATGAAGGGCACGATCATCAAGACTACATGACGTGGTATCGTTTGGTCACTAGAAGATGGACACGACGGGGCTTTACTTGACTACTCGGTAATCTTCTTACTCTTACTTTTCCTCGAACAACTAATATCTTATATTGCGTGCTTTGAGCTCATGTTTTTATATCAGTGTAACTTGGTGCATCGACTGAGGCGAGTGTTTATTGAGGATGGGTACGAGCAAGTTCTTGTTGCGCTTGAAGAAGGGATTAGAATTTTAGACGAAGATGAAAGGCAAAGGTCTACTCTTTCGCATGACGGAATTGACGTCGAACAAGACATAAATGAGGATAATGAACAGGATGATGAAGAAGACGATCAGGGCAAAACAAACAGAGAGGTGAGAAGAAGACGAACACGACCAGAGACTGTGCGGGAATGCACCAGACTTCCTCATCCACCACGTCCATCTACTCAGACTGGGATTGCTGCAGAGAGTAGCAGACGTTCTCCTCCAGCACTTTCATCTCAACTACAAGCGAGTAGAACAGAGATCGTTGGCGAGAGTAGCCAACGATCATCCCCACCAACTCATTCTTCTCATGGGTACATTCCTGCATCGTCCACAATGCAACCAGAACCTCAAATGTTTGTACCCAGGCCGCCGATCGTGAATCTTCCTCCTTACCATTTTGATCCTTACGCACCCGGGCCGTCGTCTTCATATGTGGACCATGGAATGCCTTGACATCAAATGTATCCGTCACTGCCTCAATACATGCCGAGTCCATATACTATGCCATGTTATAATTACAATATGCCATAGAGTGGAGATGGCTCATTCATGAACTTGTTGACCATGCCGCAACCTCATGTTCCTTTCCCCCAACCGCATACAGGAAGCCAGTATTTTGGGATGGTTCCACCTCCTATTTTTGGGAGCATCGGTAGCATAGGTGAGTCGAGTGAAGCACCGGAGGAAGAGCATCAATCTACTCGACGTCATTCAATGCAAGACCAGCAACCTCTACAACCTCAAGCGGATGTACAAACACATCGTCCACTAGACATAGAGTACGTCCGGTTTGAATCACCGAGCAACAACGTCAACGTAACCATCGTAATAGACCTGCGTGATGAGTTTTCTTGATGTCATGGTGATTTGTTTTTTGGGTGAACGAAGTTGATGTATACAACCTTCTCATGGATTAAACTTATTTCTCATGTTTTCCATATTATTATAATGTGGTATCTGTGATTATTCTATAATATTCCATAATATTCCATAACGTGAAAGATAATCATATATATATATATATATATATATATATATATATATATATCTCGAAAAATTAGAAGATTCAAACTTATAACCTTAAGGAACTTCAATTAATTAAACAACTAGTAGCTAGCTAGGTCCTAACCAATGCATGAAACCCAAGGTTGGTTCATTGACCTCCAAGTTGGTTGGTGCTTTACTTATTTATTTTTGGTGAGTTTTAAGTACTAATTTTAAGAGTCTAGAGTACGGTATCCAAGTTCTTCAAGTGATTGACTTAAAGTTTGGTGCTTAATCAATAAATTTAATCAATCTTATTGATATTATAATCAATTAATTGAAGAAAAATCTCAAGCCGAATCATATGAAACAATATAAAGAGAGGGACTTCAATGTGAGTATGGCTAGGGCAGAGCTTTACCAAGTTAGGTGTTTTTGTAATTTGTTTATACACCTTAATTTACTGCAGCTTTTTGAGGTTAAAAGTAATTTCTTTTGTACAGGATCCTATGGAGTCTTGGCCTTTGCAATCTATAATTTTGAATTGATTGCCCCAAGGCCTATATAGAACTATAATATATGGTTACTTATTTTATTTTACATTTTAGCAGTAACTATTTGGGAGTACTGCAACTACTTGTGTGCAAATTTACTTTCCGTAGCTTGGAAGTGTCAACTTCAAATTTTTGATATTTTGTCACTAATTTATGAGAAAAAATTACAAAAGTACATTACCTTTTAGTTTAAACCCTGAAATATAAGTGTGGTTTTCTTTTTTCTTTTTTTCTTTTTCTAAAACTAGGCTATGTCGCATTTCCAACATGCGCTATTAGTTGGGTAGATTTTTTCCGCTGACGTGGGCGCTATCCGTGAAACACAGTCCACGTATGACGCGTGAACATGAGCCGCCCGAATAGCGCCTATGGGTTGCACGGGTTGTACGGGTTGTCCGCCTCGCAATAAGTGCGTGACGTTTACATTGTCTTTATCACCTCGAGACACATGCTTGACATTTACACGAGGTTGCATGGATCGCCCACCTCGACAGACGTGCCTGCCATTTGCATGAAATCTCCACCTCGGCATACATGGGTCACGTTTGCATGGGTTGTCCACGTCGATATGCGTGCGCGTTGTTAGCATTGGTTGTCTACCTCGAGATACGCGAGTGGCGCGGGTCATCCATCTCCATATGCACGTGGTGGTCATAGGGGGAGACAATTTGTATCGATAGCTCCTTTTCAAAAGGAGCTATCAGTACAAAGTTTAGTTTTGTATAGATAGCTCATTTTCAACAGGAGCTATCTATATATTTGTCCCGCCACCTCACACCCTTCCTAAGTAATAACGCCTATTGTAAAGACGTTATTGCCTATTTTTTTCATTTCAAAGTACAACACCATATTTTATGAATTATAAAGTAAATGTGCCTTACTTTTTGAAAAACCCCCGCATTACCATGCATACACTTTTGTTCTGAAAGTCCCCTCCAAGTAGGTATTCACGTATAGACATTTAGGTAGTTCACTTTAGATTGCTTTATAGATTTTCAATTCCAGAACCTTCAAGCATGTACCAATATAATTCCCCTTGATAATTGCTTGACACCAAAGAAGCAGCGTTTGTCAATTAGAAAGATAAAAATTTTGGAGGGAGTAGTACCAATACACATTGAAATATGATTACATTATTGAACCATTCTTTCTTACTGCCCTTGTAAATATTATTATTGTTAACTGACAACAAACAATGAAGGACTAAGCTATGCACTTACAATATTTGTCCACAAATTTACACAAAAATGAGAAGATTACATAGACTAAAGCAGCTCTGTCAATTGACGTACAAGGCAAACAGATGGTGAAGCTTTCCTATACGTACGATCGAACCATGCCCAGCAAGGACAAAGAAGAAAGGCCAAATCCATCGGCGTCCAGCAATTATGTATGCGTAATGTGCTCTTAGGCTGGGAAAGGATAGGCAAGCTGATACACTAGGGAATTTCGCCATTTAGACTGCTTGTTTATCCTTATCTTGGTGGCCGTTAATACCTTTCGCTAGTGCCTCTGCAATTACACTGTCGCTGGTCGACTTGTTATCATTTGGTTCCTCAACACTACTTGGTTTACCCTGTTATGTAATTCATAATCAGTTAGGAAAACAGAGAAAATCTGAGAAGCACTTAGCATGAAGTTGATTTTTATATAACAAGAACTTATTCAGTTTAGCTCATCTCGTGAATCAAAAAAAGAACAGTATAACTATCCATTAATGTGATCTTTCAGTGTAACTAACATATGTGCATTTGAAGGACAAATTATTAAGGGTACACTACCTGAAATATCTCAAAAATGGAAAAACCCAGTAAATAAGATGGAGGGTGCCAAACTCTAACCTTCAAGAGGATTTCCAAATATCATAACTTCATGCCAGCCTTAAAAGGACAAAACGGGAAAGAGCCAAAAACAAAATCTTACTGGCCAGAATGCACTTTCCAGCCAAGCTAATAAGAAAGTTGAAAATTTTGGCTACATTCAAGAAAGTGACTCAATGAAATTTTGAACTCTCCCTGCCACATGATTCTAAATCCAGCTTGGACGCGTGTTGGCCATAGGTTGCATCTTGTGTGACCTTGACATGTATGTAGACTCAGGACGCCAATTATGGAACACCGCCACACTGGAGAGGATTAAAAGTAAGCAAATGATAAATGGTATATAGAGAGTTTTTCCATTCTTGACATACTAGCTGGCATACATTTTACCAACGCAGTGTCCTCCCTGATAATGACTGTCCTCACAATTGCCATACTATAAATACCTCTCAACTGAAAGCTTGGTTATCAATTATACATATTAAGAATTCAGTTTCACTAGCTTCCTACCTGTCAACAACTTGAGCTACTGTAAACACCTGACTAATTAACATACTGCTCGGATTTCATTTAAACAACTTTGAATCACTTAGACCAAACTTTTTGGGTATCTCAGGACTGAAAATCTGTTTTTTTCTCTGAAAAATATATACTGGCACGGCAGCAGAGTAACATTCAGACAGGTTTCATCAATACACTTGTGCATGTGTCTCTTCACTGTGATCTACGTATGAAACTAAATAGAGAACAGTTACCTTCTTCTTGTCCCGCCAGCCCAGCCCAAATGGTCTAGAAAGTAAACTGACCCTTCTAGGTGGAATTTCCTGAGTGCTTTCCTGAGTTACTCTTACAGTTGGAGATTCCAATTGAGATGATCTACATCAAAACCATCGTCATAAGCATGGTTTTATCTAGGGCCACAGAACCAAATTATCCAAACACTATTCACGTATAGTTGACGGTATTTTCCTTTTTCTTGTTTACTAGATATATCCATGAAGAAGAGTAAGAGAGGACATAAAACTGATTCTTTGATAAAACTGATTCTTTGATAAAACTGATTGTAGCAACTATTCAATGAAACCTACTTACCACTGAAACTAACGGAAAGAATGTAACACTTGAGGCCAAAAGACAGTAGCAAATGTTAAAAAACCGCAACCAAGAAACAGTAAATAGGACCTTAAGGAACTGACTGATATACCTTGGAGAAGGTTGTGCTTTAGCTTGTCCAGACTGATACTGTAAAGTGGCTTCAAGCATTGATTCAGCCATTACCACCCTCTTCTCCATCTGTGCGAGTGAAGCCATGGCCTCTTCATATTTTTCCTGCATATATCAAGTCCGGTTAGATAACAAACTAAGCTACCTCAATGCGGTTGAAAGGTTAGAACGGTCAAGGGCCAAAAAATTCACCAGGTTCAACCATCTGACTATTGTTACATAAGAGGGCCTAAGTACACTTCTTATATCAAAAAAATGAACGGCTAAACGGACCCCATTTTTTGCTTAGAGGACCTCAATACTTCAACGTAGCCCATTTTTTGAATTTTTTTTAACTAAATGAACCACACTTTTTTTTTTTTGAAATCCCTAGAATACGCTGTCTTCAACAACCAAAAAACCACCCCGAACCCGTTTCCAACATTCATACCCCAAATCGAAACTTTCACAAAACTCAAAAAAACTCGTCTTCTTCGTCTTTCGTGGTCACTGAGGTCGTGAGAGGATCTATTTGAGTCGAACTCTGGCAAATCTGTCGTCCGTGTGCTGAAATTCGAAGATCCAGGGATACAATCGGAGCCTCCGATGGACGAGCGACTGGATCGGCGAGGAAATCCGTACAAATCTGGTCCGGAGGTTAGGAAGATCAAGATGTCGACGTGCGACGGAGACGATCTGCTGGTTTGGCTGAACCAAGCGGAACATTATTTTGCCTTGCACGAGATGACGGAGATGTCGAAGCTTCGAGCCGCTCGGATCTGTCTCGTGGGAGCCGCTCAGATCTGGTTGCAGAACGAGGAATTGGAGACGCCATTCGACAGTTGGACGGAGCTGCGCTCGCGGTTGTCTTGGGAGATTCACGAAGCCAATCCATTATACCTTCATCAACAATTCTTCGCGATCAAGCAGAGTCCACTTTGTTGCCGAGTATCGCAAGAAATTCGAACTGTTGTCACTATATACAAAGGGGCTACCGGAACAATTCAAAATCGCGGTGTTCATCAACGGCCTCAACGATCGCATTCGAGTGGAGATGTTGGTCGATCCGCCGGCGACGCTGCAGGCTGTGGTGGAGCGCGCAGACCAGATCGAGAAGAAGATCAGCGAAGGAGATGAGTGGGGTGGGGGTTTTCGAGTTGGGCCCAGGCCCGCTACCCCTGTGGGCCTTCCCAGCAAATCTGATGGGCGTCCGCCCACTTGGGTGTCCCACACCATTTCGCCTAAGAGCCCAAATGCTCTCCAACAAAAAACCAGTTCCGTAATGAGTTCGGCTACCAAAACCAGTCCCACCTCGTCAGATTCGTCAAGCCCTAGCTCGTCTGCTGCAGTTACGCCTCATGTATCTCCACCGAAGCTCAAGCGACTGACCGAGACGGAAGCACAGGCTCGCCGGGAAGCTAGGGCTCTGCTACCGCTGCGATGAGAAATGGCATGCCTCACATCGTTGTCGGCCCAAGGTGCTGAACGTGATGTTGGTAAACGATGACACTAGCGATGAGTTCAATGAGTCACCTCCTGAGAGCCCGGGAGAACAAGGGGAGTGCGCCTGAGTGGGGTGCCCGAGTACTTGTGAATATGAGTCGGTCTCCTTTTGCACTCTTGGCAGTACACAATAGGTGTTTGTTCACAATAAGTCTATGTTTCTAGTGTTCTTCAATTTTTCTTTATGTCTCTTTTTCTGTCCACCTTGAGGACAAGGTGGATGTTTTAGGGGGGGAGTAATGATAAGATCCCACATCTAGGCCTTATAGAGTTAGTGGGAATAAGATAGTATAAATAGGGGTGAGTGAGTAAGATTAGGCATCTTTTGAAATTGCATTGTAATTGGGGCACTCTCCGAGTGACTTGGGTTGAGAAGGTTTTAAGACCTTTCTCTGGGGTTACCTTCGAGTGTGATCGTTGTCATTTCTCATAATTCAAACAAGCGATATTGGTATTCTATCAGATTGCGATCTAGAAAAATTGGATCCTCTACAGGCGTAATGGTCTTTGTTAGCCGATATTGTTAGTAATATCACGAACTTTTAACTCCGACAACTACCTAAAATTCCAATATACAATCGGGCGGGGTTCGTGTAGCAAATTGGTGGGGCATAGGTATGATTACAATGTATACTAACCGAAACCTTTACAACCCTTACAGTCTGTAGTAGACGATAATGTTGATAATATCGTGGACAACTGTGCCCGACACTAAAGTTAAAAACTCAAATATCCAATCAGGCGGGGACTAAGTAGCAACTACGTGGGGTATATACAATATGTCGGCCAAATAAAGCCGATGTGTAACTATGTGTTTCGGCTGACAGGCGCCGAAACTATAGCAACAATGTCGATTCAAGTAAACCGACATTTACCCATAGATATCTGTATTTCTTTGCCGAAAGGTGTATACATGTCTTGGCCCTGTTACTCCATACAACATGAAGACAACAACCAAAAATGAAGGTTCTTCCTCGATGAAAAAAACCCAATAAAAACCATAAAAATGCCTTGTCGTTGTCAAGGTGGCCTCATTTTGACTACTTCTTAGACATTTCGTACCAAAAATATGGAAATCAACAACAAATCAAAAGCCTTAAAAACCAAACAACAACCAACATCAATAACAATGAAACCGATGACCAACAAACTCGAAAAAACCAACAAAACCAGCGGAAACAAGGAGAGAACGGATTTATCATTTCGATTCCATGTTAATTCGCGCGTTTTTTGTAGGTTGGAGACGAGAGTGTGGAGTTGGTTTTGGGGTTTCAAATGTGACAAGTCGGTTTTGGGGAAGAAAATACCATTTTTATATGAAGGGTAACTTAGTCATTTCCTCTATGGGTAGAATTGGAACTCATCAAAAAAATTAAAATTGAGTCCTCTAAGCAAAAATTGGGATCCGTTTAGCCGCTCCAAAAAAAAAGGGCTTGAGTGCCCTAGGTAACCAAAAACAATGAACTCCTAGTCAAGTGTGCTAAATGAAGCCTTAGCCTAAACGTTAGCAATCATGCTAAGCCAAAAGAACCTTGAAGATCTTGAATCAATGGTAGTCTCAAAAAACTTCACCAATTCAAAAACTATTATTTTTGCTAAACAATCATCTTACTATTACGCGATTATTTTCCAAATCCTCTAGCCGAGATGACATATAACCAGGTGCAATTCTCAAAGGCACACATTTGAAGCTCATTAGCTCATAAGCTCACCAGCTTCTTGAACAACTTGGGTTGAGCAAACTAACTCATCAAAGATCAAAGGAACCTTAGGTTAAGCTCATTAGCTCCTCCATACATGTACTTGAGAATACGAATGAACTAGTATGGCAATGTATTTGACAAACCATGATCTAATGTTGCATATTTCTATGTGGAGAGTGTAGTTTCTTTAGCCATGGACCTTAGTGTCCTTTCAGTTTCAACCGCCTTTCTCTTTTGAACAAATCTTTACATCGCATTTCCACACTTGGATTTTGGTAGGAAATAATACCTACAACATAGGAATTAAAATAGTTTGTAAAGCTATTGCAAACAGTGAACTCTTCAAAGTCTCCATTTACCCAACGAATACTAGAATTTTATTTCTGTTCACTTCATTCCTCATGCTATTTTGCAAAATAAGTCGGCCTATAGAATGAATCTCAGAAAATGGAGCTTAGCTACAGTTAGAGGAACTACAAGAAGAGACTTGATTGCTGAACAAGACAATAGTCAATAACAGTGTTATGAGGCAATCAACGACGGTTGAAAACAAGCACATAGCAAACACATTTCCTCACTCATTGAAAACTTAGGCTTGACTTGCCTAGTAATTTCCATCCTTTTGTGAGAGGGCATTACTTTCACCAAAGAAGTCATTGCCGGGGTTTCTAGTCTTTTTTGCCCTAATTTTGCCTATTAGGATAAGTGTCAAGTCGCTGTAGGGCTTGTGAGTCTGTGACCGATGTCATAACCATTCCAGCCATCTTAAATATCCATTACTTGTGTGTGAGTGTGTCGCATATTTGAGCAATGCATGAATTGTACCGCATCCATGTTTACAATCAAACCTCTTATTTTATTTTTCTAGGTAGAATGACAGGCTATAAGCTATTAAGCTTGCATAATATATTAATAAAAAGGAAAAAATCTTGACATGACATCACACTTTTCAGGGTTGTCAACGGCTCGCTACTCATTTCCAGATTTGAGATTTCCTTATTTGGAGTTGAAACCATTTTTACCATTTTTCAGTAGTTTGGGCTTTGGGGATCTTCAATAAGTTCTTGTAAGTTTCAAGTCTAGTTAAAGGGATTTCACAATCAGTTTTTACAATTTCAGTTTTAAAGTTATACAAAAAGGCTGCATTAGGTTGAGTTGGATCAGCATTTAATCCATCTCGCCAACCTTAACTTATTTGAAAACCGAGGTTTTGTTGCTGTTGTTGTAGAGTTATAACAAGGAGAGAGATTAGAGCTGGACATAGGGAGTGAAAGAAAGTTGGAAGGCAGAATATAACACTAAATTGACAATACTGTCTTGTAAGAGAAAAAAGATAGTTGCATAAATAAAACACCTTTGAAGCTTCAGAATGACTGAACTGAAGACCTCCCTGAAGCCACTGCTAATTTCTGAGGTATCTACCCGGGTCTTGTGTGATACCAAACCCAAAGACACTACTGATTTCCTTCTGAGGAGCAGCAGAAGGGACCTCACTTATTACTATGTCTACCCCAATAAATTAAAATTACACACCTTCCAAGTAGACCCCTGCACAAAATGACGGAACTGCCCCCCAATATAAACCTTATTTTCTCTATCTATCCCACTCATCTCTCCCGCACCACCAACCCCACCCATTTTGGCGAGCACTATTGAAACCACCCAAAAACACTTCCATTCACTCGATAAGCATGTTCTCCTCTCTTGTACATTCAATTTATGGGATTTTGAGTGTTTTTCGTGGTGTAAATTGTGTAATGATGCGATTTCTTTTTGGTTCTTTTGGTTGTAGGGCATCCAATTTGTGGCTAATTCGATGTTGTTCAGGTCAAAATGTTGGTAGATTCGACAAGAGGAAGTGATCATAAGTACAATGAGGTGTTTTTTTGGTTCATTTTTTGGTGGGTTCGAGCTTGGAAGTCTCCCATAATGTTCGGTCCAGTGTATCGGAACCATCACATTAAGCTTGAAACACTGCCGACCAAACCATCACATTGAGGTTTGGAAACTATTGACCAAACTTCTTCATGTACTGCATTTTTTTCTTTGTTTACTTGGAAAAGTGGTTCAGTGAGACAAGATTGAGAGAGTAAGTTGGTGGTTTGACGTTCCAAGACCGAACCTTTTCATGCACCCCACTTTTTTCGACATGTACCCCGCCACCTTCTTCGACCTCGAAACTGTGATAAAATGGTGTCGACAATCCTTCTAAGGAGCTTTTTCTAGTGTCAGAGGTGAAGAATAGTTAAAAAAATGGGGGATTTTGTGCATTGAGCGTTGGTTGGAGATGATGGTGTGTATGTGGTTACGCGTGAGGGTAGTTTGGGATTATTTGAAAAAAAAGGGGTAGATGTAGAAAAAAAAATTCAAAATCAGGGTACGGGTAGAAAGCAAGTAGATGAAGAAACAAGTAGTTTCTATCCAGCCGCTCCCTTTTCTTTTCCTTATCTTTTTTTTTTCCAAGTAGAAACAAGACATCTAATAACTTTCGCAAAATATTAGATACAAAAAATACAAGAATGTGGGAACAACTAGTACTCCAGCCACTCTCCCCCCAAGAATGAAAACTCAAATCAGATTAGCCCAACTTTAAGCTAGTGTAATGGAGGAAAATCCTCTCATAATTTGCAGCATGCCCAAGTATACAATTTATTCCAGACTTGGAGCAACTATTACACTTATTCAAAGGCCTATCTCTCCTCTCTCCAAATTGACAATATTGTGGGTAAAATAGCACAAATTTGAATGCCTTTCTTTCCTAATATTAAGACATTGAAAGATATAAAAGAAGATTTTCTACGAAAATTGGGATTTGCATTAGACCGCCTAAAAGGAAATGTGGTGCCACTATAAATCATTTGCAAAATAACAATGAATAGAATGGTGATTCAAATACTCAACATCTCTTTTTCATAGGAAACACCAACTAGTGAATTTCTTTGGAACCATATCCAACGCATTGACCATCCTATGAGTAATAAACCATCCAAAAAACATGATTATGCGGAGAACATAAGCTTCCACAATGATGATGAAATCCCAGGCAATGAAGGACAGTCGAGTTGTGAAGTGTAAGAAAGAGGAGCAGGAGAAGGTACTAAAGGGATCAAAGGAGGGTAGAAAGCTCATCAACTTGGTAAAACAATAATCTAATTCCATCAAAGTTGATTAAGATTTCATTTATTGCTCAAGAAAATCACAACTAAATTATTAGCCACATGTTGCATCCTAAGGTTCACAGATCTATGTACACATGGCATAAGCCATGCGCCATTATCAGTAGACCTAGTATAAAGCTCAAAGCCTATCGGAATCTGAAGAAGTCCCAACCTTGAGGTCAGGCTCAAGTCTTTGAAGAGGTTTAAGAATAAAACTGGTTTGAGACTGAAAAACCATCGAAAACAAGAAAGAACAAACCTGAAGCACATTTGTAGCATATCTTTGAGCAGCCGCATCTTGCTCAGCAAATCTACGAGCATCTTCTGTCACCCTTTGCTCTTGTTCAACCCGCATCAAGACCTAAATAAAAAGTTGATCATATTAATCGTAACAAGGTATTACGAGATACCACAAGCAATATTTTCTCAAATACACCCACATTGAAGAAAAAACTAGAATGAGACCTGAATCATTGCACGTTCTTGTTCCTGCTTGTCTGCCAAGGCTTGCCTTAGCTCAGAAACTTCTTGCTCTAACATCTCAACCTATATTCATAACAAATCTTTAGATACGACCAAAGAATGCAACTTAAGGTTTTGAACAAAAGAAAGTCCTAAAGCGACCTCCGAACATGAAGGATCCAAAAACACCTTGATGAAAGGACAGATGACTTATTAAGAGAAGGCCTTGAAAAAATAGAAGGGTAGCTCACATAAAATGGGATCTGCTCAAATCTCGCAGTAGCTTGTGACTAACATGGGGCTAAACATGCACTCATTGATCTTCTTATACCCAAAAATGGTAAAAACACACATCACGGCTTCCATTTTCACATGGACGGCCCATTCGAACGAGTAAGCCATCTTTTAGATCCGGATACAACAAATTTCAGGATATTTACTTATCAAACATTAAATGAGAATAATTTGAGCAGTAACATTTATGAACTAACCAGTAAAAGATACAGAAAATGTGCATAACCATAACTCATCATAGATGTCTTTAGGGTGGTGCCTATATTAAGTAGTTCCTAAAACCATTAGGAACTATGTCAAGATACCCTTAGTAAGGCTTTTGAAAATACACGATGGTGAAAATATATATCATAAATAGTAGAGAGATTGAATTCATAAACCAGCATAAGTGGGTTCGGAATGCAACAATCACTTGGACCCATCTACCAGATCAAACGCTAGAGTGGGCACGAGCTAGCACCAACACAAATTAACATTGTGTATATGATTTTTAACTAAGGAGATTGTATATGCAAGGCTTAATCCTCTTGTAAAATCCATAACCTGATTAAATTGTTTTAACTAATATCAAACCAAGTACTTTTCCTGAATCAATGCATATATAAACATATAAGGAGCAACTAGATTTCCCCCTCTCCCTTATCTCAGCCTTCCCTTTAATTTAATATATTTTTAAACTAAAATGGTCCTAGGTAAAGTTACATATATAACCCCACACCAAATTAAAACATAAACTCATTTCTTTTTCCCCTTCTACTTTCTGCTCTCTACACCCCTCCCCAACTCTACTTTTCACTCCCCCTCCCACCAAATTAAACTCTAAACTCATCCCCTTCTCCTCCCACTCGCTACACCCCACCCTAAATTAAACTCATCCTTTTCTCCTATTTTACTTTTCACTCTCAATAATACAACAACAACATAGCCTCAGTCCCACATTAATTGAGGCCGGTTACATGAATCAAACTCTTCCATTATGCTTGATTTAGTGCAATTGATTGTGAGCTTTCCAAACCATTCAAATCCCTCCTAATAAATGCGTCCCAAGTTACCTTCGGTCTACTTTTACCTCGTCGAATTTCTTCAGTTTCTAGTGAGTCAAGTTTTCTAGTGAGGGCATTTATAGACCGTCTATGCAAGTGACTAAACCACCGTAACCGTCCTTCCTTAATCTTTGTGTCAATTAGTGCTACTTCGACTTGTCTTTGAATTTATGTATTTTTTATTTTATCTTTACGAGTTTTACCACACAACCACCTAAGCACCATCATTTTTGCTACATTCATTTTATGTAGTTGTTGTTGTTTTACCGCCCAACCTTCACTTCCATAGAGCATAGCCGGCCTAATCGTGGTCCTATAAAATTTTCTTTTTAACTTGGTAGGCATATTTCTATTACAAATCACACCTGTTGCACTCCTCCATTTCTTCCATCCAGCTTGAATTTTATGTGTGACATCATTCTCAATAGTGTCATCATTTTGTATGATTGATCCTAGATATCGAAAGTAGTTAACCTTAGGAACTTCTACTTCCCCTAATTTTACCACTATCTGGATGTCTAGTATTTCCAAACTCACAGTGCATGTATTCGGTCTCTATCCTACTCAATTTAAAGCCTTTACATTTTAATGTGTTCCTCCAAAGCTCTAACTTCCTATTCACTCCATCTCTTGTTTCGTCCACTAAAACAATATCATCTACAAATAACATATATCATGGTATGTCCTCTTGAATATGCCTAGTTAGTTCACCCATAACTAGCATAAAGAGATATGAGCTTAAAGCTGATCATTGATGTAGACCTATCGTAATGGAAAATTCTTTTGTAGTTCCTTAAAATGTCTTCATACTCATTACCACTCTCTTGTACATATCCTTAACAGTGTCTATGTATCTAGCATGCACTCTTTTTCTTTCTAGAACCCACCAAAGAACATCTCTATGAACCTTATTGTATACTTTTCACTCTATACCCCACTTTAAATTGAATTCTAAATCCATCTTTTTTCCTCTTCTATTTTCCACTCTTTACACCCCTCCCCATTCCTTTATCTCTCCATTCAACAACTCACCACCAAATGCAACATCTTGAATGTTGCATTTGGTAGAGATTTGATTCATACTCTTAAATGGCTACGCAATTTATTTGTGTTGTACCTTAACTTTCAAGGATCAAAGAATCAATTTTGGAACGCAACATAGAGCAAATTGAGGTAAGTGGGAGAAGAAGGTGATGCACGGCAAGGGTTGGGGACTGGGGGTCACAAGAGGAAAGAGAGGTTTTTAGGTAGTGAGGGGAGCAAACATAAGCTAAGGGTATATTGGGGAGTTTACTAGCAATTAAGGGAGGTGTTTAGAACATGAACTAACTTATTGGGGGCTATAAATAACATTGCCTTAAATGGGGGCCTGATATATGATAGAGGGGGGCGAATAGTAAAAACTTCCCATCTATGCCATTGATTCACCGTCTTCCTCACACGAGAAACGCCAATGAAGGGAGATATAGCACATTGGACATCTCTTATATAAACTGTCCAGTGTATTAATCTTTGCCACAGTAAGAAGCCACTCAAAGATCTTAATTTTATTAGGATAGAAGCATAGGAAACTTGGGTAAATAAAATTGGATCATTAAGTTGAGTTATCAATGATTGAAAAAAATGATTTGCTTGTAAAGGTGCCCGAGTTTTCAAGTTTCCAAGGCCACATATCTACAGTCAAAGTGTTAATACTTATAGTTTGAATGGCTTCTTAAGGTTACGTAATTACTCCATGTCTCTAGTTGTCAAGTTTCTTTTGGAATGAAAATCCCAACTTTTGACTTTCACAACGGATGGTTTTTGTTAGGGATGAAAAGTATAGTAACTGATCGAAGTCCATGGAAATTCATCTCATATTCATTTTTGAGGCACATTGATCTCAAAGTGTGACAGCAGTGGCATTCCTTTTTGAGACATAGTAAGGAAAGGCTAAATATTCACAATTAAGGCTGATTGGCAACTTGCATTAAATATAGTAGTAATCTAGTTGATGCACATAATTAGATGATTCCACAGTAGCCATGAGGCCAAGTTTAAAAGAAAAGTCTTGAGAAACCATCGAGCAAAAAGAATCCAGGAGAATAGAATCTCAAATCATAGATACTTCTCTAATTTCAAAGCAAAACTTGTCATTCGCCATTCACTGATTTGCAATAAAGCAAGAATGTTTAAAAATAATCATAAGAGTTTCAGACATACTTTCGCACTCAATTGCCGTCTATTGTCCTGCTTAACCATCTCCATTAATGCAGTCTCCAGCTCTTCAGCTCTGCCAAACAGCATGAGCCAAAGAAATGTTTGATTTAGTATCTAGACAAGGGATACAAATCTTGAGAAGCACAATTCTTGAATAAATTGCAAGGAAAAATAAAAGCCAACTTTGAGAAAGAATTTTCGCTGCCGTAGAACTTTATATTCCACGAAGCATCAATTATTCTACACACTCTGTCTTATTCCAGGAGAAATCTTTGCATAATTTCCTGTGGCCTGAGATATCATTTAAGGACATCATTTTCAAAAATCCAACTTTCTCTTCCCGATCATAGTACGTGATTGGGTCGGATATTAGTCTAAGATGCAATGGTGTCCAAATCCAATTGGGCATATATAGGCTACAACAACAACGAAAAGGATCAATTTCAAATTAGTTGCAGTCAGCTACATGGATTAAACTCTTCCGCTTAGTTCAATTTGAAGCAATTGATGATATTTGATGATCCTTAAAAAACCTTCATAATAAATCCATTATAAGTTAGCTTAGGCCAAGCGTATTCCATATAATTCCTTCAATTTCTATAATGTTGATTTTTTATTTTTATTTTTATTTTTTATTTTTTATTTTTTTTAAGTGAGGCAGTTGCAGGTCATCTTTTGGATGCATCCGATTCCAAACCACCGCAACCGCCCTTCTTTAAGTTTTGCATTGATTGTTGCTAATCCTTTTCTTTGAGCCTCTGTATTTCTTATTCTATCTTTAAGGATTTTACCATACGTCCACCTAAGCATCCGCATCTCTGCTACACTCATTTCACGTATATGTTGTTTCTTTCTCACCAACATTCACTATATATAGTTTAAGTCATAGTGGGAGGGTATAAATGAAATCCACACAAGCTAGATAGGATTGTCTTCTCAAGAAAATGAAAAAAAAAAAAATGTTCACGTGCTTCAAAAAATAGAAGTATTAAGAACTAAATACAAGCGGCTCAGCTTTTGTATATAGTTAAATGTTCTAAATAGGCTGAGTGAGTCCGGTAAGAGAAATAAATACCAATCATAAGTTTAAAACTGCCATACGCCAGTGTAAGTAACTGTCATTACCTATAAAAATTCATTACAGTTATATGTCGCCTAACGTAAATAAATAACATCAATAGATCCAGGTAATCAAAAGTATATAATAGATTTAAACGCCTCACAGAAAGAGACATGCCTGAGAACAGCAGATCTTTTCTCCTCCAGCAATCTGCAGAGCTCTACCTTCAACCAGACAACCTGTGTATAACATACTCTTCAATCAAAATCCAAAAACCAAATAAGAAATCAGATATGGTGCACCATGCACACCAGAATGATGGGAAGTTGTGTCATGCAACGTGTATGTGTTCCTTGCCAAAAAAATGGCATACATGAACAACAACAAAGCCTCAATCTCAAATTAGTTGGGGTTAAAAAGCGGCATACATGAAACATCAACTAAATGCAGTATCTTTTTTCTAATGCACGACAATCATTGTTTTCCTAGCAATTGAAATAGTCAAAATGCTGTACAAAAGGACACTGCGACCATGACATCAAACCTAAAGTAGACCTAGAGGTTAATCATCAAGTATAAAATAAAACCTCTTTATTCTAATAAGTAATTTCCTAGATGCAAAGTTCATAATGGTTCTAATGAATATTCAAGCGTAGATCCTAGAGATTTCGATTTTTAATGGGTCTTTTCCATCTATCGAAGTTCAATCATTACTTGTTGGAACCTGATAGTCCATTAAAAAACAAGAGAAAAGGCCACACAATAAGTCCTTCCGCTAAGACAGTCTTTGTCTGAACCATTACAGTAATCAACAGGGGAAAGCAATGGATCAAAAAATACAAGGTAAAATTTGGTATGTTACATACATATCTGAAAGACTGTAACAGTCAATCAAGAAGAAATTTATTTTTCTATAGCATGAACCTTAACTTCTAATAGACGTATAGAGGGCCAGAATTTAGTAACAGTCACCACAGGAAGTTTCAACCAATAGTAACTTCTTTTGTATGGCCATATTTACTATGTAGAGCTACCAATGACCAACTCTACTAAGTGATCCAGAAATCAATACTGCCTCCTTAAGGGGTATGATTGTTTCATATTTTTAGCCTCAAAAATTCCAGCAACGTTAGCCTATTTTGTAAGTATTGTTATGAATACCCCGGCAATCTTGGTTCTAAAATCTTCAACATAAAGCAGATCTTGAGGCAAAATTCAGACAGGTAGATTTCAAACATTAAGTATATATGAACTTAAGTTTCAGCAGTCGCTATTGTAGTCAAAAGGGGGAAAAACCTAATGCAAATAATAGCATCTAACTGTCATGCACATATGATGCATGATCAAATGAAAAAGAAAATCATAAAACAAGGAAAGAACTGTGAGATATAACTACTATTCAACAAAACCTTGAACAACAATGGATGCCTTTTGAGGATAGAAGTAGCAAGTAGCACAAGAAGAGGGAGAAAGTATAAACTACCTGCTCTTGAAGATCTGGGACAGAATCTACATCTGCACTGTCTGTAAGGCCATTTAGAAAATCATCCAGATTAGATACAGAATCAACACCACCTTTCACCTCTAAACCATTTGATCCCTCCACTGCATTTGTGTCTGGTATTAGTAATCCGGGATCATGCTTGAAACTGTATAACTTAGATGCAAGACCCTTTGAATCCTTCCAGATATTGGTCCCTCTCGCTCTTTCCTCCATAGCAGCTATTACAGAAGGACGGTGATTATTTCTCAACTCCTGTAAGCTAGATTCATTTATAGCTTGGTAACCCATGCAAGCAGTCAAGACAAGCTGGCTGCTGTCAAATGTTGAACCAGCAAGACTTTGCAACAACGTAACTGCATCTCCAGCATCCTTTGTTGTAACCAATGCAGGACCTGAAACAACAAACAAAGGCGCTCCACAATCAAACAAAAATTTTGCGAAAGTATCTAAACCTCCAAATACAGAATAGGACCGCTAAACTCCACCATTACGTGCAATTATAACTCAAATTTGATTTACCCAGTACCATATAACTCCATCAATGCAAGTGCAGTACGGAATAGCATAACTCGATTTCCTTCAAAAAGGAGCACATCCCAGATTCGCAACACTGGAATTCCACAATAAAAATAAAAAGCTAAAGATGTTAAAGGATGCAAGCGAGAAACTCAGTAAATAGGCTTTAATTTATACAAGCATAAAACTTCATAGCATGGCCAAGTAAAAGAATAATTATATGAACTGAAATAGAATTGCAATACAATCAAGATAAAGCAAAATAGAACCTGACCACTTTCCCAAGGAAGCATGTTCACGAATATAGATAGGAACCAAGGTCCTATAACCCATGCCACTTCCACTCCCAGGTAATCTAGATGATTAACTGCATCACAGATACAGTAAAAGATGTTATCAGCCAGTTACATATTGGAACTGTGAAAGCAGAAATCGAAAGGGAAACTGCAAAGGGCAATATTAGGTTAGGCATACTAAACTCAACGAAATGTCGAGGAACTAACAATTAAAAATGCCAAAATAAGTAATTAAGAATCCTCAGGTCTCTAACAATACATTTAAACAAAAGTAAAAATAAATGTGGGAGATATCATTAAACCCCAAAAGAAGGAAAAAAATGATACGTAAATGAAAATATCAAAGCATGAAATCAAAAATTTAGTCAATTAGTAAATATAATAAACCATTAGGTGCCTCTTTCCAACATTTAATACAATTATATCAACAAAAGAATAAAAAAGATAATAATCAGTTCTGCTCAACCTATAATGCTCATAGAATATAACAATACATTGTACTTGCCTTTTTTTTTTACCAATGTCTAAGCATATATTTATTTAAGTATATCTAGAATTTTTTGTAAGTGATTATCAACAAATAAATGTTTTGAGCACTTTTATAAGATGACAAATTAATGAAAATACATCAAGCCCAATTGAACTGCCATGAAATCATCCGTATCTTCAGACAAGTATTAGAAAGAAGTCATTTCTTCAAGCTTTGCTTCCAAGAACAGAAAGAAGTAGAGCCCTCATTAAAGATAAGACAAGAGAATTGACAAGTGCAATTGGAAACAAACAATGAAGACCAAAAGACATGTCAACTAGAAAAGGTGACAAATTAGCTGTTCATGGAGATATAGATCAAGAGAAATACCCAAAACAGCATGGATAAATACAATCAGGAAAAATATAAATATAATTGCATTCAATATAATTGAAGATTAGATTGACAAACCAATGAGCACATTAGGGGGTGTTAGAGAGAGAAAACAAACCCAATTTGGGAAACCTCTCACGCACCAAATCCTCAAAAACTAGTTGATCCACCTGAGGAGAAACCGCGGAAATGAGTACATTTTAGACAATTGAATATGCTATTCAGCTTTACAGTACATATTTCAACAAGCTCTACTGCGATAAGAAGTTAATAATACATCAATCGAAAGTAGCAACTAGGAAACAGTCATAAAATACCTGAGATTCTATCATTTCCTCTGAGTAATAACCATCAAAGTAGTCGTCAATGATGCCAGTCAAAGTCCTGAATATTTTCACCAAAATTACGACCCAATATAGCATTTTTCTATACACGAAAATAATCATTAAGCCTATCCAAAATTTAGCTCTGGGAATGTGGCTTTTGAAATCTGAGCGTGGCTCGTGAACTCTTACCAAAAGGCATTCTCCTCAGGCATCAAAAGCAGTAACAAACCAGCGAAAAAATTCATAGCCTGCAAAAAGAGATTGAAATGCAAGGAGGATGTAGAGGAAAGAATTTGACCAGAATCAAAATTAAGTCATTAATTAAAACAAATTAAGAAATGAAATGAATGAAAACTAGCATAGCTAATTTTTCAAAAGAGAATAGAGCCTTAATTTTTCCCGCATCATCAAAGAAAAAATCTCATTAAGGAAACTAGTGTATAAAAATGTACTCTGACACGTTCCCCTATTTCCCAACTCCTTGAAGATGTGGGAAGTTACAACTTGACAAATGGTAGGGTCATTCACCATCGTAAACACTTAAATCACAAAGTAGAAGATCAATAAAGATCAATGCCGTCAAGGCATTATGGCACAAAGCTTATTCACTTAATTTCATAAGAATATCATACAAGTTCTATGAAACTTGTACCACAAAAAAATAAAAAAAATAAAAACACATGAAACAAAAATTTAGGAAACAGTCATAATTGGCACACCAAGATTTTCAATGCAATTAATAAATTCACAACCATCAATTACACTAGGTTGCAAATAATACTACAACACAAAATTGGTTCATAAATTTGCTTTTATAATATGTCAAGAAAAAATACTGAGAAACTTACCATGGAAAACAAGTAGAACATAAATGACAAATTTATTCCAAAATCAAGCATCAATAACAATGTTAAAAGGACGGTACATGATAACACAAGAGCTTTGAAAAACACCAACCAAAGTTGTTCAGGATTACGTCTTTCTTCACATTGAGCAAACTTGTACTATCAATGCAAAAAATATTATTAAAGAGATAAACCTGGCAGTATCCAACACTGGGGTTATGCCTAGCATATGCTGTAAGTAAACGCCTCAATGCATTTCTTCCATCTTCATCAAGAGCAGGATGACCTGGAAAAGTTCGAGGCAAATCCTATAAAAGAGAAACATTAAGGTATCAAATCAAATGAAAAATTTGGAAACTAAGAAGCATCTTCAATATAGTAGTTAAAAATCAAATCACCTTTTCAATCTGTCCCTTCCATTTGTCATATACACGGCCACTTTTTGTACTTGACCCCTTATTTAGATTGGCATGAATGTTAACATCATGCCCTCCCATGGCATCACTACCAGTAGTTTCCAAAGCTAACAAATCTTGGTAATATTTCTCCACCCTGCGTGCCTTCATGCCTACAAATGCTTGCCATAGCTGTTGTTCCAGAAAAGAGTATTATTTGAAGCAAATCAGAAGCAACCGACATAAGTAAAAACCCTAAAAACTCAAGAATCGTAATTTTACCTCCCCTCTAAGAGCCATAGGTACTCCTCCACGGACAAGACTCTCAAGTTCTTCTTTCCAAGGAAAGAAAGGTTCTGCACTGGTCCCATCCCCAACAACGTTAACATGATCGCTTGAGTGGCCATCTTGAACTAGATCTGACCTCTCAACATCATAGAATTCATCCTCAGAATCCTCTTCAGAACCCTCTTTCAATGACTTCGCCTCTTCTATGGGAGCTAGATAGTTTCTGTTGCTGCTGTATTGCTCTTCTCTTAATAAGTGCTTCCTCTTCTTCACACGAAAACTCATCATATGTTCAATGGCACCGAGGGATGACCTAATTTGAGCCCACATTTGGCCATTTTCCGTTTTTCCGTCATTGACTGAATTCTCCTTCTCCTCCAACAAATTATCAGAGATAGACTTTCCTAGTCCTGTACCCTGATTTCCCACACCATCATCTGAAACATCTTCTACAGCTGGTGACGAATCTTCGGCACATGACTGAGTAATCTTTTCCTCAGCAGATAACCCATTTATTGGCATCTGAGCTGAATCGGATTGTCTCTCCAGAAAGTACTTCCATTTTTCCGATCTTTCCTCTTCCTCCTCCTATAACCAAAGTTTACCGTCACGGAGCGAACCAAGGTGTAATTACATCAATAAAGAGAAAAGAGAAAGAAGTGTACACCTTGTAGATATTAGTATACTCACGATATCTCTGCAAATGTTGTGGTCTTACTGCAAAGCCATAGGCGTCCCTGTAAACTCCAAAGACTCATTAAGTAAAACAAAAGCCTCAATCCCAAATTAGCTAAGGTCAACTATATGGATCAAACTCTTTAATTGCACTCGATTTAGAGCAAAAGATTCATTAAGTAAGGTCTAAAAATAAAGTAATCCCCAATTGTTATGGGCCGACATTGACATTTACCAAAAACAGAAATGAAACCAAAGAGACGGAGAAAACCCCAAAGAGGGTAGATAAAAAAGTCACGGCAACGCAAGCAAAATTACTTGAAATCATGAAAATCTACCTGGACTGAACGTCCAAGGAACGCCTACTCAATTTGGACAACAACATATTCAAAGGGAATCTCAACTTCACACCCCATGTTATAGGTCGTCATTGCCTCCTCACCAACTAAACCCCAATCTCCAATCCACACCTCTTTTACTCTACAGTAGTAGCAATTGCCGGGTCACACTCCTAAAACCCTAATTTTCACTCAACCAATCAAAATCAAATCTCACAACAAAAAATAAGAAAAAAAATCTAGAACGAACTCATGGATCGACATCAAATCAACAGAGATCCAAATCACGCCCAATCCAAACAACAACAACCACCACCGATCTTCATCGGACGGCACTCGATTGATCCCAAAATCAAAAGACCTAGAAAAACCCATCGAATTCGGAACCAAAGACGCGTGGAATCAATGATTCAAATCGAAAAACACACTCACACACATGCACACGCACACAGTAGTGCATGTACCTCTTGTGCTCGAAAGCGAGCTGCGGCAAGGCATTGGCTTTCATCTTCGCTTGCGATTCCGAATCAATTGCTCCGAAGCGAGATCTCTCTCTCTCTCTCCCTAACTGAATTCCTAAACACACGAGACGAGAGAGCAACACAGCATCGGCACATCAGGAGCACATGTGGTCGCGCGGAGTGAAGTGCGAGGAGTGCGACCAGTGCATGTGATCTGTGTGTGTGTGCTGGGTTTCGTAGCACAGAGTTCTAAGCAGCTTTTTTACGGGTACGGTTGCCTGAATTTGAGCTACTGAGTATATTACATGGGATCGTGCGTGGAGCATCATTGGTGTGGCGTTGGTGGTGCTCTTGCTCTGCTGCTTCGCGTTTTCTTGCGTTAATTCTGTGATTCCCGCGGGTCTGCGACACGTGGGTAGGATATGCGTGGGCCCGCTCTGAGTTTGCTGGCGTGGCGCTTATCTGGAGGAAAGTCCGGTCATCGTGTATCAAGATGGACGAATGTGTGTCTCGATGACTTTAGTAGATAAACTGTCGGTCGCTATTTGTTTTTTTTGGGTCGCACTATATGCACCCCAGTCATCACTTAGGGCACCCCATTTACAAGGGCACCCAAGAAAATTGTCAGGGCACTCCCAGTGTTGACCAAAATACCCCTGGATGTAACCGTTGGACACCCCAATTCGATTGAACAAAAAGGTTTGGAAACCATTCCCATATTTTCGTTGTGATTTGGAGTACATTCAATGCGTTAAACCCAATTTGGCTTAATATTATGATTCACGTCTCAAATGTTCACACAGATGCCCCCCCCCGTGTTTGATGAACTTTATGCTTCACTTCCTTTCCTTTCTTTCGCGCACTGGCCGCCTCCTCGCTCGTGAGTATAAACTCAAAGCCACTAGGATATCTCATCGTAGACGTGTCATTTTCCTCGACTTTCCTCTTGTTTGAGTCATTATTTTCTTTCTTTCCTTGCTTCCTTTTTTTTTTCCGTAACCACCAAGTGTCAGTCTCCCCCTTGTCCTAACCTTTGCCTTTGATGCAACCACTGCTATCGATGAAGGACAACCAATCTCTCTTAGTTGTTAAATGACCCTAAGAAGTGCATCTTCATCAACGCATGATTCAAACTTAGCCACAACTCTATGAATCTCGTCATTGAAGTTATAGCCAGTTCGATTTACAGATTTCTCGGGTATCATACTCAATTTCTTATAAAAAAACACGAATGTCCTCAAGTGGCATAGGTGATTCGACCAAAATATGGACGTTAAGCTTATGTGCCCAAGGAAGACCATGATTGGTATGTATCGCACAACCACATAAGATCGAGTCCGTTCCTACATCCTCGGCACGTGCAACCTCATCACGAATCAACTTCAACGATTTTTGAGAGACATAAGCCCGCAAACAGCGATACAAGCCATCCATATATCCATGTTGGACAACATTCGGACTAACCTCAAATGAGGCTTTGATCTTGTTATGTTGTATGTCAAGCATTCCATGTATGACACTCCAAAGAGAATCAAAGTTTGCAGTACAAGTGCCAATATATTGTTTGAGAGTGGAATGCATAGACACAACTCTTTGAGTCGTGGTTTCTCTAAGATAAAACACTGAATCGGTCCATGCTCATATAAATATGTCCTTGTAATCCCGCAACCAATTATCCTCCAAATAAATGACCAATCGTTTAACATTTTGGTACTCATCATGCATGGTACTCAACCTAAGCTCGAATAATGCTTATATCTTAGCATACATTAAAGCCGTCCACCTATCACTGAAGAGTTTGAAGTCTTCATTTTGTCCAAACATCTTTTTAATGTTGCTCAACACCATATTATCGATGTGCCACGTGCAGAAGATGAGAAGATTGGGGAAAAACATCTTCGATTGCATTGATAAGGTCCAATTCTCTATCGGTGACAAAACGTCAGGTGTAGACCACCTGTCTAATAAACCTCTCAAAATTTTCAATGCCCCAGTATCCCTAGTCTTCGATGATATGAAACAACCCAATCGAGGATGTAGTATCTATGGAAGTAACTCTAACAATCTCCAACAACGACATTCGATACTTATTCGTCTTATATGTGCAATCTATGAGAATAACTAATGAGAAACACCTCAACAAGTTGATGGAGTCTGGATATGCCCAAAATAAATCTGTCACTAAATTCGTTTCAGTGTCCCTCATATGCCACGATAAATACATATGGTTCTCCGATAAGTGTAAGAGTTGTCGCATTTGACTTCTCCCACCGGCATCTTTAATCTGATTCCTTTTGTCGTGCATTGTATATTGTCCGCAATGTTGAATCATTGTTTGTATCCCTTAGCATTGTTCTCCCACCGGCATCTTTAATCCGATTCCTTAATCTCGAAAAGAAAAAGGGTACTGACATTTTTTTGTACCGGTGTTGGGCCTTGTGTCGTCCTCCTTTTCATCTCCGTTTTTCACATTTTGGGATATTTTAAATAGTAATTAAGCTTTAGCAACCTCAATTCTTTAGGAATCACCCCAATATTCCCAGATTTTCTCACATGCAATTGCGACCCTTCCCCTACAACCATTCCCTCCAGCATTGGACTTCTTTGTAACCAATACAAACTTCATAGCACGACCAATAGTTTGAACCCAAGCGACAGCTTCAGTTCTACTTTGAAAAGGCACTTCCCATGTAAAAAAAAAACTAGAGAAGTCTTCAAAGCCACTTGCAAATGGCACATTTGTTGATGGCACACTTGGCGATGGTACACTTGTCGATGGTACTTCTTGTAAAAAAATGGCAAACTTTGTAAGATCAGAATCACAACAAAAAAATACTTAAAATATATAAGTGTCAGTAATATAGGTCTGAAATGTAATATAACATTTCGAAATGGGGTGAACGAGACTCAACGATATGTATCAGACCTTTGTCAAACCAAAATTAATCATTATGCATCGGTTGATACCGACCAAGAAAACAGATTGAGCTCGATTAATATACTTATTGAAAAGTCTCGATATTGTGTAGCCGAAACAATCATGCTGCCTCTATGAATCCGTGATTTGAAACCCTAACCCCTTCGAATGTTCAAAACTCACATTCAAATGTCTCGCAGAAGAACTAGATATGTCTTGGGCATCCATTATACACTAAACACACACGAATCGCGCCGAAACCTACATATCGAAGAGCCATGAATGAATCAAACATCCATTTCCAACCCACCAACACATACTACATACCCATGCTTTAAACCATTGAAAAACAAAAAATAAGTACATACAAACCTTATACGCACTCTTTGACCGAATAACGTCGCGTCCAATCGTCGTCAAAGATAACAAAACGGTTGGAATTCATTATTCTACAATGAAAAATAGGATGGGGTGCCCAAAAAAACTATTTTTGTTCTTCAATTTGTGTAGGAAGGCATATTAGTCGTTTCATGTTATTTTGAAATTAAAAGGGGTGCCCTGAGTGATGACTGGGGTGCACATAACTCAACCCTTAACTTTTTTCCATAGGGATGAGGACGGTGAAAATTTTTTTTTTTTTTTTTTCGGTCAACCTGTTGGTTATGATAAATAGCTAGCTTGAACATTGTCACGTTCTATACAAAATCCAACAATAACAATAACAACAATTTGAAACTATAAGAAATTTATTAGAGGCAAAGACCCAAAATGCTATGGCTTAAAGAAGGGGACACAAACACTAAGTATTTGCATGCATCACATAAACGGAAACACAATAGCATAAAAGCACTGGTGAATGATGAAGGCATCGTGCGGTTAAACATGAAGCTATGAAATCAGTGGTATTAAAGTATTTTCAAATGATATTTTCAAGCTCCCAGACAATCTGGAGGACATCCTGAATGTCGTTAAATCGATAGTCACCATTGAGTGAGACATTATTTAAGCCAATCATACTCAAAAGAATAATTTGCAATTGCACTATCGCGAATGCATCCTGACAAGGCTCTTAGACCAGATGGATTCAATTGAGTTTTTTTTCAAAAGTTTAAGGATTTATCTGGATATGAAATTTCCTCTTATTGTGCAAGATGGATGGAGTTCTTACAATTCCGACAAGGCTTGAATGACACTACAATTGTTTTAATCCCAAAAATTGATAAGCCAACATCAATGAAGGACTTCAGACCAAGGTCTCTTTGCAATGTCTGTTGGGTTTTGGGGTTCATACGCAGAGGAAATTACAAAACAATTTTGACAAAAACCCCAACAGGATCCAAATCTAATTCCATTGAAAACGTTTAAACCATGAAAAACTTAATCATACTTCAGTCGCAATATACATTTCGAAGGTTGATCGATCTCTAAGGCGCTGGCAACGACGAACGCCCTCTATCAGCAGTCCACACACGAACGGCGGCCGAGATTCGAAGTGCTAGCTTCGAGAGAATACCAAACCTTTTGTTTCTCTCCAAAACGATCCAAAGCATACCAAAAACCCTAAGTCGTTTCTAAAAGGAAAATAGAGTTTCGGCCTTTTGATCTTTCGTCCGTGTATTCTAACTTAAAGCGTCTATTTATACAACCCTTGTATATAGACGGTTAAGTAAATTACACATATACCCCTACTTAAAGAAGTATAAGTGTAATACACCACAAGGACGTTTCCGTCATGAATTTTATCATATAAAATTCATTTTTCTGAACCATCTTAAAATCTCGCAAAACCATTCTTAGTGTGCGACCCAATAGGCTCATACAACGTTGGTAGTGTACCAAAACACATTTTGGTATACAAGTCATAAGCGGCATCTAGCAAGACATTATGACTACCCAAGTTGTACGAATATCAAATCGATACAACCTAATAAATAATGTATATAACATCCTTTTGTCACACGATATCCTTTTGTTTAAACATAAGGCATGGAATTGTCATCCAACATGTTCAATCGTACCAGTCTCTATCTCTAGGTAGACCGAAAACATCCAAGTGACATTGATCAATATCAATTCACTTAGACTATGCCTTTTAACAGTCTAACACATCGAGGGATCCACTGGATATCTCTCTTTATATGAGAGGGACAAATTCTATCTTGATTACACAACTTCATCACATTGCTCACACAGTAACCAATCACAACCTTTATAATCGTCCGGTTAAAGACAACGTTTGATAGTGTCAAATCACTGTGTTCCTAATGTTGAAGTCTCTGGTAATCTCAAGTCAGAGGACTGAGAAATATACATATCATGAGAAACAACTATGACTTAATCCATGTGATGTTCTCATAGCGGGTCGGTCCAGTACTTTGTTCCCTATCAAGTACTCGTGATCTTGATTCGTATCCCTTTACGTAGAATCATCATATGATCATCAATCAAGACTCACACTAGTCTTAATTCATTATAGTTCCCAGTATAATGATCGACTAGGGACATTTAGGATATTTCTGCAAATACCCATGGATCTTATTATAATGTAAACATGCAAATTAATTATAATAAACAGCAAATGAAATCCTCTATTTTATTAACTAAAAGTATTCATAAAGAAGGTTAATGGATTGACCTAGGGCACATGCCCCAACATCTCCCGCTTGCACTAGGGCCAATCATATATGCATCTAATGCCTAATGATTTAACATGACCATCATGTTTTGCTTGTGGAAGAGCTTTTGTCAATGGATCCACAACGTTGTCTTTAGTAGGTACTCTACAAATCTTTACGTCCCCTCTCTCAATAATTTCTCTGACGAGATGAAAACGCCTGAGTATATGTTTGGATCTATTGTGTAATCTAGGTTCTTTGGCCTGTGCTATTGCCCCGTTATTGTCGCAATACAAACAAACGGGGTTAGCAATACTTGGAACCACACCTAGTTCAGAAATGAACTTTTTGATCCAAACTGCCTCCTTTCTTTGCATCGGATTTGCAATATACTTAGCTTTTGTTGTAGAATCTACCACACTTTCTTGCTTCGAACTTTTTCAGCTTACTGCACCCCCATTCAAAGTAAACACATATCCGGATTGCGATCTAAAATCATCTATATCAGTTTGAAAACTTGCATCTGTGTAACTATTTACAACTAGATCATTTTCAAAACCTCCATAGACCATTAACATTTCCTTAGTCCTTCTTAAGTATTTAAGAATGTTCTTTACTGTTATCCGGTGACTCTCACCTGGATCTGACTGATATCTGCTTGTAGTGCTCAAAGCATATGATACATCGAGTCGAGTGCATAACATGGCATACATGATAGATCCAATAGCGAGATGCATATGAAATCTTATTCATACGGTCTCGCTCATCATTTGTCTTAGGACATTGAGTCTTGCTGAGACTTATGCCATGAGACATTGGCAACAATCCTCTTTTAGAGTCTTGCAAACTGAACATATTAAACACCTTGTCTATGTAAGCACTCGACTTAGACCGATTAGCCTTTTAGATCTATCCCTATAGATCTTTATCCCTAGGATATAGGTGCATCTCCTAAGTATTTCATTGAGAAACACTTCCCTAACCAAGACTTGACATTCGCAATGTTGGGATGTCATTTCCAATGAGTAATATATCATCAACATACGTACGCAGAAAAAACAACTACACTCCCACTGACCTTCTTGTATACACAAGGCTCATCTTCGTTATTAATAAAATCAAAATCCTTGATTGTTTCATCAAAACGAAGATTCCAACTCCGAGAAGCTTGCTTTAATCCATAAATGGATATTTGAAGCTTGCATACCTTCCTAGAATTCTCAGGATGTACAAAACCTTCAGGTTGTGTCATATACACGTCCTCAAGCAACTTTCCATTAAGAAATGTTGTTTTTACATCCATTTGCCATATTTCATAGTCATAATATGCAGCAATGACAATTAAAATTCTTATGGATTTAAGCATGGCTACTGGCGAAAAAGTTTCATCATAATCAACACCTTGAGTCCTGCTGAAACCTTTTGCTACAAGTCTTGCTTTAAAAGTACGCACTTTGCCATCCATGTCAGTTTTCTTCTTGAAAATCCATTTACATCCAATGGTCTTACCACCTTCAGGTAAATCAACCAAGTTCCAAACTTGGTTATCATACATGGATTGCATCTCAGAGTTCATGGCACTTAGCCATTTATCTGAGTCTGGTCCAGACATAGCCTCCCGATAAGTGGTGAGCTCATTTTGGTCTATAAGCAACACATCACGACTATCGGTAATGAGAAATCCGAATCTCTCTGGCTCATGTCTTACCCTACTAGATTTACGTGGGCCTTGTGTTACTTGTGGAGGTTCAATTGGTTCAGAACGTTGTTGAACTTCCAGTAGCGGTTCAGTGTTTACCTGTGATTCTTGAACTTCTTCAAGATTTATTTCTCTCCCACTAGTGTCTTTTGAAATAAGCTGTTTTTCCATAAAGGCACCATACCGAGCAACAAACACTTTGTTCTCAGCGGGATTATAAAAGTAATATCCTTTTGTTTCCTTAGGATACCCCACAAATAAACACTCGTCAGATTTAGGTGCTGGTTTTTAGAGACTTGTCGTTTTACGTAAGCCTCACAACCCCAAATCTTAAGGAAAGACAAACTAGGTCTCTTCCAGTACCATATCTCATATGGTGTTTTATCAACCGCTTTAGAAGGAACTCGATTTAGAGTGAAAACTGCAGTTCGTAATGCATAACCCCAAAAAGATAATGGAAGATCTGCATGACTCATCATAGATCGAACCATATCTAATAAGGCTCGATTTCTCCTTTCAGAAACTTCATTCCATTGTGGAGTTGCTGGTGGAGTCAATTGGGAGACAATCCCACAATTTTTAAGATGATCATCAAATTCTTGGCTTAAATATTCACCGCCTCGATCTGATCGAAGTGTTTTGATAGTTTTACCAAGTCGATTTTGCACTTCATTTTGAAACGTTCGAAACATCTCAAATGATTCAGCTTTATGTTTCATTAGATATACGTAACCATATCTGCTGAAATCATAAGTATATGTAATGAAATACTGATAACCTCCTCTTAGCGATTGTGTTTATAGGACCGCATACATCAGTATGTATTAGACCTAATAAATCACTTGCCCTTTCACTGTGTCCAGTAAAGGGACTTTTAGTCATCTTGCCTAGTAAACAAGATACGCATGTTTCATATGTTTTTAAATCAAATGAATCTAGAAGCCCATCTTTATGGAGCTTCGTTATGCGTTTCTCGTTTATGTGTCCGAGACGACAATGCCAATGATAGGTTTGATTACATAAATGACAATTTTCTTCCTTTTCTTTTGGGTGTTTTGAAGCAGGAACAGGCTGGGGCTTGACTTGTTGCACAGGCTTTGCGACAGGTGAAGCAGCAGCCTTGACAACTTTAGCCTTGCCTTTGCTTTTCTTCTTCATTCCCTTTCCCTTTTGGACCATCAACACATTACTAGAGGGTTTCTTGATATTTTGTTCAGCAGTTTTGAGCATTAAATGCACCTCCGAAATTGATTTCTCCATATTATTCATATTGTAGTTCATCGCAAATTGTGAGTAACTTTCTGGTAATGAATTCATGATCAAATCCGTAGCCAACTCTTGGCTTATGGGAAATCCGAGTCTATCAAGTGGTCAACATAGCCCTTCATCTTCAGAACATGAGGACTTACTGACCTCAGTCATCTTGCAAGAATGTAGGTTCTTGACTATCTCGAACCTTTATTGCCTAGCTTGCTGTTGAACATTTCCTTCAGCGTTACGGCTATGTCGTAGGCTTCCATTAGTTCCATGTCCTTCTGAAGTTCAGGAACCATAGTTGCTAGCATAATACATGCAACATCAATAGAATCGTTGACATGCTTATTATGCGCATCCTTCACAGCTTTCGCAGCATTGGCTGGTGGGTCCTCAGAGATTAAAGCATCTAGGACATACAACTTACGTTCATGCTTAAGAACAATTCTCAAGTTTTTGAATCAGTCAAGAAAGTTAGTCCCAGATAGCTTATCCTTCTCAAGGATGGATCGCAGTGACAGGGGATTATTGTTACTTGAAGAGGCCATTGATCTACAATAAAGATTATGCAAAGTTTATTTTAGTATAGAGGAATAGACTCCCACTAAATTAACAACCCTCTTAAAACGTACTGTTTATTTAAGGGACTAAAATCCATATTTCACCTAATTCTATGACAGCTATGGCATGAAACACAGAACTAGATTATTTAGGTAGGTAATGAGTTACCAATTACATCTTATGTAATTTTTAGATCATTTTATGAGATAGAGGCCATCTTATGTCTTAGCATGTTTTTATCTCATCATTTGCCTAAAGCTCAAAACTATTTTGATGGCTTTATTAAGTCGGACCATTTTAAACATTAAGGTAACTCTTACCCAAGTTGTCTCACCAAGATAACACAATACACCCAACTATGGCTGAAACTATATTAGTGTGATCGAGGCCTTGACAAGTGTTTAAAATGGATGGCACGAGACTTAAAATTTAATAGAGCGATTTTATTCAGTTTTAGTGATTTTATGTAAATAATGAAATATCATATATTTTATTGATTTGTTCAATCACTAAACAATTTAGAATTTTTTTTTTTAGAAGATGAATCTCAATTCAGAAAATTAAAATTCGCTATAGAAAATCATAATTTTCGCTGATTTTATTATCATAAATTAACCCCTTAATTTATCCGAAATTAAGTCAATTAAAACATTTTAATTAACCCGGGCCCACATCTAACTAATCATCTTATCCTAATCCAATTAAGATTTAAGATATTTGAATCCTATTATATCACCAATAACAAGATTCTTGATATTTATCTCCTATTCTAATTTGTTATCTATCTTTATCAAATAGAAACTTCATAACATAATAGATATAACAAGATAAATAAATAATTTCGAAAATTAATTATTTATTTTGAATTTAAGATATTTGAATCCTAGTATATCACCAATAACAAGATTCTCGATATTTATCTCTTATTCTAATTTGTTATCTATCTTTATTAAATAGAAACTTCATAACAAAATAGATATAACAAGATAAATAAATAATTTCGAAAATTAATTATTTATTTTGGATTTAAGATATTTGAATCCAAGTATATCACCAATAACAAGACCTAGATATTTATCTCTTATTCTAATTTGTTATCTATCTTTATTAAATAGAAACTTTATAACAAAATAGATATAACAAGATAAATAAATAATTTCGAAAATTAATTATTTATTTTGGATTTAAGATATTTGAATCCTAGTATATCACCAATAACAAGATTCTTGATATTTATCTCATATTCTAATTTGTTATCTATCTTTATCAAATAGAAACTTCATAACAAAATAGATATAAGAAGATAAATAAATAATTTCGAAAATTAATTAATTATAAATAAATAACTTCAAAAATTAATTATTTATAAATAAATAATTTCGAAAATTAATTATTTGCAATTTCGGTCCTCATCCAAATAATCACAAACATGTAATTGAATTATGAACTACTATCCCAATCGAACCTAATGGTGTCATGGATCACAGAACACGAAATTCAATTCATTAAAATTATTTGAATTAACCTAACATGGTTACTAGTATGTACGAAACTGATTTTAATTAAATCACGAATATGTGTATCATATACACAAAACATGATAATAAATCTCAAAGACAACTTATGTATATCACATATACATCAACTATTAACTTGCTTTCAATCATATATCACGTATATATCAGAAGAAAACATGCAATGAGTTTAATGGAATCGAACTCGATGGCTCTGATACCACTGTTGGGTTTTGGGGTTCATACGCAGCAGAAATTACAAAACAATTTTGACAAAAACCCCAACAGGATCCGAATCTAATTCCATTAAAAACGTTTAAACCATGAAAAACTTAATCATACCTCAGTCGCGATATACCTTTCTGAAGGTTGATCAATCTCTAAGGCGCCGCAACGACGAACGCCTCTATCAAGAGTCCACACACACGAACATGGCCGAGATTTGAAGTGCTAGCTTCGAGAGAATACCAAACCTTTTATTTCTCTCCAAAACGATCCAAAGCATACCAAAAACCCTAAGTCGTTTCTGAAACGAAAATAGAGTTTCGGCCTTTTGATCTTTCGTCTGTGTATTCTAACTTAAAGCGTCTATTTATACAACCCTTGTATATAGACGGTTAAGTAAATTACACATATACCCCTACTTAAAGAAGTATAAGTGTAATACACCACAAGGACGTTTCCGTCATGAATTTTATCATATAAAATTCATTTTTCTGAACCATCTTAAAATCTCGCAAAACCATTCTTAGTGTGCGACCCAATATGCTCATACAACGTTGGTAGTGTACCAAAACCCATTTTGGTATACAAGTCATAAGCGACATCTAGCAAGACATTATGACTACCCAAGTTGTACGAATATCAAATCGATACAACCTAATAAATAATGTATATAACATCCTTTTGTCACACGATATCCTTTTGTTTAAACATAAGGCATGGAATTGTCATCCAACATGTTCAATCGTACTAGTCTCTATCTCTAGGTAGACCGAAAACATCCAAGTGACATTGATCAATATCAATTCACTTAGACTAGGCCTTTTAACAGTCTAACACATCGAGGGATCCACTGGATATCTCTCTTTATACGAGAGGGACAAATTCTATCTTGATTACACAACTTCATCACATTGCTCACACAGTAACCAATCACAACCTTTATAATCGTCCGGTTAAAGACAACGTTTGATAGTGTCAAATCACTGTGTTCCTAATGTTGAAGTCTCTGGTAATCTCAAGTCAGAGGACTGAGAAATATACATATCATGAGAAACAACTATGACTTAATCCATGTGATGTTCTCATAGCGGGTCGGTCCAGTACTTTGTTCCCTAACAAGTAGTCGTGATCTTGATTCGTATCCCTTTACGTATAATCATCATATGATCATCAATCAAGACTCACACTAGTCTTAATTCATTATAGTTCCCAGTATAATGATCGACTAGGGACATTTAGAATATTTCTGCAAATACCCATGGATCTTATTATAATGTAAACATGCAAATTAATTATAATAAACAACAAATGAAATCCTCTATTTTATTAACTAAAAGTATTCATAAAGACGGTTAATGGATTGACCTAGGGCACATGCCCCAACAATGTCATGTATAAAACCATGGCGAATGTGGTAGCCAACCATTTAAAACCTCACATCCATCACTTAATTTCAGAGACTCAATCATCCTTTGTACCTGATTGATTATTTGTGGGCAATGTTATGGTGGCATTTAAATCCCTTCACGTGATGAAATTAATGGAAGGCTTTCTACTAAAATCGGGATTCGATTATCATTAGATAAGACTGGTAACGTTTCTAGTTTCATTAGTAACATCTCCTGCTAGTTTTAATGGAGATCTAATCGAGTGGGCCAACTCGCCCTCAAAGAGGCTTACGACAGAGTGCTTGCTATCACCCTATTTATTCATTTTATGTGTCGAAGGTCTTACCAGATTGTTGAGTGATGTGGAAGACTCTCGAAAGACACATGGCTGCAGAGTAAGTCAAAGAGCCCCTTCAATAACCCATTTACTATTTGCCGATGATAGCCTTGTCTTTTTCCATGCATATGTGGAAGAAGCCACCTATGTGAAGGAATTGCTCGATATATATGAAAATGCATAAGCTCAATCCATTAACATGTGCAAGCTCATATGTTTTTCTCTGCTAATGTTAATGATGTACTTGAAGCTCACATTCGTAATGCTATAGGGGGTCTACGAATATGGAGAATAATACTTACATAATTACTTGGGCCTTCCATCTTTAATTAGTCGCAAGAAGTGTGAGAATTTTTCTTTTTTAAGGAATGGTCGTGGAAGCATATGCCTTCTTGAAATCATATATCTTTCTTCAAGGCAAAGAAAGAAGTACTACTAAAATCTAATAGGCAAGCACTGCCAACTTATTGTATGAGTACATTCATGATTCCATTGTCTACCTATGATGCTATACAAAAGATTATGAACTCATTTTAGTGGGGCTCGAAACACAATAAGGAAAAGGGGATGAATTAGATGTGTGTGGGAGAGGATATGTACCAGAAGGAAGGAGGGAGGCCTTGGGTTCAAGGGCCTTCATAGTATAATCTTGTGATGATAGCCAAACAGAGTTGGTGATTAATCTCTAAGCCAAATTCTTTGATTGCTAGAATTTTCAAAGAAGAGTATAATCTGATAGGTTTTTTTTAGTAGGCTGTTGTGAATCATGATCCTAATTATATTTAGAGAGGGATTATCACAACAAAGGAGGTGTTGGAAAGGGGGTGTCACTGGCGTGTTAGAGATTATATTCACATAAATTTATGGAAAGACCGATCCTTGGCTTAAGGATGATCAGAATCTTCATGTCACAACTCCATCAATTGATGAATTAGAGGGTGAAGTCATGGTTAGTGATGTAATGATACCAAACTGAAGGGAATGAGATGTTGAGTTGATTGGGGATACGTTTACTAATCGTGATTGTAACAACTCATTACATTAGGCTAGTGATTAGTTTTAGCCAAAATCTTAATTAACCCGAGTTAAGCTCATAATTAAGTCTAGCATACCTTGATCAGCGCGTACAAGGGTTTGTGTGATGTATGGTGTTTGTGTAGCGTGTTTAACGAATTTTATAAGTGTATGGATAAATTAAAAATTCATATAAGCCTATAGTTGGAAAATAAATAATAATTAACAAATTATCGGTATACCTAGTGCGCATAGAATGAATGTGCACGATCGAGAGTACTCATTGGCATGTCCGGTGAATTTATTGCCATTAAAATACATAGGTATATATAAACTATAGTTTGATTAAATTAATATGGATCCTTAAATCACTTCGAGATGAACATAAGTAGAGGATGTGTTAAGATGTATGTCACTTTATGGTTGTGTCGCTTTAACACAATCTCCATTAGATTAGCCTCGAGATCGCACGATGTGTATCTTGAGAAAAATCCATATATATAAATCAAAACCAACTCAAACTTATGTCACTGTTTCATTGGATCGAGAGTAGTAGTTGAGGGTTTGATATATGGATAAAAGTCATTAAGGAAGGGACAAAGGGATCATCACAGCTAGATTAAGTCATTTCCACATTTGATTGGGCCTTGATGAGTGTTTCATCAAGTTCTTTATTTTTTAGTTTTGAAGTTTTAATTGAATTTGTGATGAATCTTCGTTAATTATGGTTATTGGTGACCGAAAATGGAATAAGAGCTAGTTAGATGCCCTCCCGAGGTTGTGGGGAGGCTAGATGTTGTGGTAATGAGTTGGTAATCGAACAGGGGCTGCTGCCTTGTCTAAGTTGAGACGTTCGATGATGGAGCGCACTACCTGCAGCAGGTAAGCACGCTCCCTTTGCGAATACCGATAAACCCACCAAAGTAAAGAGCACGCTCCCACCACATAAAACATCAACAATAATGAATTCTTCATGGTAAGTTTTGTAGGTTTAGGGGCTAGTTTATGGGTTCTAAACTTAGAGTATTAGACATATAATGACTTCAAATGATTTATGTTAGGTGCTTAAACATTAGGAGAGATTCAAGTAACTAGGAGTTAATGAATTTGGAACGAGACTTAAGGAGATTCGATAAAGGTAAGTAGGACTCAATTATATTATCAATTGTGCTATGTAAAGTAGTTTATTGAGTTTATTTAGATTATAAACAGGGAAATAGGAGAAATGTACCGTGACAAGCATAAAACTTAACTTGTAACTCCTAGGTAAGTTGGATCGAGTAAATCAGATATGAAGTGGTTATGAGGTCACTCAGGATTAGCCTTGCCCTCCTACCTTCGTAATATATGGTTTAATATCATCGCTTATTATCCTGAAAAGCACGGAAACTCAGCTAGTCTTGAATATACTAATGGAATCACACATAAACCAATGTGTGGATTTCATTAATGGTATTTTTGAGCAACTGAGAGATGACTCTTATAATTAAAATGAAAAGTGCATAACTAGTACAATTGCTATTAAACTGTGTATTTACATATATTATCTATTGTTATATCATTCCGATTCATTGAATGTATATTTATTGGATTCATATTGTTATTCGATATTCATGTTTATTAAATATACTTTTCATATATAATTGCGAGTTAATTACTAAGCAAGTTGGAACACTCACACCCCTTAACATTTTAGGTTCACAGATCGACGCTTTAGTTAAAAGGAAGGAGAAGGCCTAGAAGTTTTATAGTATTCTCTGCGATGTAATGAGCTTTCCTCGTATATATATATTTACTGTTTGAATTATATTGTTGCAATATAACAGGTTTGGGAGGTTTTCCTAAATGAGTTGTGGTTTTGATAAACTCATAATTTTCGTGTATCATTTATGTTATCGAAAAAGTTTTTTATTTTTCATTGCTTATACTTTGATTTATATGTCAATATCGATATACGAGTTGAATTTATTAGGTACGGTAGGATATGGTGTTGGCTATAATTAAGTTTGGTTGGTGTACCATAGCTTAATTAGGGTTTTTGGTCGAGTATCGCCCTAATCGGGATATGTATGCTAAATGATGCTCAATTGATTAAACAAATGACATTGAATCGGATAGGAACTGACAAGTTGATCCGACATTTGGGAGAGATAGGAGTCATTCAGTAAAATGCGGGTACAGAGTAGTTATTGATTATGTGACATCCCCAATCTCGATTAGGGCGATACCTAGCCTGAAACCCTAATTAAGCCCCGGTAAACTAGATCAGGCCTAACTAGAGCCAACAGCCTTAAACCTGTACCTGATAATATAATATGTATATTGTAAATCGAAATAAACTATAAGATAAAAGTAGCAAAAATTTAAAACTTTTTCGATACCATTTACAATATACAAAAAAATTGTTAAACCAACACAACCATCGGTAAACAAAACATATCCTAACCTAGTGATATTACAAAACCATAGCTCAAACAGTATATAATACATAAAAGAAGTCATTACACAAGAGAATACTAAGAAGAACCAAGCGCCTTTCCCTTTCCTTTCTTTGCAGCGTTAAACCGAGTACCTGAAATATTAATAAGGGTTGAGCACTCAACTTGCCTAGTAAGTATGATTCACAAGTTCATCGATCAACAATTAATATCAAAGAAGCAATGAATAACAACATGAATCCAAAATATATCTATTTGAGCATTAGAAACAATATAATCAATACATAAGTTGAATACAAGTATCAAAGTTCATTTCAGTATACATGTAACTTGTATTTTCATTTCAAAACTGAGCTATAAACTCCCATTACCCTAGATTACGATCTACAAAACTCATACTGTGGTGGCCCTACCGCCCCGGGGTGAAGTGTCTCTGTGTACTCTTTGCCAGGTGGGCCCAACTACATGTCTCCGCCACCTGACTGTCCACCTCTTATCTCAGAATTCATGTCCACGTGTGTTTTATCAAATTAGTTAGTGGATTATTAGTATTTGCTAAACTTATTCTCCTTAAGTATTTAAATGTTTATTCTAATTCCTAACCATACTAGTGGGTTGTATCTTACAAGTTAACACATATATTAGCAGAAACCTTAATTGATACACTTGGTAAGCAATTTAGCTTGGTAAACATTGTTCATAAGAGCAAATCCTACTATGAAAAACTCAAAAAAGTACTATGTATATAAGCGACAGTACCTTAAACAGAGTATATATACATGTACTGTGTCATCAAAAGTCTCAAAATACCTAAAATATATAAAATATCAAAATAAAATATGTACGAATAGGTCCTCGACAGTGGGCAATTAGATGTAGTCGTTTAGGATCCCTTTGCCCCTACTGGTACGAAGATCTACACTCAATCATCACAACAAGATATATGACAAGTACAGTAAGTAAAATCCCAAGGAACCCCTCTGAGCATTCGCATAATAAAGGAAATGAAGTGCAAGAAATATTGTCAAGTAAACATGCGGTTTATAAACAAGCAACTGTAAATAGCTCATCGCATGAATAGATAACAGATAAGCTAAGAAATGTGTGTGCTCACTCTAGATGGACTAGACTGTATTTCAGGTCACCAAGTTCCCACCAGTGGTCGCGCCCAACTAGCCCGAACTTGGTCCCTCGCGGTGTTGGCCAAATCCGCTGAGTCACCAACTCGTGCACCAAGGACAAGCTCAGGTTGTCATTCACTAAGGACCAGGTTATACGTGCTACACTCCAGTGCATCATGAGCACACAACTAGGAAAATCGGGGGGAGTAACCTCAACCCACGTCTAAGTAACGGAATAGAGTAGTAGAAACAGTAAGAAAATGATGGAAATGAAATAGAAAACATAATCAAATACTCAGAGATTTTCAGTTGGATTTTATAAACCTCAAACCGCTCTTCGACCTCCCTGGACTCCCGTATCCAACTCGACAAGCTCTCGACACTGAGCTACAGTCCCCCCAAGTCACTGAAGTCTAAGCTTTATAGGTTTAGGTTATTTCCTAGTGTTTATACATCTATTAAGTAGAAAATCACCAAAATAGCCTTTTAAATCCATATTTAATCTATCATTTAGCGTGCTATGGGATTCATGTAGCGCGCTACTGTTCTTCAGGATGAAGAATAGTTGGAAATCCAGAACGATTAGCATGCCGACCGTTCCAGGTATAACGCTCTCTGTCCTTTGGGACATAATTCTGAAGTCGAGAATTCTGTTTTTCTCTTCTCAATTGGCTACCTTATTGGTTTAAACATGCTTTACATACAATATTAACTTCAAAAAAACATCTAGCACACTCCAGAACATCAGTTTTAACCCAAATTCTCCGAATTATGCATTCACCACAAATTCCTAATTTCATCAACATCATCAAATCTAGTTAAACCGATTATAAATTCCCTATGAATATGATCTAACAACATGTAATTCATCATGTTTTAACCCAAAATCTGAGGTTTAACCATTAAACCCAAATTCACTCAATTCAATAAAAAATGTGTTCATTGGAAAGTGGAGGAGATGAAGATGATGATTACCTTGGTTTGAGCTCTTGAATTGGTCTCTAAGGTGTTGAATTCTCAATTTGAAGTTCTTCTTCTCTTTTAGTTTTACTGGTTTTTGCATGAATGGTGTGAGTGGTTTGAATCAATAATCCACTAAGTCTTGTATATATATATTTGATTAAGATCAAGTGTGCATATGTATCTCAAGGATTATCTTGTGGTGTATAAACATGTTGTAACACACCCCTTAGTGACTCCAATAGCACACTCATCTCCTAGTACTACTCATTATGATCATCTAGATATTCATATCATGGTCTTCATTATTTAATGTAAACTATAGGCTCAACTTATTTAATTGTTTTCACATTATATGAAGCCTTATAAAACCATATGGTTAGTGTTTTATTTATCTAATTTAACTAACTCATGGCCCCACTAACATTTGGCTACCCGGTATTCGGTGCTTCGCATCTCGACACGCATTTTGAGGCGCACTATAGTCTATTATTAAAATTTCAATATAGTTAGCCTATGGTTACATTACCCATTTCAATTTAATAACTTAGTAATATTTATGTGAGTTTGTTGAGTTTTTCTAGTGTACCCGTACTTTGCCTCTCGATACTCGTATTGACACGTACTTCGAGATAACTACCCGTCATACACCCTCAGACGATATTGCTATTCAACATACACAAAAGCGATGCATTAACATATAAACTTATGAAATGCATTGCAAATAAGCAATCCAATACACAATTAACTAGTGCATGTAGGCCGACGTGTGTCCTAGCCTACCCGCGACATCCAAGTGGATATGAGCTGGCGTCCATGTCTGGAATTACGAGATGAATAACGACGTTAATAAAATGGGCCGTTACACACATGTTGGCCGACGTGTGATTTTTGTGGTGTGTCCAGGCGTAGCCTAGCTACTAACTCAAATAGGAAAGCAACAACTCGATACGTCAATGTTTCTGAGGGAAAAGTGTTGGTAATGATCCAACGCTTCCATTATCACTCCAATTTGTTTTGCCCGTCTTACCTTTTTTGGGAATTTAACATGATACTAAGTTCAAGTCAAAGTATATTGCCTCATTCCCAGTCCATAATACTAAATGATCTAATAATATTATTTTACATTGTATAATTGATGAAAATATGAATCTCACTTACCTCGACTGGTGTTTCTTAAACTCAATGAGTTCTCCAAACCTCCTAATCCACTTTCAAATGAATCTACATTAAAATAATTTCATTTCAAATTAATTATCTGTTTCATGAGTCCCACGACGACTCTAAAACCCCCTGTTTAAGTCTCGTTTGGAATCAAAACTGAATCCCATTTTTTCCTATTTATTTTGACCAATTTTATGTTTAATCCAATTATTCACGCTTTATGAAACCTTGGTATAAAATATAGAAAGAATCCCAATATACTAATTTTTCACAGAAATACATCAATTTCTATTTATTTGGTCAAATTATGATTTTTTTTTAATTTTTATTTGATTTTGTAGGACTTTTTCTCAATTTCAAAACCCATTTCTTTATTTTTAAGAAATTTGGGTCGGGTCAGGGTCGATCCGACCCTGGCCAAATCATAAGACTTGGCTCGCTCAATGGGACAAGCTTGGCCTAGGTTTTTGGGCTGGTCAATAGAGGGATGCACACACATGCCTGAACGAATAGAGAGTTGAAACTCTCTGTTCGTTCAGGTGGGATTTTTTTTTCTAAAATCCGAAGTGGGGTTGGAGACCCAACCCCAACTCGATTGGGGGAGGAGACAACTCTTATTGTCGTCTCCTTACTCAGACGAACTGCAAAAGCTGTTCGTCCAAGCCTACCATCTTTCCCTCAACTGCAACGCAACAACCCTCAACTGCAACATAACAATAAGAACAACAACCACAACCACAACCTTAACAGCGACAATATCAAACAACAACCTACAACTCAGCTCCATCTCGATTAAATTCTCTTTACCTCTTTTCTCTTCCTTTCCTTTCACTGGTTCTCAATCTAATTTTCTCTTTTTATCATAAGCAAAATGATGAGGTAGTTTTGTTGAGTTGAAGATAAATATAAGTTCTTTCTCGAGATTCGTACACATGAATCTCGAGGCCGATTGAATGAGCATGAACTAAAGTCACAAATCTTTAATGTGACACCAACATTGACACATGCATACACATGCATATGATTTTTCTTGAGATGTGGAAGACTAGAAACAAAATCCACCGATATATATTCCCATTTTCACTCTGGAATCGACAAAGAACGCAACAATCCCTTAGGCTTCCTATGCCCATCCCTAACTTACTGACAAATATCACATTGCCATACAAACTCTACAATATCAATCTTCATCCTAGGTCACGAATAAATAAGTCTCATATCATGATACATCTTGGTGTTACCTGGATGAATCAAGTCACGAGATCTATGGGCGTCCTATGGTAACTCCTACCTCAGCTGATCCTGAGCTGGAATCCATAATCTATCCCTGAATCGTAATGCACTATCACTAGACACTGACCAATCAGGATAATCAATGGTTGTAGTTAAACTCTGACGTAATAAGTACTCCCGATAAGCTCTCTGACTATCAACTACCGTTTGAATAATTTTTGGCTTAACTTGAATTTGAGCATAGAAGAACATATCAGTAGCCTTGAAATTAGCTCTCCTACTTGACGATATGCCAACTGGACTTTCACAAATCATCATCACTGACACTTCCTCTAATAGATAAAACTGAGAAGCTTTTGCAGTAGCTACATTCTTTTTGACTGTTCTCTTCCTTTCAAGGCATCAGCAAGAAAATTTACCTTGCCCGAGTGGTATTCCAAAGTGAAATCAAAATCCTTAAGATACTAAAGGCATCTATGCTGCCTCATGTTTAGTTCACTCTGTGCAAAGAAGTATTTCAGAATCTTATGATATGAGAATACTGTAAACTTCTTGCCATACAAATAATGCCTCCAAATCTTCAAGGCAAACATAAAAGCTGCAAGCTCAAGATCTTGAACTGGATAATTCTTTTCATGAATCTTGAGTTGTCTTGAACCACAAACTATAACCCTGCCTTCCTGCATCAGCACATTACCTATAAGCTGAATGAGAAACATCAGTATAAATCACTAACTCCTTTCCTAGATCAGGTAACGTAAGAACATGCGCCATAATCAACTTACTTTACAATTCCTTAAAGGCATTCTTACACTTATCAAACCATACAAAATCAACCCCTTTTGTGTTAGCTGGGTAAGAAACAGAGCGATACGGGGAAATATTTCAACAAGTCATCAATAATAACCAGCCAACCCCAGAAAACTACAAATATCGAACATTGTGTTAGGAGTAAGCCTATTTCAGGATTGCCTCAACCTTTATTGGATCAACTGATATTCCCTTAGCACTAACCACAAGTTCGAGAAATTTGACCTCAGAAGCCCGAAATTCACACTTGCTAAACTTGGCATACAACCTATTATCCTTAAATCTGTAATGTAACTTGGAGGTAATGGGAGTGCTCCTCTTGAGTCTTCGAATAGATCATAATGTCATCAATAAACACAATGATAAAAAGATCAAGATAGGGTTTGAAAACCCTGTGCATCAAATCCACAAATATAGCGGACGTTAGTGAGCCAAAATGACATCACTAATAATTCAAAAAGCCCATAGCGAGTAGTAAAAGCTATCTTCGAGACATCCTCATCCCTGATCCTCAATTGATGATACCCAGACCTCAAGTCGATCTTCAAGAAATATCTGAAACCCTTCAACTGATCAAACAATACATCAATCGTAGGTAATATATATTTGTTCTTAATAGTAACTCTATTCAACTATTTATAATCAATGCACATGTATATAATTCTATCATTTTTCTTAACAAAAAGGACCGGTGCTCCCCACGGTGAAATACTGAGATGAATAAAACGTTTCTCGAGTAACTCCTCAAGCTAAATATGTAGCTCATGCAATTCTTTTAGTGCCATATGATACGAAAGAATATATATAGGTTTGGTGCTAGGAATATGATCAATGGTAAAGTCAATGACACATGGTGGTGGAAGTCCAGGCAAATCAAATGGAAAAATCTATGTGTACTGGACTTTAAATCCCGAGGAGTAGCAAATCAAGACGAATTATAACCTTTATAAACTATAATCTTAAGGAGATTAGGAATCTGAAAGATTACTCGTTTGTGAAAGTAATCAATACTTGCATGATATGCTGATAACCAATTAATCCATGGTAATGCATCATATTCCAAGAATTTCATAGCCCTAAGATTATTTGGAAGTTCATTCTCCCTAATTTTGATAACACAATTATCATAGATCAGGTCTCGCTCATTGTTATGCTCGAGATCAATAATGTACTGGCTGTAACAGGTCTTAATTTCAACTCATCAACCATTGCACCAGCAATAAAAGAAATTGTAGAACCAACATCAATTAAAACATGCATATCTCGACCACAAATATTAAGTATACCTTCCATAAGTCTTTGCATAGCCTCAAGGTCTGCCTTAAGTGCTGCATGAGTGTGCCCTTAAGTTGGCTATGCTGCACTATACACTGATACCTCAGGTGGTACTGGACAATTTATCTGAATATGCCATGTCTACCCACAATGATAACAAATAACATTAGGTCAATGTGAGACTGCACTAGCCTTAGGATTCAACCCAGAACTGCTCGTTTAGAAACTAGTTTGACCACCTCCTCAACTTCTACCCCTGACTGTGCCAGTGGTAAAGGTGGTTTCGCCACTGAAGGTTGTGAAATTGTAGCTGTTGTGAAAAGTTCATAGACATACGCGGCTACCTATGAAGCTGTTTAAGCAGGTCTCCCTAAACTAGATGAACCATCTATTACTTTCCTATTTTCATTTCTTTGCTAGAAATAATTGTGATTCCTCTACGCCCTAGTGACTGACATGGCTAAATATATGCTAACTCCCGAGCCCTTTGATTCTTAGGGAACTATGGAATTGGTGGTAGACTTGGCCTTGCACCTGACAGCCTGGCTAATATAGCTACTTCCACCTCCATAAAACTCCAAAAAATAAATGCAAGGCTGGTATGAGGATGTGAAGACACTATATTGTTCAGTTCTATCTTAATTAACTTGAAAGCAAACTCACTCAGCTCATTAAAGTGCTGTTCATACTCCCTCAATGTCATAATTCCCTATTTCAGATTAATAAACTTGGCTTTCTTCTTATTTTTGGCAGATTTAGGAAAGTATTGCTTATAGAAAATGCTTTTGAAGTCTGGCCATGTAGTTGGTGTCTTTGCTTCTCTCTCCAGTGAATTCCACCATTTCATAACATAATCTATCAATAAAAGGTGACCAATTTAACCTTAAATCGGTCCTCTACCTCGACGGCATGAAAACGTTGTTCCCTCTCTAAGATACAAACCTCTACTATTTTATCTTCCATTGTGCCATTGAATATCATGATGTCATATTTCATTAATTTTTCTTGGTCCTAAAATAAAGAACTTTCTCAGAATCCACTGGCACTGCAGGTACTGTTTCAAGAATCGGTGCCTGAACCTTTGCTATGCCTGGTACTATTAGAGTTATTACATTCTCAGCTCCTCCCTTAGCTCTACTAACCTCGGGAGTGGCAGTATGATGAGCCTCAGCTTGTAGTGTAGGTGGTGCTATTTGTGCCATAAACATAACCATGATTCTATCCCGAGCTTCCAATAAATCTCGCATTTGCTATTCCATACGAGATTTCCACTGTGCCTCCCTATCAGTATTGTCCCGAGATTCAGGCCTATGCGAGCCCTCTCCTTGCTCACCCATTAAGTTTTGTATACAAAGGAGAGATAAAACCATTAAAACAATGTTCATAGAAGCCAAGGAAATCATATATATTTCATAATTATCACTAAACATTGCAAGTAATGTATAAGAATCAATTCATTTTCATTTCCCCCCAAATCTATGATAAAAATTGATTATTAGGTTCTATGTCCTTTTATAACTCCAATCGAGTTTCATGACTAGTGAACTTAGATAGAAATTATACTCTTATCAGAGCTATTCCTTGATTTTAACGAATCTCAGAATAATAATAACCAAACTTAAACAAAGCTGGGTTCTGATACCAAACTGTGGCATCCCTTGTCTCGATTAGGGCGATACTCTACCTGAAACCCTAATTAAGCCTCGGTAAATAAAATCAGGCCTAACTATAGCCAGCAGCCTTAAACCTATACATGATAATACAACCTATATAATGTAAATCGAAATAAACAGTAATATAAAAGTAGCAAAAATTTAAAACTTTTTTGATACTATTTACAATATACAAAAAAACTGTTAAATCAACATAACCATCAGCAAACAAAACATATACCAACTTAGTAATATTACAAAACCATAGCTCAAACAGTATATAATACACAAAAGAAGTCATTACACACGAGAATACTAAGAAGACTCAAGTGCCTTTCCATTTTCGTTCTCGGCAAGGCTAAGCCGAGCACCTGAAATATTAAGAGGGGAGGGGGGTAAGCACTCCAATTTGCTCAGTAAGTGTGACTCGCAAGTCCATCAATAATCAATTAGTGTCAAGGAAGCAATGAATAACAACATGAATACAAAATATATCTATTTGGGCATTAGAAATAATATAATCAATACATAAGCTGAATACAAGTATTAAATTTCATTTCAATATAAATTTGACTTGTATTTTCATTTCAAGACTAAGCTGTAAACTCCCGTTACCCTGGATTATGATCCACAGAACTCATACATTGGCTAACGTGTGATTTTTGTGTTACATCCAGGCGTAGCATAGCTACTAACTCAAATAGGAAGTAAAAATTGGGCACCTTAAGGTTTCTAAAGGGAAATTATTGGTAATGATCCAACACTTCCATCATCACTCCTGTTTGATTCGCCCGTTGTACTTCTTTCTAGGAATTTAACATAAAACTAAGTTCAAGTCATAATATATTGCTCCATTCCCAGTCTATAATAGTAAATGATCTAATAATACTATTTTACATTGTATAATTAATGAAAATATAAGTCCCACTTAGCTCGACTGGTGTTTCTTAACCTCTATGAGTTTTCTGGACCTCTTAATCCATTTCTTAATGAATCTACATTAAAATAAATTTATTTCAAGTTAATTATATGTTTCACGAGTCCCAAGACGACTTTAAAACCTCTGGTTTAAGTCTCGTTCGAAATCAGAACTGAATCCCATTTTCTTCCTATTTATTTTGACCAATTTTGGGTTTAATACAATTATTTCCCACTTTACGAGATGAAAACCTCGGTACAAAATCTCGAAAGAATCCCAATATACTCATTTTTCATAGGAATAAATCAATTTTTATTTATTTGGTCAAATTACTATTTTTCTAAATTTTCTTTGATTTTTCTGGATTTTTTTCTCAATTTCAAAATTGTTTTTTTTTTTTTAATTTGGGTCGGGTTGACCCTTATGGGTTTAACTTGACCCTGGCTAGAGCACTAGGCTTGGCTCACCCTATGGGCCGAGCTTTGGTCCATAGAGGGATGCACACACACTCCTAGATAAACAGAAAGTTGAAACTCTCTGTTTGTTCAGGCAGATTTCTTTTTAAACAGAAGTGGGGTTGGAGACCCAACCCCAGCTCGATTGGGATAGAAGATGACTCTTTTGACCATTTCCTTCCTCGGACGAACTGAAATAGCAGTTCGTCCGAGCCTCCCCTTTTTCCTTAAATCGCAATACAACAACCCTCAACTGCAACACAATAACAAGAACAACAAGCATAAGCTTAATGACAAGAACCTACAACTCACCTTCTTCTCGATCAAATATCTTTTCGCTTATTTTCTTTTCCTCTCATTTCATTGGTTCTCAATCAAATTTTCCTCTTTTTTTCGATCACAAGCAAAATGATAAGGGGGTTTTGTAGAGTTCAAGATAAATATAAGTTCATTTTTGAGATTTATACACACGAATCTCGAAGTCGATCTAAGGGAATGAATCAAAGTCACAAATTTTTAATGTTTCACCAACATTGACACATGTATACACATGCACATGATTTTCTTTGAGATGTGGTTGCATGAATCTCGAGGCATGAAATAAAACCAATAACCCACTGTACACACTTTTGGTTATACTATTCATCGCCTCGACTTAAGTGTAATACGTATCTCGAGGTGAATTCAATGTATAATTTTATTTTGATTTAAACTTTAGGATTCATTTTTGTATATTTAGATATATATATATATATATATACACACACTTGTATTTCCACGCCTATACATTATTCAAGCGCGCCAACGAGTAAACTCGGGCGTACAGATAACCCCGTAATCAATATGTGTCGCTCACGACCCACACATGCTATTACCCGTCTCACTACTTTATCAATTTTTCATTTTATTCAACTTTAAGCCACATAATTCTAATTAACTCAATAAATAATATTACAAACATACAAAACATCACATTAATTCGCATGCACACACTAATCGAGGTACCTCGAGTCTAATCATGAGTCCAACGTAGTTAATTAAGATCCGAGCTAATGCTGATCACCTAATAAGTAACGTGTCATTACAAATTACTTCTCAAAATATTAACTTTCACTATGAAGAAGGAGATTGGAACCATATCTAGAAACTACACCTACCATAAAAAATTAAACATTTTATATGAAGGCTGTTGATGGGATGTCTTCCTATTAAGTGAAGGTTGTTGGAAAGGGGTCTCCAAATCGAAAGTGCATGTGTATGTTGTGGACAAGGCGTCGAGATGCCAAAATAACTATTTCAAAAATGTGGAGCAAGATGGGGTTGGTGGTCAAGGCTATCAGAAAGAGATGAAGGAAATAAAGATTTATCTATTCATGATTAGTTTTTTTTTAAAATTGAAGTAATCTCTTGATTCTAAATTAGTTCTCCGAATTTGCACAATTATGTGGGCTCTCTCAAATTATAGAAACAACATTGTTTAGAAGAAAAGTGACCAACTGGTGAAGATGGTGGTTGATAGTGGACTAGCATGATTTGATTCGTGGAGGTATGTTAGGAACATAGGATATGCGGTTGTTAATCAATCAAGCACAAATGAGAGGCATAATGTCTAGACGCCACTGCTTGAAGGATGGGTCAAATGCAATGTTTATGTGGCTTTATTCACAACTAACAACAGAACTGGAGTAGGAGCATGTATACGTAATGCTTGTAATGGCACAAAATATTTTATTTGTGGATAGTGATGTGTGTTACATATCTATACAATGCACGCAATTGAAATTAATTATTTTGCTGGTATGAGAGTGAGATTCGCCTTGAGCTGTGTGCGGCACGGGTATGAGGTAGATTGATGTGTAAGCCATACTTAGGTAATTTGATGCTTAGTTTTCAATTAGCTTACTTAACTAGTTAGACATATTAATGATCGGAACTCAAGCTAAATTATGGAATAATGGGACTTGAGCGAATAAGGTGCAAATCAACTTATAAATTTCATCAGTTACTTATTTAGACTAATACTAGAATAAGCCTAAGTTTGGCATCATGGAAATTTATAAACTATGTAATGAACTAGGTTAATGTGCCTAAGTTTATTTCTAATCATTTTGAGGCCTAGATCTACATAGAAATCACATGAGGTATGATGCAACAAAGATAAAAGATCCCAACTTAATGAATCAAAGTATAAAAAACTTTCTTTGCTCCATAACATGCAATTTCATCCACATAGAAAGCAATGAAGAACCTTGAAGAAAAAGACTGGGTTCATGCTTAAAACTCAGAGCTAAAAGTGGAATTCAAGACTAATTTGAGAGTCTAATAAACTAGAAAGAAAAGGGAGCTAAATAGGTGAGAAATCATTTTTTTCTTTATGCTTTGATTCATGAAAATTGGTGTTTTGTCTGAAAATAATTTTGAAACTTAATAGTGTTTCCCAATTCAAAAATTGGGTTTGAGTTCTTGGTTTTCGAAGGTTTTGAGTTTCAAAATAGTTTCAATGTTCGAGATTTCAAATTTGGGGATTTTCATGTGTTCTTGATAATGAAAGTTGATTTACTTAAGATATGAGTGACTATGTATATTATTGTTATAATGTTTGCTTTCTGATGTTTTTAAAGTATTTGTACCCCATTATGGGATTTTTGGGCGATGAGACGGCCTGGTTGAGATTCATGGTCAAAAACCAAAAATCTCGACTTGTAGAAATGTAGTTGTTAGCTGCATTAGCATGATAATAAAGCTAATTAGTGCGGTAATGAGGCAGAAGGTGAAACAATTTGACTAGCTTTCATAAAACAACCATATCTCCCTCGTTTAAATTTGATTTCGATATGCGACCTACCGTTGGAAAGCTAAGAGAGAGAACGACCTAGAGTTATTAGATTTAAAAAACCAAGTCATCTCATGTAGCATCCTGTCACGGTCTAAATTCCTAATCCTAATTATTCCTGTAATTAAGATCATTGACTCGTGGCGTGAGACCTATATCGAGATACGTGCATTGACAAAACATGTGGCCGAGGTATATTTTAGTTTTGTTGTGGTGTATTCTTAGTGTAATGTATTTATGTAGACTTATTAAGTCACTTCTACTTGTATATGGATTTCGAAACGTGTGCGGGGATACGCATCAAGATGTTTGTCAGCATTGGCCTGAGGTAGAAAGTGATGTGGTAAGTGCTAATTGAAGTTAATATGACTTAAAATAGCTAATTCAATGTGTTCATAGGTCAATTTACATAAATGTGGCCTAAGTTAGAAAAATAAAATAATAGGCATTGATGTAACTTAAGATTCTTGTGGACATCATCACAAGACAAATTGAGTTAAAGTTTGTGTTAGCAAAGAAGAGTTAGTGGGTAAGTTAGTGGATTGTAGGATGAGTAAAAGCCATTAGATTCTCTTAGAGATGAGTTGGAAAATCAAGATCAATGGTTACAAATTCATTTAACCATTATATGTAAGGAGTTAGTGGGGAATCCATGCAAATCATTTGCATTTCAATCAAGAAGGGGGAGATAATTCTAGAGAGAAAAACCAACAATTTTGTGGCAGAATTCTGATGGATTGAAGAATGTTAGATCAAGTTTAGGAGAATTTACAACTAGGTAAACCAATCTGCACCATTACTTTGCAAAGTTTTGTAAAAAATTATGAGTTTTTGGTTTCGAATTTGAAATTAGTTTTGGTTTTTAGTCATTTTTCAGAAGGTAGATGCTTGAGTTTCTAAAATTAGTTTACACATTTGGATTCCTCATTTCAAGCTGATAACCCAGCTGTTAAGAAGTTCTTAATTTTGTATTGAAATAAAAAGTTATAAATTTTTTGAAGTTGTAAAGTAAAATTGGAAATTCTGCATGTTGTTGTTATGAACCATCCTTTGTATTTTAGTAATAATTTCCTCATTTTAAATCAAAATCGAATCATTCAGGTGGCATATGAAAGAAAAATTGAAGGGGAACAATTTTTTCCTACTGAAATATTTTGAAATTCAAATGTTTTCATGTTTAAAAACCCTCAACAACGTTGATAATGAATCTGGAGTTTTGGGGTTCAAAGTTTTGCAAATGTCCTGTTGTTTTAAGCACAACTCTTTCATTTCTTATTAGATTAAGCTCGTCTTTTAGTATGATGTTCTAGGATATATGTGTAGGTTTCAGTGAAAAAAATCATGAGTCTCAAGCTATAGTTTAGGAGAAATGAATTTTTCAAAGTTGTTGGTCAAAATCTAAAAATGTTTAGAGCCATTGTGGTAAAATTATAATATCTCCTTTGATTCTTATCAAAATTAAGTAAATCTTATAGTTATGGAAAGCTAAGACATAGATCTAAAAACTTATCTTTATACTAAAATACATGATTTTAACGTTTTGGTAATTGAAATAAACTCACAAATTGCTGTACCAAAACTGTCTATATTTTAGTAGAATAGATTTGGACATAACCAAATTATTAATGGGGCTAATTATAAAAATCGAAATTTAAAACCATTTAAACCAATTCTAATAGCTTGTAAAAGTTCTAAAGCACCATAATTAACCTCAAGAACTTAGAGGAGAGTTTCGAGAGTTCGGGTACGTGTTTTGGGGTGTTGAATTGAATTAGCCTAGAAACTTTGCATGCTATGTAAGTAATCTATTGAGGTTATTTTCTATATTTTATTTCTAATATATCATTATTACAAGATTTATTTTGACTTGTACATGCTTTGTGATATGATATCATGAATTTTGGTTGATTCTACTCGCTTAATGAGTTGTTTTGGTCATGATATCGTTCTTCGAATTAATTCGTCAACTCTATTCTAGTCCATCGCACTTGTTGGTTGTTTATGAATTGATTAATGAGTTGGTAGCATGCCATTAGGATAGTTGCATTGATGAATTGGATATGGACTTGTACTCTTACTTATAGTGCTTTTGTAGGCAACAACTTTACTCTATAGTTCGTAATGATGCTTCCTAGTGAATGTAAAGTAGTCATAGTGTCTAGAGTCCATTGCACTATATTGAGATAAGTAGCACACAAGGTTAGAGTCCCAAGGGATGTCAACACTCATTAATATTATGGTGCAACACACAGGGTTAGAGTCCATACGGTTGTCGGCAAATGGTTGCCAAACTGTGTGATAACATGCACGTCCTTTTTAAGTGGCTTTAAAGACTGATGTGACGTAGCTCACGATCGACTAAACCCAGATCATTACTACTCAGCCTAATGTTAGTTTCACTTGTTTAGTTTTTATATTTATTGGCATATTTCAGTTTAAGCAATTCTTCGTTATCTTTATACTTTTAAATACCTTTTGCATATTTGGAAATGTGGATGAGAATGTCAGATGTTACTTTCTACTTTACTGTACTCACCATCCTTTTTATGACATTGGGTGTAGATCCATCGACTAGCAGGCCCGATAAAGAGAAGATCGACGACTACCTCTAAGCTTGTGGCATGCATTCAGTACCGACTTTGTAGGTTTAATGTTTTGCTATTTTACATACTTTATGTCATTCATATACTTTTGGATTGTATATATGTTTGGGTTGAGCATTAGTTTCTTGACCTGACACATCTTTATCACACTAATTATCACCATTTTGATATATGTATATATATAATCGTGTTTTCTTTGTTTTCCACACATATGATTTGTATTAATTGCTTCCATTAAATTTATCAAGGCTTTCGCTGAATAATCTATAAGTTGTAAATTTTTTTAATTAACTCGAAAATATAATAACATTGAAAGTTGTGTAATATTTATCTTGTACCTGATTATCGAAGAGAATAGGACAAAAGGCTAACTAATATATTGTTAAGTCCTACCTGGCTGAGATTAGGGTTTAATGACAGGATCAGGCTGGGTGATACCCTATATTAGGGAAGGGGCCATCACAGTTGGTATTATAGCAAAACTTTAGATAAATACACAACAAAACTTGAATAAAACAAAAACCATAGAAGTGGAAACCATACTATGCTTGCCTAGAAACCATTAGTTAGTAGAGAGTGAGATGGGGAATTTTTATATGTATATGTTAGCTGAAGCATGTGTAGTATCTATATACGACACATGCGTAGTAGCGGATTCGCACTTGTAGTCGATATGCAGACATCGATGGCTGATGCACGTGAGGGCGGAGACACTGGAGCTAGCTATAGTCAGCCTCATACTACTACTACTACTACTACTACTACTACTACTACTACTACTACTACTACTACTACTACTACTACTACTACTACTACTACTACTACTACTACTACTACTACTACTACTACTACTACTACTACTACTACTACTACTACTACTACTACTACTACTACTACTGATGACTATCAAAAGCTATTTCACCCTGTGATAAGCACATGGCTAGTATTATGAAAAGGGACAGAGGTAGCAGTTTAGTTAGTGTGGACCGATAATTTGTTACATATGTGGTCAGGTGGAGCATACGACCAGGGGGTGTCCACAACCAGTAGCGCCTTATCTATAGCAAGGCCGAGATGAAGCCTACATGGTAGCATAACCTGATCTCGGAGCGACACGAAGACTCTTAAAGGGTACGGTTTCCATTTTATGTACAAGCTTTTACGTGTTATTCGATTCTAGTTCTAATGTTTCATTCATTGTCGATCGCGTAATAGGCATATGAAAATTGCCACTTGTTAGACTTAGGGTACTCTTGATTTTAAGTACCGCAGTCAGGGATCAGATTTACCCTAATAGTTTTGTTGAGGGATGTCCAGTCGAGATAGGTGGGGTAAAGTTACTTACTGATTTCAGAGTTCGATAAGTTATTGGGGATGAATTGGTTAGTAGCGTATTACGCTCATGTTGACTATTTCAATAAAACAATGATATTTGAGATCCCAGGGCGTCCGACATTTGCATACTGAGGTTGCGCACTGAAAGTTGTTACTACGAGAATTTGACTTGCGATTAGTGAGGAGATGGACGCATTAGAAGTACTGTAGATAATAGCAGAGAGTTAAGGACCCAGATTGGAGGATATTCCAGTGATAGGCGAGTTCCCTGATGTTTTTCCAGAGGACTTACTTAGACTACCATCGCCGCGAGAGATAGGTTTTATTATCGAGTTAGTACCAGACACTAAACCTATTTCTATACCGTCGTACTTCATGGCTCCTTGAGAGTTGAAGGAGTTGAGGAGTCAGTAGCAGTCCTTTTTGTAAAGATGAATGACAACACTTTGAGACTGTGTATTGATTATAGACAGTTGAATAAGGTCATAGTCAGGAACAAGTATCCACTGCTACGGATTGATGACTTATTTGATCAGTTGAGAGGAGCACAATTTTTCTCCAAGATAGACTTAAGATCAGGGTATCATCAACTAAGGATCAGGGATTATAATAGATTCTAGACAACATTCAACACGATGTACGTACACTATTAGTTCACGTTTAAGCCATTTAGGCTAGCCAATGCTCCCATCATGTTTATGGATTTGATGCATCGAGTTTTGAGACCATTTCTTAATCATTTTGTGATTGTTTTCATTGATGACATAATAATATTTTTGATGAATTAAGAGGATCACGAGTAGCACCTTAAGGGGATGTTGCATATACCGAGGGAGCATAGACTATACGCTATAACCAATATGTAGGCAACCGGATTTAGAGTGCTAAAACAAGCAAAACCATGCAGGTGATTTAGCCACAACCAATATATACACAACCGAATTTAGAGTGAAAACCCATGTGTGGCCACCAATAGTCACACATGTAATCCGATACCGACAAAAAACCCTGCCATGAATTTTTTAAGGCTTTCCAATGGATTTTACGGATCTCAAATACGTGCTTCGACTTCGTCGAACTCTCAATCCAACCCCGACTAGCTTTTCGGTACCTGAGCTACAGTCCCCTTAGTCTCGTTAAGTCAATTATGTATTTTAGATTGATTACAAATGTTTTAGGTTGGTTAGAACCGATTTCCAAAACCCACATTTGAATTATAAAATTTTTGTGTTTTTAAGGATCCTGGCGCTGAGGCTCCTGAACAGGACCCAATCTAGGTCATGATGTCATTACGGGGCCATACCTTTATGGCCATGACATCAAGTGGCACCGTGCGGAATGCCTTAGCGATGTACATTAACACGCACGATACTGAAACCATATCAAGATCGAGCAGAGCTATTGCGTTAAGAAAAATTAAGTCTTTTGATGGGGTTTTTGACTTAGGATCGTGACAAACCTCACGCGGAACGATTCTGGTTTGAAACCTTTATCTAAATACAGTAACAAAAACCCATATATATCGTTTATAATGTTTAATTTCATAAATTCATCATTCATTCAAAATTTGATCAAAATCCTCATATCCATGAAAATTATTTTACAAACACGAAATTGTAGTTATAATTGATCTAATAAGCTATAAAAATCCTCTAAAATAGAGATCTAGATTTGAAATTCATTTTTACCAAGAAATCTCAATTTGAGCTCATTCTTATCAATAGGAAGAAGATGAATATGAAGTTAGTACTACCTAGTGATTGATCTCTATCAATTTAATCCTAAGCTCTCCAAATTCCCTAAAAAATCTAGAATTTCCTGTAATTCCCCTACAGTTTTTACTGACTTTACATGAGAATCTTGTATGTATAGCTTTTCCACTCATCAAGACCCATATTTATACTTATGCTCTTTATCAAGTGTACACTCACATCTCGAGGACTATCCTTACGCTCTCATTTAAACTGTCTACATTCTTGCTTGCTAGCACACAATTTGACTTAATCTATCATAGTTAAACTTAACTAGGGTCATTTAGATACATATCAAAGGTCCACATTTAATTAACCTAACTATAGGCCTTATATTATTTGATCTAATTTAATTAAATTAGACCCATTCAATCATATGGTTAGTGTTTTTAGTCACATAATTGACATATTTGCGGTCCCACTAATCCTCGACTACCCGACACTGGGTGCCCAAAACCCTAACACACATCACGAGGTGCACCATATTTTACTTAAATTAATTTACTAACTTATGCTGTGTTTCTATTATCCACTATGTACTATAGTTAGCCAAGTCAAGCATCCCCGGGTAATTCCCACTTGATATGTGGCAACCCCGATCCCGATGGCCACCTCGGAGTGTCATCGTGTCATGTGCTTATCGCCTGGTGGGCCCAACTACATGTACCTAACACTTACCCATCCATCTCATGTCTCAATATTTGTTTCCACTTGCGTGCTATTAGTTCGGTTAATCAGGTATTCATATATTTCTTAAGTTATTTCCTTAAGTCTTTCAATTTCTTAAGTTCAACTGTTTGTAGCTTATTCAAGTCTTAGTCATGCTAGTGGTTTATGTTTTACAAGTTAAAAATTAATCACTTTTAATAATAAGCAGCAAAAGTCTTAATTAGAGTAAGTAAAGCATAAGGATCATCATAATATATAATATTATTCATATGAGCATGTCCTATTATGGAAAACACAGAAAAGTACTATGTATATGGGCAACAATATCATAAGATGACATATATATACATGTACACTGTTACTCTAATCCCCAAAATACCTGAAATAAAGAAAAATATCAAAATGAACACGTAGTGGTGGGTCCTCGATGACGAGTAATCATATGTGGTCGCCTAGGACCCCCTTGCCCCTACAAGTACTAGGATCTGCACTCGACACCGTAAAAGGCATATTACGAGTCTAGTGAGTAAAATCCCAAGGAGATTCACTAAGTATTTAAGTAAATAAGAAGCCAAAGAAAATATTAAATAAACATGCGGAAATCTAAAGAGGAAACTGTAAATGGATCATTGTATGCATACATAACAAGTGGATAACAAAGTGTGTGCTTGTCCTGGTCAAACTGGACTGTACTTCAGATCCCCAAAATCCCTTCAATGGGTGTTCCCACTACTCTTTCATATGGTTCCTCGTGGTGATTGGCCTAAACCTACGCTTCATCGACACGTGTACCACTCGGCAGCTCGGGTCACAATTCACCAATGACTTGTCACATGTGCTACATCCTAGCGTGCCCTAAACACACAACAAATATATTAGTGGGAGTAACCTCAACCAACCGTCCAAAATAGTGTGGAATAGAATGATATGCAAAAATGGACATAAGCAACGTAAGAACAACAATTAAATACTAAAGTGATGTTGCTATAGGTTTTACAAACCTCTAACATGCACTCTAATCCCCGAAAACACTCTGATCCAACCCCGTCACATCCCTGATTATCAAACTATAGTCTCTGAGTCCCTTGGGATCAATTCAGGTGTTTTAGATCGATTATAAGTATTAAACGTTACGTGCGCTAGGTTGGGCCCCTACCATGTTATATAGAGATAGCGCACTGGGGAAAAACTCTAGCGTGCTAGTGTTCTTTAGTATGAAAAACACCATCACGCCGAGCACGAATAGCATGCTAGCCACCCTGTTTAGTGCGCTATCTACATCAAAGGGCAAAATTCTCAACTCGAGAATTCTGTTCCCAACTCCCTAAATAGCTTTTCCAGCCTTGTTGAACCATTCTCCACTCTATGGGGACTAAAAAACACCATTACAACAACATAAACAACAATTATGCAATCATAATTATCAAATTCATGCATTCACTAGTTTTTCCCAATTTCACCAAAAACCCAATTTCCATCAAAATCACTTTATAACCCTTAATTGCAGTGTTAATTAGACTTGTAAATCATCAATGATTCATAAGAAATAATGATTTAGTCTTCAAACTCAAATCGACACCAAAACATACTAAGTTAACCTGGGATCTCTATCCGATATGATAGAGACTGACACCCCATGCAATCTAATAATATCTCGCTCGAATAATATGCTCAGTTGTAGGAACGTTTATCTCATTGAAACAAGAATAAAGTGAGCTGATTTCATCAACCTGTCAATTATAACCCAAATGGCATCTTATCATTTCGACATCTACGATAGTCCACTAATGAAACCCATAGTGATATGCTCCTATTTCCACCATGGAATAGGCAATGACTGTAGTAGTCCACCAGGCCTCTTGTGCTTAGCCTTCACCAATTGGCAAATGTGATAACTCTTCACATATGCTCCCATGTCAGCTTTCATCTCTAGCCACTAGAACAATCACCTCAAGTCATGATACATCTTGGTTCGACCAGGATGAACTATATAGCAAGACCTGTGTGCATCCTTAAGAACTCCGTCCCGTAGCTCCTAATCCACAGGTATCCACATTCTCCCTCGGTGTCTCAAACACTAATTCATCGACTCTACCCAATCATTACACTTTAGATCTTGAGCTAGACCACTGAGTCGCTCATAGAGCCCATCAGCCCTTTGATACTCAGCAACTAGTTAAATCGATATAGTTGGAACTCTCATCTAATAACTAATGTGCGGCTCGACCGTAGTAAATACCTCTGTCATGCACATAATAGATGCCACTTGTAGTAAGCCATGCTCGTGTGTCAAATGTTGCACAACTGTTCGAGTGCCAATCCCGCTCCTAGTTAATGTGTCAGCTACGACATTCATTTTTCTAAGGTGATATTCTATAACGAAGTCATAGTCCTTTCAGCGGCTCCAGCTTTCATCTCTAACACACGTTCATAACTCTTTGAGTGAATATATAACACAAACTTTGGTGATCCGTATACAAGGTGAACCTCTTTCCGTAGAGATAATTCCTATAGGCTTTTAGTGTAAAGACGACTGTTGTAAGCTCCAAGTTGTGCACTGGATAATTCCTTCATGGGGTATCAACCATTTGGAAAGATAAGCAGCTAGTCTACCGTCTTGCATCAATACATATCTAAGACCAATGCTTGACGCATCTGTATGCATTGATAAACTTTTGCCCGGCTTTGGCAACGTCAATAGTGGTGTAGAAGTTAATATCCTATTTAGCTTCCAGAAAGCCTGCTCCCACTCCTCTAACCAATCAAATCTAACATCCTTCTTGGTCAATCTACTAATCGACGCAGCAATCGAAGAGAAATCCTATATAAATTATCAGTAGTATCTTGTTAATCCCGGAAAACTTTGAATGTTAGTAATAGACTCAGGCGTCCTCCAGTCAATGATGGCCATAATATTCTCTGAATACATAAAAATACCTTGATCATTGATAACATGTCTTAGAAATCTCACTGCACTCAGCTAAAAGTTATACTTACTGAATTCGGTGTACAACCTATTCTCTCTCAGTGTCATCAAAATTGCCTTGAGATGTCTTTTGTGCTCCTCATAAGTCCTACTGTTGATCAAGATATGATAGATGAAAACTATGACAAATTTGTCCAAATATGGTCTCAAGACCCTATGCATAAGATCCATGAAGATCGCGGAGGTGTTAGTAAGCCTGAATGATATGACCGTAAACTCAAACAACCCATATCTCGTGTTGAAGGCGGACTTCTTGATATACTATTCTCGAATCCTCAACTGATGATAACTTGAGATAAGATCAATTTTCGAGAAAAATTTGGTGTATTCTATTTGGCCGAATAAATCATCAATCCTAGGGAGTGAGTAACGGTTCTTAACTGTCACCTGATTCAGCCTTCTATAGTTTATGCATATCCTCATCGAACCATCGTTCATCTTCATAAACAACATTAAAGCTTCCCAAGGTGACATACTAGGGTGGATGTTCCAATAAATCATCAAGCTATTTCCTAACCTCCTCATGCTCAAATGGTGACATCTTATAAGGTCTGTTGGTTATCAGCTGAGTCCCTAGTATCAGCTCGATGATAAACTCAATCTCTCGTAGCAGTGGTAATCCTAGTAGATCATTCGGGAATTCGAAAATGAAATTTTTAACTACTGGAACATCCTTAATCCTAACCTCGATCCTAACCTTCGACTCAACTATCGCTACGAATGCCTCTATCTCCTGTGCTATAACTAGTTGGCCTCTAGTGATAGGTAAGTTTATCGTAGATCCAACTAGCGAGAACTCCGGTATGACAGGAATGCGAAACTTAACTCTCTTACCAAAACAATATATCCATGCATGATAAGGCGATTACCAATCCATCCCAAGAACTGCATCAAACTCTAAATACTCTAAAAATCGGAGAGCCACTAGTAACTGATGCCCCTCAACCTCATCATCACGTCTCTACATATCAGGTTAAGGTATATTTTGTCTCTATCGATTGTACTGAGAACAAGTTTTATGTCTATCATCTGTGCAACTAACCTTAACTCTTCAATAATTCATCTAGCAATAAATGATAAAGTGATACCATAATCAAACATACTATGCATAGGTCTACCATAGATATGTAACGTACCCTCGATGAGCTATTTGGTTGCTCTGCCATCTGGCTGTGTTACTGTGTGGGCCTTTTCTTTTGCCTAATTTGGTTCTCATTGCATTGATGGCGGTGCCCTGTAGTCTGCCCTCAAATGTCCCATCTGACCAATCTTAAAACATCTATGCTTTTCCTGCTTGTCTGCCTGTCCATCTCTAAATCTTTTACCTTAACCCGAATCTCTCTGACCCCTGTCATGTCTTCCCTGATATTTATCCCGATGATACTGCTGTGGCTACTGGCAACGCTGGCTACTACTTGCAGGTGTTATAGCGTGCCCCTATTACCCATCATTATACTTAAACTATCTATTTCGATAATAATCCCTATGGTCCTTGTCTCGTCTAACGTCCCTCCGACCCCTATCTAAATAATCCCTCTATCTATTCGGCCTTCGGTTCGCCGATAACTTTACCTCGTCTGTATCTCTATCCCACTAATATGCTTGCCCTGTCTTTGCATTAGGAATGTTTCATGTACTAATGCTCTGTCATAGATCTTTTTGCAGAGTAGGAGCCCTACATGATACTACTAACTCAGCAATCTTCTCATCTACACCTCAGGTGAAGTAATAGATCTATAGGCACTCTCTTCCTGCCACATCCATAAAAAACTGTAACAAGTACCATTAACGCTCCATGTACGACATCAGTGAGCGCTTACCCAATCGTAAAACCAGAAACTCCTATCTTAACCTCAACCTCACCTCTATAGGAATATACTGATCATATAATAACTCTTTGAACTCTGCCCATGTCATCATATTTGGGTATGTATCTTGATACATGGTTCACCAAACTACTACATGGCCTCTTAGACATGCTCTAGATAGACGTGTTTGCACCCTCTCATCATTCATCATCTATTTATGGAAATGCTGATGAGAAACAGTCCATTTCTCTACCGCCTCAAGGTTGTCGCCTCCATAGAAAAAACCTTGCCAAAACTTCATAAACTCTCATAAAAGCTTCGCCTTTGGGGCCAAAACAAATCTTGATGTAGCAACAATGGTAGTAGTAGTCAACTGCTCTGTAGTCATGGGTGGGGGAGTAGGAGTCGGAGTCTCAAGTGGAATGATAACTGGTGTAGCTCCCTCTGCCTATGTCTCTGCAGCTGATCCATCAATCAGTGTCTATGGGACAACCGGGGCGATGTCTGTCCTAGCGGGTGTTGTAACTACCACTGGGTCTTAGGGTGCTATAATTGTAGCTGTAGCAAGTGCAGAAAATGCGATGACCTAATTCCATAAAAGTCAGAGTACCTCAGCCATCTGAGTCTCTTGGCCTGCGAGTCGGTCCTCCAAACTCGCTATGATAGGGAATCCTTAGTTGCATCGCTAGTCTGTCCAGGTCTCCTGAGGCGTAGTCAACTATCCATCTACGATCTACATCGAGAAGTGTGCGACAGATCAGCCTCAGAACATATACGTGTATATCATATATATAAAGAAAATATAACACATATATAAACCCTAGCTCTACCTCACATCAGTTCCCAACTAATATTCTAAGGCAATATCAATGGGTTTCCATATCTAAGATTTGTTTATTAAGTTTGACGCTCCTTCATTTAAGTTCCTAAGTTACTAGAATTCGTCTCTGATACCAACTATGGCGACCCTAGTCCCTGAGGCCACCCGAGGTGTCATCATGTTGTGTGCTTCTCTCCTGATGGGCCAGCTACATGTATCTTGCACCAACCTATCCATCTCATGTCTCGATATTATGTTCACTTATGTATTATTAATTTAGTTAATTGGTTATTCATATTTTTCTTAAGTTATTTCCTTAAGTCTTTCAATTCCTTAAGTTCAACTATTTGTAGCTTATTCAAGTCATAGTTGTACTAGTAATTTGTGTTTTACAAGTTAAAAGTTAATCACTTTTAACAATAACCAACAAAAGTCTTAATAAGAGTAAGTAAAGCATAAAGATCATCATAATATATAGTATTGTTCATATGAGCATGTCCTACTATGGAAAGCCAGAAAAAGTGCTCTGTACATAGGCAACAGAACTAAAAGACAATATATATATACATGTACAGTGTTACCATAGTCCCCAAAATACCTAAAATAAAACAAAATATCAAAATGAACATGTACTAGTAGGTCCTTGATGACGTGCAATCAGATGTAGTCACCTAAGATCACATTACCCCTACGGTACTAGGATTTACACTCGACATCATTAAAGGCAAATAATGAGTCCATTAAGTAAAATCTCAAGGAGATTTACTAAGCAATTACATAATTAAGAAGCCAAAGAAAATGTTAAATAAACATATCAAAATATAAACAGGCAACTATAAATGGATCATTGCATGCATACATAACAAGTGGATAACAAAGTGTGTGCTCGTCTCGATTAGACAATACTGTACTTCTGATCCTCAGGATCCCTTTAATGGGTGCCCCCACTACTCTATCACCTGTTTCCTCATGGTGATTGGCCTTAACCTATGTTTCATAGACACATGTACAAGTCAGCAGCTCAGGTTGCAATTCACCGAGGGCTTGGTCACACGTGCTATAACTTAGCTTGCCCTAAACACCATATAAATATACCAGTGGGAGTAACCTCAACAAACCCTTCGAAATAGTGTGAAATAAAATGATATGCAAAAATGGAGAGAAGAAACATTAGAACAATAATTAAATACTCAAGTGATGTCCATATAGGTTTTACAAACCTTAAACATACACTCTAATCCTTAAAAATACCCTGATCTGACTCCTCATATCTGCGACTATCTAACTATAGTCCCTGAGTCCCATAGGATCAACTTTAGGTGTTTTAGATCGATTATAAGTATGAAAAGTTAAGTCTGTAGGTCAAGTCTTCAAAACATCCTTTTAAGTTTAGCTGATATATGTCTTTAGCATGCTAGGTTGGGCCCCTAGCTCGCTGGGCAAAACCCTAGTGCGCTAGTATTCTTTAGTATGAAGAACACCATCATGCCCAGCACGGATAGGACACTAGCCACCCTGTCTAGTGTGCTATCTGCATCGAAGGAACGAATTCTCAACTTTAGAATTCTGTCCCAAACTCCCCAAATAGTTTTCCCAACCTTATCAAACCATTCTCCACTCAATGGGGACTTAAAAAAACCATAACAACAACATAAACGACAATTATTTAATCATAATTATCAAATTCATGCATTCACTAGTTTTTCCTAATCTCATCAAAAACCTAATTTCCATCAAAATTAGTTTACAACCCTTAATTGTAGTGTTAATTAGACTTGTAAATCATCAAGGATTCATAAAAAAATAGTGATCTAGTCCTCACATTCAAATTGACACCAAAACAAACCAAATTGAGCTCATTTTGATAAATTTAGTGAGATAGAGATTATTACCTTGAGTTTTAATCCCTCAATTCGATCTCTAACCCTCAATTACAGCTCTCTAAGTCATCAAATGTTGTTGTTGTTCTTTTCGGGTTTTTGATTTGCATGGGAAAGTGATAGTGTAGATGAGAAAATCCCATTCATTTGCTATTATTATGTTATGTTATGATCAATTGTGTTCACGTATCTCGAGGTCAATCTAATAGTCCTCTATTGTGCTATCTAGCTCTCCAGTGACACAAATTAATGACTCATCTTGCTTAGTTCTTCAATCCAGGATCATCTCAATGTTCATCCATAGTTTAGAATATTTCTTTCTAACTATAGGAAAATTAAATTAAACTATTTAAATAGTTAACTCAGGCATACAATTAATTATGGTTGGTGTATTAAAACTCCTTTATTAACAAATTTGTGGTTTCACTAACCTTCGCTACCCGGTACCCGGTGCCTTGCACCTCGGCACTAATCCCAAGGCGTGCCATAGCCTATTGTTCTGATTAAATCGACTTAGTTTATAGTCATATTACCTGGTTTAATTGATCCACTAGTCATCTTAATGTGAATTAGTCGTGTTTTCTAGAGTATTCATAGTTCGCCTACCCGATACTAACATTGACACACATTACGAAGTGAATACCAGTCACACAATCTCGCACGATATAATAATACAAACACAAACATGCGATATATTTACGAATAAACTCATAAATATGCATCACAAATAAGCAATCAATAGAAAAAAAGCTAGTGCACCTAGGTCAATGTATGTTGTAGTCTAACTATGGCGTGTCCATGGGTTTGAGCTAGAATCCTAATATGAAGTTATGCAATAAATAACAACATTAATAAAATGGGCCATTACATGATACCCGCATCGATATGCTTCCCAAAGTAACTACCTTAGTATGACATACCATTCACTGACTAATGGCCAAATTGAGTGATTAATATTAGTGCTAGAGGATAAGCTTCAAGCTTGTGTCTTGGAGTTAGGTGGTAATTGGGAGAAATACATGCCTTTATGTGGGTTCTTTTATAATAATAACTATCGGGCTAGTAATAGAATGACTCCTTTTGAAGCTCCGTATGGTCACTTTATCCTTCACCTTCGTGTTGGGCAGAGCTTGTAAATACAGTTTTGTTGGGGCTTGAATTGATTCAGGACTAGATAGAGAATTCAACTGATTCGGTAGCCTTTGACTACATCACAACTTAGATAAAAAAGATATACCAATAAACATCATAGGTTTTTGGAGTTTTCAAAGGACGATTTTGTCCTGTTAAAAGTCTCACTTGTGAAAGGATTATATAGATTTGGGTTGCAAGGTAAGCTAGCTCCAAGGTACATTAGGCCGTTTAGAGTACAAGAAAAGATTGGTCTTGCTGCTTACAGGTTAGAGTTACTTCCTCAACTAGCCATAGTTTATAATGTCTTCCATGTATCTATGCTTTAAAAGACGAAGACTCAGTTCACTCTAAGGACTGATAATGAATTTGATATTCGGGAATACTTATCTTACGACGAGTAGACAATTTATATACTTGATCATAAGATTTGGAGGCTGAGAACCAAATAGATTCCTTTGGTTAAGGTGAAATAGCAATTTCACAAATATGAGGAACTAATCGGGGAGTGGAAATCATATATGAAGGAGTAGTTTCCATTTCTCTTTGAAACTACAGGTAATTTTACATTTACTTTAATTTTGAGGAAGAAAGTGATTTAAATTAAGAAAATTGTAACAATTTGTTACTTTAAGCTGGTGATTAGTTTTTATCCAAATCCTAATTAACCCGAGTTAGGCTCGTGGTTAAGTCCGATGTTCCTCGATTAGCATGTGCATGTGTTTGCATGATGGTTCGTGTTTGTTTGGTATGTTTATAAATTTTATAGGTTGTAGTATAATAGAGGATTTAAATACAAACCTATAAACAAAAAATAAGTAAATAAAGAATAAATAGTTGGTACACTAAATGCAACGAGGGGGTGTGAAATGAACGTGCGCACTTGAGAATACTCATAGGCATGTCCGGTGAATTTATTAGCGAGAAAATACACAAAGTATATACATATATATATATTTTATATATTTGATATATAAATATATATTAAAAACTATAAGTTGGTTTGAATTATATGGATCATCGGATCAGCTCGAGATGAACGTGAGTGTTAATGGTGTCAACATGTATCACTTTAAGGAGTTTCATGTTAGCACATCAATCGTTCGATTAGTCTTGAGCTAATGTGATACGTATCTCAAGAAAAATCTATATATTTAAACTAAAACCCTTCATACTTATCTCATAAATTGATCGAGATAGAGAGAGAAAGATAGAAAGAAAGAAAGAAAGAAAGAAAGAAAGAGAGAGAAGGAGAGCTAAAGGTTTAGTGATTCTGATCTTAGGAGAACATTCAAGGAGTGGACTCAATGTGATTTGAGGAGCTTAATCAACTTGAAAGCCAGAGATCTTCACATTGGTAAGTTTAGTTTTCATGTTTATTGAATTTCAATTCGATGGTAATGATGATATCTCTGTGAATTGTATCATTTGTTGACTGAAAATAGTTTGTAAACTCACTATAAGTCCTCCCTGATAAATTATGGAAGTGTCAGCTGTCATTTGGATGATTTGTGGATGGAACAGTGGCTGCTGCCCTATGTACTGTCGAGACAATACAGGGTGAATGCCCTCCACCTAGCCAAGGAGTGCTCCTTTCATCAATTGGGATGAACCGGTTGATGGAGCACCCCCAAGTGAGGGAGCGCGCTCCCACCTCAAAAAACAATAATGCTGCTGTATTTTGATTGGGATTCTTGAAGGACTTAAGAACTTACTTATGGGTTCTAAATATAGGGTATTTGACATATATCGATCACAAATGATTTGTGATAGGTGTTAGATTCTCGAGAAAACGCGAGTTACTCGAAAAGTTAGAGAATTTGGAATGAAAACCTAAACTGAGGTAAGTATGGATTCACTTATTTATCAGTGTTGCATGGCTATCTTAGTATATAGTTCATGTAGTTTATGAACTGAATTGGGGACTATGTTTATACTGTGATTGTTTTTAGTAAATGGAAAACGATTCCCAAGAGAGTAACTCCTGGTTTTGAGAATAAGTTTATAGGAGATGGGTTACCCTCCTGGCCTATATATAACTCCTGCTCAATTCGATAGATTGCATGGATTACATACTCACCAGAGGGTTTTGGATAGAACCACTGAGCATTAATGAATTGGCTAGATAGTATATCGACCAATTTCTTAGTCTAGAAGTAGCATTAATGGCATCGGTGGGTAATCGACCCTAGTTTTATAAAGAAAAGGGGAATCACAGTTTAATAGTCATTTATGTTTGATTTGTTATTTATTGAATTGTATATTTTCCATATTCTTGTTAGTTAACATTGGTGTATATTGTTATTGCTTAATGTTCTTGATTATTATATGAAATGTTGATGGCTTTGTGAGTCCTTACTTACTAAGCAAGTTGGAGCGTTCACCCAAAATTTAATATTTCAGGTTTGCAACCTAGCGCTTAGCGAAGGGCAATGAGAAGATTTAGGAGTCTTATAATCTTCTCTACTATGTAATGAACATTCTTGTACATATATACACTATTTGATATATTTTGTTGTATATAAATAGAGTTGGGAGGTTTATAAATGAAGTTTTAGGTTTTGTAAACTCTGTATTTCTGTATATTATTTAAATATCGAAAAAGTTTCTAATTTTTCGCTTCATACGCTTTGTTTTGTTTATTCGATATTGATATATTAGTTAAGTTTATCAGGTACTGATGGAGTGGCTGCTGGCTCTAGTTAAGTTTGGTTGAGTTACCAATGCTTAATTAGGGTTTCAGGCTGAGTATCACCTTAATCAGGACAGGGGATGCTACAAATACTTTAAAGAAAAGTCGTAATCTTTCAAGAACTCCAACCATTTGCATCGTCTCATGTTTAGCTCTTTCTATGTCTGTAGATCTTCCAGACTTTTTGTGATTAATGTGGAGTGCGAATCTCTCTCCATATATATGATATCTCCATATCTTTAGAACAAACACCACCGCTGTCAACTTTAAATCATGAGCGGGATAGTTCTTTTCATATAACTTTTCCAGTATGGAGGCATAAACCACCACTACAAAAAAATAGCAGATCAGAAACGGAAATTTCCGTATCTGATTTGCATAAATTCCGTCTCTAATTCAATTCTGCAACGGAACAAAGACGGAATCTATTCCGTCTATAAAATCGATGCGCTGATTCAATCAGCAATGGAAAATGTGTTTCCGTTGCTGATTAGAAACGAATTAGAGACGGAATTTAGAAACGGAACAGAGACGGAACAGAAATGGAAATTCTTCTTAAGGGTACAATTGCAATTGCATTCCGTCTCTGATCCGTTTCTGATTAGCAACGAATCAGATACATAATTATTGCATTCCGTCTCTGATCCATTGCTGATTCATGCATCTAATCCTCGAAAATTAGAGACGAAATAACAACGAAATCTCTGAATTTCGTTGCTAATCCGTCTCAATTCCGCTTTGTTTAGGTCTCAATCCGCCTCAATATATATACATATATATATATATATATATATATATATATATATATATAGGTCTCAATCCAAGCACATTTAACCTGCCAATATATAATACAAATCATAGCTAAATGATATATTGATATTGCACAATTTATATAAACTTAACATATCCATAAAATTATATTTTCTCAATGTACTGTACACGAAACAACAAAAACAATCTAAAACGTTTCTATTTCGTATCTTTCTACAAAAGTAAAAGCAAAAATTGTTCTAAATGAAAAAAAACAGCAGATGAAGAAGTGTTCCGAGATTATATAAAGTTGATTGTGCTTCAAAAAATACTTGACTTCGTACAAAACACCTGAAAAAAGATCAAAAAGAAAAAAATCACTAAATTATACAAACAATAATAGGAATATAAACAATATTATAGGAGAATTAAATCTTATGCCCGTTGATATCAATACTTGGTAAGCAAACGGGCCCATAAAAAAGAAAAGGAAAAAGAAAGGAATTAATACCTCATTCATAGAGAAATATAAGCTTCCCCTAATTCCTGAAACATAACAACAGAATTACGTGAAAGAAGGCTTGTACAAGTGGTTGTAGTTGTCACACGAATCCACACACAAACCCACAAACAACATCAACTATGAGCTAATTAGGTAACCATGATTAGTTACTACTATTATTGCTTTCATAATTCAAAGCTCCAACAGAAAACAAAAATTAGCACTCATATTACATAGACACAAGAGGAAAGTGGGAGTACACATGATTTAATATCATTTGCATATTGGACCATAAACTTGAAGGAAAATACAAGTACTTAAATTCAAGGTACAACTGCCGTAGGTCCCCGTGTAACCACCCTGACAATGATGACCTTCTTAACATCAATCAGCTAGAACAATCCCAAAAAATTCAATTTTCCCCCGTTTTGCCAATGTTGATTTATTTTCTAACAACTTTTCTTGCTGATGTTGCTTTCATCACACAGAAAAAAGAGAGCTCTTGCTGTCCATTGACTTGCTCTGTGGTGGGGGGAATGAAAAACAACTTTTCGTAATGGATGAATACTCAAAATGGATCACCCAATACATTGCCCATGGGGTTCACCACAGTTGTCAAGACGAACATTACCCTAAAAGTTATAGCAAAAGTATGTTCTAAATCTTTGGTTGAGCTAATAACAATAGGAAATTATAGAAATGAGAAAGCCTAAAACAGACAGAAAAACACTCGTAGCTTTGATCTAAATGGAGATAGTATGAGCATGTCATGATTCACAAGTCTTTTAGTCAGAATCATAAGTGCTTTACGAATAAACAAGTCAAAAAACTTCTTAACAATGAAAAAACAAGCATTTAACAATCAAAAACAAGGAAAAGAAAATTTTCAATGGGGAACTACTACTACTACTACTACTACTACTACTACTACTACTACTACTACTACTACTACTACTACTACTACTACTACTACTACTACTACTACTACTACTACTACTAAATCAGAATCCTTATGGTGTACTACTACAATAACTAATAAGCATTTAGAAGATTGGTTTATTGAAACTCTTCACAACTTGATTACTATAATATAGTTTACCACAAAGATCTGAAATCTTGCCAAAGCTATCCATTTAATCACTAACATCCAAAAAGCAACAAGCAACCAAAATAATCAAAACCAAGTGCCCAAGATGAAGCCACCATCACAGAAAGAGAGTGACAATTTTGCATGCTAGATGTAGCCTAGCAATCCTTAAAGTAAACTAATGAGGAATAGGCCTGTTCGCTTCAAGTGTTACCATAGCTAAGCCTTGTCTTAACTTTAAGAATGGTGTTTGGTTTGGGTTTTAGCTAGCACTTGGTCTTACCTAAACACTTAAACTCCTCACCAAAAGACACACCTCCCCTATCTTTAGGTAACCAGAAGTCTACATTAACTTCACGACATCGACAAAGAAATCTAGCTGCTACATTAGTTATATTTTGCAAAGGAAGAAAGTAATCTACAGTTGCAGAATTCATTATCTCAACTTGTCCCTTATGAGTACTCTATGAGTTTCACTTGATAATCTAACTTAGAATGACGTTTTTTATCTATACATAGGATAAACAAGAAGAAAACATGGAAAAGAATCAAGCTTGGTTAAGGCCCTAAAGTTAACAATGCCATATTCAATTTCAGCCATCATGGTGGAGGAGAACAACCATATATATGACATTAATTCATAAGCACCAGATTCATAAAAAAATAAAGAAGAAAGGAAAGGAAAATTAATTACAAAAAAAACTAACAAAAATAAACCGACCCTATTGGAAATTCTTAGTTTCGCCATTAATGGAAAACTTGAAAAAAAGACTCCATACATACCATTAATTCATAAGCACCAGGAACCAGCCATATATATGACATTAATTCGTAAGCACCAGATTCAACTTCAAAGACTTACATACCATTTCAGAAATTATACACCTTAACTTTGTCACAGAATATTAATTAAGACAATGAAAGAAAGAGAGACCCACCAAGATAACAAAGAAAGAAAGAGAAAGATATTAAGCATTTTCATACCTTATTTACTTCTAGAAACATGTCATTCAACAGTTAACCTCATTAAGTAATTTAAATTAGCAACTCGGAGAAGAAGTGAAAATCCCATTGCCAGAGGGAACGTACCTTAGAATCATTTGCCTCGGAACCACTATTTGTAAAGAAAACCTTCCCCATTTGTCTAGCTATAAATGTATCAAGAAGCTCCTTTACAAGATCCTGTAAGCATCAATGTATAATTGCACTTAATATCATAAAGCAGTAACACAGTAATAACAAATAACAAAAAAGCAAGAGAAATCTAATTCCTCTAGTTAGAAGTCCAAGATCTAGAGCCATGAATTAGTCAAAGTAGCTATCACGGAATGATTTTAAATTGGATCCTGAAATCTATAACAGATAAATAACTTTGAAAATAAGACTGTCAAGCCAGTAAAATAATATTAACAAACTTCTTTCATTCTCAACATGTGGACATGTTAAGTTTCAAGCATCTAAAGAACGTAAGAAAAGATGAAGTAAATGGCAAGGAAGAGAAGTGAAATATGGTTAACATTTCCACAAACTTATCAAATGCGGCTACAATCAATTTAAAGAATTCTTGCATTACAGAGATTCACAAAGCAGAATGTGTTAAAAACGAAAAAATTGAGTGATGACTAACATGGGAATGGCAGAAAAAAAAATCAGGTACCCACCCTCATTTGTTCATCTTCAAAGGGAGCATCAGGTGCAGTTATTCTTGTGATTTTGCTTACACAAGAAGCAGTAGCTACTTTGACATCCACATCTGAGTGTTCCCTAATATTTTCTGAAGCAAGTGCTTTTAAAGATGGCTCCATTGCATTTCTCGTTGACTCAGATGGAGATTGTTCTACTTTCGTCAAGGAACTCTCTAATTTCTAAGGGGAAAAAATACAGGAGAGAAACAGACGAAATATAAAATAAAATAAGAAACACATAACAAAATAAAAAATAGGAGGTGGTAATAATCGACATTGAGTAATTAGAGCCGAAGAACGACAGTAAACGAAGCTAATTCAGTCAGAAACCAATAGATTGATCAGATCCATCTTCCATACCAGTGACCGCTAATTAAACACTTTTTTTGACATAAAAAGAGAAAGAAAAAAAATGGATTTACACATTCAGCAATTAGACGACAATGGGAATGTTGAACACAAATACATATACATATACTATTACATTATTCAACAGCACTAGGTCAAACCTTTAGTGCATTAAACCACAAGGACAAACAATCCACACGCATCGCTTAAACGATTGTTTCTACATATATAACACGTCAAGAAACCTAATTTGGTTTTAGCGCAACCAGTGCATGAACAGGAGAGTTGGTCGATCTCCATTTTTTCCGAAGAAAACACAGTAAAGCATCGAAGAACAGGTCTTTCAACCTATCCATCAAACCCTAGTCGAACAATACATGAAACATCAAAGCTTTTAAGACCAAACAAAACTCCACCAAAACCCCATTACCAAAAACACAAAAATAAACCCTAGACACCATAAAACCCCAAGAAACTCACATGCAATCTTCGAGAAACAAACAATAAAAAAATCCAAAATCGAAACCCTAGAAACCAAAAACAAAACTCACATCGAGAATCCCCAAACAAATCATCGACCGAAAGTGGGGGTCGCCGAGGCGCGTCCGGCTTCGTTGAGCTCGAGCTCTAGTTCCTGGTCCGTCATTTCTCCGAATCCCCGCAGACCCTTCAAAACCCTATCGATCACGAACTTGATTTCAGATTCACGCCTCATCAAAGAAACCCAAGAACGAAAAAAAACCCTAGAAACCAAGACAGAATCGGAGGGGACTAAATCTAAGGTTTGGTACACGAAATCAGGCGAACAACATGGCTATTGGTAAAAGTGAGAGCAGAGAGGTGCGAGAGAGAGAGAGCAGAGAGGTGCGAGAGAGAGAGAGCAGAGAGCGGCAACGGTGAGAGAGAGAGAGAGAGCGGTGACGGTGAGAGAGAGAGGAGAGAGCGGTGACGGTGAGAGAGAGCGGTGAGAGTTTCGTTGAGAGAGAGAGAGCGGTGAGGAAGAGAGGTTTGTTGAGAGAGAGAGAGAGCGGAGAGAGATTTTAGGGAGAGAGAGAGTTTTGTGGTTGGTCCCCATTTTTGGGTATCTAGATTGAAGCACGCACGAATCTCGAGACATAATGGACGGTTGTAAAAAAAAAGTTTTGGCGGGAATGTTAGCGCCAATATTTTGAGACGGAATTTAATTCCGTCTCTATTTCCGTCTCTGATCTCTCTCTATTCCGTCTCTGAATTAGTCCGTCTCAATTCCGTCTCTAATCACTTTTTCTTAGCAACGGAACTTAATTCCGTTGCTAATTCTGTTTCGAAATATCATTTTTCTTGTAGTGCACAATACCTCTGTTTTGTACTAATACACAACCTAGACCCGTATGAGAAGCATTGGTGTATACCAAGAATCTTTGTCTAACCTTTGGTAACATTAATACTAGTACGGTGGTCAATAACTTCTTCAGCTGAGCAAATGGCTGCTCGCACTCCTCATACCAATCAAATACAACATCCTTTTGAGTCAATCTGGCAATCAGTGAAGCGATATTCAAGAAATCCTTTTGGAACCTATTGTAATACCCTACTAACCCCAGAAAACTCATAATCTCCGTAGCTCACATCGATGCTGGCCAATTTATAATAGCATGAATCTTGCCAGATCCACTGCAATCCCTACTGCTCCAATAACATGCCCAAAAAATTTGACCTCTGACAACCAAAATTCATACTTGCTGATTTCGACATAGAGTTTGTGCTCCTTTAAAGTCCGCAACGTCTTTTTAAGGTTTTTCTTGTAATCCTCTCGAGTCCTCAAATATATCAATAATGATAACTATAACGAAGCGGTCAAAAATAGTCTCAACACCCAATGCACCAAATCCATAAACATGGCGAGAACGTTGTATTGGGGCATGTGCCCTAGGTCAATCTAAAAACTTTGTTTATCTTATAATTCTAGTTAATAAAATAGAGGTTTTCGTTTGCTATTTTATTATAAGCGATTGCATGTTTAACTTATAATAAGATCCATTTGTATTTGTTGAAATATTCTAAATGTTTCTAGTCAGTCATTATATTAGGAACTATAATGAATTAAGACTAATGTATTGATAGTCATGTGATTATGCATATAGGGATACGAATCAAGATTATGAGTACTTGTTAGGGAACAAGGTACTGCACTGACCCACTATGAGAACTCCACATGAATTAAGTCATAGGTGTACTCACGATAGGTGTTTCATTTAGTCCTTCGACTTGAGATTACTATAAACTTAAATATTAGGAGTATGGTAATTTGATACAATCAAACGTTGTCTTTAACTGGATGATTATAAAGATCACGATTGGTTATCATGTCAATAATATGAGAAGGTGTGTAATCAAGATAGAATTTGTCACTCTCATATTGAGAGATATATCAAAAGATCTTTCGATATGATAGAGTGATAATGGCCAAGTCCCAGTAATTGATATGATTAATGTCACTTGGATGTTTTTAGTTTACCTAAAGATCGTGACTAGTATGATTAGACATTAAGGGTGACTTTCCATGCCTTATGTTTGATCAAAGGATATCACACGATAAAAAGATATGGTATATGTTGTTCATTAGGTTGTATTGATTTTAATATTCATGCTACTTGGGTAGTCATAAAAGCCCTTACAATTTGTTATATGATAACTTATTAATTGGGTCGTATGTGTAATTTGCTTAAACTGCCAAAATACAATAGTTGTATTACGAATATGATTTTAAGTGACGGCTTATCTACACATATAAATAGAGGTTGAAACCCTAAAACGACATAAGATTTTTCTTTTTTGCTTTTTTTGAGTTCTCTAGATTTGGGGAGAGAGAAAAAACACTTTCAATATCTTTTTGGGCTAGCACTCCAAATTGTGGTCACCGTTTGTGTATGGATTTCTAAAAGAGGATGTGTGCTTTAACGTCTTAGAGATTGAAAAATCAGAGAAGTAAATCACAAATTAAATTATGATTTATTTTTGTAGATCTAGTTTAATGGAACTTATTTTCGATATTGTAGGGGTTTTTCAAAAATTGTTTTGAATTTTTCACTGCGTATGAACCCCAAAACCTAACAGTGGTATCAGAGCCTTAGGCTCGGTTTATTAAATATTTGCATGTTTTCTATGATGTATATATGATATATGTGTGAAAACATGATCTTGATTAATGTATATATAATGTAAAAGTAAGTTCTATGATAATTATTATCAAGAATTGGTTTTAAAGTATGTTGCTAATTCATGTATATTGATACATACACATGATTTGACTCAAAGATAGAATTCATGTTTAGAATATCTCGATTAACATATGTTTTGATATTGAACGATGCGAATTTTGTATGTTCATATGGTATATGTCATGTTTAGGTTAACATGTTTTTGGTGTTGGTACATAGGTTGTTTTGTTCAATAATTATGTATGTTTCCATGATAGAAATCATGATTATGTAAATATGATTAATTTAATATGATTCTGGTGTCAAATGCATAGTTAATATCTCATTTCTTGATTCAATTGCTCGTTTTGTATAGATAAGAATCAAAATTGGTTTTTGATCATATATCTCATTGTGGTTATCTATTAATATATTTCTAATGGATAGATGATAAACTTGTAATCGAATAAGAATTACAAATCCTATAAGATAGGTGAGATATATAATAAATTTTCATTAGATAAGGATTCAAAGTATCTTAAATTCTAATTGGATTAGGATTAGACATTGAGTTAGAAGTGGGCTCGAGTTAATTAAAAACGTTTTAATTAATATTTCTCGAAATTAAAATAAAGGGTAGTTTTGGTCAATTGGATTGACTAAAATAATGAGAAATTTTATGCAATTTTCAATTTTCGGAATAGAAATTCATTGTCTAAAAAAACTTTTCTTTTAAATTTTAAGTCAAGTGTCATCCATTCTCAAACACTTGTGAAGGATTCACATCAATATGGGTCTACCTCTGCAGAGTATATTGTGTTATCTTTATGAGACAAGTTGAGTAACTGTTACTCTATTGTTTGAAATTCTTAGACTTGATGATGCTATCAAAACAATTTTAGGCTTAAGGCACTAGATGAGATAAAACATGCTAAGACGTAATATGTCATAATCTCATAAGAACAACTAAAAGTTACATATAATGTAATTGATAATTGGTACCTACTTAAATAACCTAATTCAAAGTGTCATTCCTTAGCTGTCTTGGAATTAGGCGAAACATGGATTTTAGTCACTTAAATTAACGTAACAATTTTAGGAGGGTTGTTGATTTAGTGAGAGTATATTTTTCTATATGAAAATGAACTTTTGCATAACCTTTATGGTAGATATATGACATCTTCAAATCACACTAATCCCTTATCGCCACGATCCATCCTTAAGAAGGATAAGCTAATCGAGACAAACTTTCTTAACTGGTTCAGAAACTTGAGAATTGTTCTTAAGCATGAATGTAAGTTGTATGTTTTGGATTATCCTATTCTTGAGGAACCACCATCCAATGCTTTAAGAGCTATGAAGGATGCACATACTAAGCATGTCAACGACTCAACTGATGTTGCATGCATTATGTTAGCAACCATGGTTCCTAAACTTTAGAAATACATGACGCACTTGGAAGCTTACGACATGGCTCCGATGCCGAAGGAAACATTTGGATAACATGCTAGACAAGAAAGTTTTAAGATAGTTAAGAACCTTAATTCTTGCAAAATGGGTGAGGGTGCATCAGCTAATCCTCATGTTCAGAAAATGAAGGGTATATTGACCATCTTGACAGACTTGGATTTCCTATAAGCCAAGAGTTGGCTACGGATTTGATCATGAATTCATTGCCTAATAATTATTCATAATTTATGATGAAGTAATAAATGAATAACATGGAGAAATCTATCTCGGAGTTGCATTTGATGCTTAAAATTGTTGAGCAGAATGTCAAAAAACCCATTGCTAATGTGTTGATGGTTCAGAAAGGAAAGACTTTGAAGAAAAAAGGGCAAATGTAAAGCTAAAGTTACCAAGGCTGTTGTGACTATCAGAAAGCCTGTGGAACAAGTCAAGCATAAGGTTGCTTCTACTTCATAGTTCTAGAAGAAAAAGTAAAAGAAGGAAATTATCATTTCTGCCATGCACCTGGGCATTGGTTCATAAATTGTAAGCTCTATCTTGAAGATCTAAAGAAAAAGAAGAGTAATGCGACTACTGCTTCAGGTATTTACGTTATTGAAGTTAACTTATCTACTAGTGATTCCTTGGTATTAGATATCGGATATGGATCTAACATTTGTATTAATGTGCAGGGTTCACTAAAAGTACAAAACTAAAGAAAGGAGAAGTCATCCTATAAGTCGGAAATGGAGCAAAGGTTGATGTATTTGCTGTAGGATGTTATAAGTTAGTTTTACCTAGCAGACTTGTTTTAGTTTTAAATAATTATTATTATGTCCCTGCCTTGAGCAGAAACATCTTTTTAGTTTTAGGTTTGGGTTCGGATGGCTTTAACTTCATTATCGTTAATAATAAATACTTCGTTTCTCATAAAGACGATTTCTATGTGAATGCTGATTTATGTGATGATGGTCTTTATATTCTAAACATGAAAAGGTCCATTGATACTCCTATTCTTAACATAAATACGAAGAGATTCAAGTCAAATGATTAAAATCAGACCTTCCTTTAGCAGTGTCATTTTGGTCACATAAATGAGAAATGCATTTCTAAACTCCATAAAAATGGACTTTTAGATTCATTTGGTTTTGAAACATGTATATCTTGTTTACTAGCCAAGATGACGAAAAGTCCCTTTACTAGACACAGTAAAAGGGGAAGTGACTTATTGACTCTAATACATACTGATGTATGCGGTCCTATAAATACAATGGCTACAGGTGGTTATTAGTACTTCATTACTTTCACTAATGATTTCAATAGATATGGTTACGTGTATCTCATGAAACATAAAGGTGAATGTTTTGAGATGTTTTAGATATTTAAGAATGAAGTGCAAAATCAACTTTGTAAAACTATTAAATCACTTCGATTATATCGAAGTGGTGAATATTTAAGCCAAAAGTTTGATGATCACTTTACAAACAATGGGATTGTCATATAGTTGACACTCCATAGTGGAATGATATTTATAAAATGAGAAATTAGACTTTATTGGATATGGTTCTATTTATGATGAGTCATGTGGATTTTCCTATTTCGGTTTGGGTTATGCCTTAGAAACTACTGCGTTTACACTGAATCAAGCTCCTTCCAAAGCAGTTGATAAAACACCATATAAGATGTGGTTTAGGAAAAAACCAAGTTTGTATTTCCTTAACATTTTGGGCTATAAGGTTTTCATATGATGACAAATCTCAAAAAAATTATTGGATAAATCTGCCGAGTATGTATTTGTTGGTTATCCTAAATAAACTAGAGGATAATACTTTTGTAATCCCTCTAAGAACAAAGTGTTTGTTGCTCATAATGGTGTCTTCATAGAAAAGAGTTTATTTGAAAAGACAACAATGGGAATAAAGTATGTCTTGAAGAAATTCAAGAGCCACAAATCAACACTCAACCGCTAGTGGGAGATCAAAAAAATCTTAAACTAGTTGAACCTCCACATGTATCACAAGGCCCGCGTAGGTCCGAAAGGGTAAGACATCTGCCTGAGAGATTTGAATTTCTTATTAATTATTGTAGCGAGGCGTTGCTTATAGATCGAAATGAGCCTACTATTTATCAGGAGGCTATGTCTAGCCCTAAGGCAGATAAATAACTTAGTGCCATGAATTTTGAGATGTAATCCATGAATGATAACCAAGTTTGAAACCTGGTTGATTTACTTAAAGGTGGTAAGACCATTTGATGTAAATGAGTTTTCAAGAAGAAAACTGACATGGATTGTAATGACCTGTTACCTTAAGTTCTTGATTAGTATTAATCCAAATCCTAATTAACCCGAGTTATGCTCGTGGTTATGTTTGGCGTACCTCGATTAGCGTGGGTGTGCATTTACATGAAGTATCGTGTTTGTTTGAATTGTTAAATCAATTTATATATAAGTTGTTGTATAATAAGGAAATTATACAAAAGCCTATAAAATGGAAAAATACACAATAAACAATAATTTACTAGGACACCAAGTGTGACGAGGGGTTGTGGCATGAATGTGCACGCTTAAAGACATATGTAGACACGTCGGTGAGTTTATTGGTGAATAATACACTAGATATATATGTATATATTTATATGTTTTTAGATATATAAATATATATTGGAAAATAAAAGAATATTGGAATTATATAGATTGTTTGATCATCTCGAACAAAGCGTAAGTGCTTGATGTGTCAAATCTCTTGTCACTCTTAGGAGTGTCAAATCTCGTGTCACTCTTAGGAGTGTCACTTTAACGCATCAACTACATGATTGGTATCGAGATAGTGCGATGCGTATCTCAAGAAAAATCCATATATATAAATAAAAAAGATGATCTCTACCCTCAGATCATTCGAGAATTCGCGAAAGATAGGGTTCAGCTTCGATTTTGGTTCGAAGGAGATGATTCGATGAGCTAAGTTAACGTGAATTGAGGAGTTTAATCGAATCAACAACACAAGATCAACATTTAGGTATGATTTACTCTTGTGTTTATTGAAGCTCAATTCAATGGCGATGCTAGAATTTTAGTTAATTATACTGTTTGATGATTAGAACTGGTTTATAACCTCATTAGAGGTCCACCCTGATCATTTGGGAGTGTTCCGGATGTTGTTAAAGGATTTTGGAGTGAAATAGTGGTTGCCGCCCTATTTTCTATTGAGACAAAATATGGTGGAGCACGCTTTACCTCACAATAAAGCGCACTCCCTTCATCAATTGGGATGAACCAAGTTGATGGAGCGGGCCCCACTTATTGAGGGAGCGCACTCCTACCCCTGAAACAACAATAATTATGTATTTTTATGAAGGATTTCTAGAGGACTTAGGGACTAGTCTAAGGGTTCTCAATAGAGTATATCGAAACTATATTGATCACAAATGGTGTGTGATAGGTTGAGGAACACCGAGAAAGTATGTGATGACCAGAAAGTTTGTAAGTTTGGGTGAAGACTAAACCCAAGGTAAGTATGGGTTCGCTTATTTTTCAATATTCCCTAGTTATTCTAGTATATATAGCTCATGTAGCTGTTGGACTAGAATAGGGGGACTATGTACACTGGGTGATTTTCAATAAACGAAAAATTGTGTTTACTATAATTCACGAAAGTAAGTTCTTGGAACCGAGACCACGTTATATATTAGATAGGTTACTTTCCCGGCCTATATGTAACTTCCTACTCAGTTTATAGGTTATGTGTTACATTCGTACTAGGGGGATTGGGATAGAACCATTAGACATTAATGGATGGGCTAGAGAGAACATATGCACAATGTGTTGGTCTAGCAATTGCGTTAATAACGTCGGTTGGTAATCGACCCTAGTTTTACAAATGAAATGGGGATCACAGTGTAATAATCCAAGACATTTGTTTCACATATTTTATAGATCGAAATATATATGATTTCCAGATTCTTGTTAGATATTAATGGTGCATCTTGTCATTGCATGATATTCTTGATTACTATATGGAATGTTGATAATTATGTGAATCCCTACTTACTGAGCAAGTTGGAGCACTCGCCCCAATTAACATTACAGGATAACCGATGAGCGTTACGACTACAGGATGGAGAACATATATGAGTCTTGATTTTCTCTTCAATGTGATGACTCTCTCTACTCTTATATATTTATATTGAATTACAGTTTTATAATATCACAAGGGTTGGGTGATTTGTATAACCGATGTTTATTCTTGTTTTTTTAATACTCTATAATGTTATTTGAATTATCAAAAACGGTTTTAGATTTTTGTTGCATTTATTAATTATTTTATATCAATAATTGATATACAGTGGTGTTTATCAGGTGAAGGTGGTAAGGCTGCTGACTCTAGTTAAGTTTGGTAAGGATTATATGAGCTTAATTATGGTTTTAGGCTGAGTATCGCTCTAATAAGGTTGGGGATGCTACAGCTTGGTATCAGAGCCCAAGTCAGGTAAAGTTGGAGTCTACTTCAGAGCCTAAGGTTATTAGTTTTGATACAGCTTGGTATCAAAGCACGGAGTTAAAGCTGGTTTCCAGCTTTGGTATTAGAGACAAGGTTTAAGAGCTTTGTTACATTGGATAACTCGGATACAGTTTGTTTTTATAGTTGAAGGTTTATCACTTTTGGGATAAAGTGGTAATATTAACACAATTTGGTAAGATGGACAAGGCTCTAAATTCACTTTTGAATAGTGTTCAAAGTGAATATTAACCTACTTTAAAGTTTAAGGTATATCAAAATACTTAATAACGGAACCTAAGTTCATTGACTCTTAGAGTTGTCTCGACTTATGGATAAGCTTAAGGTTTGATAAATAATTTTTATCGTGATTTTGGAGGGTAACCAAAAGATAAAAATCACAATTTTTATCATGATTTTGTGTATATTGTATCTACGTGGTAGATATGAGAGTATGTTTTTCCTGGACGACAATACGATGGTTGAAGTCCATCGATTTCTCATGATATGAGAGAGTGTTGGAGGTAAGAGCTTCGGATAGTCTTAAACTTGGGGAGACAAAAAGGAAAGACATAAGAAAAGTTGCAAAGATGAAATAAAACTCTTCTCCAAGTAACATCTTCAATGGTCTTTGTTCTCATTGATATTATTAGATAAATAATAGTCAGTGAAGAAGTATCTATTGGATCAAGACCTTGAAATGTGTATTGAGAGAACGGAAATGTCAAAACAATAGAATATTAAATAACTTTTGGGGAAAAATTAAAGGTGGTTGTCACGACCCAAATAATTAATACACATTTAATTCATTACTCAGGATAAAATGACCCGTGACGTGGGACCCGCAACGAGATACGTGTTACTATCGAGGCACAAGTGAGAGAGGTAAATGTTATATTTGTGTGTTGTATACCTAGTGTATTGTACATGGGTAGACTACTAAGTCATTTATGGGCATGCAGGTATCGAGACAAACGGTGATGCGCCTGAGTCGCGTGTCGACGTGGGACCGAGGTAGCGACATTTTAGGGGTAAGTTTGATTTATTTGAATAAAATGTGGATTTTTTGGAAATGTGTGGTGTTAATATGGCCACATGGAATTAAATATGCAATGGCCTATAGTTTGCAAAATAAAACAAGATGCATTAGATTTGCTTTGAGATACGCATTTCACGAGACTCGAAAAATATGTGGTCAAAGGCGGTAGAAAAAAAAAAGATTTTTATTGGTTTTGCCTCGAGATTCATGTGTACGAATTTCGAGGACATCGAATACTTAACTTCCACCTTATCCCATTTGGTGAAACAAAAAAACGAAAAAAAAAAAAAAAAACAACAACATAGTGGAGACGATCGGGAATAGAAGGAGGAAGAAGAAAAAGAGAGCGGGAGAAATAGTGGTGTCGTTTGTTGTTATTGTTGTTGTTGTTGTTGTTGTTGTTGTTGTTGTTGTTGTTGTTTCCGACTGTTGTTGTTCGGGTTGGCGAACTCGGACGAACTGCCATGGTAGTTCGTCCAAGCTCGAGCAAGGCAGGGGAATAGTCTCCCCTGCATAGGCGACCCAACCTGGGGTTGGGGATGGAAGCACAACCAATAACAAGAATAAATAAAAAGAAGCAACAGTGCATCGACTCTTTTTCAGTGAAGAAGAAGAAGAAATCGAAATCGGGTCGGGTCGGGCCGGACCCTGACCCAGCGAGACCGGGTCATACCAACCCAGATCTGGCTGGATCGGGTCTGCTTAACCCAGACCGAATACAATAAAAAAATATAAATATCTAATTAGTTAAATTAATTAAACTGATTTTTAATAAATAAATCCTAGAAAATAGAGAAAAATATGGAAATCAATTCAAGAAAATTCTAGAAAATAGGGAAAAATACATTAGTGACCCAAATCAATAGAAATTCAAGATTTCCATAAAAAGTAAAGAGTTCGAAAGTTGGTCGAGACGTTATACGGGAAAAACGTGAAATGGGCCGAATGACCGAAAATAAATAAAAAAGGTTTTTTGAAATTTGTCTCGACTTCGATTTGGCCTAAGTGAGACATTATTGAATGTTAGGGAACTATGGGGGAAGTCAGGCGTTTGGGCACGCACTTGAATTTGTCGAGTGATCAGATAGACTAGGACAAGCGTGTGACTTGTAAGTACAACTGTGAGAATTTTATATTTTATTTCATTCACCCTTATTGATTTATTGGTCTATTGATAGACATTACTACTTGTCACCTCACATCGTGTTGTTCTTGTATCTATTCATGGATGAATATTGTGACATGATACCTTGTGAATTATTTCATTGCCTCTAATTCCTACACTTGATGTCGTTCTTGATTACAATTGATGAAAAGCATGCTAATGGACTACTTTGAATTTAAATAGACTTGTATTCGATTTCCTTTGGGCTTTGTAGCCTAACTTGTCTTGGTGACCTAGAATTTTGGAATTATTTGTCTTTGAAATTAAAGTTGGGGATTATCTAGTGTCCATTGCACGAGAGATGCGCGGTTCACGGGGACATGGGCCTACCGAGGTTCCGGCACTCGCCACTGCACTTGCACGACATATGAGTTGTGGGGCTCGGGGTGGTCGGAAAACATGAGAATGATGTTCTAAAGTGTAGGGCGCAACTTCGCTATTTATGTGAGATACGTTGAGCGTAGCTACATATCGTAGTGAGAAAAAGTAGGTGATAAGTCTCACCGCCGACCGAACATAGATCATCTCGACTTAACCTGTGTCTGTCTTTATATCTTTAATTGTGGTATTTACTTGCATTACTTGTTTCAGCAATTTATTTCACTCATTTATGCTTTTAAACACCATTCGTTTCTTTTGGAAATGAGACATGAAATTCTCCAGTTAGTACTTAAATATCACTATACTCACCGTCTAGTTTGTGACGATGGGTGTAGGTACGTCAAGTAACAACAGACCGGGGAAGGAGAAGATAGGCGACTTCCTCTAAGCAGTTCAACTACTCTCCTCACTCATTTATATGTCTCAACTTTTGTTGTATTATTATTCTTTATGTCATTTTGGGTTGTACTGTGGGTTGAGTGAATAGTTTCATATTTATACATGATGCTGTGGTCTTTTCTTGGTTTCCACACTTATGAATGTTTTGGAGAATTAATGCTTTCGCAATTGCATGATCATTAAATCTGAATGACCTGTAAATTGGATAATATATAAATACGTGGATGTGGAGAAATATAAGGATGATAGGCTGACTAATACGTACTTAAGTCTTAGATCATGTGGATTAAGGCTTGAGTACGTGATTAGGCCGGGCGGTGCCCTGTTTAGAAGTTGGGGCTGCACAGTTGGTATCAGAGCCAGATTTAGAAAACTATATGGCTTAAGGCAATGTGATACCAACACAATTGGTATTAAAGCATAGATTTAGAGACTAACATGCATAAAATATAAACCTTAGATGTGGAAACCAGATACTCATTGCCAAGACACCATTAGTTGGGAAGTGAGTGACAGTGAGATGGGGGTCTATGTACTTGTTAATTGCTATATGTATCTATTTACTTAAGCGCAATGTCACGTTGAATCTGATTAGCTTTCGTTATCCATTGTAGACCCCGATGGCTGATACACGCAGGAGAGGAGGTGTAGAGCCCAGTGGTAGTTTGCCTCCTACTATAGCGGAGGGTTTTTAGTGACTTTTTGATAGAGTGACAGCTCAGGGTCAGCAATTGATTGATTTCATCACGATGATGACCGCATGTTTTGCTGCACCGGCATCGGTATCAACCCTTACGACTGCTACACTGATTGTCCAGGCGCCAACACTTCCTACTGCAGCTTTAGCAGAGCCGATAGACGTGACCACACCAGTAGTGGAGAGAGTTGACGTAGTACCATCTCCCACGCCTGCGTCTTCTAGCACTTCAGTGGAAGTTCAGCTGGTGAAAGACTTCATCAGACTCAAACCAGCTTATTTTGATGGAGTCAGGGATTTTCAGAAGATTGAGAAATTGATCCTATCTGAGGAGAAGCTTCATTGGGTCTTGAGGATTGAGGATACACTTCAGCCAGAGATCTCATCATATACACTCGAGCGAGACGCTGACGTGTGGTGGCATATGACAGTGGCCACTCACAGAGAGTTTGAGACATGAGATGCGTTTAAGCAGAGGTTCTATCAACAATATTTTCTCCCTTTAATCATGAAGTGATTGAGACAAAAGTTCATGGATTTGAAAAAGGGCCAGAGGAGACTGTGATGCACTACATGGATCGATATGATTATTTGCGCCAGTTTGCTGGGGATTTGATGAGAGATGAGTCCGAGGATGTATATCACTTTGGTGATAGACTCGGGGCCGATATCAGATATTAGGTCATCAGTTCAGGCACGAGGACACACACCGAGATCTATGAGCAAGCCTTAACGTGTGAGACCTACTATTTTGGCCTAGTTGCCGATGGCAGAGCATCGGGCCCAGTTTTCTCGCGGAGCAGGCCGTAGAGTATGAAAGGAAAAGATAGAGGGGTAAATGAACAAAGGGATGGAACCAAGGATCTCAGGGTTCGAGGATAGCTACGCACCCACTGGCTGTGCCTCTTGTATCATCCGTATCATCCAGTTCGTCGGCACAGAGCCTAGTGGGCAGACTTCTCTTGTCGCCTCCCATCAGACCAGCCTTACCTACTCCTATAATTCCTGCACTTCCCGTCCCACAGGCTTCACAACAACAGTCGTAAGGTGGCAGAGGTCGAGGCAAAGGCAGAGGCCGAGATACGAGATAGAGACCGAAACAAGTGTAGAGACAGGGTCAGTATCAGGCATAGGGCCAGTCTCAAACTTAGGGTCAGCGCAGATAGTTTACATGTTACAAATGTGGACAAGTCAAACAGATCGTGAGAGAGTGCCCACATCCTGTAGTAGTGTACGCATCGTAGGCTCGAGAGGAGGTTCATATGGTAGCCCAGCCAGACGTCGACGCTACACGAGGTCTTATTGAGGGTTGAAACATGTTAGGCTTAGCGTACATTTGATCTTAAGTATTGCAGCCAAGGAGAGAGTTTACCCTCATAATATTATTGAGAAATGTCTCATCGCGATAGATGGCGTAGAGCTACCTGCTGATTTTAGAGTCCCCGAATGTTTGGAGTTCGACGCGATTTTAGGAATGGACTGGTTAGCTGCATACCACGCTTATATCGATTGTTTCAGTAAGACAATGATATTTGAGATCCCAGGGCGTCTGCCATTCATTTATAAAGGTAGTGCAGCGAGGACTGTAGGAACGAGAAGTCGACTTGCGACTAATAAGGAGATGGAAGCGTTAATTTCATTGTACACTGTACCAGAGAGTCAGGGACCTAAGGTGGAAGATATACCGATTGTTAGAGAGTTTCCTGATGTTTTTCTCGAGGATTTACCTGGTTTACCGCCACCGCGAGAAATCGATTTCATTATCGAGTTGGTACAAGTACGAAATCGATTTCCATACCACCATACCGGATGGCACCACAAGAGCCAGAAGAGTTGAAGACCCAGCTTCAGGATTTGGTATAGAATGGACTCATCACACCTTTCATGTTGCAATGGGGAGCACCCGTCCTTTTTGTGAAGAAAAATGATGGTACGTTGAGACTTTGTATTGACTATCGACAGTTGAAAAAGTCACGATTAGGAACAAATACCCACTCCCGAGGATAGATGATATATTTGATCAGCTGAGAGGAGCACGATTTTTCTCCAAGATAGATCTGCGATTAGGGTATCATCAGCTTAGGATCAGGGACGAGGATAGGTCCATTACAGCTTTCAGTACCTTCACAGTCATGCCGTTTGGGTTGACCAATGCTCCAGCAGTGTTTATGGATCTAATGCATCGTATGTTCAGACCATTTCTTGACCGTTTCGTGATAGTCTTCATCGATGATATCCTAGTATACTCGAAGACGAGGGAGGATCACGAACAACACCTCAGGGAGACGTTTCGGACTTTGAGGGAGCATAGACTATACGCCAAATTCAGTAAATGTGAATTCTAGCTGTTAGGGGTCAAATTTCTGGGGCATGTTGTGGGAGCAGCATAGATATCAGTGGATCCAGCCAAGATTCAGGCGATTATGGATTGGCTAGCACCGACTTTAGTGACTGAGATCAGAAGTTTTATGGGTTTAGGTGGGTATTATCACCGATTCATGAAGGATTTTTCAAAAATCGCTTCACCAATTGCTAAATTGACTAAAAAATATGTGAGATTACATTGGTATGAGGAACGTGAAGAGGCATTCGCTCAATTAAAGAGGTTATTGACTACTACACCAGTATTAGTGTTACCAGAGGTTGGACAGGGATTCACCGTCTATATTGATGCTTCTCATGGAGGTCTGGGATGGGTGTGGATGCAGGTTACTGGTATTGTAGCCTGTGCGTCCGGACAGTTGAAGGTACATGAGAAGAATTATCCTACACATGACTTAGAGCTGGCAACGGTAGTGTTTGCGTTGAAGATATGAAGACACTATCTGTATGGAGAGACATTTACACTTTTTATTGATCATAAGAATTTGAAATATCTTTTCACACATAAGGATCTTAATATGCGGCAACGCACATGGTTAGAATTTATGAAAGATTACGACTTTTCCTAGGAATATCATCTGGGAAAAATGAATGTAGTCGTTGATGCATTGAGTAGGATACCTATCAGAGTTGCAGAGGTTCCTACTGATACTCGAGTTGAGATTTGCGCACAGATAAGCGTACATATCGTATCTACACAGAGAGTGTTAGAGGGTCAGAGGACCGACAAGTAGTACTCTAAGTTTAATGAGTTAGCGCGGAGTGTGATGATTGGACAGAGATGTCTGACTGGTGTATGCACTTCAGGGGCAGACTGTGGATCCCGTCAACACCAGAGCGAAGAGATGAAATTCTTCAGGATTCACATTGTTCTCGATTCACTGTTCATCCAAGAAGGACCAAAATGTACCATGATATGAAGAGACATTTTTGGTGGCCTGGAATGAAAGTGGACATATCAGAGTTTATTCGTAACTGTAGGATCTGTCAGCAAGTGAAGGCTGAACATCGCAAACCTGGAGGGTTGCTACAACTTCTTCCCATTCAACGGTGGAAGTGGGAAGACATTGCAATGGAGTTCGTGATAGGATTGTCGAGAACCACCTGGAGACATGATTCTATCTGGGTTATTGTTGATCGACTGACAAAGTCTGCTTATTTTCTACCAGTGGCCGCACATTATACGTTCGATTAGTTGAGTATACTGTTTGAGCGAGAGATTATTAGACTGCATGAGGTACCAGTGACTATTACATCAAACAGAGATGTTATGTATATGTCAAGGATGTGGCAGAATATGTAGGAACAATATGGTATACGCCTACAGTTTAGTATAACTTTTCATCCTCTGACTGACTGACAGACTGAGAGATTGATACAGGTTCTCGAGGATATGTTACAGGTGTACGTCTTGGAGTTCGGCGGATCATAGGAGGAGCACCTAGCGTTATGTGAGTTTGCATATAACAATAGTTATCAGGCCAGTATTGAGATGACACATTTTGAGGCTTTGTATGGTAGACCGTGTCGCTCGCCATCGTGTTGTGCTGAGCCAGATGACCGGGTGACCGTGGGGCATGAGATTGTTGTCAATCATACGGAGAAGGTACGATTGATTCGTTAGAGACTTAAGAGAGCCCAGGATCTAAAAAAGAAATATGCGGACATGTATCGCAGTGATATCACGTACGATGAGGGAGCTTTAATCTATCTAAAGGTTTCTCCTCGTAAGGATCATCAACGATTTGGTTTGAAAGACAAATTAGCACCAAGATTCATCGGGCCTTTCAAAATCAAGAAACGGGTTGGAAAGGTTGCGTAAAAGTTAGAGTTACCTCCACATATGTCGAGAATTCATCGATGTTTCATATATTGATGTTTTGACTAGCTAAGTCAAAGGCAGGCGATACCCCGACAGTGGATTTGAGTCAGATTGATTTGAGTGAGGATATCTCATATGAAGAGCAACCAGTTCAGATTCTTGACAGAAACAGTAGTTAAGAAGCAAGTCTATCCCGAAGGTGTTAGTCAAGTGGCAGTTTCATGGAGATTCAGAACTCACTTGAGAACGGGAAGACTATATGCGAGACAGATTTACGTACCTCTTCGAGTCGTGTATATTTTCATATTCGTTTAGTTTAAGTTCGAGGACGAGCTTTTTATTAGTTGGGAAGTATTGTCATGGAGGACATCAAATACTTAACTTCAACCTTATCCCATTCGGTGAAACAAAAAAAACAACAACAAACAAACAACACATTAGAGACGATCGGGAAGATGAGGAGAAGAAGAAGAGAGCGGGAGAGAGAGAGAGAGAGAGAGAGAGAGAGAGAGAGAGAGAGAGAGAGAGAGAGAGAGAGAGAGAGAGAGAGAGTGACCGAGAGCTCGAAGTAACGCAAGGTGAGTGGTGTCGTTTGTTGTTGTTTTCGACTGTTGTTGTTGTTGTTCGGGTCGGCGAACTCGGACGAACTGCCACTATCATGGAAGTTCATCCTAGCTCGAGGAAGGCAGGGGAGTAGTCTCCCCTACATAGGCGACCCAACTTGGGGTTAGGGATGGAAGCCCAACCCCAGCAACGAGAAAAAAAAAGAAGAAACAGGGCATCGACTCTGTTTCAACGAAGAAGAAGAAGAAACCGGGCCGGGCCAGGCCGGACCCTGACCCGGCGGGATCGGGTCATACCAACCTAGATCTGGCTGGATGGGGTCGTGTTAACCCAGACCCACTGCAATAAAGAAAATATATTTAATTAGTTAAATTAATTAAAATTATTTTTAATAAATAAATCCTAGAAAATAGAGAAAAATTATGGAAAAAAATTCAAGAAAATTCCAAAAAATAGGGAAAAATATATTTGTGACCCAAATAAAAACAAATTCGAGATTTCCATAAAAAGTGAAGAACTTGGAAGTCGGTCGAGACGTTATACGGGGGTTTTACTTCGAAAAACGCGAAATAGTCCTAATGGCCGAAAATAAATAAAAAAGTTTTTTCGAAATTTGTCTCTACTTTGATTTGGCCTAAGTGAGACATTATTGAATGTTTGGGAACTACGGAGGAACTCATGCATTTGGGCACATAATTCGATTTGTCGAGGGATCAGATAGACTAGGACAAGTGTGTGATTTGCAAGTACAACTGTGCGAATTTTATATTTCATTTCATTCGCCCTTATTGATTTATTGGTCTATTGGTAGACATTACTACTTTTCATTTCACATCATGTTGTTCTTGTATCTATTCATAAATCAATATTGTGACATGATGCCTTGTGAATTATTTGATTGCCTCTAATTCCTACAATTGATGTCGTTCTTGAATACAATTGATGAAAAGCATGCTAATGGACTACTTTGAATTTAAATAGACTTGTATTCGATTTCCTTTGGGCTTTGTAGCCTAACTTGTCTTGGTAACTTAGAATTTTGGAATTATTTGTCTTTGAAATTAAAGTTGGGGATTATATAGTGTCCATTGCACGAGAGATGCACGGTTCACGGGGACATGGGTCTACCGGGGTTCCGGCACTTACCACTACACTTGCGCGGCATATGATTTATGGGGCTCGGGGTGGTCGGCAAGCATGAGATTGTTGTTCTAAAACGTTGACCGCAGCTTCGCTATTTATGTGAGATATGTTGAGCGCAACTCCATATCGTAGTGGAAAAATGTAGGTTATAGGTCTCACTGCCGACCTAACGTAGATCATCTCGACTTAACCTGTGTATGTCTTTATATCTTTAACCGTGTTATTTACTTGCTTTACTTGTTTCAACAATTTATTTCGCTCATTTGTGCTCTTAAAAACTATTCATTTATTTTGGAAATTCGACATGAAACTCTCCTATTAGTACTTAAATATCACTATACTCACCGTCTAGTTTGTGACTGTGGGTGTAGGCCCGTCGAGCAATAGCAGACAAGTGAAGAAGAAGATTGACTACTTCCTCTGAGCAGTTCGGCGACTCTCCTCACTTATTTGTATGTCTCAACTTTTATTGTATTAATTTTCTTTATGTCATTTTGGGTTGTACAGTGGGTTGAGTGAATAGTTCCATATATGTACATGCATGTGATGTTGTAGTCTTTTCTTGGTTTCCACACTTAGAAATGTTTTAGAGAATTAATGCTTCCGCAATTGCATGATCATTAAATTTGAATGACCTGTAAATCGTATAATATATCAATATGTGGATGTGGAGAAATATAGGGACGATAGGCTGAATAATACGTACTTAAGTCTTAGATCATGTGGATTAAGGCTTGAGTACGTGATTAGGCTGGGAGATGCCCTGTTTAGAAATAGGGGTCGTCACAGTGGTGGACTACTTTAAGAAAAGATTTAATATTAGTATTGAGACTAGTTGAGTAAGTAATGGAAGTTATTCATTAAATAAATTTTTGGTTAATGATAAAAGCCTAATGGAGGTTAGAAAACCACTAATAATAAAAGACAGTTTAATCCATATTGGAATAACAAATGGTTTGTCAAATAATAACAGACAGTTTAATCCAGAATATAGCAGTGAGTTGGTAAGATATCATAGTCTGATTTATTAGACTGGTATAGTCTAAATTGGGGAGAATGAGTGGTCAAAGAATCTGAGGATTTGAGGAATCCAAAGAATAACATAGTAGTGGGATTGAGTATTCATTGGTCGGGATTGACAACTCATTATGAAAATAAGGTAAAACTAGTGGTTCTCAAGAGTTAGTTGATATTTGATTATCACACTGAAATGATCAGAGCTAAGGATATATATTTATAAAAGATGATTGCAGACAGTTGCTGGATCACTTTTAAGTGGATGGTGGAAATCACTAGAACTTACTAAAACTTATGCTATGTTCATAAATTAAGGATGTAAAGTGTAGAAAACCCTATTATACTAAATTTCTTATCGTGTTATCAATAATAACATGAAATCTTTGAAGACTTAGAGAATGCGCAGGCAATTATAGTACGAAATTGTAAATTGGTAACAGTAAATTGGTTCAGAACATATTTTGCAAGTGCCAGTGCTAAATTTCAAAGGTTAATTAGTGGTATGAGTGTTGAATATTAATAGCAAATCGGGGGATTTGACTGTGATTGAGACAATATGAGGTTGTATTGTATTCAACACAAAGGTAAAAAGAGGAAAGTAAGCTTGAAATAATTGAATATTACAAAAATGATTGATCCAAGGATCTGTAATGTTATTGTGTGATTTATTTAGTTAACTCAAGTATGAGAATTGTTATAAGTTGAGATTAAATGCAAGGATGCCTTAGAGGAAAGTGGAAGTATAGTTTGACTACAATGTTTGTTTGACGATACCTAAATTGTAGAAAAAATTAGAGGTATCTTAAGACTTCTGATTTGGTTAGGAATGTGTGATGGCACAACATAGCGAAGTTGTAGCTCATACTTCTAACTATATTTATAGTTCCAGAATTGGGAGAAGAACTATTGGAGATTGCTAATCTCGAGATAGAAAATTTGGTAGTTGTACTAAATACAGAAAGGCATCCATTGTAAATATAAAAGAAAGGTTATTGAAGGTCTTTTACTCATTCTTTGAGATTATGAGAGTCTTAGAAGAATCATTAAAAAATAACCTAGAAATATAACACTAATGTATTGGTGTAAGGTCCAAGTAAATGAATTTCAAACTGTAGAAGTTTGAAAAATGGAAATGTCAGAGTGATAGAAATAAAAGGTAAGATAGATACCTTGAAAGCTCATAAGTGTTAGGAATCCACTCTGAAACATCACCCATCAAGGTGATTATGTTGATAATGCCTTGAATAAAAAAGGATAGGGTTATAGTTATGATAAAAGTTGCTTAGTAATAACTCTTAAGTAAGATGTTTACTGGTGACCAATGAAAGTTTTGCGCAGGCACATAATCAGAAGAGTTATCTAAATCGATAACTACAAGTCTGCTTTTAGAACTCAAATTAGAGCTGAGCTAATGACGATCAATTAAGTGATGAGTTATTGGAGAAATTGATTAAGATTATCAAGTAGGTCAAGGGTGACTACTAATTATTGATGTTGGAAAGGATAATCTTAGATCAAAATATTGAGCATGTAAGGAAAGTTCTTAGAACTTGAAACAAAAGCGAAGCAAAAGGAAGCTAAATAATACTAACCTATATGGTTATATTATTCTTGCTTTATATGAATGACAATTCATGCCGATAAATTCATGATGGATTAACCTAAGTTCTGGTGGCAACTGAAGGTTTTTGATGTTATAATTGTAAAATTGATAGAGTTTGAAGTTTTTTTTGCCAATATTGTGATTTAAATTCTCGTGGAAAAGTAAAAGGAATTATGTGTGTAGAAGAATTAAGAGTTATAGAGAACCAGGATTATTTTTTCGGTAAGGAATCGAAAATCTGTTTCTCAAGGGGAAAGAGATGTATAATAGCTGGGAGGGTCTTTCAAGATTTTAGCACAATATATTTCCGGTTGGTCTTAATTTCTAGAGAATGTAAACTTCTGAGCTTGTGACTTGAAAAATATTAGTTACTGAAAAAAAAAATATTTACTTGCGAGCTCTCTGGTGTTAATTTTATCAGGCTAGATATGATATTATGGTATTTACTTTAAAAAATTATATGTTTTACTTTGTCATTAATTGGTAGGATGAGAAGTAATAATGCAAATTAGTTTGAGGTTGAGTAATTTATAACTACACAAAGGTATTATCAGAATGTTAGTATACAATCGCAACTCATGTATATGGAGAAAATGTAGTTATTACTATAGCTTCTTAGTTTGGACTTCATAAGGAAATGAGGGTGATGATGATTTGTGTAAGTTTAGCTGACATGTCATCAATTGAGAGAGCTAATTTTAGAGCTACTAATATGATCTTTTAAGTTCAGATTCGAACTGAATTAGAGATAATTATGTGGTGATTCATTGTCAGAAAACTAATAAGGATTATATAAAGCATTAGAGGTTAATGGCTAGTGTAAATTATCTTGATTGGTCGGATTCTGATAACGGTGCGTTACGGTTCGGGGGTTGGTTATGAATTTCAGTTTAGGATTAGTGAGGCATAAAGGGCTATAGAAATCTTATAAATCTCTTTATGAAATTTATCTAGATATCAAGAAAAAATAAAAAAATATCATCAAATGAGGCGCCTTTATTTATTGTTGATCTGGGATGAAGACTGATATTGTTGAGATAATAAAGAGATATGTCATCAAATTATGGCTGAGCACAGGAAACCTGGAGGGTTATTGCATTCGCTACCTATTCCTGAGTGGAAATGGGAACATAGATCGGTGAATTTTGTTTCCAATTTATCTCTGAGTTAGCATAAGCATAGATTGTAGTTAATAGGTTAACGTAATCAGCACATTTCTTACCAGTTTCTATGCAAAATCCTCTTGACTGATTATCTAAGATATACATACATGAGGTGTTAAATTTTAGGGTGCTTCAATGTCAACTATTTTGGATAGAGATCCGAGATTCACGTCCAGACGGTGGAGTGAATTACTATAACAGCTGGAGAAACGTTCCTAACCTCAGTATGGTATACTATCGACAGACCGATGGGTAACCAAAGTAATTGACTTTTGGTGCTAGAAGACATACTTCAAGCTTGTGTCTTGAAGTTTGGTGGTAACTGGAAGAAATACATTTCTCAGTGTGGGTTTTTTTTTGTAATAACAACTATCAAGCTAACATTGGAATGCTCCTTTGAAGCTTTTTATGGTCAACCATGTCCTTCACAAGAGTATTTGGACATGGGTTCAAATGCAAGTTTGTTGGAGCCAGAATTGATTCAAAACTACACAGAGGAAATATAGCAGATTCGCTAGCATTTGATTATAATATAGTTAAAAAAAGTAGAGATGCGCCAATAAATATCATAGGTTGTTAGAGTTTTTAAAAGAGAAATATGTTGTGTTGAAAATCTCACATTTGAAAGGAGTTATATGGGTTTGGATTGCGAGGTAAGCTAGCTTCAAGGTGTATTGAGTCATTCAAAATACAAGAAAGGATTAATCTTAGTATTTATAGGTTAAAGTTGCCTCCTCAGCTAGTCGGAGTTCTTACTGTCTTCCATGTGTCGAGGCTGTATAAAACGAAGATTCGGTTCACTCCAATGATTGATTGGAATGAATTTGATCTTCAGGAAGACTTATCAAATGATGAGCAATCAAATGGGCTACTTGATCATATAATGTAAAAGCTGAGAACCAAAGAGATTCCTTTTGTTAAAGTGAAATGGGGATTTCACAATGATGAGGAACTAACCTGGAAGTAGGAATCTTATGGAAAGAAAATAGTTTCCATTTCTCTTCAAAACTATAGGTAATTTCAGAATTACTTTAATTTCGAGGATGAGATTGCTTTAAATTAGGGAGACTGTAACGACCTTTACCTTAAACTGGTGATTAGTACTAATCCAAATCCTAATTTACCCGAGTTATGCTTGTAGTTAAGTTTGGCGTACCTCGATTAGCGTGGGTGTGCGTTTGCATAACTATGGTGTTTGTTTGAATCGTTAAATCATTTTATATATTGGTTGTTGTATAATAAGGAAATTATACACAAGCCTATAAAATGAAAAATAAACAATAAACAATGATTTACCAATACACCAAATGTGACGAGGGGGTCGTGGCATGAATGTGCATGCTCGAGGACACTTATAGGTATGTCCGGTGAATAATACACATGATATATATATTTAAATGTTTTTAGATTTATAAATATATATTGGAAAATAAAATAATACTGGAATTATATGGATTGTTTGATCATCTTGAACAAAGAGTAAATGCATGATGTCAATTTTTTGTCACTTTAAGGAGTGTCACTTTAACGCATCAACCACGTGATCGGTCTTAAGATAGCATGATGCATATCTCGAGGAAAATCTATATATATAAACAAAAATTTGATCGTTATCTTCAGATCATTTGAGAATTCACGAAAAAGAAGGTTCGGCTTCGATTTCGAATCGAAGGGGACGATTTGGGGAGCTGAATTGACGTGAATTGAGGAGCTTAATCAAATCAATAACACGAGATCAACATTTTGGTATGATTTGTTCTTGTGTTTGTTGAAGTTCTATTTGATGGTGGTGCTATAATTTTAGTTAATTATGCGGTTTGATGATTAAAACTGGTTTATAGCCTCATTAGAGGTCCTCCCTGAATATTTAGGACTGTTTTGGATGTTGTTTAAGGATCTTGGAGTGTAACAATGGCTGCTGCCATGTGTTTTGTCGAGAAAGCACAGGGTGGAGTGCGCTCTACCTTACAGAGGAGCACAAATGGGATGAACCTAGTTGATGAAATGCGCCCCACCCATTGAGGGAGCACACTCCCACCCCTGAAACAACAATGATGTAGTATTTTTATGAAGGATTTCTGAAGGACTTAGGGACCAGTCTAGGGGTTCTCAATGTAGTATATTTAACCTATATTGATCACAAATGGTGTGTAATAGGTTGAGGAACATCGAGAAGTATGTGATGACTAGAAAGTTAGGAAGTTTGGACGAAGACTAAACCTGAGGTAAATATGGATTCGTTTATTTATTAATATTGTATGGTTATTCTAATATATATAGCTCATGTAGTTGTTGGACTAGAATGGAAGACTATGTACACTGTGATGATTTTCAATAAATGAAAAACGATGTTTACTGTGATTCACGAGAATAAGTTCCTAGAACCGAGACCAAGTTATATAGGAGATCGGTTACCTTCCCAGCCTATATGTAACTTCCTACTCAGTTTATAGGTTACGTAGGTTACATTTACACTAGAAGGTTTGGGATAAAATCATTGGGCATTAATGGATGGGCTGGAGAGCACATATACGCAATGTGTTAGTTTAGCAATCACGTTAATGGCGCAGGTATGTAATCAACCTTAGTTTTACAAATAAAATGGGGATCACGGTGTAATAGTCTGATAAGCCAGTATTTATGGGTATTTAATAGTTTATTTTAGTATATTAAATATGGAAAGTCTCTAAAATATATATTTAATTATATTTATTGGTCATTTTCAGGAGAAATTGAGTGCGCGGTTGAATTTATGGTGAAAAATACTCAAAATGGAGTATTTACATGTATTAATCGGACGCTAGACTATTTGCCTCAAGTTACGTGCTGCACGGTGGGTAGGAAAGAGGATCAACAGATCAATTAACACGTGGCAGCATACTATTGGTCCAACTAACCTCAATGTGCCACATGTCAGCCATCCATTGGCCTAACTCATTTTTTGTGTCCACCATGTCACAACAGATTCTTCCACCAATCTAAACGCGCCACTTCTGCGGTCTCCATTTTCTCCACTAATCAGACGTTGCCATGTCACTGTCACCAATTACACAACGTCCCAACCATATATTCTCTTTGTTTAGCAGCTCTTCGATTTCCTCAGGAATTGTGACAGCGCGGTCACCCTGATTTTCACTGAGTTCGTGCGATTCTTTTCCGCCTATTGCCGCCACGTGTCGCTCGTACATCACATCATGTAGCAGCTCTTCTCCAACTAGGCATGAAAATGGACCAATCGCGTTGTGACACGTAGATATAACGTGATTTCAAGCCAAAAATAGTCATACGATGCTCCTCAGCGCACGAGTCACCTCCCCAACACCCAAAATTAGTTTCTCTCACATCTCGGGACCAATTTTTAGTAGTTTTATGTATTAGGAACTTAGGGTATTATTAGAGAACACCTATTATTATATTTTTAGCATCGACTTCTCTCAACGATTGTCTAGGTCAGCGGGGAAACAAGTCAGGATTATGGATTCATGGCATATTATATGAGATCTTTTATTTTATTATTTAATTTAGTTTAAATTCTCATATTTCATCGTAATTGTTTTTAAGGAATATGGTTTAGATCTAGGCTATGTATTTGGTCAGCGCATGCTTTTAGGGGGATAACCTATAGTTATTTGGACCATTAGTATCTGTGTAATTTTGCTTTTGGACAAATAAAGTGATGAACACTCACCCGTTTGCCGTAAAACCCTTTCGGCTCTTGAGTGTGCAACAATTGAACCTAGGTTAAATCTGAAGCGAATGCGATTCGGTTAGTTAGGATTAGTGTTCCCACATATCCATATTACAACAGTTAGTATGTTAAACCTTATTGGCGGATGTCTAGGGTTATGCATTAATTAAGGAAGTAGTTAGTGGCAGATGTCCTGGCTATAGAGATTAGGGGAATGAGGAATTTCTGGCGAATGTCGATTTTCTATAGCTAATCTAAGAGAATATAAATTAATGACTTTTTGGGAAAGATTGAAGACCATGATTGCCATTGAATCTTGATCCCGATTTGTGGAACTTTAGACCTAGGTGTTTTCTTGAAACTATTTCTAAGTTATTTTTATTATTTTATTTATTTAGTTTAGTTAGTTTAGTTAGTTAAATTATTAAATTATTTATTTAATACCCCCGATTTTCCCTTTTTTGTTATTTTTGACCTAAAAAGACTATCAATCTCCGTGGGAGCGACCGTTTGCCACTATTCTACAAAATAATTGGTTTAGAAAACTTTATTTTATTGACGCGTTCAACGCGTGTCAGTTTTTGGCGTCGTTGTCGGGGATTGGTTTTCTTTCTTTGGTGTATTTATTATTATTATTATTATTATTATTATTATTATTATTATAAATTGGAGCACCTTGAGAGTTTTATTAGGTTTGACTATGAATTATATTTTTTTAGCATAATTCGAGCATTTTTATATTTTGGAATTAACATGTTTCTAGAATTTTAGGTGTTTTGAGACTTGGTTGGGACATATCCAACTTAAGTCGCCGCATTAGTGGCGTGTTTTTGAGTAGACCAAAACCCTAAACTTCATTCCATCATCTTGTTGATTTCACCCTTAGTTGAAAGACTTCGAGCTCGCAAGATTTGATATAAATCTTTTCAGTTAAATCCTATGTTTACTAGTTCTTACTCTTGTTATGATTGTTCTTTTATAGTTTCCTTAGTCACATACACATGAGAGATTTTGTTCGTTCATTAGTTTTTAGAGACTTTTTGTTATGCATGCATTTGTATCATCTTCTTATTCTTTATCCATGTTCTATTCTTTTTCTTTTTGTTGGATGAGTTCCTTGACTTGTTTTAAACCTTGAGGGCAAGGTTCAGAATAAATTTAAGGGTATTTTAGGGATTGTGGTTGGACTTTGGATGGATTCTTTACTAAAGACTGCAGGTGAGATCGTTTATTTTTTTATGCGGTTATATGCGATTGATGGATGGTAATGGTGGTGTTTTATATTATTTCTTCCATTTCTTTTATTTCTTGTCCTTTCATATTTTTTTCTCATTTCATTAAGATATGATACACTTTCATGCATATATTTAGTATAGTTTTTATTTATTTATTTTAATTACATATAGAGTCACTCGAAACTTTGTTTCACGGTTTTGGTTGTGGATGAGTACATTATGGATGCTTTTTTGACTTGAAACTTAGGAAAAACTAGGAAAAACACTCAATCAAGCCCGTACCTAGCATTTTTATGATTTCATGATTAATGACTTAGTTGATGGTTGGACTTTATGCTACAAATAAGATTTTAAATGAGGGCTTAAATTGCCTGAATGCAATAGTTATATTACGAATAGGTTTTTAAGTGAGAGCTTGTCTACACATAAATAGAGGTTGAAACAGTAAAATGGCATAAGATTTTCGCTTTTGCTATTTCGAGTTCTCTGGATTTTAGGAGAGAAAGAAAAAACCTTTTCAATATCTCTTGGGGCAAGCACTCTAAATTGTGTTCATTATTCATGTGTTGATTTTTGATAGAGGACGTGCGCTTTAATTTCTTGGAGATCTAATAATCAAAGAAGGAAATCACAGATTAATGTATGGTTTACTTTTGTAGATCTAGTCTAATGGAACTTAATTTTTACCATGTTGGGGTTTTGTTAAGTTTTTTTTGAATTTTTTCGTGGTGTATGAACCACTATACCCAACATTTTGATCAACGAACAACATGGCCATGAACTGATTATGTTCATATTTCGTGTGAAAGCTATCTCGGACTTATCATCATCCTTGATCCTAGAATGTTGATACCCTGATCACAGGTCTATCTTGGAGAAAAACTAGACTCCTTTTGCTGATCATATAAGTCATCAATCTATGGGACGGGTGTTCCCCATGATCTTGTTCAACAATTTGTAATCAATACACAGCCTCAAAGTATTATTCTTCTTCTTCACAAATGGGATGGGTGCTCCCCATTACGACATAGAAGGTTTGATGAACCACTTTTGTCCTAAATCCTGAAGCTGACTTCTCAACTCCTCCAACTCTTTAGGAGCCATATATGGCAATATAGAAATAGGTCTGATACCTGGGACTTGTAACAACTTGTAATTCTAATATGTTAATTAATAGCTAATCATAAATTATTAGTGGTCTAATACCTAATCGAGAGCCGCGGTAAGTCGACGTGCTCAAATATAAAAAAAAATATGTTTGATGTGCCTATTGTAATGTTACGCATATAATTATTTTACATGTGGCATGCAATTAAGTTGGTTTATATTGCGAAGATTGCAAGTGAGAGTTTGTATCGTTATGCGTGAAATGTGACGTGAGTTGCATGATAGCGGGTGAGTATGCGCTACGTGACCGATAAGAGAGAGAAACCGTAAGTAAATAATCAGAGTTTAAAATGGTAAATCTAGGCGATGTAAAAAGATGGAGTGATGTGGTTTATTTGGGTGTGAGTTAAAAGTGTAGTGTAGACAAATATGTGGGTGACACCTCGCACAAAAATCCAAAAAAAAGAAATAAAAAAGTCAAATTCATATATACAAAACCTCTAAGTTTTTGACAACTCACCTACACTTACCTACCTACCTAATCACATCACTCTTATTTTTTCTCTTACACATATTTCTCTCTCCTTTCCATAACTCGATCTCTTTCATCACGTTTCATACTCTCTCTCACTCTCTAAACAAAAAAACATTAAATCTCTCTCTCTCCCTCATCTCAGTTTCATGTTCTCTCCCATCCCCTTTCGGTCTTCACCTCTATTTTCTCTCTTGGTGGCAACCCAAATGTCTCATCCAACCTACCTTCACTCTCGACGTCCCTCTCGCTCTCTGGCTTCCATCTCTCTCGGCCTCCCTCTCACGGCCTAGGTAAGTGGATTTCAAATAAAAAAACTTCGAATTTTGGAATTTTGTTCTTTTTTTTATTTGAGTGTTTTCTCTTTAGAGAGTGAGGTGAAATGAAAATGAAATAGTTTTCTTTGTTTTGCATAAGAGCATAACATAAATAATATGATATGTTTATATCATATCGAAATATAATTGAATGAAAAAAATTAATTCAATTGAATTATGTTATTTTTTGGTTTCAAATATTGATTTTTTTATTCTATTAAAATATTGAATATTGTAATATCAAATATTCAAAAACTTCTGTTTCACTATTAGACTACTATTCACTCGTGTCATTTTCCTAAGGGCCACTTCATTCACTCTAAAGTAGCATGGTAACATAACTAAAAACTAGTTACTATCTTCTATAATACTAGTAGTAAGAAGTGTTTGGATGACTATATAATTTGAAAATTTCTACCTATTTTTTCAACTAGTGTAGTGTTTTTGGCATTTTGATGAATATAATCAGGTGTGTTGGGAGTACATTAGGGTAAGTTTAGTATGTTTTTGTGTGTCTCGAAATGTGTGATGTGCTATGACCGTGAGATTTGTGGGATTACTTCGAGATTCATGTTAAGTAAGTGACGATTTTAGGTTACCTCGAGATTTGTGCTAAGGTGTTGGACTAAATGGATGAAATGAGAATGTGTGCTCAAATCACACGAATCTCGAGATGACCTCAAGATCGTGCCAATTTTTTTTCATTTTTTTATAAAAATGATAAGTAAAATAAAACGTGTATAGTTATGTAGATATGTTTAAACGTATATAAATATGTATCTATATATATGATGTATATGATGTATATACATATTTTACATATAAAGTATAGTTTAAATATACAATGTGATCATTTGAGAAATAAGTTTTATAAAATAATAACTAATTGATTTATAAAAAATTATAGATTAAATAATACATAAATGTATACATTGGTTAGGAACATTAAATATCAAATTCAATTAAAATTGTTCGAGCTGAGACTTAGATAATGTGGTTCGACTCGAGACACGACCAATGTGCCTATAATTCGAAATAATTTTCCATTTTTGAAAACTAAGGTAAATAGAAAGAACAGAGAATTTAATAAGCAATTGTCGAAAATGAGACGTTGTCTTGATAAGTGTGCAACAATTAACTCATATCGAGATCAACTTTGTAATGCGTGTGTGACTTAAATAAAATTTGAATAAATATTAGAAATGATAATAATAAAAGACAATTGAATGATTTAGGGAGTTTGAATGCGTCGGGCGCTAAATGGTAGCAAGGATCAACATTGGGCAAAGTATATTGACGTGATTAGAGGTATGTAAACCACTTGTGGCCTTAACATGATTCCATTTGTGTATTTATTGGTTAATGACCTTCTGTTGAGCTGTATCCTTTAAAATCTATTGAATTAAATTTCCATTCTTGATATCTCTTTGCAAATTGATATCATTACGTTATACTGTTGTCCTTTTGATATCTTTATACATGAGTTCTCTTATTTATTTGAATTATCCTATCCTTATTAAATCATTGATTGTGCATTCTTTAGGTTCTATAATGAGTGGCTTAAGGTCTAAGTGGGTGACATGGTAGTTACGGACTTGGTGGAAATGTTTTGTGATATTTTCCTCCACTGTGACTACACGAACTGTTGGACTTACCTAAGCCCAGATACTCTAAGCTACTCATGATTCGAATAAATTTTAAATAGAATTTGAATAAATATTAGAAATGATAAAAATAATAATAATCATCATTCTCTTTGATTATTATCATTTCTAAGATTTATTCACATTTTATTTAAGTCACACATGCATTATGAGGTTGATCTCAGTATAAGTTAATCATTGCATGCTTATCGAGATAACATCTCATTTTCAACAAATGCTTATTCGATTCTCTTTTTTATCTATTCACCTCAATTTTCAAAAAAAATGAAATTCTTTCAAATTGTGGGCATATTGGTCGTGTCTCAGGTCGAACCACATTAGCTAAGTCTTAGCTCGACCGATTTTTCTTGAATTTGACATTTATTGTTTCTAACCAATGTACATATAAAGTTCCTAACCAATGTATAAATTTATGTATACTTTAACGTATACTTTTATATAAATCAATTGGTTATTATTTTATGAAATTTATTTATCATATGATCACATATTTTATATGTAAAATGCGTATATCATGATATACATCATATATATAGATACATATTTATACAAGTTAAATATGTAAACATATCTACATAACTATATACATTTTATTATACTGATTATTATTATTCTTAAGAGAAAATCAACATGCATTTTGAGACAGTCTTGAGACGGGTGCGATTCGAGCATGCATTCCTATATCATCTATTTTCGTTTAACACCAAAGCATGGATCTGGAGGTACCCTAAAACCGTCACTAACTTGACATGAATCTCAAGGCAGTCCTACAAGTTTCGCGATCATGATACATTACACATCTCGAGATACACAAAACATACCAAACTCACCCTAATGTACTATCGGCACACCCCATTATATTCATCAAAATGCCAAAACCCAACAATAGCCACTCACATAGGCCATGAAAGGGAGGCCAGGAAAGGAAAACTGGAGAGCGAGATGGACTCCGAGAGTGAGGGGAGGTAGGATGAGAGATTCGGGTTGCACCAAGATAGAAAAGTGAGTTGACGACTAAGAGGGTGTGGGGAAGATGAAACCGAGATGAGGGAGAGATAGATTGATTGTTTGTTTTCTTTTTGTTTTCTTTTTTTTGCTTTTGAGAGGGAGAGAGTGTGTGAAACATGATGAGAGAGAGGGAATTATGGAGAGGATAGAGAAAAGTGGATTGATGTGATTAGGTAGGTAGGTAGGTGTAGGTGAGTTGTATAAAATTTAGAGGTTGTGTGTGTCTATGAATTTTCATTTTTTTTTTATTTTTTTTTTTTGGATTTTTGTGTGAGGTGTCACCAACATATTTGTCCATACCATACTTTTAACCCACACCCAAATACATTACATCACTCCATCTTTTTACACACCAAGATTTACAACTTTAAACTTTAATTATTTACTTATAGTTTTTCTCTTTTACCGATTACGTTGCCCATACTCGCCCTCTATCATGCAACTAGCGTCATACTTCACGTATACCGACACAAACTTTCACTCGCGAATTCCACGACATAAACCAATTTAACTATACAATACATGTAAAATAATAATATACATAATATTACAGTAGGCACATTAAACATAATTTTCTTTTTTATATTTGAGCACGTCAACTTACCGCATCTCACGATTGGGTATTAGACCACTACTAATTTATTATTAGAGATAAATTAGCAAATTAAAAATACGGGTTGTTACGGTCTTCCAAACTAAAAGAAGATTTCGTCCTAAAAATTAGAAGAAAGTTACGACCTTAACTAGATTAAGTAGAAACAAATGTTTGTTTGTATGATCAATCAGTTTATCTAGTGCTAATCTAACTATTGTCTAATTTGTTTGACTTCCGCTGTATGTTTCTCAAACAATCCCGACTTTAATGTTTCAATATCATTACTTACTATCATTTCAAGGCCTCTCTCGTAGAGTCTCAAATGGATCTACACCACTTTAGCTCAACCACTAAAGTCATACTTACATCATGCATGTAAGCAAACAATCTTCTTCATTTGCTATCAAGTTTGTAATACAAACACGAGCCTGACCTCTATAATTTGGATCAACCATGTAGTTTAACCATCAAACTGAATAGCCATACTTAGATTCATTATCAAGCCCAAACCATTAAACCCTCCAAAATCATCCTCTGCTCCTCCTCCTATCCTTTACGCCACCACCCTCCTTATCTCCTCCATTGCCACCACCCACTTCTCTATCGTCTTCCCTCTACTCGCCACCACGCTCTGCGTGTCCCACTCTCTATTTGCCTGAGCCTCTGCTCCCTCGTTGCCTTATCCTCCATCGCAGTTGCGTCGGAGCCGAGTCCCAACCACTACCACCATGCCTCATCTCGCCTTCAATGCACGTGCTCCCTCATCTCTCTTAATCTTCATTTGGTAAGATTGTATTTGTTTTTTTAATTCCCAAATTGAAATCAACTTACAATCTTGCTATTTTTGAATCCCCTTTGTGAAATTTTACGTTCTTGAATCTTTACTCTTTAAATCTCTCAGTTTTTGTTCTTTCACGCTCTTCCTACTGTGAAATCGGTTGCAAGATTATGATCATTTGATGGCTTCCCCTCAAATGGCTTTGTTTTCTTCTTGTGAAGGGTTTAGGGTTTAAGGTTTTAAGATTTTAGGGTTTAGGGTTTTTAGGTTTTATGATGTTAGAGCTAGCTGTTGATGAAAATTATGCAAATTTAATTGCATATGGAAGGTTCTTTTTATTTATATCGAATTTTTCAAAGTGGTTTAAGCGGGGGTAGAGAGTTATGTATTCTAATCACTGTTATCAAATACAAGAATAAGAATTCTAAAGCATATTTCTTGCAAATGAATGAGCATATATTTTCTCTGTTGCTTATTTGTTATTTTTTAAAATTTTATATGGAAGCAAGTGATGATATTTTTTCAAATTTTATTGTTTTGGGTTGTTTCTCTTGAAAAAAAATCATGATTCATGTTATTCGATTTTTCCATGTAGAAGGTAGATGTTGTAGTTGGTGGTTCATAGTCTGATTTGGATGATTATCTGATAGCATTTAAAAGTCAGGCAATGTAAAGCTTGTTCTTGATGATCTTAGTGAAACTAAAAAATTCTCTGGGGAATGATCTATCATTTGCTATATATATTAACTTTACAACTATGTTATTAGTCTGAGATGACATTATATGATATGATATTCTTAGTATATTAATTGATAAGCGAATCTTCTTTCTCCTTTTTCTGGTTAACGATCCTTGCTTGTTTAATTGATTTAGGATGTTCAATTTATTCAATGTAGATGTTAGAAAAATACAAATTTAAGTGGTGAAACGATATAAACCCAGAATTTTCTTAGTTACAAAGCATTTGGAGAATAAAGATCTCATAGATCAACTATACATTTCTTAATCACCCCTCTTCATCTTGTAGATAATAATAATTTTTAAGATTTCCCTTAATTCAACCAATCAATCTTCAATACTTTAGTGGTGGTGCTAACCCATGAACTATTTTGTTTTCCCTTTTTCTAGATTTATTAGAATGTACTTGATTGGAGAAGGAATTTTGTGATAATTTAGAATAAGTCAGACAATTAAATTTGACTCATAGACTTCAAGTGATTTTTTTAACTATTATATATTATATCTAGCTTTATTTGTCTTGATGGGTTTATAGATTTCGAATTAATGTTGTTCTTGGTTAGTGAGGTTGCTCTAATTTGTTTCTTGACTAAAAAAACAATTGGAGTTAGATTTAAAGGTTTGATAATGAATTGGTTATTCATTGTGTAGGGATTTTCTTTTCTTCATATTTATTTCCAAATCTCTCTATCTATTATTATATTTTGTTAAAATCTATATTTTCTTTAAGAGACTAAAGCTCAGCGTATTTTTCTCTTGCATACTTGCAAGATATAAATATTTATTGATACTTCGTTCTCTTGCATACTCTCTTGAGCTTTCAATATAGTTTTGAATGTCAAGATTTTGTGTTTTCTTTGAAGTAGAAACACTTTTCGAGGTAATTCTTCTAATAAGTGTTTTGAATTTGTGTTTTTTGAAGTGAGTTCTCTGTTAAGAGTGATTTCATTAGAGGAGTAACAATTGGAGCCATCTCTAATATATTTTCATTTGAAGTCTGGGTACTCTCTCCTTCTCTGACACATTAATGAGCCAAGATCCACTTATTTTCTCTACTTGGTACATTCTTACTTTACCTTTTTTAGTTGTTGTCCATCAACTATTCAAAATTAACCATCATGCTTCGAATAATTTAAATCGACTTTTTGTGGATCGTATAAGCTGACATACTTCTCTAATCCAATAGTAGAAACTTGACCGAGTTGGATATACATGAGAATGAGATTGACGATAAAGGTAGAAATTGGCCTACTTGAGGAGTGAAGCCAATTTTGACGCACTTGCAAATCCATAACTCGCTTTCATTCGCTTCCCAACTAATGGTTTCTTGGCAAGGATCATCTGGTTCCTATAACTAAAATTTTTGTTTTATTCAATTTGATAAGTTGCTTATTGCAAAAGTTGGCTCTGATACAAATTGTGATGACCCCTTCTCAAATTAGAGCATCACCCGGCCTAATCTTGTCATTAAGCCTTTATCTAAACCACATTAGAATTAACAACGTATTAGTCAACTTTTTTAAAATTTCCTCCAAACTAGCTAACTTTAAATAAGCAACATGTTGTTCTCTTATCAATCAACATTTAATAGTTAATTAAAATTTTAAGAACTTAAGGACTATTCAGCATAAGTCTTATCAAGTTAGTGAAAGACATTAATATAAATTCTAAATATGTGGAAAACGAGGAAACAAAGATCACATGCTTATATATAAAAAAAACAATGATTGAAGTATGTCCTTGTTGTGGCGTTGAGTTTGATCCTAAGATCCTTGTGCTTAACCCCTCTAGTCTCGAGTCTATCCTTGTTGTGACATTTGAAGTGTTAGTACTGCACAAACTCTATCACCTGGTCATCGTCCCTACCGCCTTGATCGACCTATCTGTCCTCTTTGTCATTATGATCTCTTTGTCTATTCGACCTAGAGCTTAGCACTGACTGTCTTTTAGCAACTATAAATATGTGTCACTGTTGGTCAGCCGATAGGTCTCATGCGTTATGGTTTTGTCGTAAATCTTCTAAAAAGTGCAGGCCCTTGTCGACACTATAACGATGACAATGACTAGGTATCAGTAATCATGGTCGCAAGTATGACAACTCGATTGTAGTAATAATATAATCAACTAATATTGATTATGGATATCGTCCTCAGTTAAAGGTGTATTGCACTCAGTATACTTAGTCAAACTTACTCAATTGCTAAGAAAATCCCTTTTTAATTAGTTTTTAACTAAACCGTTCTATTCTAACAAAACAATGTAAATACTTGTACTTTTATACTAAAAAGATCTCAGTTTACAACTTCACCTAGGTAATGAATAACTGTGATGAACCCTTCTCAAATTAGGGCACCGCCCGGCCTAATCTCGTCATTAAGCCTTAATATCGGCTACATAAGATTTAACAACGTATTAGTCAGTCTTTTCAAACTTTTCTCCAAACTACTTAACTTTAAAATAAACAACCTATTGTTCTCTTGTCAAGAAACATTTCCGATTTAGTTAAAATACTAAGAAATTAAGGATTATTCAGCGGAAGACATTAATATAAATCCTAAATATGTGGAAAATAAGGAAATAAAGATTACATGCCTATATATATCAAAATGATGATAACAATATATCAACAAGTGTCTGGTCAGGTACCTATCTCACAACATATAATATACAACCACAAAAGTATATAAGAAACATATGTAAGTCATATAACAAAAATCAAAACCTACAATATCAGAGGTATTATCACTCCAGTTGCTCAAAGGTAGTCCTTGATCTTTTTTTTGCCGGTCTGCTACTCGATGGATCTACACCCACTGTCATAAAAAGGACGGTGAGAACAAAAAAATAGAAAGTAATATTAAGAGACATTTCTCCACATTTTCAAATGTACAACAAGGATTTGAAAGCATAAAAATAATAATTATGCTGAAAAAGAATCATTCTTTAAGATACTTCAGTTAAACAATATGAAACTGACACTCGACTACGCGGTAATGAGTTACATCACGTCAGCCTTATTCCACTATATAAGGCGTAAACAATCTCATGAATGGCTTCACATCCTCGCAAATGCCCATCACATAATTGAATACTCATAAGTTCCCCTCACATGTGATGTATAGTTGTCAATGTCGGGTCACATACCTTGTGTGATGCACAAGCTAGTGGTGCGATCCTGACAACCCAAAAAATCTAGTGACCTTATGTGTCATGCTCATCTCTATCATATCATGGTCCTAGATACAAGAACTACTTTCATAACCCAAGAAATGACACGGTTTAGGAATCCAACAATGTAGTTGCATAACTAATCCACAAAAAACATGGATTCCTAATAACATAGATCACCTACCTAATAGCATGCTATTTCCATTTCCTAAGTTCCTTAACATACCAAGAATGACATAGCACTTGGTTTAGAACCAATTACTATTGTTTTATCTTTCTAACTTAGGCTTCATTTAATGTAAATAAAACTATAGCCACATCAAATCAACTATATAAGCCACATTTAACTTAATTTAACGTACCACATCACTCTCTACCCTAGTCCCACGCCGTCATGCATCTTGATGCACGTGCTCGCTAACGTCTCGACATCTATACATAAGTAGGAATGACTTGGTAGTCTACATATATATAATACACTAGGCATACATCACATTAAATCTAACATATACCTCGACCACCTACCTCGGTCAGTGTACTTTGATTAGCGTGTGCGTGGACTTGTGTCATGATTAGTGTTTGTTTGGAATGCTTAATGGATTTAATAGGTTGTGGATTAACAGGAAAATTAATACAAGCCTATAATTGGATAATAATTAAATAAAAATAAATATATGGTACACCAAGTGTGACGAATGGGTTCGTGAAATTAATGTGCACACCCAAGAACACTCGCAGGCATGCCCGGTGAATTTATTAGCGAGAAAATACACAGAGTATATATATTTGATATATATAATAATAAAACTATAAGTTTGATTTGACTTATATGGATCAATTTATCAGCCTCAAAATGAGCGTAAGTGTTTGATGTTATTAAAATTCATATCACTTTAAGGAATGTCATTTCAACACATTAACCCCTTGATCGGCCTCGAGATAACGCGACGCATATCTCGAGAAAAACCCATATATATAAATTAAAAACATTTATTCTTATCCTCACTGTTTCATTTGTATCTTTCGAGAGAAATTGAGAGAGGGCAGCTGAGGGTTTCAGAGACGGATGAGTGGATTGAGAGTGATTTTCTAGTGAAAATGAGGAGCTTAATCAGTCGGGGATCAGAGATCACCATCTTGGTGAGTTTTAGTTTTAAGTTTGAAGTTGAGTTCATAATTAGATGATAATTTCTTTGTTAATTGTTGTTGTTATCGATTGGAAACGGGTTGTTACTAGAGGTCCTCCTAATGATTTGGGAGAGTATTTATGGTTGCTTTGGAGATTTGGTAATGGAATAGTGGTTGCTGCCCTATTCACTATCGAGGCAGTTCAGGGTGGAGAATGCTCCATTAAGTAGAGGAGTGTGCTCCCTTCATTAATTGGGACGAACTTAGTTGGCGGAGTGCGCTCCCACCGCTAAAAACAACAATTGTGATGTGTTTTACTTAGAATTTGCTGAGGTCTTAGGGACTGACTTAAGACATCTAAACATAGGGTAATAGACTTATATTGATCACAAATAATTTGTGATAGGCGTTGGATCACCGAGAAAGCTTGAATGCCCGAAAAGTTAGGAATTTGGAACGAAAACCTAAACCGAGGTAAGTACGGATTCGCTTATTTATCAATGTTGCCTAGCTATCTTAGTATATGTAGTTCGTGTAGTTTATGGACTAGAATGAAGGACTATGTACACTATGATGGTTTTCAATAAACGGGAAAATGGTGTTTAATGTGATTCGCGAGAGTAACTCTTGGTTTTGAAAATAGGTTTATAGGATATGGGCTACCTTCCCAGGCTATATATAACTCTTGCTCAATTCGATAGGTTGCGTTGATCACATATTCAGTTGAGGTCGAATAAAATCATTGGACATTAATGGATTGGCTAGACAACACATTTTCCAATGTGTTGGTCTAGAAATCGCATTAATGGTGTTAATGGGTAATCGACCCTAGTTTTATAAATAAAATGAGAATCACAGTATAATAGTCATTGATAATTTGATTTGTATCCATTCTTTATTGAGTTATATGCTTTCTATATTCTTGTTAGTTAACATTGGTGCAAATTGTTATTGCATAATGTTCTTGATTATTATATGGAAGTTGATGGCTTGGTGAATCCTTACTTACTGACCAAGTTGGAATGCTTGCCCGAATTTAATATTCCAGGTTTACAACCTAGCGCTTAAGTGAAAGGCAAAGAGAAGATTTAGATGTCTTGTTGTCTTCCCTACAATGTAACGAACCTTCTTGTACTTATATATATTGTTTGATATATTTTGTATATAAAAGGGTTAGGAGGTTTAAAAATGAAGTTTTGGGTTTCGATAAATTCCGTATTACCATATATTATTTAAATATAAAAAGTCTTAATTTTTTGCTACCTATGCTTTGTATTGTTCATTCGACATTAATATACAGGTTGTGTTTATCAGGTATTGACGGAGAGGCTGTTGGCTCTAGTTAAGTCTGGCTGGGTTACCGAGGCTTAATTAAGGTTTCAGGTCAAGTGTCGTCTTAATCGGGATAGAGGATGCTACATGGGTCCCACGTTACAGGTCAATGATCCTAACTAATGAATTAAACTAAAATTAAGAATTTGGGCCATGATAATAACTATGTTTGTGAACTCTCATCCTTCATCTTCATTATGTGTGTGCAATGCTTACTTAGAATAGACAGATCTCCTTCAAATCCATTTCAACACATTATCATGATGGAAAATATTATAATGTGCAAAATAGAGTTTCACATATTGGTGTGAATAACATAAGTTCGACATTGCTTTAAGTTCCAAATTCTTAGATTCATAACCAATTAAATTAACTATTCATGCTTCCTAAGTCAATAACTATATATCGATGTTATATGTTTTACGGTTATATCATTCATATCAAACATAAAAGCTGTAATGGTCGTGGTAATTCCTAAAACCTCTAATCAGAAAACACATGATCAAGATGTACGTCTAGAATCAATACAAATTTTAACCATCGCACTTTTTAACTTTATAATCCATTCATAACTACTTTAGCATATCATTCATACCATATGACCCTTTGATCCCTAAGATTAATGAACTACTCACTCATCATTGAAATAAACATAAACATCATGATATTCATTGTAATCAAAGATTGAGTTAAATAACTTCAATTAAATCAAGAAACAATACCGAATAACCACACGTGAGTCTTCAATGTCTTCTCTTACAAACTCTTCCTAATACTCAATAACAATGTAAAACTATTGTAAACTATTGTAATGTATGTTAATGTATGGTATTGTCCATGTTTACCATGTTTGAATACCTATTTATATTTCTAAGACACTTTAGAATACAATTAGAAACCCTAATAGACAATTCCAAACAAACTATACCTCTAAACTTTCTATTTTCTATGTCTTGATGTTGCCTATAAGTGATCCGACGATGTTTATGTAAAGCTAAAGCGCCACCACAGCTTCGGCCTCTTTGTGTGCATTTTCCTTTCTCAGTATGCTCAGATCCCCATGTAGTACACCTCGACGCCATCCTTATGTACCTATGACGCTGACACTACTGCACCTATTTTCTTCACTTCTTCCTTCTCTACGCCTTACTCACGCTTTGTATACTTTCCCACTACATCAAGCCTACTAGCCACGACATCGACTATACTTTTGTGCATTTTATCCTCGTTTCATCATGAAACCACTCCTTTGTCTCCTGTATACCTTTTATACCTTAAAAGACATAAATACCATCAATTAGAGCTCATTCTGGGATATTTACACCAAATATACCGCTGAACTAGTCATATATATAAGTTTAAATAATCACTTACCAAATACATAAAACTAAGGATTTTGCACGTCCTGAGCAAAAATATATTTTACTAAGTGTTTTTACTACTACTACTACTTAAGTTCATATTCATTTCACATCATTCATAGAGTATCATTTAATTCAAATAAGTTCGAGTTAATAATCCACTCAAGAGTTTTTCTTTGCAAAAACTTATACTTTAAAAAACATAGAGCTTTTACAACACATACAATTCACTTTCGAGACTTACAAGTAGTTCATCACCAAAACCATCGCTACTCACAAGTTTGTTTCACCTCAACACTCAAGTAGCACGTATACAATCTCATGATTTCTCATTAAGCTCAAGAATTCACAAATAAACATAGATCATACTAGTTTTGTAGACTTTAGCACTTCAAGAGTCCATATGACTTAATATAGTTGGAAAGAAAACTTAACTCAACTAAGCTACTTGTACTCGAGCTAAATCTTTTATTTGAAGAGTCTTAATCTAACTCCCACCTTTCTTTTCTTTATTTGTATCTTTCTTTCTTTTTTCGTCATATTTTCTAGTTACACGATCACCTTTTTTTTTTTCCTATGGATTCCATTTTTCTTTCTTTTTTCAACCATCAAGTTCTCTCCTCCTTTTCCTGTAGAACTTGTGGGACTCTCTATGTTTTTAAAAACTCTTGGTATCACTTCTCACTTTCACTTTATCAAGCAAGTTTTAACTCCAATGTTTTCATTAAACCATGTATATTTCTTCCCCTCTTAGCATTAAGTCTTTATTTACTTTTTACTCAAGTAAGATTCATACTTATTATAGAATTCCTTAGAGATCTAACTTTTTCCACTAGAAGTGTTCTAGTATTCTTTTTGCTTTGTTTCAAGTTCATGGTCTTCCCTAACTCTTAGTTTCTAATCATGAAAACATACCATTGTTTGCTACATTTCTTATTTTCTTCAAAAATTTGATAACACTATTAAGTTTCATATCAACAAGATACTTATATTGTTACTCATATGCAATTAAAGACATGAACTTTGCAAATGAATTACTTATTCATCACATATTAATATATATAACCTAATATATACTACTTAAACACATTCAAATAATAAGTAAATGGAAAAAGATTAAACTACCATGCTTTCCTCTTTAACTGCTTCAAAAATAAATTTTACAATCATACCAACAGTGCTTATCTTTATTGTTAGGGCATATGCCCTAGTTCAATCTACAAACATTGTTTATCTTATAATTTTAGTTAATAAAATCGAGGTTTTCATTTGTTGTTTTATTATAAGTGATTGCATGTTTAAATTATAGTAAGATCCACGGGTAATATTACTGGGAACTATATGAATTAAGACTAGTATGAATCTTGATTGATGGTCATGTGATGATCATGCGTATAGGGATAAGAATCGAGATAATAAGTACTTGTCAGGGAATAAGGTACTGGACCAACTTGCTATGAGAACACTATATGGATTAAGTCATAGGTGTTACTCATGATATGTATATCATTTAGTCATTCGACTTAAGATTACTATAGACTTCGATATTAGAGCATGGTAATTTGACACAATCTGTCATTGTCTTTAATCAGATGATAATAAAAATTATGATTGATTACTATATGAAAATGTGAAGGTATGTAATTAATAAAGAGTTTTTCCCTCTTATATAGAGAAAGATATCAGTGGATTTCTTGATATGTTTGACTGTTAAATGGTCATTTCTTAGCAACTTTTCATGCCTTATTTTTAATCAAAAGGTATCGCACGACAAAAGGATATGACATATGTTATTCATTAGGTTGTATCTATTTTGATATTCATGCTACTTAAGCAGTCATAATGTCTTGCTAGAGACCGCTCATGGCTTGTATACCAAAATGGTTGTTGGTTCATTGCCAACGTCACATGAACCTATTGAGTCACACATAAAGAATGACTTTGCGCAATTTCAATTGGTCTAGAGTAATGAATTTAATCTAATAAAATTCATGATATAAAAGCCCTTGCAATTTGTTATATCATAACTTATTAATAGGAGCGTATGTTTAATTTGCTTGAATTGCCTAAATACAATAGTTGTGTTACAAATATGTTTTAAGAGAGCTTATTTACACATAAATATAGGTCGAAACCATAAAAACTAATAAGATTATCGTTTTTAATATTTTTCAAGTTCTCTAGATTTTAGGGGAGAAAGAAAAACGTTTTCAATCTCTTTCGGAGCTAGCACTCAAAATTGTGGTCATTGTTCATGTGTAGGTTTTTGATAAAGGACATGCATTTGAACGTCTTGAAAAACAAACAACCAGATAAGGAAATCACGGATTAAGGTATGATTTGCTTTTGTAGATCTACTTTAATGGAACTTATTTTCGATCCTGTTAGGTTTTTCAAAAACTTTTTTCAATTTTCCGTTGTGTATGAACCCCAAAATCCAACACTTATTTCATGTTTTCTTACCATTTCCCATAGTGTAGTATTGATGCCCCTAAACTTAAATCAAACCTTATTCTCAAGGTTTAAAAATAAGCCAAAAACATAAAAAAAAAACATTAAGCACAAACATATAAATAACAAAAGATATAATAATGCATAAACATAAAATTTAAACAACTACTAAAGTGTCAGACCTCATCTAATTAGGGCATCCGACCAGCCTAGATTATCGTAATTCCCTGATAATATAGTAGCCTTAATCTTACCATCAATAAAAAATTAAAATTATGTTCGAAGTAATCATCAATTATAATACTTTATTAACTCTAAATGATACTGAAAGTAAATCTTAAAACTCAAAGTTCCATTTAGATGAATTAAATAATCCATAAAATTCTATAAAAAAAGATTTGACAGCACATCCTCTATTTTTAAGTTTACACCGAAAAACTCAGCCTTCAAAAATCTTCAACAAAGACCTATTCGGCTCAGTGGAAATGTGAAGGACTCACAATCTACCCCATAACAACATATATTGCATCAACAAAAGTTATTTATTCATTCTAATCTATTTTAGGTTTTCAAAATCCTTATACCATTATTACCTTAGCTCCATTGCATTCCAATATGTCCTAAAATCATTTCAACAATTTCAAAAGAGATCCTAACTACATACAAACCCAAAACCATTTATACAATATATTATATTAAAAAATAATACATACATCAAAAGAAGAAAATCGAGTAAGTCACAAATAATCAGAAAGCTTTCTTTTTCCCTTGTCGCCGGCAGAACCTATCATTACCTAATTATAAAAACTCGATAATGTTAGATAAGTAAATCCCACACTATCCTGTGCATCTGTAGTAATCAAATGCATAATAATCCAAGAGATTAAACGAACAATATAATCTACAAAATTTAAATACAACCGTAAATCCATCATGTTTCTGTTATCCGATCATAATCAGATGATGTCTTCCAAAAGTAGTAAAGAAATAGTAGTAAGGACTCATGCACAGAGAGGATAACTAAATGAGTCTCATTCCTCGAGTCTATCTGTGTATAATTTGGTTCAACATAATCTCATGATAATCACGTGATGTAATGCATCAATGACTCTAGCCCCCAAGCATAATATAATGTTCTACCATATACATATAGTCTGGTAAACACTATAAGGAGACTCGAATCGACCTTATCCTCCCCACCCGTGTATGGATATACACAAATAATACAATATCAAGAATCAATGCAATGTATATGAAATTATAATTATACAATGTAAATGTTACTATGGGGTTTACTTAACTTTACAAACGCGATATAGAAACTCCCTCGTGCTCCGAATCGGTAGACTAGTTCCCATGGGTTTTCAATTGCGGTCCTACAATTCATTTACAAGTTCGGTAAAATTCCACAACAATTCCACTATTTTTCCAATTTGTTATATTTCAATTAGTCTCGTGTCGACTCAAAAACTCCAAATCAGTGCAAACTAAATCTAATTGTGGTTCAAAAATAAAAATAAATGTAATTTAGGTTTTTAAACAATTTTCACAATTTTAGGCATTTCTGGTGTCGTAGCACGCATTACGAGATAAATCCCCGATATAAATCCTCAATAAAATCTCAAAATTCTCATTTTGCATAAAAATCCTCAATTTCCATTAATTTACTAAAAAATTCCATTTTCATAATTTTCCCTAATTTTCATGGTTATATTTAATTTTTTGAAATTAAAACCATTTTTTAAAATGAATAGGGGATTAACTCCTGAACCGGATCGGTACGGCTTAATTGAACCGAACCCGGTTCGGTTTGATCTAGGGCTTAAACTCCATTTTCTTCCTCGTTGGGACGAAACAGAGACAGTGCCATGATTTCGTTCCTAACAGTATTTTTTTCTTGATCAATCATCCCTGCCTCGGTTTCTGTAATGATCCTAAAAATTTTACCTCGTGATAAATGGTAAATGATAAAGGAAGGCTGACTAGGCTTACGTGACTCAGCGAGATGCCTTCGGGGGGTCCACGTAAGTCTAGGCCGGGCGGGGCCCAGTTCAGGATTGTGGAACTGGGGCCGTCACAGTTTCGTTCCCAACAATTTTTTTCTTGATCAATCAACCAAGTTTGGGAACGAACCCCCATTTTCGTCTTCGCCAAACCACCCCCCTTTTCATCTCCCTCAATCATCTTTTTCTTCTTCTTCATCAACGCCTGTACGTTTTTTTTTTTTTTTTTTTTTTTTTTTTTTTTTTAATGAACTTAATCTCTCCACCTCACCTCTCCATCACAAAATCAACAAAACATCAATAACTATCACTTCGAATTCAAAATTTACAGGGGTGTATTCAATTGAGATTTTAATAGACTTCTGGTTCCTTTTATAAGTGGATGATTTTTTTAAAGTTCGTAGATTTTCGTAGATTTTTAAAGACTTTGATAAATATTTAAGTAAACTTCTTTTTGATGAATTTTATCAACATTTAAGATTTTTAGTGACTTTTGTGAACTTCTTAAACATGATTTTGATTGATACTAGTAGATTTTTGTGATTTTAATATTGAAACAAATATTTTGCACTTTATTATAAAAAAAGACGAATAATTATATTTCTTTTTCTTAAGAACTATTATTAATTTCTTAAAATTATTTTTATATTTTAATAAAAAATCATGTAGACATAGTAATGAATTACGACTATCAAGATAGTAACATAATAAATAAGTAAATAAATATCAACAAAACAAATATGCAAATGAATAATCTTTTAGTGGCAAAAACGAACCGTGTAAGATCATTGCGAGTAAAAATTTTGCACTTTTTTTTACTTAAGTAAAAAAAACTTATATTTTTTTCTTTAAGAATGATAGTTTAAAATTTTTAAAATGCATTTCTTGCATTTGAAAAAAATACACGATTATTTTCTCCAAAAATAATAGTATTACATTTTTCGAGATTATAATTATACACTCAATAAACAAAACTTCTTTGTAAAAAATCCAATAAAATGTACAATGATGCAAAAATGAGATCTTGTTAATAACGACATCATTTTCAATTTCATCAACATAAACATTAGAATATAATGAGTGAGCAATGAAATTCACAAGTTGTTGAGTGATTGGAGAAGTTGATAAAAACAATTGATAAGAAAAGACATTATGAACAATGAAGTCCTTATTAAATTAGGGAACCAACAAAAATTAGAAGTCTCTAAAAGTTTTTGGGTCGAGGTGAGGAGAAGTTGGAGATTTGTTTATGTGTATTTTTATACAAAAAGTCTATAAAAGTCGAGATTTGTAACCAAACTACAAAAGTCATCAAAAAATTAAATATACCTTACTTTTATAAATTCTCTAAAAGTTTAAATTGAATACCCAAAACTTTTATAAACTTTGAAAAAGTCTATAAAGGTTCACATTGAATACACCTTACTTTTAGAAACTTTCTAAAAGTTTTAATTGAATACACCTAAACTTTTTTAGTAATTAAAAGTAATCAAAAGTCTATTAAAATCTCAATTGAATACACCCATGTTAATCTAGTCCCTTACTTGATTTACAGTCCTTAAAATCGAAAATTCGATTTTCCATTATATATAGTCACCTCCAAATTGCCACTACGGCAACAATAGACAATATCAATGCCGACAGCCACCTAATTCACGATTTCTCCATTCGATTCGACTCAGTGGCAGGAGAGTGAGAGAGAGAGAGAGAGAGAGAGAGAGAGAGAGAGAGAGAGAGAGAGAGAGAGAGGGTGTCAACAACACAGTGAAGAGACAAATTGAATTGGTGAATAAGATGAAGCTGTTGAAGAGGACGATGAATCGAAGATGAAGGAGATAGGTTGAAGATGAGGAAACAACGGGCAATACCCCCTCACAGTGATTTCGATTTGGGTTAAATGGGTAGGCCAAATGACCAATGCCTTTCCGTTTTAATCCTTCCATATAATTCAAATACCTTTTTGGGTAATTTGGCAATTTTTAATTATTTTCATGTTTGTCACCTCAATTTTTGTCCAAATTAAACTTTAAAAAAAACCGCAATTTCACAAAAAATTGGAAAATTTACCAAAGCATTTTGAAACTCTCGTACAACCCATCTCACATGAAATTGAGGTGTGGGACCTACGTCGACTTGTTAAGTCCAATTAAATATACAAATTCAGATTTTAACTTAAATATGATTATTTTTTTGCGAAATTCGAAATGATAATTCAAGTTAATTTTTTAACTCTCTCAAGAATTATTTCGACACATATCTAGAAATAAACACCATAAAATATCTAATTTACTCGGCCAACTTGAATTTCGCAAAATAATGTAATATATAGTACACAACACTAGGCAAACATCATACAAAAATAAAATTAATTAAACACCTCAAATTCACCAGTATTTAATTCTCGACTCGCGACTAAAACCATAATTAGGTTTTGTTAATCCCTAATTAGCCATAATTATTGATTTAAGATTTTTTGGATTTGACAATCTTCCCAACTAATAAAAATCTCGTCCTCGAAATGAAAATTGAAACCAAATTTACTTGGACTAAAAGAGATGTGATAAATACTCTCTAATGTACGCCTCTCGTTCCCTTATTAGCTTCGAGTCGCCGTGAAACTGCCATTTAACCAACACAAGTTGGATTTCTTTATTTCGATGCTTTTTGATCTTCCAATCCATAATCAATATAGGTTGCTCTTCATATGACACACCACCCTACAAATCAAACTGGTTCCATTCTACTATGTGATGCGAATCAGGTTCCTTCCGCCTGAGCATAGACACGTGAAATACATCATAAATTACAGCTAATTGAGACGGTAATGAAAATCTATAAGCAACTTCCCCAATTCGTTTCACAACCTCGAACGGTTTTATAAATCTAGGAGATAGCTTTCTTTTCAGTCCAGACCTATAGTGGCCTTTGTAAGGGGAGACTTTCAAATAAACTTAATCTCCTTTACTATATTCCACAATCCGATGATAGAAATCATAATAACTTTAGTGTCATTATTAAGCCGCTTTCAATCTTGGACGAATCTACTGAACACCCTCGTGTTATATCAAACCATCTGTGGCCCCAACTCCATCAAGTCCTCAAGTTTAGCCAACCGACAGCAGAACGAGAAGGTCTCCCATTCCATGCCTCAAATAGAGCCATTTGAATACTTGATTGACAACCGTTATTGTAAAAGAACTTACACAATGGTATATATGCTTCCTATGAACCTCCAAGTTCCAGTACACAAACCCTGAGCATATCCTCCAACACATGGATCAACCTTTTACTTTGATAATCTATTCGTGAATAAAATGCAATACTTATATTTAACTAAGTGTCGAATTGTTCTTGCATGCTCTGCCACAACCTCGATGTGTACCAAGCATCACAATCAGAAACTATCATCAACGACATTCCAAATAAGCAAACCACCTCTCGCTCACACCACAAGCTCAGTTATGTAAAGTTATCAAAAAGTGATGTGATGTCCCAATTTCCAGGCCGCCTTGGGACTCGACATGTCGCATTGTACATCACCAAACCTGCCACGTCTTTGCCCGCTTATCCTTAATGCCCCGCGACCTAACTGGTTGCTTACACTTTTCCATTTAACCCTAACTTAGCTATTTAGTCTCCCTATAAATATTAATAATTTCATTAGCCAGTTAATCGATTTATCAATTTATAATGAAAATTTAACAGCGGAAGTCTTAAACGAGTAAATTATTCAACATTTAACAATCTTAAGTAGTGGAAAACTTGGAAAAAAGATACCATACATATCAAGGTTAGATAAGTATAACAAAGGTTCCATATACATGTAATCCATTTTCTACAGTCCCCAAAACCTGACAAAAATATAAATACGCAGATACTGTAGTCACACACGAGCTGGCTCCACAATATTAGATTTAATCACCCAGTACCTCCTTGCCCTTGCCCTTGCTCATCGAAAGATCTACACTCGGTCAACCAATGAATACAATGATTAATCCAATGAGTAAAATCCCCAAAGAATTCCACATAATATTCATGAGATAAAACTGATAATCTATGAGACATGCGAATATAAAACTTGGCAAAAATACGTCATATTCCAATGAATGCAGGCAACACACGACAAGCAAAATCAGTAGCGTGAAATAAATAAACAGCTTATAGCAATTAAACGTGTTCGAAAATAAAACAAGACTAAATAAACAACCATATAATCACGAGAAAGCCCTGATCTAAACAATTAGTAATCGATAAAATCGATTAAGAACTGCGTATATACTTACAGGCTTACAGGCGCTAAATCCTAACTTCAGTAAATGACATGATCCCTTCCCGACGCTGTTACACATCAGGGCCACCCTAATCCCTCCCGACGGTTGCAAGTATATCCTAATGTCGTCGACTTGAGCACTATCATAAGTAACCCGTGCAAGCTAATTAGCCACAACCAATATATACGCAAATCGAAATAGGAGTAGAAAACCTCATGTATGGCCACCAGCAATCACACATGTAATCCGATATTGATAAAACAAACCATGAATTGTGTGAGGCATTCCAATAGGTTTATGCCCCTCAAATACACGTTTCAAAACTTTGCTCGTAAAGCTCCTAAACTGACCCCGACCTCGTTCCTGACACCCGTCTATTGACTCATAGGTCCCTGGTGTCGATTTGATAATTTTTCGTTGTTTAAATGTTTGTTTTATTGTGTAACTAAAATAAAATTATAATCACAATTCTTGTGGTTTCAAATGTCCTTGTAGGTACAAACGTCCCTATAGATACAGACACTTCTATGGTTACAGACGTCCCTATGGGTACTGACACTCGTAGGTATAGACGTCCCTGTGGGTACAAACCTCTATGTGATTATAGACGTCCCTGTAGCTATAGACACTCATGTGGGTACATATGTCCCTATGGGTACAAATGTCCCTGTTGGTACAGACCTCTCTGTGAGTACGAACATATCTATGGGTACAACACTGTTCATCATCTTCTCAAATAGCCCAATATACACAATAAAGACCATAATCCAAAAATCAAATCTCGATCTAAATCATGAAATTCTTGCTCACCATGAGCCTATTTGACCTCAATTACTCCTAACCAACCCAAGACAACTATAATGACCATCTATATTGATAGAATTAAGGGTTTTTAACATGCATTTTAATGAAATTAGAATTGAAAAAAACATGAAATTTATACCTTATAAATGTCTTTGCTAGCTTGAATCCTTAGCTTGAACTCACAATCGATTTGGCTCAATTCCTCATAGATCTCAGAATTTCAGCCACCAAACCCTCAATATTTTCTCTCAAACAACTTTTTTCTTCTCCAATATTTGTAAATTAGAATGATTTTGATTGCATGTGTTGATTAAGTCTCCTTTATATATTAAGGTGAGAGTGGTTTCTAGTGTTGAAATTTATACCTTGTAAATGTCTTCGCTAGCTTGAATCCTTAGGTTGAACTTACCCTTTTTAATTTATTAACTTGTCATCCTAACGTGAATTCGTTGAGTTTCCTAGTGTACCCATAGTTTGCCTACCCGATACCCATTTCGATACGCCTTTCAAAGCGAACACCTGTTACACCAATTCGCCCGATAGCAACATATACACATACAGTGCAATACACTACTAATGATTTTAAACACCACATATACATAACCACCATTCACAAATAATATATTCCCTTGGTTCTCGTGTCCGAGTCAACCGAGTTATCCACATAACGCCCAAATTACGACTGATAATCCTCGAGATTAACACTTATCCTAGTTTAATTAATTTGGGTCGTTACAATTCTTACCAACTAGGAGAATCTCGTCCACTAAATTTAAATCTCGAGTAAATTCTTGTGCATCTAACCTATCCCCGTGTGATTCAACATCACACCATGATAGTACCCTTCTGTAGTCCCTTGAACACCCTACTACTCGCATCGTAGGGAACGTATTGTTACCCTAAGACATAATCGCATGTTGCCGAGTTGGTCAAAATCAGTTACTATCTTTCCAACATCTCCACAACCTATTCTCAGTTCGATTTTAATGTTCAAGTTTCTCTAACCCAGTTACCTAACACCAGTAACTGTAAATCTCTCATATCATGTATCCCAACATAATAGTCCTAACCAACATACGATACAATGACAATCCCATGCCATGCCATAACCTACCTTAGTTCACCATGAAAATCCTATGCCATGCCACGACCTACCCTTACTCACCACGACAATCCCATGACATGCAACGACCTCTAACAATCTCATGCCATAAAATAACAATCTACTATGATACATCTATAATCTACTATAGTACGACCATGCATGCATAATCCTAAATCGTAATAATTAAGAATTTAAAATCACATACCCTGAACCAGCTGTTGGGACATCTCCCGACCTGGCATAGTCACCACATGCACCGGCTTTCGAGTCTGCATCGATGTCACCGCTGATGGAGTCACTAATCTCTTTAGACAATCCCTATTGATGTGCCTATATTGCCCACACTACTAACATGCAATCGAATAACCATATCCTGACCTCCGACCCTGGCTCTGTGATCTCCAGTCCCTGCCTCCATGGTCCTATACTTGTCTCAGCGGCGACACTGGTAATGCGGGTTCAGCATAAGCTCTAGCTACTTGATGTTCATCCATACGATCTCGATTGTACTGTATGTCATTTCTGTCATCCCAATCTTTTTGTCTCTTTTGTCTAGAATTCTATCCAATATATACTTCTAACCCAGTAATATGCCTACCCTTTCTCTGTATCAAGAAGGTCTTGTGTGCCAAAGCTCAATCTAATATTTCTTGTAGAGTACGAGCTCTAGATGCCACTATTGCCTCAACAATCCTATCATCAGCCCCTCGTGTGAAATAGTATATTTATAGTCACTCAGTCTCAGCCACATCCATAACGAATTGAAGTAGATAACAGAATCGCTTCATATACTATATTAGTGTCCGATTACCCTATCTCAAGGCCAAAAACTCGTTCCTCAATCTCAACCTCACTCCATAGGTATGTACTAATCATAGAATAACTCTCTAAACTCAGCTCATGTTGTAGGCTCTTGGTGGGTATCCTGATATGTGGTCAGCCAGACTGCTACGTGGTCTTTCAAACATGCTCCAGATAACCGCGCCTAGACACTATCATCGTTCCTCATACGTTTAAGGAAACGCTGATGGAACATTATCCACTTCCCTGCAGCTTCAGGGTTACCGCCTCTAAAGAAAAACTTGGCTGAAACTTTATGAACTCCCTTAACATCTTCGCCTTTGGAGCCAAAACGAATCATGATGTAGTTACAACAGTAATGGTGGCAATCATTTGATATGTAGTTGTGGTGGTGGCATAGGAGTCGACATTTCTAGTGGAATGACTAATGTTGTAGCTCTCTCTGTTTGTGTCTCTGCAGCTAATCTCTCAAATGGTGTCTAAGAAACAACCGTGGCAGCGGCTATCTCCATAGGTACAATAATTGCTACTGGCTCTCTAGGTGTTGCTACCATTATAGCAAGTGCTGTCAATGGCAATTTGGTCCCGTAACAACCGTAGTACCTCTGCCAATTGAGTCTTCCGAGCCAAAAGTCGATCCTTTACACTTGCCGCAACAGGGGAACCCCTAGCTACATCGCTATTCTATCTAGTCTCACGAGGTGTAGTAGATTGTCCGTCCATGATATGCATTGAGAAGCATGCTCTGGATATGCCTTGATGTATATATATATATACATATATCATATATATATATAATATAACACGTATATAAACGTATCACTACCTGTCTCAAGTCTGCTTCCTAACTAGGGTTCTAAGTCAGGATCTTCAGGTTTCCACATCTAATATTTATTGATTTAAGTTTTATTCTCTTTTATTTAAACTACTTTCGAGGCTTCCTCGAGCCTCGCTCTGATAATAAACTGTGACATTGGTATAGGTTAAGGACAACTATGCTTCCTCCCATAGGCTCGACCTTGCTCTGATACCAAACTGTGACGTCCCTAGTTTCTTGGGACCCAACATGTCACATTTCACGTCACCAAGCCCTGCCACATCAAAGCCCGCTTATCCTTGATGCCCTGCAACCTAACAAGTTGCTTATTCACTTTTCCATTTAACCCTAACTTAGTTAATTAATCTCCATACAAATATTTATGATTTCATTAGCCAATTAATTGATTTATCAAGTTATAACGAAAATTTTACAGCAAAAGTCTTAAATGAGTAAATTATACAACATTTAACAATCCTAAGTAGTGGAAAACCTGGCAAAATATACCATGTACATATATCAAGGCAAGATAAGTATAACAATGGTTCCATATACATGTGATTAGTGTTCTACAGTCCCCAAAACTCGATAAAATTATAAATACGTACATATTGTAGTCACACACGAGCTGGCTCCATAATCTCAGAGGTAGTCACCCAGTACCTCCTTGCCCTTGCTCTTGCTCATCGAATGATCTGCACTCGGTCACCCAATAAATACAGTGACGAGTCTAGTGAATAAAATCCCCAGAGAAGCCTACACAATATTCATGAAATAAAACTGATAATCTACGAGACATTCGAATATAACACTTGGCAACAATATGTCATATTCCCGTGAATGTTGGCAGCACATGACAAGCAAAATCAGTAGCGTGAAATAAATAAATAGCATATACCAATTAAATTTGCTCGAAAATAAAACAAGATTAAATAAACAACTGTATAATCACGAGAAAACCCTGACCCAAACCATCCAGTAATTGATAAAATCAAATAAGAGCCACGTATATACTTACAGGCTTACAGTGACCAAATCCCAACTTTAGTAAACGACATGGTTCCTTCCTAACGCTGTTACACATCAGGGCTACCCTACTCCCTCTCGACGGTCGCAAGTATATCCTATTGCCCGTCGACAGTAGCACTATCACAAGTAACCCATGCAAGTGATTTAAACACAACCAATATATATGCAAATCGAAATGGGAGTGAAAACCCCAAGTGTGCCTACCAGCAGTACACACATGTAATCCGATATCGATAAAACCAACCATGAATTCTGTTAGGCATTATAATCGGTTTACGCACCTCAAATACACGTTTCAAAACCTTGCTCATGAAGCTCCTAAACTAACCTCGACCTCATTCCCGACACCCGTCTATCGACTCCTAGGTCCCTAACGTTGATTTGATGAATTTTTGGTGTTTTAGATATCCGTTTTATTGCATAACTGAAATAAAATTATAATCATAATTCTTGTGGTTTCAAATGTCCCTATAGGTACATACATCCCTGTGGGTACAGATGTCCCTGTAGGTACAAATATTCATGTGGGTACAGACGTTCCTGTGGGTACAGACACTCCTATGGGTGTAGATGTCCCTGTGGGTACATACCTCTCTATGAGTATAAACGTCCATGTGGGTATATGCACTCTTATGGGTACAGATATCCCTATGGGTAAAGACGTCCCTGTGTGTATAGACCTCTTTATGAGTACAAACATCTATGTGGGTATAACACTATTCATCATCTTCTCCAACAGCCCAATATACATGAAAAATACCACAATCTAAACATCAAATCTCTATCTGAATCATGAAATTCTTGCTCACTATGAGCCTATTTGACATCAATTACTCCCAATCAACCCAAGACAACTATAATGACCATCTATATTGATTGAATTAAATGGTTTTTAACATGCATTTTAATGAAATTGGAATTGAAGAAAAACATGAAATTTATACCTTGTAAATGTCTTTACTAGCTTGAATCATTAGCTTGAACTTACCATCAATTTGGTTCAATTCCTCCTAGATCTCCAAATTTCAGCCACCTAACCCTTTATTTCTTATCTCCAACAACTATCTTCTTTTCCAAGATTTTTAAATCAAAATGGTTTTGATTACATGTATTGATCAAATCTCCTTTATATATTAAGGTAAGAGTGGTTTCTAGACATTGATCTTCATGCATTTACATATCTCGAAGCTCATCTAATGGTCTACACCTTGCCCTTTATCCCACTAACTCCCACTAACTCAATCCAAGTAACACTAATTGGCTACTCACATGGTTCCTAGATGCGTCAATACATATCTCTAGGAAAATCTTATGATTCCAATTTATTAACCAAACTATAGGTCTTGATTTATTTGATTTAGTTACATTAGCTTAGGCCTATTATAATATATATGGTTAGTGTTTTTATTTACCAAATTGATAAATCTTGTGATCTCACTAACCTTCGACTACCCGGCACTCGATGCCTTGCATCTCGACACGCATTTCAAGGTACGTCATAGCCTATTGTTTTAATTTAATCAACATATCCTATGGTTATATTACCCTTTCTAATTGATTAACTAGTCATCCTAACGTAAATTAGTCGAGTTTCCTAGTGTACCTATAGTTCGCCTACCTGATACCTGCATTGACACTTCTTTCGATGCTAACACCCATTACACTAACTCGTCCGATAGCAATGTACACACATGCGGTGCAATACACTACTAATGATTTCAAACACCACATATACACAAACACCATTCACAAATAATATATTCCCTCGGTTCTCATGTTCGAGTCAACTAAGCTTTCCCCATAGCACCCGAATTATGACCGTTAATCCCCGAGATTAATGTTAATCCTAGTTCAATTAATTTGGTCATTACAAGTGACACAGGAAGAACATGAGGTAACTTTGTCAGTCCATCAACAATAATCCAGACTGCATGATGTTTCCACCGTTATGTTAGCGGATGATATGTTCCCATTTCTATTGCAGAGTGGGAAGTGGCTGCTGTACCTCTAGGTTTCTGCCTATCAGCCTTGACCTGTTGGCAAGTCTCACATCTCCCCGCTTAATCACCCACATCAGCTTTCATTCCTAACCACTAATACAATTGCTTCATATAATGATACATTTTCTTCTTGCCTAGATGAACATTATATCTGAACTGATGAGATTCTCTCAATATCTCATCCCAAATCTCAGCCACCGATGGAACCCAAAGTTAGCCTTTAAACCTCAAACTTTTATTTACTGACTCAACCCAATATGGGTTATTACTATCATTAGCATACTCCTTGAACTTCTCAAAATCCACATCACTTTATTGACACTCTATCACTTTTTGAATAGAGATGGTTTGTGTTGGGTTTTGGGGTTCATACGCAGCGGAGATTACAAAATAATTTTGACAAAAACCCCAACAGGATCCGAATCTAATTCCATTAAAATGTTTAAACCATGAAAACTTAATCATACCTTAGTCGCAACGTACCTTTATGAAGGTTAATCGATCTCTAAGGCGCTGCCAACGACGAACGCCCTCTACCAGTAGTCCACACACGAACGGCGGCCGAGATTCGAAGTGCTAGCTTCGAAAGAATACCAAACCTTTTGTTTCTCTCCAAAACGATCTAGAGCATACCAAAAACCCTAAGTCGTTTCTAAAATGAAAATAAAGTTTCGGCCTTTTGATCTTTCGTCCGTGTATTGTAACTTAAAGCGTCTATTTATACAACCCTTGTATATAGACGGTTAAGTAAATTACACATATACCCCTACTTAAAGAAGTATAAGTGTAATACACCACAAGGATGTTTCAGTCATAAATTTTATCATATAAAATTCATTTTTCTGAACCATCTTAAAATCTCGCAAAACCATTCTTAGTGTGCGACCCAATAGGCTCGTACAACGTTGGCAGTGTACTAAAACACATTTTGGTATACAAGACATAAGCGGCCTCTAGCAAGACATTATGACTACCCAAGTTGTACGAATATCAAATCGATACAACCTAATTAATAGTGTATATAACATCCTTTTGTCACACGATATCTTTTTGATCAAACATAAGGCATGAAATTGTCATCCAACATGTTCAATCGTACTAGTCTCGATCTCTAGGTAGACTGAAAACATCCAAGTGACATTGTTCAATATCAATTCACTTAGACTAGGCCATTTAACAGTCTAACACATCGAGGGATCCACTGGATATCTCTCTTTATATGAAAGGGACAAATTTTATCTTGATTACACAACTTCATCACATTGCTCACACAGTAACCAATCACAACCTTTATAATCGTCCGGTTAAAGACAACGTTTGATTGTGTCAAATCACTGTATTCCTAATGTTGAAGTCTCTGGTAATCTCAAGTCAGATGACTGAAAAATATACCTATCATTAGAAACAACTATGACTTAATCCATGTGATTTCCTCGTAGCGGGTCGATCCAGTACTTTGTTCCCTAACAAGTACTCGTGATCTTGATTTGTATCCCTATACGTATAATCATCATATGATCATCAATCAAGACTCACACTAGTCTTAATTCATTATAGTTCTAGTATAATGATCGACTAGGGACATTTACGATATTTCTGTAAATATCCATGGATCTTATTATAATGTAAACATGCAAATTAATTATAATAAACAGCAAATGAAACCTCTATTTTATTAACTAAATGTATTCATAAAGACAGTTAATGAATTAACCTAGGGCACATGCCCCAACAGTTTGTACTCTAAGCTGAGCACAAATTGATTCATCATTAGCCTCAGTAATCTTTGAAAAAGTCATAGCGATGACTTTTTCGAGCAAGTCATACTCGTAAGTCAACCGACTAGCTGCCCGCAATGTTTCAACACTCTTACTTAATGAATCGACCACAACATTAGCTTTACCTGAATGGTATTCATGACTAAAATTAAAATCTTTCAAGTGTTCAAATCACCATTGTTGTCTCATTTTCAATTTTTTCTGAGAGAATAAATACTTCAGATTTTTATGATCTGAAAATAGCGTGAAGCTTTCCATATACGAGTAGTGTCTCACCAACTTCAAAGCAAATACGATTACCACCAATTCCAAATAATGAACAGGATAATTCTTTTCATGAGAATTACCGAGAAGTACAACCAATCACCTTGCCATTCTACATTAACATAACCTAAACAAACTTTCAATGAATCAATATAAACTATAAGCCTTTTCCCTGGTTCAAGGAATACAAGACTGGTGCTGAAATCAAATACTTCTTCATTTTCTAAAATGCATCATCGCATTTGTTTGACCAAACAAATGGAATGTTTTTTTGAGTTAATTTAGTAATTAGCGAAGCTATCTTAGAAAAATCTTTCACTTGGAAACTATGTATCTTCGTCACTCTGGTAGGTTCCGACCAACCAATATAGCCTCAATCTTGGTTGGATCTATCGATATTCCTTATGTATTGACCACATTACCAAGAAATTTCATCTTAAAAAACCATAACTCACATTTGCTAAATTTGGCGTATAGCATATGATTTCTCAAAGTTTGGACAATAACTCAGAGATGTTGTTCATGATCCTCACAAGTCTTAGAGTATATCAAGATATCATCAATGAAGACTTACAAACCTTAACACTATCTGCATCAAAACCCATAAACATTGTTGGAGCATTAATCAACCCAAATGACATAACAACAAACTCAAAGATGACCATATCTGGTAACGAATGATGTCTTTTGCACACCATCTTCTTGAACTCTTAATTGATGATAACCAGAATGAAGATCAATCTAAGAAAAGAATTTGACATCATTTAGTTGATCAAGCAAATCATCAATTCGAGGTAGTGAATATTTGTTCGAACAGTGACCCTGTTCAACTATCTATAATCAATGCAAAGCCTCAAACTACCATCCTTTTTCATAAAAAGTAATGGTGCATCCCATGGCAACATACTTTGGTGAATAAACCCTTTATCAAGCAATTCCTCTAACTATTTTTGCAACTTTTGCAACTCCTTCTGAGCCATTCTATAAGGAGGACTAGATATTGGTCTAATTACATGAACCAAATCAATCATAAAATCAATCTATCTCGAAGGTGGAACACCAAGTAAATCATCAAGAAACATGTCAAGGAGTTCACAAACTATAAGAATCTCCTCCAATTAAATTTGAGGACTTACCTCCGTACTAATAGTTCCGGCAAGAGTTTCAATTTCTTTCCCTGTGGCTAACCACCTCCTGTAAAAGGTAACCTAGACAACATTTATGTGTACATAAAGGTCGGACAACCCAAAATATGAAAGAACACCGTCTTATAGAAACAATTGAAATGTTCATGATAAGCTGCTAGGCAATCCATTCTCAACAACACATCAAACTTTAGTAACTCTAACACATGGGATCAATTGAAATCTTGTGTCCGGAGATCTCAACAACATATTTATCACACATAAAGTTAGAATCCACCTTATCTCCAATTATTGTGTTCAGTACAAGATGAATAGGGACTCGCAGCAGAGTTAACCCTAACTCAATCATCACACGACCATAAACTAAAAGCGTACCTTCAATAAGATTATGATTTGCATATTAGTCACCACTTAAACACATTCCTTGATATGTTGTTAATGAATTGACATACTATATAACCCTCCATAAATTTATGGACATACAATCTTGTAATGTCCTTTCTTTCACACCAAAAACACATAACTGTATTCAGATTCAGAGGAAAATCTTGACTAATGTGACCCTGCTTCCTACACCTTAAACATGTAACTATGAGTTTATTACCTATAGAAGACTCCTAACTAGGCATCTATCTCTAACCCGTACCCTATCTCTGAGGTCCTCAGCCTTTAAATCCACTCCTTTGTGACTGAGATGTACCTATATGACTTGAAAGTTGAAAGGAATGTGATTATGTCTGTCCTGAGCCTGTCTGTGTCATCTTAGATGGTCTACTGGTTGTACTCGGAAAAAGATTACGATGTATATATGATGGGAAAACAGATGCATATTTGTGAATCGTGGTCATCTACTCTTCCCTTTATTATGAGACTTTAGTTCAAATCAAGATGAAAACCTTTTCTTAACCTCAAAACTTAAGCCATATCCTGACTCCTTGATATTGTCATGATTCACGCTGAAAAGTTTGTGTATTCGCATAGGCTCTAGCTCTATCTCAAACCACTCACAAAGTGTTTGGTTTAGTCATCGATATAGTGGTACCAAGCTCTTCCTGCCATTCTCTTTGTGACATTCCACTAGCCATGCCTAAATCATCTTGAACTGGAACTACAACAACCAGTTCAACTCCGGGGTGAAATGCAGAAGTAGTCTGGTCCTCTTAAACGACTGGAGTGGCAATAAGAATTTCATAAGCAACATGAACCGCATGTGCCTGAACTGCTAGCTATGCTTGTAAGATATTCAACAACTCCAACATCTACTCAGCCAAGTTTTGAAACATATTTGAATCCACACGTTGTGGATCCCTATTGCTCTCGTTAGATCCCTAACACAGCTCTTGCTCTCCACCCATAGTTTTTCATAAGAAAATTGCAAGAAAAGTGGTTCATCAAGCCTATATCCATCAATATCTCGATAACATAAGACACACATAACATATTCATAAAGTTTTTAAACTTCTTACCCCTATTCCATTGCGTTACTCTCCAACTAATCACCCACTTAATCTTAATAAAAAAGAATCCTTTCAAATCATAGGCTCTGATACCAACATTGTCAGATCCCATCTAATTAGGCTATCTGACTGGCCTAAATTACTATAATTCCCCGATAATCTAGTAGCCTTAATCTTACCATCAATATATAATTAAAATTAGCTTAAAGTAATAATCAATTATAATACTTTATCAACTCTAAAAGATTCTAAAAGTAAATCTCAAAACTCAAAGTTCCATTTAGATTAATTAAAAAATTAAAAAATTCTATAAAAAAAATCTCAAACACCTTCTATATTTTAAAGCTTACACCGAAAAACCCAACCTTCAAAAATCTTCAACAAAACCTGCTCAACTTGGTGGAAATGTTGAAGCACTCACAATCCACCTCATAACAATATAAATTGCGTCAATAAAAATTATTTATTCATTCTAACCAATTTCAAGTTTCCAATATCCTTAAACCATTATTATATTAGCTCTACAGCATTCCAATCCATCCCAAAACCATTTCAACAATCCTAAAAACCTATCTATGCAATATATTATATTAAGAAATAATATATACATAAAAAGAAAGGAACTTAGTAAGTCACAAACAGTTGGAAAGCTTTCTCTTTCCCTTGTCACCGCTAGAACCTGTCATTGCCCAATTATAAAAACACGATAATGTCAAGTAAGTAAATCCCACACTATACAATACACCAGTAGGAATCAAATATATAATAATCTAATAGATTAAACGAACAATATAATCTAAGGAATTTAAATATAATACCAAATACATCCTATTTTTGTTATCCAACCCTAATCAGATGGCGTCCTCCAAAAGTGGTAAGTAAACAATAATAAGGACGCATGCACAAAGAGGATAACCAAATGAGCCTCGTTCCTTGATTCTATCTGAGTATGTTCTGGTTCAACGTGATCTCAAGATAACCACGTAATACAAAGTATTAGTGACTTAGCCCCTCAAACATAGTATAGTGTTCTACCATGTACACACATTATGATAAACACTATAAAGAGACTTAAATCAACGTTATCCTCCCCACCCATGTATGAATGTACAATAGATAATGCAATATCAGAGATCAATGCAATACATACAAAATTATAATTATACAATGTAAAGTTTACTATGTGATTTACTTAACCTTACAAACGTAATATTGAAACTCCCTCGTACTCTGAGTCGGTAAACTCCACACGAGGTTCCAATTGCTTCATTTACAAGTCCGGTAAGATTCTACAACAATTTCACAATTTTTTTCAATTTATTATATTTCAATTAGTCCAACATCGACTCAAAACCCTGAAATTAGTCCAAACTAAACCCTCAAATGTCCAAATCACAATGTTGACTCTAAATTGTGGCTAAGAATTGAAAATTAACATAGACTAGGCTTTTAAATAATTTTCACAATTTTTGGCATTTTTGGTGTTGTAACACTCATTACGAGGAAAATCCTTAATACAAATCCTTCACAAAATCCCAAAATCCTAATTTTTCATCAAAATCATTATTTTCCATTAATTTGTCCCAAAAAAAACCCATTTTCGTAATCTTTCCCTAATTTTCAAGGGTTTTATTTAATTTTTTTCAAATTTAAACCTTTTTTTAGAATGAAGAGGGGTTTAACCCATGAACCGGATCGGTGTAGCTCAATTGAATCGAACATGTTTCGGTCCAGTTCAATTGAATCGAACCTATTTTGGTCCGGTCTGGGGATTAAACACCATCTTCTTCCTCATTAGGATGAAACAGAGGTAGTGCCTTTATTTTGTTCCCAACTATTTTTTTCTTGATTAATCAACCCAGTTTGGGAGCCCACCCCATCTTCGTCTTCCTCAAACCACCACTTCCTGCCATTTCTCTTAATCATTTTTTCTTCTTCTAAATTAACGCCTCTACGTTTTTCTCTTTTATTCTTTTTGTTTATTGAACTCAATCCACCTCACCTCACCATTACAAAATCAACAAACAACAATAATAACCTTACTAGCTCTCTCTTCGAATTCAAAATTTAATCCAGTCCCTTACTTGATTTACAGTCCTTAAAATAAAAAATTCAATTTTCCATTATACTCACCTCCAAATCTCCACCACAACAATGATACACAACATCAACACTAACAGCCACCTATCTCACGGTTTTTCCATTCAATTCGACTCAGTGAGCACAGAGAGAGAGAGAGAGAGAGAGAGAGAGAGAACAACACAGTGAAGAGAGAAATTGAATTGGTGAAGAAGATGAAGCTGTTGAAGAGGACGATGAATCGAAGATGAAGGAGATGCGTTAAAGATGATGAAACAATGGGCAACACCCGTCACTGTGATTTTGATTTGGGTTAAATGGGTAGGCCAAATGACCAATATGCCCTTCGGTTTTAATTCTTTCACATAATTGAAATACCCATTTTGGGTAATTTGGCCATTTTTAATTATTTTCATGTTTATCACCTCAATTTTTGTTCAAATTAAACCCCGAAAAATATCCTAATTCTGCTAAAAATTGGAGAATTTACCAAAGTGTTTCAAAACTCTACAACAACCCATCTCGCATGAAATCGAGGTGTGGGACCTACCTCGACTTGTTAAGTCCGATAAAATACAAAAACTCAGATTTTAACTTAAATACAATTATTTTTTGCGAAATTCAAAATGATAGTTTAAATTAATTTTTTAACTCTCTTGAGACTCATTTCAACACGTATCTCGAGACAAAACCTCATAAAATATCAAATTTACTCAGCAACTTGAATTTCGCAAAATAATATAATATTTACTACCCAACAGTAGGAACACATCACATAAAAATAAAATTAATTAAAAATCTCAATTTCACCGATCTTTAATTCCCAACTCACGACAAAAACCATAATTAGGCTTTGTGAATCATTGATTAGCCATAAATATTAATTTAAAAATTTTGAGATTTGACATAAAGTGAAAAAATATCTCAAATGTAAAGATAATCAGTATAAATGTATCTCCCATCTCCCTAAGGTCTAAAGAAATCCTAGACTCTAAGACTACGCATTATCATCATCAGGTCCAACAAAAGATGGTGTCAAAGGACGCTCCAACCTTCTGCTCTACACCACATTTGAATCGAACATGTAGTTTGGGGATGTCTGAAAGCCAAAAGATCTATCATTAGGTCTCATTCATCTGCTCTTCCCATATCTAACTATCCCTTTAATGATCTGCAAACAATATGAAGTTTCACTGTCCATTCAATCGGTTTTGCTCGAACTCATCAAGGCTTCATGATACCGAGCCATGTCTTATCTCTATTGTTTCCTCATCTCAGTAATCCACAACCTCTGCTGTCATGGAAACAAGTCCTTAGGTGGTGGTACAGGTGCCTATGGTGGTGGAGGTGGTGCAAAAACCTAATTACCTTCCAAGTCCTACTCTCTTATCAGTAGGTCTACAAACTCATAGCCCTCAATAAATCTCTGCTGGTGATCCTCCTCCTCTCCATATCCTTTGTTTTGCAACTTTTGGGCAAACTCCACTGCTACTATTGCATGATCCCCTTTCTCATTAGCTAACAACTCGACCTCAAATTTGTATCTCTCTTTTTCTTACATCCTCATAGTCTTAATAACCAGTTGGTTATTTCAAATTTAACATTAACTCATCCTTTAATGTCGTTTAGGCCTCAATATCAAATTCTTCCTCTCAAATCAATTGGATTTCGAACTTCGAGCACATCTAGGTAATCAAAATTGAAAACAACAATTTGTTGTCTCTCTCTGATAGTATAGACTACCTCAAGTTCTTGTAGATGATATTGCCTACATTAATCCTCCCGTTCTTTATAATCTCATACAAACAAGCTGCTTAAGGCTTGTTAATCTCACCCTATTGAGTGGTCGGGTAGAATGAAGCAACTAGAAAGTGTTCCCACATTCTAAACGTTTTCCTCATGTTCCCTTTCTTATTGTGCTTTGGCATATTCTCAACTCCTATTACCCATCCTTGTTGTCATTAGCCAACCAATGCTCTCTAAATAACTTTAAAAGGGTATAGGACATAAGGTTTCACATACAAATCATCTAGGAAGGTATGTGATTCTCCAACTATACACAAGTGCTCTAGCCCATAGATGCCATTTATGTAACGTTGATTAAAGGAACCAATAGCCCTCTCACCTTTACCGAGTCACCCTCCTTGGTAAACTTTGCATTCGCATAAAATTCATACATAATTTCATTCACTCCCTTAACATTGTTCTCTCTATAGTTTTGAGTGAATTACTCCCAACCTTGTTGCCTAATGAAATTATTTACTCTTTTGTCATACTTAGTCGGTCGGTTTATTCCTCTCTCACGAATGAATTATCTATGATCAATGACCTCATATCTCTTTTTAGCCTATCTCGACATCGACGTCGTCCCTTATAAGGCATAGTGTCACTATAGCATGGCTACGACATCAAAATTGTTGTGTACACATACGCCGTCTACTAGTCTGTCTCCATAATTTTGCATATTTTTCATTAACTCCATGACGCTCTCCCAGCTTCGTGTATTACTACACAAGGCGTCGTAACAACGTGAAATACCTATATAAAAATTCCATAAAAACTTACTAGTGATTTGTCCATGTACTTGACTCTTACCAATTCAACTCCTCTGCAGTTTTATGCTATTTACTGAGTTAGTAAAAACTTCTCAATTCAGAAGAAATATCACCCGGCAAATGGTCTTTCCTGCTCTTTTAGCACAAAGCTTTCAAAAGTTAAAAAATTAAAACATTTGAGTTATTCTAACTAAACTAAATAAATAACTAACTTAAATTTAAAAACTAAAATAAAAAAAAATCCTTGGGCTGCCTCTCGTTAGCATTTCATTAAATGTCATTAGTCCGACAATTTTTCGTTTTTCTAATCAGAGTCAAAATTGAAATATTTCATTTGTAGGTCTGAGATAACAATATTTCTCTTGTTTGGATGTTCTTTTTGCCTTTAAACAAAGACAATCTTCTCAGCATCATCATCTTCCTCAATATTTATTGTGAACATTTTCTTTCTCGTGTGTAAGACCGTATTAGCAATGTTCAAGAATGGCCTCCCAAGTATCATGGAAACATCATCATCTATATCATGATCCATAATCTCAAAACCAATGATGAATGTGAATTTACGCACTTTTACATGTACATTCAAGACTCTCATGATTGTTGGTACCAAGTTATAATCAACTACTTGCAAATTTGTGGTATTAAAACAATTGATCTTCAAATCAGCTTGTAACACGACCTTTATAGGCATTACATTGATTGAGGCTCCCGCATCATATAAGATGTTTTTAAATCGGTGCCCATCATGCTCAATGGTATGCATATTTCTCTAGGATCTCTCCTCTTAATTGGTTAAAGTCTCAGTATGAACTTGAATTTTAGTTCCAACTTCTTTGGAATAAACTTAATACCATTTCCTTTTGGTGCTTCTTCAGAAGATTCTTCGTCTCATTGTTTAATTCTCCATTTTTTCTTCCTTTTTTGTTATTCTTCAGGGCATTGATCTGTTGTTGCTTGAATCTTTCAAGTTCATCTTGCCTCACTTCCGTTCATTTCTCATGCATCACTTCATATTTTCTCATAGCTAAAATGTTGACTCTTTTTGGCTTGTACATCACTAGCTCTTGCATTGGCTTATTCGTTTATGTAGTGCTCGTCACATGAATAGCACTACCATTCTCTTTGGGGTTTATGATAGTGTTACTTAGAAATTTCCCTTCTTTCCTCGAATTCAAAGCAATGGCTAACTGACCAATCTGTCTCTCTAAGTTGTTGATGGATTCTGATCTTTCATTGTCTATCCTCTTTAGAGATTGCTTCACATTTTCCATCTCTTTCCTATTATTCTCGTGGCATTCCATATTGTTCATATCGATGGCGTGCAAGAATTTTTCAATTGACTTCAATGTAGTCATCTCTTCACTCTACTTTATTTTCCCTTGTTGGACTTTTTGATCAAAGCCTATAGGCAACTTTAGTGCATTATCAAGATTTCCATATGAGAAGTTGGTACTATTTTATCCTTGATAAAACCTTTGAGTAGCCATTCCTTTTGGCCTAAAGTTATTTCTACAGCTCTGGTTGATCATGAAGTTGATTTCCTTAAGCTCTATTCCTTGCTGCATGTCCATTAAATTAACCACCATCGCTTGGTGATTAACGGGTTGTTGTATAGCTTACACTTGTTTATTTTGTTGTCCTATTTGAAGTTTCACCATTTGACTACTCGGGTTGGATAGTTGCGACTTGATCGCAACTTGCAAATCAATCTCATATATGCTTGTTGGTCCTTACTCTGGAATGAGTATCGATTGTAGAGTTATGAGATATAAGATCTAGGAGATCTAGTGATCCATCCTCATCCTTGGTTAGTAGAGAACTACTTGCTACGACATCAACTAGTGTTCTTGTGCTATGATTCATCCCATAGTAGAGAATTTGTAGCTTTGCCCATTTCACATATCCATGTCCTGGACATCTCCTCAACATCTCCTTGAATATTTACCAAGCCTCACCACGAGACTCGTCATCCTTATGCTTGAATTGATTGATTTCTAGTTTCCTTTCATTGACCTTCACTGGAGGGAAAGAACTTGTCTAGAAATCTTTCATTGATTGTCGCCCATTAATACGCACAGTCGAACCTCCCTCGCAGTCTTGCCTAGGCTAGAGGTTTTAGCCTCACATAATTGAAGAACACCAAGAGAAAAAATAAATAAAAAATGGGAGAGAAGGCGTTCGGCCGGAATGGCCGAGTAGAAGATGATCCCCCTGTGCGTTCCTGCCTCCTTCCAAAGTGAAAAGAAAAAAATATATATCTCCCAATCCCGATTCGAGAAAACCTATAAAACTGTTTGTGACAAGTGCGTCGAGGACGATCGAACGATTGTGATGAATTTGCTCCATCCACTGCCACGTATCATCGCCTAATTGGTTGAGGGCAACTTCTGTGAAACGTGGAGAGGACGCGTGGCAGCAATTGGCGTGGTCAAGACACGCGAATGTTCTCTAATTTGTGGGAGACAGTAGCGATGCGTGTCCCGAGGTTAATCCCAAGGCTGCTGGAGAGAAGAGATAAGTTTGGACGTACTCTCTGTTTCCTTTTTTTGTTTGCTTTATATGCATATCTCCAACAGAATATCTGACTATATATATATATATCGATAGATATGTATATATTTTCCCGTATATAATGCAAATCCAACCAACTCATGCCTTATTGTTATCAACGCCATCATGCTCCACTTATTTTCATTTAAATACCATAACACGTGTGGGCCTACCAAATCTGCATCGAGATAGCACTAACACATTTTTCGATGTTGACGGATCCGTGTATATGAATACTCAATTTTTGTGTAGTTTTACGCCCCGAATTTAACCGCGTACTCCAATAACCCTGAAAATAATAAATAAATGCAATTAGGCTAGTATTTTGGAGACTTTACAATAAAAATATATAGATAACCTATATATAATATTACATAATTAACGACTCAACAAATACCCCCAAACTTAGGACTTTGCACGTCCCGAGCAAAGATGTAAATGACAAACACGTAAATAAACTAGACTTATAATATAGATAGGTACAAACTCAACTAATCCTATACTTAATTCAGAATTCATGGAGTTCATTTGGTTTACATAGTTGCTAAGTTAACAAGCCACTCAAGAAATTTCGGAGTTAAAATATGTCAAGAACCGCAACCCAAACACAATTAAGATCACACTTTAAAGACAAAGACTCAGTCAAGACAAAGGCCATCAACTCGCGGGTTTTCTTGGTCTATACATTCAACCACGCAAGTTTAGAGTCTCACTTGATCTAGTTTTAAGCACTCGAGCTAAATATTTTTATTTAAGGAGTTTCCATACTCTTCCGCCTTTATTCATTTTATATGTATACTCTCTATTTTTTTCTTCTCCAATTTTGTTTTCAAATAATACGGTCCCTGCTCCATTTCCTGTGGACCACTTTCCTCACTTTTCCCACCACAAGTTTTCCTGCTCCATTTCATGTGGAGACTTGTGGGACTCTCAATTAAGAAGACTCTTGTTAGCCCTTCTCACCTTTACTATAATCAAGCAAATTCCCCAATGTGGGTTAAAGTCTCATCACTTGCACAATTTCAACCGTCTACCCATTTTGGTATCTAGCACAAGGCTTAACCATCATACTAAGTCCATAATCATGAAATCATAAAAATGCTGAGCTACGGACTCGAGTGAGTATCTCTCCTACTTTTTCCTAAGTTTCAAGTCAAAAAGGCAAGCATAATGTACTCATCCACAACCAAAGGCATGAAACAAAGTTTCGGGTTACTCTAAACAATATAATAATGAAAACTATACTGAATACATGCATGAAAGTGTATCAACTCTTAATGAAGTGAGATAGATGAGTATGGAGGGAAAAGAAATGGAAGAAATGAGAGAATTAAGTGACATTAAACACCACCATTACCATCCGTACTGCCATTACCATCCGTCAACCACATGTAACCGCATATAATTGAAAAAATTTAAACGATCTCACCTACAGTCTTTCGCAAATAAGTCCATCCAACTCAATCCACAAATCCTAAAGTACCCCCAAACTTATTCTGAACCTTGTCCTCAAGGTTCAAAACAAGTCAATGAATCCATGCAACAAAAAGAAAAAAATTGTGGTGAAAAAGAACATGGATAAATAAATAGGAAGATGATATAAATACATGCATAATAAAAGTCTCCAAAAACTAGTGAATGCTCAAATCTCGCATGTCTAGGTGACTAAGGAAACTATGAAATAAAATTATCATAATAAGAGCAAGAACTAATAAGCATGGGAGTTAATTCAAATCATTCCTATCAAATCTTGCGAGCCCGAGTCTTTCAACTACAGGTGAAGTCAACAAGATGATGGAATGAAGTTTTGGGTTTTGGGTCTACTTAAAGACCCACCACTAATGTGGCGACTTAAGTTGGATATGTCCCAACCAAGTCTCAAAACACCTAAAACTCTTAATAATATGTTAATTCCTAAAAACGAATATGCTCAAATTACTCCAAAAACAATGTAATCCATAGTCAAACCTAGCAAAACTCAGGGGGTGGTCTAGTGCCATCAGTGCTCATCAAACATTCATTACACCCGCGAAAATCCAAAAGACCAAGTTAGGGCTTTATTAAACATAAAAATAACTAAAACTAAATTAAAACTGAAATAAATGCAAGAAATAAAAAAATAAAACAAAGTTGGGCTGCCTCCCAATGAGCGCCTTTCTTTTAAGTCTTTGGCTAGACTTGCTTTGATTTATCACGTGATGCCCTCTCCTTTCGAGATATCAACAACGAATGATGCATCTATAGCTTTGTGCAATGCAGCATGCATGCCATCTTTTAGAGTTCGCAACTCATTCGGGACCTCTCACACAAAAGACTCTGTCGAGTCATGGTCATCCAACACAAAGGTGTTGGCAGTGTAGAAAATCCGCGAACGCTCCTTTACTTCCACCCCCTTGCAAGGTCTAACAAATATGCATGGGAGGGTGGGTGGTTTCACCAACACCAGAGGTTGGTCTTCCTCGTTCTCTTTCTGGGGCTCCTCCGACCTTTCTGAAATGACTTCAATTTCTTTCTCAGCTTCATCATCGTCATATTTTGCAATAGTAATGTTTGGCTCATATGAAGAAATGTCTAGTGTTTCCTCTGGTTCGCTCAAATGCTCGTCCACAATTGAGAACTCATCAAACTCAACAATTTTAGATGTATCAGCATTCACAGTCTCATCTGAGTCAAAAACTGGTTGCGGAGGCAACTCTTCCTCATCCATCAAATGCTCAAGTATAGCGGTAACTTGAGTTTCTAAATTTTGCAACTTTGATTTCATATGTTGCATATCCTCCTGCAAGGGCTCCTGAGTGGTGCTTTGAGAAAGCCAATCAGAGATCATATTTCTCTCAATGTCTGCAATGGTTCTCCGTTCATGTTGATGACTTTGTTGAAAAGTCGATTCTCTGAAGATCAAGTCATTCATCATGTCTCGTATAAACCTCTTTTCATGTTGAGGAATCTGTGGACTTCGCTTAGACATATAGAAGCTGGGTTGTGGTGATGCATAAGTGGAACCATGATGATTCTTATACTTCGAATAAGGACAAGCATACGTGGGATGAAAGTACTCCCCACGATTTCCACAAACCCTGACTTGTTGCACGAAAGATTGCGAGTTAGAAAATTGATGTCCATTATGTGACATACCTACCCCATTCACAACATGATAGTATGAGTCTTGGAATCGACCATAATTATGGGCGTAGGAGGCCATTATGGAATTACCTGTAAAAATGTTAGAAACAAGGAACTAGATACAAAATTAAAAAAAAAACCAAAAAAAAAAAAAAAAAAAAAAAAAAAAAAAAAAATTGGAGAGAAGAGTAGAAAACCTATAAAACTGTTTGTGACACGTGCACCGAGGATGATCGAACGATCGTGATGAATTTGCTCCATCCACTGCCACGTGTCATCGTGTGATTGGTTGAGGGCAACTGCTGTGGAACGTGGAGAGGACGCGTGGCAGCAATTGGCGTGGTTAAGACGTGCGAATGTTCGCTAATTTGTGGGAGACAGTAGCGATGCATGTCCCGAGGTTAATCCCAAGGCTGTTAGAGAGAAGAGATAAGTTTGGACGTACTCTCTGTTTCTTTTTTTGTTTGCTTTATATGCATATCTCCAACAAAATATCTAACTATATATATATATCTCGATAGATATGTATATATTTTACCATATATAATGCAAATCCAACCAACTCATGCCTTATTGTTATTAACGCCGTCATGCTCCACTTATTTTCATTTAAATACCATAACACGTGTGGGCCCACCAAATCTGCATCGAGATACGCACTAACACGGTTTTCGATGTCGACGGATCTTAGCATATGAATACTCGATTTTTGCATAGTTTTTCGCTCCGAATTTAACCGCGCACTCCAATAACCCTGAAAATAATAAATAAACGCAATTAGGCTAGTATTTTGGAGACTTTACAATAAAAATATATAGATAACCTATATATAATATTACATAATTAACGACTCAACACCCATGGAGTCATACTCCCCGCATTAAATCTTTAGAACCAGAGTTTGGCTTTTCCACCCATTAAGATGGGAAAAGTCTCGTCCTGATCACCTCCTTTGTAACTCTGGTAATGTGCACAGTGTCGCACTTCTCCAAGAGATTCTCTACATGTTCAACTGGATCTTCATTCTCTAGCATATTGAATAGGCTATTCTGCACCATGTTGATTAGAGATGGACTCAGTTCAAACTTGGTGGTGTTGGCTAGAAGCCTAATCACTCCGTTATAAGTTTCTTGAACTTCTAGCTTGAAGTAGTCACGAAGACATATATGTCCTCACACTCTATCTTGCAGTACCAGATCACTTTTGGGTTGGTCATTCCATCGGCCTTATTGTTGGTTTCGTATTTGATCCTCCTCCATCTTGATTCCTTTTTTTTCTTTCCCATGTTAGTTTTATCAATCTAAAGGTCGTAAGGCACTAACTCCTTCTCTCCTTTACTACACATGCACTAATTCTCTCTAAAAAGAAAACATAAAAGATCAAGTGCAGATTGTCAAACTTGAAACTTAAACACTTTTTTATACTTGAAAGTAAATTACTTAAAATAAAACTTAACAATTTTGTAAACTAACAAGTCTATAGTGACTACATATCCCTAACAACAGTGCCAAAAACTTGATCATGGCCGCAAGTATGATGGCTCGATTGTAGTAATAATGTGATCAACTAATGTTGAATATGGATATCGTCCTTAAGGAAAGGTGTATTGCATTCGTTGTACTTAGTCAAATTTACTCTCTTGCTAAGAAAATCCTTTTTAATTGGTTTTTAACTAAACTATTCTATTCTAACAAAACAATATAAATACTTATACTTTATATTAAGAAAATCTTAGTTCACAACTTCACCTAGGTAATAAATAACTATGATTTTCAAGCCACATCCTTCATCTTCATTATGTATGTGTAATGCTTAATTAGAATAGACAGATTTCCTTTTATCCACTTCAACCCATTGCCGTGAAAAAAAAGATTTTAATGTGCAAACTAGAACTCCATCTATCGATGTGAATAACGTAAGTTTCACATCGCTTTAAGTTCCAAATCTTTAGATTCATAACCAATTAAGTTTACTATACGTGCCTCCTCAATCAATAACTATCTATCGATGTTATATGAACATGATTGTATCGTTCATATCCAGCTTAAAAGCTCCAATGGCCACGGTAACTCCTAAAACCTTTAATCAATAAACACTTGATCAAGATGTTCATAGCATTACTTCTAGAATCAATATAAGTCATAACCATTACACTTTTAACTTTATAATCCATTCATAACTACTTTAGTATAACATTCATACCATAGGATCTTTTGATCCCTAAGATGAATGAACTACTCACTTATTATTGAAATAAACATACATATCATGGTATTTATTTTAATCAAAGATTGAGTTAAATAACTTCAATTAAATCAAGAAAACAATACTGAATAACCACACGTGAGTCTTCAATGTCTTCTCCTCCATACTTTTCTTAATACTCAAGAACAAAGTAAAACTATTGTAATGTATGATAATATATGGTATTGTCCATGTTTACCATGTTCTAATACCTATTTATATCCCTAAGACACTTTAGAATATAATTAGAAACCCTAATAGATAATTCCAAACGAACTAAAACTCTAAACTTTCTATTCTCTATGTCTCAGCATTGTCTATAAATGATTCGACGGTATTTGTGTAAAGCCACAGCTTTGCCACATCTTTAGTCTCTTTGTACGCATTTTCCCTTCTAACACCGTGGTGGCCCTTAACCAAGCCCCAACTCAGGCCACGACGTCGTCATGGCATTGTGCCTTTATGGCCACGATGACGAGTGGCGTTGTGACAGATACCTTGGCATCGTACATTAACATGCACAGCGCGGGAACGGTGTTAAGCTCGAGTAAAGTTACTCTATTACGAGAATTTAAGACTTTTAATAGGGTTTTTGACTATGGATCATGGCGAACCTCACAGGAACGATCCTGGATTGAACCTTATCCAAATATAGCAATAACAAAAACATATACATCATTTATCATGTTCAGTTTCATGAATTCACCATTCATTCAAAATTTGATCAAAAATCCAATTTCCATGAAAATTCATTTTAGAATACAAAACTTGTAGTTGCAATTGATCTAATAAGCTATGAAAACTCCTCTAAAACATATATCTAGATTTGAAATTAATTTTTGCCAAGAAACCTCAATTTGAGCTCATTCTTATCAATAGGAAGAAGATGAAGATGAAGTTGGTATTACCTAGTGATTGATCTCCTTCAATTTGATCCTAAACTCTCCAAACTCCCTAGAAAATCAAGAATTTTCAGTAGTTTCCCCTCAACCTTTACTAATTTTTCATGAGAGTTTTGCATGTATAGCTCTTCCACTCATTAAGATCCATATTTATACTTATGTTTTTTATTAAGTGTAAATTCGCATCTCGAGGATTATCCTAGAGCTCTTATTTAAGTTTCTACATTCTTGGTGACACATAATTTGACTCAGTCTATCCTAGTTAAATTTGACTAGGATAGATTGAGTCAAATCCAAGTCCACATTTAATCAATGTAACTATAGGCCTTATATTATTTGATATAATTTAATTAACTTAGGCCCTTAAAATCATAAGTTTATTGTTTTTAGTTACATAATTGACATATTTGCAATCCCACAAACCCCAACTACCCGTCACTCGGTGCCTCGAACCCCGACATGAATCTCGAGGTGCGCCATATTTACTTTATTTCATTTACTAACTTAGGCTATGTTTCAATTATCAACTATGTACTACAGTTAGCCTAGTCTAGTATCCTCGGGTAATTCCTAATCGATACATGCATCTACACAGTTCCTAATATAACTACCCATCACACCGACTCACCCGATAGTAAGGTACACACAAGTGATGCAATATAATAATATAATGACCTTAAACACCGCATATAAACAACCATCATCCACAAATAACATTTCCCTCAGTTCCTCGTGTTCGAGTCAACCGAGTTGTCCATATAAGGCCCAAATTACGGTCGCTAATTCCCAAGAATAGCACTAATCCTAGTTTAATTAATTTGGACTATTACAATATATAAAACTAAGTGAACCGAAATAAACCTTGATTATTAAAACACATCTAGTGTGACATCCCTAATTTCAATAAACCTATATAAGGAGTTAATTATAAAATCAGTGAGTCTTAATCACAACACATGTTGTAGATTAAGACTTGGATCGATGAAAAATATAAACCACTAGGTCAATGTCATTTTCATTTACAAATGCCTAGTATGCGTATTATATGGTATTTTGTTGTGAAGTTGGAGTGTGTTGAGGTGTATCCTTAGTTTTTGTCGTAATAAAGGTTGCAAGTGTGTGTCTGAATGACACGAGTGAAACTAAAAAATTATTAGTTGATCGAAAACTAGATAATCAAATGTTAGGACTGACGTGACTATTTTTCTCGATTTGCATTTCAAGTCAGGATTAGTGGTAGTGTAAAATAAGAACGAAGTTGGTGCGAGACTTTGGATCGAGTTGCATGTTAGTTGGCAATGGATGAGGTTGAAAATGGGTCTAAATTAGTCCAAGTTTCATCAAGTTTGACGAGAGAATTGGTCCGTAATAGTTTGGTATATCATAGACAAAGTTAAATTTTTTAGGGGTTTTGTGAAGGCTCACCTAGTTTAATAATAATTAATTTTTTAATTTCATACTTGGACCCAGCTCAAACCCACGTAGACATTTCGAATTAGTCTAGGGCACGCCTATCGAGGTATTATTTATTATTATTATTGTGGAATGCTTGTATATAGTATGCATTCTAATTAAACTTTTAAAAGCATTGCACCCGTCATGTACCGCGTTTTTGTTGGGTTTTTAGGTTTCGTACGCAGCAAAAAATTCAAAACAAGTTTTGAAAAATCCCAATAGGATCGAAAATAAGTTCCATTAAACTAAATCTACGAAAGTTAATCATACCTTATTCCGTGATATCTTTTTTTATTGTTCAATTTTTAAGATGTTAAAGTGCGCGTCCTCTATCAGAATTCCACACGAACGGTGACCACAATTCGGAGTGCTAGCCCCAAGAGGGATTGAAATTGATTTTTCTTTCTCTCCCTAAATCCAGAGAACTCGAGAAATTGTGAAGCAAAAACCTTCTATCATTTTTAGGGTTTCACCCTTAATTTATGTGTAGATAAGCCCTCACTTAAAATCATATTCGTAATACAACTATTGTATTTAGGCAGTTTAAGAAAATCACACATATGCCCCTATTAATAAGTGTCATATAACGAATCATAAGGGCTTTATTTCATGAGTTTTATCATATAAAATTCATTACTTTGGACCAATTAAAATTGTGCAAAGCTATTCTTTTGTGTGCGACCCAACAGGTTCATGCGACGTTGGTAGTGAACTAAAAACCATTTTGGTACACAAGTCATAAGCGGTCTCTAGCAATGCATTATGACTACCCAAGTGGTATGAATATCAACATCAATACAACCTAATTAATAACATATATCATATCCTTTTGTCATACCATATCTTTTGATTAAACATAATGCATAGAAAGTCACCCTTAATGTTCAATCGTACTAGTCTCGATTATTAGGTAAACTAAAAAACATCTAAGTGACATTGATCATATCAATTCAAATGGATTTGGCCATTATCAATCTATCTTATTGAGGGATCCATTGATATCTCTCTATATGAGAGTGACAAATTTTATCTTGATTACACGTATTCACATATTATTCACACGGTAAGCAATCACAATCTTTATAATTGTCTAGTTAAAGACAACATTTGATTGCGTTAAATTATCATGCTCATAATATTGAAGTCTATGCTAATCTCAAGCCGAAGGACTAAATGATATATCTATCACGAGTAACACCTATATCTTAATCCATGTGGTGTTCTCATAGCGGGTCGGTCCAGTTTCTTATTCCCTAACAAGTACTCATGATCTTGATTCGTATCTGCACACGCATGATCATCACATGACCATCAATCAAGATTTACACTAGTCTTAATTTAATATAGTTCCTAGTATAATGACCGACTAGGGACATTTATGATATTTCAACAAATACCCATGGCTCTTACTATAAGGTAAACATGCAATCACTTATAATAAAATAGTAAATAAAACCTCTATTTTATTAACTGAAGTTATAAGATAAACAATGTTTGTAGATTGACCTAAGGCACATGCCCTAACACGTTTTGCGAGAGTTACAAGGTAGCGAGTAGCACCTCAAGATATGTGGAACTTAAGTACAGGGTTTGGTAACATAAGAATGAGAAACTTACCTTAGTTGAGCAATTTAAACAAATTATATAAATTTCCAAAGCTGGGGTAATGAATCAATTATTCACTTAACTATGACAATGAAATCAAGAATTGGCGCACCTTGAGATGCGCGAGACTTTGGGTAACCAAGTAGTTGGGACTTAATCTAATTATAGAGTATGAATGATTAATAACCCGTAGACTAAGATAATTAAATAATCTAATGTGCCTATGGTTTGACTTTTGGATTGATTCATACAAAAAGCTTAAGATAGTAGAAGATTTATTTGGACCTTAGATTAGCCTTGAGATAAATCATATAAAGGCATAAACTAACACACTTAGTAGGCATCCATGGTTGGATGGATCAAATGCAAGCCCTTGATGGACCTAAAGATAGGAGCTTCTTGCAAGATAAAGGGCTACGATTATGAGGTAGACTAGTGTAAATAGATAACTAACCATTTCATTTTGATCTCATTCATGCAACTAACAAAAACAATTCAAGATTTCTAAATTATGATAGTAAGGGCGGTTGGATATCTTTTGATCGAGAAGAGTTTGTGTCAATTCGGTGGTGTTCTAGCAACAAGGGAGATAATTTACATCAAGACTTAAGCTAGGTATGAAATCCCGCATCTTTCATGCATATCTACTCAAAAATTTGTTTGAATGTGTCACAGGCTCAAATTCCTAATCCTAAATTAATTTCCTTAAATAGGATCATTAACCCATGACGTGGGACCCCCATTGAGATACATGCACTGACTAAGGCATATGGTCAATGTATATGTTAGATTTGTTGTGATGTATGCCAAGTATATTGTATATGTGTAGAATACTAAGTCACTCCTACTTGTGAATAGATGTCGAGACATGAATGGGAACATGCCTCGAGATACAAGCGACATCGAAATGGTGTTGAGAGTGATATGGTTAGATTTAATTTAAGTTAATGTGGCCTCATTAGCTAAATAAATGTCCCTATAGTTTGATTTACATAAATGTAACATAAGATAGAAAAATAAAACATTAGCCATTAATGTTTCTTGAGATATGTGTGGACACGTCACAAGATAAATTAAGTTGCAAATTGGTGTTATCAAGGAAAAGTCAGTGGATTGTAAATCAAGATGAGAGCCATTAGATTAGCCTAGTGATTGGTGTGCACATTAAGATCAAGGGCTTTATATCAACCTTATCTACATATAAGGATTAAAGTGGGTTGTTCATGACATCATCTAGTTCATCAAGAGAAGAAACTCTAAGATTTTGGTGGCTGGATTTCCAGGAAGATCAAACTTTTGAGATCAAGTTTATCAACAAGTTGAAGAAATTAAGACTAGGAAGCCACATCATACACCTAGGTAATAAATTTAACTAACTTTACATTCCTTGATACATGAGCATAAGGTTTTGAGCTAAGAGGTTTTGATCAAAATGGATTTTATAAGTTTTAAAAGGTTGATTTACTTTAGTTTGAGCCTTAGATATGTATGTTTTAGGTTTTGGGATTTATACGCAGCAAAAAATTCAAAACTATTTTTGAAAAACCCCAACAGGATCGAAAATAATTCTATTAAACTATATCTACAAAAGTAAGCCATACCTTAATCTATGATTTCCTTATTTGATTATTCGGTCTCCTAGACATTCAAATGCATGTCCTCTATCGAACATCTATATAAGAAAGGTGACCACAATTTGGAGTTCTGGCCCTAAGAGAGATTGAAAACGTTTTTCTTTATCTCCCAAAATCCAAAGAACTCGAAATTTGCAAAAACTTTTTTTTTCATTTTAGGGTTTTAATCTCTATTTATATGTGTAGATAAGCTCATTTAAAAAACTATTCATAATAGAACTATTGTATTTAGGCAATTCTAGTAAATTACACAAACGCCCTTATTAATAAGTTATCATATAACAAATCATAAGGGCTTCAAGTCATGAATCTTATCATATAAAATTTATTATTCAAAACCAATTAAATTGTTCAAAACCATTCTTTGTAATTGACCCAATAGGTTCATGCGATGTTGGTGGTGAACCAAAATCATTTTGGTATACAAGTCATAAGCGGTCTCTAGCAAGGCATTTTGACTACCCAAGTATCATGAATATCAAAATCGATACAACCTAATGAATAACACATATCATATCCTATTGTCGTGCGATATCCTTTGATTAAACATAAGACATGATAAATCACCCTTAATGTTCAATCGTACTAGTATCGATATTTAGGTAGACTAAAAATGTCCAAGGGACATTGATCATATCAATTCACTTAGACTTGGCCATTTAACAATCTAACATATCGAGGGATCCACTGATATCACTCTCTATACGAAATGGATAAATTCTATCTTGATTACAAATCTTTACATATTATTCACATGGTAACCAATCACAATCTTTATAATCGTCTGGTTAAAGACAACGTTTGATTGTGTCAAATTACCATGCTCCTAATATTGAAGTCTATGATAATCTCAAGTTCAAAGACTAAATGATATACCTATCATAAGTAATGCATATGACTTAATCCATTTGGTGTTCTCATAATGGGTCGGTCTAGTACGTTGTTCCCTAACATGTACTCATGATCTCAATTTATATCCCTATATGCATGATCATCACGTGACCATCAATCAAAATTCATATTTATCTTAGTTCATTAAAGTTCCTAGTATAATGACCAACTATGAACATTTATGATATTTCAACAAATATCCATTGATCTTATTATAAGGTAAACATGTAATCACTTATAATAAAACATCAAGCGAAAATCTTTGTTTTATATCTAAAATTATAAGATAAACAATGTTTATAGATTGACCTAGGGCACATGCCCCAATAATATGAAAGCTTTGATTTTTGAAAGTTCAAGGTTTATCAAAGATTCAGGTTTCATTTCAAAGAAACTGATTTCCTCAAATTACGATTTGAAGGTTTTTTTAATTTTAAAAACAAATAACATTTTTGAGTTCCTCATTTTGAGCTGATAATCTAGCTATTAAGAAGTTTCCAATTTGGATTTAAAATAAAAAAGATATGGATTTTTTAAGTTTGAAGGTGTTATTGGGTTTTTTTAAATGCATGCTTAAATTGATGTTTTGATGGTGTATGTATAAAGCGTAAGCTTTTGTTGTTGTGGAGGATGTGATGGGTCCTTATTGGAGGAGAACAAAGATCCAATGCAATGGAGATAGTCATTTAAAGGAAAAAACCAAGAAACTCAAGTGCAGAATTTTTAGGTTTCCTGTGTATATCGCGCTGGGTTTGTTTCCTAGCGCTGTACCTGAGTGTAACGGGTTAGCAAGTATGAATAGCATGTTAGGGGTCTTTACCACGCTAGACACAGTCCCTAGCACGCTAGGCCTTCTGGTCAACCATTTTCCTGCACTTCCTCAATTCAAACATAAACACCTTAAACAAGCCTAACACCTTAACTAAAAGCTTGAACACACTCTAAAACATGTGTAATCATAACAGGAGCATAAGGAAGAATCTTGGGGGTTCGAGTACGCATTCTGAGGTGTCGGGAGACTGATTAAGTTAGGAAATTTGCGTGAATTGTAAGTAAACTGATTGAGGTATTTATTTCCATTTCTTTCCAATTATGTTTTTCATTTACAGTCATTTGGACTGATTTAGCTATTGTATTCTGGATACCATAACTTTGTTGTTCTATCTCACTTCATGAGTTTGTTATCATGGCATTAATTGATGTTTAAATATTGATTCTAAATTATGAGCTATGTCATTCTTGATTGTTGAGGAATTTAGTTAAAGGAAATAACATGCTATTAGATAGGTGATTTATAGTATTAAGATTTTGTTTTTCCTTATGCATTAGTCATGCAATTACATTGTTGGATTCTTAAATCGTGTTGTCTCTTGGATTATGAAAGTAGTTTTCTATCTAGGACCATGATATGATAGAAATGGGTGTGACACACGGGGTAACTAGATTTCCAGGGTTGTCAGCATCTTACCACTAGCTTATGCAGCATATGGGGTATAGGACTCAGGGTTGCTGATAAGTATATTTACATGTATGATGGGGATTTGTGAGGATATGAAGGCATTCATGAGATTGTTTACGCCCAAAATAGTGGAATAAGGCTGACGTGAAGTAACTCATGGCTTACCAACCCTAGATTATTACTGCTTAGTTGAATGTCAGTTTCATATTGTTTAACCGAAGTAACTTATAACATGATTCTTTTACAGCATAGTTGTTATGGTTATGCTTTCAAATACTGGTTGTATATTTGGAAATGTGGATAAATGCCTTTCAGTGTTACTTTTTACTTTCCTGTACTCACCGTCATTTTTATGACGGTAGGTACAGATCCATCGAGTAGCAGACCAGGCAAAGATAAAATTAGTGATTACTTCTGAGCCATCGAGTACTGCTACCTCTGATTTTGTTTGTTTTTGTTTTATGGATTATATATGTCTTTTATATACTTTTGGTGTTGTATATTTTGTGTTGAAAGATAGTTTCCTGACTAAACGCTTGTTGGATATATTGTTATCAATGTTCTACCATATATTAGCATGTTATTGTTTGTTCCCTAGTTTCCATATATTTAGGATTTATATTAATGGCTTTCGCTCATTTGTTAAGACTTCCGCTGAATAATCCTTACGTTTTTTAAATTTTAATTAGCTCTGAATTACTATTAAATATGAAAATATTGAAATGCTTATTTAAAATATAACTAATAAAGAGAAAAGATTGGAAAAGGTTATAAATACATTGTAAGTCCTACGTGGCCAAAATTAGGGCTTAATTATGGGATTATTGTTTAAGGAAGGGGTCGTCATCAGAGCCAACTTTAAAAATAATCAACCTATGAATCTCCATAAAACATAAATTTTAGTCATGGAAACCAGATGATCCTTGCCAAGAAACTATTAGTTGGGAAGTGAGTAAAAGTGATATGGGGATTTCTTATATGTATATGTTAGTTTCCATATGTATATATATTTGATATCTACGTAGTAGTTGATTCGAGTCCATTATAAACTTGCAGACACCGATGGCTGATTCATTCAACAACGATGATGCATGTGTTAATGGTTGTCAACGTCCTACCTTTACAGATGATTTTCAGAGGCTATCTTATCGGGTATCACCTTTGGGACATCAGTTAGCTGACTTTATCACCATGATGACAGCTCATTTCGTACTATCAGTATAAACACCGGCTCACGCTACTACTACCCCCATATTACTAGTGTCAGAGCTTCCTACTGTGATACCAATAGCTCAAGTGGTACACATTATTCCAGTTGTGACGGTACTAGCTGTAAAGACAACTGATACAATGCCATCCCACTCCTACATTTTCTAGTTCATCAGCCAAGGTTCAGTTGGTAAAGGATTTCATCAAATCGAAGCCAATTTATTTTGACAGACGAAGAGACTTTGAGAAGATTGAGATGTAGATATTTTCTCAATGAAGCTTCATATGATTTTGAGGATATTATTAGTGGCTAAGCTTAAAGATGAGATTCTTCAGAAGTCACATCGTTCCCAGTTCACTTTTCATCTAAGTAGGACCAATATGTATCATGACATAAGGAGACATTTCTGGTGGCATGGGATAAAGGCGGACGTATCGAAGTTCATCGAGAATTATGGGATTTACCAGCTAGTGAAGGTTAAGCATTGTAGACCTAGAGGGTTATTATAACCACTTCCTATTCCATGATGGAAGTGGGAAGACATTGTTAGAGGATTATCGAGTACTGCCAAACGACACAATTCTATCTGGGTAATTATGGACAAATTGACAAAATCTATCCATTTCTTACAAGTTGCAGCTCACTACACATTTAACCAGCTAAGTGTGTTATTTGAGAGAGAGATTATCAGGCTATATATGATACCATTGACTATCACATCAAACAGAGATGATATGTATATGTACATGATGTGGTAGAGTATGTAGTAGTAATATGGTACGCACCTATAGTTTAGTACAGCTTTTCATCCTCAGACTAATAGGTAAACTGAAAGGTTGATTTAGGTTCTCAAGGACATGTTTTGGACTTATGTAATTGAGTTTGGTAGATATTATAAGGAGTACCTACCGCTGTGTGAGTTTACATACAATAATAGTTATCAGGCTAGCATTGAGATGGCTCCATTTGAGGCTTTATGTGGCAGACCGTGTCGCTCACCATCATGTTAGGCTGAACTAGGGGACCTGGAGTTAGTAGGGCCTGAGATTATTGTTGATCATACAAAGAAAGTACTACAGATTCGTTAGAGGCTTAAAAGGGCCCAGGTGAGGTCGAAGAAATATACAAACACGTATTGTAAAGATATCACATATATTGGGGAAGCCTTTGTATATTCGAGTATTTCTCCTCGAAAGGGTCTTCATAGATTTGGTTTGAAAGGCAAGTTAGCACCAAGATTTATCAGGCCTTTCAAGATCAAAAAACGAGTTATGAAGGTTGCTTATGACCTCGAGTTACCTTCATAGATGTTAGGGATTCATCTGGTCTTCCATATTTTTAAGCTTCGTCTTGTTAAGTCGAAGGCAGGTGTACGACCGACGATTGACTTAAGTCGAATTAACCTAAGTGAGGACGTATCTTGTGAAGAGGGGCTAGTATAGATTTTAGACCAAAATGTACAATAGTTAAGAAGCAAGTTTATCCCAAAAGTGTTAATCAAGTGGTAGATCCAATGTGACTTAAAACTCACTTAGGAGCAAGAAGACTATATGCGAGATATATTTCCGTACCTTTCTGAGTTAGGTATAGCTTTAACCTGGATTTTAATTTTGAGGACGAGATTTCCATTAGTTGTGAAGATTTGTCACGGCCTAAATTTTTTATCCTTGATTAATTTCTTTAAACAAGACATTGACCTGTGATGTGGGACAAGCATCAAGAGATGTGCACTAACTGATGCGTGTGGCAGAGGTATATATTAGATTTGTTGTAATGTATGCCTAGTGTATTGTACAAGTGTAGACTACTAAGTCACTCCTACTTATGAATAGGTGTCGAGACGTGAGCGAGGACGCTCTTCGAGATGCATGTCAACATAGGATCAAGTTAGAGAGTGAGATGGTAAGATTTAATTTAGTATGGCCTCATTAGCTAAATCAATGTGCCTATAATTTGATTTACATAAATGTAACATAAGATAGAAAAATAAAACATTAGCCATTGATGTTTCTCAAGATACATGAAGACATAACACAACACAAATTGAGTTGCAAATTAGTGTTAATAAGGAAGAGTTGGTGGATTATAAATCAAGGTAAGAGCCATTAGATTAGCCTAGTGATGGGTGTGCCCATTAAGATCAAGGGCTTTAAATCAACCTTATCTACATATAAGGATTGAAGTGGGTTCTTCATGCACATCATCTAGTTTATCAAGAGAAGAAACTTTGAGATTTTGATGGCTAGATTTTTAGGAAGATCAACTTTTTGGGATCAAATTTATCAACAAGTTGAAGAAATCAAGACTAGGAAGCCACACCATACGCCTAGGTAATGATTTTAACTAACTTTACATGCTTTAATACATGAGCATAGGGTCTTGAACTAGGAGGTTGTGATCAAAACGAGTTTTATAAGTTTCATAAGGTTGATTTACTTAAGTTTGAGCCTTAGATATGTACGAAAGCTTAATTTTTGAAAGTACAAGATTAAGGTTTCATTTCAAAGAAACTGATTTCCTCAAAATTTAATTTGAATATGTGTTTAATTTTAAAAATCATTAGCATTTTTTATTTCCTCGTTTTGAGTTGATAATCCAGTTATTAAGAAGTTTCCAATTTGCATTTAAAACTAAAAGGATATGGATTTTTGAAGTTTGAAAGTGTTCTTGAGTTTTTTTTTGAAATGCATGCTTAATTTAATGTTTTGATGATGTATATATGAAGTGTAAGCCATTTTTGTTGTTGTTGTTGTGGAGGATGTGTTGGGTCCCTGATGGAGGAGAATAGGGATCTAAGGCGATGGAGATGGCCATTTGGAGGAGAAAACCCAGAAATCCGAGTGCGGAATATCTAGATTTCATGTGCATAGCGCGCTACCAGCGTGTAGCACGGAAACAAGTATGAATAGCAAGCTAAGGGTCTTTAGCGCACTAGACACAGTCCCTAGCGCGCTAGGCCTCCTAGGCAGCCATTTTCCTGCACTTCCTTAATTCATACACAAACATCTTGAATAGTCCTAACACCCTAACCAAAGGCATGAACACACTCTAAAACATGTGTAATCATACCATGAGCTTAAGGAAAAGTCTAAGGGGTTCAGGTACATAATTTAAGGTGTCGGGAGACCGATTAATCTAGGAGATTTGCGTAAATTATAAGTAAACGGATTGGGATGTTTATTTCCATTTCTTTCTTATTATGCTTTTCATTTATAGTCATTTGGGCCGATTTACCTATTATACTATAGATGTCATGACTTTGTTGTTCTATCTTACTTCATGAGTTTGTTATCATGGCATTGATTGATGTTTAAATTATTTCATTTATTCAAAATCATGAGCTATTTCATTCTTGATTGTTGAGGAATTTAGTTAAAGGAAATAGCATGCTATTAGATAGGTGATTTATGGTATTGAAAATCTATTTTCCTTTGTGTATTAGTTATGCAATCACATTGTTGGATTCCCAAATTGTGTTATTTCTTGAATTATAAACGTTGTTTTTGTATCTAAGACCATGATATGATAGAGATGGGCGTGACACACGGGGTCACTAGATTTCCAGAACTATCGGCATCTCACCACTAGCTTGTGCAGTATACGGGGTATGGACCCCAGGGTTGTTAACAAGTATATTTACATGTGTAATGGGTATTTGTGAGGATGTGAAGGCATTCATGTGATTGTTTACGCCTTAAATAGTGGAATAAGGCTGACATGATGTAACTTACGACAGACCGGCCCTAGATCAATACTGATTAGCCGAGTGTCAGTTTCATATTGTTTAATTAAAGTTTCTTATAACATGATTCTTTTTCAGCATAGTTGCTATTGTTATGCTTTCAGATACTTATTTGGAAATGTGGATAAACGTCTCTCAATGTTACTTTCTACTTTATCTTACTCACCGTCGTTTTTATGACGGTGGGTGCAGATCCATCAAGTAGCATACCAGGCAAAAAGAAGATCGATGACTACCTCTGAGCCACTGGAATGTTGCTACCTCTAATTTTGTAGGTTTTGGTTTTTGTTGTATAGATTATATATGTTTTTTATATATTTTTAGAGTTGTATATTTCGAGTTGAGAGATAGTTTCTTGACTAGACACTTGTTAGATATATTGTTATCAATGTTCTATCATATATATAAGCATGTGATTGTTTGTTCCCTGGTTTCCACATATTTAGGATTTATATTAATGGTTTTCGTTAATTTGTTAAGACTTTCACTGAATAATCCTTAAGTTTCTAAAATTTTAATTAACTCTAAATTACTATTAAGCATGAGAACAGTGAAATGCTTATTTAAAATGTGACTGATGAGGAGAATATATTGGAAAAGCTAACTAATACATTGTAAAGTTCTACGTGACTGAGATTAGGGCTTGATGACATGATTAGGTCAAGCGTTGACTAAGTTTAAGGAAGGGATCATCACAAAATGAATGTTAAGACTTATAGGTCTTGACCCCAAACAAAATTTTGAAGGTTAATCTATATTTTTCCTCATGCCTCTAAGGTATAAGATGTGATGTTTTCATATCTAAACTTTCAAAAATTTAGCCATTAATCCCTTGTTCTTATTCTTGAGGCTTTTCAACTAATGCATGTTAACTTACCTAAATCGAGGATTAAAACATGATTTATTGTTGCCTTGGGTTAATTAGGAGTAATTCAGGACAAATCATCCCGTAATTAGCAAGAATTTATTAGTTTGGGTCGAGATTTGGTTTGAAGTTTATGACATTTTTATGCATGTTGGGCTGTTGGAGAAGATGATGAATAGTGTATGTGGCCATAGAGGACGTTTGTGCCCATAAGGAACGTTTGTGCCTATATGGGACGTATGTGCCCATAAGGGACATTTGTGCCTACAAAAGACATTTGTGCTCAAAAAGGAATGTTTATGCCTACAAGGGACACTAATTCTCGCAAGCTACATTTATGGTCACAATGGATGCCTATGCCCTAAAGCTATTGTTAGTGATCTTACTGTCGCTCTGTAAGGGGGATTATATTAGGTGGCAAGTGGGGCCTTGTTTATTGGCAATCGTTATTTCATTGTGTTATTGAGATATAAGAAGGGTAGTAGCGTGTAACGGCCCCTAATCCCTATAAACTAGATCCTGCCCAGCCTAGACCCACATGGACCCTCGGTTCAACCCCGACAAGTCAATGTGCACCTAGTCAGTCTCTATTCCATGTTTATTAACCATTTAGCTGCTTAGTTAATTATTAAGTTAAAGTTTTAAAGTCGTAATAATAGAAAATGCAGCGGAATTAATTTAAAAGAACTTAAGCAACATATAAACTAATTTAATGGCCAATACAGTCTTATATGTGGAGATCCTGCAAAGATCACATGTATATATATATATATATATATATATATATGCAAAACTGATAAAAGTTAGGGAAAACCCCATATACATGAATCTAGCTCTAGGTGCCCCACAAATAACTTAAAATAATAAAATATATGTGCATAGCATAAGTACAAAACATTATTATGCAATAAAAGACTTATGGCGTGAATGAGGAAACCGCCTTCAAGGATAGCTCAGAGAAATTCGCCAAGTACGGGCCCCTTCCATTAATGTGTTAGGGCATGTGCCCCAGGTCAGTCTACAAACATTATTTATCTTATAATTTTAGTTAATTAAATAAAGGTTTTATTTGTTGTTTTATTATAAGTGATTGCATGTTTACTTTATAGTAAGATCTATGGGTATTTGTTAAAATATCCTAAATGTCTCTAATCGATCATTATTCTGGGAACTATAATGAATTAAGACTAGTGTAAGTCTTGATTAATGGTCATGTGATGATCATGTCTATCGAGATACGAATCAAGATCATGAGTACTTGTTACGGAATAAGGTACTGGACCGACCCGCTATGAGAACACCACATGGATTAAGTCATAGGTGTTACTCATGATAGGTATATCATTTAGTCCTTCAACTTGAGATTACCACAGACTTCAATATTAGGAGCATGATAATTTGACATAATCAAACGTTGTCTTTAACCGAACAATTATAAAGATTGTGATTGGTTATCATGTGAATAATATGTAAAGGTATGTAATCAATATAGAATTTATCACTCTCTTATAGAGAGAGACATGAGTGGATCACTCGATAAGATAGACTGATAATGGTGAAGTCCATGTGAATTGATATGATCAATGTCACTTAGATGTTTTTTAGTTTACCTAAAGATCGAGACTAATACAATTGAACATTAAGGGTGACTTTCCATGCCTTATAGAAGGATATCACACGATAAAAGGATATGATATATGTTATTAATTAGGTTGTATCGATCTTGATATTCATGCTACTTGGGTAGCATAATGCCTTGCTAGATACCACTTATGACTTGTGTGCCAAAATGGTTTTAGTTCACTGCCAATGTTGCATGAGCCTATTGGGTCGCACACAAAGAATGGCTTTGCACAATTTTAATTGGTCCATAGTAATGAATTTTATATGATAAAATTCATGACATAAAAGCCCTTACAGTTTTTTATATGATAACTTATTAATAGGGGCATATGTGTAATTTGCTTAAACTGCCTAAACATAATCGTTGTATTACGAATAGAATTTTAAGTGAGGGCTTATCTACACATATAAATAAAGGGTGAAACCCTAAAAACGAAATAAGATTTTCATTTTACAATTTTCGAGTTCTCTGGATTTAGGGAGAGAAAGAAATATCGTTTTCAATCTCTCTTGGAGCTAGCACTCCAAATTGTGGTCACCGTTTATGTATGGGTTTCTAATAGAGAACACGTACTTGAACATCTTGAAAATCGAACAATCAGAAAAGGAAATCACGAAATAAGGTATGATTTACTTTCATAGATTTAGTTTGATGGAACTTATTTTCAATCCTGTTGGGGTTATTCAAAATTTGTTTTGAATTTTTCGCTGCGTATGAATCCCAAAAATCCAACAGTGGTATCAGAGCATTAGGCTCAGTTCTATTAGGAATTTGCATGTTTTCTCTGATGTATAAATGATATATGTGTGAAAACATAACCTTGATTAATATATATATATATATATATATGATATACATATAGATTCTGTGATAATTGTTATCAAGAATTGGTTTTAAAGCATGTTGTTAATATACATCGCATGTTATGATTCAATGATATTATTCATGTTTAGAATATTTCGATTAACATATATTTTTTATATTGAACGATGTGAATTTTGTATGTTCATAGTAGAATTTATGTTTAGGTTAATATGATTCTAATCTTGAACATATATTTTGTTTTGTTCAATAATTATGTATGTCTCCATGATAGAGATCATGATTAGGTTAATGTGATTAATTTAATATGATTATGATGTTGAATGCATGATTATTATCGTATGTCTCTATGATAGAGATCATGATTAAGTTAATGTGATTAATTCAATATGATTCTGGTGTTGAATGCATGATTAATATCTCGAAATTGATTTTATTCATGTAACTTATTGTAGTAATCCATTAGTATATTCCTACAAGATAGGAAATAGACTTGTAATTGGATTAAAATTACAAATCTTATAAGATAGGTGAGATATAAAACAAATCCTATTTTGATAAGGATTCAAAGTATCTTAAATTCTAATTAGATTAGGATAAGATATTAAGTTAATGGTGGGCTATAGATGATTAAAAATGTTTTAATTAATATTTTTGAAATTAAAATAATTGGCAATTTTGGTTGATTAGATGGACTAAAATTATGAGAAATTTACTGACCGGCCAGCGGGACCACCGTTAAATATTCATAACATCCAAAAAATTCATACAATAGTCAATATTAGTATGATTTCTTAAGTTTTTAGTGATTATTCATGCATTGTAATATATGATATTTATCTTATTTAATTATGATCACTAAAACAAACAAAAAATCCATTTTTCAAATTTTAAGTCTAGTGATATCCATTCTCAAACACTTGTCAAGGCTTCGATCACATCAATATGGGTCTACCTCCGCAGTGTGTAATATGTTATCTTGGTTAGGCAAGTTGAGTAACGGTTACTCTATTGTTAGAAATGGTTAGACTTGATAAAGCTATCAAAGCGGTTTGGACTTTAGGCACTAGATGTGATAAAACATGCTAAGACATAAGATGTCATAATCTCATAAAATAACTAAAAGTTACATATAATGTAATTGGTAATTGGTACCTCCCTAAATAACCTAATTCAAACTTTCATGTCTTAGCTATCTTGGAATTAGGTGAAACATAGATTTTAGTCCCTTAAATTAATATATCATTTTTAAGGGGGGTTGTTAATTTAGTGGGAGTTTATTCCTCTATACTAAAATGAACTTTTGCATAATCTTTATTGTAGATATGGTCTCTTCAAATAACACTAATCCCTTGTCACCGCGATCCATCCTTGAGAAGGATAAGTTGTTTGGGATAAACTTTCTTGACTGGTACAAAAACTTGAGAATTGTTTTTAGGCATGAATGCAAGTTGTATGTCCTGGATGATCCCATTCTTGAGGAACCACCAACCAATGTTTTAAGCGCCGTGAAGGATGCACATACTAAGCATGTCAATGACTCAACTGATGTTGCATGCATTATGTTGGCAACCATGATTTCTGAACTTCAGAAGGACATGGAACACATGGAAGCTTACGACATGGCTATGACGCTGAAGGAAATGTTCCAACAGCAGGCTAGACAAGAAAGGTTTGAGACAATCAAAAACCTTTATTCTTACAAAATGGTTGAGGATGCGTCATTTAGTCCTCATGTTCTACAAATAAATGGCTATATTGACCATCTTGACAGACTTGGATTTCCCATAAGTCAAGAGCTGGCTATTGATTTGATCCTGAATTCATTATCTGATGTTATTCACAATTTGTGAGGAACCATAACATGAATAGCATGGAGAAGTCTATCTCAAAGTTGCATTTGATGCTTAAAACTGTTGAGCAGAATGTTAAGAAATCCATTGCTAGTGTATTGATGGTTCGGAAAGGAAGTGCTTTGAAGAAAAAGGGCAAAGGCATGGCTAAAGTTAGTAAGGTTGTTGTGACTATCACAAAGCCTATGGAACAAGTCAAGTCCCACGCTGCTTCTACTTCACAGTCCCAGAGGGAAAAGGAAAAAGATAGAAATTGCAAGCTCTATCTTGAAGATATAAAGAAAAAGAAAAGTAGTGTAACTACTGCTTCAAGTATTTATGTTATTGAAGTTAACTTGCCTACTAGTGATTCCAGGGTATTGGATGCCAGATGTGGATCTCACTTTTGTATTAATGTGGAGGGTCTCACCAAAAGAAGAAAGCTAAAGAAATGAGAAGTCATCCTACGAGTTAGAAATTGAGCAAAGGTTGCTGCGTTGGCTGTAGGATGCTAAGAGTTAATTTTACCTAGTGAACATGTTTTAGCTTTAAATAATTGTTATTATGTATCTGCCTTGAGCAGAAACATTATATCAATTACATGTTTGGATTTGGATGGTTTTAATTTAATTATTGTGAATAATAAATGTTCCATTTCTTGTAAAGACATTTTCTATATGAATGTTGATTTGTGTGATGGTCTTTATATTATAAACATGAAAAGGTCCACAGATACTCTCATTCTTAACATAAACACCAAGAGATTCATGTCAAATGATTTGAATCAGACCTACCTTTGGCATTGTCGGTTTGGCCACATTAATGAGAAACACATTTCTAAACTCCATAAAGATGGACTTTTAGATTCATTTGATTTTGGAATATATGAAACATGTGTATCTTGTTTACTAGGCAAGAAAATAAAGAGTCCATTTACTGGACACAGTGAAAGGGCAAGTGATTTATTGGGTCTTATACATACTGATGTATGCGATCTTACAAACATAATGGATGGAGGTGGTTATCAGTACTTCATTACATTTACTGATGATTTTAGTAGATATGGTTACGTGTATCTCATGAAACATAAAGGTGAATCTTTTTAAATGTTTTGAACATTTTAGAACGAAGTGCAAAATCAACTTGGTAAAAATATTAAAGCACTTCGATCAGATCGAGGTAGTGAATATTTGAGCCAAGAGTTTGATGATCATCTTAGAAATTATGGGATTCTCTCACAATTAACTCCCCCAGCAACTCCACAATGGAATGGTGTTTTTGATAGGAGAAGTCAGACTTTATTGGATGTGGTTCGATCTATGATGAGTAATGCAGATCTTCCTATTTTCTTTTGGGCTTATGTCTTAGAAACTGATGCGTTTACACTGAATCGTGTTCCTTCTAAAGCAGTTGATAAAACACCATATGAGATGTGGTTTGGGAAAAGACCAAGTTTGTCTTTCCTTGAGAGAGGTTTTTGTACGACGACAAATCTCAGAAAATTATTAGCCAAATCTACCAAGTGTGTATTCGTTAGTTATCCTAAAGTAACTAAAGGATATTACTTTTATAATCCCGCTAAGTACAAAGTGTTTGTTGCTCGAAATGGTGTCTTTATGGAAAAAGATTCTATCTCAAAAGACAAAAGTGGGAATAAAGTAAGTCTTGAAAACATTCAAGAACCACAAATAAACACTCAACCGCTAGTGGGAGATCAACTAAATCTTGAACTAATTAATCCTCCACAGGTATCACAAGACCCATGTAGGTCTGATAGGGTAAGACATCAACCTGAGAGATTTGGATTTCTTATTATCGATAGTAAAGAGGTGTTACTTATGGATCAAAATGAACCTACTACATATCAGGAGGTTGTTTCTAGCCCTATAGCAGATAAATGGCTTAGTGCCATGAATTCCGTGATGCAATCCATGTATGATAACTAAGTTCGGAACCTAGTTGATTTACCTGAAAGTGGTAAGACCATTGGATGTAACTGGATTTTCAAGAAGAAAACTGTAGGGATGGCAATGTGCATATTTATAAAGCACGGCTAGTAGTAAAAGGTTTCAGACAGACTCAAGGTGTTGATTATGATGAAACTTTTTCTCTTGTAGCCATGCTTAAATCCATTATAATCCTAATTTCCATAGCTGCATATTATGACTATGAAATATGGCAAATGGATGTCAAAACAGCTTTTCTAAATGGAAAGTTATTTGAGGACGTGTATATGATACAACCTGAAGGGTTTGTTCATCTTGAGATTTTAAGAAGGTGTGCAAGATTCAAAGATCTATTTATGGATTAAAGCAAGCTTCTCAGAGTTGGAGTCTTCATTTTGATAAAGTAATTAAGGAATTTGGTTTCATTAAAAATGAATATGAGTCTTGTGTATACAAGAAGGTCAGTGGGAGCGTGGTTGTTTTCTAGTGCTATATGTTGATGACATATTACTCATTGAAAATGGCATCCAAACCTTGTAGAGTGTCAAGTCTTAGTTAGGGAAGTGTTTCTCAATGAAGGACTTGAGAGATTCAGCCTACATCCTTGGGATTAAGATCTATAAGTATAGATCTAAAAGGCGGATGATCTAAGTCAGAGTGCTTATATAGATAAGGTACTGAATAGGTTCAGTATGCAAGACTCTAAAAGAGGGTCATTGCCAATATCTCATAGTATAAATCTCAGGAAGACTCAATGTCTGAAGACTAATGATGAGCGAGAATGCATGAATACGATTCCATATGCATCAACTATTGGATCTATCATGTATGTCATATTATGCACTCGACTTGATGTATCAAATGCTTTGAGTGCAACGAGTACATATCAGTCCGATCCCAGTTAGAGTTACTGGATAGTAGTAACGAACATTCTTAAGTACTTGAGAAGGACTAAAGAAATGTCATTGGTCTATGGAATTTTGGAAGACGAGCTTGTTGTAAGTAGTTACACAGATGCAAGTTTTCAAACTAATATAAATGACTTCAGATCGTAGTCTGGATATGTGTTTACTTTGAATGGAGGCACTGTGAGTTGGAAAAGTTCGAAGCAAGAAACTGCCGCAGATTCTATAACAGAAGCTGAATATATTGCAGCGTCCGATGCAACTAATGAGGCAGTTTGGATCAAAAGGTTCATCTCAGAATTTGGTGTGGTTTCGAGTGGAGCTAACCCCATTTGCTTGTATTGTGACAGCAACGGGGTGATAGCACAGGCCAAGGAACCAAGATTACACCACCGACCCAAACATATACTTAGACGTTTTCATCTCATTCGAGAAATCATCGAGAGGGGAGACATGAAGATTTGCAGAGTTCATACCAAAGACAATGTTACATGACGAAGGCTCTTCCACAAGCGAAACATGATGGTCATATTAGGTGATTAGGTATTAGATACATTAATGATTGGCCCTAGTGCAAGTGGGAGATGTTATGGCACGTGCCCTAGGTCAATCTACAAATATTGTTTATCTTATAATTTTAGTTAATAAAATAGAGGTTTTATTTGCTATTTTGTGATAAGTGATTGCATGTTTACCTTATAGTAAGATCTATGGGTATTTGTTGATATATCCTAAATGCCCCTAGTCGGTCATTATACTGGGAACTATAATAAATTAAGACTAATATGAATTTTGACTGATGGTAATGTGATGATTATGTATATAAGGATACGAATCAAGATCATGAGTACTTGTTAGGGAATAAGGAACTGGACGGACCCCTATGAGAACACCACATGGATTAAGTCATAGGCGTTACTCATGATAGGAATATCATTTAGTCCTTCGACTTGAGATTACCATAGACTTCAATATTATGAACATGATAATTTGACACAATTAAATGTTGTCTTTAACCGAAAATTATAAAGATTGTGATTGGTTACCGTGTGAATAATATGTGAAGGTGTGTAATCAAGATAGAATGCGTCACTCTCATATAGAGAGATATAAGTGGATCCCTCGATAAGATAGACTGATAATGGCGAAGTCCATATGAATTGATATGATCAATGTTACTTGAATGTTTTTCAGCTTACCTAAAGATCTAGACTAGTAAGATTGAACATTAGTGGTGAATTTCCATGTCTTATGTTTAATCAAATGATATCACACGACAAAATGATATGATATATGTTATTAATTAAGTTGTATCGATGTTGATATTCATGCTACTTGGGTAGTCATAATGCCTTGCTAGAGACCACTTATGACTTGTGTACCAAAATGATTTTTCGTTCACTGCCAATGTCGCATGGACCTATTAGGTTGCACACAAAGAATGGTTCTGCACAATTTCAATTGGTCCATAGTAATGATTTTTATATGATAAAATTCATGACATAAAAGCCCTTACAATTTGTTATATGATAACTTATTTATAGGGGCATATGTGTAATTTGCTTAAACTGCCTAAATATAATCGTTGTATTATGAATAGGATTTTAAGTGATGGCTTATCTGCACATATAAATAAAGGGTGAAACCCTAAAAATGAAATAAGATTTTCGTTTTATAATTTTTGAGTTCTCTGGATTTAGGAAGAGAAAGAAAAATCGTTTTCAATCTCTATTGGGACTAGCAATCCAAATTGTGGTCACTGTTCGTGTGTGGATTTCTGATAGATAACGCACACTTGAACATCTTGGAAATCGAACAATCAGAAAAGAAAATCACGAAATAAGGTATGATTTACTTTCGTAGATTTAGTTTAATGGAACTTATTTTCGATCATGTTGGGGTTTTTCAAATTTTGTTTTGAATTTTCCACTGCGTATGAACCCAAAAACCCGACATACTGCTCGAAGGGCCTAAAATTGCAAAAAATAAAGATTTTCCATAAAGACAAACCCCAGTGAAAATAGTTCCAGTAAGTAAAAATGGGAGAGATCTAAATGTATTTCAGATTTAAGCAATAAATATAGTCTAAATATCATGTGGGTATTGAAAAGATTGAATTTGAAATAAAGGCATGATAGATAGATAAACAATAAGTAAAGGAAAGAATCAAGTGTTGGGAAACAAATAGATAGGCAAATAAGTAATTCATCAAATCGCGAGTCATCATACCACATTACAACTTGAGTTCGACACAGTGGGCCTATGGCCATTTCCAACTGCCTTGAATTAATAACTTGGCACTATGGACTCGTCGAGTCACTTCCAACAACCCCTTTAAACTCCAAGAGAAGCCACGGTGACCCCAAATGCTTCACCCGTTAGTAAACACAAACTGATGGACTACATAGACCATAAGACACTCGATAACAATAATGAATTTTATAACAAAGCATGCTTAATAAGGAATATATATCTAGGAATAACGAAATTAAATAAAGATGGAGCTGTATCTGCTTTACTAACCTCGAATGCCTCAAATATGGCACTCAAATGGCTCCCACATGCCTCGCAACACTCTACTAATACTCGACTCTAACTTCCTTAAGTCCCTGGTATCAATTAGAGTTGTTTCTTATGTGTTAGAGTCCATTTAGCTTAGTTATTATGTATTAAGTTCAGCTCAATTTTACATTAGAGTCATAACAACTTGCTTCATGAAAATGCATAAAAAATGGTCCAAAATTACCCGAAAATACCAAAGTCTCAATTTTTGGTATAATTAAACATAATCCAATGATACAAACTCATTTATAACTCAATTAGAGGGTTTGAAATCAAATTTTTCAAAGTTAGTCCATTTATGAACTCGTTGAAAATCATTTTGTTCCTAAATCAATGTGCATCTAGGAAACTATACTAAACAGCTCTGAATGAAACAAAAATCGACGAACAATGAAAACATATATAAAAGCATTAATCTAAAAATTGAGCTAGATCTGATAAGTGGAAGGCTCCAAAAAATCGAATCCAAAATCAGCCCCAATAGTTCCAAAAAGTATCTCTATGGACAAGTACTAACTTTCAATCAATTTTCGACAACTAAGATGACCCAAGTTTTATGCAAATACTAATCTTAAGTTGTTTTTCTATCAATCAACTTTCTAAAATGGTAAAATACGCTCAAATCTTATTAAGATTTAGAGATTTATGCTAAAAATACCAAAATGACTCAATTTGATAGAGTTTTTAGACTAGCTATATTAGAAAATTCACGACTCTCAAATCACACATACAAAAATTATGATTTTTAGTGAGAAGCTTATCCAAACATCCAAGAATATCACATAAAAAACCAAGCAATTCTGAGAAGAAATAAGGGACTTATTACATCTAGTATTTAAGCTATAACTTTGGCTCAATACCATTCAACTCAATTCAAGACACCAACTCATAACAACAATTCCATCCATTTTTAACTCTATTAGGTCATAATAATCCTTTCAAATTAACCATATAATCCAAAAAAAACCAGAATCAATTTATCCCCAATACTTAATACAATGCAACTCTTTATTGTGACATTTCATTAAACATGTATTATTCATGAACAATATAAACTCCAAATATTAAAAACAATGGATCCAATTCTAAGAAGTTGCAATCTATAATTGAAACTCATTCATGATACTTATTTTTAAAGTAAAGATGAGTGATCTAAACATTCCACAACTTTAGAGAAAAATTCATTATCAATTTGAATACTAAAACTTCGAATTTGAGCCAAAATGACTTGATATTTAGAAAATCCAGCAAGAGTGATTGAACACATCAACACAAAAATTCAAGTTACTAAACTTTGAATGAGAAATTCATGCATTAAGTGGGGAATAAAAGATTCTCAGCACACTTTTGCCTTTAAAAACTTTAAATTCGAATAAGAAACATGGCTTGTTTGAAAATAAAGGCTTGATCCAATTTTTTTTAAAACCTCATTTAAGACTCAAAATCATTGCGTTATAAAGAGAATCGAAGTTCTAAAAACTCAGAATTTGAATTAGATTTCCAAAACCCCCAATTTCCATTACTTAGAGCAAGAAAAGAGATAAAAGAAATTATCTAGGTTATAAACTCTTGTGGGCATGGAATTTCTTTAATTTTAGCTTCAATTCCCTTCCTTTACCTCTCAATTCTCTAAAATCCCGGCAATTTTATTTTCATCTCTTTGTTCCCTCAAGAAAATACATGTATAGATGATGTTAGTGGTCTCTCCACTAAGTCCTCAATTTATAAACTTTTAGATGTCTAAACACCCATCTTAAGATTTATTTAGCATCCCCCATTTATTAGTCATCTCTATCTCGATCTAAGGTGAGTTTTAATTAAAACATGCCCACCCTAGGATTCTTCCATAGACTTGATCTCACGGTTCATATTTCATGGAATTTTTATTAAGACTTTAAGGACTTGCATTTTTTAACTTGAGACAATTGATGCTATGAACTAGATTAGTTAATTAACTTAAGGTCCTATAAATCAACATAAGCTTAATCATATAATTTACTTAGGCAAAATTTATAGTTAGCCTTTCAAAAGATCTTAATTTAACGTATATCGTCATTGTTCATGTTCACATATAGATACATGAATAATTAGTAGTTTGGCATATCATTTAAATTAGATTAATATCTAGGATAAGCATTTTATTTTAATTTCATGACTTAGGTGAGTATTTTGATTTCAGAAAATATTTTCAGGCCTGATTTCTCAAATAAAAGCCTAAGTTGTAAGCTCACCCAAGTCCTTCATTAGCACATCGACTCATCTAAATATCTGCACGCACGCATCTCAATATACTATAGCATGCTCGTCCAATGTTAGAGCTAATACCATTTGTAGGTTAATTTAGATAAGTATAGTATATTAGATGACATCAAACACAAATAGAAATAAATTAATTTAATAATTACCTCGATGTTGATGCCCAAGTTGTGACTAAGAACGCCACGTAGGACTGGCTGCTAGGTTACAGTCTTACAAGACAAACCGACTAGGATTAGATTATTCAGGTCTTTACACATCATATTGTAATCTCCATATGACACATAGAATAATTTGACGCTAGTTACTACTCATGATAAGTGTTCTCATAAAGCGTAATGATGCTAGTCTGTTGAGAATTTGTAGAGCACTCGGGATTTTGCGGGTCTAGTTAGTATATGGTTGTGTCGCACGTTCCCTCCACTGACATGAGGAGAACAAGGTGATGAGAGTCACTATAAGCCTATCTATGAAAACTGGAACAAAAGCAATCTTTTAAAATTCGAAGAATGTAACGGCCCAAAAATTTGACTTGTGCCATGTGTCAGGTCAGAATCGTTTGTGGGATCCACTCGTCGAAATGCGTATGTCTGAATCTCAGGTGGAGACTCGAGGTAATGTGTAATATCCAATTTGAGATTATAATGCTAATTGTTGAGAAAAGTATATGTGGGGAATGCAGTTAGCCGAAACACGAACGGGGACGCACCTCGAGTGCCGACGTAGAACCGAGAAAGTAGCTTAATGTGGCTATAGTGGATTTATGTGATTTTAATGGGGTCACGTTAAAATCATATACATTGGATACGCCTCGTGATGCGAGTGGCGCGAGTATCGAGATTGGTGAAATGAGGCGGGTTGGTGCCTCGAGATGCGCGCTGCTTAATTTATAAGGAAAACATTAAATAAATATGTTTTGATGTGCCTCGAGTTTCGTTCCGTGTGAATCTCGAGGGCACTTTTGATTTAAAATCATTGCCGCTGCCTTGCTCGATCACCGCCGCACTGCTGCCGGTCGCCGTTGTTGTCAACCTCCACCGCCACACCGGACATCGTCGTCCGCGGCCTCGCAGCTGCTATGCAGCGTCGTCCGCTGCTGTTGTTGTCATCGTCTCTCCGCACTGCGCCACCTCCTGGCGCGGAACCGCTGTCCGCTGCCCTCGCCGGCTCGCTGTCATCGGCTCTCCGTGCCGCGCCGTCATCAGCCGCGCTGTTGGTCCATGACCTCTGCGTGACCGCGCGCGCTACCATCGATCTTGCCACCCGCTGTCGGTCGTTTCCCACCGACGAGAAGCGTCGTCGCCCGACCCACCTCCGCAAGCCGCCATAATCGTCGTCATCTTCTTTCTTCTTCCTCTCACCTTCTCGTCCTAGATCTGGGTATGTGGATGTTTCATAGTCGTACGGGATAGGGCTGGGAGGCTGGGGTCTCGTCCTAGATCCGGGTCTGTGAACGTCTCATAGTCGCAAGGGTTAGGGCTATGAGGCTGGGGTCTCATCCTAAACCCGAGTCTGTTGGGCTTTTGCCGCGACTCAATGACCTTTTGGTCGGGACTCCTTGTTATTTGGCCTCACTCATCGATTGATTTGTTACAGTCTTTTATATTCATGCGTGATATGTTTCCTTTCCTTCTAATTGCACAACTAGATACAACTCAATTTTAAGTAAATATGTTTCCTTTCCTTTCCTTCTAATTGCACAACAATAGCCAATAGCCAATAAATATGTTTTTGATGTGCCTCGAGCTCCATTCCACGCGAATCTCGAGGGCACTTTTGATTTAAAATCAATAAGAAAGAGAGATATAAGGATAAAGAGAAAAGAAAAAAAATGAGATTTGGATAAGAATCGGGAGGTGAGAGAAAGATAGGGGGAGAGAGTGATCGGGAGGTGAGAGGAAGAAGAGAGGAGATGACGGCGATGATGGCGGCTCGCGGAGGTGGGTCGGGCGACGATGTTGCTCGTCGGTGGGAGACAACCGGCAGCGGGTGGCAAGATCGATGGTAGCGCGCGCGGCCACGCAGAGGTCGCGGACCAGCAGCGCAGCTGATGACGGCGCGGCACGGAGAGCTGACGACAGCGAGCCGACGAGGGCGGCGGACGACGGTTCCGCGCCAGGAGGTGGCGCAGTGCGGAGAGACGACGGCAGCAACAGCAGCGGACGCCGTTGCACAGCAGCTGCGAGGCCGCAGACAACGCTGCACTGCGTGGCGGCGGAGGTTGGCAACGGCGACAACCGATAGCGGTGCGGCGTTGGCGGTGATCGCACAAGGCAGAGGCAACTCCGGCGGTGGCGGCGATCGCACAGGGCAGCGGCTCCAGTGGCCGATGGTTGCGCGGGGTGGCAGCGGCGGAGTCGGCAAGTTGCAGCGGCGGCGGCTGCTGCACGACAGCGATAGCGGTGGCTGCGACGCGGTGAACGGGGCGGTGGCGCCTTGTCGATCGGTCGGATGCGCGATTTCGACGAAATCTCGACGACGCGATGGAGGTGAGGTTTATTTCACCTAATTGAGTTGTGATTTGAATGATTTAAGTAAAATAGGCCTAAAATGTTTAAATGGACACCAGGGACTTATGAGTCGGGTGCGCAAATCGAGATGCGAGTGAGACATTTTGAGGTTCGCGACTAGATCACTGTCCTTGTCAGTGCACTCGACTGGATCTCTGACCCTGTCTCTGGCCACTACCTTTGCCATCAACCCTCTAATGGTATTGATGCTGAGGATCTGACAGTGCTGGCTACTGTAGTGCACTAGCGTAACTTCCAAGAGCCTTAAAAGTTTATCATCAATATTAGGATTGACCAAAGCAATATAATATCTAGCGACAAAAGAAAGGCATCATAAAAATTGAATGAATTCTATAATATGAGATAATGTATGAAGGGTTTTCAATATGATGATGACTTGAGGACCATAGTAGAGGGTACCTAAAACTGGGGCCAATTTAACAATTTGAACAAATGGTGGGGTAAATTGAAGGTACAAACCCAAAGAAGCAAGGATAAAGAGGCACAAAGGATGTTGTGGAACCAGACAACTATACATGTCAGCAGGAGCCATGACCCATAACTTTTAAATGCGCTTGAAACAAATTAACCAACATATGCTAAATCATTGCAGCTCTTGATGTGGGCATAACAATATATATCTAGTTGTGCAAATTGTGACTTTACGTATAATGATGGATTGGAAGGCTGACTAGGCTGCGTTGACCTTACGAGACTGGCTCGGGGGTCTACGTGGGCTTAGGCCGGGCGGGGCCCAATTTGTGGGAAACTGGGGCCATCACACTGATCCTTTAAATTTCAATTCACACTTTGGTTTAGAGTTTTCAATTTATTTATTCACTTTCTAAGCAATCGACTTTTGTTTTCTTCGCATTTAATTCTTAGTGCAACTATATAAGTTTTTGTTTAAAAAAAAACCCTATTTTTTCTTAATACCTAAAAGGAACATCCCAATCCGGGTTCGACCTCATACTTGCCTCACTACAAATCCATAGTAGTCAGTGAATTTGAGACTATTATTGGTGCCTTCGACACGACATCACCAGACTTAGATGATTTAAATATTGTGTCCCCATTCTCTGCAAAACCAATATGTAGGTCTCGCTCGTGAACATGTAATGTCTCGTCTTGTACATCATCTCTTGCAGGGCGGAGTGCATGTATACCATTTTGCTTCGTTACCTTTTCTTTCTCCTTCCGATAAAAAGTTGTTTATGCTTTCTGCCAACCACAAGTATCTGAAGTACCCGTCGGTCGTTTTGCTCTTGAAGGATAACTATCGACTTGTTGGCTTGAAACTATAGACTTCTTTTTAGCCATATCTGTTACGGAAAGTAAATGTAAGAATTGTGCATTGGAATCATTTCAAGAAACCTAAAAATGACATAATATTGAGTTTTGGGACTACAGAACCGAGACATGCCGATGTGCCTCGGTGACACAACATCGAGTCCTTGCAATGGGTCTCAGAACCTAACCTCTAAGCCTTATTCCAACCATATCCTTGTACTAAACTCAATTGGCCTAAAATGAGATAAAGCTTAATATATCGGTATCTTGGCACCGAGACCAAACAGGTTATCTCGGTGGCCTACAACCACATAGGTTTGGGTCTCTTAAAGTTTAATTTCGTTGGGGTTTGAGCAATACTTCCTGAATCGTCTTGGCAAAGAAATACCGATACGACAACACAAGTCATGGACTTGTGCGAACGTCCATTATAGGTATGGCAAATAAACCCTAAATGGGTACATCAATGCGAAGGACGACCAAAACCAATAAAATGAACGACAAATTCATGGAAAATAGACACTAACTTTCGTGTGAATGTCGAACCCACAACACCAACAAAGTCCACGACCTTCTCTGAGACCCTTCGCACTACGAGCCCTCTTCCTTGACAGAAAACGCTGGAAAAAACCAAAAGAACATCACAAACAACAAAACTAAGCAAGAAACCGAATGGAATGAGTGAATTTTGGGCTATGCAGACGAGAGAAAGCCTAGGGGAAACTACATTTCAAGATTTTCAACTCATTTTAGATGTTTTCATATTGGGGTGCTCGTGTTTCAAACAAATGGCATTTTAGAAAACTCTCGGGGTGCCTTGAGAAAATGCTTAGGTGCCCATATCAACGGGGTGCCCTGAGCAACAGCCGAGGGGGCATATAGCGCGAATCAATTTCTATTTTACTTCAAAATAAAAGTAAAAAATGTAAACCTCAAATGAATTTGGTGATGGTCCTCGAAAGTAACGAACGAGTAATCTAACGCCCACGCTTGACCAATAATGCTTATGTGATGCCCATCTTAAGGTGGCAAGTGGCAGCGAATCCGAGTCCTCCAGAAAACTCTGCTGCTGGGAACAAGATCCTCTCTGCCCATTCTCTCCTCGCGCGCGCGCACTCTCCACCACGGAGCTCCGAACTCAGCAGCATTAATGGAGCCCGTAAACCAATTCTCTAGAGAGTGAAAGTAAACCTCAAACTCACCATCCAACGTTGCACGTAATGCAAAGTCACGTAAAAAGAAAGAAAGAAGGAGAGAGAGAGAGAATCTAAGCTTACCTAATTGGCTAACGTGAGCTGCGGTGCGTGGTTTAAGGAAAGTAACGAGATAGCCCATAATGGCGTTGTCGCCACTTAAATTCACAATGAACAGGTGGGTGCGCAGGATAACAACACCAACAACAATTACAAGCAGCAACAACAACAACATCAACATCAAAATCAAGAGAGGTGGAGAAATTAGGGTTTCAACTGCGGCGATGGGGAAATCGAGCAAAAATGGGATGATGAATAATGGAGAGAGATTGTCGGTGGGGTGGAGGTGGTTGGCTTGCGCGCAATTCGGGGCAGAGAAGAATCGGGACCAAAAAAGGGGTTTTTTTGCGGACTCCAATAAGAGGGGGGTTTTACCTTTCGTTGCTGATGACATGGGTTCTTCTGCTAATGAGGCCAATGAGAGGCCACGCCACCACAATCATCAACAACCACCATCCCAACAAGAACAAGAGAAGCCCCTTGGATTGCTCACCTTGCCCACAATCTTGACTCTGGGTCGCGTTGCGGCCGTGCCGCTTCTCGTAACCAGTGAGTTTTCTTTTGAATGAATTTGGTTTTGATTTGGTTTGTGTTTGGAATCTCGTTGATATGACTATGGAATGGATTTTTTTGGGTATTTTCATAGGGAATGTTGTGATTCCTTGCACAACATATTGAAATCTGAACGGTGTATGAGTCATAAGGGAATGCTGATTGTTTCCACGGCATGGTCTTTCAAAATATTGAATTTGCCCTTCCAATCTAGTGTTCCGATTTTTTTTTTATTTTTTTATTTTTTATTTTGGTGGACAAGGCTGACTTGTAAACTTTGATTACTAGCTTTTTACATGAATGCTTGGTGGGCACCGAAGGCTACCACAAGTATTTTCATTGCTGCTGCACTCACAGATTGGCTTGACGGGTACATTGCTCGAAAGGTATTATATTTTAAAGCAATACATGTTTTTAATGTACTCTAGCTCTTTTGTGCTCAAACAAATGTACTTTCCCTTCCAACTGCCTGTGAAACAAAAGGGGAGTGGACATAGATTGGTGGATGAGAAACTAGAGATAGTAAAAAACTTGGGGTGTATTCAATTTGACAAATCCATGGAATTTATTAAATGATAGATTTCCATGGATTTAATGGAATTTGATGGATTTGGAAGGTCTTGATCCAAAATCATCCAAATCTCATGGGTAGGGGTAGGATTTGGTTATGTATTTTTTGAATAAAAATCCACCAAAATCCATTAAAATCCACTCAAATCCTAATGTCTTTAAAAATTGAATACACCTAAGACTTTTTAGAAATCCATTAAAATCCATCGAAATCCTAATTGAATACCCCTTGACTTTTTAAAAGTCTATTAAAATCCTTTGAAATCCAAATTAAATACACTTCGATTTCGAAATCCTCCAAACTCTTTTAAAATCCTTTCAAATCATCCAATTGAATACACCAGACAATTTTCTTTTTGATTTCAGTATTCATTTTATTCTCCCTTCTTTGCATGTTTCACAATTGATTGCAAGTTAAATAAAATTATGGTTTTGACGGCTAATAGTTTCCCTATCATTCAGATGCGGCTAAACACTCCGTTCGGTGCATTTTTGGACCCTGTAGCTGATAAGGTTCATTTTTTTCCTTCCATTAATCTTGAGTTGATTGTTTGAATTAGCATGTCCTTACTAAATTTAAGAGTTTCTGGAATCGAAAGGAGCCCTTTAATTTGTTTAAGAAATATATAATTTGGACTGCAGCTCATGGTTGCCGCAACATTGGTGTTATTGTGTACCAGACCCTTGGAAGTTGCCACACTTGGAAAAGTCCCATGGCTATTGCCCATACCTGCAATTGTTATCATTGGTAGAGAGGTAATTTCACTCTTCTTATTCCTTATTATTCTCTGATAATTAGTTTTTTTGAAGAATTTAAAATGCTTAGAGTTTTCCCATTGGTCGTACAAGAACACATATTACTGAGTGGGGGGTTGTAAGCTGTTCAGTCTCATGGAAGCAAGGTTAATGATGTTCAGGCACAAGCTTGTATGACATAACCGGTGAATTAGATTAGTGAGTCACTGCTGTTTTCAACTTTTAGTGGTTAATTACAGACTCTAACTGACATGGAAATTGATGTACAAGCACAAGTAGATCGGCTAGCAATTTGAAATTCTTGGTTTGGTATTTCAAAGGCATTAAGATGATGAATGGCTGATCTGCTCTTGTTGGGTGAGGCTGTTAAGTTAAAGAAAAAGGGGCAGTAATGATTTGAGTGGAAAAATATTGAGAAGTGGTGAAATCTTTGATATTTGGTTTCAATCATTCCATGGTGAGGATAGTGGTTTCAATCATTCCACGGCGTAGATAGATTGGAGAAAACGACTAAGCAGGTTTTATTAGTTAGAGTGCATATTATGTGCTATATGGGCACTGTATTTACTAATGTTGAAAGATAAAATACAGTGGCCGTATAGCACATAATAAGAGTGTCACAGATCCTACCAAAAGGTAAAATACAGTCCGCTTTGCTCTTTATAATGTTGGCAAAAAATAAAGAACATGTTAATGAAATAAGTGTCACAAATCCTACCCCCCAAAAAACTGTCAATTATATGAGAATGCTGAGATGGCAATGATAGATAGGCATGCATGGAGCATGCATCAATTATAGTGTTGGTTTTGAAGAATGCATTACTTTCACATTGGGATTGGATTCATATAGTGCATGAAATTGGTCACGTATGTGGATTGGCTTTGGCAATCGACACCAAGGCCCATGAATGGAAAAACAATGGACGTCTGCCAATTCATGGAATGCAAGGAATGTTAATCTTTTCTTGGAGTAGAATGAATTTATGTTGGGACATTACATAATACGTAGTGATTGTTGTCAAAGTGAGCTTAGAAATGCAAGTTTGGTGAACTAATTTTCTTGTTTATAGTGTGAACTAATTTTCTTGTTTATAGTTAAGGCCTTTTATAAGTTTGTTTATTTTTTGTACTTCTATCAAAGTTAAAATCTATAAAGTTTGGCATTTGAGATTTCTAATTTAGAGGATTTTTATTTAATAATCCTACTTTAGAAAATTTGTTATGTGTTTCGAATTTCATATTATTTATGGATTCTTAGTTGTGAATTAAAAGACCCAATTCGCCATTGAGGAGATTGAACGTTGCGCTACTTAGTTGATCATTGAGCCTTGAGTTGATGTGGTCCATGTGGATGGGCTTTTACGCACGACTACAAAAGAATAAGCGTTTTTTTTTTTCTTTTCTTATTAATTACTTGTTGTATGTTTCCCTATGTCACTACTTAAATTTCCCTTTGAACTATGTGGATCCATGTTTTGAGGTTTTTTTTTGAAGTATCCATTTTTGTTTTTTTGTTTTTTTTTTTTGTTTTAATAAGAAAGCAACCAACTTTTCTTGCTCCTCTAGGACTTGAACCCCAAAGTATCCATGTTTTGAGTTGATTGGTCGAGTCCATCACTTTGTGTCTTCAGTTTTTATTCTTGGTTTTGAAACTTTGTTATGTATCCATAATGAGGAACAAAAAGTTAACTTAAATAAGCAAGTTTTAGGCAAATTTTAACATGATACCTAAGAATTGGTTTTATCAAAGCTATTCATTTATTTTTTTGAAAGAAAATCGAAAAGAAAAATCTAAAGAATTGGTAATAGCATGCGTATTCAAAATCCTAATTTGTATTTAATTTGTAAAACCTTTGTAATATGCTCTATTAGTCTATTTTCTTCCTTGGAGTTTTTTGAACATTTGACCAAATATATAGTGTGGATAGTGAACACTATCGATACACATAATTTGTAATGTTTTCACTATTGAATGTTGCTAAAAGTATACTAGTATTTTAATTATTGTTGTATGGCCTTGCACTTTGTTGAATTACTTATGTATTTTCAGTGAAAATATACAATGAAAAGTTGCTTTTTTAATCATTGTCTCTAAAGTGCGATTATATCAATATACTTATTATTTTTGGCCTCTCGGAACATGTTTTGCTCCTGGTGTGATTTTCATTGTGCTTGATAGCATATTTCATAGGATTTAAAGGATTTTAAAGCACATCGTCAACTGCATTGTATTAAATCAGGTGGAGTGGATGAGTTTGATCCATGTGGCCAACCCCAACTAATTTGAGACTGAGGATTTGTTGTTGTTGATAGCTTATTTCTTAATAATATTGAGGATGTCTATATTGAGGACAACATTGCAAAAAATTCAAGTTGGATGAAAGAAGTGAAGGAGTGCCACATATGTGTGATATGTGACCGAAATAACCTTATTAAACTAAAAAGAGTACTCTATAAAACCACAATTAGGCTAGCTATGCTTATGGGAGTCAATGTTGGGCATCAAAGGAACAAAACATACACAAATTGAGTGTAATGGAGATGTAGATGCTTAGGAAGATGCGTGGTTCTCATAAAGGTAAAATAAGAAATACAAAGATTGATACGGTCCAATTTGGAGATCGAAGAGCTCAACGACAGGTTCGAATTGAGATGTATTTTGCATAAAGAAACATGACAAAAAATTTGATCTTTGTAGCCAACCCAACTTATCTGGGAGTGAAGCTTGGTTGTTTTTGTTGTTGTTGTTGTTGTTGTTGTTGTTGTTGTTGTTGTTGTTGTTGATAATAGCATATATTCCATTTTAGCAAAAGATGCAAGTTTGCTCTTTAGGGGTTTGGGCCTCATTAGACAATCTAATCTTTACCTATATGTCAGAAATTGGTTAATGAAATCCCTTCAAACCAATCATTGGTGTCATCCAATCAAATCAAACTAAATTTTTATTTTAAGTCAAATGCACATTCATTATTATCTAATCCAATGCAACTATTTTTACTTATCCAACAGAACCATCACAAGTGTTGTGAAAAGTTTTCACCAAGTTAGCAAATGTTTCAAAACAAATCGATTCAGTGTAGTTTTATTAGCTAAACTTTTAAATCACTAATTACTTGAATAACCAATAGTCACCATGATGCATCAACAATCCAAAAGATGAATAATCTTTTGTAACATGTCTAATCACTTGATTTGCTGGACTTCTAGGCTCACTAGTAAACTAAATTGCACATATGTAAAGCTAATGTGATCTCAGTACCCACTTCTAGTCAATCCGATTGAAATCACAAATCTATGTCATGGGAAAATAATCAAGGGTTTGAACTTTGAAGCTAGAAGCCTTCCGTAGTCCAAGCTCCATTATTCACAACCAGCTCCTTCCCCAATATCTTCACAAGCAAGTGCATGAATAATGCTGGTCAAAACCTGATTGAATTTTCTAGGACTGTAGCTGAATAAATTACATGGCTGTTATATTGATAATCATATCTTGCTTTGTCCATACTCTGTTTCCAGATGTCTTGAACTTGTGCATTCTAGTCTCTTGAAGTGTCAATTTGGAACCAGGAGTTAGTGCATATTCACCATAATATTTCATATACATGCATCTGTATATGGTACCAGGCTGCTGAACGATAATGATTTATAATGCAACTTTACGTGGTATAGATCCCTGACTAAAGAAATGCTATGCTACCAATATTCGAAGGCTGTAATGGATTAATTCGGCGAGATGGGGCAAAAAGTTAATTCTATTTGTATACTGGAAAATTGATTAATTAAAAGATACTAAATAGATTGGAAGATGTGTCATGTTTAGGGATGAAAGACTGAATTCGACTTTTCCTTTGTTTGATAATTCAGTTCGTAGCCCAAACAAATGTTTCAGAACTCAATTATAGATTCAAATTCGAGTAGACCAAAGCCATTCTATTTTTACGTAGGTGAATAATGGGTTTCAGTTCAGAGTTGGTTCATTCTGAGGTAGTTTCTTTTTGCTACAGACAACTAAATAACCATTATGTTTGTAGTTGAATCTCAGGTTGCCTTGTTTTCTCTCTTCAATTGGGCAGAACTTTGGTGTTTTCGGGTCTAGAATTTTTTTATTTTATTTTATTTTTACACTCAATTGGAGGGAAACCCTTACTTTTGTTATTAGGGAACAGTAAAAGTGAGGGAGTGTTATTCTTTTGCAAAGACTTTTTAGGTTGTCTTTTAACTTTGAAGTATTGGGTTTGCAATCACATGAACCATCCTTGACTGGACTGGATTGAGTTGAACTGGAGACAGGTTCAATCTTCCGACACGGGTTTTTCTTTAACATATTCAATGGATAGAAATTCTTTGTGAGTTGATCAGGTTTTTTTGGTCCAGTTGAGTGCTATTTTGTGTTCCTTTGTGCAAAGCTGCACTTTTTTAATTTTGATTTTAGTTTTGATTTTATTTCTTTGTTGCTTGTGTAAAGCTAATCCTTTTTCTTGTCGCCCATTTATGCTCTTGGGTCAGTATAGTTTTCATTTCTGGTTTAATATCCATTAGTTTAGTCCCTTCGTCTTTGCAGATAACCATGTCTGCAGTCAGAGAATGGGCTGCATCTCAGAACAGTAAAGTTCTCGAGGTCCACTCTCCCCTCAATGACACTCTCACGATTGCTTTACCTGCTTTTTTTTATCTATAATTTCTCCTTAAATTGATATTTGATTATAATCATCAGGCAGTCGCTGTAAACAACTTGGGAAAGTGGAAAACTGCCACTCAAATGGCTGCACTTACGATCCTTCTCGCTGCATGTGATAGTAGGTCAGACCTCTTTCTGTAGCTCAAGATAACCGCAACATCTAAGCTCTCTAATAGAAATAGATGAAATACCAAGTGAAAAATTTATAATCTATTTGCTTTCTTTTGTTTTTTGTCCACTATGCAGTCTAATTGGTTCAGAGATTCTGGTTCCATTGGGTGTGGGTTTACTTTATACCTCAGCCGGTCTTACGCTTTGGTCATTGATCATATACATGAAGAAGATCTGGAGATTAATGTTTTAAGTCATCATTTGGCCATGATTTGGTCAGTTTGGTTGTTGTATACAACGTCCGCAATGACATGAAGAAAATATCAATTTTGATGGCAGAGGTGTCCTGGAGAAAGATGATACTCGGATGAGAATCGGGACTCTTCACCGTTGATACTTATAGAGGACGATTAGACACTCCCGATACTGTGAAAGCGAAGCAGTGGAACTGATGTCGGAGAAATATAGGAACTAGTAATTTAACAGCATCAATGGCAGCCACAGTGGCTTCAGAAGCAAGCATACAGTTTATTCTAAAAAAAAATTTGGCAATACATCGAAATCCATCTGTTAATTATTTGTCTGTATGGGCCTTTAGTCGCTATGCTGTTACCCAAATTTAAGCTTAATTTAAGGAAACATTGACTTTTTGTCTAATGGGGGAATACACCCGTTAAGGCTGATTCACAATTATACGGAAAACCGACAACAATGGGGCCTCGGCGACAACTACCCCTAACAGGCCAATCTTATGCAGTGGAGGGGCAGTTAGAACTTTCAAGTTGATACTTTAGGTTTGCAGGTTGATAGCGTACCAAAGCAAGAATTGCACGGGTACAGCAAATAAGAGCAAAATGAAATTGAACTCTCACGCACTTTGCTCTGAACACCCCCAGATCACTAATTTCGGGGTTAATTTGGTACAAGACAATCAAATATGAAATTGCTCACCCATTTGCATCGATAAATTAGGGAGATCATTTGAGTGGATACAGGCATTGTTCACAACAAAGAATTTTTAGTTAGGTTGAGTTAAAAAAATGCAAGATTTGAAATTACACGAACAATGCAATGACCAGGGATGCACACGGATTGCATTAATTCGCGGATACAGTCCATTAATTGTATCAATTTTTTAATCCCTTGGATTGAACCGAATTGAAAAATCTATAATCCGATTGGATTGGATCGGATTGCGAATCTTGCATTAAAAATTTGCAAATCCAATTCGATCTAATCAGTTTATCACATCAACTCATATACATATCTAATCATATGTACTATAATATCTCAAATAGCATTAATCCAAACTATCAAGTAGAAACCGTAGTATCTTAAAGACTATGTTTGTTCTTAACTCTTTAATTACACTTCATACCTTTTTTTTTTGGTATGTTGTACGTTGCAACGTCCACCTTTTATGTGTTTTTGTAAGGGCGTATGGTGCGAATTTCTAGATAACATATTTATTTATGTAGGAACTTGCATTTTAAAGGTTATTATAATGACAAATTTATGAAAAATATGCTATATATAAATTTGTAGGATGTATGTTATGAATTCGACATTCACGAGATGCATGATTTTTGTGATTTATATGATAAAATTTAATTTCATGAATTTTTGGATTGAAAAAGGTCAATCCGCATAACTTGATCAAGTTTGTTATGCATTTTACAAGTTGGATTAATAAATTATTTGGACTGGATTGGACTGTAATTTTTCAATCTGCAATAATTGGATTGAATTATGGATTGAACCTAATTAAATTGGGTCCAATCCGTGTGCACCCGACGCAATGGCTAAGTAATTTACAATGGCAACTTACAAGATTCGTCAACCGCGACCATACACTTGTTTTTGGAATTTTAATCAAACAAGTACACAAATAAGAGTGATCTTTCAGTTTAAACCAATCATATATCATCAAGGGATAAAATACCAAAACGATTTATTTTGAAAAATCAAAATTGATTGCTTAGCAGAGAAACTTCTATACAATTGCAAATTGTAACATTTTTACCATTACTAATTGCAGTGCGACATGTGTCATTTGATGGAGAAATAAAAGAGAAAATTTATTAACTTCTGTATTACTAGATTACTCGACTTTATTGACGTCTTCTGTGACGGCCCCAATTTTCCACAAATTGGGCCCCGCCCGGCCTAAGCCCACGTAGACCCCCGAGCCAGTCTCGTAAGGTCAACGCATGCCTAGTCAGCCTTCCAATCCATCATTATCAATAAATTCACAATTTTAGAGTTGAGTTATTAATATTTTGCGAGTTTTACAATTTAGCGGAAGCAATTTCTACCAATAAATAACTCAACCGTGAATAAAAAGTTAGGCAACCTAATTGTGGAACCCAGTAAATATCATCAGAGGAGAGTAAATACAAGAGATACAAAAATTCACCTAGCTATGAAGTCTTCCCTCTGCTATTCGTCTGCGGCTCTGCACTCAGTCAAACATAAGAATGATGAGCCTAGGTAAGTAAATCCAGTAGGACATATACACAACATTTCACAATATCCAAAGCAGACGAATTCATACAAATAGAACGAAAGGAATAACAAACGCATGAATATAAAAGACTGTAAACAATCCATTATTGAGTGAGGCCAAATAACAAGGAGTCCCAACCGAAAGGTCGTTGAGTTGCGGCAAAAGCCCAACAGACTCGGGTGTAGGACGAGACCCCAGCCGCCCAGCCCTAACCCTTGCGACTATGAGACATCCATAGTCCCGGATCTAGGACGAGACCCCTGCCTCCCAGCCCTAGCCCGTACGACTATGAAACATCCATGGACCCGGATAATATCGACGGACGACCAGGAAAAACCTCGGGTTTAGGACGAGACCTCGGCCTCCAGCCCTAACCCTCTCATATCGCAAATAAACAATAACCATGACTCACTTGCCAATGGACTCACTCAGTCGACAACAATTTCGACGATAGCTATCATCACAAAGCAGTGAACAACAATAAAGCTATCACGAAACAATAAACAACAACAGCCAATGGAGAGATAAAATACTTTATAAGTCCCTAGCTGGTTTACTTACGTTGATAAAGCGCAAATCTCAAAACGTCTCGTTCGCGTCTCGATTTGCACACCCAACACCCGACTCTTAAGTCCCTGGTGTCCATTTAGACATTTTAGGCATATCTTACTTAAAATCATTCAAATTACAACTAAATTCCTCAACATAAAACTAACCATGGCCTTTAAAATCAATTCGTGGTCGCACGTCGATCGACCCTCGACGAGGGACGCGATTCGACAACGCGCCACCACGCAGTTGCTACGCACCGTTCACCGCGCAGTTGTCGATGTCGCTTTGCCTTCGCCGCCGTCACGTCGCACGCCGCCGTCGCGCGCCGCGCCGCCGCCGCCAACGTCGCCGCCGCGCAGCGTCTGCGCCGTCGCACCCGCACCGCCCATGCGTCCGTTCGTCGCCGCTGCCGCCGCGCTGAAACCCGCGCGACCGCCGCGCCCAAGCCCATTTGCATTGCTTTGGAGAGTCGCTGGGAGGTCGTCCGCACGGAGCCGCGTCGCCGCGCGCGCCGCCGGGTTCGCCATCGTATCCTCCCGCGCCTCCGCGTGTCCGCAAGCCGATCGTCACCAGCCCGCCGCTCGGCTCATCGCCGCGCGTCAGTGAGTTCCTCCGCGTTGCGTCGCCGGCGTCCCTCTCTCCCTCTTCTCCGATCTCCTTCTTCCTCTCTTTCGCCCTATTTTTCTCTCTCTCGTCTCGTTTTCTTTTCTCTCTTCTTTTTCAAATTTTTTTTTTTTTTTTCAAATTCTTATCCGATCTCTTTTTCTTTTATATATATATATATATATATTTCTTATATATATATATACATATATCTATATATATATGCATTTTAATTTTAATTTTCTTTTTCTTTTTGATGTGACCACACTATAGTCACATTACGTCGCTACCTCGGTCCACGTCGACACGCGACTCGAGGCGCGTCCCCGTTCGTGTTTCGGCTCACCACATTCCTCGCATATTCATTTCTCACCAATTTGCATTATAGTCTCAAATTAAACATTCTCGGTATCTCCACTCAAGATTCGGACATACGTATTCAACGAGTGGGGCCCATAACCGACCCTGACCTGACACGTGACACAAGTCAAATTTTCAAGCCGTTACAGTCTTCCCAATGAATTAGAACTTCGTCATCGAAATTGAAGCAAGTCTCAAAGGACAACTGTGTTTTATGAATGAAGACCCAAGGCCATACCCGCCCAAGGCCATACTCGCCCAAGGCCATACCCCCATCTTACTCTGTAGGGCTGGGCTGCTCCGTGACAAGCTGGGCTCCTCCGTGACTAGCTGGGCTCCTCCGAGACCTCCAAGCAAAGAACACCCCATCTGTATCTTCCCATCAATATATGTCAGGGCAACATCCTCGCAATATATATTGGAATACAAATGAACATATTAATCTCGATCCACTGTCACTAACATACGTATATCCGCTGTTTGTCCGCGAGAATGTAAATCAGTCTCTTTGACTGTCCGTTAATCTCTCTGATCAAGTGAGTCTCAACCCAACTCATACCGTTTATCAGGTTACGATGGATAGTAGTCGGACCTGACGTGGCAGTAGCATGAATTTGTTTCTGGCTCCGCTGTACCTGGTGTCCATACGCCCATACAGATACGTTGAAATCCCAATCCAAATGGAACATGTCCATGTCCTTGTCCCTGTGCATGACTAGATCGTTGCCCTTGTCAGTGCACTCGACTGGATCTCTGACCATGTCTCTGCCCACTGTCTCCTTATGTTAAGGATCTGACGGTGCTAACTGCTGTACTACACTAGCGTAACTCTGCGCTGGTCCATCTAACACTAACGCCATATATGCCGCATATGGTGGAAACACAATACGCTTTGAGGTTGATTTCTTTGCCAGGACCATCTATCCCTCGTTTTTCTCTAATTATCTCCAGACCCTCGCACAGAATGTGACGATACCGATGATGCGACCAGTACTCCGATGAGTGTGCTCCTACGCTCTCGCTAGCCATAGCCTTCTCATAGGCACCAATCGAGTCCAGTAGACCGTGCATAACTGACTCCTCGGTCCTATGTCTAATGGTTTGAGAATCAGTTCTTTCAGGTTACGAACTGTCGGAGGAATGTACTTCCCCATCCTTGAACTCAGCCCAAATCCTTGAGCGTCCACATAGACGCCACCGTAGTGCGCCACCAGACATCAGCCTCGCCGAACAACGAAGCTGGTACGATGCTCGACCTTATATGATCTGGTGTGGCTAATACGTCATGAATTTTTATTTTTATTTTTTTTACAACATGCACTACTTGCACGAGAATTTCCTTTCAATGCGTTTACTAACGCATCTGAACAAATTTAGCATGTGATAATTCTTGAGATATACAATCTCATAGGATTTATACTTAAGTGTCCCTTAACTTTTAGAATGATTCGCAGACTCTACCTCAACTCGTAACACTTAATTCATTTACAAGTCCCTAAAGGTGGCGGTCGACTTCACCAACCCTGAGACGATAAATGCATAGTGTCACTAAAGTGGAATTACTTGGGCTTCTAATCCAACAGTACTACTCCAAAACTTTCGTCAAAGCCAAGGAGTCCGTACATGATGTAATCGTTAGCTCTCAAGTCATCTCAACACTCGCTCCCGAGTAGTCCGCTTGTCTCACAATTCTTCATTCCTTTTATTTATTTTCTGATTTCCTATTAAATCAATACAATTCAACTCTTATCATTTGAGCTACAATTCAATATCATTTAGAGACTCAAACTTTGTCAGTTTTAAAATTCTTGCTTCGAGCATAAATAGGCATTGTTGAACTCTCTTGATTGAGTTTTACTTTGCTTGGCAATCTATATATATATATATATATTTATTGTTATGCCCACATCAATAGCTGCCATGATTTAGCATCTATTGGTTAATTTGTTTCAAGTGCATAAGTTATGGGTCATGGCTCATGCTGACATGTATGGTCCACACTTGATTCAAAGAGTCCATCAAACCAGGTCATCACATTGTTTATTTGATGAGCCACTCACTAATATGACAATCAAAATGGTTGTCTGGTTCCACAACATCCCTTGTGCCTCTATCCTTGCTTCTTTGGGTTTGTACCTTCAATTTACCCCACCATTTGTTCAAATTGTTGAATTGGCCACGGTTTTATTTACTCTCTACTATGGTCCTTTTTTCCATTTTCTTTTTTTTTCTTTGACCATAATAAGCACACAACATATTTGATGGAAAGAAAATCTAACATACTTTCGATGCACCTCAATCCGTATTGAAAATATCCTTACCATTGTGTAGCAAATGTATGTATCAAAAGGCAAACAACTCAAATTTTTTCCATTGTTGGAAAATGATCTTTTATCTTGCAGAGGTGGAGTTCGGTCTCATCTTATTCATTATTCAAACAGCCAAATAACTGGGGTCTCATCTAAAGGTTATGGCTGCAATAACAGTTGCACTTCAAACAAGATTTTAAGTCATAAAAAAAAACTTGTCCATCCCTCTTCTTTCAGACCTTTTGAGTTACCTCGCCAAAGTGCACAAGTGGAGATGAAGAAATAACTCCTAAACCTTTTCTTTCTTTGCTGTCTGCATAATCTCAAAGTCCTAGTAAAGGATTATCAAGCACAGACGAGCTCATCATCGCGGCCTCGTTTAAGTGAAACAGGTGTGTCGCTTAAATTATTGTTGTTATTCTATCATTTTCCATTTACCACAATGTCGTAAATAACTGAAAAAAAAAACTGTTGATTTACCAAAAATGAAATCAAGTATGCCAATAAAACATCAATCACTAACTGATTCCATTTAATTTCTATCCAATTAATCATTACCATAGCCACGATTCCTCGAATCAGTGTATAATTATCGATATCGTATATAGTATATAATATACCATATATGATACAATTTTATTTTTCCAAACTCTCCTCACTTCCCAACGAAGACTCAAGTTAGGATCATAGGGTTCCACTCTAAATTCAACCATTCCTAACATCTGCTGGTTTTGTGTCTTAATTTATCGTGCTAATCAAAAGTCGAGTTCTTTAAAACGTCGGCTCTGATACCAACTATGACGACCCCAATTTTCCACAAACTGGGCCCCGCCCGGCCTAAGCCCACGTGGACCCCCGAACCAGTCTCGCAAGGTCAACGCAGGCCTAGTCAGTCTTCCAATCCATCATTATCAGTAATTCACAATTTTACAGTCGAGTTATTAATATTTTGCAAGTTTTACAATTTAGCGGAAGCAATTTCTACCAATAAATAACTCAACCGTGAATAAAAAGTTAGGTAACCTAATTGTGGAACCCAATAAATATCATCAGAGGAGAGTAAATACAATAGATACAAAAATTCAGCAAGCTTTGAAGTCTTCCATCTGCTACTCGTCTGTGGCTCTGCACTCAGTCAAACATAAGAATGACGAGCCCAGGTAAGTAAATCCAGTAGGACATATACACAACATTTCACAATATCCAAAGCAGTTGAATTCATGCAAATAGAACGAAAGCAATAATGAACGCATGAATATAAAAGACTGTAAACAATCCATCAATTAATGAGGCCAAATAACAAGGAGTCCCAACCAAAAGGTCGTTGAGTCGCGGCAAAAGCCCAGCAGACTCGGGTGTAGGACGAGACCCCAACCTCCCAGCCCCAACCCTTGCGACTATGAGACATCCATAGACCCAGATCTAGGACGAGACCCCTGTCTCCCAGCCCTAGCCCGTACGACTATGAAACATCCATGGACCCGGATAATATCGACGGACGACCTGGAGAAGCCTCGGGTTTAGGACAAGACCCCTGCCTCCAGCCCTAACCCTCTCATATCGCAGATAAACAGTAACCATGACTCACTTGCCAATGGACTCACTCAATCGACAAAAATTTCAACGATATATATCATCTCAAAGCAGTGAACAACAATAAAGCTATCACAAAATAGTAAACAACAACAACAACAACCAATTGAGAGAAATGAAATACTGTATAAGTCCCTAGCTGGTTTACTTACGTCTATAAATCGCAAATTTCAAAACATCTCATTCGCATCTCGATTTGCACACCCAACACCCGATTCTTAAGTCCTTGGTGTCCATTTAGACATTTTAGGCATATCTTACTTAAAATCATTCAAATTACAACTAAATTTCTTAACATAAAACTCACCATGGCTTTTAAAATCAATTCGTGGTCGCACGTCGATTGACCCTTGACGAGGGGCGCGATTCGACAACGCGCCACCACGGAGTTGCTCTGCGCCGTTCACCGCGCCGTTGTCGCGTCGCCATCGCTGCCGCTCTCACGTAGCCAGCGCGTCGATGCTGCGCCGCCGCTTAACGTCATGCTGCCCGCTGACGTCGTCGACCCGCTGACGCTGCGCTGCCATCGCCGACCTGACGCTGACGCATTGCCGGACGCGCCATTGTTGATGCGCCGTCACTTACCGCCTAGCCCCGCACCGTCCGCCGTAAATCGTTGTTGCATTGCCTGCGCCCTCTTGCCGTCTTTGAGAGTCGCCGGGGAGGTCGTCCGTAGCCGGAGCCGCGTCGCCACCGCGCTGCTGGTTCGCCACTGCGTCCTCCCGCGGCCTCCGCGTGTCTGCAAGCTGGTCGTCACCAGCCGCCGCTGGTGAGTTCCTCCACGTTGCGTCCCCTTATCCGATCTCTTTTTCTTTTATATATATATATATTTATATTTCTTATATATATTCATATATATATATATATTCTTATATATATATGCATTTTAATTTTTTTTTTTTATGTGACCACACTATAGTCACATTATGTCGCTACCTCGGTCCACGTCGACACGTGACTCGAGGCGCGTCCCCGTTCGTGTTTCGGCTCACCGTATTCCCCGCATATTCATTTCTCACCAATTTGCATTATAGTCTCAAATTAGACATTCTCGGTATCTCCACTCAAGATTCGGACATACGTATTCGACGAGTGGGTGCCACAAACGACCCTGACCTTACACGTGACACAAGTCAAATTTTCGGGCCGTTACATCTTCACTTAAACCGAAGGAGAATAATTTTACACATTTACCATTTCATGCCTCAAAATGTGTGTGCACACAATTTTCGGTGCATAACAAGCAAGAGTGTGTATCCCGAGACGCACACAAGCGACTCCGAAAGTCGATGTACATTTGGAGTGTGTTCGATGATGTCAAAAAATCATTTCCCTTAGTTAATGATGGGTAAATTATTAATAGAAAAATTAATAGATTCTCCCTCATTTACTCTTTCGATCAAATGAACACATGACGCATTGCGATTGATAATTGTGCAAATCTTACAATTTGCAATTGTATAGAAACCGCTTCCATTAACACAACCATGAGCAGTTGGAAAAGAAGCAAATCATGACCAGTCAGATTTAGATAGAAACCTTTCTGCACTTTGCCAGACGTAGAAGTTTTTTGGTGAAAAAATTATGTGACAAAACATTAAAAAGAAACTCAAGGAAAAATAGTCTAATAAACTTGCAAACCGAATATAATTTTTCTTCCACTTCCCCCTCCCTCGTCGAGGAATAAATACATTTACCCAATAAGCAAGTTGACAAAACCAATTTTTTCCTAATAAAACCCTAAATATATACATTTAACAATTCAAAGATAAACATGGAGTTGTGAAAAAAAAAAGACAAACATGGAGAGTTCAATTTCTAACGGAATGACAATAAGAGTGACTAGTTTTGCAGCCCTCTTACATATCATGAATCCAGTTCACATGAGATCATGTGCCAATGCACGAACATGCAAGTATTCTAAGGTTTGGTTTTATAAATCCAGACCCTTTGGAAATCTCATAATACACAAGCTCCCTCGTGGCAGGACAACTTGTTCAAGGGAACTGAACCGTCCTGTAATGCATATGCTAAAAAACTACCAATGGAACCTAACTGTTGTAAAGGCTTCCTTCTCCTTCCTTCACAGTAGCAATATCACTATGACAACAATTGAAGCACTACATACCAAGGATATAATTATATTGAGAAAAGTGGATAACTTAGACTATGAACAAGTGATCTTTCCTTAATCTTGAAGGGTGGGGGGCCTGGGGGCTGTGGAATCATCGAAGGATAATCATGGACACCAGACAGTAGATCTAAAGAAGCACATGATAATGGTAAATCAGGCTAGTAACTCTTGGCACCCAAAAACTATGATCCAGTTAAGTAACCTCATTCATGCATTCTAACGCTCATAAAAAAAAAAAGAGACGGCAATGAATGAAACAATCTTTTTTTTTTTTTTTTTAAATGGTATGAATGAAACAATTTAAATGACCAAAATCTGTATGAAAGGGGCTTCTCACTAATTCCTCGAGATTTCATTTCGTTTGGAGTTTGGTCATTAATTTTTACTATTTATGATCCCTGTTGAAATAAGGGGCAGTTAAGTTTGGTCGATGCTTCAAAAAATTGTCTTCAAATAATTTCTGTTATTCATAATATACAACTTCGTAAGCTTTGTCGAGGAACTAAGAACATGATATAATAACCACTAAAACTAGATTCCATATTTCCTAGTCTCATTTGAGCTGCTCGCCACAACAACTTGTTTATATGCTGAACAACGATCCCTACTCCTATATAGCAGTAGATTGGCAGCACTATGCACCTAACCAAAAACCATGGATTCATCAGTGATTTATCAGAGTAGAAATTCTGCAACAGATTTGGGCTTCAAAATATTGAAGAGAGTTTACCTCCAAAGATTTCTAAATGAACAAGATCACGGAATGCATAAAACAAGCAAACAATTAAGTCATGAATAATGCGCTCTGTCATAGAATCAATCACATCACTTCCTCTTCCAATGTCACAACAAAAAAGCTAAATTGTAGCAGAATTAGCATTCATAATCACAGCTGAAAAACAAAACAAAACAAAACAAAAAGAAACAACTTTAAAACAAAGATTGCAATTTTAATCACAAAACTAAGAATCCACTCCATGTCTCCTCTTCTTCTTCTTATTCTTCCTAACCTCAATGGAGTCTTCCAACTCTACTACACTTTTCACCTCCCTTTCCTTCCTCTTCTTCCTCTCACTGCTCTTCTCACTCTCCTTGTACCCACCGTCACTCGCTCTCCTCTTCTTCTTCTTATTCTTCCTAACCTCATTTGAATCTTCCAACTCTACTACATCTTTAACCTTCCCTTCCTTCCTCTTCTCACTCTCCTCGTACTCGTACTCGCCCTCACTCGCTCTCCTCCTCCTCCTCTTCTTCCTACTCATTCCACTTCCTTCCTCTTCTCCGCCATGCGAGACCTCAGAAACCCTAACACTCTGTTCTTCCCTAAAATCAACATACCAATTACTGCTCGCATCCTCACCACCTGATTGAGACTTCATGAACGCGGACTGATAAGGAATTGGTTTGTGCTTGGATTTGTTCAAGTGGCGGTGGAACCGAACCAGCTCATCGAATGAGTGGGAAGCGCGTTTGAGAAACGCTGAAATGGCGTTCGACGCTTTGTTGTTTGGAGAGGCGACGAACTCGCGGAGAGAGTTGGCTGCTTTGGAAAGACGGATTGGCTTGGAAGAGGTGATTGTGCCTGATACGGTTCTCATGATTATCGGTCGATGAGGATTATGATGATGATGATGATGATGATGAATGAACAACTTCACTAGTAGTTATGGTCGGCTTTGGCCTTCGTTCCAATTCCGCTTCTTTGATGTATGCGTTAACATGTTCCGGTGTTTGAGCCCAAGAACTAGTGAAACCCAGAAACCCTAACACAAAGGGCACACTGTTCTCGACTGAACAGTCGATCAACAGGAGTGATTCATTTCAGTTATATATCAAGTTACAAATGTGTGTACACCATTGGATCAAGAGAGGCCCATACCACTTAATATTGGATCTTAAGATCCTAGCCCTTAGATAACAACTCAGAACATATAATAGTTACAACACATACAAACCCTTATGGCCTGTTTGGTTAGTGGGATTAGCCCGAATTAGCTACACTTGACTAGTTAATCCGTTGTTTACTTGGAGGATTAACTAGGCCAGCGGACTAGTTAGGAGGCATGGTAGTGGATTAAATAATACCCCCATTTTTGGTGGGATTAGCTAATCCATAGTGGGTGGTGGAGGAGATTACCACTTTACCCCTCCCATTAACACAAACACCAAACAACGATTCTCACAACTGAATCAATCGCCGACGACACTGTTTTGCTCATCTTCTTCGCGTGTTGCTCTTCTTCTTTGTTCTCCAAGACTTGTATTTCTATTTTGGTTCGATTGATTTGTTCTCCTCGCTATCGACTCCTTTGATTCAGGTTTGGTGCTTTTCCTTTGCGATTGATTGATTGATTTTAAGTTCCTCTACTTCTGTAAAAGATTTCTTCCGCCATTGGAGACTGTTGTTGAAGAGAAATTCTGCGGACTTGATTGGTGTCGGAGATCAATTTCCTTTCAATTTCTTCCTTCTTTGATTGACGCCTTCTTCGTTCGTTAGGGTTCAGATGAAATTGGATTTAGTTTTGGTTTTCTTGGTTTCCTCCTACTTCGTCGTCTCTTCGTTGGTGATGATGATGATGAGGAAATTGGAGTTCCCGAGAAGTACAATTGTTACAATTGATCAGGTTGTTGTTGTTAGGGTTTTGTTATCTTATTGCTGTCATTATATATTTGCGAAATGGGGGGTTTTGGTGTTTTTTATCTAAAGGGTACTTTGGTAAATGTACATATACAACCTCATTTAATCCCAACCTTAAAACTCCCAACCAAACAAGATACACAAATGAGACTAAACTATCTAAACCCATGTGTTAGTCTCATCACTAATTAATCCCATGTGTTTGGATTCACTAAAATGTGAACCAAACAGGCCATTAGATCTGCCTACCTTCAAATCTCAATGATTAATTCTCACATCTGGCTTCCTCCAATTGACTAACGTTTTCGTGGTTATCACGTGCATACAAGCGTGTGAACATTTCTAATCGCAGGATTTCGTCGAGATCTTCCAATCTAATTGAAAAAAGATCGAACGAACACAACCGATTGATTTGAAATTTAGAGGGCTGACCGGCGTTTTATTGGGGTTCAAGTTTAGGGCTTCTTCATTCCTTGCTCTCACATCTAATCTCTCCGACCTAATGGTTTTTGCTCCATCAATCTGCCTTACCACTATTCTTCAATCTATTGGTTGTTCTCTATCGGCTCTTTGAGTAGCTTGGTTCAATTTGAGGTTTGTTTGTGGTATCCTTTTACTCCTTGTTGAAATCCCTTCTCTTTTTTAATTAGTTTTTCTTTATTTTTTTACTAATCGACAGGCACATGCTTCGTACGCGATGTACAGTCTTTTTATCTTCAATATTGATTAATTTTAAAATCTTAAATGACTATTTATGATATAACATGTTAAAAAGTTGTCAAATGTAAATTTGTGGTGAAATGGATAAGACATTACTCGAAAAATGAAGATTTGAGGAGGTTGTTAGTTTGACTCTCCTTATTGTCGAAAAAAAAAACTCAAAGATATATCACCTTAAAAATTAAATTAAAGCATACTTGAAATCTGAAATATAAATTACAAATTTAATCCCGTAAACATTAGTTTGAACTACGGACACTTTATTCATACTAAAAAAAATAGGGATTTAATAATCCCTTGAAATATAAAATGGATTTCCTGACTTTAAAAAATAGATTGTTCTTATATACAGCGTACCATTCAACTATTTATAGCCTCATTCTTTAAGGGGCGTGCTAAACACATAACCATAAATGCCCCTATACACACCAATTTTGCATGTACACGGGTCAAAGTTATTTTTATTTTTCACACAACTAATTTATATTTTAAGACTAAATTGCATTTTACACACATTAGCGCGCGCGCGTGCACACACACACACACACACACACACGAACAATTGAAAACAAGAAACAAAAACACAAAACCCCCTTACACACAACTATTTGTTCAATGCTCAAGTGCAAAAACCCAAAAACCCTAAAAACATACCCCTTGCCCATTGCACACAACCATTTGATCAACGCTCACCCATCTTCTTCATCTTCTTCTTTGTCCATCAGTTAGTCCACCTCAGGTATGTCAAATATTTGTAAAAAATGTTGTGGGTCTTTGATTTGTGTGAAATCTTGTGTTTTTTGTTTGATTGTTCATTATCAAATGGTTTAGTACATGGTTGGTGTTTATGATCATTTTTTCTTTGATCTCATTCGGCTTAAATTGGTGGGTCTCGTCACCATATTCGGTCCTAAAGGAAAGAACATGATGAACATGTTCGGCCTTTTTCACCTGAACATGAATACTATGTTCAGCCTTTTAAGTCTAAACATGATTGATATGCTCAGCCTTTGTGACCGAACATAATTGCTATGTTCGGCCTTTGCGATTGGACATGATCGATATGTTCAGCCTTTACGACCAATGATGATTAAAGTATGTTCGACCATAATGGCCGAACAATATTATTATGTTCACGATGTTCAATATTTTCTTCTTTAGCTTTATATCGTTATCCAATCCAAATTTATATCAGGTGGTGACCTGTAGGTGATCATTTCAACATATATGTAGAGGGGGCATGGTAACTTCTCCAAATATCCAGTGACTCCATGACTATAAGGAGTGTAAATTGGAGAAGAGAAGATTGAAGCCATCGCGAATAAGAACAGAGGAGGTAATTAATTGTTGGAACAAAACTACTTCGAATAGGAAAATAAGAAGAATGAGAATAGCAAACAAATACTTGATGCACGTAATCGCTATCTTTTAGACAAGATTTCTCCCTTCTGGTTGAAACTGCGAATACACAATGGAAAAATCGAAACTTGCCTTTAGGATACAATGAAGTATCTAATGATTGTTGGATGATGTGCGCATAACACAAGTCTAACCAAGAACACTATTTGAAGAACATAAAAGAATGATGCTAGAACACAATAGAAAACCCATTTGATTCAAAGCTTTTGGTTTTGCAAATATATTTAATACGTATTAGGACTATCTTATTTATAGAAAACCAATATGTATTGAGTCCGTACGAAAAAGATACAACTTTTTGTGCCAAAACGAATAAAAAAAAGCACCAAACAACGCAATTTTTGGTTTGCAGTTGGCCCCCGGCGCACCATGCCAACACCCAAACTCATTAACAAAAAAAGGCCACTATTTTTGGTGCTTATGCGCTAGTGGCTAGTGCCAAAAATGGTGCATGTTTTTTTTTTCTCTTACAACAAATTTCCCCCATTTTCAAATTATGTGGTCATATAAATTGAAAATTATAATAGAAAATAACACGATAAAAGACTCATATAACATCATTTCAAAATTAGTACATAAATGAGAAGTGTCTTTTGGACTTGAGCTTTTCACTTAGTGCAAATACTTCAAAGTTTCATCAGATGCTATGGTGAACGAATCTTGAACCAAGTACCCTTGCGATGAAAAACGAAAATATCGCCCATAACGATTTCTTATATGTAAGAGTGTGTTGCTGATTGCACAGTCAGACCTTGTGCAAATCCTATCTTTCTTGAAAGCTCTAGAGTCGGTTAGGCTCATAAAAAGCAGCCACACTTCTACATCCATATAGGCAAGTCTACTTAAGCGATTTTGTGAGTCACTCTATTCGACTTATTAAGACCCAAATGTCAACCTTTGTCATGCAGAAACCAACAGTAGAACCAGAAAAAGACCTTTTATTAGTATGAGTTTTCAAGTGTTTCGTAATCTTCACTTGACTTATTAGTACCACATTGAACTTGTTTTGTATTTTTAAGAATCAAGTTGGGTTCCCATCAAGTGACGATCGAATTAGGTAAACCTAAGTCACATTCCTTTTTATGTCTAAGACACCATATCTCTAATAAAACCCTTTGTTAATGGATCCGCTAAATTCTTGTTAGATTTCACGTAACCAATTATGACAACCCTGTTTTTAAGTAATTGTCTCAAAAGATTATGTCTTAGACTTATATTTCTAGACTTTCCATTATAAGTCTTACTCGCGACCTTATAAAGAGTTGTCTTGTTATCATAATTAATTAATATAGTCGGACATGACTTGTTCCATAATGGCATCTCCATCAACAAGTTCCTAAGCCATTCCACTTCTTTGTTTGCATTTGGTAGGGCAATTATTTCTGATGTCATTGTTGAATCAGAAATACGTATATGTTTATTTAAGCTCCAAGAAACGACCGCTCTTACTAGAGAAAAAATCCATCCACTAGTTGATTTGGAACTTGACTCCACATTATTCCAATTAGCATCATTGTAACCTTTCAAAACAGGAGGATATCCATTAAAATGTAGACCATAATTCAAAGTCCCCCTTTAGGTATCTAAAGATCCTGATAGTTGCATCCCAGTGTTGTTTACTTAGGGTACTAGTGAACCGACGCAACATACAAACTACATATGTTATATTAAATCTTTCGTAATGCATAACATACATGAGACTTCCTATCACAATAGAATACTCTACTTGTGATAAACACTTACCAATGTTCTTTACTAGTTTTAAAGGAGGTTTGATAGGAGTACAAACCGACTTTTGATCAAAATGACCAAATTTCTTCAAAATCTTTTCAATATAATGAGATTGAGATAATGTAAGACCATTATCTTAGCGTAAGATTTTGATACCCCAAATCAAGTAAGCTTCTTCTAAATGTTTCATGTCAAAACTAGTAGACAAAAATCGCTTTAGTTTCTTCGACTAAGGTTAGTGAAGTCCCAAATATAAGCATGTCATCCACATATAAACATATGATGACACCAACATCATTGTCAAACTTGTTGTAAATACATTTATCAACATCATTGACTTTAAATCCAAAGGATTGCACAATCGTGTCAAACTTCTCATTCCATTGCATAGGAGCTTGCTTTAGGCAATAGAAAAATCTCACCAATTTGCAAAATTTCTTCTCTTGACTTAGCAATAGAAAGATCTCATTGTCAAACTTGCTGTAAATACATTTATCACCATTTAGAAAAGCCATTTTCACATTCATTTGATGGATAACTAAGTGATGAATAGAAGCAAGAGAAATCAACACTCAAATCAATGTTATTCTTACAACCGGTGCGTATGTATCAAAATAATCAATGTCATGCTTTATCTATAGCCATTAGCTACTAGACACGCCTTAAACTTGTTTATAGTTTTATCGGCATTTTATTTCCTTTTGAATACCAACTTGCATCCAATCGCCTTTGATCCCAATGGAAGATCAAAAAGTACCTAAGTTTGATTCGATAAAATTGAATTCATCTCATCATTGATCGCTTTTTCTCAAAATGAAGCATCCCTTGATGAAGTTTCTTGTTGAAGTAAAGTAGGATCGTCATCAACATTAAGAAAAAATTTTGTTTGTTCCTTAATTTCACATCTATTTTCTTAAACCAAGTAGGTTACGAAATCCAGGCCAAACGTTTTATCAATCTTTTGCCTTTTACGTATCCTTACTTTAATGTTTTCACCATTGGTAGTAGGAAGATCCCCTTGTCCATTAAAAGAGTTTGAAGGCAAATCTTCTAAATTCCTATGATGTTGTTCATTAAAAGAGTTTTGAGACATCTCCTTTAGATTCCTACAATTCGAATTCAAAAGCATGACATGTGTTTTGTTTAAATGTTCAAAGAATTGTGCATCTATAGATTCAATTATGTCATTAGTTTCTAAATTCAAGAATCTATATGCCAAACTATGCTTTGAATAACCAATAAAAACATATTTATAAATTATATTTCCCAATTTAGGCCTCTTTGAATCAATTTCCTTACATAAGCTAAATAACCCCAAACTTTAAGTCTCTTAAAATTGGGTTGTCACTTGAACCATAGCTCATATGGGATGACATTAATGTTCTTTAATATAACCCTATTCAAAATAAAATAAGCCGAAAGAATGGCTTCTCCCCATAAGTTCAAAAACAAGTTAGAACTTAATAGCATGGAATTAACCATTTCTACTAAAGTTATAATCTTCCTTTCCGCTACACCATTTTGTTGTGGTGTATAAGGTACCATGACTTGATATATAATTCCATTAATCTCACCAAATTTCATGAACTCTTTGGAATTATACTCACCACCTCTATCGGATCTTAGAACCTTAATTTTCTTATTATGTTGATTTTCAACTTCCTATTTGAAAACAAGAAACTTTTCGTAAAACTTATATTTGCTTTTCAAAAGATAAACTTAGGAATATTTTGAAAACTCATCGATAAAAGTGAGAATATTCGTTTCCTCCTAATGTAGCATGGCTTTTCAAATCACATACATCGCTATGTATCAAATCGAATTTTTTTGAAGATCTTTGAATCGATTTGTGTGATTGTCTTGTCATTGATGTTAGTGCACATATCTCACACTTAGTATCATGATCAATCTTAAAATTAGTAATTAGGCCTAAGTTACACATATTTCTAATGCAACAAAAATTAGCATGACCTAATCTACCATGCCATAATGAACATGAGTCAACAATAGAAGAACATGTGTCAACAATATGAGAAGAATAATTCACTATTATCGTAATTTTCAATTTAATCATGTCATTACATGAGTACCATTTACCAATAGGAACACCTCCCTCAGATAAGATAAGCCTATCTAACTCATAAGCAAGACATAAACCTATCTTATTAAGAAGGTAATTGGATACAAGATTCTTACACATTTCATGTATATAATAAACATTAATCAAATGTAAAGTTTTTCCTGAAGTAAGCTTGATATCCACCATTCATTTGCCAACCTCCTTAGTGAGATTGTTGTTCATCATGCACGCTTCTTCACTAGTGGCAAGATCTTCATATGCCTTGAAAAGACTACAATCCTTACAAATGTAATCATTGGTATCTAGCCACCACCCAACTTCATTTGCAACTGAATTGGCTTGGCAAATCATTGCTATGAGTTACATGTCCATGTGCTCCACATTGTGACTTTTCTTGACCACTTCCTTATTCTTCAAGAAACTCTTCTTAGAAAGATAATCTTGTGCATAACATCCTAGTTTGTCACAATAATAACACATCCCCTTCTTAATTGAAGTGTTTTCATTGACATTTACCTTGAATTTTGAATCGTTCTTGGCCTTAAATTTCTTGGAATAACGAGATTCCAATAAACTTGCATTTGAATCGAATTCAAAATTCAAATCATCCCCAACCCTTTCTCTCTTTCAAGAGTTTTTTTCAATTCAAAGATGACGTTGGAAGGATTCAAGAGTATAACTCTTCTCCTCATGAATGAGTTTCTTTTTATAATTATTCCAATTTGTAGGCAACTTGAAAATAATTACACCCACTTAGAATTCCTTTTTAGTAGAAATTCCAGCCATTTTAAGATCACCAATAATCTTTTGCAAGTCATGTGCTTGAGTAAGTATTGACTTGTCATTGGCCATCTTAAAATCTAAGTAATTAGAAATGAAAAACTTACGATTGCCAGACTCCTCAATACGATGTCTATCACAGTCCACAACTCCTTCGCCGATTCAATAGTTCGATGCGCCGCATAGACATTATAGGTAAGCGCATTAAGTATGTAGCCCTGACAAAGATAGTCATCTACATTTCTCGCGACACATCGATCCACCACTTTATTTGAATCATCCGGAGTTAGTTTAAGGAAAATCTTAAGCGCATCATCGAGGATGTACGCCAACTTGAGATTGAGTAAAATTGTTATCGTCGAATCTTTCAAGGCGGGTCAAATAATGGTTCATGATTTGAATGGAATGAGGAACGAACCCTCCGTTTGAATTGAGTTTGGAGGACTAGGAAGAACCACCATTCCCATTCGTTTATGCAATTCCTTCTGAAGTCGAAGAAGCCATTGATGAGAATAATCTTGTCTAAAAATTGTTAGAACAAAACTACTTTAGATAGGAAAAAGAAGAATGGGAATTCAAAACAATGATTTGAGACACATAATCGCTATCTTTTAGACAAGATTTCTCTCTTTTAGTCGAAACCGCGAATATACAATGGGAAAATCAAAACTTGCCTTTAGGATATAATCAAGTCTTTAATGGTTGTTGGATGATGTGTGTGTAACACAATTCCAACCAAGAAAACTCTTTGAAGAACTTGTACATGAATGATGTTAGAACACAATAAAAAACCATTTTGATTCGAAGCTTTTAATTTTGCAAATGTACTTAATACGTATTAGGGATCTCTTATTTATAGAAAAATAATAGGCATTAAGTCCGTACGAAACAACATAAATTCTGGTGCCAAAATGAACGAAAAATGCACCAAGCAACGCCAATTTTGGTATGGCGCTAGCCCCAAATGCCTAGGCACACCAGGTCAGCGCCCAAACTCATTAATAAAAAACCACTATTTTTGGCACCTAAGCACCAGTGGCCAGCACAAAAAACAAAGGCATGTTTTTTAACAACATTAATCTCTCTAAAAATGTGATTTCTTCTTTTTATTTTTATGATCTTTGACAAACAATTAATGGTTCCAAACCTTAAGAAACTTATTATTCTTTGATTGTTTGATTGTATCATCAAAGAAGCTCGTAATCAAGCTTTTGTACAGGGATTAATTGTTGCTATATATTAAGGTAAATCTTTAAAGTTTGTCTATGTTAGAAATCTCCATTAGCTAATTCTGATAGTTAATATTATTTTAGCTTATTAGATATACATATACATCACGAGTAAATACTAGTGAATCCTCAAGTTTCTTGCTATTATTTTGATTGGTTTTTGATCCTAAATTTATGCACTATGAGTTTAAAAGTATTAGACATCGAGATGATGGAGTGGTAAAATTAGGAGAAGTAAAAGTTCCTAAGGTGAGCCACTTTAGATATCTAGGATCAGTCATACAAAATGATGATAATATTGAGAATGATGTCACACAAATTTATATTTATCGAGGTGTCACAATCCGTAGAAAGAGTTTTTGGATTCTTCCACTTTGAGGAAACAATTCCGTTCATTTGCATACTACTAAACTTGAATGAAATCCAATCAAATTCAAATGTTTTCTACGAATCCTTATAAAAAAAAATACGTGGTTTATGTCATCACTACTACTAGTTTATTATTTCGTATTTACTATTGATATTAATTTTAAAGGTTTCTTTCTTACTATTTTTTATTGATGTAGGTGCTCCATTTTAGCTAGTAATAGCGTCTAAAAGGTAAAATATGCATATCAAGGATCAAGCCAAGGCACGATCATCTAGAACTCATCCAACTACGTCCTTTAGAGCCAAGATAGGGGCAAATAGGAAAAAATTCTTCAGGACATAGCAGAAACAACAACTAATGATGATCATGCCCACACAAGCAAGGGAGGAGAGGATCAAGTGGAGTAAGTAGATGGAAGGGAAGAACAAGAGATGTACACCAATCAAGTAGGAGGCTAGATTAATCAAGTTTAAGATGATCCAAATAAACCATTTCTTGGTGGACCCTCAGACGGTATAGTGCTTCTAAGTTTGAAGCACAATGTTGCTCATGCAATTTGGAAGAGCGAGGTAAGCGTTTTTGTAACTATTTAATTTCTCGTGTACTACTTGATAAAAAATTGTGTACCTTCAAATAAAGATTTCTGGTAAAACTTTCTCATTCATTTCTCATAGTTTTGAGGTCTCTTGATGTGTATTAACAAAGGGAGGTAATTACAGTCATGGGATTTGAATTGTAATCCTAACGCAGTTGAGTTTCATAACATCATGCGAGAGGTCGGGTTTACTACCTATGATGTCATGTTCGTACAAATCTACCGATCATATGCTGATTTCAAAATTTACAAAGAGGTAAAAATCCGAGACCAATATATTCCACCTTCTATTTTGTGACATGAACATTACTCTTGATGATGTCAAGATACTCCTACAGATCCCAGTGGATAACAATGCAATGGTGGTGGATATGGAGGGGTTTATTAAACCAGTTCAATTACTCATAAAAGCTCTTGGTGTCATAGAGGCCGAAACAATTAACAAACTCACCATAATTAGAGGAAAGGTGGTTTGGTTGAATTAGTTGCGATAGAATTTTGGTACTGCAAAAGATAGTTCTTCATATCCCACAATGATTCAAATGGCGAGGGCGTGCATTTTTTACCTTCTTAGGACCACATTATTTACTAATAAGTCAGACGATCGAGTAAGTGTTGCCCTTCTTCATTTACTCATGGACGTCAACTAAATTGTTTCATATACATGGGGGATGGCGGCACTAGCACACTTGCATCATCAGCTTAGTCTTACTTCTAGAACCTCAAATGGTTAGCTAGCAGGGTACACACACTTCTTGAGGTATGGTTTGCTGTCGTAATCTTATGTCTTTATCTAAGTACTTGGGATAATGCTAGTTTTTTTTTTCTTTTTTCTTTTTCTTGAAATAATGGATATATGAACACTTTCCATTCATAAATCAATACAAGAATGAGGAGTATAGACGAACTGAACATAGGGTTAACATATGGAAGCCAAAGTGTGAGAAAACCCAAAATAGGATAAAATCATGGATTATGGGACAACTTTAGATGCACTAATACCTGAAGAGGTTAGTATCCATTTTATCTTAATATAATTGATTCTTATTTCGATTAATGTAATAACAATTGATTTATCCACATGTACTATGGGACCCTTATAATCAAGTGCGCGACTATAGATAACTCGTGCATAAGTTAGCATTTTACACCGGGTTGCTCTGTTACCTAGATGTTGCAGAGCCATACTACCCACAATGCATATCGAGGTAATTAGGTTACGTGCAAACTATCCTTAAAGGCAAGCTCCGATCAGTGAAGGCCGAAAGGGTATCTTGATCTAGGTATACTATGAGGCCCCATTTTATTGAGCCTTTGTGGGAAGATTAGGCAAACCATGTTTTTTTCCCCCGCTAACCATGGGAAAAAGGTTTGGTTTGGCTTCCTCATGATACAGTTCCACAGTACCTAGCTTGGTTCCAAACAATCTCATATCAATTTTAATTAATCCAAAACTGGTTGTGGTAGTATTCGTGAGCTAACTCTAGATAACCATTCAAATGTACAATTTTCCACCTTTTTGTTTGTTTGTTCTCTTTTTTTTCTACTCCTTACACCTACAAAATTCTTACATTTTACAGTCTCTACCCTGTTTGTGGTGGTGTTGCCGAAGTGTAATACATGGTTTATCCAACCAGTAATGAACTGTTCATTGTGCAAATTCAACCAAGTAGTCTTCAAGTACACTAGGACATTCGACAATGAAGTGTACTCTGACTCAAACACAATGAGACGCCTGTAGTACGTGGACTCGGTGGATGATTTGCATAAGTTATTCCATTTGCACAAAAGACTTCAAAGTCCTTTTACTTAGAAAACTTGTCTCTAGTGTTTGGAAATACATAATTATTAATGTGCCATACACACAACAAATCTTTTGCAGAAGGAAAAACTTTAGCAACAACATTCATCAAAGCTATATATTGATCATTAAAAATCACACTAGGTAATGACCAACCATCAAGTAATTCCTTTAATTTATGAAGTATCAATGTGAAGTTATCTTCCTTCTTAGCCAACATGTAGCCAAATGCAATGGAAAAGTAAAGGTATGTATTGGTTAGAATAATGATTTAAAGGATATGGTATTTATACCTATTCGTCTTGTAAGTACAGTCCATGAAAAGTGTATGGGGAAAAACATGAGCAAATTAATAAACACTGGATGAGCCCAAAAAATATCATGAAGTATGTTTGAACCCGGAAAGACTTTATGTCACATATTGTAAATCATTTAGCAAATTTAATAAGCGTTGCATTTATGACATCCCCCCGAACTCTTTCCTTTCCGTCTCTATCGTTTGTTGTAATATGCTTCCTAGTTGAACAATTGTCTTTATTGCGAAATTTAAGCATAGCTAAGATCTAGCGAGTCTTTGCATGTCCTTTTAACATCATATTCATGAATTCAGTCTCATCCTCTTGTAGCCTCCCTACAATTGAATGACTTTCCATGCATTTTGTGGCGTTAGAGTTATATGTGTCACATAAAATGGTAAAGATCCACACATCGTCTTTGAGATTTTTTATGCTTAATAGAAATGGGCATTCACATTTCTTTATGCTTGTATGTGATCTGTCCTTCATTTTCTTGCCATCTATTCCATTTCGCACCAGTGAAGCAGACATCTTGACAACCTGTCTTTTTGGAGCTTAAATCCCCTATACTTTCTAGTTCTCTCACAAGCAAGGAAAACTCTTCCCTGATGCCCATTACCACCTTTATTAGAATACTTGATAACAAAAATAAATCAATTTTCCTTTCCAATTTTTTAAGGCTAATGTATTAGCTCATCCCTGATCTTGAATGGATATTCATGAATGAAACACGCTGTAGTCTACTATGATGGGAATGCATATATGTGTACCCTGAAAAGAAATAACATAATTTTGCTTCATGAAATTTCAATTGCTTTGTTATTGTTAGGTGGAGCTAACTGTTCATAAGCACAATGTTTGGTCATGCAAGCCGAACATAATCCATATGTTCGATTTGGGTGGTTAAACATGTGACATCCCTTCCCTTAATCCAGGGCACCACCCGACCTAACCTCGTCATTAAGCCCTAATCCTAGCTACATAGAACTTAATAATGTATTATTCAGCCTTTCTAATAAACCTTGCACCATTCTCATTACTAAATAGTATTTTGGAGTTAAGTAAAACTTTTTATAGTTTATTAAGTTTAATGGAAGTCTTAACAATTATGCAGAAGCAATATAATAAATTTCAAGTGTGGAAACCAAGAAACAACGATCACATGCTTATATATAACAAAACGACGATAATTATATATCAACACGTGTTAGGTCAGGTAACTATCTCATAACTAGGGCTGACAATTTGGGTCATGAAACGTTTAACACGATACGACACGTCATAAACATGTCGTGGGTTTAGCATAAATGGGTCTGGGTCATAAACATGTTAACCTGTTTATACACGGTTAATAAACGAGTCATTAACATGTTAACTTGTGTGACTCATTTGTAACTCACTTAATTATATAAATATATAACTTATAATTTACATATAATTAATCACTCATATAAATACAACTTTTTGCTCATTAAACTTGAATATAACTCTTATTTCTATGTTAACTTCATATAACCTTATAGTTGAGTTATTAAACTTGAACTTGACTATTTGAGAACTTGTATCTTTCCTTGTTAACTTAGATTTTGTCCATTTCTACGTGATAACATTGATATAACTTGGTAGGTGGGTTTATATTTTATGTTGTTTGTATTGATTTTGTAGTGAGATATCATTAATCTAGTAAGCATGTTTAACAGGTTGATAAACAGGTACATAAACGAGTCGAGTTAAACAGGTTAAACATGATCTGTTTAATAAACGTGTCATATACAGGTTACCTGTTTATTAAACGTGTTGTGTGTCGTGTTTGCAAATAGTGACTCATTTAATAAACATGTCGTGTCTATGTTTAGGATAATTAGGTCATGACTCATTTACGACACAACACGTTTACAACTCGCTAACACAAATTGCCAGCCCTACTCATAACCTATAGTATATATATCCCCCAAAGTGTATAAAAGACATATATAGATAAGTCATACAACAAAACTAAAAACTTACAACAAAGGTAGCAACTCTCCACTGGCTCTGAGGTACTCGCTGATCTTTTCTTTACTTGGTCTGCTACTCTATAAATCTGCACCTATCGTCGTAAAAAGGAAAGTGAGTATAAGAAAGTAAAAAGTAATATTGAGAGACATTTTTCCACATTTCCAAGTACAACAAGATAACATCTCAACATTACATACATTTATTATATAACAATAAACTATAGATACACAAACACATTACCAAACATCGTAACATCAATGAACTATTCCAATGAACCATACATATTAAATTGTGAACCTAACACATTAGCCCAATTATACCTTATTGATCGCATAGACCTCGGGTAATCATTTATTTAGCAAAGCAATCGATCTCATGTAATAGGTCTGCACACATAGTACTTTGGTATTACCTTTATTGGTCATCATTTATGCATATGCATTCTCCTTATTAGTTGTGAAACACGGCATATCGACCTTATATAATAGGTCTGGACATATAGTAATTTGATATTACCCTTGTTGATCACCACTTATACATTTCATCAACCTTGTATGGTAGGTCCGTGACACTAACTAGTCAGCTATACTGACATCCCCGAGTTCCATACCCCGTGTGCCACATATACCGCAAGCCAAATCATGAAACCTAAATACACATATTCTAATTTAACTATAATACACAATTAAGTAAACACACAAATCATGGCATAAGAAATCGAGCAAGTATAACAATTTACATAACTGTCAACAAGCTACAACATCAAGACATGAAATGGAGAGAAATATGTCAATCAGTTTATTTACCTCTACACAAATTTTCTAGCTAATCTGGCCTCTTAACACCTTGAAACATGTACCCGAACCTCTGAGACTCTTCCCTAGGCTCTTGGTACAATAAGACATGTTTTATAATATGTTTAGACCTTCGGTTAGGGTGTTAAACTTGTTTAAGGTGTTTAAGTTCTAGTTAGGAAATTGCGAATTTTGTGCTGCCAGAGAACCTAGTGCGCTAGGTGGAATGTCTAGTATTATAATGACCTCATTAGCACGTTAGTCAACCTGATTAGCGCGCTAGCATGCTAGCAACCACACTTAGCGCGCTAATTGCAGAAAACCCAAAATTTCGCACTTTAAATCCTGAATTTTCTCTACACATGGCTTACTCCAACACCTAGGCTCTCTTATACCACACCTTCAAAGACCTAATACACCCATCACAACATATTTTTCATTAATTCGCCAAATTAAACTAAATGACTAGTGTAAATAGATTTACTTAGTTTATGAACACCTAGCTTGATTAACTCTTTCAACTTCACTTGATTATTTCTTAATCTTCTTCTCTAACTTTGTTTCTCCAGCACTTTACTTCTTCTCTAAGTTTTAGAAATGAGAATGAAATGGTTGCATAAGTTGATCATTTCAATCTTATATGATCTTTACGTACACACGTATCCCGAGACTAATCTAATGGCCTACATATTGATACAATTTCCACTAACTCTCCACTATCTCCATCTAACTAACACCAAATGGAAGCTCAATTAGTCTCTTGATGTGCCAACACGTATCTCGAAAAATATCAATGACTAATATTTTAACTTACATAACTTAGGTTACATTTAATATAAAATCAACTAGAGCCATATTAATATAACTATTGAAGCTACACCAAGCTTAAATCAACTTACCACATCATTCTCTACACCGGTCTCACACCAACATGCATTTTGAGGCACATCCCCGCTCATGGCTCGACCTATATACGTAAATAGGAGAGACTTACCATGTCTCCACATATACAATGCACTAAACATACATCATACCACAAACGATACATTACTTGGTATTCATGCCGAGTGTTGGGTTCATGTCCTGTTTTTGAGTTAATTCATAGGTCGGTGACCTTTAATTACTGACCAAAATCTATAATTAGAAATTTGGGCCATTACAAAAGATAATCCTTATGTTCAGTTTGGGTGGCCGAACATATTAGGCATACGGACAATTATCATGATCGTGTTCGACCATTGTTATCGAACATCTATCTGATGGTTAGTTACCGATGCCAAATATAGGTTTTATGTTCGACATTGTTAAATCAAACATATCACTCGTGCCATTTATAGGTTTTTGCTTCAAAACTTATATCGTTTGGTTGACATTTGCTCCTAACACTCGATTCTGACTCCATGTTACATAAAAATCATGAACATCAAGATGCACTTAACAAAATATTAAAGAGATCATTAGTGAATCCAAAACAAGATGGTTGTGATGTACACCATTAAAAAAATAATTAAAAGAATGATTAACAAACCGTGAATGCAATGTACTTGTTCTTTTTGCTCGAAACTTTGTCTTTGATGTTATCAAACTAACATCAAACTTGAGTGTTTGATGAAGTTGATGTTTTTTTATTGAAAATGGTGTGTATTATTTAAAGCGGTGTTCCATGTGGAGCGCGCGTGCTCTCATGTATGTGAAAATAAGGGTAGTTAAGACATTTTACTCAAAGTCAACAAAATCTAAATGTGCATGTTAAAATTGGTTTGTGTAAAGGCATTAGGGGTGTGCATTTAACACGCTCCAAAAATTATAAAAGAGCATGATAACCACCTAATTCCATGCCAATGAGCCTTAATAAGCACCAATACACATAATGATGATTAGCTCTCTCTAAGTCCATTTGCAAATGGATACATGTACGGACAATCTTCTGTGTGACCAAGATAAATGAGTCTAATTTTTTATTTGTTATTTTGTATAAATTAAGGAAGTAGTATTAATGATAAGAAAACATAATATACAAAAGTAAGGAGAGACCCATGACCATGTTCCCTATACATTTCCTATATACATTTATCAAAATTACAAAAAAAAAAAATTTTCAGCACCCCAAACACCAGCACTCGTGTATGTCGACTTATATGAAATCTCGACATGGGTTGCCAACTTCTCAACATATCATTCAGCCCCCAACCAAACTTTGAAAACATATTATTTGTCGAAACCCACTTACATGTTGATAGCTTTATAACAAACTTCGCCCCACTAAACTATAATGCTTGCTTCATGCATCTTGCTACACCCAAAAACTCTCACTTGTCGTATATCATAATCTTACAACTTCTTTTTCTGGCTTTATCTCTAAGTCTCGCTAGTAGAAGAATGAGAGAGAGAGAGAGAAAGAGAGAGAGAGAGAGATATGGAGAGTAAGCTCGATTCAAAGGGTGAAAGTGAAAATCGAGATGGGGTTTGATGTTAAAACCCCATTTTTCATTCTCATTTGAACCAAATAGATTTGGTTTGGCAATCTACGTTTTTGCCCTTTCCTTAATCGCATTCCCTTTACAATTCACTGCAATTTTTGGTCATTTGCACTTTTCTTTTAACTTTTCATGTTTATCTTTCAATTCAAGCATGAAATAAACCCCGATAAATACCCCAATTTCACAAAAAAATTGAGAAAATACCAACACTCTCCGAAACTTGTGGACATCACATCTAAACCTCAACTTGATCTTATTTCATAGCGAATAGAATATAATATGTACAGTAGGCATACAACAAACAAAAATAAAATTTTACCTTATGATTTCTTGTCCATAATGCATGGGTCCTGCCTCAGATACCTAAATACCAAACAAAATATGAAAATACTTGATTAGTCGCCTAGTCAAGTTTATGAAATTCTCGGATTTCTTAATTCTTCCTAACTAATTAAAAACTTCATCTTCGAAATTTAAACTTACATGTTACATAGATCAAAAGATATTCGAAAAATAATCCTTCATCTAAGACTCGCGCTCCTAGGTTAACTCTAAATCTCTGTGAAATTGCCAATTAACGAGTACAAATGGAATTTCCTTGGTCCTCAGCTTTTGAATCTTTCAATCCATGATTGAATAGGTTGCTTTTCCTAAGTGATATCTTGCCTTAAGTAAAACTAGTTCCACTCTGTTATATGATGTGGATTGCATAGAGACATGGAACACGTCATGAACTCTAGCGAGATGAGCTAATAAAGAAATCCTATAAGCAACCTTCCCAACTACTTGAACAATCTTAAATACTTCAATAAACATAGGAGAAAGTGTTCCTTTCAATCTAAACCTGTATAAACCTTTTCGATGTAACATCTTCAGATAGACCCAATTACCTACATTTTATTCAAAAACTTGGAGGTAAAGATCATAATAACTCTTGTGCCTATCCTGAGTAGTTTTGCGCCTTTGATGAATCTGATCAACTACTTGAGTGTGATCTCATACAATTTGTGGCCCTAACAATGCTAATACTTATGGTTTAGCCCAATACGATGATGCTCTGCACGGTCTACCATATAAATAAAAAGTGCCATCTTAATGCTTGCTTGAAAGCTATTATTGTATGAAAACTTACACAAAAAATATATTCCTCCCAAGAGCCTCCATATTCCAGAACACATGATCTCAACATATTGTCTAAAATACAAATCAACCGCTCTGACTAAATGTCAATCTATAGATGGAATGCGGTACTAAATCGCAATTGAGAGCCAAAATGTTCTTGCATACTCTGCCACAACCCAGAGGTGAACCGATATAATAGAAAATGGTATTGAATGTAAATGAAAGATCGATCCCATACTCATAAATGAAATTAACTTTGGAAATCCATAATTAAGAGCTACTTAAGAAAATACGCATATTTCATCAGCCTATTAGTGATAACCCAGATATTGTCGTATTTCCTCTAAGATCTAGGTATATGAGTCACAAAATCCATAGCAATATGCTCCAATTTCTACTTAGGAATATGTATTGTTTGTAATGTTCCTCCGGGTCTCCGTCTTTCAGCCTTAACATGTTGGTAAATCTTACAGTGTCTAACTTAATCAACAACATCTGATTTCACCTTTGGCCACAAATCAAAATGACACATGTTGTGATACATCTTAGTCCTTCTTAAAGAATACAATCTCTGAACCAGTAAGACTCCCTGATAATCTCATCTTAGATCCCTATCACTAATGGAATTCACAACCTACCCTTAAATCTCAGACTCTAATAATTGGACTCCATCTAATCTAAATTATTTGCCGCTCTTTCGTAATTCTCTAAATTTTCCATCATCAATATCATTTAATTGGCTCTCAATAATTTGTTGAGTAGAGATAGTCTGTAACTTGAGCCGGGCAACTACAATCATATCACGAGATTTAAGAAGCATTGACAAAGACATAAACTTAGCCTCCTCGAGTAACTCACACTTGTAGATTATATGACATGCTACCTTCAATGTCTCATCTCGTTTCCTACTCAATGCATCAACTATGACATTAGCTTTCCTTGGATGATATTCAACACTAAACTTAAAGTCTTTCAAATATTCGGACCGTTGTCATTGTCTCATATTCAATTTCTTCTATTACAAAAGGTATTTGAGACTCTTGTCATCTTAATATGGAGTAAACATTTCCCCATGCATGTAATGTCACCAGAGCTTTAAGACAAACACAATCATTGCTAGTTCGAGGTAGTGAACAAAATAATTCTTCTCATGAGTCTTCAACTGAAGAGAAACGTAGGCTATAAATCTATTATACTACATCAATATAGAACCCCAACCCAATATGACATGCATCAATGTAAACTGTCAATTCTTTATTAGAACTAGGCAACACCAATATTGGAGCTATAGTAAATTGCTTCTGAAGTTCTCCAAAAGCCTGTTTACAAGCCCTTGACTACGCAAACTCTACGTTCTTTTAAGTCAATCTACTGATTGGCGAAGCTATTTTGGGAAAATTTTAAATAAACCAACGATAATAACTACTAAACCAAGAAAACTCCTAATCTTTGATACAATAGTTGGTTCAGGCTAATCCATAATAGCCTCAATCTTTGCAGGATCTTATAGAATTCAATCAACTCCAACCACATTACTAAAAAAATAAACTTCTGAAATCCAAAACTCGCATTTTCTATAGTTGGCATGCAACCTATGGTTTCTCAAAGTTTAAAAAATAACTCTGAGATGCTTTCCATGACATTTACGAGTCTTAGAATATATTTAAATGTAATTAATAAACACAATAAAAAAGTGGCATAAGTACAGCTTCAGTACTCGTACATCAAATCCATACATACAGTTGGAGCATTGGTGAAACCAAACAACATTGTAGTAAACTCGAAGTGACCATACCTCATACTAAAAGCAAGTATTTTTCACATCCTTTACCTTAAATCTCAACTAATGGAAGTCTGATCCGAGATCAATCTTTGAAAAGAACTTAGCTTAGTTGACCAAACAAGACATCAATGCAAGACCAAAAATAGTTGTTTCTTCTTCAAAAAAGAATCGGCGCGCCCCAATAAGACATATTAGGATGTATGAATCCCACTATCTACAAGATCAAGCTTAGCTATCCTATACAACATGACGGAGATTAGTTTAGTTCCAGAATCTAAATCAATAATGAAACCAATTTCTGGTGGTGGTGGAAAGTCAGGTAAGTCGTTAGGGAAAACATCAGCAAACTCACACACCACAGGGATATCTTCTAGCTTAGCTAAACTTTTGCCTTTGTACTAACCATTCCAGGAAAAATCTCAATCTCATAACTAGTGGTAACCCTACCGCTAGTCGCTGGAAAATCGGTAATTGTCCTTGTTTAAGTAAACATTGTACGACATGGAATATGGAAAATATGTTCTTATCGAAACAATCCAGGTGTACGTGATTCGATGCAAGCCAATCCATTCCTAAGAGTGCATCAAACTTTAGAAACTCTAAAACCTAATGATCTACAACCATCTCATGTGCTTGAATCTCTACTATACACTTCTCGCATATAAAACGCGAATATACCTTATCTCTAGCTGTTGTACTGATAACTTAATGTATATTGACTATTACCAGAGTCAAATGCAACTCATTAACCATTTGACTAGAAATAAAAGAAATAGTAGAACAAGAATAAATAAGAGTTTTCATATGATAACCACAAATAGAAATAATACCTTATATTGGGTTTTTTTAATGTCCACATCTGGCTCAGCAATTACCTGTACTCGTTCCTTGACCTGCGATCTAGACTGAACTAATAATGAGAACATTGTCCCTAATTGAACTTTAGACAATCTCTCTTAATATACACCATCAGATCACACTTAAAACATGACTTAATAGGTCGACTGCCGACAAATAAAGTAGAGTGCTGGTAGGCCTTGATAGATCACCCTGACTACTTCGACCTCAATCTCTACTACCCTATCCCCGTGACTATGACTGAGACAATGTATATGTATACAGAAAGGTCAATGGAACAATCTTATATCGCGACTGAGATTGTGATTATGATTGAGGAGAAGAAGTCGTGGCTAAAGGATGATAAATTATCTTAGTAAACCTTTGAGCAAGTAGAGGAAAAATAATAACAGGCGTAAGACTAGGGATAGGTGATACTGACATTGAATTCCCACTTCTACCCTTACTTTACTTCCCTATCTTATTCTTACCCCCAATCCTTGGTACTCCCTGAATTCCAACTAGTTTCTATAATACCTTTTCGTCGCCTTTCTTTGTCATTGTAAAAACTCGATCATTTCAAAACCCTTAGCTACTTAATAAGCTTTAGTGAATGTCTCTGGCCTAGTAGCTAATATGGCTATATATATAATTTCTCTTAATCCTGATTTAAACTTTTGTATTTTGTTGGCCTGTGGCATGTTTGACTACCTAGTTATCGTCATCAAGTAATTAAACTTCATAGTATATAGGGTTACTGACATATCTCCATGCTATAGATAGTTAAACTCCAGCTTATCTTCCAACACCATGGTCTCAATAAAATATTCTCTCATGAAGGCCTTAAGAAATCATGCCCAAGACTCATAAGTTGGTCGTGTCTCAAGTATAGCTCTCCACCATATCAATGCTTCTGATTCAAGGAAGTGAGCTAAAAAGCTAACCTTCAGGTGCTTTGGTGTATTAGTAATCCCCGAATCCTACTATGATTCAAGATCCACTTATCGATTTTCTTCAAATCAAATCCACCATAAAATCTCAGCAGACTATTCTTTATGAACTCACTGCAGAACATGTATTCCCTAGTCAAATCAACAATTGCTGACATGTCTATTGGAACTATTGTTGGTATAATCCTCGACTCTCCCCTTGGGTGAGCTGTCAAGGTAGCATGTTCCTCTTGAATTGCAGGAGCAGTACGAATTAGTGGTGCTACTAACATGACACTCTTGGACCTCATCAGCATAACAGTATAAAAAATCTGTTGAAACTGTGCAGTAATCATTTTCGTCTACTTCTAAAACGAATCAAAATCCATACACCGAAGATCCATATGGTCCATACTTTGTCTAAAACCCTGATCGGGGCCCTTCTATCCACTCATGATTATGCAAAACAATTTTCTATATAACATTAGTTGAACAGTTGTATATCAATTAATATAACATATGTATATAAGAATAACATATTTATAATATAATCCCAACTTCCATTCACTTCCCAACTAAAATGTGTTCAATCACTCTTTTGTTTCAACTAAAATTTATCCTCAATAGAGCTAAACCTAGTCTATGATACCAAGTATGTCAAAACCTATTTCACTTAGTTGTGACTTAACCTAATTACCCAATTAGGCACATAATCGGTACAATCAACTTTAAACCTTAATATACTTTCCAAACTTTATTGCAACCAATTATAACCTCCAAAACATAAATCCTTGAAGAACTTCAATTCTAGATTTATTTAATCGAAGCAAATTAGGAAATTATACAAAATAATTTTGTATTTCATAAACATTTGGGCAGCACTTCCCCTACAAGTGTACTGCCTACACTAAATATTTAATAGACAGGCCTAAAAAGAACTCACAACTTTCTGTAGTTCATAATATGATATCAAATAAAAACTTTAAACATTACATCATGTCTCAAAACCTCAACTACAGCTTTACAATCCCAAATCAAATTAAACTCCGCTATAAATTCAATTTACATATATACTGAACCATAAAGGTCTCAAAACCACTTTAAACCATATCATGAAGTTCTCATAACCAATCCAAGGTGTATCATGCCCTACACTCACCATGAAACCTAAAACAATGTTCAACATGAAAACATCGTACAATAAAGAAAGAGACTTTTATCAATAGAAGTCTTCGAGTTTCCTCTTTCCTTTACATTCTTTGCTTACCTTAAAACCTGATAAAGCCATTTCAGGAACACCAAAACAATAATATACGTAAACTGAGCAGTGTCAAATAAGTAACATGTAAAGACCCAAAATATATCGTTGTTATTTGATTGCTTGTATTATCTATCAATCAATCTATCTAAAATACGTGAGTTATTTATTTTATTTCTTCAATTTTACGAGCGAGACTCTCCGAGATGCGTTCAACATGTGGATGTATGTAAGTCGGTATGTTGACTAGACTTGGAATTTATTTATAGGATTAAGTAAAACTTAATAAGTTATGTTAATTCATGACTTATAAGGCATGAAATATATCATGAGCCTAAGTTAGATTAAATCTCCTAAACAAATAAAAATAACCTAAGTTGAGTATTATCGAGACTTAAGCCTAATTTATAAAAAATATCATCATAAAACTTAAGTAATAGATTATTTTATGAGCCTAAATGTTCAACAAAAATATCTTAGTGACTATGAGGAATCCAATGATAAATTAGTTGGCACCAAGGGAAGTGGTGAGAAGAGATAAATAACCTTGGATCTTTCTAGAGATCCAACATCCAATGTGATCGAATGGTGGAAAATAAAAGACATGAGCTATTAAAAGGGATTTCTTCTCTACAACATGCAAAAAGAGAACATTGAACATAGATGAGAAGAAGAGTTTGTACATGAAGTGTTGTCCATGGAGGATTGAAGGCTCAATAAGGGTTCTAGGACTAAATCTCTACAAGGAGAAACAAAAAAAATAAGAGAGCAACTAGGGTATGCACTTTTACTTTCTTTTCATTATTCAAAATTTGACAAATTGAGATTTCCTAGTGAATTCTTTGAGATTATAGGATTTTATATTTTTTTTACTCTCAAAATTATGTTCAATTCTAAAATTCAAGTTAGCTTGGTGATTCAAACATTGTTATTGAGTTTCAATTTGAGTACTTTCTTATTTATACCAAATTTTGTTCAAATTTGGTGTTTTTTGTGGAAGTTAACATACGAGGATGAATTATTATCAAGATAATATTAAAACTCTTATTTGTGCACTCTTAAATCATGATTTAGAGTGGGCTTTAATGTTGGATAGATCAAGTGTAATTGGGTTCATTACAATGATGTTTAAGTTCTTGAAACTTTAAGGTTTTTGAATGTCTTTTTGAGACCACTGTCAAATTGATATTTGTTGATGATATACTTTGATATTAATGAAGGTATTAGGCCTAGATTTCCATGTTTTGAAGTGCCCTAAAGGGTTTTACAAGGTTCCATGAGAAAACAAGAAAAGTGGGGGACAAACAAAATCTTTTCCAAGTCTATGCACTATCCCGCATGGGCAGCGCTCTGCGCATAGTCTTGATAAAATAAGCTTAATTTTCTCGTTTTAAGTTCATTTTTATGTTCTTTAAATCGTTGGAAAGGTAAGGTAGAGAGCTAACACCTAGAATCATTAGTTTACAAAAATCAAACCATTTTATTTGTCGAAAATAGATTGAAGGATAAGGTTTATCCGTAACAATATTCTTTTTTAAGTGTTTAGGTGTCGAGATTTCTTCCGAGGGTTTTCACTAGTCCAAAAATGACCTAGACCTTCAAAATAACTTGAAATACTATAAATAAGGTTACTCAAGAGTTTCAAGTTATTCTGAAGTGTTTTGAATAGTTTTCCAAATGGGTTTTAAAATAGGCAAAATTTACTTACTAAATGAGCTAATTTTTACTTAAGGTGTTCAGGGCATAAAATTATGTCGAAATTAAACCAAAACTTTCAAAACACTTTATTAATAATAGTAAACATGTCCACCAAGTCTCATGATTTTTTGGCATGTCTAACTCGATTTTCAAGTCATGTTTTGAATGAGAGATCAACATTTATACACAAATACTTAAAGTTTTACTTAGAGTCTCTAATTTGGTTTTCGATCATATTAATGAGAATTTATCTTTCAACAACCTTGGTTTTAATTTAATAGACTTCACAAAACCAACCTAAGAATTTTATAAATTTCTATTGTGTTTTAAGTTATTTTTCAAGTTGAAGAAAAATTAACTTTTGAATATAAGGGGTTGTTTTGTAAACTAGTGTTGTGCACCAACTTGAAATGAGTTTTAATGATCCTAATTAGTTCGATAATATCTAAAAACAAGATAAAGCGTGTTGAAAAATGCTAAGCAAGCTCGAGCACTTTTAGCCGAGCTAAGTACCCGATAAGAACTTGAAATAATAAAAAAGAACCATTAGACATTAGATTGACTTGGGATGATTTGTGGGACTCTTCATGGGATTGTTAAGCATCAATATGTCAAATTACATTACTCACACAATAACAACCCTTAGTAGCTAATACCAAGAGCATAATAGAGTGTTTAAGTTATAAATAGTCAAGTCAATTACAAATTGAACTATAAGAGACACAATGATTGTAAATGTAACTCAATGAGCTCTAACACACATAAAAAAAATTCTAATAATACCAAGAACCTAGGAGAGAATTGGTGGGTATCAGAAGAGTGTTGCAAGACATGTGGGAGCCATCGTAGCGTGACTTTTATTGCATTTTGAGGCAAGTAAACTAGCTGGGGGATCCATAGTAATTCATTTCACTTATTAAAATCAATAGGATGCTCAATTTGATTTCACAACCTTTTTCTTGTGATAAATTATTGAATTAAACCATATTTGAATATCGATTCTGGCTATGTGAGCATCTTAGGACCTAAGTGTGTCAGGAAGGTACTCGTAGGTGGAGGTGTTCGACTTGCTATCGTTTACACCCCTGTTTTTACTAGATCTTTTAGTGTAGGTATGGGTGTGGTGTTCACATCTACTATCTACACCCCTATGGACTACTCTCCATTTTGAACTCGCGGACTTAGTCCACTGTTCTAGGAAGTCAAGTTTGCAACCACAAGTTCGCGGCTTGATGAATTTAGACCGCTTAGACACCATTCCTATTATTTTTTTAGCTCATTCATCATTGTTATTCCTTTAGCCTGTTTATCATGCACTTACTTTATTTCATGTTTATTTACGTTCCGGCATGATCAACTTATTTTTTGGAATTCATGAAATACTATTGAGGCTCCTCTGGCTTTAATCTCTGAGTTTGTCTCCATTTTTATGACAATTACAGGCCATTTGCAGTGTAAGGGAAATGAGCATGTACTTGGTGATTACCTTTGAACTACTTTTAGAGTCGGCTTCCTCTCTTTTACATTGTAGGTTATTTTGTTGTTTCGTATATACTTATGAACTATATACAAATGTTTATATACCTTTATGTTATGAGATTAAAAAAACGCTTATTGATACATGTATATGGATGTTTTACTATTTTTATAACCAATATATATGCATGCGATCATTTTTGCAGGATTTCCACATTTAGGCTTGTCCTAACTTTAAATTGTTTAAAATTAGTCACAATAATTATTTCATTACTTCTGCTACACCATACTAAATTAAGACTTGTGAATCTTGATAACTCTAATAAGCATCAAATAATACTTAATAAAAAAGGCTAACTAGGCTTGCGTTGACCTTGCAGGGGGTTGAGTGATGGTCTACATAGATCTAGGTCGGATGGGGCCTAGTTTGTGGGAACTGGGGTCATCACATAAATATATATTGCCTTTTACAATAGGTAATAACAAGAGATAATATGGAATATTGCATAATAAACAAATTCGTGAAAGTAAATATACAACATAGATCCCTTATTTCTTGTTCTAAGCTAATAATAAGTAGGCCATCTAACGATGACAAAGAACCTAGAATGGTACTATGAGTTTAATGCATGCTACCCCGAACTTGACATTACCCACTTTAGATGCCTGTAGATGTGTCTATTATGGAGTGGATCACATCCAACTCTTTCGACCGAAGCAGGGGTAATTCTATCCATATGATATGATTGCACGTACAAGAGTTTCACTCCCTTACCGTGCAAAATATAAATCCATATTAATGTAAAAAGTAAGAAATAGCATTTACTTAGTATCAAACCAACTCAAAGTTGGTAGCGAAGCCTTACACGAGACTTACTAGCTTTCACGTACTTCCACAAGTCCTATTAAGCCACAAAACTCACAACTTTGAGTCACAACTCAATTCTAACACTTTAAAACCTTTTCTAAAGTACAATGAAATTTAAAATCACATGCACATCATAAATAAGTTCAAGTCTTTTGAAAACTTCAATAATTCCTTTAAAATTCCCAAATGATCTTTATCATCTCTTTTCCATGTTTTTAAACTCCGACTAAAGTCTTAACCACCTATTAATCCCTTGTGAAATCCAAATTGGCTTTTGTAACCCAATTGATAAGTGTAGGTTTCCAATTCCAAATTTTGAATCATAACCTTCTATGAATCTTAATTTAGCTCATTTCCCTAACCAAAAAATGTAATTCATCAATAGGTAACTCGATTTATCCCTGTTTGATCAATAATTAACTCAGTTCATAGGTTGTTAGCCAATTTTCATTTCATTCACAATGCACAATATATATTATGAATGATAGGTTCTAAATATACAATTTATATAAGTAGTAACTAAATATTTTTCAAAAGGTTTGTCAACCGTTTGGAAAGTTTTAGGTGAATTGTGTTCTAAATTAAGTTTATATGATATATTACCATTAATTGTTACTTAGTTATAAGTGTTTTCATATAACTTAATGTTTTTTTTTGTTATTATTAGTTACTTTAAGCTTTTGAAGTGCTAATAGTGATAAGATTAGGTCATGGATATGAATCACGTCAATTTACCATTATTAAAAGGAGAACTAGGTAGTTTGAAAGAATTATTATATCTTACTTATGATGAAGGTGTAATGGTCTAGAAAAAAAATCCGTGACTAGGCTATGACTGGTTATGATTATTATATCTTGTGTTTGAATTCAATTTGGTTCAAGTTTGTTTAAAAATTGAATCTTAATTTATATTTGTTTTAGGATTGATTGATTGGTTTGAACTAGTAATTAGATTATTTGAATTAGTTAGTTTAATTTAGTTTAGTTTGTTAATTACTTTAGTTAGTGACAAAATAAAATAAAGCCCTAAAAAGTACAACTTAAGAAGTTTGATAAATCCCTATGCAGACAATGTCCCTTACCACTATTACAAATTGAAAGTATAATAAAAGGTGGGTAATTTATTGTACACGGTCACTGTCAATTTACGACACCGTTGTTGGTGATTTTTACATAATTTCTTAAGAGTTTTTGACTTTGTATGGTCTACACACTTTGTCATTCTAATTCCATTAGATTATTACGGCTGTATGATCCTTAAGTAGAAAGAACTTTTAATCGTAGATTAAGAGAACAACAACGTAGGTAACAAAATCAACAAGCTCCCACAATGGCAGCTAATTAAAATAAAGAGGTTACTTTTTGGCAAGCCAACTAAAATGTCACTGCTTACAAGCCAATTTGCATTGCCTTTCCTAAAGGATTCCATGATTATCAATTGAAATTCGGAATCATTAATAGTTTGCCTAACTACTATGGTAAGGATAACGAATATCCCCAAAAATTTATAAGGGAATACTGACACAAAATCAATGGGATGAAACCCAAATACGTTGCTTTAGAACAAGTCAAACTAAAAGCTTTTTCTTTTGTTCTAAAAGAGTAAGCACAAGATTAGTTGTTCTATCTTTCTTGAAACTCAATTACTACTTTGAGTCAGATTTTAGGAGCTTTCTTAAATCACATGTCTGCAAGAAAGATTAGTTCCTATAGGAAACAAATCACAGTTGCAAAGATGAAAGATGAAGAAGGTTTTAATGAATTTTAGGATGAATTTCAAAGACGTATTTCTTCTTGTCCACAAAATGGATATACTCAAAAAACATTATTAGAGTAATACTATGAAAAACTTAATCACTTTGAAGAAGGACTATTAGATATTGTTTGTGGTGGATCCTTATTTGAAACAATACTAACATTAGCAAGAGAGGTTATTAACAAAATTATAAAACAATCTAAACAATATAGTGAACAGAATGAAACCACAAAGAAGAAACTTTGTGAAGTCCATACTAGACAACTAAACCATTTTAAGGATAAATTTAATGAGTTAATAAGTATAGTTAAGTTGTTACTGGAAGACATCAACTTAAGTCAAACCATGCGGATGCATGCTTACTTTACATGAAGAAACTATTTAAGAGGTTAACGCAGTAATGATTCAATTTTCAAGAAATCCAAGGAATCAATTTAATAATAATAATAATAATAGTTTTTACATAGGTAAATCAAACCCAAATCTTAGCTATAGCCTGCACAACCATAGTTATATGACTTTTAGGCCACAAGCATGAATACAAAATACACCAATTTAGCAACCGCAACAAATGGTTCAACTTATGCAATCATATTTATAGCAAATCTAAAATAATTTTATAACCCAAAGTCATCAAAATCTTATACTAATTTCTCAAAACCAAGTTCAAACTGATGCTTCGATTTGAAAAACCAATTAAGTCAAATGAATTTGCAAAAATAATAAATTAAGCAATCAAAATAAAGCACCCACTCGACTTGTAACTATTAATCAGGCATAAGTAAATGCTTTGTTTTATGAACGTAAGGAAGAAACACACGTTCTTGATAAGATACCCAAAAGAGGTAAAAAGAAAAATACAAAAAAAAAAAAAAAAAAAGAAGAAAGAAGAAGAAGAAGATGATGAAGATGATGATGATGATGATGATGATGATGATGGCCAATGTCATTAACCCCTAGAGAATGGATGTCAGAACAATTAAGGCTTATTGCCTGACCTGAAAGACTATATTCAAGGTACTTAGAGAAAGTAGAAGCATATGAAAGATCTTTAACAACTTCTAAAGATGTAATAATTGAAAATGTCAAAGAAGAAAAGTTTCCTCATAGCTTGACGTAAAAAGTGTATTCTACATTTTTCATTCCACAATGATTAGCTACTGCTAGGAAGGAAGAAGAGAACAAAGACATCCTTAAAGCGTTTATGAAAGTAGAAATTAATAAACCTTCAATGGAATCAATAATGGAATTATCTAATTATGACGAAGTTTTGAAGGAATTTACTGAGTCAAAATACAAATTTTTAGAAGTGTCTAAAGAAAACTTAGGGAAAAAGTGTCAGCCTTGATAAAAAAGAAAATACTAGAGAAATGTTCCGATCTAAGAATGTTTGGGATTCTCATAACAATAGGAACCACTTCAAACGAATTTGCTATACATGATCTAGGTGCATCAATTAACCGGGTGTCCCTTTCCTTATATTAATAATTAAAATAAGTTCATTGACATATCAGTCTTACTTTAGCCGATAGGACAATAGTTAAACCTAACGAATTGTTAGAAGACGTTTTAGTAAAAGTAAATGACTTAGTATTTCCATCATAATTTTATGTCATGGAAATGGGAGATTCAATATCCCCTAATCCCATACCTATATTGTTGGGATACCTTTTCTTAAAACTGTTAATATTAAGTGACATGTTTTTGAATGAATTATGTCTGTGGAATTTGAAGATAATATCGTCACTTTCCAATTCAATGTTATATATAACTATACTGATACTAATGAGATATTTTATTCAAAAACTCATAATAATGATTATTTAGAATTAAATGCTTATAAAGCGATTAATACTAAAATTTTTGAAGTCAATTCAATAAATATGGAAAATGACAACAACATTTGAAGGGAATGTTAAGCAGACGGGAAATGAAAAAGCTATTGTTAAGTCGTCGAAAAACTTAAAGCGAATAAAAAGAATAATAAGAAGAAAATGCTAACTTCAATCCCCATAAAATTGAATGATTTTGGTGATACAAATATGAACATTAAAGTCAAATGGGCACGATATTATAAATCTCAATATGACACAATTTAATGCAAGTTTTATGTTGATACATTTCTTTCTTCATACTCAATTGGAGTTGTCGGGACTCATTTCATTGAGTCATTGACATTACCTAATTACCTTAATTTCCTAAATAGATCCATTAACAATCTCAATTACTTAAAGTCCTCGAGATAGGTGACAATCCTCAAGTAATATTCAAGGTTTGTTCTCAAAATATGGATCAATTTAGGAAATGATTCTACTGAGATTTCCATAATTAATATAAATTTCGACAAAGTTTTTCCTATAACATGGACTGTCAAAAAACTCCACCTGATAGACAACAAATTTTGGAAAAGGTCTAGAAGGACTCACATCTCCACAACATCTCATAATATAATATTAGAATGAATGTAAATATCAAGTTTGCATCAAGTCCACACGTTTAAACCTTAAAACTCATTTACACTAATATTAGCTCTGCAATTCATATCTACATCAAAGTGAACCATAAACCATTTCAAAATGCTCTCTAATTGTCTCATAAACTTTTCATACGATTTGTTTAGCATATTACAACCTACTCTCATTCTGGAGTCCCATAAACATAATAATTAACAAAAATAATATACAATAAGAAAAAGAAGTCAAAGAAAATCACCAATTGACTCATACGCTTGTTCTTCTTTTTCTTCTACACCATATACCTAACATCATCAAATAGAACTCGAGGATGTCAGGCAACTAAAATTCTATATTGACATGTACTCCTACAATCATTAGTATTACACACGAAAACATGTAATAGCATCTCAAAGAAAACAATAGGATATATTTCAATATGATATGCGATCCATCTCATTCATATTTCATAACTACAATAAGATGTTGACTTCCAAAAGTAGTAACAAAAATAGTACTAAGAAATCATGAAAATATGAAGTGATCCATCAGATAAGTGCTCCCAAGCACTAGCTGAAATGTGTCAAGCTCACCCCAATACATATCCCTATAGCCTAAGGTGACCACACTTAAGGCCTCAAAGGGACGATAAAGGGAAGTTCACCGAAACCTATGATTTTGATCATAAATCTTACCTAACAAGCACTCACTCTGATACATGAATGCATGAGCAAGGCAATTGAAATGCAATAAAACTTAAACAACTTGTAGGTACAAAGATAACACATTAATAATAAAGGTCATTGTAGGGTTTACTTACAATCAACTAACTTTAAGCTAAGTTTTTTGGGTCTGCGGAACTTTAGATCACCTTGAAACTGGCTCTAATATCTTCCCTACATACCTAATTGTAATAGTATTCAAGCTTCAAGTGAAACCACATAATAAAACCCCACGCAAACAATGACCAAAGTATGCTTAATAACTATTTCCAAAAATAATAATTTGTAACAATTTTACGTACCATTTAACTAGCTAACTTAGGGTAACTTCTTAACCTTGAAAACTTCAATATTTTTATTGACCAAAAAGGAACTTGTAGAACTCACTTCATACTTTCCTTAGACTCATAGAGCACTCAAATTGGATAACAAATGAAAAAGTTATGAATTTTCCAATATAGCATGTTGATTAGGCAAACCTTTTTTCTTAAATAATTTTGAACTAACAAAACCTATCCAAATAAATATTTTCGCACTAAAATCCTCAAAACTCGACATCCAACACCAAAAAAGCACTTGATACCAATTTCAAAATATTTTCACTACCTGTGTAGTCAATTTAGAAAAAAACAATAATCCAATTCCTCAAGAATTTCAATGTAAATCAATTTTAACTATAAAAACAACTTTAAAATTGTTATCAACTGAATTGCATAAATTCTATTCACCAAAAACCTAACCTATGGCGGTGAGTTTTTTTCAAATTAATGTAAATCAACCGAATACATTAATTCACAACAATCCCTACCAATTCCTATCAAAACCTCGTGAGAAAATGTTTTGTTAAAATAAAAAAAACTGATTTTTTTATATTTATTTTTATATAACCCTCAGTTACTTGTTAGTACCTTAATTTTTATTTATTAATCTCTACAATACCTATTTTAACATGCTTTAACTTCCGGTGCTCATTTTTTATCCTATTTTCACCAAATCAATCCAAAAACTCTCAACAAAATAATCAAACTCCATAAATCGTCCATAACACTAACTTTCGTAGCACCAAAACCCTAAAATCTCAACTTTGTCCATAACACACTAAGATTTTTCTAACCAATTCTTTTACCATACTTAACCAAACTTGCACCAATTTGGACTCAATCTCAACCTCGAGTACCACCAACCTACACGTAACTCGAGCAAGATCTTGCACCAACTTCATTCTTATTTTTTCGAGAGCACTAATATCGACTGACATGTAAATTGAGGTAAAACCCTAACATGATACTTAACACTCGACTAATAGTTTTCGAACGACCAATAATTTTTATATCATTTGTACCCTTCATATACACACTTACAACCTTGATTAGGAAAAATTGAGGATAACCTCCTCACACCCTGACTTCGCGATAAAATATCATAGAATACACAAATTGGTGTGTCGTGATTAAGACCATTAATCTCATAATTAACTCATAATACATGTTTATTGAAATCAAGGATTTCATAGGAGCCGGATGGACTTGCATCTTTAAAAGTTCAATCACCGGACGTCTCTTCCATCAAACCTATAGGGGTGGTTACAAATATATCAATTCAAGTGGATATTATACTAGGAAGAGCTTTTCTTTAAACTTCCAATGCGATTCTTGATATAGCACAAAGAACTATTACATTACAAGTTCAAGATGAAGAAATTATCTTCACGGATGGTTAAAAAGTCTTACTTAAAGGGAGCCCCATAATAATTTTTGATCTAAAGATGGAACTTCTTGATATAAAATCAAACTAGTACTGGAATGGTTCACTCGAGCCAACGACAATAAAAAAAGCGCTCTATAGTAAGCACCCCATAATCTATCCTTATTTATGTTTTAGGATTAGAATTATGCTAGTTAGTAATTATTTTCTCTCTCCTTTTGAATCTCTTTTTAAAAATATCTTCAAAATTTAAGCTTCAGAGTAGCTTCGAATAGAGCGGGATGATCGAGTTGTAATTTAATTTATGCAATTTAAATTATATTTATTTATTTATTTATTCAGATCCACATCTGACTTAAATTTTTGAATTATGATCAATTCTACCTATGACTTGATTAAGAAATATAATAAAAATGATTAAAAATGAAAAAAATCGATTTATTCATGGCAATTTCTCATCGATCAAAATTTATAAGGGAAATCGCAGACCAAATCATTAAAAATTTGCAGAATTTTTGAATTTTTAAATCTTTACAATTTGCATTTACATTAGAAATCGCTACATAAATCATCGGTTCTATGTCTATTGAATTGCCAGTGATTCGATAAAATCATAAATCGTCAACTAAATCGATGGTCCACTGAGACATGTTTTAGAGTTGTTGCTACCAATTCACCTAGCAATTTTCTAATGATCCACTAAAAGCCCAATCACAATTTCCAATTCTTAAAGCCAAAACCTTAAATTGTCAAACACAATATATCAAACCATATTATAAATTGTTGCACCCTTTTAAAGAAAAATCAATTTTTTGACTAGATTCATCTTTCGAAAGCTTGGTATTAGCTTATTTTAGTGATTCTCACCTCATTTTTAACCCATTCATCGAAAGAAAGCTAGATCGAGAGTTTAAAGCTCTTCAAGGGTTCAAAGTGAGGAGTTTCGACTAAGAGCTTGGAAGTGGAGTTTTGAAGCTTATGAAGAATCTTTTACTTGGGAGATTCACTCTCAAGAAGGTAATCACTCAATGTCCCATTAGGTTCCTCAAATTCTGATCTATGAACTAGGGGTTGTATGGAAATTTTTAAGTTTTTGAAAAATTTTGGATGTCAAAGTGTCTTTTCTATTGAATTTGATTTGATAATAAAGGTTCAATTATTTCATCTAATTCAATTGAGAAAAATGCGAGGGGACTTAAAAAATTCTTGATTTGTTTCCATAAACTTATTGGGGAATTTTGATTTTGAACTATCAATTTAGAGTTTTAGCATGCAAATGGTTTGGTAATCGATTCAAAAATAAGTTTGGAGGGTTTTACAAAGATTTGAATTTGATAAATTGGATAGTATTATAGTTTAAACTCATTACTTGATTTAAACTCTTTCAAATCTTATCGATATAAATTTATTTAGAATTTTACTGAATTAATTATGACCATTGGTTTTTTATGAATTACATGTTTTAAATTTATTTCAGGCTTAAATTATTGCTATTTGAGTTATTATGGCCAGAAGTGGAAAAAGTAGAAGTTTGAAAGATGGGAAATGAAATAATGCAATAGTTGAGCAAACCAAGATTAAATCCAAAGTTCCACTAATGCATATTAGATCCACGGGGTTTCAATCAACACTCTTAGGAAAAGAAGCCAACGAGAACCTATCCCACTAGCTCAGACTTTAGAGATAAGGAAATAGAGGTTTACCAATGACTTTCATAAGAAGTGTAGGAAGATAATCCTAGAGAGGGGATTCAATGTGAACAACGAGACTAAGTATGAACCTAGGATACTTAGTATAATTCGAGAAAGGAATTGGGAATTATTAACTATGGACTATAATGATTTGGATGACAATAATATTTCACCGAAGATGGGTTGTAAAATTTTAGTTAGAGTGTTTTATGCCTATAGGCATGTGAATGAGAACACAAATGTATCCATTATCTGGGGTATGCTAGTGGATTATTCAGTCGAAAGAATAAATCAGTATTATGGCTTATCAGATGTACATAGAAGAGAAAATAATGATTACCCTCAACCAAATTATGGGATTAGATAAGGTTTCTCCCATAAGTAAATAAGATGTAGTCTAAAAGCAATTATCGGAGAGATTTATTAGAGATGTTGAAAGATACCCCAAACATTACACCTACAAAGATTTTAGAAAGACTACAAAAGCATGGTGTTCCATAGTGGAAGTATGCTTGCAACCAAGTTTATAGCACTACGAGGTAATGAATTACAAGGTGGCTTTCTTCTATCACCTTTTTCAAAGGGTGGGATACATTAGACATTGGCAAGCTTATCCACTATGAAGCTATCATGAGTGCTATGACCATGAAGAAAAATAATTGATTGCCTTTTCTTTTGATGATCATGGAACTATGCAAATAAAATCGAGTTCCTATGGAAGGTCCTTAACAAGACCATCGCTGATGAGTCTTTTGAACTCATGAAGAAAGTAACAATATATAATGTTGGGTTTCAGGGATCATGTGCAGCAGAAGTTTCGAAAACCTTTTCGAACGTCCCTGAACCCAGATCCAATTGATTCCATTAAATTGATATGCCAATAATAAAAAAAATCATACCTTATCAAGAACAACTCCATGTCTACCTTGTTTGGTGTTGATCAATTTCTTTAAAATGGTGCGAGAGACGAATGCCCTCTATTAGAAATCTACACACGAACAAACGATCACGATCCAGAGTGCTAGACCCAAAAATCCTAGGACAAAAATTCTAACAAAATTTCTCTAGGAAAAATCTCTCTCGGGAATTCTCTCTCGAAAAAAAATCACATTACAACTGTGACCCTAATGTCTTATTTATAGTACACTAGGTCGAGTTATAAAAGAACTCCATCTCCTAGTCACACTCCAAATAGAGTCATAGATAAAGTCCAACTCTAAAAAGGATAGAGTCATAGAGAATCTACAATTACTAATCCAATTAGAGTTGTAATTTATCTAAAACTCAAATAAGAATTAAAGTTATTCTATAAGTCCAATTAGAGTCATATTCAAAATAGGATTTACTAAGAGACAAAATTTCTAGTCACACTAGAAATGTATGAGAATCTTGAATCCTATTCAAACTAGGACATTTAATGAGAATCTTTAAAATGATTTTTATCAAATAAACCTCATTAGCCAAACAATATTAAACTGCACGTTCGTTCTTTATGTGCGACCCAATAGGTTCATACAACATTGGCAGTGAACAAAAACCATTTTGGTACACAAGTCATATATGGTCTCTGCAAGGCATTATGACTACCCAAGTAGCATGAAGATCAATAAATCAATATAACTTAATAGACAATGTATATCATATCCATTTGTCATGCAATATCTTTTGATTGAACGTAAGACATGGAATGTCACCTTTATATTTCAATCTGCTAGTCTCAATCTCCGAGTAAACTGAAATTGTCAAGTGACATTGATCCAATTAATTCACTAGATATGGCCATTTAACAGTCTAACATATCGAGGGGCCCAATAGATATCTTTCTCTAAAAGATAATGGTTGATCACACAACATCCACATATTAGTCGAACAATGACCAATCATAATCTTTATAATCATTCGGTTAAAGATAATGGTTGATTGTATCAAATCATTATGCTCTTAATGTTGGAGTCTCTGGCGATCTCAAGTCAAAGTACTAAATGATATAAACTTCATGAGAATCACTTATGACACTGATCATGTAGTGTTCTCATAACGGGTTAGTCCAGCGTCTGTTCCCAATAGATACTCATTATCTTGATCCGTATCTATATACGTATAATCTTCACATGATTATCAAACAAGACTCATACTAGTCTTAATTTATTATTGTTCCCATAATAATAACTGACTAGGAATATTTAGAATAATACATTAATTATCCATGGATACTATTATACATGGATACTATTATAAAATAAACATGCATCTACCTATAATAGTTAAACAACGTTTATAGAACCGGCTTAGGGCACAGACCCCAACATATAAAGACTCAAAAAATGAGAGGGAAGATATGGAAATAAGAAGAAGAAAGATGGAATATGGAAGAAGAATACGATTTGAGCAGGGAAGATTATTAGAAGAAATGCAAGAAGCCGCATATAACGAGAAACATGGACAAAGTTTGGGGATGCCTACTAAAGACTATCTTAGTACGTTCATGCCAGAGACAATGATGGCCATGATGGGATCAATCCTACGAAATCAGATGAGAAATCTAAGAAACCAAAAAAAAATGTTCTAGAACCAATGAGAATTAGCAATGAACTTCCATGGTTTTGAGTGAAGGATGATAAGAAGACTGAGAAGATTGGAAGTGGATGTACTTGTGTCACCTACCCAACTTAAAATGCCGGTGGAGGGAGTCTATACATACAGAGCACCTGAATTAGGTGTTGATTACAAACTCTATGACCTTGATGCTAGCTATCAGTTTCAACAACGAGGTTAGGGATATGGTGGTGACAATGAGACTTCTCGAATGTGATTTTAAGCTCCTTACTTTTCTATTTCTTTTATATTTTCATACGAGTGATTTGGGAGAGGAATTTGTCTACTGTGATCTACAATGCGAAATACTATGACTTGTAATTTGTAATACTTGAGAATTATTTAATATTATTAATTATTTCTTTCATAGAACTGTTATGTTTATGCTTTATTGATTTTTTTCTAATGTCTAATTAGTTTTTATCATATAATTTGCTTATGCTTCACAAGGCATTTTAGTTTATTTGGTGGAACCCGACTTTATTTTTAAACCTTGATGACAAGGTTTAGAATGAGTTTGGGGTTATTTAGAATATGTGAAGCATTGAAGTCAAAGTATGGAGGATTCAAGGTAAAATTTGTACGACTTTATGCAAAATTTTGGAAATTTTCAAGAATACATGTAATATTTACTTTTTTTTTTCATTTATAAGATAGAAATGGTAAAATATTTATATTTTGAAGCTATGAATTAGATTTACTTGAATTAAATAGAAGTGATGTTTTTTATTACCCGTAAGGAATGAAAATTTATAACATGAAATGAATCAATTGTTATATACTATTGATTGACTTACTTTGATTGTGTATGAACTAGAAGAGTCTAGAGGAATTGATTGCCTTGTGTTAGACATAAAAATGGGTATAAAATCGAAACAAGAGTAAGGTAAACAAGACATATTTCTAAGAATCTTAATACAAGATTACTGGTCAATTGAAACAAAAAAATAAAATATGAATAACACCACAATTAATGGGGAAAATATGCATTATTTGTTTATTAGCTATAAGCCTTATATCTAACCTTTTATAAACACTAGTTAGACAATTTGAGATAAACCGACTTGAATTTATTTGGTACTAATAATTAAACCTATAGCCAATAAGCCTAAGCATTTACTTAGTTGGAATAAAGACTTGCTCGACTATAGTGAAAATGTAAAGTGGTAAAAGAAGTTTTTTTTTAAAAAGAAAGAATTCAACTTAAAATGGTATTTATAGGAAATGAAGCATAAAACCGTGTAGTTGAAAAAAAAAGTGATATGAATGTAAAATAAGTTTACATATATATGAAAAAATAAAGAAATTTATTAAAAACTTCTCAAATAAAAGTTTTAGCTCGAGTGTTATACCTAAATTGAATGGAGTTTCCTTTCCAACATTTGAACATTATAATTGTTGGGTTTCGAGTTCATACGCAGCGGAAAATAATTTCTAAAAAACCCCAACAGGATCGAAAATAAGTTCCATATAACTAGATTTACAAAAGTAAACCATACCTTAATTCGTGATTTCCTTCTATGATTGTTAGATTTCCAAGACATTCAAGTGCGTGTCCTCTATTAGAAATCTACACATGAACACTAACCACAATTTGGAATGCTAGCCCCAAGAGAGATAGAAAATATTTTTCTTTCTCTCCTCAAATCCAGAGAACTCAAAAATAGAAAAAAGAAAATCTTTTTTTCATTTTTAAAGGTCCAACCACTTTTTTATATGTGTAAATAAGCCTTCACTTAAAACCTTATTCATAATACAACTATTGTATTAGGCAGTTTTAAGAAAATTATACATACGCCCCTATTAATAAGTTATCATATTGTCGGGGCATATGACCTAGGTTAATCTACAAAAATTGTTTATCTTATAATTTTAGTTAATAAAATTAAGGTTTTCATTTGCACTTTTATTATAAGTGATTGCATATTTACCTTATAATATGATTCATGGGTATTGCTGAAATATCTTAAATGTAGTCGGTCATTATATTGGAACTATAATGAATTAAGACTAGTGTGAATCTTGATTGATGATTATGTAATGATTACGCTTATAGGGATATGAATCGAGATCATGAGTACTTGTTAGGGAACAAGGTACTGGACCGACCCGCTGTGAGAATACCACATGGATTAAGTAATAAGTGTTATAGGGGTATCATTTAGTCCTTCGACTTTAGATTACCATAGACTTCAATAATATGAGCACGATAATTTGACACAAACAAACATTATCTTTAATCGGATGATTATGTTATAATTGGTTACCATGTGAATAGTATGTGAAGGTGTGTAATCAATATAGAAATTGTCTCTCTCATATAGAGAGATATAAGTGGATCCCCTAGATACGTTAGTGTACCTAAAGATCGAGACTAGTATGATCGAACATTAAGCATGAATTTCCATGCCTTATATTTAATCGGATGATATCGAACGACAAAAAGATATAATATATGTTATTCATTAGGCTGTATCGATTTTGATATTCATGTTACTTGGGTAGTCATAATGCCTTGCTAGAGATCGCTTATGACTTGTGTACCAAAACTATTTTGGTTCACTATCAACATCGCATGAACCTATTAGGTCACACACAAAGAATGGCTTTACACAATTTCAACTGGTCTAAAGTAAATAATTTTATATGATAAAATTCTTGACATAAAAACCCTTACAATTTGTTATATCATAACTTATTAATAGGAGCGTATGTGTAATTTGTTTGAATTGCTTAAATACAATAGTTGTATTATGAATAGGTTTTTGTAAGTAAGCCTATCTATACGTACAAATATAGGTTGTAACCCTAAAACGAAATATGATTTATGTTTTAGAAAATTTCGAGTTCTCTGGATTTTGAGAGAGAAAGAAAAACATTTTATATCTCTCTTGGGGCTAGCACTCCAAATTATGGTCACCGTTTATGAATGGATTTTTGATAGAGGATGAACACTTGAATGTCTTGAAAATCGAACAATCAGAGAAGAAATCACAGTTTAAGGTATGACTTACTTTTATAGATCCAGTTTAATGAACTTATTTTCGATATTGTTGGGGTTTTTTAAAAAGTTATTTTGAGTTTTTCCCTGCGTATGAACTCCAAAACCCAACACATATAACAAATCATAAGGGCTTTTATGTCATGAATTTTATCATATAAAATTCATTACTCTGGAATAATTGAAACTGTATAAAGTCATTCTTTGTAAGTGACCCAATAGGTTCATGAGACGTTGGCAGTAAACCAAAAAATCATTTTGGTCCACAAGTCATAAGCGGTCTCAAGCAAGGAATTATGATTACCTAAGTAGCATGAATATCAAAAATTGATACAATATAATGAATAACATATATCATATCCTTTTGTCATGCGATATCCTTTGATTAAAAATAACACATGGAAAGTCACCTTTAATGTTTGGATGTAGTAGACTCGATCTTTAGGTTGACTAAAAACATCTAAGTGATATTGATCATATCAATTTACTTGGTCTTGGCCATTTAATAGTTTAACATACTGAGAAACCCACTGATATCTCTATTTATACGAGATGGAAAAATTCTATCTTAATTATACGCCTTCACATATTATTCAAATGGTAACCAATCACAATCTTTATGATCGTCCAGTTAAAGACAATGTTTGATTGTGTCAAATTACCATGATCCTAATACTAAAGTCTATGGTAATCTCAAGTCGAAAGATTAAATGATATACCTATCGTGATTAACTCCTATGACTTAATCCATGTGGTGTTCTCATTGTGGTCTAGTACCTTGTTCCCTAGCAAATATTCATGATCTCAATTCATATCTCTATACGCACGATCATCACATGACCATCAATCAAGACTCACACTAATCTTAATTCATTATAGTTCCCAGTATAATGATCAACTAGGGACATTTATGATATTTCAACAAATACCCAAAGAACTTATTATAAGGTAAACATGCAATCACTTATTATAAAACAATAAACGAAAACCTCTATTTTTTAACTAAAATAATTAAATAAACAGTGTTTGTAGATTGATCTGAGGCACATGCCCCAAAAATAATGATATCTTATTTATTGGTACTTTGACGCAACTAAAACGACCTTAGAAATCAATTCCTATTAACTTTAGTTATGGTTATGTTTTGATGGTGGAGATTGATTTGTTGATTCTTGTCTATGATATTCTATGTTGCTCTAATTCATTATGCATTAAGATTGAAGCTTGTTAGTGATGATTGAGAAAAAAAAATAGGATGGACTGACATTGGTATTGATTGAACTTTAAGTTCTGATGTGTATTGCATAACAAGGGTTGAGTAACTCTTAAGGTTGTTTTTTAATTTCTCTTGAGTCCCTTGATTTTAATTTTCATAAAGGTAATTTGTTTATGTATAATGATCACTTCTGTTTAAGTTAAGTAAATCTGAAATAAGTTAAAGTATAATAAGAGATTGTAATTTAGAGTATTCCTTTGCTCAAGATAGCAAAGTGCTAAGTTTGGAGAGTATTTGATAAGTCAATAATTACAGTGTTTATGGTATATTTTAGTGTTATTTTAAGTAAAAAAAGCTACAGTACATTAAGTTTTCTCTTATTTTTATGATTTCTAGTTAAAATAAGGAAGGATGAAAAAAATGAAGTAAATTGGTCAAGAAAAGAGAAAAGTTCGACTAACAGTGGAAAAGTCCTCATGATGTATTAGCGTGGTAGATTTACACATAAATCATCTGTTGAATTAGCCACTGAGACAATCAATGGTATGCCATCAAAGTGAACAATAGAAAATTGCCACCTAAATCACTAATCAACTGAGAGATGTACTATAAAAGACTTAAAGATTTACCCATCAATTTGCACTATAAGTCCAAATCGATGAGGAATCATTGAGGTCAGCCACGAGATTTTTAGATAAGGACTAAGAATTTGAGTTTGATTAGAATATGTATTAGTATATTACTACATATAGGAGGCTAGGGTTTTGAAATAAACAACACTTTTACCACTTTTAGAGCTCACTCTACCTTATTATTATTAGTTTTAGTTTTATTGTAACTGCTTTAGAGAACTCAATTTGGAGATTTAAAGTTATTAATTGATGTATATTTCATTAATGTCTTTATTTTATTTATGATATTCTAAGTTTAATATGAGTGAATAATTTTGGGGCGGCCCCGTGCCCCGAGGCCGCCGGGTGAGCTGATACGCAAGTCCTATAGCCCTGCTAACGTTTGTCGCCATGTCAATGCTCCTCGATGTGCGTGTTATTGATCATATTCTTTATATTATTTGCCAATTATTCGAGATATACATTAAATTAAAAGTATGGCTCGTGTTTTTTCATAGTTGCAAGTTGGTAACCATTAATTTTAATGTGGAAGTCTTAAAGTACATAACATGGATTTTCACTATCTTTTAAGTTTTATAGAGCATTAGCCCAACTGTGAAAAATTTGAAATAGAGTGCATTGTATATAAGGTGACAAAGTAAACATATACAAGTCCAAGTGTCTTAAAAGTCACCCATAAACCCAAAATATATAACAAAATACCAAAATAAACACCTACGAGTAGTATGCCGAACAATGGGCGATCTTAGAGATAGTCACCAAGAATCTCCTTACCCTTACTCGTAGAAGGATCTACACTCAGCCATCACAACAAAACATATGACAAGTCCCATAAGTAAAATCACATGGAAACTCAACGAGAATTTATATGATAAAGTAAATGAAACCCAGTAAATACTTTTAAATAAACATGCGCACAGTAAATAGACAATTGTAAATGGATCATCGCATGCGTAAATAACAATAAAGCAAAAATGCATGTGCCCATCCCGGTCCAACTAGACGATACTTCAGATTCTCTCCTCAGGATCCCACTAATGGGCGCACCCAACTGGCCCATCACCTGCTCCTCTCGGTGGTAGGTGTAGACCCACGACGCACCAACACGTGTACCAATAAAGTAGTTCGGGTCGTTATTCATCGAGGACTCCTAGTACGCATGCTATGGTCTAGCATGCCATAGACATACAATGGAATACCCGGAGGGAGTAAATTCAACCATCCGTTCAAAACAATAATATAGACATAGATAATTGAATTGAATAAGAAATGAAACATGAATATAATGAACTGGATAAAGTAAAACAACAATGAAGTTAGATACTCCTAGGGAGAAAACTTAACCATCCATTGGAATTGGAAAACCTCAATTCACGTTCCAACTTCTCCGAACTCCCGAATTCGACCCTGCCATGCTCCCGATATCCGAGCTACGGTCCCCTTAGTCCCCTGAAGTTCAAATGTATCATTTTAATTGATTTATAGCCACATTAATTTAAATTATTAGTATTATACTAAAAATTAGAATTTTATTTCAAATTTTTAGTTGTGGCAAATCTTTCAATTTACACGGGGGTGCCAAATGCCCAAAAAGTTCTCGAAATCCAATGTTATACCTTTTTCCCAATTTCTTATATTTTCTTTGATTTTTTTAGATTTTTTTTGTAATTCTCATCTATTTGACATAATTTATTTAATTTAATTCTTAATTATTTTTAATGATTCAAGGCAGTTGGGCCCATCTGAACCAAGCTTGCTTCGATTGGGCCGATTCAGCCCAACTTGGCTGGGCTTGGGCTGACCAGGCCTAAGCACGCATTCACGCGAGCCCTTCCCCATTCATCACTGTAGAGACGAATTACATTTATAAGCAATTCGTGAATACATCCACAATGACCCTTTTTTTCCTTCTTTTTCTCTTCTCTTCTAATTATAATTCACAACAACAACCCAACAACAACAACAACAACAACAACAAATCACCATTAAAACCACAAAATTCCAAGCTCATTTTCATGAATAAATTGAACAAGATGAAATTGATGGAGAAGAAGTGCATTACCTTGATTATATCCCTTGATCTTTAAGAAATTCAACCCTAAATCCCATTTTGAACTCTTAAATCTCTCTCAAGTGTTGCTGGAAATTATGGTTTTTGCATGAAAATGTAAGTGGTTTTGATGGAAATCCCACCAAAATGATGTATTTATTGGTTGTGATGACATCAATTGCGTACACATATCCTGAGGACGATCTAAAGACTACTTATTGAGCTGTCAAATACTAACCAATTTATTGAGACACTAAATAGTCTAATACCACACATTCTAGGATCATCTTAATGCTCATCAATGGCTTTTATTTAATTTGATCAAACTATAGGTAAATCAATTTAATTATTCTTAAATAGCCAACTTAGGTACAACAACAATATAGTTATATATTTGATCGCATAATTAACTCAATTATGGTCCTACTAACTCCCAACTACCTGGCACTCAATGCCTTGTGTCCTGGCATGCATCCAGAGGCGCGTCAATCCTTGATGTACCTAATTATTTTGACTTAGCCTATAGTCTTATTACTATTAAATGTCACATTTGCCTTGTTTATTGTCATATTAGTCTATTTAACATTTATTTAGACTTAGTGCACCCGTACTTCGGCTACTCGATAGCCATGTCGACACACTTTTCGAGGCAAATACCCGTCACATGTCCTCACACGATATGTCAATATAAACTTATACATGCGATGAAATAATGAATAAAATAATAATTAACATCGCAAATAACCACCCGATAGACAAAAATAACTATTTAAGTCCAGTCGAGCATGTTTTAGCCTATCCGAGGCGTCCATGTGGGTTTGAGCTGGTGTCCAAGTTTGAAAATAATCTAAATAACGACGTCAATAAATATTAGGCCACTACAATTCTTCCTAACTAGGGGAAATCTCATCCTGAAATTAAGGTAGACTACCATCTCGAACCATGGAATCATGGTACTAACGGCAGAAATAACCTTGGTCTTTTGTTCTTCTCTTCATGTAAATGTAACTGTGGTGGTAACAACTGAAGTCACCGACTTACTTTCGAACTCCACTAGACCATACTTTAATATGTTAGGATCCCTCCAAAGAGCTTCTCCAACTCCTCTACTGGTCCATCACCAATTAGCCCTCGCGGTGGTCGGCATGAACCCGTGACCTACCGATATATGCACCGAAGACAAGTCGCTCAAGTGACAATTCATCCTTTTGATCAAACATAAGGCATGGAATTGAAGGCGTTCATGCCATGTGCTATGGCCTAGTGATTCACATACCAATCGAGTCTTCATATGTATATCTAGGAATCAAAATACTTATATGCATAATTTAAAATGATAACTAACGAAATGTGTCGATGACTTACCCTCGACATGATGTTTGGTCGCTCCCGATCCTACTAATGCCTAATGATCTAACCATCATGTTTTGCTTGTGGGTGAGCTATCTCTCGGTTTGATCTAGTTCTAATGGTGGTGGTGGTGATGCCTTCCAACAATCTTTTGAATGCATATGGAATCTTATTCATACGGTCTCGCTCATCATTTGTCTTAGGACATTGAGTCTTCTTGAGACTTATCCCATGAGACATTGGCAACAATCCTCTTTTAGAGTCTTGCAAGCTTGAACCTATTGAAGCACCTTGTCTATGTAAGCACTACGACTTAGGCCGATTAGCCTTTTAGATCTATCCCTATAGATCTTTATCCCTAGGATATAAGCCGCATCTCCTAAGTCTTTCATTGAGAAACACTTCCCTAACCAAGACTTGACATTACGCAATGTTGGGATGTCATTTCCAATGAGTAATATATCATCAACATACGACTTCGGAAAAATAACTACACTCCCAATTGACCTTCTTGTATACACAAGGCTCATCTTCATTCTTAATAAAACCAAAATCCTTGATTGCTTCATCAAAACGAAGATTCCAACTCCAGAAGCTTGCTTTAATCCATAAATGGATCTTTGAAGCTTGCATACCTTCCTAGAATTCTCGGGATGTACAAAACCTTGAGGTTGTGTCATATACATCCTCTGACTTTCCATTAAGAAATGTTGTTTTTACATCCATTTGCCATATTTCATAGTCATAATATGCAGCAATGGCAATTAAAATTCTTATGGATTTAAGCATGGCTCTTGGCGAAAAAGTTTCATCATAATCAACACCTTGAGTCTGCTGAAACCTTTTGCTACAAGTCTTGCTTTAAAAGTATGCACTTTGCCATCCATGTCGGTTTTCTTCTTGAAAACCCATTTACATCCAATGGTCTTACCACCTTCAGGTAAATCAACCAAGTTCCAAACTTGGTTATCATACATGGATTGCATCTCGAGTTCATGGCACTTAGCCATTTATCCGAGTCCGGTCCGACATAGCCTCCCGATAAGTAGTGGGCTCATTTTGGTCTATAAGCAACACATCACGACTATCGGTAATGAGAAATCCGAATCTCTCTCGCTCATGTCTTACCCTACTAGATTTACGTGGGCCTTGTGTCACTTGTAGAGGTTCAAGCTTGGTTCGGAACGTTGTTGAACTTCCGAGTAGCGGTTCGGTGTTTACCCGTGATTCTTGAACTTCTTCAAGATTTATTTCTTTCCCACTAGTGTCTTTTGAAATAAACTGTTTTTCCATAAAGGCACCATACCGAAGCAACAAACACTTTGTTCTCGGCGGGATTATAAAAGTAATATCCTTTTGTTTCCTTAGGATACCCCACAAATAAACACTTGTCGATTTAGGTGCTAGTTTTTCGAGACTTGTCGCTTTACGTAAGCCTCACAACCCCAAATCTTAAGAAAAGACAAACTAGGTCTCTTCCGTACCATATCTCATATGGTGTTTTATCAACCGCTTTAGAAGGAACTCGATTTAGAGTGAAAGTTGCGATTTGTAATGCATAACCCCAAAAGGATAATGGAAGATCTCGCTCGACTCATCATAGATCGAACCATATCTAATAAGGTTCGATTTCTCCTTTCGAAACTCCATTCCATTGTGGAGTTCTTTGGTGGAGTCAATTGGGAGACAATCCCACAATTTCTAAGATGATCATCAAATTCTTGGCTTAAATACTCACCACCTCGATCTGATCGAAGTGTTTTGATAGTTTTACCAAGTTGATTCGCACTTCATTTTGAAACGTTCGAAACATCTCAAATGATTCACTTTATGTTTCATAAGATATACATAACCATATCTCTTTGAAATCATCGTAAATGTAATGAAGTACTCGATAACCTCCTCTAGCCATTGTGTTTATAGGACCGCATACATCGGTATGTATTAGACCCAATAAATCACTTGCCCTTTCAACGTGTCCGTAAAGGGACTTTTAGTCATCTTGCCTAGTAAACAAGATACGCACGTTTCATATGTTTCTAAATCAAATGAATCTAGAAGTCCATCTTTATGGAGCTTCAGTTATGCGTTTCTCATTTATGTGCCAGAGACGACAATGCCAAAGATAGGTTTGATTCAAATCATTTGACTTGAACCTCTTTGTATTTATGTTAAAGATCTGGAGTATCGGTGGACTTTTTCATGCTTAGAATATAAAGACCATCATACAAATCAAGCATTTGCATAAAATATGCCTTTACGAAAAATGGAACATCTATTATTAGCAATAATAAAATCAAAACCATCCATATCCAAACATGAAACAGAAATGATGTTTACGCTCAAAGTGAGCACAAAATAACAATTATTTAAAGTTAAAATAAGTCCACTAGATAAAACTAAGTCATATGATCCAACACCAGGCGCAACTCTTGCTCCATTCCCTACGCGGAGGATGACTTCTCCTTTCTTCAACTTTCTCTTACGGTGAGTCCCCGCACATTTATACAAATGTGAGATCCACATCCCAGGTATCTAATACCCAGGAATCACTAGTAGATAAATTAATTTCAATAACATAAATACACTGTAGTGGTAGTCGCACTACCCTTTTTCTTCCTTAGATCTTCCGAGATAGAGTTTGCAATTTCCAACCAATGTCAGTGTGCATGACAAATGACAATTTCCTTCCTTTTCTTTTGGGTGTTTTGAAGTAGAAACAGTGGGGCTTGACTTGTTCCACGAGGCTTTGCGGCAGTAAAGCAAATGGCCTTGGCAACTTTAGCCTTGCCTTTGCCTTTCTTCTTCATTCCCTTTCCTTTTGGACCATCAACACATTACTAGAGGTTTCTTGATATTTTGTTCAGAGTTTTGAGCATCAAATGCAACTCGAAATTGATTTCTCCATATTATTCATATTGTAGTTCATCACAAATTGTGAGTAACTCTCTCGGTAATGAATTCAAGATCAAATCCGTAGCCAACTCTTGGCTTATGGGGAATCCGAGTCTATCAAGCTTGGTCAACATAGCCCTTCATCTTCGAACATGAGGACTAAGCAGCGCACCCTCGGTCATCTTGCAAGAATGTAGGTTTTTGATTTGTCTCGAACCTTTCTTGCCTAGCTTTCTTTGTTGGAACATTTCCTTCAGCGTTATAGCCATGTCGTAGGCTTCCATTAGTTCCATGTCCTTCTCGAAGTTCGGGAACCATAGTTGCCAAACATAATACATGCAACATCGGTAGAATCGTTGACATGCTTACTATGCGCATCCTTCACAAGACTTTCGTAGCATTGGTGGTGGGTCCTCGGGGATTGGAGCATCCGGGACATACAACTTGCGTTCATGCTTAAGAACAATTCTCAAGTTTCGAACCGTCAAGAAAGTTAGTCCCGGATAGTTTATCCTTCTCAAGGATGGATCGCAGATGACAGGGGATTATTGTTACTTGAAGAGGCCATTGATCTACAATAAAGATTATGCAAAGTTTATTTTAGTATAGAGGAATAGACTCCCACTAAATTAACAACCCTCCTAAAACGCATCTTGTTTATTTAGGGGACTAAAATCCATATTTCACCTAATTCTATGACAGCTATGGCATGAAACTGAGAACTAGATTATTTAGGTAGGTAAAGCTAGATTACCAATTACATCTTATGTAATTTTTAGATCCTTTTATGAGATACGGGACATCTTATGTCTTAGCATGTTTTATCTCATCATTTGCCTAAAGCTCAAAACTATTTTGATGGCTTTATTAAGTCGGACCATTTTAAACATTTAGGTAACTCTTACCCAACTTGTCTCACCAAGATAACACAATACACCAGCTATGCATTTGAAATCGTATTAGTGTGATCGAGGCCTTGACAAGTGTTTAAAAATGGATGACATGAGACTTAAAATTTAATAGAGGGATTTTATTCTTTGTTTTAGTGAATTTTATGTAAACAATAAAATATCATATATTCTATTGATTTGTTCAATCACTAAACAATTTGGGTTTTGGGGTTCATACGCAATGCGGAGATTACAAAACAATTTTGACAAAAACCCAACAGGATCCGAATCTAATTCCATTAAAAACGTTTAAACCATATAGTAATGTATATAAATCCAATCACATACCTTTTGATCAAACATTATAATCCAACATGTTCAATCGTACTAGTTAAAGACAACGATCAATATCAATTTGATTGTCGAGGTCAAATCAAATTCTATCTCGTGTTCATTGCTAATGTTGAAGTCTCAGGTTAAAGTAATCTCAATGTCTAATGTTGAAGTCTCGGTAAGGAGTCGGAGGACTGGAATATATACCTATCATGAGAAACAACTATGACTTAATCCATGTTATGTTCTCATAGCGGGTCGGTCCAAGTACTTTGTTCCCTAACAAGTACTCGTGATCTTGATTCGTATCCCTATACGTATAATCATCATATGATCATCAATCAAGACTCACACTAGTCTTAATTCATTATAGTTCCCAGTATAATGATCGACTAGGGACATTTAGGATATTTATGTAAATACCCATGGATCTTATTATAATGTAAACATGCAAATTAATTATAATAAACAGCAAATGAAATCCTCTATTTTTATTAACTAAAAGTATTCATAAAGACAGTTAATGGATTGACCTAGGGCACATGCCCCATCACTTCTCCAACTCCTCTACTGGTCCATCACCAATTAGCCCTCGCGGTGGTCGGCATGAACCCGTGACCTACCGATATATGCACCGAAGACAAGTCGCTCAAGTGACAATTCACTGAAGGCGTTCATGCCATGTGCTATGGCCTAGTGATTCACATAATCACTGAGTCTTCATATGTATATCTAGGAATCAAAATACTTATATGCATAATTTAAAATGATAACTAACGAAATGTGTCAGATGACTTACCCTCGACATGATGTTTGGTCGCCTCCCGATCCTACTAACCTACTGGGTGAGCTATCTCTGGTTTGATCTAGTTCTAATGGTGGTGGTGGTGATGCCTTCCAACAATCAGCTCTAAGATGTCCAGTCTGACCACATTGAAAACATAAATGCGTATTCGACCTCCCTACGTGTCAATCCCTATATCTCTGACCCTGACCTCGATTTCTCTGATCCCTTTTATAACATCTTTGATCTCAGTCCTATTGGTACTATAGAGTTTGATGTCTAGGCTATTTTGCAGGTGCGGATGCAATAGCGAGTACTACGTGTTTGTCATCATATATTTACCGATCTGACTGATAGTCATCCCTACGGTCACGGTCATCTCTATGGCTCATATAAGACTGTCGATCATCTCTACGGTGCATATCAGACTGATTTATCTACCTTTTCTGCCTCTGTTCTGACCTTGAACCATGCCCTAACTGTCCCTCAGAATCAACATTTGTGCGTCTGCTACCTCTCACAAAAAAATGTTTCATATGCAATCGCTCGATCATACATCTCCTGTAACATGCGAGCTCCGGTAGACACAATGGCACTGGTAATGACCTCATGTATACCTCAGACAAAATAGTAGATCTACAGTCTCTCTGTCCTCGCAACATCCATGGTGAAATGGAGCAAATAATGATATCTCTCCATATACTGTAACACCTACCGATTGCTCTGTCTCAGGGCTAAAAAATCATCTTTTAGATGTAATTGGATCTCTATCAAGATATACTCATCGTAGAAGATTTGTCTGTAGTGCGCCCATGTTGTCAGCTCTAGGTGGGTATAACAATAAGAAGTCCACCATATAGTTGCGGCTCTTTGAAAACATGGTCCTGAAACCCATGCCTGTATAACTCTTCCACCCTCAACAGCTTATGCAGCCCTACGGTATGAAAGTAACCATCTCCAGGCCACCTCCGAGTCACAACCTTCATAGAAATGCCCATGCCGAAAGTGAATAAACTCCATAGTCGGCTTCACCTCTGGCGTCAATGTAAACTTGGAGGTGGTAGTTGTAGTACCCGTCTCTGTAGTCGTCGATGTAGGAGTAGGAGTCAGTGTCTCGAACGGTGTGACCACCGGTATAATCACTGGAGTAACCCTCTCAACATGTGTCTCAGGAATTGTGGGAGTAGTAGCCTAAATAGGCATCTACTGGATAACCAGTGCAACAACTGTCAGAGTAGTAGTAGTCGGTACCGAAAGTATTGTAGGAAAAACTATTGCCATGGCGCCTACTGTAGCCTAAGGCCTGAGTAACTATAAAATCTCGGCCAACTAAGGATCATGTGTCGCGAGTTGGTCATCAAAACTCTGTGTAGTAGTAGCGGTATTGGTCCTAGCCGGATCCCTAGTCTTACTAATCTCTGGCGGAGTAGTATGATGTTTGTCTATCATGATCTGCATCGAGAAATGTCTGCCAGCTCAGCCTTGCTATTTATATGCATATAATATATAATATATAGTAAAAACTTAACACAAATGTAAACCTTAATTCTACGCGCCTCACAATCACTTCCCAACTAGAATTCTGAGGTAAGTATATTGGGTTTCCACATGTAAGGTTTTATTCATTAAGTTTGTGCTCTTTTATAAATTCACGAGATTCCTTGAACCATTGCTCTGATACCGATTGTGGTGTTGGTATCAAGTTAAAAAACAAAATACAATTCATTCCCTAGGCTCCATCGACCTTGCTCTAATACCAACTGTGGCGACCTTGCACCCCAAGGTCACCAGGTGAGCTGCTACGCGAGTCCCTTAGCCCTACTAATGTCAGCTGCCACATCAATGCTCTTTCATATACGTGCTATTCATCGTATTATTTTTATTATTTGCTAGATATTCGAGATATACATTAACTTACAAGTATGGCTTGCATTTTATTAAAGTTGCAAGTAGGTAACCAGTAAATTTACAACGGAAGTCTTAAAGTACATAAATGTGGATATTCGTTAACTTTTAAATTTTTATAGAGCATCAGTCCTATTATGGAAAACCTGGAATAGAGTATACTGTAAATAAAGCAACAAAAGTAAACATATACAAGTACAAGTGTCTAAAAATTCTCCTATAAACTCAAAATATATAACAAAATACCAAAATAAATACCTACTTGTAGTGTGTCTAACAATGGGTGAGCTCGAAGATAGTCACAAAGAATCCCCTTACCTTTACTCGTAGAAAGATCCGCACTCATCCATCGAAACAAAATACATAACGAGTTCAGTAAGTAAAATCCCAAGGAAATTCATTGAGCATTCATATGATAAAGTAAATGAAATCCAATAGATATTATTAAATACATATGCGGAATGTAAACAGGTAACCGTAAAGGGACCATCGCATGCATCAATAACAATAAGAACAAATGTGTGTGCCTGTCCCAGTCAGACTGGACCATACTTCGGATTTGATGGGGCATGTGCCTTAGGTCAATCCATTAACTATTTTTATGAATACTTTTAGTTAATAAAATAGAGGATTTCATTTGCTATTTATTATAATTAATTTGCATGTTTACATTATAATAAGATCCATAGGTATTTACGTAAATATCCTAAATGTCCCTAGTCGATCATTATACTGGGAACTATAATGAATTAAGACTAGTGTGAGTCTTGATTGGTGATCATATGATGATTATACGTATAGAGATACGAATCAAGATCACGAGTACTTGTTAGGGAACAAAGTACTGGACCGACCCGCTATGAGAACATCACATGGATTAAGTCATAGTTGTTTCTCATAATAGGTATATTTTTCAGTCCTCTGACTTGAGATTACCAGAGACTTCAACATTAAGAACATAGTGATTTGACACTATCAAACTTTTTCTTTAACATGACGATTATAAAGGTTGTGATTGGTTACTATGTGAGCAATGTGATGAAGTTGTGTAATCAAGATAGAATTTATCCCTATCATATAAAGAGAGATATCTAGTGGATCCCTCGATGTGTTAGACTGTTAAAAGGCTTAGTCTAAGTGAATTGATATTGATCAATGTCACTTGGATGTTTTCAGTCTACCTAGAGATCGAGACTAGTACGATTGAACATGTTGGATGACAATTCCATGCCTTATGTTTGATCAAAAGGATATCGTGTGACAAAAGGATGTTATATACACTATTGATTAGGTTGTATCGATTTGATATTGGTACAACTTGGGTAGTCATAATGTCTTGCTAGAGGCCGCTTATGACTTATATACCAAAATGTGTTTTGGTACACTGTCAACGTTGTATGAGCCTATTGGGTCGCACACTAAGAATGGTTTTGCGAGATTTTAAGATGGTTCGGAAAAATGAATTTTATATGATAAGATTCATGACAGAAACGTCCTTGTGGTGTATTACACTTATACTTCTTTAAGTAGGGGTATATGTGTAATTTACTTAACCGTCTATATACAAGGGTTGTATAAATAGACGCTTTAAGTTAGAACACAAAAGAAGAGATTAAGGGCCGAAACTCTATTTTCGTTTTAAAACGAACTAGGGTTTTCCGGTATGCTCTGAATCGTTTTGGAGAGGAACAAAAAAAGGTTTGGTATTCTCTCGAAGCTAGCACTTCAAATCTCAGCCGTCGTTCATGTGTGGACTGCTGATAGAGGGCGTTCGTCATTGGCAGCGCCTTAAAGATCGATTAACCTTCAGAAAGGTACATTGCGACTGAGGTATGATTAAGTTTTCATGGTTTAAACGTTTTTAATGGAATTAGATTCGGATCCTGTTGGGGTTTTTGTCAAAATTGTTTTGTAATCTCCGCTGTGGATGAACCCCAAAACCCAACAGTGGTATCAGAGCTTTCGAGTTTGATTCCATTAAACTCATTGCATGTTTTCTTCTGATAAATACATGATATATGATTGAAAGCATGTCAATAGTTGATGTATATGTGATATACATAAGTTTTCTGTGAGATTTATTATCATGTTTTGTGTATATGAAACATATATTCGTGATTTAATTGAAATTAGTTTCGTACATGCTAGTAACCATGTTAGGGTAATTTGAATAATTTTAATGAATTGAGTTTCGTGTTCTATGATCCATGACACCATTAAGTTCGATTGGGGTAGTAGTTCATGATTCAATTACATGTTTGTGATTATTTGGATGAAGACCGAAATTACAAATAATTAATTTTCGAAATTATTTATTTATAAATAATCAATTTTCGAAATTATTTATTTATCTTGTTATATCTATTTTGTTAGGAAGTTTCTATTTGATAAAGATAGATAACAAATTAGAATAGGAGATAAATATCAAGAATCTTGTTATTGGTGATATACTAGGATTCAAATATCTTAAATTCAAAAATAAATAAATAATTTTCGAAATTATTTATTTATCCTTGTTATATCTATTTTGTTATGAAGTTTCTATTTGATAAAGATAGATAACAAATTAGATTAGGAGATATAAGCAAAATCGGTTTCGTTATCCCTATTGGATAGGAGATAAATATGGAGAAGTTTGTTATTGGTGATATGCTAGGATTCAAATATCTTAAGTCCTAATTGGATTAGGATAAGATGATTAGTTAGATGTGGGCCCGGGTTAATTAAAAATATTTTAATTGACTTAATTTTGGATAAATTAAGGGGTAAATTTAGTATAGTAAAATCCTCGAAAAATATGATTTTCTATAGCGAATTTCAATTTTCGGAATTGAGATTTGTCTTCTAAAAAAAAAAAAAAAAAACGGGGGCGCTGCTCGGTCAGCGGGACCGCCGTCTAACTAATCCTAGCGCACGAAAATTCTTTTATTAGTAAACAGTATAAAAATCTCCAAATTGTTTAGTGATTTAACAAATCAATAAAATATATGATACTTCATTGTTTACATAAAATCACTAAAACTGAATAAAATCCCTTTATTAAATTTTAAGTCTTACGCCATCCATTTTAAACACTTGTCAAGGCCTCGATCGCACTAATACAGTTTCAGCCATAGCTGGGTGTATTATGTTATCTTGGTGAGAGAAGTTGGGAAAGAGTTACAAAAATGTTTAAAATGGTCCGACTTAATAAAGCCATCAAAATTGTTTTGAGCTTTAGGCACACGATGAGATAAAAACATGATAAGACATAAGATGTCCCGTATCTCATAAAAGTATCTAAAAATTACATAAGATGTAATTGGTAACTGTTACCTACCTAAATAATCTAGTTCTGTGTTTCATGCCATAAATTTGTCACGAGAATTAGGTGAAATATGAATTTTAGTCCCCTAAATAAACAGTATGTTTTAGGAGGGTTGTTAATTTAGTGGGAGTCTACTCCTCTATACTAAAATAAACTTTGCATAATCTTTATTGTAGATCAATGGCCTCTTCAAGTAACAATAATCCCCTGTCACTGCGATCCATCCTTGAGAAGGATAAGCTATTTGGGACTAAATTTCTTGATCGGTTCGAAACTTGAGAATTGTTCTTAAGCATGAACGCAAGTTGTATGTCCTGGATGCTCCAATCCCCGAGGACCCACCAGCCAATGCTACGAAAGCTGTGAAGGATGCGCATAATAAACATGTCAATGATTCTACTAATGTTGCATGTATTATGCTGGCAACTATGGTTCCCGAACTTCAGAAGGACATGGAACTAATGGAAGCCTACGACATGGCTGTAACGCTAAAGGAAATGTTCCAACAACAAGTTAGGCAAGAAAGGTTTGAGACAGTCAAGAACCTACATTCTTGCAAGATGACTGAGGGTGCGTCAGTTAGTCCTCATGTTTTGAAGATGAAGGGCTATGTTAACCAACTCGATAGACTCGGATTTCCCATAAGCCAAGAGTTGGCTACAAATTTGATCCTGAATTCATTACCAGAGAGTTACTCACAATTTGTGATGAACTACAATATGAATAATATGGAGAAATCAATTTCAGAGTTGCATTTGATGCTCAAAACTGCTGAACAAAATATCAAGAAACCCTCTAGTAATATGTTGATGGTCTAAATGGGAAAGGGAATGAAGAAGAAAGGCAAAGGTAAGGCTAGAGTTGCCAAGGCTGTTGGTGCACCTGTCGCAAAGCCTATGAAACAAGTCAAGACCTGGCCTGTTCCTACTTCAAAACACCCAAAAGAAAAGGAAGAAAATTGTCATTTCTGTAATCAAACCTATCTTTGGCATTGCCGTCTCGGACACATAAACGAGAAACGCATAACGAAGCTCCATAAAGATGGCCTTCTAGATTCATTTGATTTAGAAACATATGAAACATGCGTATCTTGTTTACTAGGCAAGATGACTAAAAGTCCCTTTACTGGACACAGTGAAAGGGCAAGTGATTTATTAGGTCTAATACATACTGATGTATGCGGTCCTATAAACACAATGACTAGAGGAGGTTATCAATACTTCATTACATTTACCGATGATTTCAATGAGATATGGTTATGTATATCTTATGAAACATAAAGCTGAATCATTTTAGATGTTTCGAACGTTTCAAAATGAAGTGCAAAATCAACTTGGTAAAACTATCAAAACACTTCGATCAGATAGGTGGTGAATATTTATGCCAAAAACTTGATGATCATCTTAGAAATTGTGGGATTGTCTGGCAATTGACTCCACCAGCAACTCCACAATGGAATGAAGTTTCTGAAAGGAGAAATCGAACCTTATTAGATATGGTTCGATCTATGACGAGTCATGCAGATCTTCCATTATCCTTTTGGGGTTATGCATTACAAACTGCACCTTTCACTCTAAATCGAGTTCCTTCTAAAGCGGTTGATAAAACACCATATGAGATATGGTACGGGAAGAGACCTAGTTTGTATTTTCTTAAGATTTGGAATTGTAAAGCTTACATAAAGCGACAAGTATCAGAAAAACTAGCACCTAAATCTGACAAGTGTTTATTTGTGGGGTATCCTAGGGAAACAAAAGGATATTACTTTTATAATCCCGACGAGAACAAAGTGTTTGTTGCTCGGTATGGTGCCTTTATGGAAAGACAATTTATTTCAAAAGACACTAGTGGGAGAGAAATAAATCTTGAAGAAGTTCAAGAATCACAGATGAATCCTGAACCGCTACTGGAAGTTCAACAACGTTCCGAACCAGTTGAACCTCCGCAAGTGACACAAGGCCCACATAAATCTGGTAGGGTAAGACATGAGCCAGAGAGATTCGGATTTCTCATTAGTGATAGTCGTGATGTGTTGCTTATGGATCAAAATGAGCCCACCACTTATCAGGAGGCTATGTCTGGACCAGACTCAGATAAATGGCTAAGTGCCATGAACTCTGAGATGCAATCCATGTATGATAACCAAGTTTGGAACTTAGTTGATCTACCTGAAGGTGGTAAGACCATTGGATGTAAATGGGTTTTCAAGAAGAAAACTGACATGGATGGCAATGCGCATACTTTTAAAGCAAGACTTGTAGCAAAAGGTTTGAGCGGACTCAAGGTGTTGATTATGATGAAACTTTTTCGCTAGTAGCCATGCTTAAATCCATAAGAATTTTAATTGCCATTGCTGCATATTATGACTATGAGATATGGCGAATGGATGTAAAAACAACATTTCTTAATGGAAAGCTGCTTGAGGACGTGTATACGACACAACCTGAAGGTTTTATACATCCTGAGAATTCTAGGAAGGTATGCAAGCTTCAAAGATCCATTTATAGATTAAAGCAAGCTTCTCGGAGTTGGAATCTTCGTTTTGATGAAGCAATCAAGGATTTTGGTTTTATTAAGAACGAAGATGAGCCTTGTGTATACAAGAAGGACAATGAGAGTGTAGTTGTTTTTCTGCTACTGTATGTTGATGATATATTACTCATTGGAAATGACATCCCAACATTGCAGAGTGTCAAGTCTTGGTTAGGGAAGTGTTTCTCAATGAAAGACTTAGGAGATGCAGCCTATATCCTAAGGATAAGGATCTATAGGGATAGATCTAAGGGGCTAATCGGTCTAAGTCAAAGTGCTTACATAGACAAGGTGCTGAATAGGTTCAGTTTGCAAGACTCTATAAGAGGATTGTTGCCAATGTCTCATGGCATAAGTCTCAGTAAGAATCAATGTCCTAGGACAAATGATGAGCGAGATCGTATGAATAAGATTCCATATGCATCGGCTATTGGATCTATCATGTATGCCATGCTATGCACTCGACCTGATGTATCATATGCTTTGAGCACTACGAGTAGATATCTGTCAGATCCTGGTGAGAGTCACTGGATAGCAGTAAAGAACATCCTTAAGTACTTAAGAAGGACTAAGGAAGTGTTCTTGGTCTATGGAGGTTTTGAAAATGATCTAGTTGTAAATGGTTACACAGATGCAAGTTTTCAAACTGATATAGATGATTTTAGATCGCAGTCTGGATATGTGTTTACTTTGAATGAGGGTGCATTAAGTGGAAAAGTTCGAAGCAAGAGATCGTGACAGATTCTACAATGAAAGTCGAGTATATTGCGCGCGTCCGATGCAAAGAAAGGAGGCGATTTGGATCAAAAAGTTCATTTCTGAACTAGGTGTGGTTCCAAGTATTGCTAACCCTATTTGTTTGTATTGTGACAATAACGGGGCAATATCACAGGCCAAGGAACCTAGATCACACCACAGATCCAAACATATATTCAGGCATTTTCATCTCATCAGAGAAATTATTAAGAGGGGAGACGTAAAGATTTGCAGAGTACCTACTAAAGACAACATTGCGGATCCATTGACAAAAGCTCTTCCACAAGCAAAACATGATGGTCATGTTAGATCATTAGGCATTAGATGCATGTATGATTGGCCCTAGTGCAAGTGGGAGATGATGGGGCATGTGCCCTAGGTCAATCCATTAACCGTCTTTATAAATACTTTTAGTTAATAAAATAGAGGATTTCATTTGCTGTTTATTATAATTAATTTGCATGTTTACATTATAATAAGATCCATGGGTATTTACATAAATATCCTAAATGTCCCTAGTCGATCATTATACTGGGAACTATAATGAATTAAGACTAGTGTGAGTCTTGATTGGTGATCATATGATGATTATACATATAGGGATACAAATCAAGATCACGAGTACTTGTTAGGGAACAAAGTACTGGACCGACCCGCTATGAGAACATCACATGGATTAAGTCATAGTTGTTTCTCATGATAGGTATATTTTTCAGTCCTCTGACTTGAGATTACCAGAGACTTCAACATTAAGAACATAGTGATTTGACGCTATCAAACGTTGTCTTTAACCGGACGATTATAAAGGTTGTGATTGGTTACTATGTGAGCAATGCGATGAAGTTATGTAATCAAGATAGAATTTGTCCCTCTCATATAAAAAGAGATATCTAGTGGATCCGTCGATGTGTTAGACTGTTAAAAGGCCTAGTCTAAGTGAATTGATATTGATCAATGTCACTTGGATGTTTTCAGTCTACCTAGAGATCGAGACTAGTACGATTGAACATGTTGGATGACAATTCCATGCCTTATGTTTGATCAAAAGGATATCGTGTGACAAAATGATGTTATATACACTATTGATTAGGTTGTATCGATTTGATATTCGTACAACTTGGGTAGTCATAATGTCTTGCTAGAGGCCGCTTATGACTTGTATACCAAAACTTGTTTTGGTTCACTACCAACGTTGTATGAGCCTATTGGGTCGCACACTAAGAATGGTTTTGCGAGATTTTAAGATGGTTCAGAAAAACGAATTTTATATGATAAGATTCATGACAGAAACGTTCTTGTGGTGTATTACACTTATACTTCTTTAAGTAGGGGTATATGTGTAATTTACTTAACCGTCTATATACAAGAGTTGTATAAATAGACGCTTTAAGTTAGAACACAAAAGAAGAGATTAAGGGATGAAACTCTATTTTCGTTTTAAAACGAACTAGCGTTTTTCGGTACGCTCTGAATCATTTTGGAGAGAAACAAAAAAAGGTTTGGTATTCTCTCGAAGCTAGCACTTCAAATCTCGGTCGCCGTTCGTGTGTGGACTGCTGATAGAGGGCGTTCATCGTTGGCAGAGCCTTTGAGATCGATTAACCTTCAGAAAGGTACATTGCAACTGAGGTATAATTAAGTTTTCATGGTTTAAACGTTTTTAATGGAATTAGATTCTGATCCAGTTGGGGTTTTTGTCAAAATTATTTTGTAATCTCCGCTGCGCATGAACCCCAAACCAACAAGATTCTCTTCCCAAGATCCGACTAGTGGGTGCACTCAACTGGCCAATCACCCGATCCTCTCGGTGGTCGGCGTAGACCCATGACACATCGACTCGTGTACCAACAAAGTAGCTTGGGTCGTTACTTATCAAGGACTCCTAATATACTTGTTATGGTCTAGCATGCCATAGACATACAACGGATTACTCGGAGGGAGTAAACTAAACCATCTATTAAAAACAATAATACAGACATAAATAACTGAAGTGAATAAGAAATGAAGTTAGAAAAATACTCAAAGTGACGTTCCATTGGGCTTTACAAATCTCAATACACGCTTCCGACTTCTTTGGACTCATAAATCTTACCCTACCTAGCTCCCGGTACCTGAGATACCGTCCCCTTAGTTCCCTAAAGTCCAAATGTGTCATTTTAATTGATTTATAGCCACATTAAGTTAAACTATTAATATTATACTAAAAATTAGAATTTGATTTCAAGCTTTTAGTTGTGACATATTTTTCTAGTTTAATTGGGGTACAAAACCCCAAAAAGTTCTCGAAATCCATTGTTCTACCTTTTTCCAATTTTTTATATTTTCTTTGATTTTTTTGAAAATTTTTGTAATTTTTACATTTTTCCATAACTTATTTTATTTATTTATTTATTATTTAATTTTTAATTATTTTTAATGATTAAAATGGGGGTTGGGCCCACCTAAATTAGGTCCGATTCAATTCTGCTTGATTCAAATTTTTAACTAGGATGGGCCTGGGCAGGCTTGGCCAAAGGTCACACGAAATTGCGTGCATGTGAGAGCATCCCGATTCGTCTCTGCCTCCACAGTGACCTTTTTTTCCTTCTCTTTCTCTTCAGTTCTAATCATAATCCATAACAAAAACCCAACAACAATAACAACAACAACAACAAAAAATCACCATTAAAACCCTAAACTTCAAGCTTATTTTCCCGAATAAATTGAAAAAGATGAAATTGATGGAGAGGGAGTGCATTACCTTGATTATAGCCATTGATCTTCAAGAAATCCAACCCTAAATCCAATTTTGAACTCTTAAATCTCTCTCAAGTGCTGTTGGAAATTCTGGTTTTTGCATGAATATATGAGTGGTTTTGATGGAAATCCCACTAAAATTATGTATTTAATTGTGTACACATATCTCGGGGACGATCTGAAGGCTACTAATTGAGTCGACAAACACCAACTAATGACTTTATTGAGACACTAAATAGCTTAGTATCACACATTCTAGGGTCACCCTAATGCCCATCAATGGCTTTTATTTAATTTGATCAAACTAAAGAAAAATCAATTTAATTTTTTCAAACAGCTAATTTAGGTACAAAAATAATATGTTTAATATATTTGATCACATAATTAACTCAATTGTAGTCCTACTAACTCCTGAATACCCGACACCCAGTTCCCCACATCTCGGCATACATCTCGAGGCGCGCCAATCCTTGATGTACCCAATTATTTTAACTTAACCTATGGTTTTATTACCATTAAATGTCACATTTGCCTTGTTTATTGTCATATTAGTCTATTTAATATTTGTCTAGACTTAATGTACCCAAACTTTGCCCACCCGATATCTACATCGACACGCTTTTCAAGGTGAATACCGGTATCACACCCTATACATGGTATGGCAAAATAAACTCATACAAGTGATGCAATAATGAATAAAATAATAATTAACATCAAAATAAGCACCCAATAGATAAAAATAACTATTTAAGCCTAATCGGGCGTGTCTTAGCCTATCCGAGGCGTCCATATAGGCTAGAGCTGGCATTTGAGTTTGAAAATAATCTAAATAATAGCATTAATAAATATTGAGATGTTACAAGTTTATTAGCCTAAACCAAGTTATGAACTAAACCAATTGCAAAAGTCATAGTTTATGAGGTTATGTACTAAATGCGTTAAACCAATATTATATTTTATAATTCACTATTTTAATTGATTATTTTCGTGCATTACAATCTATGAAACTAGACTTTGTATGCATAGTGCTCAATATATTATGAATGATAGGTTCTAAATCAAGAATTTATATAATTAGTAACTAAGATTATTTAGAAATGTCTATTAACTGTTTAGAAGATTTTAGGAAAATTACGTTTTAAGCTAAGTTTATAATGGTATATTACCATTAATTCTTACTTATTAGTATGCGTTTTCATATACCCTAATGTTATTTTGTCAATATTAGTTATTTTAAGCGTTTGAAATGCAAATAGTGATAAGATTAAGTTATGGATATGAATTGCATGAATCTACCATTAATAAAAGAAAAACTAGGTAGTTTGAAAGAATTACTATATTTCAAAGACTTATTTCTTCTTGTCCACAACATGGATATACTGAAAAAGCATTATTGGAGTACTTCTATGAAGGACTCAATCACTTTGAACAAAAACTATTAGGCAATTTTTTGGTAGATCCTTTTTTGGAACAACACCAACACTAGCAAAAGAGGCTATTAACAAAATTACAAACTAATCTAAACAATATGGTGAAATGAATGAAACCACAAAGATAAAACTTTATGAAGTCCATAATAGAGAGCTAAACCTTTTTTACGATAAATTTAACGAGTTAATTAGTTTGGTTAAGTTGTTACTGAAAGACAGAGCAACTCAAATTAAACCATGCGCATTATGTAATGAAGTTACACATCTTAAGGATGTGTGTCCTACTTTACATGAAGAAAATACAGAAGTGGTTAATGTAGTAATGAATCAATTTTTAGGAAACCCAATGAATAATATAATAATGATAATAATAATAATAATAATAATAATAATAATAATAATAATAATAATAATAATAATAATAATAATAATAACAACAACAACAATAGTTATTATACAGGTAAATCAAACTCAAATCTTAGTTATGGCTCACTAAACCATAACTATATGACTTATAGGCTACGAGCAAAAATATGAAATGCACCAATTCAGCAACCAGGACAAATGGTTCATCCCGTGCAACCAAAGTTAGAGCAAATCTTAAATAATTTTATGACCTAAAGTCAACAAAAGTTTACATATCTCTCTCAAAATCAAGTTGAGAATGTTGTTTCAGTCATTGAATTGAAAAATCAATTAATTCAAATTAAGTCTGAAACGAGTAAAAACTTAGGAGCCTGATTAATGTAATTAGGGAAAGTCATGGCTTGATGAAAATAGGCATTGAGTAGAACAAGTTCAAAAAGAAAGTATTGTTTCGGCTATCAAAAACTAAAACCAAGATATGCATCTCGGTTATAGGTCACCAAAGTAAGTGCCTAAGAGTTATTTTGTTCAGCTACTTGATACTAATACATATTGTATACTCTTGATTATGAACAATTGAGATTGCACAGTGTCTCCCGATGACCAACCATCAAGTCAAGTCACACACGATAGTGGGCATAGTCAGGATGCCATAAATGACTATATAATGATGTTTCAGTGCCTGAACACCGATACATTCAAATCCATCTCAGTCCTATGTGGTCGAATTATTTGAGTACCCTAGAATGCTTCCCTTGACTGCAGAATTGTAATGAATAATAACAATACCAACAACAATCATTAAAATGGACTGGCATTCTCATGGGGTGGAAAATCCAATAACAAGGCCGAAGGAATAACCAACTCGAAAGTGATTGAGTAATACAGGATAGAGTGCGAGGACAGAGATGCCTTCATGACTAATTCAAGCCAGAAGTTCAAGAGACTTACAACGAAATGATGAAGCTTTTAGCCAACACCATCGAGCTCAAACTAGGCCGTCTCTAATAAACATGGTGCAAAATAGCTTGTTCAATGGGCTAGCCAATGATGATCTAATTGCACATGTAGATAATTTCTTGGAGTAGTGCGACACCGTGCACATTATCAGAGTTAGAAAGGAAGTGATCAGGATGAAACTCTTCCCACTCTCGTTGAGGGGAAAATCCAAATTCTGGCTCCAAGGACTGGACTTAGAGAGTATGACCTCATAGGTAGAAATCAATGAAATATTTCTAGACAAGTTTTTTCCTCTAGTGAAGGTCAGAGAAAGGAAGCTGAAAATTGATCGATTCAAGCAAGAAAATGTTGAGTCTCTTAGCGAGGTTTGGGAAAGATTTGAGGAGATGCAAAGGAGATGTCCAAGACATGGATACACGAAATGGGCATAACTTTGAATTTTCTACTATGGGATGAACTAAAGCTTTAAAACATTAATATATAATGCAATAGGTGGTTCTATACTAACCAAAGATGAAGATGGAGCATTGGATCTCTTACATCTTATGTCTCAGAACTCTACAGTCGGTAATCATTCCGCAGTGATGAAACCAGTAGGCATATATCATATTGATTCATATGCTATGATTATGGCATAACTATCCAACCCGAGCAATCAAATAGCAAAACTTTAAATGGGACAATAAAGTCCACAAGTGCAGGTGATACAACATTCCATTAAGCACCAAGTTATGGTGGTAAATCAAATGCACATGCATCAAGGAATGGAGTATGATGACATCAAATTCCTGAACAACCAAAGCTATGGAAACAACTTTAGGCCGATAGGAATAGCTCCTCAAAGGTTTTATCAAGGATAGAACAGCAACAACCTCAACTTCTCGTATAAGAATCTTGAAAACACATTGAAGTTACCTTCATGCTTCGATCAACAAGTCCAACAAGGGAATTTAAGATAAAACAAAGAGATAACTTCATTGAAGTCAATTAAAAAACTCTTGTACACCTTGGACAAGAGCAATAGGGAACGTCATGTGAAACACGGGAAAGTGATAGGAAATATGAAGCAAGCTATGAAGAGAATTGATGATGAGAGATCACAATCCAAAAAGAACCTCGAGGAATAGATTGTTCAGGTAGCTATTGCCTTGAATTCAAGGAAGGAATGACAATTTTTGAGTAACACTATTACAAATCCCAAGGAGAATGTCAGTGCTATTTACACGATGAGCACTACGGCATCGAATGAGCCAAGATAAGAGCAAGTGATGTACGAACTAGAAGGAGTCAACACTTTCTTTATGAGGAAGCATGAAGTGATGCAAGAGAATGAAATGGAAGTGAGTCAAGAAGAACTTGAAGGATTCAAGCAATAACGGGTCAATACCTTGAAAATCACAAGAAGGGAAAGAAACAATGAAGATCTAAACCACAAGATGCAATTCTTTTAAAGAAGCACAGAAAGGAAATAGTATAAAGGTGGTTATAAAAAAACATGAACCAAAGTTCAAGTTCATACTATGACTTCAACCAATCAAGATGAGAGATACTGGAGAAATATGCATACTAATAAGCATTGATGGGCATTGGTTTAAAATTCTCTTATGTGATATGGGAGCCTCAGTCAATTTTATGCCAATAATGGATACGTTATACATCGATTTGAAGATCAATTGCCTTGATACAACAAATTTGCAAGTAGTTTAAAACAACTTAGTACTAACCATTGAGAAAGTCTTGAATGTGCATGTGAAAGTGAGTAGATTCACATTCATCTTGGATTTTGAGGTTATGGATCATAATATGGATGATGAAGTGTCTATGATACTTGGGCATCCATTCTTGAACTCTTCCAATGCAAACTTGTACAAAAGGAAGAAAAGATTACAATGAGTATCAAGGAGGATGATTATGCCGAGAAGATTGTCTTTGTTGATGGCAAGAAATACATCCAAATGGGAATAATATAATTATGTCTGATCTACAAATGGAGTATCTCGATTTAGACTTGAACTAAACAAGTGAAAAGGCTTCATGCTAATGACGTTAAATTAAGAGCTACTAGGAAAAGGCTCAGTGGTTTTAAAATCTTAAGTTTTTCAATTTCAATCAGTTAAGTAGTTATTTAGTTTAGTTAAGGACAATTCAAACGTTTTAGTTTCTAACTTTTGAAGATTTTTTGCTAAATGTGCAGGTAAGACCATTTATCTAGTGACGATTCATCAAAATGAAAATATCTCGAAAAACTCAGTAAAGAGCGTAAAAGTGCAAATGAGTTAAAGTTGTAAAGTTGAGGTACGTGTGTAAATCACGGGTAAGCACCAAATAGGAATTAATGAAAAATATATGCAAAAAAGTGGACATATAGGTCAACACCATGTGTTGAAACACTGTGTCGTGGGGTATAAGGCACAGTACAAGGCAGTGCGCAAAAATCCCTCACAAGACACAGTGTCGTTCCCTTATAGGATGGCGCCAGTGTCGTTGCATGGGGTTTTAAACCCCATTTCACCATGTTTTGCACACTTGAAACCTATTTCTTTCACCACTACCAAGCATACATCCCTCTAAAATCCAAGATTAATCATTTCCAAGTGAAAAAAGAGAATTTATAGTGATTTAAAGTGAAAAGAGAAAGTGCATTATGGATTTGCACAAAAAGGAGAGCTAGGGCCTTGATTGTGGGATTTGGTTCAAATGAGCACTAGGGTTTTAACTAGTGAGCAAAGCGAGAAGGCTTGGATTGATAGAGGCTTGGAGGAGTATTCCACACCGAAAAGTTGTCCGACATTAAGGTAAATTTATAATTTCATTAGCTATGCATTGAGATTTTTGAGAAATTTTGATGAAATTGCATGAATAATGGATATGAGGTTGTTGGATGAATTTTCAATTTATGTGAATTGTAGGCATCAATGTGACTTATGGAGACAAAGTAAATGTCTTTTGCATTATTTGGCATGTGAATGATCCATGTACTATAAAATTTCGATTTTATGTTATTTTAAGACCCATATGCATTGTTGTTTAGTTGTGTGAATTTGAGAAAATGGCAGGAACAAGGAAGCAAGCAAGTGAAGTGAGCTAAGTGAGAGCAAATGACTTTGAGGCATCATCCTCAAGAGGTCCAAATGAGGAGGAACATAGGCCATTTAACTCGAAATATTATATTAGTAAAGAAGCTAAAAATATATATGAGGTTTTACAAGAGAGAAATTAATTTCCCGACTAAATATAAAAAGTGAGTAAACAACTACATTAAGAGACAAGGTTATCAGTAATTCACTCAAGACTATAGGGAGAACAAAGTTTAAGGAGTGAGTTCGTCAAGGGCTTTCTCACTAAGCCCTAAACTATCACTAATCACTATAATTAGACACCTAAACTAACAATCAACTTTGAGCCTTCATTTACTTTAAAATTAAATCCTTAAAGTGCTCCAAAACTAAATTTATATCCCTAATGAAACTCAATTCATGATTTATTTAATTAGAGAAAATTAGGAAATCATACGGATTATCCTCTGTATTTTGTAAAAACTTCGGCAGCACCTCCCCTATAAGTGGCCAGCCAAAAAATTCACCTAATAGATAGCGAAATGGGGTGATTCCCATAAGGACTCACAACTCCCCGCAATTTACAATATATTTCAAATGCAAACCTATAAACTATCTTAGAGTCTTTGATGCATTATTTACAACTTTACAGTTCCAAATAAACAAAAACTCAATCATACACATCTGTACTCGCTTTTAATTCAATTTAAGAGACTCTCACTGTCTATTCAAAATATTTCACGACCTACACTCACCCTGGAACCCGAAGTAATATAAAAATGATTACAATAAGAAAATTAAAATTAAAGTATTGAAAACATTCACCAAGGTCTTTGAGTCTAATTTATTCTTCCCTCCCCTCACAAAGAACATGACATCATTAAGAACAACATGAAAATGTCAAGTAAGTAAACTCCTACACTATTTTGTACACCCGCAAATGTTAGTCTGAATACATGGAGACATGTAATTGCATTTCTAAATAACAAGAAATTTATTTAACAACATGAAACTCTTTTATTACTATTCAAGGTTCATAAATAAGTTGGCCAACCTAAGAATAAGCCTAAAACAATAATAAAAGTATTATGCATGCTCCCCGAAAAACTTTCTTGCCTTGGGTCTTCCATGTTCCAGTCCAATTGGTTAGGAAACCTAACTTCGAGTCCCACCCTTGAGCCATAGCACTAACAAGCCATCGTTCGGAATGACATGAAAGCTTGATCAAGAATGATACGAAGGACAATGCAGATTAAACACAAATGCAGGTACAAAGATAAAGTTCCATAAATAGTAAATACCACTATAAGGTTTACTTACTTACAACTAAACCAACTCACAGTTGGTTACGAAGCATCACACAACGTTTCCCCGACTTTCACATACTTTGAACCTATTCTCCAAGCTTTATTTCAAGTAGTTTTGGAATCCTCAATGTTACCTAAGACCATTAAGAAATCCAGATAAGTCTCCTACTCAAATTTCTTAATTTTTTCAATCAATTTCAGAGTTGCTTTGGTATTATCAAGTCCTAAAAACCTAAAATCACTCCAAATCAACTATTCAGATGTTCGAATCTCAATTTTGACTACAAATTATGGTTTAGAATAAAAAATCAGCCTTGACTAGGCTTTTAAACAATTTTTTTAAATTTTGGACATTATTTAGTATGGTAACACGTATTACGAGGAAACTCTCGGTATAAATCCTTAAGAAAATTCCTAAATCCTCATTTTTCATAAAGACTTCCCATTTATATTTATTTGTCCAAAATTAAAAAAATTTTATTTACCATTTTTCTAGAATTTTTCCAAAAATTCTAGCATTTTTTCTTTTTAATTGGGGTTTGACCTTGAATCGGACTTGGTTCGGTTCGGTTGGGGATCAAACCCCTTCATCTTCTTCCTCACCTCTCTGTTTAGCAAATCAGACTTTTTTTTATTTCTTTGTTTAAAACCTCTCCTCACCTCTCTTCAACTCCAGCAAAATGGTCTACAACAACAATAACAATAACAATAACATCAACACCCATCAACAACAATAACAACACAAACACAACGACAACAATCCAACATAACAATACAATGACAATCAACACAATCTTGATATCTCCTTCACATCACCTTTATTACGATTTCTATCTTTCACCAGTTCGATTTCGATCAATTTCGAAACAGAGATGAGATGGTTGCGCATTTGAGATATACATTAAGATTTTCTTAAGATTTGCATCACACAAATCTTGAGTCAGATCGAATGTTTCCTTTATCTTTTTTATCTTTCTCGATATATGTGTTGTGTATCTTGAGGCTAATCTTGTGGCTATTAACAAGAACATCATCACTAAACGATTTAGATGAGATCAATTATAATTTTTCTAAAGAATTTGATGCACGAATCTCGAGGACAATCCAAAGACACATGAAAATAAAGTCACATTCCTAAATGTGACCCTGAATTTTGACACATGCCTACACATATGCATTGATTATCATTGAGATGTGGTTGTCTCAAGGCATGGACAATCACTTTAACATCAAATGTTCAACTCATTCCTCTCCATGATGCTCAAGCTACGCGTATCTCTAGGCAAATCAAATGTATACTTTTATTTAATTCAAACTATATGATTTATTTTTATATATTTATATGTATAAACTATATATATAAATATATATACACCTATGTATTTTCGTAGCTATAAATCCGTCACGTGCGCCAATGATCATCCTCGAGCATGTACACTATTGTACCTCCTACACATGTCACCCTCGATCCCACGTGTCACTAGGCACCAAATAATTTATTAATTATTCAATTTAATTTCATGATTATCTCTTATTTTAGGTCCAAATTAAATTTGGAAATATACCTCAATTACGTCAAAATTGATAAATATTCCCAACATGCTCCAAAACTCATAAACACCGCATATACACTTTAACTTGACCCTATTTCGTGTTAAAATAGTGTATAATACATCAAATAGTCATGTGACACAAAAATAATATTTTAAACTCATGATCTCTAGTTAGTAACATGTAGGTCCCACCTCAGATATTTAAATCTCAAATTAAATCTAAAAATACTTAATTAGCATCCAAATCAAGTTTATGAAATCTTCGGATGTTACAGAGTGAATTTGTGTACAAATTTCAAGTGAATGCAAAGTTTACTAATCCAGTGAAGGTGGAAAAGGTGTTTGTCCTTTTTAATGAACGTGCAATTAATAGTATCTATGAGTTAGCGCATAAAAGTAGAGTTGGAGCTAAACAGAGTTTTCTAGATAATTTATATGAGAAACCCTATAACCTATACCCTTTTAAATTCATTGAGAGAGCATTGGTTGTCCGAGGATAACGCGCACCGAATGTGTCAATAATATAAAGTTTTCTAGACCAACTAATTTGTAGAATAGTGGCAAAGGGTCGATCCCATATAGACTGGTTGTCTTTTTTAGGCCAAAAATAACAAAAAGGGAAAATCGGGGGTTTTAAAATAAATAGTTTAACAAATTAATCTAACTAAACTAAATAAATAAAAAAATTAAAATAAATTTCAAAACAATTAACGGGCATCTAAGTAACACCTAGGTTTACAGTTCCACAAATCGGGATCAAGATTCAATGGAAATTATGGTCTTCAGCCTTTTCCAAAAAGTTATTAATTTAAGTTCTCCTAGATTAGCTATAGAAAGTCGACATCCGCCCGAAATTGCTCGTTCCCCTAATCTCGATAGCCAGGATGTCCGCCACTAACTACTTTCCTAATTAATGCATAACCCTAAACATCCGCCAATTGAGCTTAACATACTAATCGCAGTAATATGGATATGTGGGAACACTAATGCTAAATAACTAAATTGCATCTGCTTCCAATTTAACCTAGATTCAATTGTTGCACACTCAAGAACCGAAAGGGTTCAATGGAAAACGGGTGAGTGTTTGTCACTTTATTGGTCCAAAAGCACAATTACACGGATACTAATGATCCAAATAACTATAAGTTGTCCCCCTAAAAGCTTGCATAAGCCGTATACATACTCTAGATCTAAACTATAAACCTTAAAAGCAACGACGATCAAATAGGAGAATTTAAACTAAATTAAATAATAAAATAAAAGATCTCGCTTATTATGCCATAAATCCTTAATCCCGACTTGTTTTCCCGCCGACCTAGGCAATCATCGAGAGAAGTCGATGTTGAAAATATAATAGTCAGTGTTTTCTAATAATACCTAAGTTCCTAATATATAAAACTACTAAAAATTGGTCCCGGGAAGTGAGAGAAACTAATTTTGGGTGTTGGGGAGGTGACTCTTGCGTCAAGGAGCAACCTGGGACTACTAGACGTTCAATTTAGAGTCTTGTACACATGTCGCAGCTCGATTGGTTGCTTTGTTGTCGTGCACTAACGTGGAGTCGTTTGATTGGTTGACACTGGCTATGATGACGCTGTTATGATGTGCAAGCCACACGGGCAGCAAAGTGGTGGAGAAGAATTCGTGTAGAAACTTGGCAAAAATCTGGGAGATAGTATTGATGTGCATCCCAAGGAAATTGGAGAACTGCTGAACAAGGAGAAGAAATGGTTTGTGACGATGTGTACTGTGATGGTGACGTGGCAAAGTCTTATTGGTGGAGAAAATGAGATCGCTGACATGGAGCGTTTGGATTGGTGGAAAAAGCTGTTGTGACTTGTTGGACACATGAAACGAGTTGGGCCAATAGACGGCTGCCATGTGTCACGTTGAGGCAAGCTGAACCAATAGTATGCCGCCACGTGTAATTGGTTTGCTAATCCTCTATTTTACCTACCGCGCAACACATAACTCGAGCCAAATTGTCCAGCGTCCGTTCACTACGAGTAAATACTCTATTTTGAGTATTTTTCGCAACGAATTCAACCGCACACTCCTTTTCACCTGAAAATGATAAATGAATTTAATCAAAGTATTTTAGAGACTTTATATATTTAAATATACTAAAATAAACTTTTAATTACATATAAATACTGACTTATCAAATACCTTAAAACTTTAGACTTTGCACTTCCTGAGCAAAGGTGTAAATGACAACACAGACTGAACTAACTCCTAATATAATAATGCACTAACTCACTAATCCTACACCCGACTCAAAATTCATGGAGTTCCTTTGATTTACGTAGCCACCAAGTTAACAAGCAACTTTAGAAGTTTCAGAGTTACGATATGTCAAGACTCGCAACCCAAACACAATTAAAATCTCACTTTCAAGACAAAGACTCGGTCAAAACAAAGGCCATCAACTATTCATAAGTTTTCTTGGTGTATACATTCAAGCACATAAGTTTAAAATTCTCCCTTAATCTAGTGAAAGCCCTCGAACTAAATCTTTTATTTGAGGAGTTTCACAACTTCTGCCTTTATTTATTTTTTATTCTATTTGTTTCATTTTTTTTTTCTCCAAAACGTTTTTCAATTAATACGGTTCCTGCTCCATTTCCTATAGACCGATTTTCTCACATTTTCCCACCACAAGTTTCCCTGCTCTATTTCCTATGGAAACCTATGGGACTCTCTATATTAACATAAAAAACTCATGTTAGTACTTCTTACTTTCACTATAATCAAGCAAATCCCCCTAAAATGGGTTAAAATAATAAAACATACACAATTATTTGACCGTCTACTCATTTTCATTTTCTAGTACAAAGTTTAACCATCATACTAAGTCTCTAATCATGAAATCATAAAAATGCAGAGATCCGAACTTGATTGAGTGTTTCCCTAAGTTTCAAGTTAAAAAGGCAACTGTAAATTACTCATCCACAACCAAAGGCATGAACAAAGTCTCAGGTGACTCTATATGCAAAAAAAAACTATACTAAATACATGCATGAAAATGTATCATATCCTAACGAAAAGAGAGAGAAATATGAAAGGACAAAGAATGAAAGAAATGGAAGAAATGATATAAAACACTACTATTACCATTCAATAAGCGCATATAACCACATAAATAATAAAAATAAACCATCTCACCTACGGTCTTTCGCAAAGAATCCATCCAAATCAATCCACAATCCTTAAAATATCTCCAAACCTATTATGAACCTTGTCCTCAAGGTTCAAAACAAGTCAGTGTATCTATATAACAAAAGGAAAAAGATAGTGGTGAAGAAGAACATGGATAAGAAGATGATACAAATACATGCATGACAAAAAGTTTCTAAACACCAGTGAATGCACAAAATCTCTCATGTGTAGTTGAGTAAGGAAACTATGAAAGAACAATCATAATAATAGTAAGAACTAGTAAACATAGGAGTTAACTAAAAAGATTCCTATCAAATCCTGCGAGCCCGAAGTCTTTCAACTAAGGGTGAAATCAACAAGATGAAAGAATGAAGTCTAGGGTTTTAGGTCTACTGAAAAACCTGCCACTAATGCGGCGACTTAAGTTGGATGTGACCAAACCAAGTCTCAATATACCTAAAATCCTATAAACATGTTAATTCCTAAGAAATGCTCACGTTATGCTAAAAAAATAATAATCCATAATCAAACCTAATAATCTCCCAGGGTGCAACAATTTATTAAAATAAATAATAATAAATAAATAAATAAAAATACAAAGAAAGAAAACCAATCCCTGGCAATGGCACCAAAAAGTGACGCACGTTGAACGCGTCAATAAAATAAAGTTTCATAAACCAACTATTTTGTAGAATAGTGGCAAAAGGTCAATCCCACGGAGATCGGTTGTTTTTCTTAGGTCAAAAATAACAAAAAGGGAAAATCCGGGTTTTTAAAAAAAATAGTTTAACTAACTAATCTAATTAAACTAAATAAATAAAATAATTAAAATAACTTTCAAAACAATTAATGGCCACCTAAGGAACACCTAGGTCTACAGTTCCATAAGTCAGGATCAAGATTCAATGGCAATCATGGTCTTCAATCTTTCCTAAAAAGTTATTAATTTAAGTTCTCCTAGATTACCTATAGAAAATTGACATCCGCCAGAAATTCCTCATTCCCCTAATCTCAATAGCCAAGACGTTCGCCACTAACTACTTCCCTAATTAATGCATAACCTTCGACATCTGCCAATCGAGTTTAACATACTAACCGCAATAATATGGATATGTGGGAATATTAATAAAAAATAACCAGATCGCATCCGCTTATGATTTAACCAAGATTCAATTTTTGCACACTCAAGAACCGAAAGGGTTTGACAGAAAACATGTGAGTGCTCGTCACTTTATTGGTCCAAAAGCACAATTACACGGATACTAATGGTCAAAATAACTATAGGTTGTCTCCTTAAAAGCATGCATCGGCCGTATACATACCCTATATCTAAATCATAAACCTTAAAAGCAACAACAATGAAATATGAGAATTTAAAATAAATTAAATAATAAAATAAAAGATCTCACATAATATGTCATGAATCCATAATCCTGACTTGTTTCCCCATCGACCTAGGCGATCGTCCTGAGAAGTCAATGCTAAAAATATAATAGTCTATGTTTTCTAATAATACATAAGTTTCTAATATATAAAACTACTAAATATTGGTCCAGGGAGGTAAGAGAAACTAATTTTGGGTGTTGGGGAGGTGACTCGTGCGCCAAGGAGCATCCTGGGACTGATGGGCATTCAATTTGGAGTCTTTTATACTAGTTGCAGTGCGATTGGTTGTTTTTATCTGCCGTGCACTGACGTGGCTCACCTGATTAGTTGAAACTGGTTGTGATGATGCTATTGTGGTGTGCGAGCGACACGTGGCAGCAAGGTGGCGGAGAAGAACTCGTGTAGAAACTCAACTAAAATCTAGGAGATAGTGCTGAGGCATATCTCGAGGAAATCAAAGAGCTGCTGCATGAGGAGAAGAAATGGTTTGTGACATTGTGTACTATATTGGTGACGTGGCAATGTATGATTGGTGGAGAAAATGAGACCGCTGACGTGGCACATTTGGATTGGTGGAATAAGCTGTTGTGACAAAGTGGACACAAGAAACGAGCTGGGCGAACGGATGATTGACATGTGGCACATTGAGGTGAGATGGACCAATAGTATGCTGCCACGTATAATTGTTCTGCTGATCCTCTATTCTACCCACCGTGCAGCACGTAACTCGAGGCAAATTGTTCGGCATCCGATCACTATGAGTAAATACTCTATTGTAAGTATTTTTGGCCACAAACTCAACCGCGCACTTCGTTTTACCTAAAAATGATCAATAAATATAATTAAATATATATATTTTAGAGACTTTCTATATTTAAAATATACTAAAGTAAACTATTAAATACCTATAAATTTTGACTTATCAAAAGACAACAAGGATGTGTACTGGTAGCTGAGAATGTGCCAAAACACATTAAGAAGGGGATTATGAGGAAAGTCTATAAAATGTTGCAACATTTTCTTGTTGCTTCATTATACCTGACCACTTAGCAGGGCAAGATCAATAAGCCAAATGGGGCTCGTTTATTTGAGATTACAAAGTATGGGGACATCAATGTGGGCGAGATCATCTATAAGAATTTGAGGGAGTCCATCATGTCATAAAGAGACAACAAACTGTTGTTTCCAATTTTGATTACTCATTATGCTTGAAGGTCGGAGTGTGATTGCTTCAGGATGAAGAATTTGATATTGAGGCTCAACAAACCATGATGAGAAGTTTATGGTCACACTTAAATCACCACCTATTTACCAAGACTCTGACGATGAGAGGGAGAGAGCCAATGGCAACAGACTTGAGACTGAGTTGTTGGCTAAACAGTAAGAAGATCATGTAGCGGTAGCGGAGTTAGCCTAAGAATTGGAGAACAAAGGTTATAAAGAGGGGACAAGCACCAACATGGATTCACTAAGGGCTACGAGTTTGTAGACCTACTTATAGGAGAGCAGGACTTGGATGGTATCGAGGTTTTTACACCACCACATCCACTAGCACCACCACTAGAGGATTTGAGTTCACGACAATAGAGGTTGTGTATCGTAAAGATGATGAGATAGTACTAAGAGGATAAGGCTCAGTATCGTGAAGCCTTGATGAGGTATGAGCAAGACCGACTGAATGGGCAACAAAACTTCATGTTATTTGCAAATCATCAAAGCTACATATGAGAGGAGAAGACGGATGAGACCGACTGATAGGTATTTTGGCTTTCCAACAGCACCAAACTATGTGTTTCGTCTAGATGTGGTGCAGAGCAGAAGGGTGGAGCGTCTTTGAGACCATCTTATGCTAGAGATGATGATGATGATGATGACGCGCAGTCCTAGAGTTAGAGTCTTAGTATTTCTTTAGACCTTAGGGAGTTGAGAGATACATTGATACCGATTTACTTTATATTTTAGGATATTTTTGTCACTCATTTAGTCGTTTAAATTCTATGTTTAATTTATTATATCTTTTGTTATTATTACATGTTTGTGTTTAGTGTTTTCATGTTTCAGACTTATTTTTAAACCTTAAGGACAACATTTGGTTTAAGTTTCGGGGTATCAATACTACACTATGGGAAGTGGTAAGAAAGGATGAATTAAGGATAAACACTGCAGGAATAATTGTTAAAATTTTTTTGAAGTATTTAAAAAGGAAAGCATGATAGTGTATTCTATTTCACTTACTATTTGAATGTGCTTAGTTAGTATAGATTAGGTTATATATAGTAATGTGTAATGAATAAGTAGTTCATTTACAAATTTTATGCCTTGAATTGAGGATGAGTAAGATACAAGTGTCTTGTTGATAAGAAACTCAAGAGAATGTTATTAAATTTTTGAAGAAAATATGAAAATGTAATGGCAACATTATAATTTCTGTTTAGAAACCTAGAGTTATGGAAGACTATGAACTTGAAACAAGAGCAAGGAGAATACTAGAACACTTCTTGTGGAAACATTTAGATCTCTTAGGAATTCTATAATAAGTATGAATCTTACATGATAATAAAAATCAAATAAAAATTTAGTGCAAAGATGGGAAGAAATAGGCATATTTAATGAAAAAGTTTGAGTTAACTTGCCTGATATAGTGAAAGTAAGAAGTGCTAAATAAAGTTTCAAAAAGAAAGATAAAAGAGAGAGTCCCATAAGTTCTACAGGAAATGGAGCAGAGAATTTGATGGTTGGAAAAAGTGAGGAAAAATGAAATTAGTAGGAAAATGAGTAAGGACCGTGCAATTAGATAATATAAAGAGAAAGGAGAAGAAAAAGGTAAAGGGAGATAAAAATAAAGAAATAAAGGCGGAAGTTAAAATAAAACTCTTCAAATAAAAGATTTAGCTCGAGACCTAGTAGCTTTATTGATTAAACTTGTCTTTCCAACTATGTTAAGCCCTATAGACTTTTGAAATACTAATGTCTAATAAAAATTAATGTAAATCTATGCTTATTTGTGAATTCCTAAGCATAATGAGAAATCACGAGATTGTATACTTGTTACTTGAGTGTCGAGGTGAAACAAACTTGTACGTTGTGATGGTTTTTGTAGTGATCTACTCTCAAGTTTTGAAAGTGAATTGTATATGTTGCTAAAGCTACATGTTTTGAAAAGTATAAGTTTTTGAAAAGAAAAACTCTTGAGTGGATTATTAACTTGAACTTATTTGGATTAAAGGATACTCCATAAATGATCTAAAATGAATATAAACTTGAGTACTAGGTGTGGTTAGAATATTTAGTAAAATACACTTTCGCCCGGGACGTGCAAAATCCTAAGTTTGGGGGTATTTGATAAGTGATTATTAAGACTTATATATAGTATTAGTTTAGTAGTATATTTAGTATAAATATCTTAAAATGAGCTCTAATTGATGGTATTTATATATTTTCAAGTATACAAGGCATAAAGGACATAAATGGGTGAATTTGCAAAGAAATGGAGCTAAAATACATAAAGATGGGTTTAACGTCGTAGCTAAGGAAGTGTGACATTATGGGAGATGAAGGCACAATGTGGGAGATGATGGCACAGAGTGGGAGAGCAAAGCAAAAGAAGAAAAATGGGTAGGATGGCTAATGCAACGGTGGCACCGTGGAGCAAACATGACGTTGCTAGGGACAAGAATGCAGGGCACTGAGTCTCTTGAAGGAAGGAAAATAAACAAACTGGCTAAAGCTATCACGACACCATGGGTTTATACAGACAGCGTTGAACAACTTAAAGACAGCGCTGTAACTAAAAAAAATAAAAAAATTAGAGTTCTATTTCGTGTTAAATTGTTTAGAAAGGTTTTCAATTGTTTTCAAACGTTTCTCAGGAGTATAAATAGATATTAGAACATCGTAAACTCACCAATTACCGACCATTAGCAACCAATATCATAGAGTAGCATAACTTTACTTTATTCTTGATTATTAAAAAGATTTGTTGAAGAGAAGACATTGAAAACTCACATGTAGTGATTCAGGTATTGTTTTTATAGATTTAATTGAAGTTATTTAATTATATCTCTGATTTCAATGAATACCACTATGTGCATGTTTGTTTTAATGAAGTGTGAGTAGATCATTAATATTAGGGATTAATGGGTCCTATGGTATAAATGACATGTTATAAACATGAATAGATTGTAAAGATTAAAAGAACAATGAATAGATTGTAAAGATAAAAAGAACAATGTTTAGAATTTTTATTGATCCTGAGCATAATTCTACGAACATCTTGATTACGTGTTTATTGATATTAGGTTTTAAAAGTTATCATGGTCATTGAAGCTTTTAAGCTAGATATAGATGGTATAACCGTAAAATACATAACATTAAGAGATAGTTATTGATTAGGGAGGCACATATGGTAATCTTAACTGGCTATGAGTCTAAAGATTTGGAACATTAATGCAATGTGAAGTTTACGTTATTCACACCGATAGGTGGAGTTCTAGTTTGCACATTAGAATCTTTTCTGTCACGACAGTGGGTTGAAGTAGATTTGAAGGAAATCTCTCTATTGTAACCAAGCATGCACACATATAATAAAGATGAGAAAGTGAGTTGAAAAGAATAGTATTTCATGACCTAGGTGAAGTTGTGAACTAAGATATTCTTAATATAATAGTTTAAGAACAATTTACATTATTTTGTTAGATTAGAATAATTTAGTTATAAAACGAATTAAAAAGAATTTTCTTAGCAATAAAGTAATTTTGACTACGTACATAAAGTGAACGTAGCAGAAATGAGGATGCTTAGGTGGATGTGTGGTAAAACTCGTAAAGATAGAATAAGAAATACATAGATTCAAAGACAAGTAGGAGTAGCACCAATTGATACGAAGATTAGGGAAGGGCGGTTGCGATGGTTTGGTCACCTGCAAAGACGACCTACAAATGCCCCAACTAAAAAACTTGACTTTATAGAAACTGTAGAAACTCGACGAGGTAGGGGCAGACCAAAGTTAACATGGGATGCATTAATTAAAAGGGATTTGAATGGTTTGCAAAGCTCACCATCAATTACACTTAATCGAGCACAATGGAAAAGTTTGATCCATGTAGCCGACCCCAGTTAATTTGGGACTGAGGCTATGTTGTTGTTGTTGTTTTTGTTGACTACGTATATACTGAGTGCAAACACCTTTCCCTGAGGACGATATCCGAAATCAACATAAGTTGGTCACACTATTACTATAATAGAGCCATTATACTTTTTGCCACAATTAGTTATCAATCCAATCTTTCATCTCTTAGGTGTAAGGTTCCAGTGCGAAGAAGATGAGTGAAGGCGATTGTGATGGAGTGTTTGCTAGGTTTTGGGGTTAAAAACGTAACAAAAATTTTCGGATTTTATTTTCAAAACCCCAATAGGTTCAAATCAAAATTTCATTGAAGTGATTAACAAAAGTAAATTGTACATAAATCGCTAGTTTGCTTTCTTGTATTGATTCATCTTTAAAATGCTGCCAGAGATGAACGTTTAATTGCGTCAAATCATTATGATCATAATTTTGAAGTCTTTCGTAATCTCAAGTCAGAGAACTAAATGATATACTTTTCATGTGTAACATCCCCTAACTCAATTAGGGTAATGCCCACCTGAAACCCTAATTAATTCTCAGTACACCAGTCAAACTAAATTATAATAACAGTATAACCGTCCTTCATACCTGATAATCACAACATAGTATATTGTATATCAAATAAATAATTGAAAACGCAGTGAAATTAAAACGTTTTTGATTATACAAATGATATATTAAACAATACCAATCAGAGTTCAAAATAGGTACTAACCTCGTTCGTAAAATCATATCCCAACCCTGTTTATTACTAAACAGTTATTCAAAAAATTATATAAAATAATAGGGAAATCAATTCACAATAAAGAAAACTATAAACTCCTAATCTTCTTTGTTCTTGAGTCGAAGCACACATTGATGACTCGAAATGTTAATGGGGAATGAGCTCTCTAACTTGCTCAGTATCCTCATAAACACATCAGTTATAATCTACTATTAAAGAATTAATGAATAACAATATGCATCCAAAACATATATATTTTGGCATTAAAGATTATATAACAATAAATAACGAAATGCAGGGCAAAAGTTCAACTGCAACCTTACTCGTGAATTATAAATTAAACTTTAATTACAAAGTCGTACTCTCAATAACTCGAGAATACAACGAGTGAACCCATATGTTAGCTGACAAGGGATTCTGTTGGTTTATTCAAAATTGACTAAGCTACTAACCCCAAATGGACAATGAATATTAACATAAAACTCCAGCTAACTAAGAATAAAAGGGCGAAATCAGTTTCTAGCTAAGCATTTCCATTTGTTATGACAAAGGGCGAAATTCATTTCTCAGCATACTTTTTCAATCTTCAGTCTCGATCCACCTTATCGAATATTTCCAAGATTTTCTAATTATAAAATAATAAATTCAATGTACGTTGCCTCAATCCCAGTCCACAATACTATATGAACTAAATATACTAATTTACGATGCATAGTTGATAAGAATACGAGTTCCACTTACTTGTGCCCAATTTTCCTAACATTTTACCGACTTACACGACTAGTGGAGTCCTAAATCTTTTTTCTTGTCGAAAAAAATCTAAAACCAATCATTTGACATCAATTTAAGTCTAATACTCATTAATTAGAACACTTAAACTGGTTTTCATTGAATCTGAAATCAATTTGTCACTTTTTAGGACAATCCGACCATTTTATGTTTTTTGAGGCAAAAATCTTATTATAAAGTCTCGCATGAATCCCGAATTCTTCGATTTTCATAGAAATTCATCAATTTCTATTTATTCAGTCAAAATATTATTTTCTGGTTTATTTCCTCTTTTATGGAACTTTTTTATGAATTTCTAGCATTTTACCTTTTTATGAATTGGGTGTCTAAGACCCCTGAACTGGGCCGGACCTAGTTCGGTTCGGTTCGGGGATCAAACCTCTTTTCTTCTTCCTCGTTCATCTTTTTCGACAAATCAACAATTTCATTTTTTAAAATAAATGGAGTTGGGTTTAACCCAACCCCAAGGCACTCTTGGGGAGAGGAGACGGCTCACATGTCGTCTCCTTCTTCGGATCCGAGCCTCCCAACTCCAACTCCCTCTATTAACAATGACACACCAACAACAAACAACAACATCAACAACCCAACAATAGCAAATAACCTAAAACACAAACTCAACCAACCTCACCTCCATCCATCTCTTCCTCTTTCCTCTCAATTTTCTCTTTCTCTTCTCTAGTTCGATTTTGATCCCTTCTTCGGTTCGAATTAAAAACAGGGAAGGCAGTGTTTTAAGCTAGGATAGATACCAACTTTCTCGAGATTTAAATCACATCAATTTCGAGGCAAATCAAATGGTTTGATTTTTTATTTCAATGTTTCTCGAGATACATGTTGCATATCTCAAGATCGATCTTGTAGCTATTAGAGAACTCATCACCTCTTGAAGACTTATGATCAAATGTCAACTTTTCTCGAGATTCATATGCACGAATCATATGAGCCTTGAGGATGATCCAAACGATAGAAACCAAAGTCACTTTCCTTAAAGTGATGCCGAATTTGACCATATATACATATATACATTGATTATTATTGAAATGTGATTGCACGTATCTCGAGGCATCATAATGCCAACCACCCACCGTACATACAGCTTTTTTACACTATTCATTATCTCGACTCAAACGTAACATGTATCTCGAGGTGTGGATAATCCTCCAAAATACTAATGATCCACCATTCATCTCCTCGACTCGTATGTAACACGCATCTCGAGGTGAATCCAATATATACTTTGATTTGATTTAAACTATAGAATTCATTTAAATATATTTATATATATAACTTTATATAACTATATATATAAATATATATATAACTATATATTTTTGCACTTATGAATTCACCACATGCGGCAATGACATCTCTCGGACGTGCATACTATTATACGTCCCATGCGTGTCACTCTCGACCTCGCGTGTCATTGGGCGCCCATCGATGTATTAATTATTTTCAATATATATACGCCTTTATTCATATGTTTGTTATTTCGCCATGCACGCCAACGAGTACATTCGGGCATGCACGCTACCTCATGACCCATTTGTGTCACCCTAACCCACATGCGGTATTAGGTGTCCCATATTTTTCTAATTACTCAATGATAGGCCAAGTAATCGAATTATTTTTCATAATTATCAATACAATCCATATAAACACCGAATGTCATGCAAATCTAAGCACATGCTAATCGAGACAAGTCGGACTTAACCATGAGCCTAACTCGGGTTAATTAGAATTTGAATTAATGTTAATCACCTACTTAAGGTGGGTCATTACAGTCTCCTCAGTTTAAGACAATTTCGTCCTCGAAGTTAAAAGAAACGTACAAGTTACGAATACTTTCGAAAAGAAATGGAAATTGTTATGCCATGTATAGCTCCCGTTTCCAAGTTATCTTTTAGTTTTTTGTGAAATCTCTATTTTCTCTTAATCAGAACCTACAAAGCCCTTTCATGTATGAGACTTTCAAAAGCATAACCAAAATTGTCTTTTGAACTCTTCAACAATCTATGATACTTGTCTCCTCAATCTTTTTGTCTTAACCCCGTTGAAGTTATAAATTACTTAATCTTCCATACCCTCTCTGTGTAGCTCTTAACTATATCATTTTCCATAAAAGCTATATCTTCGATCTTTGTTCTGTGCATCAACGTACAATAAGATTGAACATATTCAACTTTATTATCCAACGATGTAATCCACCTGATTACATTTATTATCGGAGAGCTCATACAAGGAAATTCATTTTCTTTTAGATGTCAAACATTTCCAATACATAAACCCATAAATTCAAGTTCTGAATGGACATTTAATGTTTAGGGTGATTCAGGGTCACTGATGGTGAAGGACAAAGTTCCTATCCCCGCTAACATTTTCCTCATCCGGGCCTATTTGCCTTACCACACCCCACTTCCAAGCATTTCAAATAATCTATTGACACTGACAAGAAAATGCAGACTTTAGTCAATCTACCAACTACAACTCATACATCATCGCGCTGCACCAAGATCTTACTAATCTTGTTTCATAACTTACAATTATATTTTTTTTACCATCAAGTATAGATAAGAACTTACATAAACCTTAAGGTTTTATTATTCAGTCTCAATCTACTAGATAACTCTCATATTTCTTTTTGAAGTCAATGACATATATCATCATCACAGATAATCCATACCATCATCATATACTTTGATACAATATGGCATTGCATGTATAAACCATATAAAGAGATTCATGAGTTCATCAAATAATTCTTGCCTAAAATCTTTTTTAAATTAGGATTTTCTTCTTAGAATCTAATACGTACGACACAATTTTATTAAATAGTCTAATTAGGATATTAACTCTTAATATCAAAATCCTTGCATATCAAGTGAGTTCTATAAGACTTCTTAATCACCATATCACCCAATTAATCAAACTTTTGGTCCAGCTCCAATCTGAGCTTCAAAGAACATATTTGTAATTATCAATTCCAACAACTCGGTTGATGACGTGTATGCAGGATTTCATTCCATCATCATTATTACATGTCTCTCTCAAGATTAGCTCCGAGGAGTTCCTATAATAATTACACATTCAGTTTTTTTCTCAACTTAAAGTATTGATCACATAAATCACTTTGCGTAGGTAATTTCTCATAGTGAATTCATTATATTCATGAATTTAAGTTACTTACTTCACCTCTAATTTTATTCACTCTGAAAACTATACTTTCAAACTCTCATAGCTTGAAAATCTCAAAATCACATTGCACCACTCATTAGTTTTCATACTTTTCATTTGTCTTCTAGTGTTTCTTCTAAGATTCTCTAATCTTAAAGATAATTACAAGTCTCTCTAAATTCCTTTCACTTGGGTAAATCAGTATTTTAAGCCCCACGATGAATGAATGAACTTGCAAAACCTATTCAATTGAATGGATTCACAAATAAGTTGGGATCTACCTCTATATCTTATAACCATAAGTCTCAGCTCTATGACTTATCCTTCCAATCCATTCAATTTATCATTTGAAATACATTTTAAACTTTCACTCTACAACCGATGCCTTAAATTGTTTGTTATGACTACCAAAAAAGTTATTTGACAATAGTTCTTCTCAACCTTTCTTGAACTATATAATAGTATAAACTACAATCTCTTGCTTTGTTGTGTCAACACACAACTACTTGAAGTAAAATATTAGGGTAAACCTTTAACTTTTTCCATAATCAAGGTACAACCAAGCAATTACTGTAGTCAAACTACATTTCAATTTCCTCTCAAGGCATCCTTGCGTTATTTATAATCTATCTCAATTCCACTTTTTAGTTAATTGAATATACAATACAACAATACTACAAATCTTTGTATTTATTGTTTGTATCATTCAATTATTCCAAGATAACACTACTTTTCAGATTTTGTATTGAACCTAAAGCAATTTGCTAATTCTCTTAATCCTTCATTGACTCGCAATTAATATTCAACACATATCTAAGAAATTTAAAATGGAAGCTTAGCATTTGCACTTGCAATCTTTGGTGTAGACCAATTTATCGTTAGGGCTAACATAACTCTGCAATAAATGTTTGTGCCACAATTTTTTAAAATCGCAGCTTTTATTCATCAAGCTTGAATTCTCATCGTGAACCGAGTGTACTATTCTAAAACAAGTCCAACAATTTGAATCTTGAGTGATAGCTTTATTTCCACGAATCATTATATGTACAAATTTATAAATTGATACAATCATTTTATTAAGAGTAGCAGTGAATATCATCCTTTTGATATACTACTTACTCATTTATTCCCAGTATCATATGGTCATCCCAAAATTCTCAAATTCTCAGATTCATTGATAACTCATTCTCCCTAATTTAGACCACACCAGCCTAAATGATCAGATTAGGAAATTTCACTAGCTCACTGCCGTATTTTAACTCAAACTATTCATGATTTAAAAATTTCAATCACGCCCTTACTTTCTTTTTTGTACGTGCAGATCAACCACAACGTCATTTTTCTCTTTTATCATCTTATTAGTGGATATTATTACATCACAACAACACAAACGGGTTTTAAGACTCCACCTTCAGTATATGCGGTTACACCACACTATACTGACAGATTCCTTCTCATTTTAATTTTTCCTTCAGGATATGTAATTATACCACAACCACCCTAATAAACTTCTTCTCGTTATTCTAGTATGGACTACCATTATATCTTGAATCTTATACTTCATAATAACTCGTGAAGTATGCATATAATAGTGGTTATCTAACCTCAATCAGGTTATTATCATCGTTTACCATTAATTTCCTCATTGAATAACTTTTACTCTTATTCATTTAGTTCCAATACTAGAATATTTTCTACTCAAAGTGCATCATCGCCTTTGAGTTTCAATGGAAATCACTTTCTTATTAACATCCATTCTCCTAATATCTTTCTCACAATCTAGGTCCAAATGATCCTTTTATACTGACTATTATGAATCCAACAATATTAGTGATAATAAAGACCATAAGAGACTATCCAATAGGAGAAAAGTTTACTTTTATCTTCATAAAATTTCTTATGTCTTTCCTTATTCTATGTATCATTTAGATTCAGGTTTCTACAAACCCTAATCCTTAACATTCTTTTAACTTTTGAAATGCTGATGGATACAAACCATCTTGTTATATTTATATAGTCTTCCTTAGTTGGAACATTCCTGAAGTTCAGGTTTTCACAACCCTCACCATCAATACTTTTTGGATTCTCAAGACTTAGATGAGAGATATGACCTTCGAGATTATGTATAGAAAAGACATTACATTTATATTTCTTGCATAAATATAATACATCACAACACATAACGTAACTCAAGCTTTTGTCTTTCGTTACCTCCTCCCCCTTCCAAACCTTAAAAAACATTTATTAAATTCTAGGTTATCAATAATTTGAGAACCAATCTCCAAGTCAATGAACATAGACTTCTATTAAGTTTATACGTAATGAATTCAGGTTCCGACACTAAACTATATCAGAGTTATTATTAATTCTCAAACAATTCAAAAATAGGGAAGCTCGCTCTATAAGCTAGGCTCTGATACCAACTGCCCCCAACTTAATTAGGGCAATGCCCAGCCTGAAACCCTAATTAAGCACAGTACACCACTCGGGCTCCATTAATGTAACAATACAGCTGTCCTTCATACTTAATAACCACAATACAACACATTGTATATCAAATAAATAATTAGAAATACAGTGGAATTAAAACTTTTTTGATAATATAAATGATATACTAAACAATACTAATCAGAGTTCAAAATCAATAACAACCTCGATCGAAAAACCATATCCCAACCTTGTTTATTACAAAATAGTAATTCATTAAAATATATAAAATAATAGGAAAATCAATTCACCATAGAGAAGACTATAGACATTCTAATCTTCTTCGTTCCTGAGTCTAAGCGCACGTCGATAACCTGAAATGTTAATAAGGCAATGAGCACTACAACTTGCTCAGTAAGTGATCCCCATAAACACATCAATTATCAACTACTATCAAAGAATTAATGAATAACAATATGCATTGATAAGATATCTATTTGAGCATTAAAAATGATATAACAATACATAACAAAATGCGAGTTTAAAGGTCAACTGTAATCGTATTTGTGACTTGTAAATTTAACTTTAATTACGAATTCATACTCTCAGTCACTCGAGAGTACAACCATAGAACATGCATGTGGGCCAACAAGGGATTCTCTTAGTTTATTCAAGCTTGACTAAGCTAGTAACCCTAAATGGAAAATGACGACTAAGGTAAAAATCTGGCTAACTATGGACAAAAGGGCAGAATCCATTTCTAGGCAGGTCTTTCCATTCGTTAGGACAAAGGGTGGAATTCATTTTCCGACATACATTTTCAATCCTCAGCCTCAGTTAGCCTTATCGACTATTTTTGAGATTTTCCAATTATAAAATAGTCAAGTCATAATATGTTGTCTCAATCCCAGTCCATAATGCTATATGAACTAAATATAGTAATTTTTTTATGCATAATCGAGAAGAATACGAGTCCCACTTGCCTATGTAGAGCTATCATAACTTTATATCGATTTATACAACTCACAGAGTCCTCGATCCTTTTCCCTATCGATAAAGAACTTGAAACCAACCATTTGACATCAATTTAAGTCAAATACTCATTAATTAGAACCCTTAAATTGGTCCTAATCAAATCTGATATCAATTTACCACTTTTTAGGTCAATCCGACCATTTTAGATTTTTTGAGGCAAAAACTCCATAGTAAAGTCTTACACGAATCTCGAATTCTTCATTTTTTATAGAAATTTATCAATTTCAATTTATTCGGCCAAATATTATTTTTTCTTATTTACTTCCTATTTTCTGGAATTATTTTATGAATTTCTAGCATTTTTCCTTTTTTAAGAATTAGGTGGTTTTACCCCCCTGAACCGAGTCCTGAACCAAATCGGACCTGGCTCAATTCGGTTCAATGATCAAACCCCTTTTCTTCTTCCTCGCTCCTTTATTCCAACGGATCAACAATTTCATTTTTTTAAATAGCTGGGGTTGGGTTTAGCCCAACCCAAGGGCACTATTGGGGAGAGGAGACGGCTCACATGCCTTCTCCGTTTTCGTATTCGAGCTTCCCAACTTCAACTCCTCTATTACAACGACACACAAACTGTAAATAACAATATCAACAACCCTACAATAGCAAACAACTCAAAACACAACAACTCAACCGACCTCACCTTCATCTATCTCTCCCTCTTTCTTCTCGATTTCTCTCCTTCTCTTCTCTGGTTCGATTTCGATCCCTTCTCTGGTTCGAATTGAAAAATGCATGAGACAGTGTTTTGAGTTGGGATATGTACCAACTTTTCTCGAGATTCGCATTGCATGAATCTTGAGGCAAATCAGATAGTTCATTTTTTATTTTTACATTTTGAATCCTTCTCGAGATACTTGTGTTGCGTATCTCGAGATCGATTTTGTGGCTATTAAAGAACTCATCACCTATTGATCGATTTATGATCAAATATCAATTTTCCCAAAATTCACACTCCTGAATTTCGAGGACGATCTAAAGGATAGAAATCAAATTCATTTTCCTTAAAGTGACACCGAATTTGACACATGTACACACTTATATATTGATTATTATTGAGATGTAATTGCACGCATCGCAAGGCATCACCATGCCAACCATCGATAGTACACGCATTTTTTATACTATTCATTGCCTTTACTCAAGCATAACACGTATCTCGAGGCATGGATAATCATCCAAAATAGTAAGGATCCACCATTCATCTCCTCGACTCATGCATAACATGCATCTTGAGGTTAATCCAATGCGAACTTTAATTTGATTTAAACTATATGATTCATTTATATATTTATATATGTGACGGTCCCTTCCTTAATCTAGGGTCCCGCTCGGCCTAATTCCGTCATTAAGCCCTGAGCCATGTCAAGTAGGACTTAACAACTGAAGTCTTTACGAATTAGCGAAAACCATTCATATAAAACCTAAGTATATGGAAAACCAGGTAACAAAGATCACATGCAAATATATATTTCAAAACGGCGATAACTATATATTAACATGTGTCTAATCGTATACTATCTCTCAACCTATACATACAACCCCAAAGATATATAAAAGACATTTATAAGTTGTACAACAAAATAAAACACCTACAAAATTATCAGTAGCATCACTCTAATGGCTCAGAGGTAGTCGTCGATCTTCCCCTTGCCCGATCTGCTACTAGATAGATCTGCACCCACCGTCATAAAAAGGACAGTAAGTACAATAATGTAAAAAGTAATATTGAGAGAAATTTATCAAAATTCCCAAACACAACAGGAAAACAATGTGACATCAATACAAATATTTATAAAAGAACCAAATGTAGTAAGCTGTATATTCAACGCATTAGCCCAGACACTAACCTCTTGATCACATAGAACTTATGTAGTCACTTACTTAGCAGTGCACATAGGTATTCTCCTTATTGGTTGTGAAACATGCCATATCGACCTCATGTAATAGGTCAGCACACATATTACTTCGGTATTACCCTAATTGGTCGCCGCTTAATCATTTCACACATTGGTCAAGATATTTCCCTTTAGGTAATAGCTTATATATCATTGCACGTAGGTATTATCATTATTAGTTGTGAGACATAGCTTATCGACCTCATGTAATAAGTCGGCACACACAGTACTTTGCATTACCCTAATTGGTCACTGCTTGTTCATTTCATCAACCTCATATAGTAGGTACATGGCACTAACTAGTTAATATACTGGCATCCCTGAGTTAGTGGAGTGTGTATCATGTTGTAAACAAAAGTTGGGCTTGCTAAAGACTTAAGTATGGAAGGCTCAAACTATGAACTAGAAGAGAAAGTAGAGAAGAGAAACAAGAAAGAAGATAATTAGTTAACATGTAGAAATTGTATTCCAACATTGGTGTGTTCTTTAAAAGTGAAGGAACCCCTTATATAGGCCTTCAGTCATGATGAGAACGGGTACTTGCACAAAGTGTGCAAGTTACACCAAAGATCTCATGTCATATAAGATTACAAGTTACATGAAAATACATTGACAAGTGATTATACATTGGAGATGAATACAAGTTACACCGAGTGTACAAGTTACATTCAATATAGAAGTCATGCTTGATGTTACAATTCAATGCGAGAACTATGCTTGACTATGTGATCATTCATAAGCTTGGTTAAAGGGTCGTCTAATTTACAACACTCCCCCTTGGATGACACTTGCTAAGAGAATATGTCTCGTTAAAACATTTACTAGAAAAACTCTGTGGGAAAAATTTAGTATAGGAAAAAGAGTACAATGTTCTTGTAAATCTTGCTTTGTAGTATAATATTGTTGATTGCCTCATTAAGAACTTTGCTAAGAAAACCCAGTGGGACAAAACCATAGTTAAGGAAAAAGTGCAACATATTGATACACTTTGAGAGATATATATATATGCCTCATTAAAACCTCTATTGGAAAAACCCTGTGGCAAAAACTTAGTATAGGAAAAAAAGTGCACTACTCTCATAAGTTTTTATAGAGAATATAATATTGTTAGGATTGTCTTATTAAAAATCTTGCTTGGAAAACCCAGTGAGATAAAACTATAGCTAAGGGATAAAAAATGCAATACACTAATCTATAACTCCTTTTGATTCCTCCCTTCATGTTGGCATGAGTGAAACACCTTATTATTTTGCAATAAATCTTCGCAAACCCAAATTCACTCTTTTGAGTAAAATAAATTAATAGATAGGAGAAATATTTTACTAGAAAAATACTTGATTTTTGAATCGAGGCTAAGTTTTATTTTTCATGGATCTTCCATCTTGAGTTCCTTTTTCATGTATTCAAATGATATGACGACGTCGTCATGATTTTTCACAATATTTAGATCATCAACATATGATGATATTATAATGAAGACATATAATCTTCTATGTAAATAATCATTGAGGTTTCAGTACTTCATCAGGCCAAATTGTTTATGTCTAACTAACTTTATAGCGCCCCAAATCTTGTAGGCTATTAGTCCAACAATTTCTCATTTTCTTAACGAGTTTAGCTCAATTTGGATAACCTCTTTTGATAATTGTGTCTTTTATGAAATTTAACCAAATACTATTTATAGTATTGGATCATCATCTTCAAATGATACATTGTGTAACGGCCCATTTTCCGAATGGACCGCCACGGGGGCCAGTGTGGGCCCGCAACCTAGCCTTATCCCACATGTTATCTCAACCATCATTTAATCATTATTAACCTCAATAAACAACAATTTACTGTTTAAATTGTTACTGAACTCAAGTCATCTATTAAGATTATTGTAAACCATAATAAACAACAGGGAAGTCTTTTATCATGATAATCAAAATATTAAACATTATAGTCATGTATTTGACTCTGATACCTAGTGCAGAAAACTCATATATAATCGAAATATCAAAAGTATAGAGTCTTCAAGTCTCTCACAATCCCAAATCCCCAAAATAAAAACAAATTATATATAATACAAACGTACAAGTCTGGCACAATATCTATTAATCACAGGTATTCAGGTAGCATGCCCTTGCCACGACTTGTACTAGGATCCGCACTCAATCCATCACAAAAATGCAGATGACAAGTCAAGTGTGAGTATTCCGGAGGAAATTAAGTGAGCAATATTGAAAGTAAATATTGAGATTTAAACAAAACTATTAAATAAACATGTGGAAATAAATACAGGCAACTGTGCTCATTTCATGCATAAGTAATAGTGAAAGGTCAAAGTGTGTTCCTAGAGCCTAGGGTCAGACCAGCGTCATACTTCGGAATCCCCACAAACTTCTGCCAGCGAGTAGCACTCAAGCAAGGCCAATATTTAGATCCGCTAGGTGGTCAGCGTAGAACCTACGATGCACCTACACGTGCCCCGATGCAACTCTCGAGCCGACCTATTCATCGAGATCCCTGAAACACGTGCTATAGCCTAGTGGACATACACACATAAATGGAACGAAGGGATAGCCTTAACGTCCGTCTATTAAATCACGCCAAGAATAGAGTATTGAAAGACAATATGAATTCAAAAACAAAAATAAAGTACTGCTCAAGAAATTTTAGTTGGGATACTACACACCTCGAACTGCACTCTGTATCCTAGTAAATAACCCTTGGTCCTACTCTGTCGAATCCACGATATCCAAATTACCACCCGTAATGACATATTTCCATTTATAATCGATTTTTAGTCAATTGGATGTATTTTATGTCGCTTAGCAAAAATAGTGTAAAATCTGCAATATTTAGTGCGCTAGATCTAGGGATTAGCTCTAGATTCCTAGGCAGCTAAACGTTATTTGTCTAGATGAACATTAGTGCGCTATGTTTTTACCTAACGCGCTAATCATCATCTAGCGTGCTAGATGACCTCATTAACGTGCTAATCGCGTTCTGGACAGTAATTTGGCTAAAGATTCTGGATTTTAAACTCCACCACTGCCACCACCACCAACAACAACAACCACAACATAAACCATTGAACTTCATAACACTTAAAACCCACTAAAACAACTACTTAACAACCACTTAACAATCCATATTGGATTGACACCAACACCTCAAAACTTTAGACCAAAAGATAAAGAAAGTTGAGGTGATTGTGAGTGTCACCTTGCTTTGATGATTCAACCACTCCAAATTCCTCAAATGATCAAATTTAACACTCCCTTATTTCTTGGCCTCAATTTTTGGATTATGATATAAGAAAAGAGAAAATGTGGTGGAATGAAAGTCAAATGCGACTTTTATAGTCCACTTAGCATCTCTCCTTACTTCTACATCTCAAGGCAATCCAATGAACACCATTTTCTCCATTTCCAACCTCTAATGACTCCAAATATAACATTAATGACACACTTGCCCTTGTTTTTAACTCAAAAAGTCATCTTTTGGGTGTTTCGATGCCCGGTTTCGCATCCCAAACCGTGACATACGCGTACTAACATGTCCCTAATCACCAAATATACATTACAAATTATTATTTAACTCATTTTTATTCATTTCATGTGTGTATTATTTCCCCGGCCTATTATTTAGTATTTTAAACTACCCGATACCCGCGTCGACATGCATATTGAGGTAAATACTTAACACATAGTCTCGCACGTCAAATATGATATAATTACACACATTATGATGTCGTTTACTCTATTTCAACGTAAACATCGCAAATTAAACAATTCAGCACATAAAATAACTATTTACCTAGCCTCAGACGAGCACTAGCCTAGCTATGGGTCCCACGAGCGTCCTAGTTATCAGCCACATCTGCAACCATGTCATTAATAATGGTGAATTAAATTCAAGTCATTATAGTTCTTCCCAACTAGGTGAAATTTCATCTTAAAATTTAAATTAAACTTAAATACTTACTGGCAAATAAGTGGGGATACCGTCATTGCATAGTAGACTCGAGCTCCAAGGTGAGTCCCTCGGTCCCGTGATGTTGCCATCGGACCAAAACCTTTGGGATCTCCTTGTTCCTCAAAATTTGAGTCCTCCTATCTATAATTTCCACAGGCTGTTCCTCGTATGATACGTCAGGTCGCACCTCAATCTGACGTATATCAACCAAAGATCTCGGTCCCGACTTAGCCGGCCTCAACATGGAAATATAAAACACTGGATGTACCCCTGCTAGATGTAGTGACAACTCCAGAAGGTATGCCACTCTGCTGACGCGTTCCTCTACTTTGAATGGCCCAATGAACCTTGGTGCTAATTTCCCCTTAATGTCAAATCTCTGATGACCTTTTGAGGGTGAAACTTTCAAATACACCAAGTCCCCAACCTCAAAGCACAGGCCCTTAAGGTACTTGTCCACATATTTCTTCTGCATATCTTGCGCTGGCTGAAGCCTCTGTTTGATCTGTCTCACCTTCTCAATTTGGTCAACAACAACCTCATGTCCTATAACTGTTATATCCTCAGGTGTAGCCCAACATGCTGGTGACCTACCGGGCCTACCATAAAGTGCCTCGAACGATGGCATCCAGATACTTGCCTAATAGTTGTTTTTGTAAGCAAGCTCATACAAAGGTAAGTAATCCTCCCACTAACCACCAAACCGTAATATACACGCCCTGAGCATATCTTCGAGAATCTGAATCAATCGCTCTGACTGCCTGTCAGTCTAAGGATGGCACACATTGTTGAACTGTAAATGAGTGTCAAACTGCTCCTGCATACTCTCCCAAAGTCTCGAAGTAAATCTCGGATCTCTGTCAGAAACAATGGAGACCGGTACACCACGCAATCTTACAATCTTTTTCTTGGAGATAGTACTTAGCTGTGTAACTGAATATCTTATGGCAATCCGTATAGAATGTATCGACTTAGTCAATCTATCGATAATTATCCAAATTGCATTGTGTTTCCTCATAGTCAAGGGTATGCCACTAATGAAGTCAATGGTCACGTGTTCCCACTTCCATTGAGGAATGGGCAGCGGCTATAGCAACCCAATTGGTCTCCTGTGCTCGGCCATCACCTGATGGCATATATGAAAACTCCAAACCTATCTACCCATGTCAGCCTTCATCCCTGGCTACCAAAAGAATCTCTGCAGATCATGATACATCTTGGTCCAACCATGATGAAATGTATATCGCGATCGGTGTGCGCCCTCGAGAATGCTATCCTTGAGCTCTGATACCAGCGGTATCCATAAATGACCCTTGTGTCTTAAGCACCCGTCTGAACCCCAGACTACTTAGTGCACCCAAGATCCTGAGCCAGACCACTGATCCGTAAATATCGGTTGTCAGCTCTTTGCAACTCAACAATCTGCTCAAGAGACACCATAGGGACTCGCATTTGACAGAAAATCTGTAGCTCAGTAATAGCCTATGTCATACACAACACCGATGTTGCCTCAAACAACCCGTTCTCATGTGTCATATGCCACAGTACCATCTAGCTCTCGATGTTCCTCCTACTCAACGCATCAGCTACAACATTTGCCTTACCCAGATGATACTCAATTGCGAAGTCATATTCTTTCAGTAACTCGAGCCATCGTCGTTGTTGCATGTTCAACTCCCTCAAACTCTGGTGGTCTGTGAATAACACAAACTTCTCACCATACAAGTACTGCTTCTGGGCCTTCAATGAAACACAACCGTTGCAAGTTCTAAGTCATGCACTGGATAATTTACCTCATGAGGTCTCAACTGTCAAGAAAATAGGCCACTGGGTGTACATCCTGCATCAATATGCAACCCAACCCAATGCCTGACGCATCAATATAAACTGAAAAACCTTTACCTGTAGTAGGTAATGCCAAAATCGGCGCCTAAGTCAACTTCCTCTTCAACTCCCAAAAAGTATCCTCACACTCCTGTGACCAATCAAATCTAACATCCTTTTAGTCAACCTCGCCATTGGCACTGCAATCATTAAGAAATCATACATGAAGCGCCTGTAATATACTACCAAACCCAAGAAACTCTTGATGTCAGATACAGACTCAGGTGTCTTCCAGTCAATAATTGCCCAAATCTTGTCACCATCGATTGCTATGCCCTGATCACTGATGACATGCCCCAAGAACTTCACCTCACTCAGTTAAAATGCGCACTTTCTAAACTTGGCATAAAGTCTGTGCTCTCTCTGTGTAACCAACACATCTCTGAGATGCTTCTCGTGTTCCATACGAGTCTTACTATAAATCAGGAAGTCGTTGATGAACACAATGCCGTATTGATCTAGAAATGGCCTAGCACCCTATGCATCAAATCCATGAAGATTATTGGTGCGCTAGTCAGTCCAAAAGGCATGATTGTAAACTCGAATAGTCCACAACATGTACTAAAAGAGGCCTTCTACACATCCTCCTCTCGAAACCTCAACTGATGGTATCATGATCGTAAGTCGATCTTCAAGAAGAACTTGGCCCCGACCAACTGATCGAATAAATCATCAATCCTCGGAAGCGGGTAACGATTTTGAATCGTCACCGGATTCAGCTTTCGGTAGTCCACACACATCCGTATCGAACCATCCTTTTTCTTCACAAATAGAATTGGAGCTCTTAAAGGTGACATGCTGTAATAAGTCCTCTAACTGGGTCCTCAACTCCTCATACTCTAATGCGGATGTCCTATATGGTCTATTGTAGATTGGCTGATTTCTCACAAATAGAATTGGAGCTCCGCAGCTCTCGGTGGTGGCAGTCCTAGCAAATCATCATGGAACACGTCTGGAAACTCGTAAACAATAGGGACATCCTCAACCTTAACCATCATCCTAAGCTCTGGCTCAACCATAGCCGCGTACGCTTCCATCTCCTGTGACGTAGCTAGTTTGCCTTGAGTGATAGGTAATGCAGTCACAACTTTGGTGAATGTAAACTTCAGAATCCCTCGATGTCAAACTTTACAATCTTGCTCAAGTAGTCGATCAGTGCGTGATAAGATGATAACTAATCCATACCGAACACCGCGTCGACTTCCAAATACTCTAACACTCTCAAATCAGACGATAGGTGATGTCTCTCAATCTCTATAATACAATTCCGACATATCCGATTAGCGTAAATCTTATCCCAGCTGCGGTACTGAGAACAAGATGTGTATCTAAGGTCTGTGCAGGTAACCCTAACTCTCCTACCATGTATTTAGAAATAAAAGACGACGTGCTACCAGAATCCATCATAATATGCATGGAAATACCACAAATAGACAACGTATCCTCAACAAGATGTTTGGTCGCCTCCTTGTCCGGCTGCGTGACCAAAAAAAACTGCAGTATGAGCCCTATCTCTAGCCTCCTCCATCTATAGTGGTAGTGGTGTTGGTTTGGTGCAATCTTCCACAATATGTCCAACCTGACCACATGGGTAACATGTACGTATCTATGGTCTGCCAGAACTCCTCTGACTCTGTGTTAAACCCTGGCCTCGACTCTGGCCTCTCTAACCTCTATCATGCCTATACTACTACCTAGGCTGGTCAACTAGTGCAGAAGCCGTAAAATATGCCGCCTGGCAATAATCACGTCTATCTCGGTCATCACGACAATCTCTGTTGCCTCTACGACCCTGATCAAACTGCCAATCACCTCAGCGAGGTCTCTGACCCTGTCTCTATCGACCCTGATCTCTCTTTTGTCTCTTCGATCTTTGATCAGACCGAGAACTCAAAGCTGGCTGACTCTGCCGATTGTTCAACACAGTCTGGATCACTAATCGACTGGCCTTCTAAACCAGGTATGTCTCGTGTGCAAGGGACATGTCGTAAATCTCTGCCAGAGTACGAGCTCCTCTAGATACAACCGTGCTTGCAATCCTCTCATCCAAACCTTGGACAAAATAATATATCTATAATCGATCCGTACCTGTTGTGTCCATGGAGTACGACAATAGATATCAGTACATCTCCATGTATACCGTGACAGACACATCACCCTGAACCAATGACAAAAACTCATCCCTTTATCAGACCCTGACCTCCATAGGTATATACTCGTCCATAAACAGCACTCGGAACTCTGCCAAAGTAATCACAGTAGGATTAGTCGCAATGTAAGTAGACCCACCAAATCGCAGCATCAGTTCTTAAGCAAAAACTTGATAATCTCGGCCGATCAATCTCCTCAACCCAAAGTAACTCATGTAGTCGCTCATGAGATAACAACCATCTCCCGACTATCTCTGGGTCCCCAACTCCATAAAAGTATCCTAGCGAGAACTTCATAAAGTCCTTCATCTTCTTAGCCTCAACTGTCATCAGGCTCCCAAAAGTAGACGCCACTGTTGGTTGCTTAGTCGTCGCAGGTTTAAGAACCACTACAGTATATGCTGGTACTGCTACTAGCGTAGCCCTCTCGGCCAGTGTCTTAGATACTGCTGCTTGCACCTGAGTCTCAAATATAGTAGGAGCTACAACTACCTAAGTAGTAGTCATAGGTGCAACCATAATGGTAGTAGGTGCTGTAGAAGTTTCCTAAGCATCCCGAGCTCTCATCATGTCTATCAGCAAGGTGAATATATCATCCATAGGCCATGCCAATGACTCCAATGTCAAAGTCGGCCTTGTCGGATCATTGGTATATCCGACCTCAGTGAGTAGTATCTGAAGGATATCCGTCCATCAGTATCTGCATTGAAGAATGTGCTTCTAAACAACCTCAATATAAATATATGTGTATCTTATATATTATACAACCAAAAATATAACACGTATATCCCTGATTTTTACCCATCTCACCTCACTTCCCAACGAGGACTCTAGGTAATTCTTTTGGGTTTCCACATCTAAAGTTTATTCATCAGGTTTATCCTGAAATTATACCACAAATGTAATCGTATCATAGTAACTTTTCAATTCGTCGAGGTTTGCCAACCTTTCTCTGATACCAAAATGATAAACTCACATTTTTCAAATGAACCAACACATGGGCCAATGCAGGCCCACAACCTAGCCTACCAGCGCCAGTTGTGTCCCACATGCTATCTCATCCATCATTTAATCATTATTAACCTCAATTAAAAACAATTTATTGTTTAAATTGTTACTGAACTCAAGTCATCTGTTAAGATCATTGTAAACCATAATAAACCACAGTGGAAGCCATTTATTATGACAATCAAAATATTAAACATTATAGTCATGTATTTAACTCTAATACTTGTGTAGAAAACCCATATATAATCAAAATATCAAAAGTATAGAGTTCTGAAGTATCTCATAATCCCAAATTCCTAAAATAAAAACAAATTATATATAATAAAAGCGTACAAGTATGGCACAACATCTCTGAATCACAAGTATTCTGATTGCTTGCCCTTGCTATGACTCGTACTAGGATCTATACTCAAGCCATCATAAAAAGGTAGATGACGAGTCCAGAATAAGTATTCCCAAGGAAATTAAGTGAGCAGTACGGAAAGTAAATACTGAGATTTAAGAAAAACTTTTAAATAAACATGCAAAAATAAATACAGGCAATTGTGCTCATCTCATGCATAATTAATAGTGAAAGCTCAAAGTGTGTTCCTAGAGCCTAGGGTCAGACTAGCGTCATACTTCAGACTCCCCACAGACTACTGTCGGCGAGTAGCACTTAAGCAAGGCCAATATTTAGATCCATTAATTGGTCAGCATAGAACCTACGACGCATCCACACGTGCCTTGATGTGACTCTCAAGTCAACCTATTCACCGAGATCCCTAGCACACGTGATATGGCTTAGTGGGCATACACACAGAAATGGCACGGAGGGAGAGCCTCAACGTCCATCCATTAAATCACACCAAGAATAGAGTATTGAAAGACAAAATATGAATTCAAAAGCAAAAATAAAGTACTGCTCAAGAAATTTCAATTGGGATACTACACACCTTAAATCGCACTTCGTGTCCCAGTAAATAACCTCTGGTCCTACTCCGCTGAATCCCCGATATCTAAATTACCACTCAAAATGACATATTTCTATTTCTAATCAATTTTGAGTCAATTGGATGTATTTTATGTCACTTGCAAAAATAGTGTAAAATCTGCAATATCTAACCCGCTAGATCTGGGGATTAGCGCGCTAGATTTCTAGGCAGCTAAACGTTCTTTGTCAGGAAGAACATTAGCGAGCTATATTTTTGTCTAGTGAGCTAATCTTCATCTAGTGCACTAGAAGACCTCATTAGCGCACAAATCGCGTTCTAGACAGCAGTTTGGCTGAAAATTATGGGTTTTAAACTCCACCACCACCAACAACAACAACAACAACAACATAAACCACCGAACTTTATAACACTTAAACCCACCAAATCAAATACTAACAACCACTTAACAATCCATATTGGATTAACACCAACACCTCAAAAATTTAGACCAAAAGATAAAGAAAGTTGAAGTGATTCTGAATCTCACCTTGCTTTGATGATTCAACCACTCCAAGCTCCTCAAATGACCAAACTTGACACTCCAAAATCCTTGTTTCTTGGTCTCAATTTTTGGATTTTAAGATAAGGAGAGACAAAAGGTGGTGGAATGTAAGTCAAATATGACTTTTATAGTCCACTTAGCATCTCTCCTCACTTGTCCATCTCAAGGCAATCCAATGAACACCATTTGCTCCATTTCCAACCTCTAATGACTCCAAATATAACACTAATGAAACACTTTCCCTTGTCTTTAACCCAAAAAGTCGTCTTTTGGGTGTTCTGATGCTCGATTTCGCGTACCGAACCGCGTCATACGCGTACTACCTTGTCCCTAATCACCAAATATACATTACAAATTATTATTTAACTCATTTTTATTCATTTCATATGTGTATTATTTCCCCCGACCTATTATTTAGTCTTTTAGACTACTCAGTACCCGCGTCGACGCGCATAACGAGGTGAATATTAATACACAGTCTCGCACGTCAAATGTGATATAATTACACACATTGGTGTTTTTCACTCTATTTCAACGTAAACATCACAGATTAAATAATTCAGCACATAAAATAACTATTTACCTAGCCTTTGACATGCACTAGCCTAGCTGAGGGTCCTACGAGCGTCTGAGCTGCAGCCACATCTGCAACCACATCATTAATAATGGTTAATTAGATTCAGGTCGTGACACATTGAATTCTTACGAAAGAGTTCTTATATTAGGAGTATTTTATTTATTTTCAATCCTAACTTTTTTTTCAAATGTTTATATCATTTGAACCAACTGATCTTTTATGTCTTAAGTGTTTCGTTGGTTCTTATGCATTCTACTGCACAAGGGCATCATTTCATATATGAACCTTCAATAGTGGAATATATGAGGTGGTCACATTTTTTATATTAGTGGTTGCATTAAGTAATTGATTCATAACTTGTTGCTGATGAATGATCATTTGAACTTCAAGTTCATATCATATCATAATGCAACATTTTTTGTATGTTTCAAGCAAGTTCATATCATATTAGGGGCTCAAGCCATTATACAATTGTTGAAGACTGACATAAATCAAAATTTTTCTTTGTAAACACATTATAGTTTTATTTAAGCATATGGAATAAAACATAAGCTTTATAATTGAAAAATTCAAATGTGAGATATTTCATTGTTCGTCTAAGATGTGCTACAAAAACGTTTGAATGAAATAAATATGTTGTGTAAATGTCTCAAAACTATAATCAGCACCTCAATTTTTTTTTTTTTTTTTTTTTCAAATCAATTAAATGCTAGCCGATGCATAAGTTAAAAATATATAAATACGTATGCATCTACTTAGCCGAAACATGAATTGAAAATATTTACTATAAGATTGAATGTGTCCAAAGGTATTCGTAAATAAATTATAGCATAAAATGGTGATTTCCACAATATATTTACTTTAAGACGATTTAATTGATAATTTGCCTTGAGACTAGGAACACAACTGTAATTTCTAGTTGATAAAATCTTTTGATTCCACAATCGATGCCTACCCATGTTTTCAATATTATTCTCATAATTGATGATCATGAATGATCAAATTGATCATTTCGTCTTATAAATGTCATTAGATTTTATGACGACGTTTATTTCAATATGCCTTATTCAAGTAAAATCCAGAAGATAAAGCTGAGAATTTAAGTTCTAAGATGAAACAAAACCATACTGAGTAACTTCTGTATAAGGCATTGACAACAATATAGTTGTACCACATATTGCGTGGACATTAGCCTCTGTTAAGTTTAGGTTCGAGAAATATTCTCTATTTTATATTAAACTGTGTACATTGTACATAGTACAATAAGCAAGATATGCAATATTCGCTTTTATTTAGCTCATGAATTTAAGTATAAATTTTATTGAGCTATTTTCAGTAATAAAATTAATAATTTTGTCTTGATTTTGAAGGCATGGTAAAAGATCAAAAATATTTGGGTATAATGTACTTGACAATATTTAGGCAACACAGCCTTTCGTACGTGATGAAAAATGTCACAATTATAAGCACTCATTGTCAATACTAATTTGCCATTTCTAGTGGTGCACCACTTTTATTCCAACTTTTAGAAGATTTTTCTAAATGATCTTTACCAGATCTTTTCACATTTTCCACGTTCGAAAATCTATTTTTATGACCATGGTCATTATATGCAACATATGCTTCTTAATTTGAAGCTGAACCAATTGGATGGGAATGATATTATATTTATAATATCTCATTATTTTACTCAACTACTATGAGACAAGAAATCAATCCTTAATATTTGCTGGATTGACATGCACACTCAATATTTGTTGCAATAATAAACCGAGACGGGCCACGCGACCTCATTATTCTCTCATCAGTCATATTTCCACAAAGCCTCGACATAAAGGTTATTAAAATTGACATAAAGGTTATTAAAATTGTAGAATTATAATTAATATTTGACTGATTAAATTTTGTAGTTTGAGAACCAGCTGCTCATTTTGAGCTTTTTTGGAGCATTACCATTTTTGGTATTTACATATATAGTTTCATAAGGTGAAGGATATTATAAAGTGAATTTTCCATTTCTTAAATCTCCATTGAGAAATCGGCGAATAAATTGTGCTTAACACCCAACCTTGCGTACAACCTTGCACAGATGTTTTATTCATTAAATGTAGCATCTAATTGCTATGACAAATGATTCTTGCCAGTAATATAGTAATGCAACAAATTCAACTATAGTTGAATAATATTTTGAAAATATAGGTAACATAAAATAGTTTTCTCTCTTTTATGTAAAAATACATAATGTATGATTAAATATGATCACAACTTGATTCATTAATAAACAAATGTACTACGTGTATAAGTTGGTAGGACAACCTCCAGGTTGGGTGGTAAGACAAAAATCAACTTAACAACTAGCCTCCTAGAACGGGATAACTCATCTCCCTTTCAATGTTTAGCTTTACCGGGGATAAGGCTTGCCCACTATCAACTCAAACTTATAACGTTATTTGTATTCTAAAAATCAAGAATTAATCATAATCAATCGTTAATAATTTTATAAGGAAAATTACATGTCACACATTGACTTTTGATTGTGACGTAAAATATCGTACAAAACGCAACTACAGAGCATACTTTCGCAGTCAGTGTGATCCTAAATATAATGCATAATGCATAGATAGTGTATACTTGATACCTTATAAAATATTTAACAATACGTGACATCGTTACTTCAAATGAGTTTTATATGGACATCTTAAAGCCAGTAGCCCTACATGCATCTTTTGGGTTACAACCTTTATACTTATATTGATATTGTTTTGTGTAAAATAATGTATATACATATGTGCGTGATGCATATAGTAAAGATGCAAACCTTTCATATGTATAAAATAGAAATAGAATATTGGAGCAATGAGGTGTTCAGTAACTTTCCACTTTTTTTAGGCTGCTAAGGGCACCCCACCTTTTCATGAAGGCACCCAGTTAATGTGGGCACAAACCAATTTACCTGGGGCACCTAAGAATTAGACCCGAAATACCCAAAATACCGCTCGTGCAAAAAACCCTCGCACCCCACCACCCCCACCACCACCTTCACCGAAATCTTGTGGAAGAATTCATTTCTTTTGAACCACTTGTGAGAGGAATCCCCGAAATCGTGTTTCTCGTGTCTCCCCTTGTGTTTCTCCTTCGTTGTACGAGTTCTTTGCAGTTCTCCCCGAAATCGCACCCATACTGTTTCTCATTTTTTCGTTCATATGATGAACGGTATTCGTGCATAATACATTTTAATTATCCACATAACCTTTCCTACCAACCTTCAGTTTCATTTCCTATTGTTGAATGCATGCATTATATATCGTAATTATATTACAGCTTTCTGAAATTATGGATAGTAGCCATTGTCGAACGAGAATTCGTTCCATGCAATTTGATAATATTGGTGAGTGTAGCACTTCAGAAGACCTCACTGCCCTGATTCCTTCTTACAACATCTATCCATCACAAATAAATGTACGTTATGCCAACATCAACATCTATATACATACATATGTTTTCTCAAATTTTGTACAAAAGTACTAATGTTTTTAGTTTAAATCCGAAAAATAGGGTGGTGTTTTTTTTTCCAGAATAGGCAATAACGCATTTTCAAAAGGCGTTATCAAAGTGGGTGGATTTTGTTGCTGACGTGGACGATCCACGTAGGATAGCGCCTTTTCAAAAGGCGCTATCTGTGTAAGGTCGTCCACGTGGTCATCCTACGTGGACCGTCCACGTCAGCAACAAAATCCACCCACTTTGATAGCGCTTTTTGAAAAGGAATTATTGCCTATTCTGGAAAAAAAAACACCACCCTATTTTGTGAAATAAAATGTAAATGTGCCCTATTTTTTGAAAAACACCAAAAAAAGAACTTGCCTTACCTTTATCATTTAGCTATGACTATGAGGAAGAATATGATGATGCGGAAGAGGGAGAAGAAAAAGAGATACCGAAGTGAGCGAATAACTATGTTAGGAATTTTTTTTTCAATGCTAAGGCCTTTCACAAGTTTAAGAAATATATAAAAATAGGAAGGAAGTTGATTGCGGAAAGGGGATTCAATGTGAAGAATGAGTTGAAATATAAGCCTAGGATCTTAGATATCATTGATACGAGAAACTAGGGACTATTGATAAGGGACTATAACCATTTAGACCTTGACGATGTTTCTAGTGAGAAGGGATGCGACATTTTAGTTAGAGAGTTTTACACGAATGCTGATGGAAGTGACATAAAGACAGAGTCACAAGTTAGAGGAAGGATAGTGAATTATTATGCTACGAGAATAAACTAGTATTTTGGTTTACCAAAAAAAGTTCACAAAAAAAAGATGATGAATACCCAAAGCCTGAATACTCGATTAAGTAACATTTACCCTACCGAGGAAATCATGGGTGGATTAGAGGTAATCCACGGTGATAGATTCATTTTAGACTCAGAAAGCTACTCGAAGCACATCATTACCAAATATTTTAGGAAAATCACGAAAGCGTGGTGTTGATGCCTGTTTACAGCCAAATCTGCAATTCTACGAGATCGTAAACTACAAAGCTGCTTTGCTTTAACACATTGTGAGGGGATTGGGATATTTAGATGTTAGCAAGATTATCTATGAATTGATAACGACTGCCATCACAACAAAGAAGAATAATGGATTATCATTTCTTTTTATGATCACGACTTTTTGCAGAGCAGATCGAGTAAGTATGACATGACTTGAAATGGATGTTTTATTGGAGAAGTTTATCACGGATGAAGTAACATAGAGATAAAGAAATCGATGGATATGCAGACATGAGGAGAGTTTCGGAAGAAATATCGATAGCAAAAAAATGATCCAAATGTGAAGCAACTGGCTACAGACTTCGATGGACTTTACATGGAGGAGTTAGAGTTGGCCTTTATGGGTTCAATTTTAAACAATAAAGTGAGAGTTTTGAGGAATAAAAAACATGTGTTCGAGAACTAGAGGGTCTTAGCAAGGAGCACTCACAGAATGGAGAGGACGATGTCAAGAAAACATAAAAAACGAGGAGGCATAGAGGTTCCTGTACCATCTACACAAATGAAGCTACCGATAAATGATGTTTTTGATGCTCAACTACCGCAAGGTCAAGACTCTAACCTCTATGATCTCGTTACGAGTTACTAGTTTGAGAAGATTGTCAAGTGGAGGATGATGATGATGTAACTTCCAAACGACTCATTGATTTCTTTACTTTACTTTATCTCCTTTGTCTCTCAGTGATGATAGGTTAGGTCTTACATGTAACTCTAGTAATGATACTATGTGATATATGCTAATGATATATTGTCTTTGATATTATGATTGGTGATGTGATACATTTGATATGATGCTTTGGAAATACATTTGATGGAGATAATACATTTGTTATACATTGTTGATGTTTAATCATGCTTGTTATGCACTATGTTTGATGAAATTTATATATTGAGTATATTAACATATTGATTATCTAATTTATGATTATATCAATTCGTTTATACTTCATGAGGTATATTTATTTTATTGGAAACTCGACTTAATTTTTAAACCTTCGGGACAAAGTTTAGAATGAGTTTGGTGGTATTTTAGGTGAAATATGACAATGATAACAAAGATAGTAAGGGAAGAAAAGAAAGGTAGGAATTGATCAAAGTTTTAATATTTTGATTCGATATTCAAGTGAGTTGATGACATTTTCTAAATTTCTTCCAAATTCGAGTATGAATTTCATTTTTCTTTATTTTCAGTTAAAAAAAAGAATGAAAATGAAAATACTGAATATATAATAGGTTTTTGAATGAAAGCGATATTTTATTACCTAAGTGATTTTTATGATAAAAGGAATAAATTTTATACCCTTTTTGATTAACTTTACTAGTTGATATATGTATTGGATTACCTTGTGTTAGTAACGATAATGGTTAGAAGATCGAAATGCAAGATGAACAAGACATATTTTTAAAATTCTCGTGATACAATGGCTATTGAATAAGTATTTTTTAAAGTATATATATAGAAAATTATATGCTACAATTGAAAAAAGAAATGGATTAGAAACCGATGAATTTTTATAAGTTAGAAAGAATACTTTCTTTAACTTTAGTATTAGTGAGAAGTACAAACAAGAGTTACAAATATATGAAGAGTCCTATAAATTCTATAGGAAATGAAGTAGGGAATATATAATGGGGAAAATGTGAGAATGTCCATAAGAAATGGAGCCAAGATCCACAAGCAAAAGAAAATAATAAAGAAAAAATAATTAGGATGAAGTAGAGAAAAATGAAAATAAAAAAGGTGGATGTTCTTAAACTCTTCAAAGAAAAGATTTAGCTTGAGTGTTTGAAGTTAGGGTTGCGTGAAGTATTTCTTAATCTAACACGTTTTAAATAATATATTTATAGGTATCTCGGCAAAACTCTTATTGACTTTAATTGTGGTACTATTGTAATATATTTTCTCAAATTGAGATTAATCTAATGATTTTTATGTTTTGAGATTCTACAATAGTCATCGTAAGCTTGATGCTTATCAGTGAAGATTTAGCAAATTTGTATTATCTACTAGCCTCGGTATTGATTGAACTATAAGTTCTAAGGGGTATTGCATTTGGTGGTTGAGTTATCATTAAGGATGGTTCGTTTTTTTTTTTTTTTTGTAAATCATTCATTCTGTCATAACTTCCATTTACTTATGGGTAATATGTTTCTATTTGAAGATAATTTCTATTTAAAACTTCTATTATTTTAAAGTTAAGATGAATTAGATTTAATTCATGATATAAAGAATGAGAAGAGAATACAATTGAGAGTATTCCTTTGCTCGAGACATCAAAGTACTGAGTTTGAAGATATTTGATAAATGAATAATTAGACATGTTTTATAATGCAATTCAGGTTGATTTTAAATATAAATAATAAGATTACACTAGTTATTCTCTTGTTTTTGTAATTTCAAGAATTAATTATGAGAAATTAAGAAATGAAAGAAAATGAGGAAGAATAGCAAAATAGTCAAATGGAGAAAAGGTCTTGCGATTTCACCATGATATGAAAATACATAAGAATCACCGCCAAAATCGACAGTAGAGATGAGCCAGTGAATACTCAGCGAATTGGGATTTACATAGCAATCGTGAACTGAATCGGCGGAGGATAGAGATATATTTTCAATGGTTTACTCATCGATTAGTGAATAAAATAGGATTTGCTGACAAATTGCTAAGGTCAATGACAAGTTTTGAGATTATTATAAAGAATTTGAGTTTATCTAAGATTTGTATAGTTTAGGAAACAATAAATAGGACTTTAGGGTTTCGAAATAGAGGCTCGGACTCTCTCTAAGCCATATATTAGCCATTATTAGTTTCTTAAGTTTTTTCAATTAGGTTTTAGTTTAGATCATCGTTCATTGCTTTTGGAGACCCTTTAAAGATTCAAGACTTATTTAATAAGAGATATTCATTTAATTATGTCTTTCTATTATATTATTGCATTGTTTGTTTTCAGCATGATTGAATAGTTTATTAATCTAAGCAAACCCTAGACATGTATATACTTTGTGACGCACGCGAAACGCTTCAATAAAATAAGTTTCCAAAACCAACTATTTTGTAGGATAGTGGCAAAGGGTCGATCTCATAGAGATTGGTGGTCTTTCTTTAATTAAAATAACGAAAAAGAAAAATCGGGTGTTTTAAAATAAATAATTTAACTAACTAATCTAACTAAACTAAATAAATAAAATAACTAAAATAACTTAAAAAAAAATAATTAATCAACAAGGTAATACCTAGGTCTACAGTTCCACAAATCAGAATCAAGATTCAATGACATATTATGGTCTTCAGTCTTTTTGAAAAATTTATTAATTTAAGTTCTCTTAGATTAGCTATATAAAATTGACATCCGCCAGAAATTCGTCGTTCCCCTAATCTTAATAGCAGGACATCCACCACTAACTACATCCTTAATTAATGCATAACCCTAAACATCCGCCAATCGGGTTTAACACATTAACCGCAATAATATGAGTATGTGAGAATACTAATCTTAGATAACTGGATTGCATCCGCTTCCGATTAACCTAGATTCAATTGTTGCACACTTAAGAATCGAAAGGGTTTTACGACAAATGGTGAGTGTTCGTCACTTTATTGGTCCAAAAATACAATTACACGGATACTATCGGTCCAAATAACTATAGGTCGTCCACCTAAAAGCATGCAATGGCCATATACATACTCTAGATCTAAACCTTATTCCTTAAAATCAATAACAATGAAATAAGAGAAATTAAGTTAAACTAAATAATAAAATAAAAGATCTCACATAATATGCCATGAATCTATAATCCCGATTAGTTTTCCCTCCGACCTAGGTGAGGTTTAATTTGTTGGACATCGTCGTTGAGAGAAGTCGATGCTAAAAATATAAAAGTCAGTCCTCCCTAAAGTAAAACTTAAGTTCGTAATATATAAATCTATGAAAAATTGATCCCAGGAGGTAAGAGAAACTAATTTTGTGGGTTGGTCACATGACACGTGCACCGAGGAGAATCCAACTATTTTTCGGCTTGAAAATTGATATCTGCCATGTGTTTGCTGCTGATTGGTTGCTTTCCTATCGTTCATTGACTTGGCGGCGCCTTATTGGTGAAGATCGGCTGTGGTGATGATGTCGTGTGGTGTGCGAGCGACACGTGGCAGAAGGAAACATGTTGCTTGAGAGAAATCGTGCTGCTCAAGCGAAGATGTGGGCACCTGTGTAGTATGTATCCCGAGGAGATTGAAGAGATGCTGAACGTGGAGAGAATTGGTTAGGACATTGTGTAATTGGTGATGGTGATGTGACAACGTCTGATTGGTGGAGAGATGGTGGTATGAAGTATATGCAATGGAGTTTACTCCACGTGTTGAGCACAGATAGCTGGAAAACAATGGAAATGACATGCTTATACAATGGCAAAGTGACATATGGCGACCTAACGGGTCTGCTATCTCCTATTCTACCAGCCGTGCCATACGTAAATCGAGGCAAATTGTCTGGCGTCCGCTTACTGCGAGTAAATACTTCATTTTGAATATTTTTGCCCCGGATTCAACCGCGCAATCCGTTTCACCTGAAAACAACCAATAAATATAATTAAAAACATATTTTATAGACTTTCTGTATTTAAATATATTAATATAAAGTACTAAATATATATAAATACCGACTTATCATTTTGGATTGCTATATAATTATAATTAAGGAATCCTGTACTTAATGTTTTAAATCTATTCATATACAACAATCACAGTTTTAATAAGTTGTATTTGCATATTACAACTAATGATTCTTGTAATTCAAGCATAGTTGCAAATATGTATTGTGATATATGATTTTCTGAATTTATGTCTATGATTATTGATAACAATTATAGAAGTAGTAACTAAGATTAAACTATACGTCCAAATGACCCAAGTGGATGCTTTTAGGTGATTGTGTTTTAAGTTATTTATTAATTATCATATTTTGATTAATATGAGTTTAGATTAGACATGATTTTCATTGATTGTTAATGCTACCATATTTCTATATTATTGTGTTTTATCTAATAGATAGATTTACAATGGTAAGGATATGACTATTTTCCATTGAATTTATGAAAACCATTGGTTTGCTAAAGACTATTAACCTATTATAAATTAGGATATAATGATTCTAAGATTTCATGTGATATAATTATAACTAGGTTATTGGATAATGTTATGTTCTAGTATTTGAATGCAATCCAATTATATTTTGTTTAATGGGGTTTGTTTAGATATTTACATTATATTGAATTTGAATTTTGTTTAATTAAGTTTGCATTGAATTGTTTGAATTAGTTTAGTTAGTTTGGTTAATTAAGTAAGTAGTCATAGGTTTAGTTATTTACTGTTTTAATTCTCATTTAATTAGATTAACTAAATTAACAAAAATAAGAAAATAAAATGATGGGGCATGTGCCCTAGGTCAATCCATTAACTGTCTTTATGAATACTTTTAGTTAATAAAATAGAGGATTTCATTTGCTATTTATTATAATTAATTTGCATGTTTACATTATAATAAAATCCATGGGTATTTACATAAATATCCTAAATGTCCCTAGTCGATCATTATACTGGGAACTATAATGAATAAAGACTAGTGTGAGTCTTGATTGATGATCATATGATGATTATACGTATAGGGATACGAATCAAGATCTTGAGTACTTGTTAGGGAACAAAGTACTAGACCGACCCGCTATGAGAACATCACATGTATTAAGTCATAGTTGTTTCTCATGATAGGTATATATTCCAGTCCTCTGACTTGAGATTACCAGAGACTTCAACATTAGGAACACAGTGATTTGACACAATCAAACGTTGTCTTTTACCGGACGATTATAAAGGTTGTGATTGGTTACTGTGTGAGCAATGTGATGAAATTGTGTAATCGAGATAGAATTTGTCCCTCTCATATAAAGAGAGATATCTAGTGGATCCTCGATGTGTTAGGATGTTAAAAGGCCTAGTCTAAGTGAATTGATATTGATCAATGTCACTTGGATGTTTTCGATCTACCTAGAGATCGAGACTAGTACGATTGAACATGTTGGATGACAATTCCATGCCTTATGTTTGATCAAAAGGATATCGTGTGACAAAAGGATGTTATATACACTATTGATTAGGTTGTTTCGATTTGATATTCGTACAACTCGGGTAGTCATAATGTCTTGCCAGAGGCCGCTTATGACTTGTATACCAAAATGTGTTTTGGTACACTGTCAACGTTGTATGAGCCTATTGGGTCGCACACTAAGAATGGTTTTGCGAGATTTTAAGATGGTTCAGAAAAATGAATTTTATATGATAAAATTCATGACGGAAACGTCCTTGTGGTGTATTACACTTATACTTCTTTAAGTAGGGGTATATTTGTAATTTACTTAACCGTCTATATACAAAGGTTGTATAAATAGACGCATTAAGTTAGAACACAGGTATGAAAGAAAAAAGACCGAAACTATATTTTCGTTTTAGAAACGACTTAGGGTTTTTGGTATGCTCTGGATCGTTTTGGAGAGAAACAAAAGGTTTGGTATTCTCTTGAAGCTAGCACTTCGAATCTCGGCCGCCGTTCGTGTGTGGACTAGGTAGAGTAGAGGGCATTCGTCGTTGGCGGCGCTTTAGAGATCGATCAACCTTCGAGAAAGGTATATTGCGGCGAGGTTTGATTAAGTTTTTCATGGTTTAAACGTTTTTAATGGAATTAGATTCGGATCCTGTTGGGGTTTTTTTCAAAATTGTTTTGTAATCTCCGCTGCGTATGAACCCCAAAACCCAACAGTGGTAACAAAGCCTTCGAGTTCGATTCAGTTAAATTCATTGCATGTTTTCTTCTGATATATACATGATATATGATTGAAAGCATGTTAATAGTTGATGTATATGTGATATACATAAGTTGTCTTTGAGATTTATTATCATGTTTTGTGTATATGATACACATATTCGTGATTTAATTAAAATTCGTTTCATACATGCTAGTAACCATATTAGGTTAATTCAAATAATTTTAATGAATTGAATTTCATGTTCTGTGATCCATGACACCATTAGGTTCGATTGGGATAGTAGTTCATGATTCAATTACATGTTTGTGATTATTTGGATGAAGATCGAAATTGCAAATAATTAATTTTCGAAATTATTTATTTATAAATAATTAATTTTCGAAATTATTTATTTATCTTGGTATATCTATTTTGTTATGAAGTTTCTATTTGATAAAGATAGATAACAAATTAGAATAGGAGATAAATATCAAGAATCTTGTTATTGGTGATATACTAGGATTCAAATATCTTAAATCCAAAATAAATAATTAATTTTCGAAATTAATTATTTATCTTGTTATATCTATTTTGTTATGAAGTTTCTATTTGATAAAGATAGATAACAAATTAGAATAGGAGATAAATATCAAAAATCCTGTTATTGGTGATATACTAGGATTCAAATATCTTAAATCCTAATTGGATTAGGATAAGATAATTAGTTAGATGTGGGCCCGGGTTAATTAAAATATTTTAATTGACTTAATTTCGAATAAATTAAGGGGTTAATTTATGATAATAAAATCAGAGAAAATTATGATTTTCTATAGCGAAATTTAATTTTCGAAATTGAGATTCGTCTTCTAAAAAAAAATTTTTTTTCCAAATTGTTTAGTGATTGAACAAATCAATAAAAATATATGATATTTCATTACTTACATAAAATCACTAAAACTGAATAAAATCCCTCTATTAAATTTTAAGTCTCGTGCCATCCATTTTAAACACTTGTCAAGGCCTCGATCACACTAATATAGTTTCAGCCATAGTTGGGTGTATTGTGTTATCTTGGTGAGACAAGTTGGGTAAGAGTTACCTCAATGTTTAAAATGGTCCGACTTAATAAAGCCATCAAAATAGTTTTGAGCTTTAGGCAAATGATGAGATAAAAACATGCTAAGACATAAGATGTCCCATATCTTATAAAAGGATCTAAAAATTACATAAGATGTAATTGGTAATTGTTACCTACCTAAATAATCTAGTTCTGTGTTTCATGCCATATTTGCATCACAGAATTAGGTGAAATATGGATTTTAGTCCCCTAAATAAACAGTACGTTTTAGGAGAGTGGGAGTCTATTCCTTTATTCTAAAATAAACTTTGCATAATCTTTATTGTAGATCAATGGCCTCTTCAAGTAACAATAATCCCCTGTCACTGCGATCCATCCTTGAGAAGGATAAGCTATCGGGACTAACTTTCTTGATCTGGTTCGAAACTTGAGAATTATTCTTAAGCACGAACGCAAGTTGTATGTCCTGGATGCTCCAATCCCTAAGGACCCACCAGCCAATGCTACGAAAGCTGTGAAGGATGCGCATAGTAAGCATGTCAATGATTCTACTGATTAAGCATGTATTATCTTTGGCAACTACGGTTCTGAACTTCATAAGGACATGGAACTAATGGAAGCCTACGACATGGCTATAACGCATTTGAAGGAAATGTTCCAACAAACAAGCTAGGCAAGAAAGGTTCGAGACAGTTAAAAACCTACATTCTTGCAAGATGACTGAGGGTGCGTCAGTTAGTCCTCATGTTTTGAAGATGAAGGGCTATGTTGACCAGCTTGATAGACTCGGATTTCCCATAAGCCAAGAGTTGGCTACGGATTTGATCCCGAATTCATTACCAGAAAGTTACTCGCAATTTGTGATGAACTACAATATGAATAATATGGAGAAATCAATTTCAGAGTTGCATTTGATGCTCAAAACTGCTGAACAAAATATCAAGAAACCCTCTAGTAATGTGTTGATGGTCCAAAAGGGAAAAGGAATGAAGAAGAAAAGCAAAGGCAAGGCTAGAGTTGCCAAGACTGTTGCTGCACCTGCGCAAAGCCTATGAAACAAGTCAAGCCCCACTGACTGTTCGCTTCAAAACACCCAAAAGAAAAGGAAGAAAATTGTCATTTCGTAATCAAACCTATCTTTGGCATTGTCGTCTCGGGCACATAAACCGAACGCATAACGAAGCTCCATAAAGATGGGCTTCTTGATTCATTTGATTTAGAAACATAAGAAACGTGCGTATCTTGTTTACTAGGCAAGATGATGAAAGTCCCTTTTTGGATATAGTGAAAGGGCAAGTGATTTATTGGGTCTAATACATACCGATGTATGCGGTCCTATAAACACAATGGCTAGATAAGGTTATCGTACTTCATTACATTTATCGATGATTTCAGAGATATGGTTATGTATATCTTATGAAACATAAAGTTGAATCATTTGAGATGTTTCGAACGTTTCAAAATGAAGTGCAGAATCAACTTGGTAAAACTATCAAAACACTTCGATCAGATCGAGGTGGTGAGTATTTAAGCCAAGAATTTGATGATCATCTTAGAAATTGTGGGATTGTCTCCCAATTGACTCCACCAGCAACTCCACAATGTAATGGAGTTTCTGAAAGGAGAAATCGAACCTTATTAGATATGGTTCGATCTATGATGAGTCATGCAGATCTTCCATTATCCTTTTGGGGTTATACATTACAAACTGCAGCTTTCACTCTAAATCGAGTTCCTTCTAAAGCGGTTGATAAAACACCATATGAGATATGGTACGGGAAGAGACCTAGTTTGTCTTTTCTTAAGATTTGGGGTTGTGAGGCTTACGTAAAGTGACAAGTCTCAGAAAAACTAGCACCTAAATCGACAAGTGTTTATTTGTGGGGTATCCTAAGAAAACAAAAGGATATTACTTTTATAATCCCGCTGAGAACAAAGTGTTTGTTGCTCGGTATGGTGCCTTTATGGAAAAACAAATTATTTCAAAAGACACTAGTGGGAGAGAAATAAATCTTGAAGAAGTTCAAGAATCACGGGTAAACACTCGAACAGCATCTTTGGAAGTTCAACAACGTTCGAACCAGTTGAACCTCCACAAGTGACACAAGGCCCACGTAAATCTAGTAGGGTAAGACATGAGCCGAGAGAGATTGATTTCTCATTACCGATAGTCGTGATGTGTTGCTTATAGACCAAAATGAGCCTATCACTTATCGGAGGCTATGTCGGACCGGACTCGGATAAATGGCTAAGTGCCATGAACTCGAGAAGCAATCCATGTATGATAACCAAGTTTGGAACTTGGTTGATTTACTGAAGGTGGTAAGACCATTGGATGTAAATGGGTTTTCAAGAAGAAAACTGACATGGATAGCAAAGTGCATACTTTTAAAGCAAGACTTGTAGCAAAAGGTTTCAGGCAGACTCAAGGTGTTGATTATGATGATACTTTTTCGCCAGTTGACACGCTTAAATCCATAAGAATTTTAATTGCCATTGCTGCATATTATGACTATGAAATATGGCAAATGGATGTAAAAATAGCATTTCTTAATGGAAAGCTGCTTGGGGACGTGTATATGACACAACCTGAAGGTTTTGTACATCATGAGAATTCTAGGAAGGTATGCAAGCTTCAAAGATCCATTTATGGATTAAAGCAAGCTTCTCGGAGTTGGAATCTTCGTTTTGATGAAGCAATCAAGGATTTTGGTTTTATTAAGAACGAAGATGAGCCTTGTGTATACAAGAAGGTCAGTGGGAGCGTAGTTGTTTTTCTCGGTAGTGCTTGTATGTTGATGATATATTACTCATTGGAAATGACATCCCAACATTGCAGAATGTCAAGTCTTAGTTAAGGAAATGTTTCTCAATGAAAGACTTAGGAGATGCAGCCTATATTCTAGGGATAAAGATCTATAGGGATAGATCTAAAAGGCTAATCGGTCTAAGTCAGAGTGCTTACATAGACAAGGTGCTGAATAGGTTCAGTTTGCAAGACACTAAAAAAGGATTGTTGCCAATGTCTCATGCCATAAGTCTCAGCAAGACTCGATGTCCTAAGACAAATGATGAGCGAGACCGTATGAATAAGATTCCATATGCATCAGCTATTGGATCTATCATGTATGCCATGTTATGCACTAGACCTGATGTATAATATGCTTTGAGCACTACAAGCATATATCAGTAAAGATCCAGGTGAGAGTCACTGGATAGCAGTAAAGAACATCGTTAAGTACTTAAGAAGGACTAAGGAAGTGTTCTTGGTCTATGGAGGTTTTGAAAATGATCTAGTTGTAAATGGTTACACAGATGCAAGTTTTCAAACTGATATAGATGATTTTAGATCGCAACTGGATATTTGTTTACTTTGAATGGGGCGCAGATATCTTTGGAAAAGTTCGAAGCAAGAGATCGTAGCGAGATTCTACAACAATGAAGTGAGTATATTGCGGCGTACGATGCAACAAAGAGAGCGATTTGGATCAAAAAATTCATTTCTGAACTAGGTGTAGTTCCAAATATTGCTAACCCTATTTGTTTGTATTGTGACAATAAGGGGGCAATAGCACAGGCCAAGGAACCTAGATCACACCACAGATCCAAACATATACTCAGGCGTTTTCATCCAATCAGAGAAATTATTGAGAGGGGAGACGTAAAGATTTGCAGAGTACTTACTGAAGACAACGTTGCGGATCCATTTACGAAAGCTCTTCCACAAGCAAAACATGATGGTCATGTTAGATCATTGGGCATTATATGCATCTATGATTGGCCCTAGTGCAAGTGGGAGATGATGGGGCATGTGCCCTAGGTCAATCCATTAACCGTCTTTATGAATACTTTTAGTTAATAAAATAGAGGATTTCATTTTCTGTTTATTATAATTAATTTGCATGTTTACATTATAATAAGATCCATGGGTATTTACATAAATATCCTAAATGTCTCTAGTCGGTCATTATACTGGGAACGATAATGAATTAAGACTAGTGTGAGTCTTGATTGATGATCATATGATGATTATACGTATAGGGATACGAATCAAGATCACGAGTACTTGTTAAGGAACAAAGTACTAGACCGACCCGCTATGAGAACATCACATGGATTAAGTCATAGTTGTTTCTCATGATAGGTATATATTCCAGTCCTCTGACTTGAGATTACCAGAGACTTCAACATTAGGAACACGGTGATTTGATACAATCAAACGTTGTCTTTAACCAGGACGATTATAAAGGTTGTGATTGGTTACTGTGTGAGCGATGTGATGAAATTGTGTAATCGAGATAGAATTTGTCCCTCTCATATAAAGAGAGATATCTAGTGGATCCCTCGATGTGTTAGACTGTTAAAAGGCCTAGTCTAAGTGAATTGATATTGATCAATGTCACTTGGATGTTTTCAGTCTACCTAGAGATCGAGACTAGTACGATTGAACATGTTGGATGACAATTCCATGCCTTATGTTTGATCAAAAGGATATCGTGTGACAAAAGGATGTTATATACACTATTGATTAGGTTGTTTCTATTTGATATTCGTACAACTTGGGTAGTCATAATGTCTTGCCAGAGGTCGCTTATGACTTGTATACCAAAATGTGTTTTGGTACACTGTCAACGTTGTATGAGCCTATTGGGTCGCACACTAAGAATGGTTTTGCGAGATTTTAAGATGGTTGAGAAAAATGAATTTTATATGATAAAATTCATGACTTTAAACGTCCTTGTGGTGTATTACACTTATACTTCTTTAAGTAGGGGTATATTTGTAATTTACTTAACCGTCTATATACAAAGGTTGTATAAATAGACGCTTTAAGTTAGAACACAAGTATGAAAGAAAAAAGACCGAAACTCTATTTTCGTTTTCAAAACGACTTAGGGTTTTTTGTATTCTCTGGATCATTTTGGAGAGAAACAAAAGGTTTGTTATTCTCTTAAAGCTAGCACTTCGAATCTCGGCCACCGTTAGTGTGTGGACTACTAGTAGAGGGCGTTCGTCGTTGGCAGCGCCTTAGAGATCGATCAACCTTCAGAAAGGTATATTGCGATTGAGGTATGATTAAGTTTTTCATGGTTTAAACGTTTTTAATGGAATTAGATTCGGATCCTGTTGGGGTTTTAGCAAAATTGTTTTGTAATCTCCGCTGCGTATGAACCCCAAAACCCAACATAAAATACTATCATTAGAAGTTTGCAAAATCCTTGTGGAGACGATATCCCATTTACCACTAATATAAATAATATGAGAATATGGGAAACTATTATGCACGACCTTTATGAAATTATAGTCTATAAAGGCTATAATCCTTCATGACTTGCAATTCATGGAAGGGAAGCTACTCCTCAAGATCAAAAGATTATGACGGAACGTGGTATGGTAATTATAGTTAGTGAGACACTAGTAGTTTGTGAATTTATGAAATTCTTTCCATCTGATTTGCCTTAACTTCCACCACCACATGTCATTAAATTCATCATTAATCTTATTATTGGCACCAAACTATATGTATTCCTCTGTACTAGATGGCATTGAAGGAATTACGTGAGTTGCAGACTCAACTCGAGGAATTGTTACAAAAAGGGTTTATCCATCCTAGCATATCACTTTGGAGAGCACTGATTCTTTTTGTAAAGAAGAATGACAGAACCCTACGTATGCGCATCGATTATAAACAACTTAATTGAGTAACTATCAGGAACACATATCCGTTGCCCAAGATTGATGACTTGTTTGATCAGTCGAAGGGTGACATATATTTCTCGAAAATTGCTTTTAGGTATGATTATCATCAGTTAAAGATTAGGGATGAGGACATCTCGAAGACAACTTTCAGTACTAGGTATGAGCACTTCAAGTTTACAATGATGTCGTTTGGGCTCACTAATGCTTATGCTATGTTCATGGATTTGATGCACTGGGTGTTTAAACCCTATCTTGACCAATTCATCATTGTGTTTATCAATAATATTTCGATCTATTCGAAGACTTAGAAGGAACAATTACACCACCTTAAAGTCACTTTTTGAAATTTGAAGGATAATTTCTTGTATGTCAAGTTTAGTAAGTGTGAATTGTGGTTTTTGGAAGTAGAATCTCTTGGATAAAGTGGTTAATGCTAAGGGTATATTAGTTAATCCAACAAAGGTTGAGGCAATCTAGGATTGGCCTACTCCTACCACAGTGTCAGAAATACAGACTTTTTTGGGTTAACGGGAATTACAGACGATTTGTTAATGGTTTCTCTCATATCGCTTTTCCACTAACTTGGCTAACAAAGAAATATGTTGAGTTTATTTGGTTTGATGAGTGCAAGGCTGACTTTAAGGAATTGAAAAGTAATTTGTCTACAATGCTTGTTCTTACACTACCTGAATCAAGGAAAAAGTTATTATTTTATGCCGATGTTTCTCATCCAGGCTTAGGTTGGTGCTAATGAAGGAAGGCAGAGTCGTGGCTTTTGCTTCAAGGTTACTCAAGACTCATGAAAGAAATGATCCATTTCATGATCTTAAGCTAACAACAATTGTGCTTGCCTTGAATACTTGTTTACTCAAAGTGAATTGAACATGAGGCAGTGAAGATGGCTTGAGTTTTTCATGGATTACAATTTCACTCTAGACTACCACTTAGACAAGGCAAATGCTGTTGTCGATGCATTGAGTAGGAGAAGAACATGCAGAGAGAATTTAGCTACTGCTCAAGCTTCTCAATTTAGACTTTTTGAGGAAGCTTATGTGATGACGATTCGTGAAAGTCCAGTTGGCAAATCATCAATTGAGAGAGCTAATTCTAGAGCTACTAATATATTCTTTTATGCTCAAACTCGTGCTAAACAAAAGATTACTCAGTGGGTGGTTGATTGTTAGAAAGCTGATCATGATTATTTAACGTGTCAGAGGTTAGCAGCTAGTGTGGGTCATCCTAATTGGTCTATTCTTGGTGATAGTACATTACATTTCATTGAAAGATTTTGGATTCTAGCTTAGGATCAGTTGAGCAGGAGTTGCTACGAGAGTCTCATAAATCTCTTTACTCTATTTATCCTTATAACACTAAGTTGTATCACAATATGAGGCATATTTATTGGTAGCCTAAGATGAAGACTGATATTGTTGGGTACGTAAAAAGATGTTAGATATGTCAACAAGTTAAGGCTGAGCATAGGAAACCTGGAGGGTTGTTACATTCTCCGTCAATTCTTCGGTGGAAATGGGAGCATGTATCGATGAATTTTGTTTCCTGTCTACCTTTTAGTCAACATAAACACAATGCAGTATGGGTTATAGTTGACAGGTTGATGAAGTCTATACATTTCTTGCCAATTTTCATATAAGATCCTCTTATCCAATTATATGAAGTGTACGTACGTAAGGTGTTGAGGTTTCATGGTGTTCCATGGTTGATTACTTCAGATAGAGATCCATAATTCACGTCCAGTTTATAAGCTGAATTGCAGAGGCAGCTAGGAACCACTCTATACCTCGATACGACATATCATCATCAAACTGACGAACGCACTGAGTGGTTGATTTTAGTGTTGAAGGATATGCTTCAAACTTGTGTTGTGGAGTTAGGTGGAAACATGGAGAATTACATTTCTCTGTGTGAGTTCTTTTATAATAATAGCTATCAAGCTAGCATTGAAATAGATCATTTTGAAGCTTTATATGGTCTACCTTGTCATTCACCTGCATGTTGGGCAGAGATCTGAGATAAGATTTTGCTGGGGCAGGAGTTGATTCAGGATTATAGTACATGGAGAATTCAGCAGATTTGCTAACATTTGACTACAACATTGCTAAGAAAGAAAAAATACGTCGATAAACATTGAAAATCTTTGGAGTTTTCAATGAACGGTTATGTTATGTTGAATGTATCGCATATGAAAGGGTTGTATAGATTTGGATTGCGGGGTAAGTTAGCTTTAAGGTATATTAGGACATTCATGGTAAAAGAAAGAGTTGGTCATGTTGTTTACAGGTTAGAGTTATCTCCTCAGTTAGCTGGAGTTCATAACGTCTTGCACTTGTCCATACTTCAAAAAATGGAGACGTAGTTCATTCTAAGGATTGATTGGAATGAATTTGATATTCAAGAAGACTTATCTTATGACAAGAAACCAATTAAAATTCTTGATTGTAAGATTTAAAAGTTGAGAACAAAAGAGTTTCCCTAGATTAAGGTAAAATGGCAGCGAGAATCTTAAATGAAGGAGTAGTTTCCTTTTCTAACTACAAGTAATTCTATATTTACTTTAATTTCGAGGATAATATTTCTTTAAATTGGGGAGACTAGAACGACCATTACCTCAAGCTAGTGATTAGTGTTAACCCAAATCTTAATTAACCCGAGTTAGACTCGTGGTTAAGTTTGGGGTACCTCGATCATTGTGTGTGTGGGCTTGTATGATGTTTGGTGTTTATGTGGTATGTTTAATGAATTTATAGGTTATTGAAAATATAACTAAGCTTATAATTGAGGAATAAATAACTGATAGATAAATTGTTGATACACTAGAAATTTGTGTGCTCCCTCATTTGGTGGGGCACGCTCCACAAATTGGGTTATTCGTTGTTCTTGATTAGAGTGCGTTTCCTTATTACAGGGAGTGCGCTCCAACATCGAGCATTCCAACAGAGAACTAGGCAGCAGCCCCTATTCGATCACAAACTCTTCATAAAAACATCTAAAACTTCCCCACGACATGAGGGGATAGCTCTAATGAGGTCTTATACCATTTTCAATCATCCATAACACTAATTAATAGAGAATTCATCATTAGTTTACAAAATCAGCTCAAAGTCGAACTTAAACTTACCAACAATGATGAATCACGAATATACTGTGGTTTAGTCCCCGCATGAACACTTCGAATCACTCGTACTCTTTTCTTGAATCCCTCAGCTCCAACTCAAACCTTTAGCTGCTTCGCTGCTTCTCCTCTCCTTTCGATCAATGAAAAAGTGATGAGTATAAATGAATTTAATATATATATATATATATATATATATATATATATGGATTCTCCTTGAGATACGCATCGCGCTAACTGGAGGGTGATCAAATAAATATTGTGTTAAAGTAAAGCAACTTTAAAGTGACACATATTCACACAATCTTCTAATTTTGCTCATCTCGAGGCGATCCAACGATCCACATTAATCAAATCGAACTTATAGTTTATTTATATATTTATATATCGATTAAATATATATGTATATAGATATATATCCTATGAATTTTATCTCCAATAAATTCATTATATGCGCCTATGAGTATTCTAGAGCATGCACATTCATTTTGTGACTGGTTAAGGGGCTCTAAAAGTTAGGCATTGGACGTGTAATGACCTCAAATCATTTTTGATATGTTCTCAAACATTGGGAATGGTCGAGTGCTCTGGAAAGTTAGGAAATTATAAACGAAACCTAACTGAGGTAAGTATGGATTCGCTTATTTATCAATATTGCCTGGATATGTAGTATATGTAATTCATATAGTTTATAGACTTGAATGGAGGCTATGTATAGTGTAATTTTTAATAAAAAGGAAAATAGTGTATGTTATTAGCAAAAGTAAATCTTGGATTCGAGAATAGGTTATATAGGATATGGGTTTAGTTCTCGGCCTATATGTTTAATCCTATTCAGCTAAGGGTTTAGGATAGAACCATTGAACATTAATGGATTGACTAGACATCACATCGGCTAATGTATTGGTCTAGCAATCACGTTAAAGGTATTGGTGGGTAATCGACTCTATTTTTATAAATGAAATGAGAATCACAATGCAATTGCCATTGATTGTATGACTTGCATCCATTTATCTATTGGATTATTCACTTCCATAATCCCATTAGCTATATTTGGTTCATATTGTTATTGCATCAATTCTGATTATTATATAGAATGTTGATGGTATATGAATCCTTACTAAGTAAGTTGGAGCGGTAATCTCAAATTAACATTTTAGGTTATCGGCCCAATGCTTCAACTAAAGGGAAAGAGAAAGCCTAAAAGTTTTATTGTCTTATCTACAATGTAATGACTCCCTTTATGGGTATATATTTGTTTGAATTACATTGTTGTAATATAATATGGCTAGGAGGTTTTGTAAATGAGTTTTGGTTTTGATAAACTTTGAATTTATGTATATCATTTATATTATAAAAAACGTTTTAATTTTCCGCTTCATATACTTTGATTTTTAGTTTCATATCGATATATAAGTTGATATTAGGTACGGACAGAGAGGGTGTTGGCTCTAGTTAAGTCTAACTGGTGTATCAAGGCTTAATTTAGGTTTCAGGCTGGGTATCGTCCTCATTGGGATAGGGATGCTATCGTTACTACACTAAAACACCAAATTTATATCATAGCAATGGTCTACAAAATAAAAATTAGACCACTTATAGACCAAGAGAACAGATACATACCAGGCCAATTCAACAATTTCAAGAAATTGTTGAACCGATTGAACTAAGTTTAGAGCAGATCTTACATAATTTTATGACTCAAAGTCATCAAAACTTTACACAGATTAGTCAAAATAAAGTTAAAACCGATACGTCTATTAATGAGTTGAGAAATAATAAAGTCAGATAAACCTACAAATTGATATGTTAAGTTATCAAACTAAAATATCTACTCAAACTACAAATTCTACAAACCAAGCACAAGTTAATGCTTTATTTTGTGATAATGAAATAAAGACACATATACCAAAGAAAAGATACCTAAGAGAGGGAAAAAAAGTGCAAAAAATAATAGAAGAAGAAAAAGAAGAAGAGATGATGGTCAATGTCATTCCTACTAGAGAATGGATGGATAAACAATTAAATTATACACCTTTCCTGAAAGATTATACCCATGGTATTTAGCCATAGTTGAAGTTTATAAGAAGTCATAATAAACTTCTGAAATAGTTAATTAATAGAAGGATGATAAGATTACTGATACATTAAATGAAGATATGTATTTTATTTCTCCCATTCCATAACAATTAGCGGATGCTAAGAAGAAAGAAATTAATGAAGACATTCTCGAAACATTTAGGAAAATAAAAACTCATAAACTCTTAATGGAATCGATTATGCAATTATAGAATTATGATGAATTTTTAAGAGAATTCTCTATATCCAAAACAAATTTTTAGAGGAATCTAAAGAAATTTAGGGTAACAGGTATCATCCTTAATAAAAAGAAAATAACTAAGAAATGTTCCGATCCAGGAATGTTTGGAATACTTATCACATTAGGAACCTCTTCTATTGAACTTATTATGTGTGATCTTAGAACATCAATTAATTTAATGTAACTTAAACTATATCAATATTTGAAAATAAGATCATTGACTGATACTCCTATTAATCTTACTTTAGCAGATAATACAACTACTAAATCGTATAGATTATTAGAAGACATTTTAGTAAAAGTAAACTACTTAGTATTTTCAGCTAACTTTTATGTCAAGGAAATTAGAGATTCGATATCACCTAAGCCTCTACCTATACTATTAGGTAGACATATCTTAACCTAAGCCTCTACCTATAATATTTGGTAGACATATCTTAAAACAACTAAAACTAAGTTAAATATTTCTAAAGAAACGATGTCTATGGAATTTGAAGACAAAATTATTACGTTCAAAATTAATGATGAGCATAATTACGATGATTCTAATGAATTACTTGATAATGAAATTAATGTTAACATTTTTTTAGAATTAAATTATTATGATAATCTAAACTCTGAAATAAATACAATTAATGCAATACAATGAAAATTGAAAATGAAGTTTTGAAGAAAGAACAAGTTGAAAATACTTCAAATGAAAAGAAAGTAACTAAAGAATGAAGAGTTAAGCAATCGAAGAATGAGAAGACTATTAACAAGTCGAAAGACTTTAAATTTAAGATGAATAAGAAAATGAAAAAGTCGAGCATAAGTCCTTTGAAGCTGAATGATCCTGGAAGTATACATTTGAATATAAAAATCAAATGGGCTTGGTACTTTAAAGCTCAGTGCGATACGATTTCTAATGTGAATCTCATGGCTATACATTTCTTTCACATACTCAATTGGAGCTGTATGAACTTGCTTCTGAACGAGTTTCTTTACCGAATTGTACTTCAATCCAACTAATAGGGTGGTTACAAATGTACCCGTTCAAGTGGATAAGTACATTTTACCCATAAACATTTTGGTAATGTCACGCATTATCAATGAAGATCCTCTTTTAATTTTAGGACGCCATTTCTTAGCCACTTCTGAAACTGTTATGAATATTTCAAATAAAACAATCGCTTTAATGATGAATGGTCAAACAATTACTTTTTGAAAAATGGCACTAGAGCAGAAAATACTACATTCAAGTTTAAAAATCCAGTCTAATTCTGGAATGGCTTAGTAGAGCCAACGACAATAAATAAAAGCGCTCTATGAGAGGCAACCCATATTCTATTTGATTTCTATTTTATTATTACAATATCTTTTTATTATCTCACTTTTGATTTTTGTATTGAGATTGTTTTCGAAATTTAAACTCCTAAGTACTTTCAAATGGGGGAGGGGGGTTGATCGAATTGTTATGTCTATTTGCAAATTTATGTTGGCGCCATTATGCACATTTGCATTATTTGTCTATTTATTTATTTAATAAAGTAAAAAAAAATTATTAGTTTGCTACATATCCTAATCAAATTTTTGATGAGTTCTACCTCTATATTGATTATTATGAATGATGCATATGATAATTGTGAATTAAATTGAAAAAACTGTAATTTACGTTCAACAAATCCTTAGCGATTTGATTTAACACTAATTTAATGAAAAAAATCGGTGAGGCACATAGCCTAAGTTCCACCGATTTATGTATCGAATCACCAACGAATCCATTTAAAACCTTGATTCATTAGGACTGATTTCGAGTTTTTAAAACAAAACCTTAATTTGCCACACATAAATTATCTCACACACACGAACCATTACACCCAATTGATCCAAACACTAAAGTTCTGCCTAGATTCAACCTTCCAAATCTTGATTTAAGTGTATTTAAATAATTTCCACCATAATATAATTTCGTTCAACCCAAAATAGGGAAAATTTGAAAGAGTAAGGCTAAACAAGGGCTTAAGAGAGTTTCAAATAGAAGCTTGGAAGATTAATTTAGAGGAGTTCAAGAACTTATATCTTAAGGCATCCGCTCTCAAGAAGGTGATCACGATAAAACCTTAACTTTTTATATTGAAAATTTCTAGTTTTTGATGAATTTTTGAAAATTTTCGATGAAGAATTAATTTTAAAAATTATTTATCGAAATTCATCTACTATTAATAATCGATTTCATTAATTTAAATAGAATAAGAATAGTAAATACGGTGATTCTTAATTTATAAAGCAAATTTTTTGAAATTATAGTATCTATCGATTCATAGATTTTGCTATGCGATTGATTTGAAATTATGTTTCAAATGAGTTTGGAGTGGGTTTTATTTTAGAAAGACTTGAATTTATCAAAATATTGTTTCCTATTAGGAAATATTTGAAATTTATATTGTTTATGTTTTATGTGATGTTGATACATTATCATTGATGATGATGCTTGGTAATTTATTTTTATCACGTTTTCTTTGTTTATGAAAGAAATTCATTCATTTGATAATTTGTTAATAATAATAATAATTATTATTTATATTCCGTTTATGCTCCACGATGTATATTTATTTTGTTGAAAACCCAACTTAATTTTTTAAATCTTGAGGACGAGGTCTGGAATACGTTTGTGGGTATTTTGGTGAAATGGAGTATAATGAAGCGAAGTGTGGAAGACTCAATAAGTATAATCTATTTATTTAATGTTTAAAGTTGACTGAATTTTTCCAAATTTTTGAAGATACAGATAATATTTCTTTATTTTATTTTATTTAGTTTTGAAAAATATGAATTTTAATAGAAGTGATAAACAACATAGATTTCAAAGAATCTTGCTACACAAACATTATTGGTCAAGTGTTTTATATATATATATATATTACGGAAAGAACTTATGCCATAATTAAGGAAACAAATAAGAAATTTGCCAATAAACATTACTTAGTTGTAAAGAATGCTTCCTTAACTATAGTTAAAACGAGAAAAGTTGACAAAAATCTTTTAAATGAAAATAATAGAGAGACCCACTAACACGTGTCAAGTGTATACAATAAGTTTTCTATCTTTATTATTTATCGTAACGATAAGCAAGATCGTCTCCAGAGAGATTTATCAAACTTCTATATGAAAAACTCTTTCAATGGTTTTATTATTTCTTACTTTAATTTAATTAACTTAATTAAAATAGGAATTAAAAATAAGTAATCCAAACTATAATATTATAATAATTAACTAAATTAATTAAACTAACTTAAATAACACGATTCAAATTCACTAATATTCAAATAAATCCAATTCAATAATACATAAATATCTAAACAAATATCTATAACAATAAAACATCAATCCATTTTGCATCCCAACATGTTACTTAAATCATAGTCATAATAATACTTTATAAAGTACTCTAGATCATTAAAAACTAATCATAAGTTAGTAAACAACCCTTATCAAGCCATTAGTTCTTCTTATACAGATGAAAAAACCACGTTCTAATTTCATTGAATTAACCATTTGAATATAAAAAGAAATTGATTTTACACAATAAACTGCATTACACTTTGTGAAAACTTCGAGCTACTAAATCTAATACCTTGGGAAAGCCATTTAAATATTAAACTTAGATCTCGATTCACCTAGGACATATGTACGGTAATGGACCTTTTAAATAATCCTAGTTAATACTTCAAACTAGTTATTGAATACAAATGTTACAATACACATTCTAGACTATGCATGCAATACAAAGTTTCGTGATTAAAATATGCAAATAATAATCTATTGAATTAGTGAATTAAAGAATACAATTGTTTTAAAGCGTTAAACACAAAATCATCTCATCATTACTACATTACAAAATGGATCAAGTTCATGTTCATACTTTTTTTAGATTAATAAGCTACTCACTCATTATCACAATAAACATTGCAACTAAATAAGTAAATAACATAGATAAACACCTCTGAATAAATACTTTGAATCTTCATATCGTCTCCAAAAGCAATGAATAATAAAGTAATAAAAATAAAATTGTTAGATACCACCTAATTAGAGCATCTGACCGGCCTAGATTACCTTAATCTCTTGATAATCTAGCAGCCTTAACTTCTTCATTAATAAACGATTAAAAATAAGATAATGTAATTTTCAGTTATAAAACTTTATTAGCCACAAAGGATTTTAAAGTGAATCTTAAACCTTAAAGTTCCGTAAAAATTAATTAGATAATCCTCAAAGTTCATTTAGATTGATTACATCTTTCTTAAATTTTTGTAAAAAAATTTTAACAGCAGCTCCTCAATTTCTAAGCTTGGTGGAAATGTTGAAGGACTCGCAATCCACCCGTAACAATATATATCATCAACTAAATTATATATTCATTCTAACTTGATTTAAAATATTGACATTCTTAAACTAGTATTACCTTAACTCCAAAATTATTTCAATTCATCCTAAAACCGTTCTAGCCATTCCTAAGGAGATCTTAATCACACTCGAACCCCTAAACCCATTTATATAATATAATATATTAAAAAACCAATACATACATAGAGAAAATAACAAAGCAAGTCGCACGCATTTGGAAAACTTCCCTTTCCCTCGTCGTTGCTAGAACCTGTTATAGAAAAATTCGATAATGTCAGATAATTAAATCACACACTATAATCAAATGCATTATAATCCATGGAATTTAAACGAAGAATATAATCCAAGAAATTTAAATACAGCCGTGAATCCATCCCTTTTTTGTTATCCGACCACAATCAGATAATGTTCTTCGAATGTGGTAAGTAAACAATAATAAGGACTCATCCGTAAGGAGAATAACCGAACGAGTCTCTTTCCTCGAGTCTATTCAAGTATGATCTGTTTCAACATGTTCTCATGATAATCACGTGATGTGAAGTATCAGTGACTCTAGCCCCTCAAGCATAATATAATGTTCTATAACCACGGTATAGTCTACTCTGTAAGGAGACTCGAATCGCCTTATTTCCCAACCCGTGTATGCATGTGCAATAAAAATGCAATATCAAGGATCAATGCAATTCATACGAAATTATAATTATATAATATAAAATTTACTATAGAATTTACTTAACCTTACAAACGTGATATTACAACTTCCTTGTGCTCCAAATCAGCAAACTAGTTTACACGGGCTTCAATCGCGGTCCTATAATTCATTAATAAGTCATGTAAGCCTCCACAACAACTTCACCATTTTTCTAATTATTTGCAATTTAATTGACCCAATCGCGTCCCGAAATCCCTAAAATACTTCTAAAACAAATTATCTAATGTCTAGATTTCATTTTTGAATCAAAATTATTGTTCGTCATAAAAAATTATGTTATTTAGGCTTAAATATAATTTTTTTAATTTATTATATTTTATTTGATACTCATTGACCCGAAATCTCGGAATCCCTCTAAATCAACTCCTCGGATGACTGGATCCTAATTTTGACTCTAAATTATGGACCAAAATCGAAAATTACTCTTGATTAGGCTTTTAAACAATTTTTTAAATTTCGAATATTTTTAGGTATCAGAGCATGCATTACGAGAAAAAAACTTGGTATAAATCCTCAAAAAAATCTCAAATCAATTATTTTTCATGAAAATCCACAATCTTAATTTTTTTGGCTCAAATATATTTTCTGAATTTTTCTCATTATTTTGAATTTTTTTATGAATTTCTAGCATTTTCTCCACTTTTATTTTTAATTGGGGTTTGACCCCTGAACTAGACCCTATTCGGTCCGGTCTAGGGTCAAACGCCATCTTTTTCTTCCTAACGAAAATAGCCTTACACCTTTATTTTGTTTTTATTTTATTTGGTTTTCATTGGGTTGTGTTTGTAGGTTATTTGGGAGGGGAGACAAGGTCGTCTCTGTCATCGGATAAGCCGAGCCTCCCATTTGCCATGTTCATCTTCCTTAAAGCTCTAACCTCCATTAACAACATGAAAACCAACATCAACAACAAACCCAAAAACAAGAATCACACACACACACACACATACACACACACACACACACACACACACACACACTCAGCAAGGTTTCGATCTTGTGATCCCTCTCTCAGTCTCCCCTTAAACTCTCTTACTAACCATACACTCTCTCTGTGCGAAACCAAAATAGAAAATAAGCTACTATTTATTTGCAAAAAATATATTAAATTTTCTCGAGATTCGCATCACACGAATCTTGAGACAAATCTAATGGCTATATCACATAATATAAATTTGATCCTTTAGATACTTACTCGTATCTAGAGGTCAATTTTTGTTTCAAAATAATATTAAATGAGGCGGTAGTGATCGAATATATATATTAAAATTTCTTCGAGATTCGCATCACTTATATATATATTTCTTTTGATTTCCTCGAGATACGTATCATGTTTCTCGAGGTCAATCTTGTGGCTATCAACAAGATAATCATAACCATTAATCGACTCACTGTGAAATCAATTATTTTGATCTCTACGAGATACATATCACGTATCTCGAGGCAGATCAAATATTTTTATTAAAAAAACTCATACATCACTTGATTCTCCTTGAGATTGGATAACACGTATCTCAAGGCGTGGACACATTATCTCCAACGGCACGTTCCACCATTCTCTTCCTCAACACTCACGCTACAAGTATGTCGAGGTGAATCCATGGTATACTTTTATCTAATTCAAACTAAAGGAATGATTTTTATATATTTATGTATATAAACTATATTATATATATAAATACGTATACACCTATATATTCGCAACTATAAATTCGTCACGCGCGCCAACGACCAACATCGGACGTGCACACTATTGTACGTCCCACGTCTGTCATTCTCGACCCTGCATGTCACTAGGCACCCACCAATTTATTAATTATTTTATTTAATTTCTTGATTATCTCTTCAATTTATGTTCAAATTAAATTTCAAAAAATACCCAAAATTACCAAATATTGGAAAAATCTCCCAACGCACTCTGGGACCCACGAACACCGCATATACACTTCAAGTTGACCCTATTTCACATCAAAAAGTCTATAATAAATCAAATAGGCACGCTGCATATAACAATAATATTAAATTTATGATCTCCGATTCGTAACATGTGGGTCCCATCTCGGATACCTAAATCCCAAATTAAATATGAAAATACTTAATTAGCTGCCTAATCAATTTTATAAACTCTCATATGGTACAAAAACAATAATCAATTATTCCAAGATCAATGGAATATTAATCTAAGTACTCATGGATAACTGATTTTGTAGCCATATAGTCATATATATGTATATATTTATATATAGTATTCTATGTAGTACATATCCCATACTAACTCAAATGTCTCATGGTTATCTAAAATTCGTGAAATCAAACTCTGTGATTCCACTGCAATTCCACTTATTGCTTAAATCGCAGAGAAAATCCTTGAAAAATCACTTTTTGTGCTCCACTAATTTGTCCAGCGATACCTAATACAACTCATAAATCGCTAAGGATTCGCTAGTAGTAAATTCCAATTCTTCATTGATTCGTTGATGAATCTTTATGTATTCTTTCCACTTGATCAAATCCTTCACATGCTTTCTTTTTACTCTATTTTTTCACATATTTCAATTATTACCTAAAATAATAAACCAAGAGAAAACCCTATGTAATATGTTATTTTACATCTAAAATTATTAAAATATACTAGAAAACACTATCTAATTATCGACTTGTCAAATACCTCAATACTTAGCACTTTGCTATCCTGAGCAAATGAATACTCTCAATTATATTCACTTTTCTTCCCTTGTTATGATTTCATAATTATATACTCTTATTCTTAAATTGAAGTAATCATTAAATAAAAACATATTACCCTCATAAAAACAAAAATCATAATAAATAGGAAGATTTAAACAACTACCTCTTATTTGACAATTGAACCTTCTAGCTATTCAATACACCTCAGAATTCGAATTTAAATCAATTACCAAGGCCAAACCACTATATAGGTTTTTTCAATCTATACTGACAAACATCTAGCTTACGATGATTAATATAGAATCTCAAGATACAAAAATTACGAAATCAATCTCATTTTCAAATAATATTTAAAATGCCATCACAATCGAAGTTGATAAAAATTTGTAGTCACCAATAATAATTATTTCATATCCATTTGAATGTTGGAATAAAAAGATGTACTTTACTTAACTTATCTATAATTATTCAAGCTAAATCTTTTATTTTAAGAGTTTTTCATTAATATCCTTCCATTCTTTTATATCTTTCTTTCTTTCTTCTATATATATATCTATATTTATTTTTTTCTTTCTTGATATTATGCTCTTATGGTTCCCTGCTCCTTTTCATTTGGTATCTATTATGCTTTTTATAGGAATTCTTTCTCACATTTTCCCACCACTGGATTCTTTGCTCCATTTCCTTTGGAATTCGTGGGTCTCTCTATTTTTTTCATTTAAATACTCTTGTTAGCTTTTCACACTTTTACTGTAGTTGAAGAAGTATTCTTTCCAGCTAATAAAAGTTTATTTACTAATTTCCTATTTCCCCCTTCAATTGTGGCATAAACTCTTTTCATTATATATATAATACTTGACCAATAATCTTTGTATAACTAGATTCTTAGAAATATATCTTGTTTATCTTGCACTATTATTTTATTTTCCATCCATTATAATGTCTAACACAAAGCAATCGATCCCGTCTAAACTCTTCTTGTGTATACACAATCTAGGTTAATTCAAATAGGGTATAACAATTCGTTTCTATCATAAAATTCTTATTTTCATGAGTAATAAAAATATCACTTCCATGTAAATCCAAATTATATTCAATTCTATATTTGTAACTAAATGAAGTAAATTGAAAATTGATAAATATTACTTGTATCTTCAAAGATTTTGAAAAATTCAATCAACTTTGAACATATGAATAAATCGATTCTACCTTTCATTTCGTCCATACATCACTTCTTCATATTTCACTTCACCTAAATGCCCTCAAACTCATTCCAAACATTGTCCTCAAAGTTTAAAAATTAAGTTAGGTTTCCAACAAAGAAAAATATCTTATGAAAGCGTAAATGAACTAAATAAAAGAATAATGAAATAAACAAATAAGAGTGAATTTCCTAATTAGAAAAAAAAATGATAAATTGAAAAGTTTCCAAGCATCATAGTAATAGAGGATAATATATCAAACCAATGTATAATATAAACCATACTATAGCAAACATATCATAGTAGCACTCTACATCAAATTGATCATCACATTATAAACTAAGACCTTACACATAATCACTCAGGGATAAACTAAATAGGGAAGAATGAGTAAATAAGAACCGCTATTGAGAAGTCGCATCGTCACCACCATCCCTTTAGTCGTGCTATTAAGACTGGAAGCCCTTTGTAGGATCATAGAACCTATAATCCACTCCCGCTACTGGAGTATTTTCTTAAAAGACTCTCTAATTAGGCATTCTCAGTTGGGTAAATGGTATTGAGATTTTAGCTCCCCCGCCTTGCATTCTCCTAACCATACGTCTCTCTAACCTATATATGATCCTCACACTTTCATGGTGGTTCTGAAACATAAACTCTTGATTTCTCAAAGTTCGTATCTGGTTTCGCAAGATTGACCCCATCATGGTTGTCTCAATCTCTTCTGTGTACATCTCTATATAGTCTTTCTTCTAAGTATTTTGTTCCTCTCTCACTCTTCCGAATCAAGATAGCCTGACACTCATTTGTTGCTTTCTATGAGTTCATTATGATGGTCCTATTAGGGTAAATATTTAGCCCTGACCTAAAATAGAAATTTGGTCTTATTCGCAAAATTCAGTGATCATCAAGGGAAAAGGTAATCCTTCATTTTTCTTTATGGTCATGACATTCCTAATTTAGTCATAAATGATTTTGCCAATGCCAATGTATTATATCCCTTGTACAATGTGGTACAACATGACTGCCTTGTAGTTCACAACCTCGTCGTACTACAAACTCAGCTGTAGGCTCGTATTGATAAAATGATTCCATGCTTTAGTGGTTTTCCTAAAACTTATAGTTTGAATATGTTTTGGGTACCCATCCTTATAAAAAAATGAATCCATCCTCTAGATATGCTTCTAAACAATTTCTAATGGTTTCATAGGGAAATCCATGTCTAAACCCATATTCGGGTTTTAAGTATTCGTTATTTTATCCTATGAAATTTCAATAAACCAAAGTACCGATTTATTCTTATAGGTTATTAGTCTACTAGTCTTTCTCAGACCATGGCCACCGTCTTATTATCATCTCCATGCCCATTCTCATAAAATTCCCACATTAATATCTCACAACCTATCTCTACAAAGGACCCTACATCATTGTCGACACTGTATTCCCTATTCAATAGTCCCTAATTCTGCTCCCTTATTATATTCAAAATTCTAGGTCCATACTTTATTTCATTCTTGACTTTGAAACTCCTCTCCGAAATAATTTTTCTATTCTTGCTAATATTGCTTTTCATCTTAGCGAGAGCATTGACATTTATTAAGTTATGGGCCGAAAAAGGAGTCCTTGATGTCTCCACAACTTATTGCTATCTCTCTCCGACTCATAATTAAAATATAGAGTTGGAGAAGTTAATCTTGGTGCTCTAACTCTGGGGTTATTTATTAAAATCCTTGTTGGCCTAATAAGTGTGGGTGGAATTTTAGATTTTTTTTTGGGATTCTTTACTAAAGCTATCTTTCCCGTTCTCCTCTCGTGAACTTCTACCATTACCACTTTTGGCCATTTTTCAACTCAAAGATCACAAGTCTAAATAAAAAATAAACTCATGGATTATAAAAAGTAACGTTTGTCGGAAATAATTCTGTAAAATCTAAAACTTTATTTAAAAAGGAGAAATTGTTTGGAAAGCTAGATTAAAATTCATCGGCAACTGAAAAATCGACATCGAAGTTGTAACTCCATTAAAAAAATTAAAATCGATTTTCTAAATAATGTAAAGCAATTGTGTGATAAATTATATTCTTTTTTAAAAACAAAAAAAATCCCCCAAACTCATTTTAAACTCAATTTTTAAACTAATTTCAAATACTTTTAAATATAGCAAAATTCTGTAAATTGTTGAATTTGTAAACCAATGATCATTATCATTGCAATGCCTAATCTATTGGAATCAATGAAATCATTTGTTCAAGATAATAGAATGAATTCCAATAGAACAATTTCGAAAACAATCGAAAAGTTTGCAAAAATCCTTCAAACCAAAAATTTATGAAAGTTAAAAATTAGAGTTATTGTAGTTACCTTGTTGAGAGTGATTATCTCAAGATATAAGGTCTTGAACTCCTCTAGATCATTTTTTCAAGATCTAAGATGAAATCCCTTAAATCCTAGTTCGGCTCTACTTTCCCAAATTCAAAAATTGTTAGGCTAAATGGAACTAGGTTAGGGTGGGAATCATCCAAACAAACTAAAATTGAGCTTAGGAGGGTTGAATCTAGGAAATAAACCAATTGTGTGGTAAAGGGGTGCAACAGTTTGGGTATTAGAGTAAGATTGTGTTTGTGTTGATTTGGATTTTTGTTTGAAAAACTCAAATTATTTGCAGTAATTTTTTTAAGTGGAATCACTGAGAAATCGCTAGGTGAATCAATGAAAATGAGGTACAATGACCCACCGATCTAAGCAGCGATTCTCGTTCAAAGGCCGAATAACTAAGGATTCACCATACCCAAATTTTCACTTAATTTTTTGGTTTGTGGAACTGATTTAACCAGCGATTCGTTCTTTTCATTCACATCACTAGGGAATCGACAAGCTTAATTGGCTATTTTTTCAATTTTTTATTAGCAATATATATATATATATATCATTCATTAAAACTTATATAAAGGTAGAATTGACTTAAAATTTGAAAGTTGGATTAGGACATGTAACTAACTACATAATTTTGTTAAATAAATAAATAAATAAACAAATAAGCAAGTGAATAATGCAACTTGCATAAAGGCCATATAAACAAAAACAACTTGATCACTCTCTCTTATTTGAAATTACCTTGGAGTTTAAGTTCTGGAAATGTTTCAAATATAAGAGTCAATAAGTGAGAAAATAAAACATACTAGACGAAACCAAACTTCTAATAAAGTATAAATAAACACATAATATGGGCTGCCTCACAAAGAGCATTTTTGTTTATTATCTTTGGCTCGATTGAACCCTTCTAGAATTAGGTTGGATCGTTAGAGTGATTGTTTTGTTCAGTATATCTATAACAACTTGAGTAATGGCTAAGAAAGGTTATCCTACAATTAAAGACGGATCTTCATTAATAAAATGTGGCATGAGCAAAAAGTTTATAGGTACGATGTATTTGTCCACTTGAATTGATACATTTGTGACAACTCCTGTTGGCTAAATTGAAGTACCATCTGGTAAAGAAACTAATTTAGAAGCAAGTGAATCCAAATTCAATTGAGTGTGTAGAAAGAAATATATAAGGATGAGATATGTATTAGAAATCTTATCACATTGAGCTCTGAAGTACGAAGCCCGTTTGATTTTAATGTGCAAATGTATACCTCCAGGATCATTAAGCTTCACAGGGCTTAAATCCACATTTTTCTTTTTCTTACTATTCTTGGATTTAAAATCTCTCGGCTTCTTAATACTATTTCCATCCTCCAGTTGCTTAACTTTCCATTCTTCAGTTACTTTCTTTTCTTTTGAAGTGTCTTTAACTTGTTCTTCTTTCAAATTTCTTTTGCAGTTTCCATTGTTACTGCGTTAATTGCATAAATCTCAACATTACAATTATCATAATAGTTTAATTCTAGAAAATCATTATCATTAATTTCATTATCAAATAACTCATCATATTTATCATAGTTGTGTTTGTTATTGATTTTGAATTTAACAATTTTATCTTCAAATTCTATAGACACTATTCCTACAGAAATATTTAACTTTTAGCTGTTTTAAGAAAACATCTACCTAATAGTATATGTAAAGGATTATGTGATATTAAATCTCCCATTTCCATGACATAGAAGTCAACTGGAAGTATTAAGTTGTATGTACTCATACTAAAATGTCTTCTAATAATCCATACAATTTTACTAATTGTATTGTTTGCTAAAGTAAGATTAATAGAAATATTATTTAATGATCCTACTTTCAATAATTCATAAAGTTTAAGTGACATTACATTAATTGAAGCTCCGAGATTACACAACAAACACGATAGAAGAACTTCCTATTGTAATGGGTATAGTAAACATTCATGGGTCGGAATGTTTCTCAGGTTTTTTTCTTTAAGGATGACATCTTTTATCCAGAGTTTCTATTAGATTCTTCTAAGAATTTGTCTTTAGATTCAGATAATTCTTTAATTACTTTATCATGATTTGATTCCATTAAACCTTTATCTACCCAAAGTTGACATGTGTTGAGCGTGTACAATAAATTTTATTTATATCCTTATTTTTACTTTACTTTAATTAATTTAATTAAAAAAAATAAAAAATCATTAATTCAAACTATAATACTATAATTATTAACTAAACTAATTAAACTAACTTAATTAAATTAAATTATTAACGTAGGTAACATAACTCAAATTCACTAATATTTAAATAAATTCAATTCAATAATAAAAAATATCTAAACAAACATCCAAAATAATGAAAAATCAATTCGTTTTATATCTAAACATGTCCCTTAAATCATAGTCATAATAATACTTTATAAAGTATTTTATATCATTAAAAACTAATCATAAGTGAGTAAACATCCATTCTCAAGCCATTAGTTCTCATTCTATCAGTGGAAAAGCCATGTTCTAATTTTATTGAATTAATTTTTTTAATACACAAAGAATTTAACTTTATACAATAAAATTGCATTACCCTTTGTAAAAACTTCGAACTACTAAATCTAATACCTACGGAAATCCATTTCAATATTGAACTTATGTATCAATTCACCTAGGACATCTACATAGTAATGGACCTTTTAAACAATCCAGTTATTACTTTGAACTACATATTGAATCCAAAGATCACAATACACATTTTAGGCTACGCATGCAATACAAAGTTTCATGATTAAAATTTACAAATAATAATTTATTAAATCAGTGAATTAAAAAATACAATTGGTTAATAACATTAAGCACATAATCATCTCATCATGACTACATCACAAAATAGATCAAGTTCATGGTCAGATTTTGTTTAGATTAATAAACTACTCACTCATCATTATAATAAATATTGCAATAAAATAAATAAAAGACATAGATAAATACATCTGAATAAATACTTTGAATCTTCCAATCGTCTCCAAAAGCAATAAACAATAAAGTAATAAACTAAAACAATAAACAATGGCTCCAAAAGCAATGAAATATTGATTTAAGTATTCAAATGCAACTAATTTTATAGCCATAAGGTCATATATATAGTATTCTAGGTAGTATATGTATATCCCAAACTAACCTAAACGTCACGTGGTTATCTAAAATTCTCGAAATTGAACCTAACGATTCCTTAGGGATTCCAATTATTACTCAAATCGCTGAAAAATTCCTTGAAAAACTACTTTTGTGTTATATTGATTTGTCCAGCGATTCCTAATAAAATACCAAATCGCCCATGATTCGTTAGCAAGAAATTCTAGTTCTTCCTTGATTCGTTGATAATTCTTTGTTTATTCTTTCTACTTGATCAAATCCTTCATATTCTTCCCTTTTTACTATATTTCTTCATATATTTCAATTATTACCTAAAATAACAAAAATAAGAGAAAACCTCGTATATTATAGTCTTTTACATCTTAAAATACCCTAAAATATACTATAAAATACAGTCTAATTATTGACTTATCACCTACAAATTCCAAAGTAAATGAAGCAAAGAATCTAGTGGTAGGAAAAATGTAAGAAAATCATATAAAAAGAATAACAATTTACAAAGGAAATGGAGCAGGGAACTGTTGGAATGAGAAAAGGAAAATATAGGAAGAGAGAGAGAGAGAGAGAGAGAGAGAGAGAGAGAGAGAGAGAGAGAGATGAAAAAATGGAAGGATGTTTATGAAAAAACTCTTAAAATAATAGATTTAGCTTGAGTGCTTATAGCTAACTTGAGTAAAGTATATCTTTTTCCAACAATTCAAACAAATGAATATGATAATGATATTTATTGTTGTCCTAAAACTTCCAATCGCTTTTGATTATGGTGGTATTTTTAAATATTGTTTGAAAATAAAATTGATTTACTGATTTTTGTATCTTATGATTTCGTATAAGTTATCGTAAGCTTCATGCTTATTAGTGGAGATTGAGAAAACCTACATAGTAGCTTGGCCTTGGTAATTAATTGAGCTTTGAATTTTGATATGTATTAAATAATTAGAAGGTTCTATTGTCAAATAAGTGGCTGTTCTTTAAATCTTTATGTTCTATCATATTTTTTTATTTTTATGAGGGTAATATGTTTATATATAATGCTATCTTCTATTTAAGAATAAGAGTAAGTAATTATGAAATCAGAATAAAGAATGAAAAGAGAATATAATTGAGAGTATTCCTTTGCTCAGGACATCAAAGTGCTGAGTTTGATGCTATTTGATAAGTCAACAATTAAACAATATTTTATAGTATGTTTTAAGGTGATTTTGGATATAAAAGGCTATATTATACTAGGTTTTCTCTTATTTTTGTGAGTTTAGGTTATATTAAGGTTATGTGAAGAAATGGAAGAAAAGTAAGGATTCGGTCAATTGAAAAAAATGCAGTGTATCAGGAAATGAACTGGGATTCAATGTCATTGAATCAATAATGAATATGTAAAATACATGATTTGCTTGACAAATTGGTGAACTACAAAGACATATTTCCACCGATTTAAGTAGCGAATCAACAAAGATAGTGGGTTCGATCATGAATTGTTGGAGTCAACTTTGAGAATATTGGATAAGAAAAAGGAATTTCAGTTAGTTTCAGATATTTACTAATTAGAATACTATATATATGAACCCTAGGCTTTGTAATTAGGGGCCCTTGGTTGCCCTTGGAGCCATAGTAATTAGTTTTATTAAGTTTTAATTTATTTTATTGTTCATTGCTTTTGGGGACGATTTGAGATTCGAATAATTCATTAAGAGGTTTTTTTAATTGTCTTTCATTTACTTTGTTGCGATGATTATTATGAATATGTGTGAGTATTTTATTAATCTAAACAAAGTCCAAACATGAACTTAATCTGTTTTGCAATGTAGTCATAATGAATAATGATTGATACTTAATGCTTTAAACTTAATAGTATTCTTCAACTTACTGATTTAATAGATTGTTATTCGAAGATTACAATCATGAAGCTTTGTATTGCAGACATAGTTGCAAATGTGTATTGTGATTTTGGATTCTATATCTAATTTAAATTAGTAACTAGGATTTTTTTAATATGTCTATTATCATTAGCTATTTTTGGTGAATTGAGATCTAAGTTTAATATTGAAGTGGCTTTTCGAAGATATTAGACTTAATAGTTCAAATTTTTCATGCAACTTAATATTATTTTACTATCTTATTAATTTCTTTCAGCTTTTGAAGGATTAATTAAATAAAATTAGGATGTGTATTTTTCACTAATATAAGGAAAACTAGTGGCTTGATAAGGGCCATCAGCTTACTTATGATTCAAACTTATTAATTTGAAAATATTTTTAATATAATGAACGTATGATTATGACTATATTTTAAGTAATATGTTTAGATACAAAACAATTAATGTTTCATTGTCCTGGATATTTGTTTAGATGTTAGTTTTTTATTGAATTGAATTGAATTGATTTAAATTTAGTTTAGTGAATTTGATTTATGTTAGTTAAGTTAATTGAATTAGTTTAATTAGTTTAATTAATTTCTATAGTTTGATTAGATAATTTCAATTCTTGTTTTAATTAAATAAAAGTAGAACTATAAAACTATTGGAAAACATTTTTCATAAGAAATTTGCAAGACGATCTTTCTTACCACTATTACAAATAATAAGGATATATGAGAAACTTATTGAACACGTGTGTCACATATGTTTCATAAGATTCTAATTTTAATGAATATGAAAGTCCATTTTATGGAGTTTAGAAATGCGTTTTTGTCATATATATAGCCAAGACGTCAATGCTAAATGTAGTTTTGGTTTAAGTCATTTGACTTGAATTTTTTTATATTTACATTAAAGATATGAGTATATGTGGACTTTTCATGTATAGAACATAAAGACCATCACACAAAGCAACATTCGCATAGTAAATGCCTTTACGAGAATGGAGTAATTATTATTCAAAATAATATAAGAAAAACCATCTGAATCCAAACATGAAACTGAAATGATTTTCAGCTCAAGGCATAGACATAATAACAATTGTTTAAAACTAAAGCAAGTCCACAAGATAAAGTTAACTCATAACATCCTACAGCTAATGCATCAACTTTTTCTCCATTTCCAATTGATGATAAATTCTCCTTTCTTCAGCCTTCTACTTCTTATGCATCCCTGCATAATAATAAAAATAGGAGATCCACATTTGGTATCCAATACCTATGAATCACTAGTAGATAAGTTATAGTCAATAGCATAAATACCTAAAGCAATAGTCACACTGCCCTTTGTTTTCTTTAGTTCTTCAAAATAGAGATCATAATTCTTGAACCAATGACCAAGTGCATGATAGAAATGACAATTTCCTTCCTTCACATTTTCCTTCTGTGGTTGTGAATCACTAGTAGAGAAGTTACATTCAATAACTTCTTGCATATATTTCTATGTTCTGAATGCTTAGACATGTGAAGATACAATTGGAATAAGTTTTCTATTAGTTAGACTCTGCTCGAGATCTTGATGTCAGTAAACAATGTGAAATGGTACTAACAAGTTTATCAAGTATTTGCAATATGAAGCCAAACTTTTCAAGTTCAAGCGGAATTGAAAGAAATAAGATCGAAAAGCTCGAGAATGTGTTGGGACAAGGGAAGGCATTAGAAAGTAACTACCACAATTTGTGGAACTTATATAAGGTATTTAAGCTCAAATTACACGAGTCAAATGCATTAGATTCATGTATGTCGTGAATTTTAAGTTTTCAAGTAACTTTACGTTTCTGATTTCAATCTCGTGAGTCGAAAATGTTTTTAAATCATGCAAACAAGTTTTTTAGTATGTATTTGAGGTGTAAAAACTATTGGGACTAATTCTAAATACACCGATATTAGTTTGGAGGGTTTTTGAATCATTACCAAAATATTTGTAGAAAAGCCCCTATATGTTTTATGAAAAGGAATTTTAATTCTTCAGGTTTGTAAAATCATTTGGGATGTCCAAACAGGTCTAACGACTCATACTAAACATCTTTTATGTATTTCCAAAGGCTTAGTTGAGTCGTAGTTCAGTTAGGGAGTCGCTGTACAAAACCACAAAAATACTTGTTTTCTGGTCTCTACTAGTTTGCATGCTAATAAGGATCATTAGCGCGCTACCTGTAGTTAGTGTGCTAATGATCCTAGTTAACGCGCTAATTTGTCTCTTGAAAGCTTTTGAAAAAGCTTCCATACTCACCTTAATTTGAATATGTGGATCATTTTGGACCCTTATATCCATACAATGGACACGAACAACCAAAAAAGATTGGAAAATGCTCACAAAACACTTAGGACACACAATTCTCCTCTCAAGTTTAAACACTCCATAATATCCAAGTTCTCACATCGATTTGACAAGTTTTGCATATACAATCACTTGGTGTCTTTTGAGGCAACTGAATTGATCTTACAATTGGTGTTATAAAAGTGTTCTAAGGCTTATAACCTACACTCCAGAAATGATTTTGGCGACTCTCACTTTGGGCTTTAAGAAATTTTGATATTCAAATTTTTTGTAATTAAATTATATCTTTTGGTTAGATATTTGTATGGAAATCATTTATTATGATATTAAACACATTTGATTTGGGTTTTATGCTTAAACTAGATTTTTCAAACCTTAGGACTAAATTGAACAAGTTTTTAGTTTTGATCTTGATTCTTTACAAAACTACTTGTTCATTTGCCTCGAAACTACACTCATTTTAATCAATTTTGATTTGTCAATTTCTTGATTGAGATTAGTGTAAAATCAGCGGCGTTATTATCATCTTAGTCACATTCATAATTTCATGTATAAGAGTGGTTAGGCTCTAGGAGGTTCTAAGTAATTGGCCTTATTATCGCTTTACTTTATAAAACTAATTTTCATTGTATTCATCAATTATCATTGTAAGTTATTGATTTTATGAATTAGTGGGATTTAAGTCCATGGAAGACCTAGTTGAGTCTAGGAAAAAACCCTAGTTGAGGCTAGGTAAGAATACCTAATTTGTATTTAAGCATTTAGGCTTGGAAGCTTAGGTTGTAATACTTATTGGTAATATATGTATGGTTAAAAATCCAAACCAAGGAGGTTATGTAGTGGATATAGATTGGATTAAACCACTATAAATCTCGTGTTTCATTTTCATCACCTCTACTTCTTTCACCATTGCATTACATTGATATTTATTTCTTGTGTGCGTGTTGAGCATCGTTATTTATTAAAAGGTTTTAAAATGGAAATAACTTTTTGGTACACCCAATTCACCCCCTTCTTGGCGATAGTTTCAATTGTTATCAGAGCGGGTTATTGCTCAAAGTGTTACTAACGTATCTTTGAGTGTTTTCTTACAAGGATCCAAACATTAAATCCCGCTCGCCTTGGGGAAGGCAACTTATCTTATAGGCCTACATATTTCGATGGGATATACTATAGTAATTGGAAAATAAGGATGAAGTCTTACATAAGACCATAAGGTAGACACTTATGAGATTTAATTAAGAATGGCCGTGTTCCTCTAAAAAAGATTAAAAAGGACTACACCTCCGAAGAGACAAGGATTGAGCTATTTAATGATTAAGCTATGTATCACTTGTTTCATGCACTAAATGAGAATGAATTTAACCGAGTGAGTGCATGTGAAATGGCTAAGGAAGTATGGGAGAAACTTGAAGTGCACTATGATAGTACCATTCAAGTGAAGAAAACCAAGTTGAGGATTCTTGAGGAGCACTATGAAGCTTTCTGAGTATGATCAGATAAAGATATTACTACCGCGATCACTCATTTCACAAAGCTCTTGATGAGATCAAGAATCTTGGAAAGAACTATGATCAGGAGACCTTGATGTACAAGTTCCTTAGAGGTTTTCCTAAGAAATGGGATGCAAAGAAGTATGCTATTCAATCAATGCAAAACCTAGGTGACTACACCTTTAAACCTATATGTGAAGAATTAACGGTCCTTAAGTTTGAGCTATATGATTTGGCAAGATTAGAAGCACTTAGTGGTGCATAAAAGAAAGAGTCAAAAAATGATATATCATTGAAGGAAAATAGTCCACCGACAAAGTTGAAAGCTCCTATCTTACTAGCTAAGATCATTGATGATGAGAAGTCTTGTGATGAAAATGATCTTGAGGAGGAAGTGGCTATGTTTTCAAGAAAGCTTTATAAGGCTATGTACAAACATAACAAGTATAAGAGAAAGTACAAGGGTTGAGGCAAAGAAGGCAAGTTAAGTGAAGTAGTTTGCTTCAATTGTGGCAAATCAGGCCATATCAAATCCGATTGACATGTGTCGAGCATGAATAAGCTTCCTGTATATCCTTATTATTTATAGTAGTGATAAATGGGATTGTCTCCATAAGGATTTTGCAAACTTCTTTAGAAAAATGGTTTTCTAAAGGTTTTTTTAATTTTTCTTTAATTTAATTGATTTAATTAAAATAGGAATAAAAAATTACTCAATCAAACTATAATAGTTAATTAAACTAATTAAACTAACTTAAATAACATAAACCAAAATCGCAAAATTCAAATCAATTCAATTCGATAGAAAACAAACATCTAATCAAATATCCATGACAGTGAAACATTAATCCATTTTGTATCCAAACATATTACTTAAATCATAGTCACAATTATACTTTAATCTTATTATAAATTATCTTCAAATCATTAAACTTAAATCATAAGTAAGTAGATATTCTTTAGCAAACCATCATGTCTCGTTATATCCATGAAAAAATAACATCCTAATTTTATTGAATTAATCATTTGAAAGGTCAAAGAAATTAATCTGATGATAAAATAACAATAAGTTTCGTGAAAACTTCAAACTAGTGAGCCTTATACCTTTAGAAAGACACTTTAATATTAAACTTAGATCTTAATTCACCTAGGACATCTAAACGGTAATCCTCTTTAAACAACCCTAGTTACTGCTTTAAATTATATATTGAATCCAAATATCATAATATGCAGTCTAGACTATGAATGCAATACAAAGCTTCATGATTATAATCTGCAAATAATAATCTATTAAATCAGTGAATCGAAGAATATGATTAGTTTAAAGTATTAAGTACAAATCAATCTTCATTATGACAAAACATATCAAGCTCATGTTCGAACTTTGTTTAGATCAATAAACTACTCACTCATATTCTTGATAAACATCACAATAAATTAAATAAAAGACATAAATTAATACCTCATATTGAATAATTTGAATCTTCAAATCGTCTCATCCATAAGCAATGAAAAATTAATCTAAACTAAGTAAAAACTAATAAATATGAAATAATATGGCTCCAAGAACAACGAAAATTGATCTAGGGTACTATAGGGAAATTGATTTTGAATCCTAAGGCTCATATAAATAGTATTCTAGGCATATCCAATTAAAATTAAAACTTTGAAATTGACTGGGAGATTCCTGATGGATTCCACTTAAAACCTAATTCGTTGGACAAATCGGCGGAAATGATACTATGTCGATCACTGACTTGTCTAGCAATTCCTATATAAACTGTGATTTGTTGTTGATTCATCAATAATGATTTTTAATTCATTCTTTATTCGCTGGTGATTCGCTCTGTGCTTTCTCCACTTGACTAAATTCTTCATTTTCTTATTTTTTTCTTCCATTTCTTCATATAATCTAAATAAAACTTAAAATCACAATAACAAAAGGAAACCCTATGTAACGTAGCCTTTTACATCCAAAATCACCCTAAACTGTACTAAAAACACTTTAGAATTATTGACTTATCAAATACCCCCAAACTTAACATTTTCCTATCCTGAGCAAAAGAACACTCTTAATTCATTCTCTTTTCCCTCCTTGTTTCAATTTCACAATTACTTACTCTTATTCTTAAACATAATTTATTATTAGATAGAAACATATTACCCTCATAAAAATAAAATATTATAGTATATAAAGATTTAAAGAACAACCCTTTATTTGACAACTCAACCTCTAGTTAGGCAATATACCTTAGAATTCAAAGTTAAAATCAATTATTAAGGCCAATGTAACGACCAATTTTATAAACGTTGACGCCGCGGTAGGCTAAGACACACGAAGACTTTGGTATGATAGTTATTGTCTGTTGGATGCTTATTTGCGGTGCAATTGATTAAAATACATAGCATGTCTGTATGTTGCATAACAATACGTACGAGATTGTGTGAACTGCATTCGCCTCGATATGCATGTCGACGTGGGTACTGGGTATTTGACGAGATCGAATATTAGGTCAGGGAAACTAAAACACACAAATTTAATAAAAATTGGCCAAGTAACTAATATGGAATGGGTATTAGGTGGCTAGTGACGGGGCGGTACGTGTATATCGCGGTTCGGACGCGAAATCGAGCGTTGACACGCCCTAAAACATGAGCGAGTGTCCCAACTGTGTCACACTTTGGAGTCAAGCAAGTAAGTCAACAACACTTATCCTATCCACCATATTTTCTCTCACCTACACCTCACACACACACACATACACAACCAACTGAGGCCAAAAAAGAGAAGAAGGTACGGAGAGGAGGAGAATGAGAAAAAGCTGGGAAGGAGAGGAGAGAGGGTGGAAACGTCACGATCAAGGTAAGTCATAGTGTTTTTTGTTGTGGGTCTCGGTGGTTTGGCCATGGTGGCCGAGAGGGGGGTTCGACCATAGAGGACGAACCGGGTCGAGGTGGTGATGGAAGGGGTGTCTCCCCTGCCATCGATTCCACTGGTGTTGGGGTGGAGAGCAACCCCAACCCAACAGCATGGAGAAATAAAAAACTTACTTTTCCCGATCGAACCAGTGAAAGTGGTTCGATTAGATGAGGAAGGTGCATACGCGCCCACGTGTGCACCCACCTCATAGGCCGGGCCCATAACGAGCCAAGCTCAACCCATGAGTTGAGCATGGACCAGTTCTGGTTCGGGGTCGGGTCCGATCCATTTGGGTCGACCCAAACCAAACATGAAAAAAAACAAAAATCAAAGAGAAAAAAAGAAAGAAAAATGTGTAAAAATTCCAAAAAAATTGGGAAAGTTTCAAAAAATTATATTTCGATAAAATAAATAGAAATTAATATTTTTTTATGAAAAAAATATGTGGGAATGTCGGACACAACTTTCGCGAAGTTTTTGCATCGAAAAGTGCGAAATAGGCAATTTGGCCTAAAATTTTAGAAATTGGTCGTACAAAGTCGAAATTATTGATAAATGGACATATGTAGACACGAGTGATCAATTGGAAACCTAGGACCCAGTGGACTTGGACTCGGGGATTGATTACGGGTTATTGGAATGTGTTGTAAGGTTTGTAAAACCCAATTGAAAAACTCTGAGTATTTATTTTGCTTTGTATTTTCCATTCAATTCTAGTATTCCTTGTGGTATTTCCTATATCTATATCTTGTCGTTGTTTGAACGGTTGGTTGAGTTACTCTTACCGGATTTCTCCGTTGTGTGTCTATGCATTCTAGAGCATAGCATGTGTATCATGAGTTCTCAGTGGATAACGACCCGAGCTAATGAACTGCTACATGTGTCGGTGCGTCGTAGGTCTACGCCGGCCACCGAAAGGGACTAGGTGATAACTAGGTAGGTGCGCCTACTAGTTGGATCCTGAAAGGGTATTCCGAAGTATGGTTTAGTCTGACAGGAACTGGCACATACATTTGCACTTTATTGTTATCTATGCATGCGATGCCCTACTTACAGTTGTCTGTTTACATTCCACATGTTTATTTAACTGTATTTATTGAATTCCATTTGTTTATTTGAACTTGGAGGTGTTCTTTGGGATTTTACTGACTGAACTCGTCATCCATTTCCTTATTTGATGATTAAGTGTAGATCCGAGTACAAGTAAGAGCAAGGGGATCTTAGGTTACTACCTCTGACTGCCTACCATTGAGGATTACTTGTACGTGTGTTTTGTTTTGATATTTTGATTCTTTCTGAAACTGGGGAGTAACATAACATTGTACATAGTCGTCTACCTTTATATAGAATACTTTTCAGGGTTTTTCCATAATAGGATTTGTTTAATTGCTTATTACTATTTCTTACATTTAAGTACGACTTCCACTAAATATGTCATATATACGTTTTACACACAAGTGGATATGAATTTCGAGATAGTAATAGGACGGGCAGGTACCGTACATGTGTAGTAGGGCCAGCTGGCAAGGTGTGTTGTGTTTTGGGGTTCATACGCGGCGGAGATTACAAAATAGTTTTGACAAAAACCCCAACAGGATCCGAATCTAATTCCATTAAAAACGTTTAAACCACGAAAAACTTAATCATACCTCAATCGCAATATACATTTCTGAAGGTTGATCGATCTTTAAGGCGCTGCCAACGACAAACGCCCTCTATCAGCAGTCCACACATGAACGACGGCCGTGATTTGAAGTGCTAGCTTCGAGAGAATACCAAACCTTTTTGTTTCTCTCCAAAACAATCCAGAGCATACCAAAAACCCTAAGTCGTTTCTAAAACGAAAATAGAGTTTCGGCCTTTTTTCTTTTGTACCTGTGTTCTAACTTAAAGCGTCTATTTATACAACCCTTGTATATAGACGGTTAAGTAAATTACACATATACCCTTACTTAAAGAAATATAAGTGTAATACACCACAAGGACGTTTCTGTCATGAATTTTATCACATAAAATTCCTTTTTCTGAATCATCTTAAAATCTCGCAAAACCATTCTTTAGTGTGCGACCCAATAGGCTCATACAACGTTTTTGCGTGTACCAAAACACATTTTGGTATACAAGTCATAAGCAGTCTCTAGCAAGACATTATGACTACCCAAGTTGTACGAATATCAAATCGATACAACCTAATCAATAGTGTATTTAACATCCTTTTGTCACACGATATCCGTTTGATCAAACATAAGGCATAGAATTGTCATCCAACATGTTCAATCATACTAGTCTCGATCTCTAGGTAGACTGAAAACATCCAAGTGACATTGATCAATATCAATTCACTTAGACTAGGCCTTTTAACGCCTAACACATCGAGGATCCACTAGATATCTCTCTTTATATGAGAGGAAAAATTTTATCTCGATTACACAACTTCATCACATTGCTCACACAATAACCAATCACAACCTTTATAATCGTCAGGTTAAAGACAACGTTTGATTGTGTCAAATTACTGTGTTCCTAATGTTGAAGTCTCTGGCAATCTCAAGTCAGAGGACTGGAAAATATACCTATCATGAGAAACAACTATGACTTAATCCATGTGATGTTCTCATAGCGGGTCGGTCCAGTACTTTGTTCCCTAACAAGTACTCGTGATCTTGATTCGTATCCCTATACGTATAATCATCATATGATCATCAATCAAGACTCACACTAGTCTTAATTCATTATAGTTCCCAGTATAATGATCGACTAGGGACATTTAAGATATTTATGTAAATACCCATGGATCTTATTATAATGTAAACATGCAAATTAATTATAATAAACATCAAATGAAATCTTTTATTTTATTAACTAAAAGTATTCATAAAGACAATTAATGGATTGACCTAGGGCACATGCCCCATCAATATGTTGAATAGTTTATTAAGGTTGTTGAATCAGCGTAGATTATATTTATGTTCTTAGTTTATAGGTAGTATAATTTTGATTTTGTAGACCATAATTAAGATTTGAATTTGATTTCCCAGTATATTAACTATTATTATATTGATTCCTTGGTGACCAAAAAATTGGTTCATAACCGCATTAACTTATTCGATATTATCTTTATGTAAAGTAGGGAACACATCAGTAAGATGTGTTACTTCATTACAAAATCCACATTGTTTCACATGGTTTGATCATCTTTTAATAGTAACTAGACAATGTTAAATAATTCATCAACTTTTTCATCAAATATTTTACCTACTCTATTATTAAATTCATAAATTTTCTTTCTTGATCTCTTTTTTTTTTTACCATATTACTCAGATTGTTTAACCATTTTATTAATAACTTCTTTTGCTAAAGTTAGTATTTCATCGAATAGTGATCTACCACATATGATAGCTAATAGTCTTTGTTCAAAATGATTGAGTTCTTCATAGAAATATTCTATTAAAGCTCAAGATGAAATTGATTTTTGAAATCTATCCTTAAAACTTATTAAAGTCTTCATCATCTTTCATTTTTACAAATGTGATTTGTATTCCATAGGAACTAATTTTTCTTGCACGCATATATTGATATAAAAAAGCTTCTAACATTTGATTCTATGTACTTATTGAATCTTAAGGAATATGAAACAACCAATCTTGTGCTTGATCTTTTAATGAAAGACAAAAGGCTTTCAGTTTGACTTGTTCTAATGCACCGTCTTTAGGTTTCGTCACATTGACTTTGTGTTGGCATTCCCTTATAAATTTCTGGGGGTCTTTGTTATCTTTACTATAGAAGTTAGGTAGAGCAATAATGAACCCATATTTTAGTCCAAATTCAGGAAATCCCTCAGGATAGGCAATGCACATTTGTTTGTAAGCTGTGATATTTTGATTGGCATGCATAAAAGTAAGTTCTCAATTATTATTATATTATTACTATTATTATTATTATTATTATTATTATTATTATTATTATTATTATTATTATTATTATTATTATTATTATTATTATTATTATTATTATTATTATTATTATTATTATTATTATTATTATTATTATTATTATTATTATTATTATTATTATTATTATTATTATTATTATTATTATTATTATTATTATTATTATTATTATTATTATTATTATTATTATTATTATTATTATTATTATTATTATTATTATTATTATTATTATTATTATTATTATTATTATTATTATTATTATTATTATTATTATTATTATTATTATTATTATTATTATTATTATTATTATTATTATTATTATTATTATTATTATTATTATTATTATTATTATTATTATTATTATTATTATTATTATTATTATTATTATTATTATTATTATTATTATTATTATTATTATTATTATTATTATTATTATTATTATTATTATTATTATTATTATTATTATTATTATTATTATTATTATTATTATTATTGGCTTCTATTATGGTAGCTTGATGTTCCCTATGTTATTGTTGTCTTAAATTACGATTGAAAGTCCTTAATCCTTTAATATAAAATGGATGTAAAGATCTTACGGAATTAGAACGACAAAGTATGTAGACCATACAACGTCTAAAACTCCAAATAAATTATGTAAATATCTCCGACAACGACGCTAGAAATTGACACGTGTCGAGCTTGCACAATAAGTTTCTTGTATATCCTTATTATTTGTAGTAGTGATAAGTGGGATCGTCTCCACAAGGATTTTGCAAACTTTTATTTGGAGAAAGCTTTTCCATGGGTTTTATTATTTTTAATTAATTTAATTACTTTAATGAAAGTGGAAATAAAAAAATACTTAATCAAACAATAATAATTGATTAAACTAATTAAACTAACTTAACTAACACAAATCAAATTCACTAAATTCAAATTGATTCAATTCAATAGAAAACAAACATCTAAACAATTATCCAAAACTATGAAACATTAATCCATTTTGTATCCAAACATGTTACTTATATCATATTCATAAGCATACTTTAATGTTATTATAAAGTATTTTTGGATCATTAAACTTAAATCTTAAGTAGATAGTTTTCAACAAACCATCCGTTCACCTTATAACAATGGAAAAGCCACATCTTAATTTTCTTGAATTAATCCTTCAAAAGATCAAACAAATTAATTGGATAGTAAAACATCAATAAGTCTTGTAAAAAATTCGAACTATTAAACCCAATACCTTAAGAAAGCCACTTCAATGTTAAACTTATATCTCAATTATGTTAGGACATCTAAATGATAAAAGAATTTCTTAAACAATCCCAGTTAGTAATTAAATTAAATATTAAATCCAAATATCACAATACACATTCTAGAATATGCATCCAATATAAAGCTTCTTGATAATCCATATATAATAATCTATTACATTAATGAATTGAAGAATAGGATTAGTTTAAAACATTTAGTGCAAATCAATCTTCATTATGACTACATCACAAAAATGATCAAGTTCATGTGTAGACTTTATTTAGATCAAATATAATAAACATTACAATTGTGACATCCCCTTTCTTGATTAAAGCAATATGCGTCTTGAAACCCTAATTAAGTTTCGGTATACCAGCCAGACTTAACTATAGCCGGTAGCCTCTCATTCCATACCTGATAAACGCAACCTGTATATTGATATCAAAATACAAATTAAAGTAATATGTAGCGAAAAACTACAACTTTTTTTATTTTCGATAATATATTCAATATATATAAATTCGAAGTTTATTAAGAGCAAAACACATTTGTAAAACCTCCCCCTTGTTGTATTACAACAATGTAATTCAAAATAGTGTATATATACAAGGAAGGTTCATGAGATCATAAAGAAGATAATAAAACTCTAAAATCTTCTCCTTGTCCTTGACTGAAGCGTATGCGTGTAAACCTGAAATGTTAAGGGGAGTGAGTACTCCAACTTGTTTAATAAGTGCTGCTCGTAAACATATCAATTATCATCTAATATCAATATGAATACAAAAAATATATATTCAGATAATGAAATTGATATAAAGAATACTAAACTTAATGCAAATCTATTTGGTATCATGCAACCTTACTCATGATTCATAATTTAAATTTGATTACAGAGTCATACTCTTCAGTCATTCGAGAATAAAACCATAGAATTCACATGTTGGCCGACAAGGGATTCTGCTTGTTTATTCAAGTTTGACTAAACTACAAACTCTAACTAGACAACGACGACTAATGTAATACTCCGACTAACTGAGGATAAAATTTTGGAATGCATTTTCAGGCTAACCTTTCCATTCATTAAGACAAAGGGCAAAATCTATTTCCCCGCATACCTTTTGCAATCCTCAGTTATGGTCCACCTTATCGACCAATTTCGAGATTCTCCACATATAAAAACACTCAACTCACAGTACGTTTCCCCCAATCCTAGTCCATAATGCTATATGAACTAAATACAATAATTTAGAATGCATAAATGATAAGAAAACGAGCCCCACTTACCTCTATTAGGTTTCATCACAAGTTCTTAACTTCTCCAGGTCACTCGACCTTTCTCGGTGTTCTAAAACCTATCACAAAATATTTGAGGTTAATATAGTTCTAATACCCTATATTTAGAACCACTAAGTAAGTCCCTAAAAGCTTAAGAAATTATACTTAAAATATAACACATTTGCTATTTTTTGAGGTAGGAGCACGCTCCATCATTTGGTGGGGCGTGCTCCACCAACTAGGTTCATCACACTTTATGATGGGAGCGTGCTCCCCTGATACAAGGATCATGCTTCACCCTTCACTGACTCGACAATAAATAGGGCAGCAACCCCTGTTCGATCAACAACACTACAACTACCATCAAACACTCCCCCAACACATTAGGGATGACCTTTAATGAGTGTTAAACCAATTTTGAGTAATCATCAACAACAATTCACGGAGAAATCATCATCCATTATGAATTTGACTTTAAAAGAATAAAGCCCAACTTAGAACTATGGAATTATTGATCTACAATGGCATAATCATTTCCCTTACTTCGATACAATCTCTCCTGATCAACCCTTAAAACCAAAACCCTTAGCTGCTTGATCTCTTACTTGATCGAAATGAGATAGTGAAGATAAGGTTAAACACTTTTGATTTAAATATATATATAGATTTTTCTCGAGATATGCATTATGCTATCTTAAGGCTGTTCAAATGAGCATTCCGCTAAAGTGATACTGCTTATTATGATATAAATCTTTACACAATCATCATTTTTGCTCATCTCAAGGCGATCTAACTATCCATATAATTCAAATCAAACCTATAGTTTTAATTATATGTATATATTCATATATATATATATATATATTATATAAATACATATATACCTCATGTATTTTATCGCCAATAAATTCATTGGATACGCCTACAAGTATTCTTTGGTGTGTACATTTATTTCATGACCCTCTCATCACACTTAATATACTAGTAATTTATCATTTAACTGTTTATTTTTCAATTATAAGTTTGTATTAATTTCTTATTAATCCCACAACCTATAAAATCCATCAAAATACTACATAAGCATAAATCATAACACAAACCTACTAACATACTAATCGAGGTACGTCGGACTTAACCACAACCTAACTTGAATTAATTAAGATTCGGGTTAAAACTAATCACTAGCTTAAAGTAATGGGTTGTTACAGTCTCCCTAATTTAAAGAAATCTTGTCTTTGAAATTAAAGTAAACATAAGTCTTACTTGTAGTTTTTAAGAAAAAAGGAAATTGCTCCTTCACATAAGACTCCTTGGTTAGCTCCTCATCACCTTGAAATTGCCATTTCACCTTAACCAAAGGAATGTATTTAGTTCTCAGCCATTAGATCCTATGATCAAGAATCTGAATTAGCTGCTCATTGTAAGATAAGTCTTCTTGAAGATCAAATTCATTCCAATCAATCTTTAGAGTGAACTGAGTCTCCATTTTACAAAACATTAACACGTAGAAGACATTATGAACTCCAGCTAGCTGAGGAGGTAACTCCAACCCGTAAGCAACGAGACCAACTCTTTCTCTTACTTTGAATGACTCGATATATGTAGAGCTAGCTAACTCCGTAATCCAAACCCATACAACCCTTTCATAGGTTAGACATTCGGTAGAATGTAATTATCCTTTGAAAGCTCCAAAAACTTATGATGGTTATTGACATGTCTCTTTTGTCTTAGCTGTGCCATAGTCAAATGTTGGGGAATCTATTGAATTCTCTTTGTGTAGTCCTGAATCAATTTTGACTCTAATAAAATTGTATGTCCAACCTCTGCCCAACACGTAAGTGAACGATAAGGCCGACCATGCAGAGCTTTAAAAGGAGCAATTTCAATGCTAACCCGATAGCCATTATTATAAGAGAACTCACATAGAGGAATGTATTTCCCCCAGTTACCACCAAACTCTAAGCCACTAGCTCAAATCATATCTTCTAAAACCATGATAAGATGCTCTGTCTACCCATCAGTCTAAGGATGATATGTATTATAGGGGTTCAGAATCGTTCCTCGTTTTCTCTGCAATTCACTCCATAATCTGGATGTGAATCTTTGATCTCTATCCAAATTAATCGGCACTGGAACTCCATGAAATCTCAATACCTCAAATACATATACCTTACATAATCTGTCAAGAGGATCTCGCATGGAATAAATTAGCAAGAAATGCACAGAATTCATCAACTTGTCAACTACAACCCAAACTGCGTCGTGCTTACGCTAACTCTAAGGTAGATCAAAAACAAAATCCATCAATACATGTTCCCATTTCCACTCAGGAATCGATGGAGAATGCAATAACCTTCCAAGTTTCCTATGCTCAGCTTTAACTAGCTAACATATCTCACATATCTTTACAAACTCAGTAATATCAGTCTTCAACTCAGGCCACTAATAAATACACCTCATATCGTGATACATCTTAGTGTTACTTGGATGAATAAAGTAAAGAGATCTATATGAGATTCCAGTAGCAACTCTTGCCTTAATTGATCATGAGTTAGAATCCATAATCTATCACTAAACCGTAACGCACCTTTACCAGAAATAAATGACAAGTCAATAATTAGGTATGTTTTATAGTTCATTTTAGGATGATTTTAGGCATAAAATACTACATTACATTGGGATTTCTCTTGCTTTTGATATTTTAGGTAATAAATGCAGAATACAAAGAAATGAAGGAAAAAGGAAGAAAATGAAGGAATTGATATGAGTGAAAAGATTATATGAAGAATCACTAAGGAATCAATGAGAAAATTGGGACTTTAACCTAACGATTCCCGATGATTCCTAGAGACATTAAAATCACTAACAAAATCGGAGGACATAAGAAATGACTAGTTAGCTTCAAATTTTAGACATTTCAAGCGATTCTACTCACACACTGAATCGCTAGGTATCGCTGGGTTCGAATTTAGGATTTGGATTACAACAAAGATTTTAAGTCAGCTTAGGATATGGACTCTCTAATATACTATAAATAAAAATCCTAGATTATAAAATTAGGGCCTTTTGTTAATTTTACAACTATTGCTTTAGTTTGGAGGCCATTTTCTTATTGCTTTACTTTTTGGAGAAGATTCAAGTTTTTATCAAAGTAATTTGAATTATGTCTTTTAATTCCAAATTTATTTTGCAATTTATTATCATGCGTGTGTAGTTTGTTAATATAAATAAAACTCCAAACAAAAACTACATCTATTTTGCAATGTAGTCATGATATAATGAATATGTGCTTAATACTTTAAATCTAATTGTATTATTTGATTCACTGTTTTATAGATTGTTATTCTCAGATTTCAATCAAGGACTTGAGTGTTATGAACATAATGGCCAATATGTATATGATGTTTTGATTCATTAACTAATTTAAGTAGTAACTAGCCTTATTTGAAAGGCAAACACGTTTTAAATATCATAGGTGAATTTAAGATCTAAATCTACTGTTGTAGTGACTTTTTGGAGATGTTAGATTTAATAGTTTGAAGTTCTCATGAAGTTTAATGCAGTTATATTGCTTGAAGTTAATATCTTTTTGTGAATAAATGAGTAATCTTAATGGAATTAAAATGTGGTTTTTCACTGGTATAAGGAGAACAAATAGCTGGCTAAAGGCTATTTACTTACTTATGATTAGAGTTTAATGATCTATGATACTTGATAAAGTACATTTATGACTATATAATTTGAGTTATATGTTTGGAGTGCAAAATAGATCTACGTTTCATTCTTTGGGAGAATTTTTTTGATGTTTATTTATATTGAGTTTTTTTTAATTGAATTGATTTTGGAATTAGTGACTTTGATTTATGTTACTTAAGTAACTTTCATTAGTTTAAATTATGTTCTTATTTGCTTAAAAATAAAAATAAAATGATAAAATTTCTTTGACAAGGAATTTGCAAAATCTCTATAGAGACAATTCCCACTTATCACTACTACAAAATATTTAAAGAATAACATAAGGGGGAAGTTATTGTACACACTTGACGCGTGTCAATGTTTTGCTCCATTGCTAGGGATTTTAAAATAATTTTTTAGAATCTTTCTTATTGCATGTTATACAATATGGCACACATCAAACATGAACTTACTTTTAAGCAAGCCAATAAAAATATCATGGCTATGGACCTATGTGTATTGCTTTTCCCATGGATTTCCTTGATTTTGAGTTAAACTTAGGATTTATCAATTTTTACCTAACTTTGAAGGTGTAGGTGAAGAAGATCCTCAACAATTTATTAAGAAATATACACATATAATCAGTGTGATAAAACCTAAGGGTGTGGAGTTGGATTACGTCAAACTAAAGGGTTTCCTTTCTTTTTCAAAAGGTCGAGCTGAAGATTGGCTATTCTATCTCCCTCAAAAATCCATAACCACATGGTTTGAAATGTTAGAAACCTTCTTAGATCAATACGTCCCAGCTTGCAAAATTAGTTTGTATAGGAGACGAATTAACAATGCTAGAATGGTGATCGAGGAGATTTTTGGTGAGTTTTGGGATATATAAAAAAGATTAATATTCTTATGTCCACAACATAGAATTTTAGAAAAAAAATTTATTAGCGTACTTTTACGAAAAATTAAATCATTTAGAACAAAGGTTCTTAGGCACAGTATATGGAGGATCTTTATTCAACATCACGCCAACATCGGCAAGAGATACTATTATTAAAATTATGAAACAATAAAAATAATGTTATGTGAAGAATAAATTTATGAAAAACCATTCCTATAAAATAAATAATATTATAGTCAAGACGTCGAATGATAAATTTGATGAATTGAAAAGTATGGTTAAATTACTATTAAAAGATAGGTTAATCCAAACCAAGATTTGTTTTTTTTTTTTTTTTTTTTGCAATAAGGTTAATCATATATATAACGAATGTCCGTTATTGCAACAAAATCAATTTCAAGAGGCTAATGCTATGATGAATCATTACAATTATTCTAATCAACCTACTTACAACGCTATATGATGAATCATATATATAGGTAATGGTATTGATAGTCAGAATTTTCGAAGGTATAGAACTCCTGCATAAACCGATAGAACAATAACACTAAAAGGCTCAAACAAAGCAAAAGATGAAAAGATTCAACTAAGTTAAATTGTAATACAAATGAGTCCATGGGTTAAATAAGGCAAATTACCATTTCAATCTTACCCTAGTTCGTGGACAAAAGCGATAACTTTGAGAAGTGGTAAACGAATGGAAGAATCAAAGATGCCACAACAATTAGTTCCTAAAAAAAATAGAGTATGAATTAGAAAAATAAATGGAAAATGAAGAAAATAAAATTCATAAAGAAAAATGATGTGATTTCAAAAATAATAAACCACATATAGTAAGACCACCATTTCTCCATTGCTTAGAAATTAATAAGAATGTTAAGAAATTACAAGAAGAAAAAGAAATCTCAGACATTCCAAGGAAAGCGGTAATAAACATATCATTATTTGAAATCATACAAAACTTACCTAAATATCAAAAATTTATAAAATATTTATGCACTAATAAAGTTAAACCTAATTAAAGAGTAAGCCAATGAGAACATGTATTAGCAATAATTTACAAGAAATTGCCTCTAAATGTTCTGACCCTACAATGTTTTACATTCCATGCACTATAGAAAATATAGGGATATTCAAAACATTATGTGATCTAGGCACCTTAATCAACGTTATGCCTTTGTCAATATATTTGAAAATGACTAATGTGACTCTAGAGGAAATTGGTATAATAATACAATTAGCAGACATATATACCATTCAACCGGTAGGAGTATTAAAGGATGTACTAATTAGAGTTAATGACTTACTTTTCCTAACGGACTATTAAGTTATGAACATGAAAGAAGATCACTTCCCTAGTAAAACTTCTCTTATCCTAGGATGCCCATTCATAAAAATGGCAAAAGCCAAAATAGATGTTTCAAACGGAACTCTAACAATGGAGGTGGATAACGAAATAGTAAATTTCAATATCCACGATGCAATGATATATCCATTAGATGTTTTGTCACTATGCACCGTATATATGTTAGATCCTATAATAGATAAAAAAAATTTAGAAATGATAAGTTAGAGAAACTTGAAAAATTAATAGAGGACTTAAATGACTATGATGATATAAATGAAGAGACATGAGAGATATGTATACTTAGAAAATCATTTGAGACTTTTACCAATAAATCATTTGAGACTTTTACCCTATATACTAAGAGCTCTTGACTTAGACTTAAAACTTTTACCAAATCATTTGAAATATGTATACTTAGAAAGTAAAAAATCCTTACCAGTTATAATCTCTAATAAATTAAAAAATTTAGAAGAGGATAACTGAGTGAATGTTTTTAAAGAATTCAAGAAAGCAAAGAGATAGATAATACCCAATATTAAAGGAATAAGTCCAGCCACATGCATGTATAGAATTAATCTTGAAATAGACACGAAACCCTCTAGACAGGACAAACATAGATTGAACCCACCAATGATGGATGTTGCAAAAAAAGAAATATTAAAATTATTAGACATATGAATGATATTCTCAATAGCAAATATTAATTGGGTCAGCTATGTTCAAGTAGTCCTAGAAAAGACAGGATAAAAATTATAACAAACGAGCACAAAAAATTAGCACCAACTAGAATCCAAAATGGTTGGAGAGTGTGCATAGACTATAGGAAGCTAAACATCCCAACTAGAAAAGATCACAACCGAATTCTATTTATAGATCTAACGTTAGAAAGAATAGTTGGACGAAACCATTACTATTATGTAGATGGGTACTCATGATTCCACCAGATTCATGTAGCTTCAAAAGATAAAGAAAAGACCAGTTTTAATTGCACTTTTAATACATTTACTTATAGGCATACGCTTTTTCAGCCTAAGTAATGCACCTGATACATTCCAAAGATGTATGATAAGTATTTTCTTCGACAACGTTGAACTTTTATTAATGTTTTCATGGACGACTTTGTCATGTATGGTAATTCTTTGATGAATGCTTACTTCGCTTAACTAAAATACTTAAAAGATGTATAAAGAAAAACTTAGTATTAAACTATGAAAAATGCCATTTCATGGTAAATCAAAGTGTTAGATTCGGACGCATAGTGTCAACAAAAGGAATAAATGTAGACCCGCTAAAATAGAAGTCATAAAAACATTACCTTACCCCACTACTGTGAGGGAGGTAAGATCTTTTCTCGGAAATGCAGGATTTTACCGACGTTTTGTGAAAGTTTTCCCAAAATAACATAACCCTTATGCAAAATTTTGCAAAACGATGTCTAATTTGAGTTTACACCTGAATAAAAGATAACTTTTAATAAACTAAAATATGACTTGATAACCACACCAGTGAAAAAGTCACCAGACTGGTCACTACCCTTCGAAATAATGTGCGATGCAAACAACCACGTAGTAGGGGTTGTTTTAAGTTAAAAGTTAGGAAAAAGTTCTCTTGTCATATATTATTCATTAAGAACTTTGGATCCCACCTAACTAAACTATAACAACAAAGAAAAAGAACTTTTAGCAGTCGTGTTTGCTTTAGAAAAGTTTAGAACATATTTATTAGGTAATAAAGTACTAGTATACTCAGGCCATGCCGCATTAAGATATTTAATGGCAAATAAAGATGCTAAACCAAGATTAATAAGATGGATCATATTTTTACAAGAATTCGATCTCACTATAAAAGACAAGAAAGGTGTTAAAAACTCAGTAGCAGACCATTTAAGTAGACTAGAAAATGGTGAGCCCCCAATACTATTAAAATATGATTTTCTAGATGAACACTCATATAAGATAGCTATTACTGGCCCATGGTATGTCGATATAGTCAACTACCTTACTTAATAAGAGCCCAACATAATAAGATTAAACATGATTCTAAACATCATTTATGGGACGATCTTTGGTTATGGAAATTCGGTGCCGACCAAACCATCCAGAGATGTCCCACGAACAAAATGCAATCTATTATGGCTCATTGCCATACTTATGCTTGTGGAGGACATTTTGGTCCATGTCGCACAACCCCCAAAATATCAAACTCAGGATTCTTTTGACCTACTTTAATTCACAATTACATAAAAGCTTGTCCAAATTGTCAAAGAACTAGAAACTTAAGACATAGGAACCAAATGCCCTTATGTCCTATTATGTATTGCGAAGTATTTGATATTAGAGGAATAGAATTTATGAGACCATGTCCACCATTTAATGGAAATATTTACATTTTATTAACCGTAGACTATGTGTCTAAATAGATAGAAGCTATAGCCACAAAATCTAATGATTCAAAAATAGTAGTTAATTTCTTAAAATCAGGAATATCTACTGTTTTTAGATCGCCTAGAACATTGATTAGCGATAGAGGTTTACACTTTTGCAATAGAATCACAGCTATTTTACTTCATAAATACCATGTTACACATATAACATCTACCTCATTTCACCCACAAACTAGAGGACAAGACAAAACCTCAAATAGAGAAATTAAATCAATATTAGAAAATATAGTATGTCCAACACATAAAGACTGGAGTCTTCGTTTAAAAGAAGCATTATGGGCAAACATGAATACATTTAAAACACCCATAGTTATGACACATTATAAACTAGTTTTTAGTAAAACTTGTCATCTACCGCTCAAACTAGAGTATAAGACATACTGGGCAATCAACACATGTAATATGAATTATGATAATGCAAGTAAATAACATAAACTTAGTATCTAAGAGTTAGAAGAATTGAGAAATGACGCATATGAGAGTGCTTCCATTTATAAAAATAAAACTAAGGCATTTTATGGCAATAAATTGTTTACTAAGAATTTTAAAGTAGAACAAAAACTTTTACTCTTTTGTTAATGTCTTAAATTATTTCCTGAAAAAATTTGTTAAAGATGGACATGACCTTTTGTAGTTACTCACGTATTTCCCCATGGTGCTGTAGAAATAGAAAGTAGAGAAAGAGTGAAAATCTTTAAAGTTAATGGTCATAGACTAAAACCTTATCATGAAAGTTTTGTCTTACAGGATATGGAGATCATTAACCTTGATCCAGTTGACAACTCAGTAGATGAATTGAACACCGAGGAGGAACATATCATGAAAGTTAATTCTAGTGAGAAATTCACCATATGGATGTTTGAAAAACTAAAATGAAAAGGAACAAGAAATCAAAGAAGGATAAACAACCCGCCATAGAACTATACGAGTGTGATAAGGATGACTCAGATTACAAGGAGTATGGCGAAAATGGAAATTCTGCTAAAATCTTTACAAAGGACCCATGGAAAACCTACCTCAACATACTAATTAACGAGCTGTTCATTTATAGAGTTCTACACGATACAGGAGAGGAAATGAATCTTATGCCTGGACATTGGGTTCTTCGATTAAAATTGAGGATTCATTGCAAACCTCTTATCACAGTGTTAAAACCAAATGGCATCTGTACAATCACCTTAAGAATATCAAAGAATGTGCACGTATGAATAGGTAAGCTCACCATCGTCACACATTTCCTAATCATGCTAACAACTAACCTATATGATTAGATATTATTAAGTAGACCATTTTTATCAAAGGCTAGAGCTATCATCAACATATGTGACCGCATTGTTACACTAAAGACGGGTGATGATGTATCATTCTGAAATGGGATAGAGCTTGATGACGAAATGGAAGATGAGTATTTAATGTTGATGATGAAATCAATAATAATGGATGTTTCTCAGATCTTAGTGAAGAGATTCTCGAAGAGGAACGACTTGAAGGGAAGATTGATTCGCTCACACTTATCAAAGATTGATTCCTCTATTAATCGAGCAAACGACTATAAACAACTACGCTTTATGGGAAGAAGCCCATTTGTCATTTCCTTAAATTATTCAAATTTTTAGAAGGATACCTAGCTTTGATATAGTTTCTTTTTATTCTCTCTCATTTTGACTCTCTTTCGGATTCACTTTCAGAGGTTACACACAGGAGTAGCTTCTTTAAGAAGGGAGGATAATCGAGTTGTTTTTATTTCGATGTCCTTTATGCATGTCCGTATTATAAACTTGCCTATTTGTTTATCGATCCATTTTATTAATAAATAAAATTATTAGTTAGGAACACAATCTGATCAAAATTATAAAATTTCTTAGTCTTTTCAATCTATCTTACCTTTACATTTACCTTTAGGGAAGATGCATAAGTTAAAAATGAGATAAAATTGCAAAACAACAAATTTAAGGGTCATCGATTCCTAACAATTCCAATTTACACTTGGAATTGCTAGCAAAATCCATGGCATAGCACAAGAAGATTAGTGTGAAAATTGGAGTCTAGCGATTCCCATCGATTCCACTTACACAAAAATAGCTAGTAAAATCGACATGTCATCAAATTTCACAGCAGGTCACTTATTTTTTATTTGTGTAGTGATTCTCAGTGACTCCATTTGCAAAGGAAACTCTATACACTATTTTTTGTTTTTAAAATCAAAACCCCTAATCGCCACCCATAAAGCCTCGTTCACACCATCAAACCATTGCACCATTGACAAAAAATTCCAATTCCATTCTAAGATTCAACCCTCCTAAGCTTAATCTTAGTCTATATAAGTGATTCTAACCTCCACTCAGCTTCATTCAACACCAAACACATTCAAATTATGAGAGTGAAACACAGCTAGGGGTTAAGAAATTCGGATTTAGAGCTTGGAATACAGAGTTAAAGGAGCTCGAGAACGTATATCTTCGGAGATTCACTCTCAAGAAGGTAAACATCACAACCTTAGCACTTTATTTTGAAAAAAAATTTATTTTTGTTGGATTTATGAAAATTCTTCAATTAATTTCGAAAATTCATTGTAAAACTTCATTTCAATACATCGAATGAATTGTTTTGAATTAGGAATTGCAGTAGTATTAGTGATGGTTTACAAATTCCATGATTTTGAAATAGAATATGGAGAATGAACTTTGGCGGAGTATTTGAAAAATATTTGAGATTGAATTCTCCATACAAAATATGATTCATTAATTTTTGAAAGAGTATTTGATAAGTTTGTTCTCATATTTTTAACTCTCATGATTTTCAAATGAGTTTTGCCTAAAATCTATTCTTCATTCTTAATCTTTTCAAATTTCTTGATAGCAATTTGATTTTCAATAACTTTTGCACATGAAGTCCATTTTTGTAACAAATACAAGATTTTGGTTTACCGATTCACATTAGTATTTTGATCACTATGGTAGGACGAGGTATTGGAGGGGGTAGGAGTAGTGCACAAGAGAAAAGAAAAGAGGTTATGGTAGAAACATCCATGAAAGACCATCCAAGTCAACAAACATACATTCTATCTACTGATGTTACTATTAGAGACTCATGACTCTAAAAGGGCTGATTTGAGAATACCTACTCCACCAAGCTTTGATAAGGATTTTGACTACCTAGACCTAGATACACAAGTCCCTTATGACCCCGTGAGATTTTTAGTCTCAAAGCCCATAATAGAGACATTCGAGATATGAAAAGATTTATTATTATAGTTAAGAGAGGACTTCGAATCCACAATGTGAACAAATATGATGAAAAGGTTATGAGCATAGTATGGGAAAGGGAATGGGAACGCCTTATTAGGGATTGCGAAGGAAGTTTAGAGAGTGGATGTTGGGAATTAGCCCATTAACTCTACGTTAACGGATGTGTGAGTGGAAATCATTACGAAGTGGTAGTTCAATGAAAAAAGACTGATATTGTTAAGACTCGTCTCACTAAGTCCTGACTTAACCTAATTCCCCTAATTAGGCACCTAATCCATACAATTAACTTTAACCTATAAATAATTTTAATTTCAATCTTTAATAATGTTCCAAAACTAAATTTATGTCCTCAATGAAACTCAATTCATGATTAGTTTAATTGAAGAAAATTGGAAAATCATACTGATTATCCTCTATATTTTTATAAAAACTTTGACAGCACCTCCCTTAAAAATGGTATGCCGAAAAACATTCACCTAATAGACAATAGAATTGGGGAGAGGCCTAAAAGGTCTCACAACTTCCCGCAGTTCACAATATATATCATACTCAAACTTTAAATACTAATTTAGAGTCTGTGATATCTTAGCTACAACTTTATAATCCTAAAATAAACAAAACTGAATCATAAACCTCTTGACTTTCTGTAAACTAATTTAGGAGACCCTCATACCTAGTCAAAAGTATTTCAAGACCTACACTCACCCCAAAGACCAAAACAAGATACGAAAGTGATTACAAAAAGAAGATTTAAACTTTTAAACTTAAGACATTCACTGAAGATCTTCAAGATTTTCTCGTTCTATCCAGTCTTCTATGAGAACCTGACATTAGACTTGATCACTGGGCTGGTACATGCTTAGCTCGGCTCGGTCACAGTTAACATGGGCCAGGCTTGGGCCTTGAAAACTTTAATAGGGCCCGGCCTGACCCATGCCCGTGATGCCCGCTATTTTCTGGGCCTGGGGTGGGTTTGCACTTATGAACCCAAGCCCGACCCGGTCTAGCCTGCCCGTATTTACTTGTGTCCAAAATGTGTATATATATCTTTAAAAAATGAGGAAGTAAGGTTTGAACCCAAGCTGCCAAATGCTACACTAGAGTCTTTACCAATGTGCTAATACTTTGTTCTTCTAATCTAACTGCATATATATATTTTTTATTATAATATGTTTTGGTTTACTATAATCAATTTTCAAAACATTTTTTTTTAAATATTTTTTTTAAAGGCCCATTTAGGCCCGACCCAAGCTTGGCCCATGACGGGCTTGGGTGGGCGGGCTTGGGTGGGCTTGGGCCCGCAATAATTAGAAGTGGGCCTGGGCGAGCCTAGACATGGCTTTCAAAAAAAATCCTACCGAGGCCCGGCCCGAGCCCACCCAGTCCTGGGTCGAGCTCGCCCAAGCCCACCCGATGATCAGGTTTACCTCACATTATAAAAAACAACTCGAAAATATAAAGTAAGTAAACTCCTACACTGCTCTGTATTCCTGCAAATATTAGTCCAACTAACTTTAGGATTAATTTTCGGGGTCCTTTGAGCGTTAGATCACCTTTAAAATGGTTCCAATAGCTTCCCTGCATACCCAATTATACTATGGGTCAAGCTACAAGTGAAACTATTTCACAAAACCCAATGAAAACTTCGGCCAAAGTACCATTGAGAATAATTTCCAAAAATATTAATTTATATAACTTTTTCAATCGGCTTTCAACTAGCCAACTTGGGTTAGCTTTTTAACCTTGTTCATGATGAGCTAAAAAGAACTTGTGGTACTCATGTCGTACTTTCCATAGACTCTAAGAACACTAGAATCAATTCATTGCGTAGAAGTTATGAAATTTCCAATATGATCTGTAACCAATGCAAACTTTATTTATTTTGAACAGAAAGAAATTTCTACGAATCAATATTTTTGCTATTAAATCCTCAAAAATTGACAACAAACATCATGAAGCCACTTGATACTTACATCAAAATATTTTCACACCTTTTGGAGTCCAATTGGATCAAAACTAATAATTAATTCATCAAGAAACCCAATGTAAATCAATATGAACTAGAAAACATCTTTAAAATAGTTATCAACTTAATCGCATTAGTTTAATTCATCAAAACCCTAACCTTTATCAATAGAATTTATTCCAAATTGATCTAAATCAACCATACAATCAATTCTCAACAATCTTTACTAATTCTTTTCAAAACCCCATGAAAGAAATCCAGAAATTGCAAGAATTCAAATTGAATTATTGAAAATGCCTTGAATTAAGAATTTACCAAATATCAAGTCGAATACCTCATCTCCATCATGGAAACTTAGCTTGAACTGACCGTCTTACGACACTTTATAGTTTTGCAAAAAGAAACCAGATAAAAATCAGACGTTGGGAGATTGCATAGCGAAAGACTGAATTGAGAGGTTTTGAAATGAACATTTTGTTCGTTCATTTTAAATGAAATCCAATTTTCAATTGTTTTGTTTTTTATTTATATGTAAACCCTCAACTTTTTGTTAGCAGTTTAATTTCTTGTTATTCTTTAATTCCTGAAACCCCTATTTTGACGTATTTTGACTTTCGACGGTTGTTTTCGATTCGATTTATCAAAAATTGAACCAAACTCACAACCCCTAAAATCTTAACTTTGTCTCCGACATACTCAACATTTACAGACTGATTCACTTGCTATACTACGCCAAAATTATACTAATTTTGACCCAATCTCAACCTTGACCGCCGCCAATTATTACGAAATTCGAGGCAAAGTTTTGCACCAACTTCATTCTCATTTTACACTACAACCGATCCCAACTTGCATGTAAAATGAAGCAAAATCCTTGCGTGATTCTTAACACTTCTTTACCAATTTTTGAGCGACCAATAATTTTTATTACATTTGTGCCTTTCAAATACACACTTACAACCCCAATTATGACAAATCGAGGATATACCTCAACACACCTTGACTTTGCTACAAAATAGCATATAATACACACACTTGGTATTCATCATCAAAAAATATTATTTTACCTTATGATCTTCGGTCCGTAATACGTGTCGGTCCTACCTCGGATACCTAAACTCCAATTAAAATATGAAAATACTTAATTAGTCGCCTAATCATGTTTATAAAATTCTCAAATTTCACGGTTCTTCCTAACTGAAAAAAAATTTCGTCCTCGAAATTCAAACTTACAAGTTATTGAACCAAACGAGATATGATAATATCATTCTTCATATACAACTCTTTTAATTTGAACTTTTTAAAACAATTTTCAAGGTGAAACCACTAAGTGGGCCCAATCACTTTCATTGTAATCAACAACTCAGTGGTAAAGATCATAAACATTTCAACTTTTCATTTCCAACTAATAGGTTTAATGAAAAGTTATGACGACTTCTCTGGCAATCCTAGCATTTCGTGAATCTCTGATGAGTTAAATGATCAAATTTATAGAATATCTAATAACCTTAATCTTCTTCACTACTCATTTCATGCCTTGAATCTCATTCAAGCATCAATATTTAGCAAGATCTAGTCTATCTTGCTTTTCAATAAAATCATTTTCACTCTTATATAAATACAATTCCATAATCTGCTGATAATTCTTTCCCTATCCACTAAACTCAGATATATACATCCCATTCTTCTTTCTCATTTTCGAACATCTTTTCATTTGAGTTATTGGCCGATCAATTCTTGGACTACCATCAGTCTAAAGTCTCACAGTGACACAAAAAATATTTAAGCACAACATTAGATACAAAGTAAAGTTGTGAGTTTACCTGGTACATCATCATTCCAGCCTTTCTCAATAAAAACCTAGAATTATACAAGTCAACACATGACTATAGATCAGAAAATGAAACCGGACACATTGTGCAACTCGTACTCATTCTCTAAATTTCTACTCATAATATCATTTAAATTTGTGGATTAGAAAGTAATTACCAATTTTAAGCCGTCTGCCAATTCACTTAACATTCCATTTGACTGGTTAGAAAACTCATGAATTTTCTAACTTTTTTAAACCATTATCTATCCATGAATTCACAATAAACTTCATTTAATTTGTTTAACTACCAAATTTCAGAGATTTCCTATCATCTCGATCACTACTATTCACCAAACTTCTCTCATTACCTAAATAGAGACATTTATCATTTCATTCGAGTAGATACGCATTTGTAAACATAGATATCGACATATTTCTTGATTATACTCTCTTAGTATAAATTTTAACTTGTATCTCAAATAAGTTATAAATATGCTATCTTTTTTTCATCTCTACTCTATACATATTTCTTACTTTTCTCAATTATAATGGAAGAATATTCAATTCTTCACACATATTAAGTCAGATATAATATCCTTTATTCGATAATTCAAACCATTAGGGATAATACTGAATAACTAAGCTATAAGTTATTCTTATCTTTTTATTTCATTTATATCTTAATCATCTATATAGATATCTTACGTCAACTCCAATTTAAAATAAACTCATGCTTTTGAAACTTCACCACTGATTGATCATGTGGGGTAGCACTATATTTGAACCAATGTACAATATATTCACCGGTATCATTTGTATATTACTTTGGTTTAAAACTTTCAACATTTGGAGTTTGATTTCTAGTAAGATCCTTGTAAAAATAAATTTAGTTTCATCAAACTTTTAGTTTGACATCCTAAGTCTTATCGGGACTCGTTGGTCTGATATTTCCATTTTCTTCATATATGAGAATGTATTAACCATTTATTTACCTATACTTAAGCTTCCAATCAACTCTAACAAAACATCATAGACTCTATTACTGGATCTCAAAAAATCATTCGATTATTCAAAGATGGGTAGATGTCACACTGATCTTCTATGGTGTGAATAAATCATGATAACAATACAGAATCTACTCGATTCCATTTTTCGATCTTAGCAATTCTCACATTTATCTCGTTTTTAATCCACTTAAAAACTTACTATGACTTTCGCTCAACACCTAGGCTACTTACAGCCCCTTAAACTTGACTTAGAAGGGCAATTTATATCTCTTTTCTTTTTGAAAGCTTAGCTAAGGATAATATTACTTCTTACAATCATTTAATCAATTAATTTCTTTCTTAACTATTCTTAATCCGAAATAGAGAAATCTAGTGACTCAAACAATTTTGTTGTTTGTTATTGCCTTAATTTGTTTTCAATAGTCTCAGATTTCCCAAATTTTCTTTTTCTCAAAAAAAAATTGTACTTTTCAAGAGTATGTGTACGATAACTTTGTATCTCACTATTTATCAAATTACTTAGAATGAATTCACCTTTCCATTATTATTCGACTGAAGAGATAGAAAAAATTGAATTTTCAAGCTCTGATTAATTTAAATGACTAATCATATTCTTAAAGGATGTTGTTTCAATCCTTTACTTCATATAAATGGAAATTCTTGCAATATAGGAGCTTATACTAACATCCTACACCAATCACATACTGATATTCAATCAGTATATCTATCTCTTCATTTATTATATTTTAGGTCATAATGATAGACATCATTAGTTAATTTGATTCGAAGTGATTTTTGGATACTTTTAATCTCAAAACACAATCACTTTTATTGATGTTTAATAGCTAATCCAAGCTATTATTAGTTTAATTCCCTAACACCATAACTTCTAACACATTGATTTAATCACTACACCTTTCATTTTTTTAGTTAGAAGTTTTTGTTGATCTTGGTTTCATAACAACACCTAATCTGGTGTTAGCAAAGACTACTTCTAACTCGTATATTTCCATTTGTTTTGTCAATTTTTTTATTTGACAAGTAACCTGAGTAATAAAATATCAAAATTTTTATTACTTTTTTGAGAAGTCGTTTGATTGTTTTAAACGGTGGTTCTATTCCATATTTCACTTGATGTTTTATTTTAGAAATGAGACAATACTTTGCTTCAAAGTATTTTATTCTTATAGAAACTGACTTAGACAACTTTATTTGATCCCCTGACAATCTCATTGCAATTTTTAGTCATAATTTAGTTTGTTTGAATAATTTCTACTTTCAAAACTACGTGTCTTAGTTTTCCTTGTTGTAAGCGTTTTAACATTTTCCTGAGCGTTTTATAATTGTAATAGTTTAATACTTTTGATTACCAAGAAATCCATGTTCAATATTTACGTAACTAAATCATTTGGACTTCCCTTTCAACCAATTTCATATTGGTTTCATAACTGATACTTTCATCAGTTATATTAGTATTGAACTATTTACAACACCTTTGTGAATTTGGACTTCCCAAGTGTATTTCACTTTTAATTAAGCTCATTTTTTATTTATAAGTCTATTCTCTTTTTTAATTATCTGATTCAAATCTTACTTATTGTGTCTTACGAGTTAAGTATCAAACGAAGTAAGAGAATACACTTCCTACCAATTATCTAGCGATAATACATACATACAACACAGAAGTAACATATTAATCAAAATACCAAGCTCAAAATCATTTCCCAACTAATCACGAACTCATTACTAAACCTTGCTCCTCAAGACCATTACTTAAGTTTATGTAACTTAACGTAATCCAAGAGCCTTAACCCAAACTTCCCAATCGGCTCAATCCTAAACCTAACCTCATTATCATTTCTTACATTTCCTTGATTGAGCTTAACTATAGTTCTGATACCAAGTCTGTCAAGACCCATCTCATTAAGTTAACTTAGCGTAATTCCCCCAATTAGGCACCTAATCCTTATAATTAACTTTAACCTCAAAATAATTTTGATTTCAATCCTTAATAATGCTCCAAAACTAAATTTTTATCCTTAATAAAACTTAATTCATGATTTTTTTAATTGAAACAAATTAGCAAATCATATAGATTATCCTCTGTATTTTTATAAAAAAAAATTTCAAAAATGGCATGCTAGAAAACTTTCACCTAATAGATAGTAAAAATGGGGAGAGGCTTAAAAAGACTTACAACTTCCTGCAGTTCACAATATATATCATATTCAAACTTTAAATACTAACTTAGCGTCTTCGATACCTTAGTTACAACTTTATAATCCCAAAATAAATAAAAATAAATGATAATTTTCTTGACTTCAAACTAATTTAGGAGACTCTCATAGCCTAGTCAAAAGTATTTCAGACCTACACTCATCCCAAAGCCCAAAACAATGTATATATATATAAAGCGATTGTGAAAAGAAGATTAAACTTTAAACTTAAAACATTCACCAAAGATCTTCGAGCTTTTCTTGTTCTATCTGGTCTTCACAAAGAACCTAACATCATCAAAAACAACTCGAAGATGTCGGGTAAGTAAACTCATACACTGCTCTGTATTCCTGTAAATGTTAGTCCGAATACATGGAGCTATGTAATTGCATTTCCAAATAACAACAAATTTATAAAATATCGTGGACCCTTCCTTTCCTATTCTAAGTTGATAGAAAGCAGCCCACTCACGATGAAATTAGAACAGTCTTATGAGTTCGATGCATGCTACTCGAAGTCGCTTACCTGGCTTAGACGCCTACGGTTCATCTAGTCTAAAGTAGAGCACCTCACACTCTTATGATCGAAGCAGGGGCAACTTTATCTAGATGCCATGTTCGGATGACCAATAATGATGCAAAATGCAGTGTAGACTAAACATAAATGCAAGTACAAAAATAAATTCTATAAATAGTAAAAATCGTTGTAAGGTTTACTTACAACCAACCAACTTTGAGCTTAATTTTAGGGGTTCTCGGTGCGTCAGATCACCTTTAAAATGCTTCCAATAGCTTTCCTGCATACCCAATTATATTATGCATCAAGCTACAAGTGAAATTAATTCACAAAACTTAATGAAATCTGTGGCCAAAGCGCGTTTGAGAACAGTTTCCAAAAATATTAACTTTTATATAACTGTTTCAACTGGCTTTCAACTAGTTAATTTGAGGTCACTTTTTAATCTTTGAAACCTCAATATTTTTCTTGACTACTTGAAAGGAATATTTAGTACTCATGTCGTACTTTCCATAGACTCTACGAACACTCAAATCGGATAATTGATGTAAAATTTATGAATTTTCCAATATGGCTCATAACCTTGGCAAACTTTATTTTTTGAACTGAAAAACTTCTCCAAATCAATAATTTCACAATTAAATCATCAAAAACCAACAACAAACACCACGAAACCACTTGATACCCACATTAAAATATTTTTACACATCGTAGAGTCAAATTGGATTAAAATCAAAAATTAATTCACCTAGAAACCCAATGCAAATCAATATCAACTATAAAATATCTCCAAAATAGTTATCAAGTTAGTCGCATTAGTTCAATTCATCAAAACCTTAACCTACATTAGTGTAATTTATTCCAAATTGATCCAAATCAACCTAATACATCAATTCTCAACAATCCCTACCAATTCCTATCAAAACCCCGTGAAAGAAATCGACGAATTAAGAGAATTCAAATTGAATTATGGAAAATGCCTTGAATTGAGAAATTACTAAATATTCGAGTCAAATACCTCATCTTCGTCGTAGACACTTAGCTCAAACTTATTGTATTGCGATGCTCCATAGTTTTTTGGAAAGAAATCGAACGAAAATCAGATGTCTAGAGATCGGGGAGCGAAAGTCCGAATCGAGAGGTTTTAAAATGAACATTCTGTTCATTCGTTTCAAACGTAATCCAATTTTGATTTGTTTATCTTTTTATATTTATATACCCTCGACTTCTTTTTATTACCTTAATTTTTTATTTATTAGTTCCCGAAATCCCTATTTTGATGTATTTTGACTTTTGGCGCTCATTTTCGATCCGGTTTTCACCAAAATGAACCAAACTCTTGACAAAATAGTTCATCTTCATAAAAAGTCCATAACACTGGTTTACCCCTAAAATCTTAAATTTGTTCATGACATACTGAACATTTACGGATCAATTCTCTTGCCAGACGTAGCCAAACTTATACCAATTTGGACTCAATCTCAACCCTGGCCACCGCCAATTATTACAAAAGTCGAGGCAAGGTCTTGCACTAACTTCATTCTCATTTTACATTGCCTTTGATCCCAACTTACACATAAATTAAGGCAAAATCCATGTGTGATAATTAACACTCGTTTATTGGTTTTTGAGCGACCAATAATTTTTATTACACTTGTGCCTTTTAGACACACACACTTTCAACCTCAATTTTGAAAAATTGAGGATACACCTTAACACACCCTCACTTCTCTACAAAATACCATATAATACACACACTAGGTATTCAACATTGAAAAAATTACATTTTAGCTTATGATCTCCGGTTCGTAATGCATGGGTCCCAACTCGAAAACTTAAACTCTAATTAAAATTTGAATTAATTAGTCGCCTAATCAAGTTTATGAAATTCTCGAATTTCATAAATATTTACTGACATCACTGAACAAACACTATGAACTTTTGGAGCTTACAATCAGGCAGGTGTATATCAAGAATCCCATCTAGCATTATTAAATGAAGGATGTTTACCCATACCCAGGAACTCAAAAAGCTTTAGAGGTTATTCCCGCATAGAGATTTTTCCTTGATATCAAAGGTCACCTAAGGTTCATTGATACCACCAATCTTAGGAAAGCCACTACATCCTAGAAGACAACATATAACCTAGTAATCAACATTCCAAAGTGGGCAAAGATTGGGTATATAGATGTTGGACACTAATTCATGATGCAATGAGACAGGTGATGATGTTTAGGAAGCACGACGACCTACCGCTCCCAGTTATAATCATTCAGCTATATTTGTAGGCCAAGGTTAGTTTTCATGAAATGTAATTCGATATGCTACCTTAGTAGACTATCACATACACTACAATTAATAAGATGAGAGAAGTGGAGGTTACAACGATTCAGAATAGAAGAAGGTGACCAACAAGATAAAGAGGTACAAATTGGAAGACCGAACTAATAGGAAGAAACTCCATGCAAGCATACAAGAAGAAACGAGATGAGCAGAGAATGTAATGATTCAACCATATGTTCCGGTGGAAGGGAGTAATTATACATCCACCAAAAGACCAAGAAGGAAAATATTTGTCAAATCCTTATTTTTAGTTTTTTTCCGCAATGAGAAGAAAATATTAAGGAATAGCAAGATGTTAGAAGCAAACAAAAGAACTCTGGTGCGTCACCATTCCATGTCGAATAGGAGAATGGAATGTTTGCAAGATCATAGAAGAAACATCGACATTCCTTTGATGCAATCAAGACCATTATCGAGAGTTCAAAACTCCGCTATTAATTACACTTCTTAACCTATTGCACTGAAGAACGAAGATGAAGATGAAGAGAGCAACGAGGAATTCATTTATGCATAGAGCACTTTGTAATTTTGATGTATTTGCTTATATGTGATGTGTGCAATGTGAACTTTATGTGAATTTTAATGAGAATGAATGTTTTATCCATTTTATATTTCCTTTATATGATGTTTATTATTTAACTTTAGAGAGTAGTTTATATTTCATATTCAATTCCTTTATGTTTTACGAGGTCTTTTTGTTTTGTTTTGCTGAAAACCCGACTTAACTTTTAAACCTTGAGGACAAGGTTTGAATAAGTTTGGAGGTACTGCAGAAGAAGTAAACTATAAAAAATCCGAGTATGGAAGACTTGACAAGTAGAAGTTATTTGACTGAATATTATTGAATTTTCTTCACAAACTCAGGTAACATTTCTTCATTTTACTTCATTTAGTAGGAAATATGTGAATTGAATATAATTTGGAATTTTAAATGGAAGTGATATATCATATTACCCATGAAAATAAAGATTTTGTGATAGAAATGAATTGTTATACCCTATTCGACTTAACCTAGATAATGTATACATTAGAGAAGTTTAGAGGAGATTGATTGCTTTATGTTAGACATTATAATGGGTAGAAAATTGAAAAGATTGTGCAAGATAAACAAGACAAATTTCTAACAATCATGTTAGACAAAGATTATTGATAAAATATTTTATTTATATGTGTATTGAATAGAACTTTTGTCATAATTAAGTAGAAAAATAAGAAATTAGGCAATAAACTTTACCTAGTTGGAAAGAGTACTTTCTTGACTATATTGAAAGTAAAAAAGTGCTAACAAGAGTTTTTAATGAAAATAAAGATACCCACATATTCCAAAGGAAAAGGAACAAGGAATTTAGTTTTGGAAAAAAATGAGAGAAATAACTCATATAAAAAGAATAAAGGATTCCAAAGGAAAAAGAAGCGGGAACCGTAAGAATACAACATATGAAAAAAGAAAAAGAAAAAAAGGGAATATATTCATATGAAGAAAGAAAGAGCAAGATAAAGAAAAATGGAAGGATGTTTATGATAAACTCTCATAAATAAAATATTTAGCTCGGGTGCTTATAGCTAAGTTGAGTGAGCATTTCTAGTTCTAACATTTAGACTAATGAATACGAAATGATGATTATTAGTGAATTAGAGTTCCTATCGACTTTAATTGTGGTGATATTTTAAGTGTTATTTGAAAATGAGATTGATTTAATAATTTTTGTATATTGAAATTCTATATTAGTTATTGTAAGCTTGATGCTTGTTAGTGGAGATTGAGAAAACCTATGTAATGCATTGAATTTTGTGATTGGTATAACTTTGAATTCTGAGGTGCGTCGCACAATTATGAGGTTGAAATGTCAAATAAAAGGTTATTCTTTAGTTCTTTCTATTCTATCAATATTTTTATTTTTATGAACGTAATATATTTATTTATAAGATAATTTCTATTTAACAATATGAGTATATAATTATGAAATCAAAATGAGGGAAGAAAATATAATATAATTGAGATTATTCGTTTACTTGGGATGACAAAGTGCTAAGCTTGGGGGTATTTGAGACATATCGAGCGTGCACAATAATTTATCATATTTTACTATTAACTTGCATAGTGGTAAATAGGATATGGTCTATATAGGGAATTTTTCAAATCTCAAAGGAAATTATTTTTTCCTTGTTTTAATTAATTTAGTTAATCTAATTAGATGAGAATTAAAATATTATATAACTAAAAACTATGATTACTAACTAAAGTAATTTAAACAATTCAAATGCAAACTAAATTAAAAAATATTCAAATTCAATTCAATATAAATAAACAAACATCTAAACAAACCTCACTAAATAATATAATATTCTTGGATTGCTTTCAAACATTAAAATATAACATCAGTTCATATCTTAGTTATTATCATAACACATGAAATCTTGGAATCATTAAATCTACTTCATAATAGGTCGATGCCTTTAGCTAGCCATTAAATTACCTAATTCAATAGAAATGTCAAATTCTTGTCATTGTAAATCTACCCATTTGATAACACGCAACACCATAGAAATATGATAGCATTACACTCAATGAAAATCATGCCTAATCTAAGCTAATATTAGCGAAGCTGCATAATAAACATCTTAGAGCACAATCACCTAAGACATCAAATCGGGAAATGCCCAATAGATGAATCCTAGTTATTGCTTCTATAATTGTTGATAATAAATGTAGACATAGAATCATAATCGTAATACCGCATTACACATTGCAACTATGCATGGGATACTAATCTCCTTTAGTTGTAATATGCAAAAACAACTTGTTAAATCCATGATTGACGTGTATGAATAGATTTAAAACATTAAATTCATGATTCCTTAATTATAACCATCTAGTAATTCAATATATATTACATGTCTAGGGTTTGTTTAGATTAATATATTACTCACTCATGCTAGAAATAAACAATGCATATATATAATTAAAAGAAATAATTAATAAATAAATACCTTAAAATAAATCAAAGCTCTAATGTATCTTCAAACATCAAATAGATAATAGAAATAATGTACAGCAAAAAGAAAGCAAAATGGGAGAGTTATTTCGAAGCTCTCCACCCTTTTAATAGTCTTCTTACGTAATACATATCTTAGATAAACTCAAATTCTTCATGTTAATCTAAAAAACCATCACTGACCTCAGAAATTCTTTAACGGTTCCTAACTTATGCACAAAGTTTAGCTCTAAGTTCTCCACTGATTCAACTGGCGATTTCTAGTTTATTCTCCAATTCGCTGTGGATTCGTTCGCTTTTTCCTACTACCGATTTAGGCGGCGATTCCTAGCATTATCTCAAATTGTTGGAACGATTTTCCAATTGTTTTGCTCTTCTTTCTCCTTTCTTCCATTACTTCATTTTCCTATTTAAATCCTGAAATCACAAAAATAAGAGAATACCCAGTGTAATATCATTATTTATATATAAACCCAACTTAAATTACACTATAAAATGTGTATAGTTATTAACTCATCAAATACCCTCAAACTTAGCACTTTGCTGCACCAAGCAAAGGAATACTCTCAATAATATTCTTTTTCATTCTTTATATATTGATTTTAAATTAATTCATTTTAACTTTAAAATAATATAGATTTTAAAATAGAAGTGAATTTCAAATGAAATATATTACTCGCAAGTAAATTAAAGTTATGATAGAATATAATTATTTAATCAAATCAAAACATCCTTTAATAATAACTAAACCACCTAATGTAATACTCTTTAGAACTTAAAGTTCATTACCAAGGCTTGTACACAATATAGGTTTTCTCAATCTTCATTGATATGCATCAAGCCTAAAAGAACTAATATAGAATCTTAAAACACAAAAGCTACTAGATTAATTTTAATTTTAGAAAATACTTTATAATAGTACCACGATTAAAATCAATATGAATTTTGCCGAAATACCAATGAATATATCATATAAAAATTGTTAGATAAAGAAATATTTCTTTCAATTCTAGCTTCAAGTACTCAAGTTAAATCTTTTCTTTGAAGAGTATAAGAACATCCGTCCTTTTCATTTCTTATCATTTTTTACTTCATTCTAATTATTTCTTCTCATTATATTTCTTTTGCTGCTGCTTTTTGAGTCCCTGCTCCATTTCCTTTGGACATTCTCATATTTTTCCCACTATAAATTATCAGCTTCATTTCCTTTGGAATTTATAGGACTCTCTATTCATTTGAAATCTATAAGACTCTCTATATATCCACTGAAGTTGAAGAAAGTATTCTTTCTTACTTATACAAATTTATCGATTTCTAACTTATTTCTTCTTTCAGTTGTGGCATAATAGCTTTCTATATCTATATACTATAAAAACAATTAATCAATAGCCTTTTGTATCACAAGATTCTTAAAAATTTTCCTTGTTCATCTTGCACTATTGTTCGATCTTATACCTATTGTCATGACTAACATAAGGCATTCAATTTTGTATTCTCATCAAGTAGTAAAGTTAATTAAAAAGGATATAAAAATTAATTCCTTCTATCATATATTCATTATTTTTCTTAGTAAAATAAAATCATACTTACTTAAATTTGGAAGAAATTTGAAAATTTTCGTCATCTTACTTCAATACCAAATTAAAAGTAATTCCAAACTTTTCTTCTACCTTTCTTTCCTTTAATTGCCATTAATGTCACACTTCACCTAAACTACTCCTAAATTCATTTTAAACATTGTCCTCAAGGTTTAACAATGAAGTTCGATTTTCAACTTAACAAACACACCACGTGAAATATAAAAGAAATGGTAAAATCATAAATTTGAAAATTAAGAAATTTGTATAGTTAATTTAAATTATAATAAGATAGAGTGCAATAAGATTAATGAATAAACATCACCATTATATTTCAAGTTCATAAGAATTGAATAAAATGTAACACATAGTATACTACAATACAAATAAAGTATCACCAAGTATATTACCACTACTACAATTACATAGAGCAGCTCTCATAGTATCATTTAGAGACAAAAATAAAATAAAATAGAATAAGGGAATCAATTTCGGTGTCCAGAAGTTGCGTCGTCATCATCCTTCATTGGGTCAATCCTTTAAGATTGGTAGATCACAATGGGGTCATAGAGGTAGTATTCCTGACCTGGCAATGTTAGAAGATATAGATTACTACTAAGTAGTAATCTCATCTTCGTAAATGGTAAATGAACCTGTGCCCCTTTTTGACGACTATTTCTCATGGACATTGTATGTTTCATCATGTGGATGCTATTTGCTAAGGCTTTCTAGTTCTCAAATACCAGTTCTTGATTACGAAGACTAGTCATCTGACTGCGCAAAATTGCACACATGAAACCTAACTCTGACTTTTCCATATATAGGCTATTATAATCCCTAGCAGGCTACTCCACGATTAGATTATTTCTAGCTTTCGACATCTCCTCCAAGATTCTCCTCGTGTCATATTTTATTTCCCTTCTCTGCTTGATTTCGCTTTTAGCTATCTCAACCCTTTCTCTCTTATCCTCTCTGTCTTCAAAACCATTCACTCTTCCATATCCTTCGATAACCTCATCAGTGATGGTCTTCTTCGGTAAAACATCCATATTGAGCCTTGCAATATTCACCTAGTCCATCCTACAAAAGGTCATAATCATCAAAAGGAAAGGAAGTCCATCGTTCTTTTTAGTGGTGATGTCAGTCCTAATCGACTCTTAAATGATTTTTTCAACATCCAAGTATCCTAATCCCATGACATTGTGGTAAGGTAGGGCGGCCTTTTAGTTCACTATCGTGTAGTAATGCAGGCTTGGCTATAAGCTGACGTTGATGAAATAACACCAAACGTTTGTGGTTTCCTGAGAAACATGATAGTTATGTGCTTGGGGCATCCTTTTTTATCAAAAAATAAATCAATCTCCAAGGACTGCCTCTAAACCTCACCATATTGTTTCAATGGGTAATGGTATTTAAAGCCATATTCGAGTTTGGGGTACTTATCATTTAATTTTTTCGTGATAATCTGATAATTAAAAATACTAGTTTATTCTAGCAGTGAAATAGTCCACCGTCCTCCCTTAAACTCACGACTCGCTTTTACTTTCACTTCCATATGTGTTAGCTTAAACCTTTCTCACTAAGACATCACAACTTCATTCACTAAAAACATCCTCTAGGCAAATACTTCAGTTCGTTCTTCATATTAAATTCCTACTCTGGAATCAAATTCCTATACTTAATTATATCATTCCTAAATTTTTCTTAGGCCTTTTCATTGACAAAGTTTTCTTTCATTAATTCGTAATTTTTGTCTCCTATCGGTACCTCTTATTTAACTTGCTCATTGTCCTCCTCTTCCACATAATCAGCCTCAGTATTGAAACTAAATGAAGAAGGTGGAGAAGGTTCTCTTTGTGCTCTAATCTTAAGTGTATTGAAAGATATTGATGTGGGTTACATTTGTGAAACTTTAGATTTTTGTTTTGGTTTCTTAACTAACTTTCCTTTTCCCTTCTCCTCTCTTGAACTTCTACTCTTTCCACCTCCGACCATTTGGACTAGTGTAAGTAAAAGAATGATTCTGTAAAACCATTTTATAACCAAATTTGTCAAAAACTTGTTTGGCAAAACTCAAATTATCTATTGAGAATGAGAAATCATCGAAAAAATCAATTAGAAATTGAGAGTTTGAAATTTATATGATAGTTGTTGATAAAACATCATTGGGAAAAATAAACTTTGTATGTAATTCAAATCAATCGATAAATATTTACAAAACCTTAAACTCATTTGAAACTTAGTCTCGAATTAGCTTTACATATAAAGTTTGATCCATTTGCCATATACAAAAAATTATTCAAGAATTTGGTATTAATAAACAAAACATCACATCACTCCCATATTATTATTATAATAGAAATTATTCGATATGAAAACATTTTAGAGAAAGAAATTCTAAAATTGAGCTCATAACCTAATTGCCAATCCAAAATTGACGAAAAACTATAATTTTAATCCCTAAAAGGTTAGGGTTTCGTGGATTACCTTCTTGAAAATGATTCTTTTAAGTATGTGACTTAAAACTCTTCTCTATGAAACTCCTCGAAGCTCCAATATGAACTCCCATACTCAAGCCCTATGTGGCTTTACACTCTCAAAACTCACCAAGTTTTGGGTTGAATGTAGAGGATTAAGGTAGGAATCACTTAAATACACTAGAATTAAGCTTTGGAAGGTTGAATTTAGTCAAAAATTGGCCCCTTGATTGAAAGGTTGCAATGGTTTGTGAGTGTGAGGAGTTAAAATTTAGCAATTTGAGGTTTCTATTTTTAAAAACTCGAGTTTGTTCTCAGCGAATCAGGGTTTAAGTAGATTCGCTGAGGAATCACTGGCAAAATTGCTAGAAATGAGCCTCAGTAACTTAGCAATTTGTCTAGCGATTTTTAGTTATAAGCTTGATTCCATGAGAAATCGGTGACCCAAATTTATACTGAAAATTTTATGTACTACTGCTATTTTTCTCAACAATTTTTAGTACAAACTGGAATCGCTGGAAAATTGCTAGCCAATTTTTGTTGTTTTCCAATTAAAGTAATTATCCAATTTAATAATCATATATGTATTTAATAAAGATAGAAATATCCAAGATTTTCCTGAATTTAGCTATGATAAGTATTAAATAATCTATTCCATTAACATAAATACTAGTTAATGTAAAAACTAATGCATTAAACGATATAATACATAAGTAAATTGGCTCGATCAACCCCCTTATATGAAACTATTTTGGAATTGAATTCTTTAAAATCCCCATTATAAGAGTTAAAAGTTGAAAGAACATAAAACAAATAACTAATTTTAATACTAAAAACTAAAATAAATATTGAGTATGGGGTGTCTCCCATAAAGTGTTTTTTGTTTATTGTCATTGGCTTTATTGAACTACGTAGTTCTAGATTAGTTCTATGAACTTAAATGTAGGATTATTCACTCTTATGCCATTCCAGAATGTGATTGCTCGACCATTCACTCAAAAGGTAATTGTCTTGTTTAGAGTATCCATGATAGCTTGTGAAGTGGCTAATAAAGTTCATCCTAAGATCAATAAAGGATCTTCGTTAATAAATTGTGGCATAACCAAAAAGGCTGTGGGAAGAATATACTTGTCGATTTGAATTGCTACTTTAGTAGCCACACCTATTGGTTTTACTGAATAATCGTTTGATAGAGTAACTTTTTTGGAAGCAAGTACATCCAATTCCAATTGAGTGTGAAGGAAAAGTTAATTGTCATATAATTTTCTCTAGAACCTTTATTACAAATATCTTTAAAGTACCAAGCTCATTTGAGCTTTATGTTTATATATATAAATATATCACTAGGATCATCAAGCTTGACAATTGCTAGGTTCTTCTTTTTCTTTTTCTTATTTTTCATCGATTTAAATTTCTTCATGTTATTGTTCTCAACATTATTCAGTTTCTTAACCCTCTATTCATAGGTTTTTGTCTATTAATTTGAAATATCTTTAACTTGCTTTTTCATAGTCTTAGCATTACTATCTTCCATTGTTACTGCATCAATAGCATATATTTCAGCTTCATAAATACTTTATTCTAAAGATTTATTATCCTTAGTTTGTTCATCATTAAATTTATCAGAATTTCCATATATATATCTTCATCATTGAAACAAAAAGTGACAATTTTGTTTTTAAATTCCATAGACATTGCTCCTTAAAGATGTCTAGTTTTGTTTTAGCTATTTTAAGGAATGGTCTTCCTAAAATTATAGACGGGGACTTAGTTGATATTGAATCTCCCATTTCCATGACATAGAAGTCAACAGGAAATACTAAGTCATTTACTTTGACTAAGACATCTTTAAGTAAGTCATAGGGTTTAATAACAGTGTTGCCAGCTAAAGTAAGATTATTAGGTGTATTAATCAACGAAGCTATTTTCAATGACTCATATAACTTGAGTGATATAACATTTATTGATGCTCCAAGGTCACACATAGCAAAATTTATCTAATGAGTCCCTGTTGTGACAAGAATTCCAAACATCCTTGAGTCGGAACATTTTTCGGGTATTTACTTTTTAATTAAAGCATACACTTTTTGTCCTAAGTTTTCCTTAGATTCTTGTAAAGATCTATCTTTTGATTTAGAGAATTATTCCAAAATTCCATCATAATTAGAAAATTGCATAATTGACTCAATTAATGGTTCATTGATTTTGATTTTTTCTAAATGATTCAAGAATGTCTTTATTGATTTCTTCCTCCCTAGCATCAGTTAATCATTGTAGAAGAGTAGAATATAAAAATGTATCTTCATTCGAATTATCAAAAACATAATCATTTTTATCCTTATCAATTAATTGGTGCTTTTGTTAAGATTTTTCATATGATTCAACTCTAGCTAAATACCATGGGTACATACTTCTTGGAAAAGTGTATATTTCAATTGTTCAGCCATCCATTCTCTAGTAGGAATGACATCAGCCACCATTTCTTATTTTTCTTCAATAGTCTTACGAAACTTCTTTTTATTACTCTATTTCAGTGTCTCACCAAATATAGTTGTGTTTTTCTTATCAATGAATAAAGCATTAACTTGTCTTGATTAGTTGAAGCAACATTTGCTTGAGTAGTTGGTTTAGCTTAACTATTCAGTTGAGTACTAAACCTATTTAAAATTTAAATTCATTTGACTTAACTAGTTTTTATGTTCATTAATAGTAGTATCAGTCTTATTTTGTTTTGAGAAATGTATGTGAGATTTTAATGATTTTGACTCATAAAGTTACGCAGGATTTGTTCTAAAGTTGGATTCATAGATTTAGTGCTCTATAGAGGCTGTTGATTAGGTGTAGATTGTATCTAAGCTCTTAGTCTATAAGTATTATAATTCTTATTTTAAAGACCATAACTAAGATTTGGATTCGATTTTCCAGGATAATAAATATTATTATTATATTAATTTCTTGGGGGACCAAAAAATAGATTCATCATTACATTAACCTCTTTAATATTTTCTTCATGTAGAGTAGGACACTCATTTGTAAGATGTGTAACTTCATTATAGAATTAACAAGCCTTAACTTGATTAGATATATCTTTAACTAATGACTTAACCATCTTAGATAATTCATCAATTTTATCAATAGATGTATTATTTTTCTTATTATCAACTTCATAGAGTTTCCTTTTAAGGATTCAACAATTTCACCATATTGCTTAGATTGTTTTGTCGTTTTATTAATTGCTTCTTTCGCTAGAATAGGTGTTGTCTCAAATAAAGACTCACCACATACTGTGTCTTGTAGTCTTTGTTCAAAGTGATTGATTCCTTCATAAAAATATTCCACTAAAGCTCTTTGAGCATATCCATGTTGCGGACAAGAAGAAATTAGTCTTTGAAAGCTATCCCAAAATTCATTAAAGTTTTCATCATCTTTCATCTTCACAACTGATATTTGCTTTCCGTAAGAAGTAATTTTTGTAGTAGACATATATTCATCTAGGAAAGCTTTTAACATTTGAGTCCATTTAGTTATCGAATCTTGTGGGATATAGAACAACCAATCTTGTGCTTGATCTTTCAATACAAAAAGAAAAGCCTAAGTTAGACTTGTTCTAAAGTACTTTTTCTTTGGTTTCATTCCATTAACTTTTTGTTGATACTCTCTTATGGATTTCTATGGGTCTTCAGGTAAGGCACTAATAAATCCATATCTAAGTTCGAATTCAAGAAATTCATCAAGGTATACTATGCACATAGGTTCTATGTTGTAACATTTTGATTTGTTTTTCTAAAAAGTTCTTTATTATTATTATTATTATTATTATTGACAACTCTGTTACCATTGTTATTGTTAATGACATTATCATTAATGTCATTATTATTGTATTCCATCCTATTAGCTATAGTTTCCCTAAGTTGTAGTTGTCTTATACTCCGATTAAAAGTTCTATCTATTTCAGGATCAAACAAATGTAAATATCTTGTTGAATTAACGCGATGAAGTGTATAGACCATACCACCTCTAAAATCCTTGGAAATTATTTAAAAATCTCCAGCAACGGCGCAAAAAATTGATGTGTCAAGCTTGCACAATAATTTCTTGTATGTTACTATTACGTTGTAGTAGTGCTAAATAGGATATCGTCTCCATATGGATTTTTCAAATCTCTAAGGAAAGTATTTTTTTTCTTGTTTTTATTAATTTTGTTAATCAAATTAGATAGGAATTAAAGTATTAAATAACTAAAAACTATGATTACTAACTTAAATAACCAAACTAACTAAAATAATTTAAACAATTCAAATGCAAACTAAATTAAATAATATTCAAATTCAATTCAATATAAATAAACAAACATCTAAAAAACCCCACTAAACAATATAATGTACTTGGATTGCTTTAAAACACTAGAACATAATATCACTTCATATCATAGTTATAATCATAACAAATATGGAATCTTGGAATCTTTAAATCTTACTTCATAATGGTTGATAGCCTTTAGCTAGCCACCAATTTTCTAAATTCAATGGAAATGCCACATTCTTATCACTGTAAATCTACCCATCGAATAAAACGCAACACCATAGAAATATGATGACGCATACCAAACTGGTCAGTAAAATAAAGTTTCTAAACCAAATATTTTGTAGAATAGTGGCAAAGGGTCAATCCCACAGAGATTGGTAGTCTTTCTAAGGTTACAAACAATAAAAAGGGAAATCGGGGGTTTTAAAAAAAATTAATTTAACTAACTAAACTAAAATAAACTAAATAAATAAAATAATAAAAATAACTTTAAAACAATTAATGGGTACGTAGGTAACACAAGGTCTACGGTTCCATAAATCATAATCAATATTCAATGGCACATCATGATCTTCAATCATTCCCTAAAAGTTATTAAGTTCCATTAATAGACATCCTCCAATCGGGTTTAACACACTAACCGCAATAATAAGGATCTGTGGGAATACTAATCCTAGATAACAGAATCGCGTCCGCTTCCGATTTAACATATATTCAATTATTGCACACTCAAGAACCGAAAGGTTTTTACGTAAAACGGGTGAGTGTTCATCACTTTATTAGTACAAAAGTACAATTACGAATACAATCGTTTCAAATAACTACATATTGTTCACCTAAAAGCATGCACTGGCCACATACATACTCTAAATCTAAACTATATTCATTAAAATCAACAACAATGAAATGGGAGAAATTAAATTAAATTAAATAATAAAAATCATAGATCTCACAAGTTATGCCATGAATCAAGAATCCCGACTTGATTCCCCTCCGACCTAGGCATGGATTTATTTAGCTGGACATGATATCAAGAGCCTTTGGCATCTCAAAAATAATAAAAGTCGATGATAAAATATCAAAGTTGGTGTTAAAATAATAAAACTTAAGTTCCTAATATAATAAACTACTCAAAATAGGTCCATGGAAGTGAAAGAAAATCAAATTAGTGGTATCGTTATTGACACGTGCACCGAGGATTATTCGAGGGCTAATTTTGGCTTAAAAATGGGTTCTGTACATGTGTCCATGCCTAATTGGTCCGCCTGCTATTAGTCACTAACGTGGCGCATTCGGATTGGTTGGTGGTAGCCGGAGTGACGTGTTGCTGGGTGTGGAGGACGTGACGAGTGTCATGCGTAGGCGTCTGGTGAGGAATCACTCAAGTAGGTCAAAGTTATGGAGACTGCACGAGCACGAAACTCGAGGAGCATCCAAAGTAGCTGAGGCGAGGAGAAAGAAATGGTTGTGCTTGATGACGTACTGACGCCACATGGCTGCATCTGATTAGTGGAGAGTTGGTGTATAACGCTGTGGACGAACCGAGAGTCGACACGTGGCTCTAGAGAGAAGAAAACGCACAATTTTGTACATTTTTGCGGGTGATTGTGATGCATGCATATCAAGGCAATCTAATGACAGTTATTTCCAAGTGACTTGACTGTGTCACTCCTTTGCGTTATTTGGTCTACTTTCTTTTATTTTACCCACTGCGATGCACGTAACTCGAGAAAAATTTTTCGACATCTTATCACTGTTGTGAATACTCCATTTTGAGTATTTTTTAGCCCCGGATTCAACCGCACACTTCGTTTCACCTGAAAATGACCAATGAATATAATTAAATATATATTTTGGAGACTTTACATATTAAATATATTAAAATCAACTAATAAAAACCTATAAATATTGACTTATCATATGATAGCATTATGCTTAATAAAAATAATGCCTAGTCTAAGCCAATATTACCGAAGCGGTATAATAAATAATTTAAAACATAATCACCTAAGACATCTACTCAGAACAATGCCCTATAGATTAACCCTAGTTACTACTATAATTATTAGACATATAATCATAATTACAATACCACATAACACATTTGCAATTATGCATGCAATTCTAATATCTTTTAGTTGCAATATGCAAAAATAACTTGTTAAATCTGTGATTGATGTGTACGAATAGATTTAAGGAATTAAGTTCATGATTCCTTAATTATAACTCTCTAGCAATCCAAAATATATTACATATCTAGGGTTTGTTTAGATTAATAGACTACTCACTCATGCTGGAAATGAACAATGCACAAAATATAATTAAAAGACGTAATGAATAAATAAATACCTTAATATAAATCAAAGCACCAATGTTTCTTCAAACATCAAATAGACAATAGAAATAATATAGAGCAAAAGGAAAGAAAAAGGAAGAGTAAAAAGGAAAGACTTATTTCGAAGCTCTCTGATTTTTTTTTTAAGTTTCTCCACGTATATAAATCCTAGATAAACTCAAATTCTTCATATTAATCTAAAAAAAATCATCATTGACATCATCGATTTCTGAACAAATCTCTGAGTTTAGCTTTTTGTGCTCTACCGATTTGACTAGTGATTTCTAGTTCATTCTCCAATTTGCTTTAGATTTGCTGGCTTTTTCCTACTACCGATTTAGGTGGAGATACCTGGCACAATTCAAAATTGATGGCTAATTAATGGAACAGTTTTCCTATTGATTGTTTTACATTTCTTTCCCTTTTCTTCAATCTCTTCATTTTCCTACTTAAATCTTGAAATCACAAAAATAAGAGAACACCTAGTGTAATATCTTCATTTTTATATAAAACCAACCTAAATTACACTATAAAATATGTCTAATTAATTACTTATTAGTATTTAACATGTTAGCATTTGATTTGTTATTATTTGGCACGTCAATAATTAAAAAAAATTTATAGTTCATTTTATGATGATTTTAGATGTAAAATTCTATATTACACGATGTTTTCTCTTATTATTGATATTTCAAGTAATAAATGAAGAATATGAGGAAATGGAGGAAAAAGGTAGGAAAATCTATTGTTGAAGTGGCTTTTCCGAAGATGTTAGATTTAGTAATTCAAAGTTCTCATAAAGTTTAACGCGATTATATTACGTGAATTAATGTGTTTGTGTGAATAAAAAGGTTAGCTCGATAGAATTAGAATGTGGTTTTTCCACCAGTATAAGGAGAACAAATGGTTGGCTAATGGTTGTGATTGAAATTTAATGATATAGGATACTTTGTAAAGTACATTCAGGACTATATGATTTGAGTTATATGTTTGGAATGCAAAATGGATCTACGTTTCATTATTTAGGAGGATTGTTTAGATGTTTATTTATATTCAATTTTATTTAATTAAATTGATTTTAGATTTAGAGACTTTGATTGGTGTTACTTAAGTAAGTTTAGTTAGTTTAAATTAAGTTTTTATTAGCTTAAAATTAAGATTAAAAATAATAAAACTTCTTTTCTTAAGGAATTTGCAAAATCCCTATAGAGTCAATTCTACCTTACCACTACAAAAATATTTAAAGTATAAAATATAAAGGGGAATTATTGCACACGCTCGACACGTGTTAACAAACCAATTAGGATAATACATACTAGCCGCTAACCTCTAACGCACTAAGTAATCCTGATCAGCTTTCTGATAATCAACCACCTACTAAATAATCTCTGATTTAGCCTGAATCTGAGCGTAAAATAATAAATTAGTAGCTCTGGAACTAGCTCTCTCAGTTGATGATGTGCTAGCAGCTTCCTCAAGAATCCTAAACTGAGAAACTCTAGTAGTAGCTACATTATTTTTGCCTATTCTTCTTTTACTCAAGGCATCAACAACTACATTTGCTTTGCCTGGGTAGTACTATAAATTTAAATCATAAACTTTGAGGAACTTAATCCATCTATGTTGCCTCATATTCAATTCAATATGAGTAAATAAATATCTCAAACTTTTATGATATGAAAATAATATAAGTTTCTCACTGTACAAGTAGTGCCTCCAAAAATTCAAGGAAAACATAACTGCCACTAGCTCAAAACCATGAACTGGGTAATTTTTTCATGAATTTTGAATTACCTTGAAGTATAAGCTGCAACCCTACCTTCTTGCATCAGCACACAGCCTAAGCCTGAATGAGAAGCATTAGTGTAAACCCATTATTCCTTCCCCGATTTAAGTAATGTAAGAACATACGTTATAGTTAAAATACTCTTCAAATCCTTAAAGGCAGCTTTGCACTCATCAGACTAAACGAAGTCAACATATTTCCGTGTTAGCCGAGTTATTGGCAAAGCAATACGAGAGAAACTATAAACAAATCGCCTGTAGTAACCCATTAACATAGAAACCTTCGAACCGTTGACACTTTGGTAGGAGTAAGCTAATCCTGGATTTCCTTAACCTATATTGGGTTAATAGATGTACCCTTAACATTAGCCACATGTCTAAGAGATTTAACACTTGAAGACCATAATTCGCACTTACTGAACTTTGACATATAGCTAATTACCTTTTAAAGTCTACAATGTAACTCTGAGGTGGTGCAAGTGTTCCTCTTGAGTCCTTGAATAGATAAAAATAAAATCAATAAACACGATGATAAATTGGTCAAGATAGGGTTTAAACACCCTATGCATCAAACCCATGAACATAGTATGAGCATTAGTGAGCCCAAACGACATCATTGTAAACTCGAAATGCCCATAGTAAGTACTAAAAGCCATCTTCGAGATATCCTCATCCCTAATCCTTATTTTATGATAACCAGACCTCAAATTAATCTTCAAGAAATATCTGGCATCCTTCAATCAATCAAGCAAGTCATCAATCATAGGCAATGGGTATTTATTCCTAATAGTCACTCGATTAACCTATCTATAGTCAATGTACATACGTAGGGCTCTATCATTTTTCTTCACAAAAAGAATTGGTGCTCCCCACAGTGACATACTAGGATGGATAAACCTTTTCTGCAATAACTCATCGAGCTGAGTCTACAACTTACGCAATTCCTTTGGTGCCATGCGGTACGCAGGAATAGATATAGGATGGATGCCAAGAATAAGATCAATGATGAAGTCGATAACACATGGTGGTGGGTATCCAAGCAAGTAAATTGGAAAGACTTTCAAAATTTAAAAACCACTAGTATCTCACTCACCTTAAGTTCCTAACCAGGTTCACCAAATGTAATAACTCTGCTTCAACCTCTAAATCTCGAAGAGTAGCTTCCCTTCCACAAGTTGCAAGTCGTAAAGGATTATACCATTTATGGACTATAATTCCAAAAATTTTAAGGATCTAAAAGATTACCCTCTCATGAAAATAGTCAATATTGGCATGGTATACTACTAACAAATTCATCCCTAGTAATGCATCAGATTCTAGGAACTCCTTTACCCTTAGATCAATTGAGAGTTCATTCTCCCTAATCTTGACTACACATCCCTCAAAGATTAGGTTGGGATAAACCTTATAACTCATTGTTGTGCTTGAAACTAATAATGTATTGGCTTTCATAGGTTTTAGTTTCAATTTATCTACTAATGAACCTGCAATAAAAGAAATTGTAGAACAAGCAACAATTAACACTTCCATATCTAGATGAAAAATATTAAAAATACCTTCTACAAGCCTATTTGTAGCCTCAGGAACCGCCTTAGCCATTGCGTGAGACTGATCTGCAATCTGCATCACACTACCCATCGAAGAAGCTGGATGTGCATTACAATTCCTCTGAATGTGACCTGCCTGACCACACTGATAACATATCATGTTAGGCATGTTAGATCCTCCATTGGCATAAGAAACCTACCTAGAACAGCTTGGTCTGGGACCAACCTGCCCTTTACCTCTGCCTCCACCTCCTGACTGTGTTGTTGGTAATGGTGGTTTCGCCAATGAAGGCTATGAAAGATATGGTGCACCAATTAGTGCACTAACATATACATTTCCTTATAGAACTACCGAATTGGTGCCATAGAAGAAGAACCCTCGTCTATATTCCCTTTTTCTATAGCCTGATAAAATCCTAACTCTTCTTACTCCTCGAAGTATGAGTCAACTGAAAATGGAAAAATCCCCAAGCCCTCTAACTGCTCAGATAATAAGGTGCGAGTGGTGGAATCATACCTATCCCCGATAGACGAACTAACATAGCCGGCTCCACCTCCATCACACTCTTAAAGATAAATGCATAGCAAGTGCGAGGATAAGAGGAAACCACTGAACGTATCTCATAGTTAAGACCACTAAGAAACATGTCTATTTTGTTTTATTCTAATTCCACCATCTGTAAAGTGAACTCGCTCAGCTCAGTGAACCTCTACTCGTATTCTCGTACAAACATCTCTCCCTGTTTCAACTGCACAAACTCAATATTCTTTCTATTCTCGACTGACTTCAGAAAGTACTACTTGTAGATGATGGTCCTAATTTGTGGCCAAGTGGTGACAGTCTTCCCCTCCCTCTCTAAGAAGTTCCACCACTTTCGAGCATAATCTATTAACAAAAATGTGACCAGTTTAATCTTAAACTATCCTCAACATCTATAATAACAAATTATTGATCCATCTCTAGTATCCATGTCTCCGCTAACTCGTCCTCCATAATGCCATTAAATCTTATAATATCGTATTTCAAGAATTCCTTTCGGGTTCTGAGAAATAAGTCTTCAAAGAATGTACTAACACTATGGAAACTATCTCCAACACCTAGACCTATGATATTACTGGTTGTGCTAAAGCTACTACTGTCTTAGCTCCTCCTTTAGTAATGCTCGGGACTGGCTATTGGTTGATTCTCAAGTTATAGAACTAGTGGTCCCATCTAAGCCATCATCATTGCCATTAATTTGGCCTAAGATTCAATAATTTCCTTGAGGTTCAAATTTTTATGAATCAGCTACCTGATCTGCTATTAGATTCTGAAATCAAAGGAGAGATAATATCATTAGGGTAGCATTCATAGAAGATAAGGAAATTATATTTATACAATAGATAACAATAAGTGCAACAAATAACGTACAATAATGTTTTCATTTTCAATCCCCCCCAAAACACGATAAAAATTGTTTATCATACCCTAAGCTTATTCAAAACTCGAGACAACTCTCAAAGTCAGTGAACTTAGGTTTCAGTTCTAGGGTATATCAAAGCAAATAACCTAAATTTTTTATGCTGAACTTTATCTGAATTATTACTTGTTTCAAAGTAATAAGGTTCTTCTTTGAACAAGGCCCTGATACCAAACTATATCAGAGCTAGTAACCTTAGGCTTTGATACCAAGTTGTGACATCCCCAATCCAGATTAGGGTAATATCTAGCCTTAAGCCACACTTATCTAGAGGCAAAAGCATATCGTTCCATACCTAATAAACATAACCTGTATATCGATATCAAAATACAAATTAAAGTAATACACAATAGAAATTTATGACTTTTTTGATAATACATTCGATAAACATAAATTTGGAGTTTATCTAAACCAAAACACATTTGAAAAACCTCCCACCTTGTTATATTACAACAATATAATTCAAAATTTTGTATATATACAAGAAAGGTTCATTACATCATGGAAAAGATAATAAAACTCTTAAATCTTCTCATTGCCCTTGACTGAAGTACCTACATTTGAACCTTAAATGTTAAGGGGAGTGAGCGCTTCGACTTGCTCTATAAGTGATGCTCCTAAACATATCAATTATCATCTTATATCAATAAGTTGATGAATAGTAGCATGAATCCAAAACATATTTATTTAGGCATTGAGATATAAAAAATAATAAACTGAATGCAAATCCATTCCGTAATATTCAACCATACTCAAGATTCGTAATTTACATTTGATTACGGAGTCATACTCTGCAGTAACTCGAGAATAAAACCACAAAATCCACATGTTGGCTGACAAGGGATTCTAATTGCTTATTCCAACTTGACTGAGCTACCAACTCCAATTGGACAATGACGACTAATGTAAAACTTTGACTAACTCAGGATAGAAGGACGGAATCCATTTCCAGGCAAACCTTTCCATTCATTAAGATAAAGGGCATAATCCATTTGTCGGTACACTGTTTCAATTCTGAGTCCCGGTCTGCCTTATCGACCAGTATGTTACCCCCAATCCCAGTCCATAATACTATATGAACTAAATATACTAATTTACGATGCATAAATGATAAGAATACGAGTCCTACTTACGTTGATTAGGTTTCATCATAATTTCTAAACTTTTCCAAGTCACTCGACTTTTCCAGGTGTTCCTACACCTATCACAAACCAATTGAAGTTAATATAGGTCTAACACATTATATTTAGAACCCCTAAGTCAGCTCCTAAGACCTCAAGAATTATAGCACAAATGCGATTTTTTATAGAGGTAGGAGTGTGATGCCTTATTTGGTGGGGCGCACTCTACCAACTAGGTTCACCACAACTTAAGAAGGGAGCGCATACAGCAGCCCTATTCAATCATAATCATCCATAACCACCATTAAACACTCCCTCAACACATCAGGAATGACCTCTAATAAGTTTTAAACCAATCTAGTAATCAACAACAACAATTCGTAAATAAATCATCATCAACGATGAATTCAACTTTAAAAACATAAAACCCAACTTACTTATAGTGGAAATCACTAATCTATAGTGGCTTGATTAGTTCCTTCACTTTGAATCAATCTCTTTTGATCAACCTTTAAAACCAAAACCCTTAGCTGTTTGATCTCTTAATTGATCAAAATATAACAGTGAAGATAAGTCTGAACACTTTTGATTTATGAATATGGTTTTTCCACGAAATATGAATTACGATATCTTGAGGCTAATCAAGTAAGTACTGTACCAAAGTGACTTTGTATATTATGACACATCTTAACACAATCGTCACTTACATTTATCTTGAGGTGATCTAATAATCCATACAATTCAAATCAAACCTATAGTTCTTATTATATATACATATTTATGTATATAAATCACAGAGATGAGAAAGAGAGCAGGAAATTGGAGCTAGAGATCATCAAATTGGAAGATCAAACCTAGGTCATTATCTTCTTCTTCATCCCCTTTATCTAATGAACCCATTTTTTATAAATGTAGATCAAATTAGTGTAAAATAAGGTTATGAGGTTGTGTTAGATATTTTTTGTGTTAATTTCATATAGAGAATGTGTAAAACTAGTTTAGGTAGCAAAATTTAAAGGGAAAAATATAATTCTTGACTTGAGAATTATGTCCCAGAGGCTAGGTAGCGCGCTACCTGGAATGGTTATCATGCTAATCGTTCAGGGTTTCCCTCTGTTCTTCAGGATAAAGAATAGTAGAGCGCTACATCAATTACCTAGCACGCTACAATTACATAGCACGCTAACGACATATTAAAAAAGAAATTAAAAGGCTATTTCGGGATTTTTGACTTAATACATATCCTTAACATCTATAAACATGCTAAACAATTTAAAATTGGACTTTAAGGACTTAGGGGACCGTAGCTTGGATATCAGGGAGCTAGTCGAGTCGGATACGGGAGTTTAGGGAAGTCGGAGCGCGGATTGAGGCGTGTAATCCCATTGGAATGCCTCGTAGAATTCATGGTTTTGATTTATCAATATTGAATTTCATGTGTGAGAGCTGGTGGGCACACATAGGTTTTCACTCCCAGTCTGTGTGCGTATATATTAGTTGTGGCTAAATTGCTTACACGAGTTACTTGTGTTTAGTGCTTGTGTCGATGGCAATAGGATATACTTACGAACGTCAGGAGAGATTTAGGGTGTTCCCTTTACTTGAAATTGCGTGTGGAGGGGTTCATCCGGTAAATGAAGTTGGGGTTTAGTCACTGTAAGCCTGTAAGTATATATGTGGTTTTTATTTGATTTATCGATTACCGGCTAGTGTAGGTCAGGGTTTTCTCATGATTATACGGATGTTTACTAATTAATGCTTTATTTTTTAGCTAGTTTAGTTGGTATGTACTGTTTATTTATTTCATGCTACTGCTTTTGCTTGTCATATGTTGCATATATTCATGGGAATATGAAGTAATGTTGCTAGGAGTTATATTCGCATGTCTCGTAGTTTAACAATTTTATTTCATTAATATTATGTGGACTTCTCTTGAGATTTTACTCACTAGACTCGTCACTATATTTGTTGGGTGACTAAGTCCAGATCCTTCGATAAGCATGGGCAAGGTCAAGAAAGTATTGGGCGACTACTTCTGAGATAGTGGAGCCAGCTCATGTTTGACTACAATATGTATATATTTACTTTTGTTGGGTTTTAGGACTGTAGAACACTGATTCCATGTATATGAGTCTTTGCTATACTTATCTCGCTTTGATATATACATAATATCTTTTGCTGGGATTTTCACCACTTAGGGTTGTTAGACATTGCATAAGTTACTCGTTAAAAGACTTATACCGTAAAATTATAATATAATTCGATAAATTGAGTAATTGGCAAACTAAATTATTAATATTTGTATAAAAAATAGTTAGCATAACTAGGGTAGGCTGGAAGAGTGTAACCAACTTGGTAGGTCGTGAAGCGTCAAGGAAAAGCGGGCCATGATATAGCAAGCATGGAATGCAACGTGTCGAGTAGCAAGGCGACCTGGAATTGGGGCCGTCACATACATGATTGTGGCACTGTAGACTAGCACATTCTAGCATGGAAAAGTTGTCATGATTTACCATACATGACTTAGTTAAGGGACTTCCTATGTATACCTACAAGAAAGACAATGAACGTGAACCTTGCATTCTTGGCAAATAATTGAAATCGTAATTAAAGAAAAAAGTAACTGGTGATATGAATAGACACTAGATATTTAGAACTAATCCACATAGGTTTGTTTAGAGCTACACAAAAACAAAGTCTAAGAGCAAATCATATTATTTCTTGATTGTTGATGACTTTACTAGATATACATGGGTCTATTTCTTAGCACACAAACATGAAGTGTTTGAAAAATTTTGACAAATTTTGTGCCTTGGTTGAGAATGAAAAGGGCTACAAAATCACAATCATTAGAAGTGATAGAGGTGGTGACTTTGTCAAAAAAATTCTAGAGGAGTTTTGTGCAAGACAAGGATATTCACACGAACTTTCTTCTCCTAGAACACCACAACAAAATGGAGTGGTTGAGAGAAAAAATAGGACCCTTCAAGAAATGTGATGAATTATGTTGAATGAGTATAACATAGCTAAGCATTTTTTGGCCAAATCCATTAACACGAGCTACTATGTCTTAAATAGGACCAATCTTTGAAAGCAAGTGAATAAGACTCCTTATGAGTTATGGAAATGCCGAAAGCCTAACATTGGTTATTTTAAGGCGTTTGGTTGCACTTGATATGTCTTAAATGATAAGGATCATTTGAACAATTTGACCCAAAGTTATATGCATGCACTTTCTTGGGGTATTCCATGCATAGTAAGGTACATAAAGTATTCAATAGATCATCTAAGACCATAGAAGAGTCCATTCATGACAAGTCAATAATTAGACATATTTTATAGTTCATTTTAGGATGATTATAGATGTAAAAGACTATATTACATGGGGTTATCTCTTGTTTTTGATATTTCAGGTAATAAATGGAGAATATGGAGAAATGAACAAAAAAGGGGAAGATTATGAAAGAATTAATTAAGTGAAAAAAATATATAAGGAATTATCATGAAGGAAGCAAAGAAGAACAAGTCATTTATACAAGCGATTTTCGGCAATTCTTGGATGCACTGAATCATTGGCCAAATCGACGGACACAAAAAATAACTAGTGAGCTCAAGATTCTAGATTTACCTAGTGATTCCTATCTCACCCAAATCGATGTGAATCGTTAGGTAAGATTGCATAAATTTTAGATAACTATGAGTTTTTTGACTTGTTTTGAGGCCTTTATTACTTAAAATACTATAAATACTAGCCTAGGGTTACGTAATTATATGCCCTTAAGTACATAGATCAAAATATCATGGCTCTTGGAACCATTGTCTATTATTTTCATATTTTATTGCTTTTAGAGAAGATTTGAAGATTCGAGTTTTGTAATTAAAAGGTTTTTTCAATTATATCTTTTACTTATATTATTGCAATGTTATTTATGATTATGGGTGAGTAGTTTGTTTGATCTAAATAATGACTGAATGTGAACTAGATCTATTTTGCAATATAGTTATGATGAGATGAATATGTTTTTATCGCACTAAACCAATCAATTCTTTGATTTACTAATTTAATGGGTAAATATTTATTGTTTTTAATTGTGATCTTTGTATTGCAAGCATAGTCTAGAATGTGTTATGTCATATATGGTTTCATTATCCATTTGGAGTAGGGACTAAGACTGTTTGAAAGGCAAACACCATTTAAATATCCTAGCTGAATTTAAGATCTAAATCTAGTGTTCAAATAGCTTTTCAAAGATGTTAGTAGTTTGAAGTTTTCATAAAGTTTAATGATGTTCTATAGCGTGAAGTTAATGTCTTTGTGTAAATAAAGAGATTAGCTCAATTGAATTATGCGGCTTTTCCACCGGTATAAGGGGAACAAATGGTAGGGTAAAGGTTATTCAGTTACGATAAAAGTTTAACGATTAATCTTACTTTATAAATTATGCTCTTGACTATATAGATTGGATTTACACGTTTGGAATGCAAAACGGGTTTATGTTTCATTTCTCTAGATATTTGTTTAGATATTTATTTATTATTAAATTTAATCTATTTGATTGATTGTGAATCAGGATTGCGTTAATTAGTTAAGATAATATAGTTAGTAATTAGTTTGTTAATTATTATTATTATTATTAAAATAAAATAATAAAAATAACCATTAAAAGTCAATTTTCTTATAGAAGTTTGATAAATCCCTATAGAGAAGATTCCATCTTACCATTAGTACAAAATAATTAAAGTATATATAAAAGGGGATATAATTGAACACGCCTGGCAAGTCAATTTTTGGCATTGTTGATAAGGATTTTGTGATGGCCCTAGTCCCCACAAACTAGGCCTCACCCGGTCCAGACTTATTTGGAGCCATGAGTTAGCTCTCGCAAGATTAACGTAAGCCTAGTCAGCCTCCGTTTCTATTATTATTAATTATTCAGTGTTTTAAAGTTGAGTTAATATATTTTGCAAGTTTTACAATTAAAGTAGCGGAACTAAACTCAAGCAATTCAAATAACTTAATATATGACGAGTCGGGACAACTTATGGTGTGGAAACCCCATAAAATATGATCTCATGCATATAAGGTGACAAAACTAGAAATATACATGTATCAAAGTGGAGTCAGCCCATTTAACAAGTTTTACAAAATATATATTACATAAATACACCAAAAGGACCTAAGTGTATCAAAAATGGAAGTGACTCTGAAGAAAACTAAGAGGAAGACACTAAGTGTCGGCTCCTTTTCCTTGCTAAATGAAGGATCTACAATTGTCACCACACTGGAGACAATTTCAGTGAGTAAAGCTAGAGGAGTCTCAATATTAATTCTAGTATCCAATAAAAGGTTAGCTGATAGATCATGCTAATCATAAAGAAATGAAATAGAAATTTCATGATGAATAAGCTAATAAGGAATTCAAAGAGAATTAAGTGACAATATCATACAGATATGGGTATTCGAGTTTTTCTAGTCCATCCGATTGTAACACACAGTATACAACCTAACTTCCGAGGTGGGTTGTAGATTTAACTAAGTCTCCAACAGTTTAGATTGGTTCCATCAACTCTAGCAGACACATAATCACCTCTACCAACTTGACTCTACAATCCTAAACTGTGAACTTAGCACAATCTACATTCGTGTAGTCACGGTGGTACATATAATCATGCAATACGTGTACCGCACCTAGTGACCACCATTTGACCACATAGGCCCTATTATGCTCGATATGAGAATATATCATGTCGATAATCAATATGAACCATACAAGTTATTATACACAATAATTTGAATTTAGATCACAAATAACACACGCATTTTAAAAAATAAGTCACGAAGATCAACAATGAATCACATAGATAAGTTATAGATTATGAATTCCTAAGGAAAACATATCGCCAAGATATGAATGGGAATCACGAAGAGATCATCAACATCAGCGATAACATGATAAGATTGATCACAAATAATAAGTTACCAAGTATGAGAACAAAAAAATTGATGAGAATTAGTATTGAGTCTGTTGTTGGTTTACTTACCTCAAACCTAAGCAAAATTTAAACTTTCGCTGCTCCCATAAGCCTCCAACCGATCCCCAACACCCGACATTATGAAGCAAGGCTCCTGGTATACATTTGGATTAGTTCTATGCGTGTTAGAATCTATTTAACTTGTTGTAGATCTATTAATATAATCTTGAAGCGAAAACACATCTCAAAAGTGTGTTAATAATCACGAAAAGATTCCAAAATCAAAGGACAATGAAATCACATTAAAGAAACTTGATCTAAAAAAATCGAGCCATATTCGATGAGTGGAAGCTCCCCGAAAAATTCTTAAACAAAATCAGCCCAATAAGTTATAAATGTATTATCCCCACTGATAAACCTCGATTTTGGCCCATTTTTGAAAAGTCAAATGACTTTATCTTTGAAATCTAATGACCTTAAATTGTTTTTTTTTTCTTTAAGCTTTCAAACGGTATGCAGGGCATCAAAATCCGAGTTAAAACGAGCGAGTTATAACCACATTGCGAAAGTCAGTCAAAGTGGTCCCGAGCCTAGCGCGCTTCACGTCCGGGTAGAACTGACGAAACGTAGTTATACACTCTCAAATCACCCAAAAGTCATTTTAAATATTCTCAAATAATCTCCAACCATCAAAAATTGATAAACCTTCATTATAGGCATCCAAACAACATTGATACGACAACTTACACTTCAATTTATCAAATTAAATAAAAATTTACATTCATGAACCCTTAAAACATGGATTGAAATCCCTTAAGACTAGTGTGAATCTTGATTGATAGTCATGTGATGATCATGCGTATAAGGATACGAATCAAGATTATGAGTACTTGATAAGGAACAGGGTACTGGACCGACCTGTAATGAGAACACCATGTGGATTAAGTTATATGTATTACTCATTATAGGTATCATTTAGTCATTCGAATTGTGATTACCATAGACTTCAATATTATGAGCATGGTAAATTGATACAATCAAATGTTGTCTTTAACCGAACAATTATAAAAATTGTGATTGGTTACCATGTGAATAATATGTGAAGGTGTGTAATTAAGATAGAATTTGTCACTCTAATATAGAGATAGATATCAGTGGATACCTCAATATGATAGATTGATAATGGCCAAGTCCATTTGAATTGATATGATCAATGTCAATAGGATGTTTTTAATTTACCTAAAGATCGAGACTAATACGATTGAACATTAAGGTTGACTTTCCATGCCTTATGTTTAATCAAAGGATATTGCACGACAAAAGGATATGATATATGTTATTCATTAGGTGTATCGATCTTGATATTCATGTTATTTGGGTAGTCATAATGTCTTGCTGGAGACTGTTTATAACTTATGTACCAAAATGATTTTGGTTCACTGCCAACATCGCATGAACCTATTTGGTCGCACACAAAGAATAGCTTTGCTCAATTTCAATTGGTCTAGAGTAATGAATTTTATATGATAAAATTCATGACATAAAATCCCTTATGATTTGTTATATCATAACTTATTAATAGGGGCATATGTGTAATTTTCTTAAATTGCCTGAATACAATAGTTGTATTATGAATAGGATTTTAAGTGAGGGCTTATCTATACATATAAATAGAGGTTGAAACCGTAAAACGAAATTAGATTTCCATTTCTTGCAAATTTCAAGTTCTCTGGATTTTGGGAGAGAAAGAAAAATATTTTCAATCTCTCGTGAGGCTAGCACTCCAAGATGTTGTCACCATTCGTGTGTGGATTTCCGATAGTGGATGCACACTTGAACGTCTTGGAGATCAAACAATCACATAAGAAAATCATGGATGAATGCATGGTTTACCTTTTATATCTAGTTTAATGGAGCCTATTTTCAATCCTGTTTAGGTTTTCCAAAAATTGTTTTGAATTTTCTGTTGCTGTATGAACCCCAAAACCCAACAAAACTCGATATCTTAATTCAAATATTAGACTTACACAAAGTCAATGCACATAGCTCGATATCTCACTTCAAATTTTGGAATCACACAAAATCAATGCACACAACTTGATACTTCATTTCGAAGTTTGGACTCACACAGATTCAATGCACACAGCTCAATATCTCGCTTCAAAGTTCCAACTCATACAAAGTCAATGCGTACAGATCCATTTATCTAGTTCAAAGGATAGATTCACACAGAGTCACCCAACACAACCTGGTTTTCATAGTTTTAACTATTCACTCACACAGAGTCGTCGCATATAACTCAATATCTCAACTTTAAATGAGTAACTCACATTGAGTCATCACACACAACTCTTTATCTCACTTTGAAGGAGGGACTCATACGGAGTCATCGCATATAACTTGATATCTAAAGTTCAAATAAGGGACTTACACAGAGTTAATGCACACAGCTCGATACCTCTATTTGAAGTATGGACTTACACAAAGTCATTTATTTATTTTTTTCTTTTGTTCAACTTTTACATTGATTGGTAGACTCACTCAAGAGTCATTTTACTTGATAGATTTATGTGATTTCTATTAATAGACTTACACAGAGTCACCTTATGATAAAACCATAATATGGACCCACCATCTACATGTAATGGCATGACACTAAAATAAATCATACCCGCAATAGGGTCTCACATCAGCTCTATATTATGATAAACAATAATGTGGGCTCTCTCTCACCTGTGGCTAGGTATTGCTCTGCTGCATACTTGCCAGCTATGGACAATAAGCTACTATATGTCCCGCTTGTCTGTAATGATAACATATCTTTTTCCCTTGCAATCTACTACCTTTACTGTGGGTACTCAATGTCTCCTACTGCACCAACTATACTCCCCAAGGTGATCGATTGATAAAACTAGGAGGTGAAGTACACGGGACATCCACCTTGAGTATTGATTGTCTCAGTATTTCAACTATCTCTACATCATTAGCCTCCTCATCAACATAGTTCCTCTTCCTCTTTCCGTCTTGTCCTAATCTCTGCCTTGATCGTGCCTTGGTTGGCGGTACACTATCCTTTATAGGACATGTCCTAAGTCTCTCTAGCTTAAGTCTGCTCATATGCTCTTTGAAGCGTCTTTTGCTTCGTAGTGACTACCTCACCTCCAATCTCCCGGTGAAGACCTCCATGAAGTAAGATGTCAGTTTTTGCAATACCACTGGCATAATGTAATAGATGTAGATATCGGCTCATATACTACATCACGGTCTCCCCGGATGTGTGTTAAAAAGAGGAACTTAGCTCTCTTCTATTTCATAGCTGAATAAGGAAAATACTTCAATTTAAATTGTCTCTTAAACTTTTCCTAATCCTTAGGCGCTCCTCTAGTTGCAACTATATTGTGCCACCAGTCATTTACCTCTCTTAACAATGACTTAGATGATATGGTCATTCTTTTGTGCTCCGTAGTTGCCAGAATACTATGGATCTTCTCATGGCTCTTCATAAACTTCCTAGCAACATCAAGATATGTGCCACCATAAGACTCAACGTGCCAATATTACTAGAACTCACAAAAATGTCTTGCTTCACTCGCGAGACTGTTTAGCTCCTACGGTCAACCTAATGCATGTCTCGGTAGGCATAGGCGGTGCAGTCTTTCCCTGTGTCGATACTACTGTTGTCTCTATATACATTGTCGATATGATGGAAGTCATGGGAGTGACGTATATTGTAGGTGCACTCGCTTCCTAAATAGTGGGTGCTACTGAAAAAGACAGTGCGGTGAAAGCGTAACCTCTCAATTCAAAATCCTTGGGATCTACTCAAGCTATCATCCATTTGTCGCGACCTGCTGGGACAACTACTAAAACCTCCTGGCTAGAACCCTACTAATCAGTCATTTTCCTATAGAGGTTTGATGAATCCCTGTGGAGAAGATTCCCTCTTACCATTATTACAAAATAATTAAAGTATAATATAAAAGGGGATATAATTGTACATGCCCGACACATCAATTTGCGGCATTCTTTCCAGGGATTTTATGACGGACCCAATCTCCACAAATTAGGCCTTGCCTAGCCTAGACTTATGTGGAGCCCTGAGTCAACTCTCGTAAGAATAACGCAAGCCTAGTCGGCCTCCATTTCCATTATTATTAATTATTCAGTGTTTCAAAGTAGAGTTACTACATTTTGCAAGTTTTACAATTAAAGCAGCGGAACTAAACTCAACTAATTCAAATAACTAAATAAATCACAAGTCGAGACACCCTATGCTGTGGAAACCCAAAAAAATATGATCTCATGCATATAAGGTGACAAAACTAGAAATATACATATATCAAAGTGCACTTAGTCTATTTAACCAGTTTTACAAAATATATATTATATAAATACACCAAAAGGACCTACATGTAGCAAAGGTAGAAACCGACTCTGAGAAAAACTCAGAGGAAGTTACCAAGTATCGACTCATTTTCCTTGCCAGATGACAGACCTACAATTGTCACCACACAGGAAACAATTCTTGTGATAAAGATGGAGGAGTCTTAACATTAATTCTAGAATGGAATAAAAGGTTAGCTGATAGATCATGAAGGTAATAATAAAAAAATGAAATAGAAATCGCATGATGAATACGCTATTAAGGAATTCAAAGAGAATTGAGCGACAATATCCCACAGATATAAGTATCTAACTTGTCCAAGTCCATCCAGTTGTAATACAAATTACACAACTTAACTTCCAAGGCGGGTTGTAGACTTAACTAAGTCTTTAACAGTTTCGATTGGTTTCATTAATTGTAGCAGACACACAATCACCTTTACAAGCTTGACTCTCCAGTCCTAAATTGTGGACTTAGCACAATCTACAACCCGAGTAGTCATGGTGGTACACAGGATCACACAGCATGTGTACCAGACCCGTGACCATAATTTGACCACTTTAGCCCTAATTTACTCCTTACGATAGTATATCACAAAGATATTCAATATGAACCACACAGGTTATCATAGACAATAATTTGAATTTAGATTCACAAATAATGCATGCATGTCAAAAAATAAGTCACGAAGATCAACAATGAATCACACAAATAAGTCATATATAATGAATTCACGAAGAAAGCATATCGCCAAGATATTGAATGAGAATCATAAAGAGAACATCAACATCAGCGATAACATGACAAGAAAGTTTATATATAATGAGTTACCAAGTATGTGAACATGAAAATTAGTGAGAATTAGTATTCAAGCCCTAGTTTGTTTACTTACCACAAACCTATGTGAAATTAGACTTTACACGGCTCTCACATGCCTCCAATTGATCCCCGACACCTGACACTATGCAACTAGGCTCCTAGTATCAACTTGGATCAATTATACGTATGTTAGAGTACATTTAAGTTAGTTTAGATCTATTAATATATTTTTCAAACTAAAACGTGTCTCATAAAGTGTGTCGATGATCACAAAACGATTCCATAATTGATGGGCGATAACATCACATAAAAGAAACTTAATTTAGAAAAATTAGGCTAAATCAATGAGTGGAAGGTCCCCAAATAATCCTTAAACAAAATCAGCCCAATAAGTTATAAATGTTTTATCCCCATAGATAAACCATGATTTTTGGCCCATTTTTTATAAATCAAATGACTTTATTTTTGAAATCTAATGACCTTAAATTGTTTTTCTCTCTTTAAGCTTTCCAACGGTATGCCTAGCATTAAAACCCGAGTTAAAACAAGCGAGTTATGACAATTTTAGGAAACTCAGTAAATGTGGACCTAAAGCTGCCCAAAATGCGGAGTCCGCTCCATGTTTTGTTGGAGCACGCTCCAGGGTTAGGCAAAACTGCAGAAATGTTGTTTTACACTCCCAAATCACCAAAAAGCCATTTTAAATGTTCCCAAATCATCCCCAATCCCCAAAAATCGATAAACATTCATTATGGGCAACCAAACAACATTAATACAACAACTTACACTTCAATTTATCAAATTAAATCAAAATTTGCATTTATGAACCTTTAAAACATGGATTGAAATCCAAGTTTAAAAAACATAATTTAGAATATATTTGAAAATTAAATCCATCATTAGAAATCAGAATATACACACTATTTTAAAAGGGGAAACAAAACTAAATCTTAAAATTTCTTAGCACAACAAAACCCCCAATTAAACCACACAAAACATGAACAAGATGTGAGATGTTTCGTACTCAAGCTAGGGTTCTTGAATTGGCTTATCTCCTTAGTTATTTGACTACGAACGTGCATCTAATCTTTCCTAAATCTCAGAATTTTTCGAGTGCTCCAACCTTATTTTTTATTCTCAAATGGTTTGTTCATGAAAATGAGTGAGGGTTAATATTATATTACTTGTCATATTCAAATCATAGCCCTACATCTTGTTTCATTATGTCCATCTAGAGGTTCATCAAAGGCCCTTAGTTACCTTATAATCTTCCACTAACTCTCACTCTAACTACTAACAAAATACATTTGATCTATTAGGATTTAGTGATATGCAAATCTCAAGGCAAGATCTATGGTTCTTGTTTTATTCATTGTTAACTTAGGCTTATTTAAATAAATCAATTGCCTAAGTAGATTGAGTAACCTAAGTACAAATATTTTTAACATGTTCGAAACATACTTAGGTACATGCCACAGCATTTGCTACTCGGGTCTCATGCCTATACGGATCTCGAGGTATGACTCCATGTGGGCACTTGACTATAAAATTATAAAATTTGCATACGAGAATCTATATAAGTAGTACACGTCACCACCACAAATAAAATATTCTCGGGCCATTACAGATTCAAACACAATTTCTTAAGAGTTTTAGATGTTGTATAGTTCATCCGATTCGTCATTCGTCATTCTATAAGATCTTTACATCCATTTGATCCTAAGGTTGATGGAAAATTTAATCATAATTTAAGACAACAACAATGTAGAGGACATCAACCTACCATAATGGAAGCCAATAATAACTTAAATCTTAATAATAATGATAATTTTAATAGAGAACTTACTTTTAGGCAAGCTAATTAAAATGTCACTACTTATAAGCCAATGTGTATTTCCTATCCTAAGGGATTTCCTGAATTTGAACTTAGATTTAGATTCATTAGTGCTCTACCTAGCTTTTATGGTAAGGACAATGAAGACCCACGAAAATTTATAAGATCATTTCTACACAAAGTCAATGCGGTGAAACATAAAGACTGCATGTTAGAACAAGTCAAACTTAAAGCTTTTCCTTTTGTATTGAAAGATCAAGCACAAGATTGGTCGTCTTATCTTCTTCGAGATTTGATAACCATATGGGCTTAAATGTTAGAAGCTTTTCTAGATCAATAGATCTCTGTAAGGTAAATCAATACTTATAGAAGACAAAAAACGGTCATGAAAATGAAAGACGATGAAAACTTTAATGAATTTTGAGATAAATTTCAAAGAATAATTTCAAAATGTCCACAACATTGATCACTTAAAGAGATTTATTGGAATACTTTTATGAAGGACTAAATCATTTTGAATAAAGAATATTAGATATTGTATGTGGTGGATCATTATTCAATATTCTATTAAAAGAAGCTATTAACAAGATGGCTAAACAATCTAAACAATATGGTGAAAAGACTGATACATCGATAAAGAAAGTTGATGAGGTTAATAATAAAAATAATAATAAATTTGATGAAAAAGTTAAAGAATTATCTTACATGATTAAGCTACTATTAAATGATATATCAAATCAAGTTAAACCATATGGATTTTGTAATGAAGTTACGCATCCTATAGATGCTTGTCCTACTTTACAAGATGAAAGCTATGAAAAAATCAACGTGGTTATAAACCAATATTCAAGTCCGCCTACAAACCAATATAATAACGAAAATTATTACAATGAAAAACAAAATTCAAATCTTAGGTAAGGTCTACAAAATCAAAACTATACCACTTTCAAACTGTGAGCACCTACGCAAACTACATCGGTGCAACAACCTTTAAAAACTATTCAACTCATGCAACAAAATCTAGGACAAATATTACACAATTTTATGACCCAATGTCATCAAGACTTTACGCACATTTCTTAAAACCAAATTAAAACCGATAAGTCTATTAACGAGCTGAAAAAATCAATTAAGTAAAATGACTCTACAAATCAACAAGTTAAACAATCAAACTAAAGCAACTACTCAACTTACGAACACTACTAATCAAGCACAAGTTAACGCTTTATTTTATGAAAGCGAAAAAGAAACGAATAGGTAACGAAAGACACCAAAAAGAGATAAAAAGAAGACGAAAATACCTTTAGACAATAGAACAAGAAAAAGAGGATATGATGGCAAATGTCATTCTCATTAAGGAATGGATGGTGAGCACCTAAAATACGCCCCTTTTCTCGAAAGGCTATACCCATAGTATTTAGCCAAAGTAGAAGCCTACGAAGAATCTTTATGAAACTCTGAATTACTTAACTAATACAAAGTAAACAATAATTATAAGTTGAATGAAGATATGAATTCTAATTCTCTACTATTCCACAATGATTAGCAAATGCTATAGAGGAAGAACCTAAAGAAGAAGTACTTGAGCAATTTAATAAATTAGAGATTAATAAAACTCAAAACAAAGGATTTTACCTTTAACAAGAATGCATGATAAACGTTCTAATCTAAGAATGTGTGTCATACCAATCACAATAGGCAATTCATCTATTGAATTTGCTATGTGTGATCTCAAGGCATCAATTAATGTTATGTCACTTAAACTTTATCAATTATTAAAAATAGGATCATTAACCACTACGCCTATTATTCTCACTTTAGCAAACTACACCATTATTAAATTGTATGAATTATTAGAAAACATCCTAGTACAAGTAGATGATTTAGTATTTTCAGCTTATTTTTATGTCATGGAAATGGGAGATTCTACATCAACCAATCATTTGCCTATACTATAAGGTAAACCTTTTTTAAAGATAGCTAGAGCTAAAATATTTATGAAGGAACAATGTCCATGGAATTTGAAGACAATAGTGTCAAGTTCCAGATTAATAATAAACATAACTATGACACACATATAAATAATATGATGAATTATTTGATAATGAAATAGAAGATAATGACTTGTTAGACTTCAACTATTATGTTAATTTTAATGTTGAACTTTATGCAATTAATGCAGTAACAATGAAAACTGATAAAGGGACTTAAAAGAATGAAACAATTAAAGAAAGTAATTCATGAATTGAAAGTTAAGAAATCGGAGAACGAAAAAATTATTAACAAGATGGAAGTTTCTAAGTTCAAGTACAGTAAGAAAAAGAAAATGCTAGACTTGAATCTTATAAAACTTAATGATCTTATAGGCATACACTTGCACTTTAAAATTAAATGGGCTTGGTACTATAGAGCTCAGTGCGATACAAACTCTAATGCAAATCTCATGCCAATACATTTCCTTCAACACACTCAATTGAAATTGAATTCACTTGCTTCTTAATGATTTTTTCATCCAATGGAACTTCAATTCAACCAATAGGAGTGGTCATAAATGTATTTGTTCAAGTGGACAACAACGTCATGCCCACGGACTTCTTGATAATGCCACATTATATCAATGGCCGAGCACTCTCTATCTGGAATGGTACGAGAGTGGAAAACCCTAAATTTAGGTTTAGAGACCCAAACTATTTCTAGAAAGGTTAAGTTGGGCCAACGATGAGAAACTAAAGCTCACACTATGAAATTATGGGAGAGGATAATTGACAATAGGCTAAGGAGAGAAACAACGATATCAGAGAACCAATTTGGTTTCATGCTTGGGAGGTCAACTATGGAGGCGATTTTCCTAGTAAGACGATTGTTAGAAAAATATAGAGAAAAGAAAAAGGATCTTTATATGGTATTCGTAGATTTAGAAAAAGCATATGATAGGGTCCCTAGAGATGTTCTTTAGTGGGTTCTAGAAAGAAAAAGAGTGCACACTAGATACATAGACACTATTAAAGATATGTACGATGGAGTAGTAACGAGTATAAAGACATTTGCAGGAGCTACAAAAGAATTTCCCATTACGATAGGACTACATCAAGGATCGGCTTTAAGCCCATATCTATTTACTTTAGTTATGGATGAATTAACTAGACATATTCAAGAGGATATACCATGGTGTATGCTATTTGCAGATGATATTGTCTTAGTGGATGAAACTAAAGATGGAGTGAATAGGAAATTAGAACTACGGAGAAATACATTAGAATCTAAAGGCTTTAAGTTGAGTAGGACGAAAACAGAATACATGCACTGTGAGTTTGGAAACACTAGACATCGAGATGACAGAGTGGTAAAATTAGGGGAAGTAGAAGTTCCTAGGGTAAACCACTTTAGATACCTAGGTTCAATCATACAAAATGATGGTAACATTGAAAATAATGTCACACATAGAATCCAAGCTGGAAGGAAGAAATGGCGGAGTGCAACGGGGGTGATTTGTGATCGACATGTTCCTACTAAGTTAAAAGAAAAATTTTATAGGACCGCAATTAGGCCAGCTATGCTCTATGGAAGTGAATGTTGGGCGTAAAGCAACAACAATTACATAAAGTGAATGTAGCCAGAAATGAGGATGCTTAGGTGGATGTGTGGTAAAACTCGTAAAGATAGAATAAGAAATATAGAAATTCAAAGACAAGTAGGAGTAGCACCAATTGATACAAAGATTAGGAAGGGCGGTTGCGATGGTTTGGTCACCTGCAAAGACGGCCTACAAATGCCCCAACTAAAAAACTTGACTCAATAGAAACTGTAGAAATCCGACGAGGTAGGGGTAGACCAAAGTTAACATGGGATGCATTAATTAAGAGAGATTTGAATGGTTTGCAAAGCTCACCATCAATTGCACTTAATCGAGCACAATGGAAAAGTTTGATCCATGTAGCCGACCACAGTTAATTTGGGACTGAGGCTATGTTGTTGTTGTTGTTGTATTAGAAATTTAGCTTACTTTAGTTAAGTATGCTTTTGTTCTCTCAGTTTTTAACTCTTTTATTGAAAATATTTTTGAGATTTCAACCCTGAGGTGATTTTAATTGAAAGTCAGTGATCGAGTTGTTTTTAGCTTATATGTCATAAATGCAAGTCGCATTATTTACTTGCTTATATATTTATTTAACTAGTTAATATAAGTATTTATTTAGCTATGCGTCCTAGTCAAACATTCGAATTTTTAGTCAATTCTATCTTAATATGAATTTTTATGAATAATGAATAAGTTAATTGTAAAATAACTTTAAAAAGTGTAAAATAAGCCTAGTGATTCCCATCGATTCAGATTAACACTGGGAATCGCAGATTATATCGATAGCACTATACAGGAAAATCAATGGCAAATTCAGAGTTAGGCAATTCCCACCGATTCCATTTAAACAAGAATCGTCGGTTGAATTGGTAGGTCACAAGATTTTCAAGCAGCTTAATTATTTTTTATGCAGTCAGTGACTCCCAATGATTCTACTTAACCAGGAATCGCTTGGCACAATTTTTGGTTTAAAATCAAAAACCCCAAATCGCTACATACTTCGGACCTTTCACACTTACAAACCATTGCACCCTTCTATAAAACCCGAGTTTCTTGCCTAGATTCAATCATTTTAAGCTCAATCTCATAATATTTAAATGAATCCCACCTTAACGTAGTCTCTATCAAACCAAAAATCTCAATTTTAGGGGTTTTGAGCTAAACTAGAGTTTTAAAAATATTCGACCTAGAGCTTGAAATTACGGCCTAGAGGAGTTCAAGAGCTTCAATATTGAGATATTCACTTTCAAGAAGGTAATTACATCAACCATACCTATTTACTTCATGAAATATTTGATTTAGGATTCTTGCAAATTTTTCAAAGTTTTTCGAAATTGATTTGTTGGAATTTATTCAATTGTCTTGCTCAAATAGTTTCATTAATTCCAATAGACTAGGAATAGTGATCACCTTGATCTTTGGTTTACAAATTCAACAATTTTATAATTTTTTATATAATTACGCATATTTGAAAATGGTTTACAAATGCGTGTTGGAAACAAGTTTGGGGGTTTGATTATGGTTTTATTACAATTTGTGTTGCTATATTTTTTAAGAGACTTACAATTTGTCATCGAATCAATTTACGATATTCAAAAAACTGATTTTCAAGTTTACATTTTAGTTATCACTTTGATGCCAAGTCTATTTTACATTTACAACGAATTTCCAACTAGCTTTCCAAATAAATTTCTCCTTTTAAAATAAAGTCTTGAATTTTATTGAATTATTTCCGACTATGTTGCTTCTATCATTTATAGGTTTCTTTAGTTTTTGAACTTTTGATTTTCAAAATTTGATACAATGGTCAAAGAAGGAAAGTATAGAAGTTCTCGAGAGGAGAAAGGAAAGGCACAACTTTTAGAAAAACCTACAAAAATATAAAGCTCCATCGAAACCAATTAGGTCAATAGGGATTTCAATGAATAACCCCCGAACTAGAGCACCGAGAGAGCCTTCTCCACCCTTGAGTTTTGAATATATTTCAGAATGAGAGGAAGAAATTGAGGAGTCACCTACCATTTTTTTCCATGCCCATAACCTTATCAATGCTAAAGCCATTGCTATGATAGAAAGGGACATTTGTAAGAGTAGAAATATTATACCAGAAAGAGGTTTCAACATATAAAACGAAGTCAAGTATGGGCCTAGGATCCTAAACATAATTAGGGAAAGAACTCATGACTATTAACTAGGGATTACTACGCCAATAAAGATGCGGGATCCTTAGTGGAAATAGGGTGTGAGATTTTAGTTAGAGAGTTCTACACAAATGGGCACGGAGATTAAATTAAGAAAGTAGCCTTAGTCCAAAAAAGCCTAATGGACTACTCACTTGAGAGAAAAAAACCGTATTATGGTTTTTCAAATGTACTTTTGAGGCAACATAATGAGTTCCCTAAACCTGAGTACATGTATAGGCAAGGATTTCCCCACGAGACCATTAGGAATGGTTTAGAAACTATTCTAATGGATTGTTTCCATTTTGACTCAAACTGGCACCCAAAACACATACATGCAAAACAATTTAGGAAAAAAAACCAAAGCTTAGAGCTTTTTCTTGAATGCGAGACTAAAGCCTAGTTTACAATGCTATGATAGAGTAAATTATAGGGCGGCTCCTATATCCCACATAGCATAAGGGATCGCGTACGTTGATGTTAGCCGAATAATCTATGAGTCGATTAGGAATGCCATGACTCCAAAGAAAAATGAAAGACTATATTTTCCCTTAATGATCACCGCAGTTTGCAAGCAAGATTGAGTTCCGACGAGAGTAGTATTTGATGTATTCATAGATAAGACCATCACTGATGATGTCATTGAAAAATGTAAGAAGGTCGTGGGATACATTGACTTAGAGGACAAAAGATAGAGAAATTCCATACAAAGGAGAAAAATCATAGAAATAAGAAGAGTACGAGCATACAACCAAAGCAACTTAGAGGAAACTCAAATTATCGCGTACTATGAGTAGGAAATCAGACCATGGAGCCATTTTTAGAGGACTTCACCAGTATAGATGCGGAAGACTCTGAAATGGCCATAATGCAGACAATCTTGCGCAATTAGATAAGAACTCTGAGACATCAAAAATTCATATTCCATAACCAACGTTAGATTGCTGAAGCATCTATGGATCAGAACGACATAGGACCAAGAGGACTCAAAACGGGGGAACCCATATTCACATTCCATCACTTCAGCTAAGCATGCCCAACCAAGGAGTCTTTACTGAAGATAACTCGATAGAAAGCATAAACTACACCATCTTTAATCTCAAGGTAAGCTACCAATCCTAATTGCCTGATCATGGGAATGATGGTGATGATGCAACATCAGGGCGACGATTTTGATTTTTATTCTACTATGTGTAATCTTTTTTCGAATGTTATTCTTGTGAGGAGTATGTTTGTAATCTTATACTTTGATTGGTGTAGTATATGTTCACACCTTAATACATTTGCTTTGGTATGACTTCACACTTTGAACAATGAAATGGTTTGATGTGTTACATGCAATTCAATTTTATGCAATTTTGCTTAGATATGTTTAAATTATTCTTACTTATTCAATTCATTCTTATGAAAGTTAGTTATTTATTTTATTCATTTATGTGAAAAAACCCGACTTAATTTTTACTTTTGTCGGAAAACCCGACTTAATTTTTACTTTTGTTGGAAAACCCGACATAATTTTTAAACCTTGAGGAAAAATTTTGGAATAAGTTTGAGGATAGCAGGTGAACTAAAGTATGGAAGAAACGAAAGGTAGAATCTAGTTGAACATTGTGAATTTTCAAAATTTTCCACAGTATAGGTAATATTTTTCCATTGTCTATCATTTTCATATTTTAGTGCTTTTGGAGAAGATTTGAAGATTCAAGTACTTTAATTAAGAAGTATTTTCAATTATGTCTTTTATTTATATTATTGAAATGTTATTTATGATTATGAGTGAGTAGTTTGTTTTACCTAAACAAAATCTGAATGTGAACTAGATCCATTTTTAATGTAGTTATGATGAGATGAATAAGTGCTTAATGTTTTAAACCAATCGTATTCTTTGATTCACCAATTTAATAGATCAATATCCATTGATTTTAATCATGATCTTTGTATTGCATGCATAGTCTAGAATGTGTATTGTGATGTATGGTTTCATTATCTATGAGAAATAGTAACTAAGATTGTCTGAAAGGCAAACACCATTTATATATCATAGGTGAATTTGATATCTAAATCTAGTGTTGAAGTTGCATTCCGAAGATGTTGGATTTAGTAGTTCGAAGATCTCATAAAGCTTAATGTGTGAAGTTAATGTCTTTATGTAAATAAAGGGGTTAGCTCAATAGAATTAGAACGTTGTTTTTCCACTGGTATAAGGGGAATAAATGGTTCGGTGAAGGTTGATCACTTACTTATGATTAGAGTTTAATGATTTAACTTACTTTATAAAGTATGCTCATGACAATATGGATTAGATTTACATGTTTGGAATGCAAAACGGGTTTATATTTCATTATTTTGGATATTTGTTTAGATATTTATTTATTATTGAATTTAATCTATTTGATTGACTATGAATCTTGACTGTGTTAATTAGTTAAGAAAATATAGTTAGTTAAGTATTCTTATATTATAATTAGTTATTTGTTTGTCAATTATGGTTATTAATACAAAATAATAATAGTAATAATAATAAAACCCTTAAAAGTCCTTTTTCCTAGTGAGGTTAGATAAATCCCTGTGGAGACAATTCTCATTTGCCATTACTACAAAATAATTAAAGTATAATATAAAAAAAAATTATTGTACGCATTTGACACGTATCAATTCTTGTTAAGTTTGATAAGATAGGTCCTAAAGTGCAATCAATGCACACCTTGGAATGAATAAGACTCAATGCTGAGGATGATATCATTCAAGCTGAATAGTCCATTATCAAAAGAAATTGGAAGTGAGAGAGGAAACTGAACCAAGTATACTAAAGAACTCTAGACTTCTTTGAGGACATCCATCCCAACAAATCTTGGGCGATCCAAGTAAGGGTATATCCACTAGGTCTTCACTTAACCATGAGGAGGGGCATATTGCATTTGTATCACAAATTGAGCCCTCTCAAAGTAAAGGTATAACCGCTAGGTCCTCACTAAAACACAATGAGGGGCATATTGCATTTATGTCACAAACAGAGCCTACTAAGATAGATGAAGCCATAGGTAATGAATTTTGGATTATGGTAGTGCAAGAGGAGTTAGGACACTTTGTGAGAAAGAAGGTGTGGACCTTTGTCCGTAGATAGGAAAATCACACCATTATAGACAATAAATGGGTTTTTATGAACAAAAAGAATGAGAAGAGAGAAATCGTGAGAAATGAGGCTTGATTAGTTTCATAAGGATACAATCAAGAGGAAGGTATTCATTATGAAGTCGTCTTTGCACCAGTAGCATGACTAGAAGAAATATTAATGTTTTTTGCTTATGCATACTAAAATGATTTTCTACTATACTAAATGGATGTTAAAAGTGCATTCTTAAATGACTTTATCAATGAGCAGGCATATGTAGAACAACCATCATGATTCTCGAAATCATGTTTATAGTCTTCAAAAAAGCCTTGTATGGGTTGAGACAAGCTCCTATAGCATGGTATGATAGGTTAAGTGCATTTCTTCTTGATAAAGGTTAAGAAATAAAAGAAAACTAGATCCTACTTTGTTCGTTTTGATAAAAAATGATGATATGCAACGTATTCAAATTTTCGTAGATGATATCATTTTTGGGTCATGAAACACATTTCCGTGATGAATTCTCGTCTTTAATGATAAATGATTTTGAAATGAGTATGATGGGAGAACTAACATACTTCTTGGGTTTGCAAATCAAGCAAGCTAAGCATGATATTTTCATAAATCAAGTGAAGTATGTGAGAGACATGCTTAAGAAATTCAAATTTGAACATTTGAAGGCATGTGACACTCCTAGTAGTTCCACTATCAAAATGGACAAGGACCAACTAGGAAAGCATAATGATCCTAAGCTAAATCGAGGAATGATATGGAATCTTCTTTATTTGATCGCCAGTAAAAAGAATATTATGTTTAGTGTATGTCTATGTATAAGGTCCCAATCTGAGCTTAAAGAGTCACATTTAAAATTTGTCAAGCATATTTTTTGATATTTAAGTGGGACAAAGAACATAGGCTTATGGTTCAACAAAGCTCAAAGGTTCGAACTTAGAAGCTTTGTTGACTTTGACTATTCAAGGAGCCTAGTAGGTAGGAAAATCGCATCAAGATTTTGTTATTTGTAGAAAACTCATTTATCTCATGGTTTAGCAAAAAGCAAAATTCCATTGCATTGTCTACCATCAATGCCGAATATGTAGCAGCTAAAGATTTTAGTGCTCAAGGACTATACATGAAGCAACAACTTGATGATTATCAAATCCAAGTTAGCTATGCCAAAAATTTTTGTGATAACACTAGTGTCATCAATATTTCAAAAAATATGGGGTTACACTTATGTACAAAGCATATTGAGATTAGGCACCACTTCTTTCGTGATTATGTGAAAAAAATGGACGTTAAACTGATTCATGTGTCCACCGATGACCAACTTGCATATATATATTTACTAAACCGTTGCCTAGGGACCAATTTTCTAAAATTATGCTAGAATTAGACATAATTAGTAAATTTGAACTTTTGAGTGTGTCTTAGGTAGTGTCCACTATGTCTAACACAGATCTCGAGGTGTCCATGATTTGTTTATCATGTCCTAAGTGTCCCTCCGTCGTGCAAACTAATTTTCAAAAATTAGTCCAAAGAGTAATTAGCGAGCTAACTAGGTCTATTAGCGTGTTAGGTCTGACCATTAGCGCGATAGCCAACGTTCTTAGTGCGCTAACATGTTTTACAGGTCTAGGTCAAAACCCAGACTCATTACCACGCTAATATTGCCCTATTAGCGCATTAATGCATCTCATACTAGGTTTTTAAAACCACTCGAGGCCTACATATTTGGTCACTGCCTTTATGTCTTTACTTCTACCGCACCCTTTTTTCTCCCATTTGATTCCTTGTGGGTTCTTGGTGCTTTTGGGGTGACAAATCCACTTTCCACCACCTCCTCGCCCTTCTTTTCATGCTTGCTTGTCTATCGATTCACCCATTTTCTTTAAGTCATCCTTCAAGTTATACCTACCAAGTGTTTGATAAAATGTCTTTATCACGCAAATCCACTCGTATGGCAACCAAACACACTCTTCATCGTCCTGCCACCAGTGAATTGGTCCCTTCATTATGCAAGAGTGAGTCAGAGTCGTCCTCTTTGTAGAGTTATATAATGTATAGGAGCTATAATGTATTGTATCATATGTTGGTGTATACTGTATCATATATGTTGGTGTATATTGTATTATAGGTACATGTTAGTTTAGTTTAGTTGGTTATGACAAGGGTGTGTAATGTACACCTTCTTTGTATGTATATAAGTCATGTACTCTATATTTCTTATTAAGAATGAATAACAGATTGAATATGGTTCATGTTTTCTTCTTCATTTGATTCACTGAACTGTTACATTGATGATCAACTGATCATTTGATCTTTGATCTACTGGTTTGGTGTGTTAATTGTTCATGGTATCATAGCAGGTTTTCATTGTTCTTGATCTGTGTTGAGTTTGATTACTTGAGTTTCTGATCATGGCATCCAGTCATGGTTCTTCGAGTTCTTCGATTCAAAATGTAGCAGGAAGAGCTCCTGATGCTGGCGATCTTGGTGTAGAGAGTCCTTATTTCCTTCAAGGATCTGATCATCCTGGTATGGTACTTGTTTCTAACACTCTCACTGGTTCGAATTATCTTTCTTGGAGTAGAGCTATGTTGATTGCTTTAGGTGCGAAAACAAAGATTGGTTTCATTGATGGAAGATGTATGAAACAAGATTCAACTGATTCCAATTTGGATCGATGGATCAAAGTGGATTATATGGTAACTTCTTAGATCTTGAATTCTATTTCAAAAGATATTGTCGAGGCATTTCTTTATACAACTTCATCTTTTGATCTATGGAATGAGTAGAAAGAAAGGTTTGGAGAATGTAATGGACCTCTCTTGTATCAACTAAAATGAGATATTTCTTCTATAAGTCAAGGAGATCTCTCTGTCTCACAATATTACGCAAAGCTTAAGAAGTTGAGGGATGAACTGATTTGTTTGGTTCCTTTACCTGCTTGTGAGTGTGGAGCTTCAACAACAATGGCTGTTCTGGATTCTAATGATAGATTGATGCAATTTTTGATGAGATTAGGTGATATGTATGATCACATTCGTAATCAAATCTTGGTGATGGATCCCTTACCAAATATAAACAAAGCTTATTCTATGATTCTTAGAGTTGAAAAGCAAAAGGAGGTTCATGTTAGTTATTCACCTATAATGGATACAGCCATGATGATGAGAACTAACAAGATGAATTCTGGCCCATCTGGTTCAACTAGTGGTCCTAGCTTTACTGGTAAAGGAAATCACAAGAAATTTGTTAATAAAGATGAACTGTTCTGTGATCATTGTAAGACAAAGAGGCACATAAAAGAGACTTGTTTCAAGCTTCATGGAATTCCAGATTGGTATAAGAAAGAGCTTGACAAGAAGCAGATGAATAATAGTTCAAAATCTTTTGTGAATCTGATGGAATCACCTCTGGATATACAAGATGCAAGAACTTTTCAGTTTGAAGACTTTCAAACTAATATTGCAGCAATGATACAGCAAGGCATTAAGAACTTTATGAAAGGAAAAACTCTTTCAACTGAAGGTGTTTCTGCTCACGTAAATTCAGCTGTTCTTGATTTTACAGGTAGTTCACACAAAAAGCTTTCTAGCATACTTTTTTCATTTAGTTCATATGCTTCGATTTTGGACAGTGGAGAAACAAATCATATGTGTATTAACTATGATTTGCTTGCTAACATCACTGTTTTGGCTAAACCCGTTATGGTTTGTTTGCCTGATGGACATACTAAAGAAGTTAATTACATAGGAGATGTGCAACTGAGTTCAGACATAGTTCTATCTTCCTGCTTACATATAAACTCATTCAAGTATAATCTTTTGTCAGTTAGCAAGCTACTTTCCTCTACTAAACTGACAGTTGAGTTTTATCCATTATTTTGTGCTATACAGAACATTGAGCATTCTCAAGTTCTAGCTGTGGGAAGGATGATTGGAGGTCTCTACATACTGGATTCCAGTTCTTTTAATAAAGATGTCATTGCTTCATTTGTGTCTCATACAGAATTATCATTAGCTTGTTGTAATAATTCTACTGATAATTTTTCATGGCATTGTCGTTTGGGGCACTCTTCTGTTAATGTTACAAAATAGCTTGATTTGTTACTTAACAGTTCTTCAAATAGAGGACACGATGTACCTTGTGATGTTTGTCAAATGTCCAAACAATGCAGAATGGTTTTTCCATTGAGTTCTATACAAACATCTTGTCCTTTTCAATTGTTACATATGGATGTTTGGGGACCATATAAGCAATCTTCTCTTCAAGGAGCTCATTGTTTCCTGACAATTGTGGATGATTATAGTCGATTTACATGGACATTTTTTATGAAACATAAGTCTTTGACAGACACTCTAATCAAGCAGTTTCTAGCTTTTATTCACAATCATTTCAAAGCCTCTGTTCAAACCATTAGGACTGATAATGGTACTGAATTTTGTAATAAAGATTGTCAAGCTTTGTTCTCTGGTTTGGGGATCATACATCAAAGATCAACACCTTATACTCCTCAGCAAAATGGTATGGTTGAAAGGAAACATCGTCATTTGTTACAAGTTACAAGAGCTCTCATTTTTCAATCTGGTTTGTCCATAAAGTTTTGGGGTGATGCAGTTCTTACCGCTACTTATTTCATTAATCGACTGCCTTCTCAGTTGCTGCAATGGAAATCTCCTTATCATCTCTTATTTGGAAGGTTACCAAATTATTTCTCCTTAAAGACATTTGGATGTTTGTGTTTTGCTACTAATGTTTCACCAAGTAAAACCAAGTTAGATACACGAGCAATTAAATGTATCTTTCTTGGTTATTCTCTTGGACAAAAAGCTTACATATTATACAATATGACAACACATACCTGTTTTGTTTCAAGGGATGTGATTTTCTTTGAAAATCAGTTTCCATTTCACAGTGTTACTTCAAGTTCAGAGTGTCCATTACCTATTCCTTGTAATGACACATCTGATTCCTTCATAGATGTTCCCGCTACTACTGATGTACCTTATTCAAGTAATGTACCTACTTCTGCTGTTATGCCTCATTCTGGGGAGTTCCTTGTTGAAGTTTTTCATCCTCATGAAGCACCTTCTGATGTTCATGTGCCTGTCTCTTCTATGCCTGTTGATGATACATTAGTGCCTCCTATTGATGTTGTCCTGCCTCTTACTGCAATTGTTCCTCGCAAGAGTCATCGTGTTGTTCACAAGCCTCTTTGGATGAATGATTTTGTTTTGAACAATGTCCATACATCTGCTTTCACTCATGCAGAGTCTACTCTTTCTGCTAGTACCCCTCCTACATTTCCTTTCATTCACTCTTCTCACATTACTGCTGATTACAAGAGTTTTTTGGCTGTTGTTTCAAGCATTAAGGAGCCTACTTGTTATGCTCAAGCTCAACATGATCATGTTGGGATCGAAGCAATGAATAAGGAGTTACAAGCTTTGGAGGAAAATGGTACTTGGAGTCTCACTGATCTACCACCTGATAAAAAGGCCATTGGTTCCAAGTGGGTTTACAAGGTTAAACTTAATCCTGATGGATCATTGGATAGATGTAAAGCTCGGTTGGTTGCAAAGGGTTTTCATCAAATTGAAGGTGTTGATTACACTGATTCTTTCTCTCATGTTGCCAAAAATGTCACAGTTAGGATTGTTTTATCTTTGGCAGCTGCTCGAGATTGGCCTTTACATCAATTAGATGTTAATAATGCCTTCTTACATGGTTCTCTTGATGAAGATGTTTATATGAAACCTCCTGATGGTTACACTTTGGCTTCTCCTACTCAAGTTTGCAAACTTCAGCGATCCTTATATGGTTTAAAGCAAGCCTCAAGACAATGGAACCATGAGTTTACTTCTAAACTTCAATTTTTTGGTTTCATTCAATCTGTCCATGATCCTTGTTTGTTTACTTACAACATTGATGGTCAGTTTTTGGTATTGTTAGTATATGTTGATGATGTTCTTATTACTGGTACCTCTCTTGAGTTGATTAAAAATGTCAAGGACTTCTTGCACAACTTGTTCACCATTAAAGATCTTGGCCAAGCACGCTATTTTTTGGGCTTAGAGTTGGTTCGATCTTTATCAGGACTCTATGTTCATCAACGCAAGTATGTTCTTGATTTACTTACTGATGTTGGTCTTACCATGGCTAAACCAGCAGCTACTCCTCTTCCTCGTGACTGTAAATTTGATGATGTTGATTCACCTTTGTTACTTGAAGCTGATCAGTATAGGAGACTAATTGGTCGTCTTCTTTACTTGGGTTTCACTCGTCTTGACATTACTTATGCCACACAGCAGTTGATTCAGTTTGTTCAAGCTCCTACCGAACAGCATTGGTCTGGTGCTCTTCATGTTTTGAGGTAACTTAAGGGTACTCTTTCTCAGGGTTGTTTTTCCCTGTTCGGTTGGATCTTCCAATTGTTGCCTACTGTGATTCTGATTGGGTTGCTTGTCCTCTTTCACGAAAATCTCTTATTGGTTATTGTGTATTCATGGGATCCTCTTTAATCTCATGGAAAACTAAGAAACAAGCTACTGTTTCTAAATCCTCTGCTGAGGTTGAGTTTAGGAGTATGTCTTCCACAGTTTGTGAATTGTTATGGATTTCTTATATCCTTAAGGACTTAGGTATTCCTACTCCTCTTCCTATACCTCTTTGGTGTGATAATCAAGCTGCCATTCACCTTTCTGCCAATCTTGTTTTCCATGAACGTACCAAGCATTTGGAGATTGATTGTCATCTGGTTCGACATCAGTTCAACTGTGGTTTTGTTCTTCCATAATATGTTCCTACTAGATTACAGTTAGCTGATTTGTTTACCAAGTCTTTACCTGCTCCTTTGTTCTCTAATTTATTGTCCAAGATGGGTCTATGTGACTGGCATAGACTTCCATCTTGAGGGGGGGATGTAGAGTTATGTAATGTATAAGAGCTGTAATGTATTGTATCATATGCTGGTGTATACTGTATCATATATGCTGGTGTATATTGTATCATAGGTACATGTTAGTTTAGTTTAGTTGGTTATGACAAGGGTGTGTAATGTACACCTTCTTTGTATATATATAAGTCATATACTCTGTATTTTTGATTAAGAATGAATAACAGATTGAATATGGTTCATGTTTTCTTCTTCATTTGATTCACTGAACTGTTACATTGATGATCAACTGATCATCTGATCTTTGATCTACTGGTTTGGTGTGTTAATTGTTCACTCTTTGTCTCGAGCCGGCACTCAATCTACCTCTCACTGTAAGACTCAGTCCTCTAGTTGCATATTTAGTGACACGTCCGCAACCATACCGATCGATCCTCCGCGCCTTCAGGGGCGTTCCAAGTTAAAGCATGATGGGGCTTCCACATCATCCATACTTGAGGCTATTAGCTTGAGACTCTTTGACGCCAATGTCATTAAGCCAATTTTCGTCGATTTCAAATTCTTTGAAAAAGCACACCGCCCAGTTTGCGAGGTGTTAGCTATGTTAGGGTGGGTATAATTCTATTAGTATAAAGAAACCTACAATGCTCCATTAGTTTGGGTTTCTAATCCAACCTTGCAACCACCACCGAGTTCATCGTTCGATTTGTCATCAGTGGACGCACCATTGAGCTCACTTTTCAGCGTCTGGATGAAATTTTTGATCTTTCACTTCATGCTGCTACCACTACTCTCACGGGCAGGGTCCGTGAATGGCCATTCAACTATCTTGAGGTCTTGAACTGCTTTACTCAGTTCGAAAGGGATCTCACTGTCTACCTAAAAAATGTTGTTGACACGAACTTCAAACTTGTACTGTTGGTTCCAATTTAATGGATCGTTGAAGAACAAAATTAAAGAAAAGAAAATGATTGGGCTTTTGGGAACTTTTCTTTGTATTATTTAAAGACAAAAAAAATAACAAGTCTGGAGTGTGTGCTTTTCAACAATGCACCAGCACTACATATTTATAGTGGCAAACAAAAAAAACGTAAGCATAACAATAACACCTAATAAAACCCATCATTACTCCACTATTTTGTAACCTCCATCATTACTCCACTATTTTGTAACCTTTGTCCATCAATTCCTTTCGACCGAGTCAAGTTCATACTCACAATCTCCCCCGTAAGCTTGACTTGGTTCAAGGTTCTTCACGCCGAGTAGCTCCCGCATCTCCGCAAATTTGACTCTTGCTAAGGCCTTGGTGAGAATATCCGCACGTTGTTCTTTGGTGCTTTCAAACTCCACCACGATCTGTCGGTTCTCGACACACTCGCGAATGAAGTGGAAGTGAGTGTCGATGTGCTTGCTGCGTCCATGAAACACCAGGTTCTTCATCAATGCGATTGCAGACTTATTGTCGACGTAGAGAGTTACCGACTTCGGCTTACTTCCGGTTACCTCGCTCAACAAGTTTCTCAGCCATAATGCTTGACATGATGTTGTAGTAGCTGCCATAAACTCGGCCTCACAGGAAGATAGAGCCACAGTTTGCTGCTTCTGCGATTGCCAAGTGATCAGATTCTCTTTGAGATAAAATGCCATCCCTCCGGTACTCTTTCTGTCATCTGTATCACCGGCTAGATCGCTGTCAGTAAATCCGATGAGTTCTTCAGCTCCTTGTCCTCTTTTGTACTGAATCCCATAGCTCGTTGTTCCCTTCACATAGCGAAGAATGTGCTTCACTGCCTGTTGGTGTAGAGTAGTAGGCTGTTCCATGTAACGACTCACCATGCCAACTACATATGAGATATCAGGTCGAGTATTGGTCAAGTACCTGAGACACCCAATGACACGCCTATACACTGTGGGATTCACCAAGGTTCCTTCCGCATCCTTTCCGAGTTGTAACTTTGCTTCCATTGGATACTTGCTCGGGTTGCAATCCGCCATCCCGAACTGCTCCAACACCTTCTTTGCGTAAGCCGATTGCTTCACTGTGATGCGGTTTTTCTTTTGGTCCACCTCGATACCGAGGTAGTATGAGAGCAGCCCAAGATCACTCATCTCGAACTCATTCATCATTTGCTTCTTGAATCTCTCAACACCATCAATGCTAGATCCCGTCACGATCAAATCGTCAACGTATACACCAACGATGAGTACTTCTGCTCCATGGCTCCTCGTGTACACAGCCTGCTCTTGAGAACACTTCACGAAGCCGAGACTCATCATTCTCTTATTGAGGCAAGTGTTCCACGCCCTTGGTGCTTGGCGTAGTCCGTAGAGAGCCTTGGACAGCTTATACACCTTGTGCTCTTTATTCTTGATGATGAAGCCTTCAGGTTGGGCGACATAAACTTCTTCTTCGATATCACCATTGAGAAACGTCGATTTGACGTCCAAGTGGTGAATCTCCCACCCATGATGAGCTGCGAGGGCAAGAATTAACCGACGGTGTCGAGTCTCGCCACCGGAGCAAAGGTTTCCTCGAAGTCAACTCTTGCTTCTGCAGGTATCCTTTCGCAACCAATCTCGCTTTGTGCTTAAGGATGTTGCCTTCGCTGTCTCTTTTCAACTTGAACACCCACTTTAAACCGATGAGCTTGTGACCGGGTGGCCAGTCGGTGAGCTCCCACGTCTTGTTCTTCTCGATGGACTCGAGCTCTTTCTGCATGGCCTCCTTCTACACGTCCTTGGTTGCTGCCTCGTGATATGTTGTTGGCTCGTCGGTGGTGAGCAAAAATAATTCGTCGAGATCCATCTCTTTTAATGGTGCCTCTGCATAGATGTCGGCAAGGGAGCGGACTTTTTTGGGGCCATCTTCGGTTGTGGACCTGTCTGAGTTCTCTAGTTGTTGAGGAGAGTACGGCATGGCTACTGGTGTTATTGGTGATGCCGAGTGCGGACTTGTCGGTGGCGTTGCTGCGTTTTCCAACTCCGCTACATTTCCGTCAAAAATTCCGAACTCCACAGAATTTCGTACGAGCTCGCCATCATCGTTGCACCATTCCCACTTCTTTTCCTCTTCAAACACGACATCTCTGCTTACAAGGATTTTGCCGCGTGGTGGATCAAGGAATCTGTGTGCCTTACTTTCGTCTTCGACGCCAAGATACACCATTGTTTGACTTCGATTATCGAGCTTTTTGAGATGTGGACCTGCAACCTTCACATGTGCGGTACACCCGAACACTCTCAAGTGCTCCAAATGAGGTCGTTTGCCGAACCAAGCTTGGTTAGGGGTACAATCTCCTAGCACCTTTGTCGGCAAGTGGTTCAAGAGATAAACCGCATGTCGTACCGCCTCTCCTCAGAGTTTCGCCGGAACTTGCATGCTCTTGAGCAGACTCCTCGCAGTGGCCATCACGGTGCGATTTCTCCTCTCCACCACACCGTTTTGTTGAGGTGTGTATGGTGCCGTGAGATGACGCTCAACTCCCTCTTCCTTGCAGAACTCTGCAAACCTATGGGAAGTGAACTCACCACCTCGATCAGTTCGCAAAGTCTTAAGCTTGTGCTCTGACTTGTTCTCCACGAGCTTCTTGAATTTCTTGAATGCCTCAAAGGCTTCTCCTTTTTCTCTAAGCATGTACACCCACATCCAACGACTACAATCATCAACAAGTAAAAAGAAATACTTGTTACCAGCGAGTGATCTCGGGGTGATCGGACCACACAGATCCACATGCACAAGTTGTAGGGGATGCTCGGCACGGTAGTTAGCTTGGGCAGGAAATGGCAGCCTTGTTTGCTTTGCGATCATGCAACTCTTACACACTCGGTTGGGGTGTGTGATCTTGGGCAGCCCTATAGCCATCTCCTTCTCCCCCATCATCTTGAGCGCATAAAAGTTTACGTGCCCAAGTCTTGCATGCCACAACCAAGCAGGATCTGCTAGCGATGCTAATAGAACAACGGGTTGACTCGTCTCGAGGAAAATCTCGTACAACCGATTTGGCGATTTCTCCACCTTCATTAACAGGATGCCATTTCAGTCGAACATCTTCAGGAGCGACCCGGCTAAGATTATTGTATTGCCTTCTTTTGTCATCTGGCCGAGACTTATAATATTACTTTTCAACTTTGGAATGTAATATACCTCGATCATTAGACGTTGATCACCATTCTCGCATATGAACAAGATGGATCCTCGGCCCTTGATCTCGACGAGTGAGCCGTCTCCGAACTTTACATTTCCGGTGATCTTCTTGTCGAGCTCATGGAACTTCTCTCGATGGTCCGTCATATGGTTGCTTGCTCCATTGTCAAGGTACCACACATCGGTGTGATTATACTCCTCGCCACTTGCGAGGAGGTTCGCCATGACTTTCTCTTCATTGAGCAACACCACCTCTGGTTCCTCCTTGGACGATTCTTGCAGGAATTCTTCGAGATTTGTCTCCATGTCTTCGGGCAAAGCATTCGCCACTCCCTCGGCGAACATTAATGCTGGCTCCTCGTCATGGAAGCTAGTAAGGTTTGCCACCTCGTCGGGCTTTTTGTTAGGGCACTCGGTCGCGTAGTGCCCGTACTTCTGACAAGCGCAACACTTCACTGTGCTCTTGTCTTTACGGGGCTTGGTGTCTTCTTAACGAGGTGAGCTTTCTCCACGACCTCGCCCTCGACCTCGCCCTCGTCCCCGTCCTTTGCCACGACTTCATTTATCTCCACCGTGGCCGCTGCAACTCGACGATCAGGAAGAAAAATTGGTTTCTCCATTTTTTTTCATTTGTGACATCCATTCTGCATGCGTAAGCAAGAGGTGCTTCTCATCCTCTCTATCACCGTATTCGCGAAGTCTCTCCTCGTGGACTTTAAGGCGACTGACGACCTCCTCAACCGTCATGTTTTTTAGGTCACCGAATTGCTCGATAACGGTAACGATCTGCATGTGTTTTTGTGGCAAGGCTCGTAGGAACTTCTTGACGACGGAGATCTCCTCCACCTTCTCTCCCAACGAGCTGATGCCTATCACAATGGATGTCAATTTCATGGCGAAATCGTCCACCGTCTCTCCGTCCTTCATCCGGATTGCCTCGAAGTGAGTCCTCAAGGTTTGCACTTTCGCCTCCTTGACTCGCTCCACGCCAATGTGCATCATCTTTAGTGTCTCCCATGCTTGCTTGGCGGAATCCTTTTCTGCCACCATGATAAGGACATCCTCCGGAAGCGCTTGATAGATGGCAGCGAGAGCCATTCTATCCTTGTGTTCTTCGACCTCGTCGAGCTCCACGGCTTCCCACACTCTTTGCGCTTGTGAATTCACCAGCATCTTCAACGCCCACACCGAGTAGTTACTCTTTGTGAGTAACGGATAAGAGAGCGTCACGTTCCCTTCTTTTTTGATCTTCGTTGCCGCCATATCTCCTCCGACTGCTTTGCTTGCTGACGACATGTCCTTCGGCTAATAGCTCTGATACCAAATGTTGGTTCCAATTCAATGGACCGTTGAAGAACGAAATTGAAGAAAAGAAAAAAGACTGGACTTTTGGGAACTTTTCTTTGTATTATTTGAAGACAAAAAAATAACAAGTCTGGAGTGTGTGCTTTTCAACAATGCACCAGCACTACATATTTACAGTGGCAAACAAAAAAAAAACGTAAGCATAACAATAACACCTAATAAAACCCATCATTACTCCACTATTTTGTAACCTCTATCATTACTCCACTATTTTGTAACCTCCATCATTACTCCACTATTTTGTAACCTTTGTCCATCAATTCCTTTTGACCGAGTCAAGTTTATCCTCACATGTACCACATCTTCTTCACAAGATTCTACACAAGCCATTCTTTCTCGAGGACGAAGCATGAACTACATCGCTCTCCTCAACATGTACTTTCTCAGGGCTCTCATGAAGAAAATCTCTGTGTATTCACCATTCATCATCATCATTTAAATGAGGTCAATTTCAAGATTCAACTGCCACTTACCTTACGCTCACATTCTGACTACCTTCTTTAAGGCAATCGTGGTAGGTTTTTGCCTAGGTGGTCGCCCCGATCTATGACTGACACTGTTAGCATGGCTAAATTGAATGCCATAAAGTACTGCTACATCTGCATGAAGAAGTGATAGATTTTGGAAGAGGACATATCGAAGAACGAGCACTACGATAGTTATAAGTTTTCTCATGAGTCGGATCCAGATGTCAACTTTACTTAACGTGACTAACTAGACTACTACTTCATCTTTCCGCCACATGTTGATGGAGGTGACGATGAGGTTCAGCAGGATCCACCTCAAATTTTCACCGTTCCACCAGCTCCGTAACCTCCCTTTGAGGATCCCCAGTAGGTGGCTCCACCCACGATATCAACACTCCTACCTTCCCTAGCCATACTTTGGCCTTGCTCCTCCACCTGACTTGTCTCCATCGTCCAAATATCTCTCTGCTTAGTTTGGGTTTATGCATGCCTATATGACGAGGACTAACACATGTAAAGCGTGAACAATTAGTTTCAGTGGTAAATGGGATCATCTCTACAGAAATTCTGCAACCTTCTTAAGAAAAAAACTTACAATGGTTTTATTATTTTACTTTAATTTAATTAGTTTAATTAAAATGGGAATTAAAACTATCTAATTAAACTATGTCAATCAATTAAACTAATTAAACTAACTTAACTAACTTAACTAACATAATTCAAATTCACTAATATTAGATTCAAATCAATGCAATATAAAACAAACATCTAAACAAATATAATGAGCAATCAAACATTAATTCGTTTTGTATCAAAACATATTACTTAAATCATAGTCATAATCATACTTTTATCTTATTGTAAAATGTTTTTGGATAATTAAATCTAAATCATAAGTAAGTTGATGGCCTTTATCAAGCCATCAGTTTTCCTTATATCAATGAAAAAGCCACATCCTTATTTTATTACATTAATCCTTCGAAAGCTCAAAGATAATTAATAGAAATAAAAAAAACACTAAGTTCTATGAAAATTCATACTACTAAGCCAATATTAGCAGAAAAATCGTATCAATATCAAACTTAGAACACAATTCACCTAGGACATCTAATTGCTAATAGACCATTTGTATTAATTAGAGTTACTAATTTATATTTGATATATAACCTAAATATCATAATACACATTCTATACTACATATGCAATACAAAGTTTCCTGATTGTAATCTGCAAATAACAATCTATTAAAACCTTAAATTAATGTATACGATTAATTTTAAAGTATTAAGCACGCATCCTTCTTCATTATGACTACATCGCAAAATGGATTAAGTTCATGTTAAGACTTTATTTAGATTAATAAACTACTCACACATAATCATAATAGACATTGCAATAAAATAAATTTTATATATAAAATCACCCTAGAACATACTATAAAATATTGTCTAATTATTGGCTTATTAAATGCCCATAAACTCAACACTTTGTTGTCTCGAATAAAGGAATACTCGATTATATTCTATTTTCATTACTTATTGTGATTTCGTTTTTATTTTCTCTTTTTCTTAAATAGAAGCGATCATTAAATAATAACTTATTAGCCTTATAAAAATCAAATTACGATAGAATAGAAAGATTTAAAGGACAGCCTCTTATTTGATAAATCAACCTTGTTATACAATATAATTAAGAATTCAAAGTTCAATCAATACTACGGGCAAACCACTATATAATCTTAAGATAGAAAAAATCACTGAATCAATCTCAGTAACAAACAATATTTTAAAATGCGACCACAACCAAAGTCAAAAGGAACTTTTATTCGAAGAGTTTTTATCAACATTCTTCCATTTTTCTACATATACTAGTTTCAGGACATGCTACGCACGATTGACCCGCTCGCTTCGCTCACGAGAATTAATTTCTAAGAATTTATTAATAAAACTCAAAATTTTAATTAAAATTTAAAAATTAGAAATACAAGTACATTTTTAGCTTATCAATATTCTCTAATGTGATTGATATAAGATGTTAATGAAAAAATAAGTTAGTCATGCTAAGACATTACTTCCTCAAAAAAAAAAGGAAACAATAAAAAAAAAACACAAATGGTTTGACCCATCAATTTGTGAACACTTGCTTGTGGAGATTCCGTAGAATTGTACATAAAGTTCAATCTTTACCTCAAACTCTATAGATAGAAAGCATAACTTTGAAATTATAAATGTAAATAATTGAATTAGTTGGGATTAAAGCTTTAGACACTTTTTTCACATGATTAATCAAAATTTTTCTCATTAAAATTTCTTATGGGTTTTGAGTTTGTTCCCTCCCCAACACCTTTTTCAAACCACCTTATTATTTTCCCTATCAGATTCTCTCTTCTTCATTGTTTATATATATATATATATATATATATATATATATATGTTGCATATATACCATTGGGAGAACTCTAGATGAGTACGTTGCACATATACCATTGGGAAAACTCTGAGTGTACAATTTGTGATATTTAGTTGCTTTTTTATATGTAGTTGTTTTTATATATATGATAGATATATATGGGCAAATAAGTAAATTTCATTACCACTAAAAAATATGTGATTCGTGCTTTTGTATATATGATAGATATAAAATTCAAAATTCAAAATTGTAATTAAAATTTAAAAATTAGAAATATAAGTACATTTTTTAGTTTATCAATATTCTATAATGTGATTGAGATAAGATGTGAATGAACAAATAAGCTAATCATGCTAGGACATTACTTCCTCAAAAAAAGTGTATTGGATTGATGAGAATGAGTTCATGATTGATTTGGAGATAAAGAAAAAAAAACGTGTAGTGGATTGATAAAGAGTTAGAGTTTGAATTGGATAAAAATATAAAGGTTGATTTGGAGATGAAAAAAAAAAAGTATGGGCAAATAGGTAAATTTTATTACCACTCAAAAATTTGTGATTCGTGCTTTTATATATATAATAGATATATATATATATATATATCTATTTTTTCTTTTTTTCCATACACTTTCCCATATATTTTTTCCTTCCTCATTCTTACGGTTCCTGCTCCATTTCCTTTCAATACTGTTATTATTTTAATAGGAATTCTTTCTCACATTTTTTCCACTACTAGATTCCCTGCTCGATTTTCTTTGGAATCTATGAGTCTCTTTATTTTTTTCATTTAAAACCCCTTATTACCACTTCTCACTTTCACAATAGTTAAGGAAATATTCTTTCCAACTAAGGAAAGTTTTATTGCCTAATTTCCTATTTCTTCCATTAATTGTGGCTTAAGTTATTTTCATTTTATATATAAATATAAAATACTTGACCAATAATCTTTGAATAACTAGATTCTTAGAAATCAGTCTTGTTTATCTTGCACTTTTGTTTCACTTTTTTATCCATTATAATATCTAACACAAAGCAATCAATCCCTTTAAACTCTACTAGAGCATACACAATCAAGGTAAGTCAAATAAGGTATAACAACAATTCCTTTCTATCATGAAAATTTTATTTTCACGGGTAGTAAAAATATCACTTCTATTTAAATCCAAATTATATTCTATTCTGTCTTTTCTAACTAGATAAAGTAAAATGAAGAAATATTGCCTGTATATTCAAAAACTTGAAAAGTTTTAGTCAACTTTGAATATTGAATACATAGGTTCTATCTCAAATCTTCCATATTTTGTTTCTTTATACTTAACTTCATCTAAATAGTGACATGTGTCGAGCGTGCAATAATAATACCCATATATTTATTATATTTTAAATTTGTAGTAGTAATAAGTGGGATTTTCTCCTCGGGGATTATGTAATTTTCTTTAGTTTAAAAAGGGTTTTTGTCACATTTTGATAATTACTAATTGACTATATTATTTAGAAAGCAATAAATAATAATATAAAAAAATGATAATAATTAAGGAATGCCATGTGACTTAAACTAAATTAATACAGATAACAATTAAAGTAATCAATGCAAATAATGAAAGCCTAGACCAAAAGTAATTACTAAGTTGTAGTCAGTTAGTCGTCGATCATGAAAGATGAGTTCAAACAATTCAATAATAAGATGATGGCCTTTAGCAAGCCACCGACTTTCCTATATTCAATGGAAAATAGTCATATCCCTATCGTTGAAATTCTACCTATTAGATAAAATGCAATAAAATAGAAATAAGATAGCATTAACAGTCTATGCAAATCGTACCTAACCTAAACCAAATATTAAGCAGAATATGCCAATTAATAAATAACTTAAAACATTATCACTTAAAACATCCACTCGAGAAATTCGTTGTATAGATTAATCCTAGTTACCACTTCTATATAATTGTTGTCGATAATTATAGAAGAATCATAATAAAAAATCACAATACATATTCATGACTATGCATGCAATACAATAATCTTTTGTTGTAATACTTAAAGACAACTTGTTAAAACTGTGATTGACATTATTGAATAATAATGAAAAAACTATTAAAATAAAAATCTCATAAAACACTTACAACCATAGTGTAGCGATCCCTTGGTCTAGAAAACGAACTAGCTAGCAATAACTATGCAACTCCATTAATAAAACTTCATTAGTGAAATATAAAACAATATGAGTAGGAAATAGGGGATAAGGATAGAGAGATAATAAGAAGCCTTATGCTTCTATTTATACTATTTTCCAATTTTTGTCCTAGCCTCTTAGGTGGTTTTGATAGGCTAAAATAGCTAGAAAGTCATTATCTTGATAGCCTTAGAGTTGGAGTCCATCTCTAATTTCTTGCTTCAGTCGATTTTGTTGATATATACAAAATATCTATAGATTTCCCTTCAAAGTTGAATGGCTGGTGGAGTTGGTACTACGCACGTATTTCTAAGACTTAGTACTTATTAAATATGTACAGCTTCTTATCAAAGTGGCTAGCTAGCCTTGATTGTAAGACTCTTAAATGCCCTTGGTGACTAGGGATCAATACCTTTCTCATGCGTATCTCAAATTTTACTCCTTGTCAACACGGATATCGAGGATGACCCTACAGTAATAACAACCCCATAGAATGATACAAAATGATGACTTCAATAAGTGACACAATCAACCTCATGCATTTGCTCTTCATCAACTTTTATCGTATGTATCTCGAGGTAAATCAGACACAATTCATTAAGGATGTACATTATTTATCTTGCACCACATTGAAACATAACATATGCCACATTTGCATGGGTCATGCAAAGACATTATAGAACACATTATTCCACCAATAGCTCATCGTCACTTCATCACACGTCCAACTCACGGTTGTCACGTCATCATCAAGTCACATCAGCCTTGTGGGCACTGATTTACTGTCTCGAGATCCGCGCAACATATTTTTCGAGGTTAATCCAACATAAGACTATCATATATGTATTTTACACCATTTTCACACTGATTTTAATTATACTCCTTAAAAACATGAAATAGAGAAACTTAAGTTATTAGAACAATATTTAAGAGACTTTACTTTATAAAACACACTAAAATTGTGTATAATTTATGAGTTGTTAAATAGGATCACTTTCTATTTTTTCTAATGTCATTCTTCATTCTAGTAAGAGCTTTAGCATTAACTAAATTATCCACATTATAAGTAACTTGTAGATTCTCCTCAACTTCCGCTCCCTCCGAGTCATCACTATATTCCATTCGTGGAGTAAGTTCTCGTTATGATCTAACTCTAGGATTATTAATTGAAATTCTTGTTGGCATAATAGGTGTGGGTGAAACTTTGGATTTTATTTTGGGTTTCTCTATTATCATTTCCTTTCTTTTCTCCTTTCTTGAACTTCTACCTCTTCCATTTCCGACCATTTTTTTCCAAATCAAATAACACAAGTCGAAATAGTTATTCTAACTGGTAAATCATTAAAAACCATTTATCGAAAACAATTTAGTGGAATTCAAAACTCTACTTACAAGGAGAAATTTATTTGAATAGCTAGATTGAAAATCAATTGAAAACTTAAATAAAAAATCGACATCGAAGTGTTTACTAAATAAAAACTTATAATCGATTTTCCAAAAACTTTCATAGCATGAAATAATATTTCAATAAATTCAAGTCATTCTAAAACAAAACACACTCCCAAACTCTTTTAAAACTTAAATTCAAACCAATTGCATAGAAAAGTCTTTTAATCAATAAATTCCAAAATTTTTCTTTGTAAACCAAAAATCATCGTGATCACTATTTCTATTTTATTGAAATCGGTGAAATCATTCGTCAATAGTAAAATGAACTCCAGTAAGCAATTTTTGAAATTAATTAAAAACCTCAAAAGATTCTTTAAAAATAAAAAATCTCAATTTAAAACGTTATGGTTTGTCATGATTACCTACTTGAGAGTGAATCCCTCAAGATATAAGTTCTTGAATTCCTCTAAATATATCTTCCAAGTTTCTACTCTAAATTCCTTTCTCAAGCCTTAGTATAGCTCTACACTCTTACAGGGATGTATTCAATTGAGATTTTAATAGACTTTTGGTTACTTTTGTAAGTTGATGACTTTTCTAAAGTTTATAGATTTTCGTAGATTTTTAAAGACTTTGATAAACTTTTAAGTAAACTTCTTTTTGATGACTTTTATCAACATTTAAGATTTTTAGTGACTTTTATGAACTTATTAAACATGATTTTGAATGATACTAGTACATTTTTGTGATTTTAATATTGAAACAAATATTTTGCACTTTATTATAAAAAAGATGAATAATTATATTTATTTTTCTTAAGAACTATTATAAATTTTTTAAATGCATTTTTATATTTTAATAAAAAATCATTTAGACATAGTAATGAATTACGACTGGCAAGATAGTAACATAATAAATAAGTAAATAAATATCAACAAAACAAATATGCAAATGAATAATATTTTAGTGGCAAAAAAGAACCAAGTAATATCGTTGTGTGTAAAGAATTTGCACTTTTTGACTTAAGTAGAAAAAACTTATATCTTTTTCTTTAAGAATGATAGTTTAAATTTTTTAAAATGCACTTCTTGCATTTGAAAAAAAATACACGATTATTTTCTCCAAAAATAATAATATTACATTTTTTGATATTATAATTATACACTTAATAAACAAAACTTCTTTGTAAAAAAATTCTTTAAAATTTACAATGATGCCAAAGTGAGATCTTGTTAATAATGACATCATTTTCATTTTCATCAACATAAACATTAGAATATAATGAGTGAGCAATGAAATTCACGAGTTGTTGAGTGATTGGATAAGTTGATAAAAACAATTGATAAGAAAAGACATTATGAACAATGAAGTCCTTATTGAATAAGAGAACCAACAAAAATTAGAAGTCTCTAAAAGTTTTTGGGTTGAGGTGAGGAGAAGTTGGAGATTTGTTTGTGTATTTTTATACAAAAAGTCTATAAAAGTCAAGATTTGTAACCAAACTACAAAAGTCATGAAAAATTTAAAAACACCTTACTTTTAGAAATTCTCTAAGAGTTTAAATTGAATACCCCAAAACTTTTATAAACTTTTAAAAAGTCTATAAAAGTTCGCATTGAATACACCGTACTTTTAGAAACTCTCTAAAAGTTTTAATTGAATACACCTAAACATTTTTAGTAATTAAAAGTAATCAAAAGTCTATTAAAATCTCAATTGAATACACCTATGTTACACTCCCTCTATTTTGAGTTGAACGAGACAACATTGAGGTGGGAATCATTTAAATACACAAAAATCTAGCTTAAGAAGTTTGAATCAATGAAAAACTTTGGTATATGAATCGAGTGGGTGTAATGGTTGGTGTGTAATGTATGAAATGATGTATGGTGTGACGAATTAGGGTTTTATTATGAAAACTTGGAATAGGGCCCATCAAATTAAGTTAAGTGGATTTGATAGTAATTCACTACTTAAATAAATAGACGAATAATGTAAATTTGCATAAAGCCATAATATATTTGCAAGAAGAACTTAACAACTCGATCACCCCTTCATTTGAAGCTACTTCGAAGTTTAAATTTCAAAAATATTTCTAATTCAAGAGTCAAAGAGTGAGAGAATAAAAATATACTATACTAATAAAATAGAAATAAAGATAGAATATGGGCTGCCTGTCGTAGAGCGCTTTTGTTTATTGTCATTGGCTTAACTGAACCATTCCAATTCTAAATCGGATATCAAAAATTGAACACAGGATTATTCGCTTTAATGTCATTCCAGAAAGTAATTACTCGACCATTCATTGTTAAAGTGATTGAATTATTTAGAATATCAATAACAGCTTGAAAAGTAGCTAAGAAATGGCGTCCTAAAATTAAAGGAGGATTTTCATTAACAAAATGTGGCATAACCAAAACGTTGGTGGTTAAAACATATTTGTCTATTTGAATTGGTACATTCATAACCACCCATTTTGGTTTAATTGAAGAATCATTTGGTAAGGAAACTCGTTCAAAAGCCAGCTCATCTAAATCCAAGTATGTAGAAAGAAGTGTATTGGCGTGAGATTTGCATTAAAACCCGTAGCACATTGAGCTCTAAAGGACCAAGCCCATTTGATTTTTATTTTCAAATGTATACCACAATGATTATTTAGCTTTAAAGGAGCTAAACTCGACTTTTTCTTTTTCTTATTCCCCTTAACCTTAAAATCTTACAGCTTATTAATACTTTTCTCATTCGCCGATTACTTAACTCTCTATTCCTGAGTTACTTTCTTTTTATTTGAAGTGTCTTCAACTTGTTATTTCTTTGTAACATCATTTTCAGTTTCCATTATTGTTGCATTAATTGCATATATTTCAGCATTTAGATTATCATAATAATTTAATTCTAAAAAAACATTACCATTAATTTCATTATCAAGTAATTCGTCAAAATCATTATAATTATGTTCATCATTATTTTTAACGTAACAATCTTTCTTCAAATCCCATAGACATCTTCCCTTTAAAAATATCTAACATAGTCATATATGTATTAAGAAAAGGTCTACCTATTAATATAGGTGGAGAGTTTGGTGATATTTAATATTCCATTTCCATGACATTAAAGTCAGCTGGAAATACTAATACTTTCACTAAAACATTTTCTAATAATTCATATTGTTTGATAAATGTATTATCAACTAAAGTAATATTAATAGGTGTGTTAGTCAATGATCATATTTTTAGTGATTCATATAATTTAAGTGACATCACATTAATTGATTCTCCGAGATAACACATTTTAAATTTAATAGAAGATTTCCTATTCAAATGGGTATTGCAAACATTCCTGGATCGAAACATTTCTCTGGTATTTTTTATGAAAGATGACACGTTTTGCCTTAAGTCTTCTTTAGATTCCACTAAAAATTTGTCTCTAGATTCAGAGAATTCTTTCAAAACTTCTTAATAATTAGTTAATTTCATAATCAATTACATTAATGGTTTATTAATTTTTATTTTCCTAAATGCTTCAAGAATGTCTTTATTAGTTTCTTCTTTCCTAGTATCTGCTAATCATTGCGGAAAAGGAGAAATAAAATACATATATTCATTTAATTTATCAAGAATCTTATAATTGTTTTCTTTATTAACTATTTTAGAAGTTTGTAAAGATTTTTCATAAGCTTCGGCTTTGGCTAAATACCACGAGTACAATCTTTTAGGAAAAGGATTATATTTTAATTGTTCAGCCATCCATTCTCTAGTAGGAATGACATTAGCCATCATCTCGTCTTTTTTTTTCTTCTTCTATTGTTTTATGTACTTTCTTTTACTTTTACCCCTTTTAGATATCTTTTCTTGTATATGTGTCATTTTCATTATCACAAAATAAAGTGTTAACATGTGTTTAGTTGGTAGGAGTAGTAGTTTGAGTAGATGCTTTAATTTGATTTTTTTTTGTCTTTTAATTTGTAAGTCCATCCAACTTGTTAAAGTTTTGGAAACCAAAGGAAATGAGGATATTTATGAATCAGTGATGAACTAACAAATGCACATCAAAACTAAATAAGAATCGATATCATAGCAAGACTTAAATGTCTTTCTCTACATAGATTCAGCCTAAGCAATCAATTAATCAAATTGATAATGTATACAACCACTATATTGATCTTTCATTTTTACAAAACTCAAGTAAGGAACGATGACCAATACAATGGCGATCTTAAGTATTTATAGACTCAATCTATCTACCCTATCTAAGAATTTAGTCTTAAATAAAATACAACTTGGAAAACCTTCTCGGTCACCAATTGTTAATCTTATCAGAATCATCAAATGTCTAACAACTAAGTCTTATATTACTTCAAGAATCACATCTCGTTGTTTCCATAAAACTTTTAGTCCTTTATGCAACTTTCTCTTTATAGGAGTAAACTAATACTTACAATTTCTCTATTTCAGTATCCAACTCGTATTCAATTCTTTCTTTAACTTCATATATATCTTCATCTTGGACTCTGACTTTGGTACTGTAATCTTCACTAGAACTTGCATTTTAGTGCATCTTTAAGTTTTATCTACACTCATACATCTTTCTTAGTCAGGCTTCCATCTACATTGCAGCATTAACGTAACTAACTTAACTTTTGTTTTGAAAATATACTGCTAACAAGGATAAGCCAACTCAAACATAATAAACTAGGGTCTAACAATCTCCCCATTTATATAGATTGGTCAAAAGCAGTAAGTAGCACGATAACTAGTTTTTTGAGAAACTTCATAAAATGTATTGTTACTGATGTGTTAAAGTAATAACACATGAATGTTAAAAACTCAAAAAAAAATTTCATCAACCAATAAGTAAATCCATGAAATGCAGTTTTAAAACATAAATGTTCATGTAATTACAATCATAAAATATAAAAAAACCTTAACCTTATTTGCTCTAGCTCGCTCTTTTTTTTACTAAATAACGTCAAAGAGATTACAGCTGGGTAGTAATCAACCACCTCAATCGGCAAAGTTAGGCATCAGCAATGTCCAGCTCTTCTTGCAGTGGTTGCATCTATGGAGCTTTATCCTCTATGTAGACAAAAGATAAGCAATCCGATCACAAAAGTAACCGAACAGTGATGGGTGTGGTCACATTACCACCGAAGAACTTAGCTGTTGTAAAGGTTAGTCCTAAGTTAGAGCAGAGTCATACTTAACACCTTTTGTTTATGTCGTAGTAGTAGCAATAAGAGCAAAAGGTGCATGTACAGTAGCAGTTACATCAACTGGAGTTGTTGGCTTGACTAAAGCGGTAGGAATGGCTTAATTGACATCAGAATCATCACGCTCAAGGTGAGTGGGAGGATGAACAAACATACTTAGATTTGGTTGCATAACATTATTCACCAGAACCTTAACAATTACCATGCTTGCAGGAATCGAATGCAACAAAATGTCGTCAAGGTTAGCAACAGTCAAGTTCTAAGCAGGAGCAATCACTGATGTTGTTAGAGACTCAACCTATTTAGTAACATTCTCACAAGGAACCTCACTTAGTTTTACAACATTTTCACCATCAATTCCATAATTTGTTTTAAGAGACTCTAAAATACTTATCCTAACAGTAGCAATAAGAGTTATATAAATTATATCAAAGTTTAAGCCTGTAAAGTTATCTTGATTAACTCCAAATTCATCAACATGAAACTTGGTAGGGAGGTGACTTCCTTTTTGTAATGATGAAGTAAAGTAGTAGAACTTACAACTTTTTATTGAAGCAGGTGGTATTCTAATCTATCTTGTAGCTGTAGAAGAGAATCTTCCCCTTTTTGTAATTTCATCACCTGAAAATTGCACTTTTATAGGACTGGTGTCCTTAGTATCAACATATTTCTCAGAATGAGGAACCTTAGCAATTTTTTATTTCATAGTTTTTTTAAACTTCCGTAGTGGCTTTGTAGCAGGGGTAGGAGTGAGAGCATCAGCAATAGCCTCAACAGTAGTAGGAGTTGGAGTAGATGATGACTTCATCTGTAGCATGAGAAGTCAAGATCAATAATCCTATTATTATACTTCACTTAATGATTTAGTCTAACTTCCTGCATCACCTTTTATATCTTGTCATTTGTCTACTCATGACTGAATACCTTCCAAATAGCGAAGTAAGGAAGCACTGTAGATAGAGCATGTTCTGTTTCTTCCATGAACGTATAACTAAGTCATAGATCTCTTTTCTAACTTTGAACTTCTTCCTAAAAGCAAAAACATATAATGGTGATACATTTATAGTCAAGACCTTCCATAACATGTAGTCCTTGCATGTTAGCTTTATAGTGGGAAGCCTAAAGCGTTGTCAGAGGTCCATATTATAAGAACCCATCTAGTCAACACAAAGATAACTTCATCAAGCCTGAGCGTTGAACCTAGCTTATCAGCAGATGTTTCTAATCCAGAAAGTCCTAGCATACAACTTATTGAAGTAGGACTGAATGGAATATTGAAACCAAAAACAAATACCTTATCCGAATGAGCATCCCTAAGATTGTTAGGAAGATTCATGTAGAATTCCTTGACAATGGAGTCGTTATCTTCATGAGCCACCATGCCATAGATGTCAATTTATACCAGTAACCTTTCTAGTACAATTTCATGAAAATGTAACACATTGATCGATTGATTAAACTAATACCTCCTTTTCATTGTATCTTTAAATTTCTCCACGCACACCAATGGTCAGAAATGACCAAAACTAAAGGGAGGAGGCACTGCAAAGTACAAAAAAATGAACACGATCTTCATCTAGTCAAAGGCATTACTGATGACTTTAGCTTCATCAAGAATCCTCTCTAAAACGTTAAAGGAAACCTTCTCATCGTCACCGACTTTCTTTTTTCGCATGGAAGTTTTGACTTTCTTGCAATGTAGATTTTATTTAAAGGAGTATAATAGTAAATGCCATTTGTATTCAACATTGAAAAGTCAACCATTACCGTTGAGTCACAATGCGAGGTTGAAGAAGATTGTTAAGACATTCTTGCAATAACGTGAAGCATGAAAGCTAAAAAAATGGCAGAGAAGGAAAACAGGTCTTAAAGAGAGAGAAGAAATTGAATTAGAAAGAACAAATCTTGATAATAAGTTATTATCACAAAATCAATAAAGAATAACCCAAATCATAATAGAAATACTGCTTAAATCCCAATAAAAATTCATTCATTTTGCTAACGGAACATAATTTACTCCTCCTCAACCAACTCATAACGGCTAGTTTTTACAGTCGACTTAACTAGAGCAACATGTATTGTAGGTAAATCTAAATGGTAGGTTCTTAGTCAAACACGTAAGTAGTTTACAATAAAATGTCGAACACATAAATAATTATGTGAACACACATAACTGCAAGTTTGCAGTAAGAACCCTTACTATAGAGAGCACATGCCAGTGTCATGACATAACCTCTCAAAAGTTTGTGTGTCAAGAGCATTTGTAAATATATAAATTAACTTTCTTTCAGTAAGAACATGCTTCGTCCTAGAGTGCTAAAATGGATTCTTCGAAATATCAATGTCATTTTATTATCACAATAAACTGTTAATTGAGTTAAAGCAATATCATAGCCTTTGAGCATTTGTTGCATCCATATTAACTGTGTACAACAATTGCCAACAACAATATATTCGGGTTAAGTAGTTGATAGCGAAATACAATTCTACTTCTTGCTATTCCAAGTAACAATATTCGAACCCATGTAGTAACATCCACCTATAGTACTCTTTTGATCATCGACATTTCCAACCAAATTAGCATCATTATACCCAATTAAGTCACTAGCATCTTCTTTGGTAAATAGTGTACCAAAGTAAGTTATCCATGCACAAAGTGTTGAATCCTTTTTACAACAACCAAACGAGACACTTTTCACCGTGCCTAATAGTGAGCACAAACCCCAACACTGAAAGCATTATATGGTATGTTTGTAGTAAGATATAATAAACTATTTATGATGACTTTGTATAATGTAAGATTGACATCTACACCTTTTTCATCCTTATGAGTTTTCTTACTGGAGCGCATAGGTGTTCGAATAGACTTAACAGTGTCCAATCTGAAATGCTTAACAAGATATTTAGCATATTTACTTTGAGATATGAAAATATTTTCTTGAGACTGTGTAATCCGCAGACCTAAGAAGTAAGTTCTCCAACCATGCTCATCTCAAATTCTTTCTTTGTTCAGTCAACAAACTCTTGCGCTAGCTTTGCAAATGTAGCACCAAAAATAATATCATCGACATAAATTTACGCCACTACAAGCTGTTTATTTTGCTTTTTAAGAAACTAAGTCTTATCAGTAGACTATCTATTGTAACCTTTCTGTAGCAAATAAGTAGTCAACCTTTCATACCATGCCTGTGGTGCTTGCTTTTGTCCATAAAGTGGCTTTTTAAGATGATAGATATCATTAGGTTTATCATAAACCTTAACTCCTTTAACTTGTGTAACATATACTTCTTCTTGCGAATACCTATTTAAGAAAGCACTTTTAACATCCATTTGTTGTAATTTGAAACCTTTGTTATAAGCAATGGCTAGCAATAGATGAATAGATTCTAATATAGCAACTGGAGCAAATGTCTCATCAAAATCAATACCTTCAACCTGAGTGTATCCTAATGCAACCAATCTAGTTTTGTTGCGAACAATAACACACTCTCATCTATCTTTTTGTGGAATATCCACTTAGTACCAATGATATTCACATTAGTAGGTCATGGAACAAGCCCCCACACATCCTATCTAACAAACTCATTGAGTTTTTCTTGCATAACATTCACCTAATATTCATCCATTAAAGCCTCTTTGAAATTTTTAAGCTCAATCCGAGATATAAAACATGCAAAATGAACCATATTCCTATAGTAAATAAGAGGAATATCTTTGGTTTGCACTAGATAATTAATTAAGCCAATAATTTGCTCAATTGGATTATCTCTAAGCATCCTTGACTGTGGAGCAGCAAATATAGAACCATGTACTATAGTAGTAGTAGGTGATTTTGAATCATCATCATTATGATCTTCATCATTAGATGAAGTAGTGATGTCTGAATCAAATGGTTTAGCAATAGGCTGAGTAACAAGTGCTGAGCTAATTGGTATTGACAGCTTATCATCATCATCATCTTTTTAAAAGGAATATTATTCCATTTTTTGCGTAATCATCAACCATAAGAATTATGTCACAGTCATAGTTCACTTATTGTAAACTCTATAAGATTTAATATTCTGAGAATATCCAAGAAAAATTCCTACATCACTTTTGCAAATCAAACTATCCTATGTAATCTCTATCATTTAATATGAAACAGGTACTACCAAAAACATGAAAATATTTCAGAAATGGTTTTTCTTTTCCACATTTCATACGGATTTTTCGTAGTCAGTGGCCTAAAATAAACTCTGTTGATAATATAGGTAGTGGTATTTATGGATTCCCTCCAAAGATTAATAGGCAGAGTTTTCTAAGCTAGCATGCCCCTTGTCATCTCCTAGATCGTGCAGTTTTTCCTTTCAACAACACCATTCTATTGTGGTGTCTTAGGAGCAACAAATTGTGAAATCCGAGAATTTTATAAACTTGATTATGAGGCTAATTAAAGAAATTTAGATTTAAGTCAGAAACTAAGTATCCGAGTCGGGACCCATACTTTATGGACTGGAAGTCATAAATCAAATTATTATTTTTACATGTCGCGTGCTTAGTGAATGTAATATATTATATTCAACGTAAAATAGGGTCAAGTTGAGGTGTAGACGCGGTGTCCACATGTTTAGGAGCAAGTTAGGAATTTTTCCAATTTTGACAAAATTGGGGTATTTTTCGGGGTTTAATTCGAGATTAAAAGAAGAGATAAACATGAAACTAAAAAGAAATATGGCAAATGACTTAAAAGGGCAAGAGTTATGTAATGAAGTGGATGATTATGGAAGGGTGATTCGGTAAATTGCCTTTAAACCATACAAACAGGATCGAAATGGGGGTTTCGATTAACCCCTATTCCTCAACGTGTTCATCATCGTCCCTCTTGTCAGCCCCTCAATAGCATGACCCAAGTAGGTTGGGCTAGGCAGCAAGAAACCTAGCCAATGACCGAGTTTCGGAGGGCTCGACTGGTTCCATAAGGTTTGGTCGCGGGTAAACATGTAAAATAGTGCACAAGCATAAAGGGGGTTGCACCTGGGCACGGGCCTTGGCGCAAGGGCGTGAGCATGGGCACGGTCCTTGATGCAAAACAGGCGAGTAGCGCCTTAGTGTGTGGACGAGCGCGCGCATGGACGAGTGTGCATGGGCGCGCGCGCATGGACGAGCGCGCATAGGCGTGCGCGCATGGACGAGCGTGCATCGACACAGCGCCTTGGCGTAGAGACGAGTGCACCTTGGTACGGCGCCTTGGCGTGGGCACGGGCAAGACTTAGCGAATTCTTTGGCACGAGCAAGGTCGCGCCTTGGCACGGGCAAGGGTTGACAAATCTTGACTTGGGCGTTGACCAAGTCAAAGTGTGCTTGGTCTCATTTTGGGACGTTTTCTATTGGAGTTGAGGAAACGACTTAACATCTAATGTAGGGAGAGGTGTGCTCTCTCCCTGGGGCGACATGGGCAAAGTAGCAAGGACCCTCGAGCAGGCCTTGGGCGCAATGCCAATGCACGATCCATGGATGGATCATGGCGTTGGCCACCCTGAGCCGGTGGGACTTGACAGAGCCTCGGCTAGCACCCGAGGTGCCTGGGCACGGCCAGGAACCACCAAGCAGCCCCTGTCCCGTAGAGAAACATGGGCCATGTCCCTTGAGGCGTGGATAGACCAAGTCAAGACGGTTCCAAGAGGTTGAGTAACTACCTTGGTCATGGGCAGGTGTAATGATCAAGGCACGACCAAGGAAGTTTCGAATACCAGGAGCATGTTGCAATTGACCCTGTAATGGTGGCGGTTATGGAACGATATGGCAGCAAGGGAGCAAGGCAGTTGGGTAACTGCCTTGACCACAAAGGGAGTGGCGTTTTACCTTGTCTATGGATTGATGTACACAGGACATGTGTCCTAGTCGGTTATGTAACTACCTGTTGGCTAGTCTATAAAGCCAAGGGGTTCTAAGTTTGGGGAAGCATAGAGTACCACAGTTGTATTCCCCATTGAAAGCTAGTAAAAATGTTTCCTTGTTGCCATTTGCTTGATGTCCCTTTAATGCGAGTATTGGTGTGATGAACTAAGGTGGCCCTTAGGCACCACGGGTTCGATTGAGTGAGAAAAAAGTTTCCTAGTGAAAAACCCCTCTTCAATTGGCCCCGTGGCAATTGGTATCAGAGCCCCGTTTGGAGATGATGGTGACCCGAGCAGCGAGCAATCTAAGTGAGAGGGTAGCTCACCTAGAAAAGTTGATGGCAACAATGGCGGTCCCAGCGGATACAACAGAGTCTTCAAGGATGGCGCAGCGCCTTGAAGGCTTGGAAATGTTGGTGGCTTCCTTAGTGGCTAGAGGAGAGTCACAAGAAGCCATGATAGCTATGTAGGAATCCAAATTTGAGGAACCGGTAGCAGAGGTGCGTTCTGTGGGAGAACTCACTAGGGAAACTGCCACGAGCATGGCTATGGATGTAGGCCTGCTCAAGCGAGCCGTGGGCGGATCCTCGGAGGTTACCGTTGCGGCAAAGCCTAGAACAAATGTACCAGAGACAAATAAATTCTCAGGCAAGCAGAGCGCGAAGGAGCTTGAGAATTTTCTTTGGGATAAGGAGCAGTACTTTGCAACTGCTGGGACAGAGGAGAGCCAAAAGGTCATTCTGACCTCCATATAACTAGATGGCGATATGAAACTTCGGTGGAGAACCAGAGTAGATAATGATGCAGTTGCGGGCAGACCGAAGATTGTGGAGTGGGAGGTGTTGAAACGGGAATTGAAGGATTAATTCCTACCCAAGAATGCGGCATGGCAAGTGCGGGAGGCCTTGCACCAATTGAAGCAGAAAGGGACGGTTAGAGAATACATGAAGGAATTCTCGTCCTTATTGCTTGACATTAAAAACATGTCCGAGGAGGACAATTTTTTAATTTCACTGCAGGATTGCAAGGATGGGCGCAGTCGGAGTTGCGAAGACAAGGTGTGAAGAACCTGTCAAGTGCAATTGCAATGGCGGATAGCCTTGTGGATTACAAGACTAGTGGTGCTTCTTTTGAACCAAAAGAAAAGAAGTACAAGGAGAAGGAACGTACGGGTGGACCCAAGAAGGAGGAGGAGCCTTCTTCAAAAATGAATGCTAGTGCTAAAGCATCAAAAAGAGGTTGTTTCATATGTGACGGACCTCACAGGGAAAGAGATTGCCCAAGGAAAGAGAAGTTGAATGCAATTGTTGCGGAGGAACCAAAGGTGCGGATGAATCCATTGTAGTTGTTGAACACAGTGCGGGTGCACAAGGCTGGGGCATCAGTAGGGCTGATGTTCGTGGAGGTTCAGATCAACAACTAAATAGTGAAGGTGTTGATCGATTCAGGAGCCACACATTCGTTTGTTATAGAAAACCTAGCTAAGAGGCTGGGGTTGCAGCTTGCTGAGAGTGCAAGTATGGTGAAGGCAGTCAATTATGAACCAAGGAAGGCTATGGGCGTAGCCTTGGACGTGGGCATTCAGATTGATACTTGGGAAGGCAAGGTAAACCTGATAGCTGCTTAGTTGGATGACTTTGAAATCATTACGGGAAATGATTTCTTAATGGCTGGGAAAGTCGCAGTGATTCAATCATTTCATGGCTTACTGATCATGAATGAAAAGGGGTCATGCTTTATTCCAGCAATGCGAGGCAGGGGCAAGGGCAGTACACCAGGGCTGATGGCTCGACAAGTGTGGGATCAGATGGAGAAATGTTGCTTTGGTGAGTAGCAATCTGGGGGACAAGCAGACTCGGAGTGTTTGATGAGGGCATCGAACAATTCGGCGGGGGATGTTTGTCAGCCCCTCAATAGCGTGACCCGAGTAGGATGGGCTAGGCAGCAAGAAACCTAGCCAATGACTGAGTTCAAGAGGGCTCGGCTGGTTCCATAATGTTTGGTCGCGGGTAAACATGCAAAATAGTGCACAGGCTTAAAGGGGGTTGCGCCTGGGCACGGGCCTTGGCGCAAGGGCGCGAGCATGGGCACGGTCCTTGACGCAAAACACGCGCATAACGCCATAGTGTGTGGACGAGCGAGCACGGACGAGCGCGCGCATGTACGAGCGCGCATGGGCGCGCACGTATGGACAAGCGCATGGACGAGAGCGCGCATGGACGAGTGCGCATGGGCGCGCATGCATGGACGAGCTCGCATAGGCATGCGCGCATGGACGAGCGCACATCGGTACAACGCCTTAGCGCATAGACGAGTGCACCTTGGCACGACGCCTTGGCGTGGGCACGGGCAAGAATTAACAGATTCTTTGGCACGAGCAAGGTCGCGCCTTGGCACGGGCAAGGGTTGACAAATCTTGACTTAGGCGTCGACCAAGTCAGAGTATGTTTGGTCTCATTTTGGGATGTTTTCTATTGGAGCTGAGGAAACGGCTTAACATCTACTATCGGGAGAGGTGTAATATCTCCCTAGGGCAACATGGGTGAAGTAGCAAGGACCCTCGAGCATGCCTTCGGTGCAATGCCAAGGCACGACCCATGGATAGATCATGGCGTCGGCCACCCCAAGCCGGTGGGACTCGACTAAGCCCGGCTAGCACCCGAGGTGCCTGGGCACGGCCAGGCACCACCAAGCAGCCCCTGTCCCGTAGAGAAACATGGGCCACGTCCCTTGAGGCGTGGATAGACCAAGTCAAGACGGTTCCAAGTGGTTGAGTAACTACCTTGGTTATGGGCAGGTGCCATGAGCTAGGCACGACCAAGGAAGTCCCGAATACCAGGAGCATGTTGCAATTGACCCTGTAATGGTGGCGATTATGGAACGATGTGGCAGCAAGGGAGCAAGGCAGTTGGGTAACTTCCTTGACCACAAAGGGAGTGGCATTTTACCTGGTCTATGGATTGATGTACACAAGACATGTGTCCTAGTTGGTTATGTAACTACCTATTAGTTGGTCTATAAAGCCAAGGGCTCTAAGCTTGGGGAAGCATAGAGTACCACAGTTGTATTCCCAATTGAGAGCTAGTAAAAACGTTTCCTTGTTGCAATTTGCTTGTTGTCCCTTTAATTCGAGTATTGGTATGCTGAACTAAGGTGTCCCTTAGGCACCACAGGTTCGATTGAGTGAGAAAAAAATTTCCTAGTGAAAAACCCCTCTTTAATTGTCCCCGTGACACCTCCCATCTTGCACGCCTAACCTTTTTCTCGGTTCTTCGTCTCCTACCTCTCTCTTGATGATATCTCTCTCCCTTCTTACTGTTCTATCTTTCCCACTCTTGGTCGTTCTCTCTCTCTCTCTCTCTCTCTCTCTCTCTCTCTCTCTCTCTCTCTCTCTCTCTCTCTCTCTCTCTCTCGACTCCCTACTTTCAGTGCTCTCTTCCCTTTCGTCACTCTTTCCCATCTTCCTCATCTCTTAAGCTTACTTCCTGTTCAGCTCGGTCTCTCCCTCTCTCACGTTTGTATGGAAATAGTGGGCGTGGAAGAGTATATCACTGATTGAGGTGAGTGTTTTAAATTCAATTCTTGTTTGTTTTGGTAATCTTATGGTTAATTCTTATGGGATTCTTAATTTTGATGGGGAGTTGAGGAAATTGTGAATCAATGAGTTCATAGGCTCGGTAGGGGGTTTTCAAAAATAAAATGGCGATGAGGCAGAGCAGAGCATGGCTGTTGTTATCGAGAGTTGTTTATGGTTTGATGAAGAGGGGAGGAACAAGGAAGTGGCTATTGTAGATGTTGCTGTCACTGTCATTGTTATTAGAAAGGGAAAATTGTGGCTATGTTGTTGTTTAAAGTTCAGTTGGGGAGAGAGAAAGGAGGTATTATGTTTGGAGGTTATAGTTGATGTTGTTGTTGTAGTTATGGTTGTCTGATAAGATGAATAAGGTTTTTAGTTTATGTCATGAACTTAATTAATGAATTTAGTTTACTTAACTCGCAAGATAGGATAAGTAAGATTAAGAATAGACAAGTAAAAGGAGAATATGCTTATGAAACAAAATTGCGCGTGATTAAAAGTGAAATAGACTCGAGAAGTCTAAATTCACAAAGCAGTGGTTTGTAGTTTGATATTAACCAATAGGAAATTGGTTGAGCAAAAAGTTTATATGATTTAGGAACGTAAGTACTGAACTTAGATTTCTTGGAAATCAAAAGTATCAAAAAATTACAATTATAAAATGCTCAGGAAAATGCTAAAATGGACTTAATTTAAGTTTCAAATGATTGAAAATCGTTTGGAAAACATGAAATAAAATTGAGATTTGTGGGAAGCACAAGATATGAATATCTTGAGTTTAGAATGAGGTTATTACCGGTTGAACTTATAGCTCAAGAAGGCATATTCTATAAAGTATTGGTTGAATTCATAACCAATTGAGGGTTGCTTCCGAAAATAGTCCAAACAAGAAAAAAGGATACGTGGTTTGGGAATACAAAACAATTAGATAAACTGAGTTTTGACTGGAAAATCACAATGAGATTGTGATTATATCAGTCAAGTTATCTAAGTCGATTTCTACTAAAGTAAAATACTGCGAAGTAAAGGATTGTTTCCTTTCCAAAATTAAAAAAAAAAAAAACAAAGATGATAAATCGAATGAAAATACAAGAGTTAGAAGTAATCTTTGGTAACACAGGATTAGGTGTTGTTACGAAACAAAGATCAATAAAATTTCTAACTTGAAAATAAAAGGTTTAGTGATAACATCGTGTTAGAAGTTAAGCTATTGGGAAAATCGTATGAAAATAGCTAGGATTACCTATTAAATAAAACGCAAACAATTATGTTTTAAAATTAAAGTAACCAATAGTCACTTCTTACCAAATTAAGATTTTGATGCCTATCACTATTACTTTAAATATAACAAAGGAAGAGAGATTAATTGATTGAGTATCAGTAAGTTATTTTTATAGGAAGTCAGTAAGAACTCCTATATAGCAAGAATTTCCAATAATATGGGTTAAAGGATTGAAATAACATCCTTTAAGATTCAATTAGTTGTATAGTTGATCTAGATCCTCAAATTTTAATTCTTCTATCTCTTCAGTTGAACAACAATGCATAAGTAAAATCATCAAAAGGTAGTTGATGAACAATAAGATACTTTGATACCTTACACAGTTTCTTGAAAAGTACCGAAATTCTTTTTGAAAAAAAAGTCATAAAATCTAAGACTAATGGAAATAAATTAAGGCAATAACAAATAGTTCAACTCTTTGAATCACAAAATATCTCTGTTTCGAATCAAAAATAGTTAAGGAAGACTTTAATTAGTTGAATAATCATAAGAATTCACACCGTCCTTAGCTATATTTTCAAAAACAAAAGGTGAAAATAGATGCCTTTATCAGTCAAGATTAAGGAGCTGTAATTGGTTTAAGTGTTGAGCAAAAGTCATGATAAGTTTGAAAAAGGAGCTAATAAGTGAGATTAATGTGAGAATAGCTAAGATGGACAAAAATGGAATAGAGTAGACTCTGTATTATAATCACGATTCATATATAGCGTAGAATACTTCTATGGCGCCCACCTGTCTTCGAATAATCGAATGCGTTTGTGAGGTCTGTTATAAGGGTCTATGAAGTTTTGTTAGGGAAGCTTAATTATAAGTAAATAAATGGTCAATAAATTCTCATATAGACAAAAATGGAAATATTAGATCAACGAGTCCTAATAAGATTTAGGATGTCAAACTATAAGTTTTATAGAACTTACATATCTTCAAAAGGATCTTAGGAGGAGTCAAATTCAAAATGTTTATAGTTTTGAACCTAAGTACTATACTACCGATATTAGTGAATATGTTATATATTGGTTCAAATGTGGTACTACACCACATGATTAGTCAGTGGTAAAATTTGAAGCACCTGTTATTTTTAAATTGAAGTTGATGTAATATATTTGAATGATGGTAAGGATATAAATGAAAGGAAAAGGGACGCACAACATACAACTTAGTTAGTCAGTATAATCTCTTTGGTTTGAAAATATTGAATAGAGTACAGTGTATCCCACTTGATATGTTTAAATAATTAAATATGCTTCCACTATAAATTGAGAAAAAGGCAGAGATATGATTGAAATCGAGATAATGAAAATCTTAGCAATTAAAAAAATGTTGAAATCAATGCGAGTAAGTTGGTAATGTGGAAATCGAAGTAGCAGTGAATAAGAAAATTTGAAAAAGATTGATAGTTAAGTGAATAAAATGAGGTTCATTATGAACTTACGAATAGAAAAGAATTGTCGAAGTTAGAAAAGTCGTTAATTTTCTAACCAGTCAAAGGAAAAGTTAACTAAATTGAAGATGAGTCAGAAGTGATAATTGCTTTCTAGTCCACAAATCTAAATGATATTGGGAGTAGAAAATTTAGAAAATGAGTGAGAATTGCCTGATGTGTTATGTTTCATTTTCTAATCAGATTTAAATTTGAGATTTTGTCATAGGATGACAGATGTAAATAGAGATCTATAGTCATTGGATAACTTGTATAATTTTAGGTTTTTTGAAAAATGCAAGAATGGTGATGGATCATATTGACACGCAACTCTACTTTTTATCTAATCTCATACTCAAATATTATTTTTATCACTTTATAATTTTAGACCGATGATTGTCTAAAAATTGATCGGCATATATTCTTAATGAAAAGATGATCGGTAATGAGAAAGTAAACTAGGATGGGTATACCCGAGTTTGGCAGATAAGGAAAAAGTTATCAATAGTTTGTGGAATGATATTCAAATAAGAAAGAAAATTGTTGATGAAAAGCAAGGTAGGCTAAATATTGCTATGAAATGTTTCTTGAATGGGGTTCAAGGATTGAAATAAATAGTGAAGTAAATTTATCGAATATTCCACAAGTTAATTATGTAACTTGTCAAAAATTCACAAATTGCTAAGATTGGCAAAGTAACGGAGGTATCGTTTCATTAAAACAAGGGCTTGGAAATGAAAAGTTGAAGTGTTTATGATTTCTATCACTGATTTGTTGATTACAATAAAGGTGATTGGGTCTACTTAACGGTTTCACATTAAAAATTGTTTTTACATGTTTGGATTAGAAGAGTTGTAAATGAAAGCATTTTCTCGCTTCTCTTCTAGTTCCATTAACCTATAAGTCGAGGTTTTGAGGAATAAGTTTTTAATTAGCTGAGAAGAATTATGAAATCCGAGAATTTCATAAACTTTATTAGGAGGCTAATAATTAAGGAAATTCAGATTTAAATTAGAAATTAAGTATCCTACGTAGGACCCATGCTTTATAGATCGAATGTCAAAAATCAAAATATTATTTATGCGTGCCGCTTGCTTAGTGAATGCAATATACTCAATTTGACGCGAAATAAAGGTTAAGTTGAGGTGTAGATGCCGGTCCGCGTGTTTCAAAGCACATTATAAATTTCTCCAATTTCGACAAAATCGGGGTATGTTTTCAAGTTTAATTCAGAATGAAAAAAGAGATAAACATGAAAATAAAAAGAAATTTGGCAAATGACAAAAAAATTTAGAGTTATATAATGAAGTGGATAATTATGGAAGGGCAATTAAGTAAGTTTCCTTGAAACCATACAAACAGGATTGAAATAGGGGTTTCGATAAACCATTCTTGCTCAACATGTTCATCATCGTCTTTCCTATCTTGCAAGCCTATCCTTTCTCTCGCTTCCTCTTCTCCTACCTCTCTCTTGATGATATCTCTCGCCCCTCTTATTATTCAATCTTTCCCACTTTCGGACGTTCTCTATATTCTTGTATTCTCTCTCTCTCTCACACTTTTTTTTATTCTTCTTCATTGAAGGCCCCGCTTCTGACAAGTCAATAATTATAAATGTTTTATAGTTTAACTTAGGTTGATTTTAGACATAAATGATGATATTACACTAGGTATTCTCTTGTTTTACTAGTATATGATTTAATTGAGAAAAATGAAGAAAAAAAAAAAAAAGGAAGAAAACGAAATTTTCAACTGAAGATTAGTGTCAGTGATTAACCAGCGATATGAGAATACACTAGAAATCACTATCTAAATTGACAACAAAGAAAAGCCAGCGAACTACCCTTAAATTGAGAAATACACTAGGAATCGCCAATTGAATCGGTGGAGTATAGAGAGCTAAATTCAATTATTAACTCATCGACTTGTGTACAAAGAGGAATTGCTGACAAATTGCTGAGGTCGGTAGTGAGTTTTTTAGATAAGAACAAGGAATTTGAGTTGATCTATGTTATGTATACTTAGGGAAACTACATATAGGATCTTAAAGCTTTGAAATTATGGTCTCTTAGTTCTCTCTCTGAGCCCTTTATTAGTTTTTATTAGTTTAAAGTCTTTTCAATTAAGTTCATTATTCAGTAATTTTGGAGACTCTTTGGAGATTCAAGAGAGGTATTTTGCATTAATGTCTTTTATTTATCTATTTATTGCTATGTTTTATCATTAATATGTGTGAGTAGTCTATTATTCTAAACAATACTTTGGACATGATTGTAAACCGCTCATTGATTTAGTCATAATATGAAATTTATGTGTTTAATTCTTTAAACCAATCACATACATTAATTACAGATTTCATAAGTTATTTTTGCGTATTACAACTAATGATTCTTTGTCTAGAGTGCATAGTGGCCAATATGTTTCTAAGTACAAGGTATCTAAATCTATGTCTATGATTATTGACAACAATTATATAAATAGTAACTAGGATTAATTTATAGATTAATATTTGATTTAGATTAGGTAGGATTTTTATTGATTGTTAATGCTATCATAATTTCTAGTTTATTTTATTTTATCCAATAAATAGATTTACAATGATGAGGATATGACTTATTTCCATTGAATATAGGAAAGTCGATGGTTTGCTAAAAGCTATCAACTTATTGTGATTAGATTTTAATGATCTAAGAACATTATATAAATAAGATGATTAATTATGACTATGCATTTATAAAAATGTAAAGATGTGACGGTTTACATATCATTGTTTAAGATGTATTATTTAGATATTTAATTTATATTGATTAATTGATTATTTGTTTGAATTGCATTAGATTAATTTATTGAATTTAAATTGTTTATAAATTGATTATTTTAATTAATTGATTGTTTTATTTTTAGATTGATAGTGTTTAATTCACGTTTTAATTAGATTAATTAAATTAAAGCAAAATGAATCCAGTAAAAGTTTAGGGTTGCCTTATTTCTTAAGAGATATACAAAATTCTTGAGGAGACAAAATCTCATTTACCACTACTACAAATAATAAAAAATATGAGAAATTATTATGCACGCTCGACATGTGTCAGCTCTATCTCGACTCCATACTCCAGGTGCTTTCTTCTTTGACGGTCCCAATTTTCCACAAATTGGGCTCTGCCCGGCTTAAGCCCACGTAGACCCTTGAACCAGTCTCGCAAGGTCAACGCAGACCAAGTCAGCCTTCCAATCCATCATTATACGTAAATTCACAATTTTAAGTTGAGTTATTAATATTTTGCAAGTTTTACAATTTAGCGGAAGCAATTACTACAAATAAATAACTCAACAGTAATTGAAAAGAGTTAGGCAACCTAATTGTGGAACCCATTAAATATGTTATCATCAGAGGAAAGTAATACAAGATATACAAACATTCACATAGCTATGGAGCCTTCCCCTTACCGGACCGTAGATCTGCACTCAGTCAAACCCAAAAATGACGAGCCCAGGTAAGTAAATTCAGTATGACATATACAATATTTCAAAACATAACTAAAATAGTCGAATTCATGCAATTAGAAAGAAATGAAAAAGGTAACGCATGAATATAAAGGACTGTAAACAAATCAATCGATAAGCGATGCCAAATAACAAGGAATCCCGACCAAAAGGTCGTTGAGTCGCGGTAAAAGCCCAGCAGACTCGGGATTAGGACGAGACCCCAGCCTCCCAGCCCTAACCCTTGCGACTATGAGATACCCACAGACCCGGATCTAGGACGAGACACTTGCCTCCCAGCTCTAGCCCTTGCGACTATGAAATATCCATAGACCCGGATAAGAGCCCCCAACGTACACTCAGTTTGGGAGATATCGACGGACGTCCGGGAAATACCTCGTGTTTAGGACGATACCCCTGCCTCCCAGGCCTAACACTCTCATATCGCATATAACACTAACCATGACTTACTTGCCAAATGGACCACTCTATGCTATAGCACTTTCGAGGATAATATCAAAGCAATGAATAACAATATCAAAGTAATGAACAACAATATCAAGGCAATGAAATTACTCTACAGTTCCTCACTGGTTTACTTACCTCGAGAATGTCTCGTTCACGCCTCGATCAACGCACTCGACACCCGACTCCTAAGTTCCATGTCTCTACTCCAAAATCCATTATAATCCACCGCGTTGTCGAACTTCGTCGAATCGCATCCCTTGTCGAGGATCGATCGGTCCGACAACGCTCACCGAGCAATTGCTCCGTGCCGTTCACTGCAACGCCGTCAAACCTGCCCCACCGCCGCAGTCGTAGTCGCCGCGAGCGTCTGTGCCACGCCGCTCAACCACTGGCGACGGAGTTCAGTCCGTCGCCGCTCCTACATCGCCACTCATCATTTCCTAGCTGCACCATATCTCCGTCGCTGCAGCTATTGGCCGGCCGTCGCCTGCTGGTGTAGCGGAGGCTCGCCAACCCTCGCCAGTGATACCACTAACCGTCGCTGCTGGAGCTGGTCCGCCGTGGTCGCTGGAGCTGCACTGCTCGCGCCTCCGCGTCGACCACCAGCGCGACCGTGAGCCGATATTGGTTCCAGCGCTGCTCGCGTCTCTTCATCAACCCCTACCGCGACAGCGAGCCGGTCCCGCCGGAGCTGCTGTGCCACTTCTACCTTTTGCGTCGGCGCTCTCCGCCATCTCTCTCATCCGATCTCTCTCTATTCTTTCTCTCACCTCCCGATCACTCTCTCTCTCTCTCTCTCTCTCTCTCTCTCTCTCTCTCTCTCTCTCTCTCTCTCTCTTGCTCTTATCCTCTCTTTCTCCCCTTATACGATCCTCTTTTCTATTTTTTTATTATTTTTTATTTCTTCCTTATTAAGTAAACTTTTGTCATCGAGATTCGTGCGGAGCGAAACTCGAGGCACGTCAAAAACATATTTTTTATGGTTTCCTTATAAATTGAGCAGCGTGCATTTGAGGCACCAACCCACCTCATTTCATAATCTTAATACTCGCACCACACGCATCACGAGGCGTATCCAATGTATATGATTTTAATGTGACCACACTAAAACCACTATAGCCAATATAGCCATTATCCCGGTCCCACGTCGGCACACGACTCGAGGCGTGTCCCCTATTCGTGTTTCGGCTCACCAAAATTCCCTACATATACATTTCTCAACAATTAACATTACAATCTCAAATTGGATATTCTCGGTGTCTCCACATGAGATTCGGACATACGTATTCCGATGAATGGATCTTACATTCGACCCTGACCTGACATGTGGCACAAGTCGAGTTTTTGGGCCATTACAGTCTTCCCAACGAATTAGAATTTTGTCCTCGAAATTTACGCAATTCGATAGTGTGTTATGACTGAAGACCTAAGGCCATACTCGTCCGGGGCCATACTCACCCAAGGCCATACCCCCATCTTACTCTGTAGAGCTGCGCTCCTCCGCGACGAGTTGGGCTCCTCAAAGACCTCTAAGAAAAGAACACACCATCTGTCTTCTCCCATCAATATATGTCAGGGCAACATCCTCGCAACATATATTGGAATACAAATGAACATTTTAATCTCATGGTCCACTGTTACTAACATACATATATCCGTTGTATGTCCGCGAGAATGTAAATCAGTCTCTCTGACTATCCGTTAGTCTCTCCGATCGAGTGAGTCTCAACCCAACTCGTAGGCAATAGCATGAATCTGTTTCTGGCTTTGCCATACCTGGTTGTCCTTACGCCCATATAAATATGTTGAAATCTCGATCCAAATGGAACATGTACATGTCTTTGTCCCTATGCACAACTAGATCGTTGTCCTTGTCTGTACACTCAATGGATTTCTGACCCTGTCTCTGGCCACTACCTCTGCCATCAACCCTCTGATGGTACTTATGCTAAAGATCTGACAGTGCTGGCTATTGTAATGCACTAGCGTAACTCTGCGCTGGACCATCTAACACTGGCGCCATATACACCGCATACAGTGGAAACGCAATACGCTATGAGGTCGATCTCTTTGCCACGACCGTCTAACCCTCATTTTTCGTCTGATCATCTCCAGACCCTCGCACTGAATGTGACGATACCTATGATGCGACCAGTATTCCAATGCGTGTGTTATAGGCCTCCTATAATGTGCTCGTCGTCACTACCCAAGAACCAATCTTGAGCGTCCACATCGACGCCACCGTAGTGCGCAACCAGACATCGACCTCTCCGAATAATGAAACTGGTAAGATGTTTGACCTCATATGATTTGGTGTGGTCAAGACGTCATGAATCTTTGTTGTTCCGCATTCCGTACCACTGTGAAACTTTTCCGGGTGATGTCGCTGAAACTCACGAGACTGCCTCGCCTTAGCCGTTACTCTAACTCCCGTATCAGTCGGCGCGCTCAGCATCTCCTCATATAGTGTCTCATATATAGGAAGTACGAGTTCAATCTGAACCTCTGCCTCCTCTGCCATTGTAGGCCCTGCCTAAACTGGAGATGTTTCAGGTAGGTTGTGACCTGTAAAAGCACACCCAGCCTGAATAGAACCCTATCTCTTCAAATTCTCTCTCGAGTAACCCGGTCATTCTCGCGCATTTTTTTTTTACAACATGTACTCCTTGCAGTACGTTTTAGCAGGTAAGAATTCTTGAAATGTACAATCTCGTAGGATTTATACTTAGGTGGCAACTAACTTTTGGAACGATTTGCAGACTCTACCTCAACACATAATTCATTTACAAGTCCCTAAAGGTGGTGGTCGACTTCACCAACCCTGAGACTATAAATGCTTAGTGTCACTAAAGAGGAGTTACTTGGGCTTCTGATCCAACACTACTACTCAAAAACTTTCGTCAAAGCTAAGGAGTCAGTACATGATGTAATCGTTAGCTCTCAAGTCATCTCAACACTCTGCTCCCTTAGAGTCTGCTCTTCATTCTTTTTCCCTTTTTTCCCATGTCCTTAAGACCACGAATTTTGCAAAACTTGTACCACTGAGCTGGACCTAATCCATTTCTCTAGATTCGATAAATTTATCGTAAATCTTTTTCAATTTACTCATCGTATCTCACGTGATACACAAGAGTAAATACAGTTATATCGTATATATATCGATAGTTTCCCCAGCTCTCCTCACTTCCCAACGAAGACTTAGGTCAGGATCATAGGGTTCCACACTAAGTTTAACCATTCCTAACTTCCGCTGGTTTGCGTCTCCATGGCTTGTGATTTAAATCAAGGGTCGAGTGTTTAAAACTTCGGCTTTGATACCAACTATGACGGCCCCAATTTTTCACAAATTGGGCCCCGCCCGCCCTAAACCCACGTGGACCCCCGAGCCAGTCTCGCAAGGTCAACGCAGACCTAGTCAACCTTCAAATCCCTAATTATACGTAAATTCACAATTTTAAGTTGAGTTATTAATATTTTGCAAGTTTTGCAATTTAGCAAAAACAATGAATACAAATAAATAACTCAACAGTAATTGAAAAGAGTTAGGCAACCTAATTGTGGTACCCAGTAAATATGTTATCATCAGAGGAGAGTAATACAAGATATATAAACATTCACCTAGCTCTGGAGCCTTCCCCTTGCCGGACCGTAGATCTGCACTTAGTCAAACTCAAAAATGACGAGCCCAGGTAAGTAAATCCAGTAGGACATATACAACATTTTAAAACATAACTAAAACATTCGAATTCATGCAATTAGAAAGAAATGAAAAAGGTAACGCATGAATATAAAAGACTGTAAACAAGTCAATCGATAAACGAAGCTAAATAACAAGGAGCCCCGACCAAAAGGTCGTTGAGTCGCGGCAAAAGCTCAGCAGACTCGGGTTTAGGACGAGACCCTAGCCTCCCAGCCCTAACCCTTGCGACTATGAGATACCCACTTACCCAGATCTAGGACGAGACACTTGCCTCCCAGCCCTAGCCCTTGCGACAATGAAATATCCACAGACCCGGATAAGAGCCCCCAACGTACACTCAATTGGGAGATATCGACGGACGTCCAGGAAATACCTCGTGTTTAGGACGAGACCCCTGCCTCCCAGCCCTAACACTTTCATATCACAGATAATAGTAACCATGAATCACTTGCCAAATGGACCACTCCATCCTATAGCACTTTCAAGGATAATATCAAAGCAATGAATAACAATATCAAAGCAATGAACAACAATATCAAGGCAATGAAATTAATGTACAGTTCCTCACTGGTTTACTTACCTAGAGAATGTTCCGCTCACGCCTCGATCCGCGCACTCGACACCCGAATCCTAAGTCCCATAGCATTCAATGAGGTCTATAATCCAAAATCCAATAGAATCCACCGCGTCGTCGAACTTCGTCGAATCACATCCTTCGTCGAGGATCGATCGGTCCGATAACGCCCACCGAGCAGTTGCTCCGCGCCGTTCACCGCAGCACCGTCAAAACTGCGACGCCGCCGCAGTCGCAGTCTCCGCCATCCACGCGATTACCGCGGGCCAGCCCACCGTCTATGGCACGCCGCTCAACCACTGGCGTCGGAGTTCAGTCTGTCCCACTCCTACACTGCCGCTCATCATTTCCCAGCCACGCCATCTCTCGTCGTTGCTGCTGTTGGCCGGCCGCCGCCTACTGGTATAGCAGAGGCTCGCCGACCCTCGCCAGTGATACCACTCAACGTCGCTGTTGGAGCTGGTTCGTCGTGGTCATTGGAGCTGCACTGCTCGCGCCTCCACGTCGACCACCAGCGCGACTGTGAGTCGCTATTGGCCCTAGCGCTGCTCATGTCTCCGCGTCGACCCCCACCGCGACCGCAAGTCGGTCCCGCCAGAGCAGGTGTGCCGCCGCTGCCTTTCACGTCAGCGCTCTCTTCCATCTCTCTCATCTGATCTCTCTCTATTCTTTCTCTCACCTCCCGATCACTCTCTCTCTCTCTCTTGCTCTTGTCCTCTCTTTCTCCCCTTATACGATCTTCTTTTCTCTTTTTTTATTATTTTTTATTTCTTCCTCATTAAGTAAACTTTTGTCCTCTAGATACGTGCGGAGCAAAATTCGAAACACTTCAAAAACACATTTTTTAAGCTTTCCTTATAAATCGAGCAGCGTGCATCTCGAGGCACCAACCCACCTCATTTCACAATCTCGATACTCGCCACACGTATCACGAGGCATATCCAATGTATATGGTTTTAATGTGACCACACTAAAACCACTATAGCCAATATAGCCACATTAAGCCACTATCCTGGTCCCACGTCGGTACGCGACTCGAGGCGTATCCCCTATTCGTGTTTCGGCTCAACAAAATTCCCCGCATATACATTTCTCAACAATTAACATTACAATCTGAAATTGGATATTCTCGGTGTCCCACCCGAGATTCGGACATACGTATTTGGACGAACGGATCTCACATTCCCTAACCTGACACGTGGCACAAGTCAAGTTTTCGGGCCGTTACATCTTCTTTCTCATCGCTCTCTCCCATCTTCCTCGCCTCTCAAGCTTACAACCTTTTCACCTTGGTTTCTCCCTCTCTCACGCTTAGATGGAAACATTAGGTACGGTGGAGCAGATCATTGATTCAGGTGAGTATTTCAAATTCAATTCACGTTTTTTTGGGTAATGTTATGGCTAATTCCTACAGGATTCTTGATCATGATGGGGAGTTGAGTAAATTGTGAATCAATGAATTCATAGGCTCGGTAGGGGGTTTTTTGGAAATAAAATGGCGATGAGGCTGAGAAAGGTATAGGGTATGGTTGTTGTTGTTGAGAGTTATTTTTGGTCCAATGAAAAAGGGAGGAACAACGAAGTGGCTGTAGTAGATGTTACTATAACTGTCATTGTTAATGGATAGGGAAAACTATGGCCATGTTGTTTAAAGGTCAGTTGGGGAGAGAGAAAGGAGGCAGTAATGTTGTGAGGTTATAGTTGATGTTGTTGTTGTAGTTATGGTTGTATTATAAGATGAATGAGATTTTTAGTTTATATCATGAACTTAATCAATGAATTTAGTGAATCAAATTGTGTTTTAATTTGAGTGTCTTGATGGGATTTAGTGTTTATATACTCCATGATGTATGTTGATCAAACTTTTAAAGATTTAATTTATGCTTTGTAATTGTGCAGTCCTATTGTTAAACCAAGTTTGAGTATGATTTTATATTTATTTTGATGATGTTATGAAAATCCAATAGATTTTCATGGTTTTATTAAACAAATTTGGGGACCGGATTGATGATTTCAATTCTAGATTTTGCATGGAACTTGATGTTGATACATCGATTCTTAATTGTTGATCATCATTTGTAAGTTTGGTCTAGAATTGTAAAGTCGACAACAAAACTCTAATTAGGAATTAATAGTTGGTGTAATAAGGTGAAATACATGTTATGGTAATCCAATTGAGTCAAATAGAGACTCATTCTAGGGTTCTAATCGTAGCTTGAGATAGGCAAGGCCTATGAATTGATAATTGAGTTTAGTTGAATTAGTAATGGTCAAATTGATCAAAGATATTATTTGGTGATGCAAATGAATGTTATCTAGTTAGTTGGTTAAGAAATGGTATTATTTATGATAAAATGGGCTCAAATGAACTCATTTAGATTCCTAATCAATATTTGAAGAATTGATTAGCCTATGATTCGACAATTGAGTTTAAAACTCTAATTGGGAATGCATAAGTGAGTTATAAAATTTTTCCAAGTTAAATAAAAGGTTTATGAACTATTTTGAGGTTAAAGACAGAGAAAAGAAATGTAATTGTGCTTTCAGAGACTTTAAATAGTTAATAACTTTTGTTAGGCGATTTTAATTCCTATGTAAGTTGAAATACAATTTTGAGATGTCAAAATAATGTTGTAACTCTAAAATGTGAATTTGTGATTTAATAATGTTAGGACATGTGTCAATCTATAAACATTGTTTATCTTATAATTTTAGTTAATAAAATTGAGGTTCTCATTTGTTGTTTTATTATAAATGATTGTATGTTTAAGATCCATAGGTATTTATTCAAAGATCATAAATGTCCTTAGTCGGTCATTATACTAGGAACTATAATGAGTTTAGACTAGTGTTAATCTCGATTGATGGTCATGTGATGATCATGCGTAGGATTAAGTCATAGTTGTTACTTATGATATGTATATTATTTAGTCATTCGACTTGATATTATCATAGACTTCAATATTAAGAGCATGATAATATTACATAATCAAATATTGTCTTTACCCATATGATTATAAAGATTGTGATTGGCTACCATATGAATAATACATGAAGGCGTGTAATCAAAATAGAATTTTCCCCTCTCGTAAAGAGAGATATATCTGTGGATCCCTTGATATGTTAGACTGTTAAATGACTAAGTCCAAGTGAATTAATATGATCAATGTCATTCGAGTGTTTTTAGTTTACTTAAAAATCGAGACTAGTATGATTGAACATTAAATGTGACTTTCCATGCCATATATTTAATTAAAGGATATCGCATGACAAAAGGATATGATATATGTTATTCATTAGGTTGTATCGATTTTGATATTAATGGTAAATAGGTAGTTATCATGCCTTGCTAGAGACCGCTTATGACTTGTGTATCAAAATGGTTTTGGTTCACTGCCAATGTCACATGAACTTATTGGGTCGCATACAAAGAATGACTTTGCGCAATTTCAATTGTTCCAAAGTAATGAATTTTATATGATAAAACTCATTACATAAAAGCCCTAACGATTTGTTATATATTAACTTATTAATAAGGGCGTTTGTGTAATTTGCTTGAATTCCCTAAATACAATCATTGTATTACAAATAAGTTTTTTTCAGTGAACATATTTGCACATATAAATAGTGGTTGAAACATAAAACAAAATAAGATTTTTGTTTGTACTATTTTTTAGTTCTCTCAATTTTAGGATAGAAAAGAAAAACATTTTCAATCTCTCTTAGGGCTAGCACTCCAAATAGTGGTCACCGTTCGTATATGGATTTCCGATAGAGGACGCGTGCTTGAACGTCTTGAAGATTGAACAATCAGAGAAGGAGATCACAGATTAAGGTATGGTTTACTTTTAGAGATTTAATTTAATAGAACTTATTTTTATCCTATTAAGGTTTTTTAAAAATTGTTTTGAATTTCTCATTGCGTATGAACCCCAAAACCTAATAATATAAGACACATGAAAGTACATAATAGTAGGGACTCAAATGTAAGGCTTCATTACCAACTATGAGTTGGTTTTGTTGTAAGTAAACCTTATGGTGGTATTTACTATTTAATGGAATTTATCTTTATACTTGTATTTGTGTTTAGTCCGCATTGCATTTTGCATCATTCTTGGTCACGCATTAATGTCATTCTGGTCGATGGCTTGTTAGTGCTACGGCTCATAGGTGGGACTCGGAGGTAGGTTTCCTAACCAAAGAGACTGGAACACGAAAGACCCATGGCACGCAAGTTTTTTGGGGAGCATGCATTGGACTTATATTATTGTTTAAGATTCATTCTTGGGTTGGCCAACCAGTTTATGAACCTTGAATAATAATAAAAAAGTTTTACATTGTTACATAAATTTCCTATTATTTGAAAATGCAATTACATGTTTCCATGTATTTTAGACTAACATTTGTAGGAGTACAGAGCAATGTAGTAATTAAAGGGTTTCACTTTGTAATTCTACAGTTACAAGATTCGAAGACATTTGGTGATAACTTTTAAGAGATATATGTTTCAATTTTGATCTAATTTGGGATTTTAAGGTTGTAAATTAGGTATCAAAGATTTCAAGTTAGTTTAAATGATTTCAATTTGATATATATTGTGAACCGCGGGGAGTTATGAATCCTTTTAGGCTTCTCCTCATTCTGTTGTCTTTTAGTTGAATTTTTTGGCAGACTACTTTTAATGGTAGTGATGCCAAAATTTTTATAAAATATGGATAATACTCCATTTGATTTCCTAATTTCCTTCAATTAAAGAAATAATGAACTGAGGTTTATTGAGGATATAAATCTAATTTTGGAGTATTATTAAGGATTAAAATGAAAAGTATTTTAGGGTGCAAAGTTGATTGTGTTGTTTAGGTGTCTAATTAGGGTAATTATGAAAAAGTTAAGGTTTGCTGAGACAATTCCCGACATAATTTTATGCATAATCTCAAATTCAACATAATAATCAACATATTTCTGATTTTCAAACTCTTTTCTATGATCACCATGTATTCAATCAATGGGTACATCCTCATTATTTTTCTCATTCAGAAGGCGAACAATTAACTTCTTAAACTGATCAAATGTTTCTACTTTATCATGCAGGAAAAGAATCTAAGTAAACCTTGAGTAGTCATCAATAATGACAAATGCATACTTCTTTCTCCCGATACTTTCAACTTGCTTTAACGAAACAAGTCCATATGACTGAGAGAGCAAAAGAATCCAAGTAAACCTTTTTAGATTTTTTTCTTCTTTTGAAGTGTAGTCAAATCTTTAAACATTCAATAACATCATTGTCAAATATGACAAACAATTTCACAATAATGACATATGATGAGGTATGTTGTCAACAACTGAAGTCACATTTTTCTTTGCGCTTGTAGAAACCTTTTATGGAAAAAGCTTCTTTGCCTTTCCTATATCAACTTGAGTCTTATTTGATTGACATTCATTGATTACAGCTCCCTCAATATAGCCAAAACCATGCTTAAGTTGCGATAATTGACCAGTTTGCTACATTCTATTTTATTTATAAGAACCACAATGTAATTTTGCAGTAACAACATCGGATTCTTCAATATATAAATTTCAACCTCATACTTTTTTACAATGTATGATAAGTCTTGTGTTCCCTTTTAAGAGTCTTATAATCCAAATTGACATTGAACAGTTTCATCTTCAAGTCAAAATTCAAATAATAAAGAGATGTCCATTTAGCGAACAATAGATGATAAGACGCCTAGAGACCCTTTGCAGAATCCTCATCATTGATAGCAACACTTATATCCTCAAGTTTTTCCTTACTATTTTTCGTGTAAAATACTATGGAACCAAGTTCAGAAATACAAACAACAGATGGAGAAGCATCAACAGTGTTTGACTCTGTTAATATAGTAATGAATGCAGTAGTAGAATCATTTGACTCTTTATCACTGTTATCTAAGTTGTCATCACTCCATTTTCACATGTCGTTCGTGTCAAATATAACCCATACTCGAGTTATTAATCTCACTTGGGCGTAGTAGTGGCAAATTCGGGGTCGAATCTATAGGACTTATGTTTTACTCTGAGTTAACTAAAAAAGGAAATTCGTGGGTTTCTCAAAAAATTTTAAGAAAACAATTAATTAAAACTACTAGAAATCAGAGTTTGCAAAAGCAATTTCAATGAGAGATAATACCTAGTTCTACGGTCCCATAAATCCAAATCAAGATTCAATAGCATGCAATGATCTTCGATCTTTCCCAAAAGATTATTAATTCAATTCCTCTTATATTATCTATAGGAAATCAACATCAGCCAAAAAATTCCTAATTCTCCCAATCTTGATAACTAGTATTTTCGCCACTAACTACTTCCTAGGTCAACATATAACCCTAGACATCAACCAATAAAGTTTGATGCATTAACCGCATAAAGGTTTATAGGAATACTAATCATAAATAACTAGATCGCTTCCACTTCAACTTAATCTAGATTTATTTGTCACACACTAAAGAACCGAAAGGTTTAGAAGGCAAATGGGTGAGTCATTGTCACTTGTATTACTCCAATTGTAGACTTACAGATTTAATTGTCTCAATTAACTATAGTTCTTTCACCTAAGAGTATGCATTGGCCACATATATACCCTATGCTTGGACCATAATCATGAAAACAATGACAAATAAAATAGGAAGAGTTTAACTAACTTAAATTACAAATAAAAGATCTCACATAACATCTTATAAACCAAGATTCTTGACTTGCTTTGCCTTTGACCTAGGAAAAGAGTGCTTAGCAGGAAATTGTCTAGAAGAACTCTATTAAATTATAAAGAAAATAACTAGCAAACAAAAGAGAGAGAGGAGAGTTTAATTGTGGTAGAGAGTCTTCATATAAAACTTTAAAGTGTTGTAAATTAAGTTGAAACTTGCTAAGAACTAGAGAAGGAAAATAGAAGACTAATAACTTCTACTACTACAAAGGAGAAGAGAAGAAATGAGATAGTTGGAATGAGAAGTTTTCATTCAACTTGGTGTGTGAATTACAATGGAGTTGGCACCCTTTATATAGGTCATTTGGTGATGATAATAATTGTACTTATACAATGTGTACAAGTTATACATACACCACAAGTCATACAACACGTCACAAGCAACATAGATAATACATGGAAGAGTTGGTGTACATTGGAGAGGATTACAAGTTACATGACAATGCATGGATGAGTGATTATACATTGGAGTTGAATACAAGTTATGTAGAGTGTACAAGTTACATTCAATGTAGAAATTATGCTTGATGTTACAATTCAATGTGAGAGACATGCTTGACAATGTGATCATTCATAAGCTTTGTTAAAGGGTCATCCAATTTACAACACTCCCTCTTGGATTACACTTGCTGAGAGAATATACCTCGTTAAAACCTGTACTAGAAAAACCCTGTGGAAAAAAATCTAGTACAGGAAAAAGAGTACAATGTTCTCGTCAATCTTGATTTGCAGTATAATATTATTGATTGCCTCATTAAAAATTTTGCTAGAAAAACCCAGTGGGACAAAACCAAAGCTAAGGAAAAGAGTGCAACACATTGATACACTTTGAGAGAATATATATGCCTCATTAAAACCTTTACTAGAAAAACCTTGTGGGAGAAAAATCTAGTATAAGAAAAAAGTACATTGCTCTCATGAATTTTTTATACGGAGTATAATATTGTTAGAATTGCCTCTTTAAAAACCTTGCTGGGCAAATCTAGTGGGATCAAACCAATAGCAAAAGGAAAATAGTACAATACATTAATCAACCTTGATAAAGAGTTTTAATATTGTTATAATTGCCTCATTAAAAACCTTTGCAAAGAAAACCCAGTGGGATAAAATCATAGCAAAGGGAAAAATAGTGCAATACACTAACCAATAACTCATTTTGATTATCTCCCTCATGTTCACATGGGTGAGATATTTTGTGCATTTTGTTGCACATGGACATCGTTTTCTATATGAACCAGTTAATGCTGAAGCATATGATTGTCACTCTTTTGTATATAATACTTGCATCAAGTAATTGATTCATAACTTTGTTGCTACTGAATGATCTTTTGAACTTCGAGTTCATATTAATTTATACATAGATCATAATACAACAAATTTAATGCAATTTGATGCGTTTCAAGCAATTTCACGTCATTCCTTTTGAATTGGCTTATATCTCCCCCTAATGGTGGGAAAAATGATTCATCAAAGTGACAATTAGCAAAACTTGCTATAAATAATTTCCCTATTAGGGATTCAAGGCATCTTATAATATGATTAATGGAGAGTAAATCAATATACGTCTCCTATTGATTTGCCTTGAGATAATCTCCAGCTGAAAAAAAATCCGGTTCGATAAAGGATGTCCTTGCGAATTTATGATATTTTCGCATTATTGATGATTATGAATAATCAAATAGATCTTGCCACATTATGAATGACATTTGATTTATGACGACATTCGTTTTAATGTGTCTTATATATTCCAAAATTTAAAGCCGATAATATTATACTCGGATTAAATCATATAGATAAATTTTTATTATTATTCTGAGTAGACTTCTTCTGAATAAGACATTAACAATAAAATTGTCGTATTAGATATTTCCTGGACATTAGCCTCCGCTAAGTTCGAATTCGAGAAATATTCACTTTTGTACATGCATGTAGCATGATACATAAGACAAACTCATTGTCCATATTTAGGTCACGATTTAAACACATCTCGATGTGCTTGTTTTATCGAGCCATTTTCAATGATAAAATTCATAATATTTTGCCTTTGATTTTGAAGGCATGGTAAAGGTCACAAAAATATTCGGGTATATATATGACAATATTTAGGCAAAATAGCCTTTCATATATGATCAAAAAATGGGCGCTCATTGTCAATAATTATTTGTCCTTTGTAGTGGTGCACCACTTTTGTTTCAGCTTTTGGTGGAATTGTCAATACGACATTTACCTGATATTTTCACCTTTTCCACGTCCATAAATTTATTAAATTTATTATTGCGATCATGATCATTATATGCAACAAATGCTTCTTAATTTGAAGCCGAACTAATTGAACGGGAGAGATATTATATTTATAATATCTCATTATTTTACTCAGCTACCATGAGACAAGAAATCAATCCTTAATATTTATTGAATTGATGTGCGCACTCGATATTTGTTGCAGCAATAAATTGAGGCGGGCCACGTGACCTTATTTTTATTGTCTCATCAGTCATATTTCCACATAGCCTCAACATAGAGGTAATTAAAATTGTGAAATTATAATTAATATTTGACTGATTAAATTTTGTAGCATGAGACCTAGCCGCTCATTTTGAGCTTTTGAGCATTACCCTTTTGGTATGTATATATATAACTCCATAAGGTGAAAATATATATAAAGTGAAATATTCACTTTTCAAATCTCTAAAGAGAAATTGGCAAATGATTATGTATAACACACAGTTTTGCATATATGCTTTATTCACAAATTGTAGTATCTAATTGTCATGACAAGTAATTATTGTCGGTAATATAATAAGGCAACAAGTTCAACTATGGTTGAATAATATTTTGAAATAAATTTAATATAAAATAGTTTTTCCCATTTTATGTAAAAACATAACATATGATTAAATATATGTTCACAACTTGATTCATTAATAAACAAAATATATTATTCGTATGAGTTGTAGGGACAACCTCCAGGTTGGGTGGCGAGACATAGTCTACTTAATATCATGCCTCCTCGAACGGGGTAACCCGTCTCCCTTTCAATGTTTAGCTTTACCGAGGACAAGGCTTACCCACTATCAACTCAAACTTATAGCATTATTTGTATTATAAAATCAAGAATAGAACAATAACTAATCATTTGTAGTTTTAAGAGAAAAATTATATATCACACATTGACTTTTGATTTTTGATGTAGAAGATCGTACGAGATGCAACTACAGAGCATACTTTCGCAATCAGTGATGTTATAATGCATAGTATATGAATAAAGTATGCATATATAAGTGATGCATGTAATAAAATGAAGCAACCATGATAATATAGAAATAAATTGAACTTATTTAAATAACAAAAGTTATACCTTCCTAGCTTTGTCTCCTTAACAAACCTTCTTGAACTTCAAGATCTCCTTAATGCTAGAGCAAACTCGTGCTGATAACGTGTTGTAAATTAAGTTGAAATTTGCTAAGAACTAGAGAAGGAAAATAGAATACTAATAACTTCTACTACTACAAAGGAGAAGATAAGAAATGAGATAGTTGGAATGAGAAGTTTTCATTCAACTTGGTGTGTGAATTACAATGGAGTTGACACCTTTTATATAGGTCATTTGGTGATGATGATAGTTGTACTTATACAATGTGAACAAGTTATACATACACCACAAGTCATACAACACATCACAAGCAACATAGATAATACATGGAAGAGTTGGTGTACATTGGAGAGGATTACAAGTTACATGACAATGCATGGATAAGTGATTATACATTGGATTTGAATACAAATTATGTAGAGTGTACAAGTTACATTCAATGTAGAAGTCATATTTGATGTTACAATTCAATGTGAGAAATATACTTAAAAATATGATCATTCATAAGCTTGGTTAAAATGTCATCCAATTTACAACATAAAGTTCTATTTATATGTTTATTTCAATTCGATAGAAGAGATATGTTTATTTCAATTCGATAGAAGAGAGAATCGAATTCGGTGGGGCAGGGGGGAGGGGGAAGGTTTGCTGTCTCATGCGCCTAGGTAAATCAGATGGTTGTTGCTGCTTTAAAGGTGGAGTTCTGACACATGGCAGATAGCGATTAAGGAACGTTGGCGATGTAGCACTAGCTGGTTGAGAACATATGATTGTATGTTTGTGCTGGTGGACTTGTCGACATGGCGCTATTGGATTGGTAGAGCGCTGCTGTGGACGTGGCAAAATGAATTGGAGCTCGACGTGTGGCAGTTGCGGATGTAAAAATCCGAGAAAAAAGAAAAAATTTTGCCCCTGTATATATATAATGGTTCAAACCCCACAAACCATTTCGAGTAATCATGCGAAGGTGTGGGAGTTTGTCTGACTACAGATCTTGAGGTAAGGTTAAGTCCCTTATTTGCTACTCATCTGGTACTATGCCCTTTCCAAATTTTTGCCGACTCCTTATGCAGATCTCGAGGCGTGACACCGGGTCTCCAACCGGAGGCACCCGGTGCGCTGGGAGGCACCCCAATCTCCAATCGGATTTGAGTCCTCCCACTCCACAAAAGCTTCTAGGCGTAAGAAATGCAAGGTTCCACAAACGAATCTGAAGGCACTGTGATTCGCAAGTGATTTCTTGTAGACTTAGATACACCGTAGTGTGTATCACCTAGACGGCTAATTGTCGTGAAATTTTGCCAATTGTCCGAATGTTCTATGTATATGCAAATGTTTTGTTGTGTTTTAATTGTTGTTTACTTATGGATGGACCCTTTTTATAGTCGGTTTGAATGTTACGGAGATTTATAATTAATTAAGGTTCGATGCAAAAGTGTTTCTCTAATTTGTATCACCTGGCTGCTTCTCCTCTCTTCTACTCCATTTTGCAGTGCGTGTCTTGAAGCGGATCAAAGGGTTGTTGAACACATTGTAGGAATGACTTATACTTAGTCATTTTTGAAGGCTTTCCTCAATTAAAGTGTCACCAACTTCTTCTAAACCACTATATCATCAATAAGGACCAATGTGGATCCCACAAGCTATCTTGAAGTTCATGCAAGCTCACTTTTCAATGTCAAACACTGAGAACACTTCAAAAGAACCCGATTTATCTCCTTTTATCAAATCGCCTTTGAACCACTAAAAATATAAATAAAAGATAATTAATTAATAATACAAGGCATGGAGATCTAGAAACACTTAAAAAATATATTATTATTACCGACTTATCAAATACCCCAAAACTTAAGACTTTGCACGTCCCGAGCAAATGTGTAAATAACGAAACAGAAATAAACTAGACTCCTAATATAGTTATGAATCTAACTTTACTAATCTTATACCCGATTCCGAACTCATGGAGTTCTTTTGGTTTACATAGTTGTCATGTCAATAAGCCACTCAAGGAATTTCGGAGTTATGATATGTCTAGAACCTCAATCCAAACACAATTAAGATCACACATTCAAGACCTAAACTCGTTTAAGACAAAGGCTATCAACTACGCATGAGTTTTCTTAGCCTATACACATAAGCACACAAGTTTACGATCTCTGTAAGATAAGGCATTAACGCTTCTAGAATTACCACCAATGAGGATCAATAGGACTTTAAGTAAGTTGTAACATGGCTAGGGTAGAGTACTAAGGTAATGATATAAAGGTTATAAGAAGCATTGGAAAACTAAAACTTATTCTGTCAAAAGAATTTCGGAGAACATGAAAGTGGCTTATACTGCACTTAACTTCATTTTTCTTTTAATATGTGCCGTTTTCACCATATTCCAACACCTTGGCTCCCTGCTCTATTTCCTACGGATACCGTTTTAGGTGGGACTCTCTAATCATGACTTAATTTTTTTCACCATGACTAATTTATCCTTATTTTGGGCATATAAAGAATTTTCCCTCTAAATATTTTTCTTCTTTTCACGTCTTTTTTTGAAAAATCTTAAGTCTAAGACTAGCTTCCAGTTAGGTAAAGAATTTTTGGGCTACGATTATGAGTTTAACATTAGGTAAGAAAGAATTAAAGGTTAGTTTGACTCAAAATATGTTATCTAGGGAAATTACTTTAGGTAGGCTTAAAGCTATGAGTTTTCCTTCAAATATGGCCTAAATCATTCCCCAAAAGTGGTTTAGTTATAGGAGTTTTGCCTCGAGTGGGTTACACCATCATTCTAGCACCTAGAAAATTGATTTTTTTTCACTTGCATAGTTTCGACTGTTTGCCCCATTTGGTATCTAGCACAAGGCTTATCCCTTATACTAAGTTCATAATATGAAATCATTAGAATGTCGGGCTACATGCCAGAGTGAGTGTTTCTCCTAATTTTCCTTAAGTTTTAAGCAAAAAAGTCAACCATAGTTCACTCATCCACAACCAAAAGCATGAAGGAAAGTTTCTAGTGACTCTAAATAATTATAATAATAAATATTATACTAAATACATGTATGAAAATGTATCATATCATAGTGAAACGAAAGATTTTTAGTATGAATGGAAAGGAAAAAAAATGGAAAGATAAGAGAAATGAAAAGAATAACACCACCATTACCATCCTTGAACCTCATAATTGAAAAAAATTAATGATCATACTTACGGTCTTTAGCAATAAGATTTATCCACCTCAGTCCATAATCTATATAATACCCCCAAACTTATTCCGAACCTTGTTCCAAAGGTTCAAAGCAAGTTAAGAGGTTCTCACATAAAAACAAATAAGAGGGTGAAAGAATATAATAAATATAAAAAGAAGGAAATGATATGAGTTCATGCATAGTAATAAGAGTACTAAAACAAAGAAACAAATGATAAAGACAAGTTCATATATAATGATTAGAGTAAAAATTGATAAATCAAGGAATTGATTTAAAAATTCTAAACCAGATTTTGCGAGCCCAAAATCTTTCACTAAGGGTAAAATCAATAAAACAATGAAAATAAAATCTAGTGTTTCGAGTTCTATTTAAAGATCTGCGACTAATGCGACGACTTAATTTAGTTTGTTATTTTCAACCAAGTTTCAAAACAAATAAATCTTAGCAAGTAATCAATTTCCCGAAGAAAAATAATAACTCAAATCATGTTAATTAAGATTTAAATGAAAATCAAACTTGACTCCAACATATGGTACTTTCTCTTTCCTTCATCTCAAGGCTTTCCTTAGCCTGCAAAAATTAATAAATGGAGTTTATGGATTAGCTAAAATTGTTGAATGACTAAAATAAAGTAAACTAAACTATACTATACTAAATCGAACTAAACTAGACTAAAATGGAAATTGAAGTATGACAATAAATAAAATAAAGTTGGGTTGCCACCCAACAAGTGTCTTTATTTTAAATCAATGGCTAGACTTGGCCTGAAAGATAATGTAACTCCTACTAATTTGGAGTAGTCACGAACAAATGGAATCACTGTAGCTTTGGGCAACGAAATAGGCTTGCCTTACTTCAGAGTTTTGAGTTCATCTTGGAGTTCTAACAGATAAGTCTCTATATAGTCTTGACCATATAATACATAGCTATTAACAACATAAAAAATTTCCAAGTGCCCTTTTTGTTCTATCCTAGTTTTGAATTCCACAAATATGTGTGAAACATGAGGTGGATTCATCAACACCAGATGTTGATATTCCTTGCAATCTTCATATGATTCATATGACCTTTCCAAAGTGACTTCAGTTTTCATCTTGCACTCTTCTTTATGAACTTCTACAATTATAACCTTCGGCTCCGATGGGAAAACTTTATGTTAATTTTCCAAGTCAGTCAAATACTTGTCCTATTCAACACTTCTAAAGATAGTCGTAATTGAATCTTCCTCTTGATCACAATGTATAGACTCGGGGAACTCTTATTCATCAATCAAATTATCAATGCTAGCATTCTTTTAACTAATTAGAATGCTCATATTTTGAAAACTTGAATTCTTCAGTTGTCGATTTTGTTCCATTTTTACTTCATCGCGTAGACTGTCTTGATGGAACTATTCATCGACTGAGATTAAATCCTTCAACATTTCTTCAAGAGAACGTTCCTCTTCTTGATTAACATGTGGACTTGGCATGAACTCGTAGAAGTTGGGTAGAGACGATACATAGTTCCCCTTGGGATAATTTCCATACTCGCAATTGTAAAGGAAAGAATTAGTAGAAGCATTAGTGGAATGAGTACAATCACAACAATATCCATAAGCTTTGACCAACTAAAAAATTAGAAGACAAACTAGAAAAATTATGTCCATAACATAACATACCTACCTCGTTCACACTATGATAGTATGAGTATTTAAATTGACGATATTTGTAGGAATAGGAGGCCACTGACGAGTTCCAGTAAACATATGCTTAGAGACAAGGAACAAGTTAGATAAATAAATAAACTCAAAATAAGAAAAAAAAAAAAAAAAACAAGCTACACTTATAATAAAGGACTAACTCCCCAGCAACTGCACCAAAGTTTGTTCACGTGTTGTTCGTACCAAATATAACTCGTAATTGAGTTACCAATCATACTTGGATGTAGTAGTGGTAAATACGGGGTCGAACCCGCATTACTTAAGTTTTACTCTGAGTTAACTAAAAAGAAAAATTTGTAGGTTTTTCAAAATATTTTAAGGAAACAATTAATTAAAACTACTAGAAATCATTTTTTGCAAAAGTGATTCAAATGAAAGAGAATACCTAAGTCTATGGTCCCCTAAATTCAAATCAAGATTTAATAGCATGTCATGATCTTCGATCTTCCCCAAAAGATTATTACCTCAAATCTTCCTATATTAGCTAGAGGAAATCGACATTTGCCAAAAATCCCTAATTCCCCTAATCTTGATAGCTAGGAAGTTCGCCACTAACTACTTCCTTAGTCAACACATAACCTTAGACATTCGCCAATAAGTTTTGATGCATTAACTGCATGAAGGCTCGTGGGAATACTAGTCTTAAATAACCGGATCGGGTCAGATTCCAATTTAACTAAGATTTATTTGTCACACACTTAAGAACTAAAAGGTTTTGAAGGCAAATGGGTAAGTGATTGTCACTTGTATAAGTTCAATCGTACAATTACGGATACAATTGTCCCGATTAACTATAGGCCTTCCATTTAAAAGCATGCATTGACCGTATATATACCCTAAGCTTGCACCATAATCATGAAAACAACGACATATAAAATAGGAAGAATTGAAATAACAAATTATAAATAAAAGATCTCACATAACAACTTATAAACCAAGATTCTAGACTTGTTTCACCTCCAAACTGGGAAAAAGGTACTTTGTTGGACATTGTGTTAAAGAACTCTATTAAATTATAAAGAAAATAAATAGAAAATAAAAGATGAGAGTGTTCGGTTGTGTGTAGAGAGTCTTCAAATAAAACTAGAAAGTTCTACTTATATGTTATTTCAATTCGGTATTAGAGAGAATCGAATTCGACAGGGGGAGGTTTTTTGTCTCATGCACCTAGGTAAATCAGATGGTTGTTGGTGCTTTGGAGCTGGAGTCTGGACAAGTGGAAAAAGGATTGTAGGAACATTGGTGATGTGGCGCTGGCTGGTGGAGAGAACATATGGCTGTGCACTTTTGCTTTGGGCCATGAGGTGCCTTAAAAGAGGGCCGCTAAGGGCACCCCACCGTTTCATGAAGGCACCCAGTTAATGTGGGCACTAACCAATTTATCTTGGGCACCAAAAAATTAGACCCGAAATACCCAAAATACCCCTCTAACCAATTTACCTAGGGCACCAAAAAACTCCTGCAAAACAGAGGCACCCCACCACCGTCCTCTTGCTTGACTTTCTCCATTTCTCGTCAACGAACCACCTAGCAATCCCGAATCTAAGTTGTATTCGTTCCTCTATGTCTCTCTCCTCTGTTGTAGGACGTTTTTCGAGTTTGAAGACTCTGAGTTTTGGTCGATTTCATATCCAAATTAGGGCTCGGTTTAAGTTTTTCATTCACACATCGATAGTGTTGAAATCGATCGTTTGAATGTGCGTTGGTAGTCTAATTAAGTTGCATTTGATAGAGTAGTTGTTATGTTTGTGTGGCGGTGCATTCAATGGTTCATTTATTGGGCGTTTGTGGTTCTCGCCACACAGGCCAGAGATTTTGTTTACAGTCTCGGCCAAGCATGACCGAGAATGTAGAATAGCTCTTGGTTGTCCATAACCGAGACTTTTATTGTCGTCTCGGTCACCACTTCACGAGAGTAAGTCGAAGTGTATAGTTTATGTCATGTCGGTGATGTCCAACCGAGAATGTAGAATAGCTCTCGGTTGTCCATTACCGAGACTGTTATTCAGTTCTCGGTGGATGGTGACCGAGACATGTGCATAACTCTCGGTCTTGCGAGGCCGAATCAATCGCGTTCGTGAAAAAACATCTGAAAATTTGAGAAACCCTACGTTGACAAAAAACAGTTCCTCCAAACCATCATATGGTTATCAAACATTGTTACATCGCTGTCGGATGATGTCAATCTGCAAGAATCGATAAACGGTCGGCAAACGCAATGTCGTTTTAGGTTCAAGCTTGGTGGTGGGGTGCCACGTTTTTTCTGTCAAAATGGTTTGTAGGGTTTGAATCAATATATATACAGGGGCAAAATGGTCTTTTCCATTTTCGCTGAAATTTTTACAAAAACTTTGGGTGCCTTCATTAAACGGTGGGGTGCCTTTAGCAGCCCTCCCTTTGAATTGGTGGAGCGACAATGGCAGAACGAATGGGAGCGCAACACGTGGAAGGTGCGGATAGGAATAATGTGGAGAACGAATTGTGCGAAGATTTGGGAGCTTGTGCGAGCACGGATCTCGAGTAAGGTTGAATCCCTTATTTGCTACTTATCCAACATTAATTTTGTGCAGATCTAGAGGCGTTACAAACGCCTCTGAAGGCGTTGTGACTCAAGGGTGTCTAATTTGTATCACCTGGCTGCTGCTCATCTCCTCTAGTCTACTTGTAGTGCGTGTCTCAAAGTGAATCAAAGGGTTGTTAAACACACTGCAGGAATGACTTATGCTTAGTCATTTTAGAAGGTTTTCCTCAACTAAAGTGTCACCAAACTTCTTCTAAACCACTATATTACCAACATGAACCATTGTAGGTCCCACCAAACTATCTCAAAGTGCTTGTAGGCTCACTTTTCAATGCCAAACACCAAGAACACTTTAAAAACCTTGATTTATTTCCTATTTATCACACCAAGAAGCATTCAAGGACTTCTTCTTCTTCTCGTAAGTAAGACATTCACTCTTAATATGTACAACTCCTCCATAGTCACGATACTTAATGCCCATTAGTTTATTTTTAGCATCCGTCTTCTTATCATCAGTAGAAGATTTATTATTGTCATTAACCTTCTTGTAATTGATTCCAGCATAATTCCTCTAATAATTTTTTTGGAAATTTTGAGAGCTTTTTTTGCCATCATAGCAAACTCATCTCTAATATATTCAATAGAAACAATAGTCTCAACACGATAAAAATTCTTAGAAGAACTATATTTTTTGAACATATTCATCTCATATGTTTGAAGAGAATCCATTAATTCATCAAGATACATCTTAGTAATATCACGAGACTCTTCGATTGTAGTAATCTTCGAGTCAAGATCGTGAAGGAGAAGCACGAAGAGCATGTCATACTAACTACTCGTCAATATACTTTTCTCTAAGTTGAAAAGCTTGATTAGCAATGTCTTGTAAACGACCATTGAAAGAGGCTACATCTTTTTCCATTTTTATCTCAAAAAGATCAAGCATTGAACTTAATTACTATAACATAAAAATCTTGACATAATTTATACCTTCAAAGATGTTATCAGGATATCCCATGTTTTCTTAGAAGTAGTGAGATTTGTAATTAGTTTGAAGTGTTAAGCATCAACAACAGTGAAGATATAATTGATTGCCTTATGATTGGCAACCATATCCTTCTTCTCGGTGCATGTCCATAGAGATGAAGGTTTTAGAATAGCTTTCCCATCCGTATCTGGTTGTGTTAGAGCAGTGTATTCTCTCTCTAACATTTATCCAGCAATTTCATCAATGGCAGAGATAAAGTGAACTATTCTAACCTTTCAGTAGGCATAGTTGATTTCTTCTAGCAATGACAGTCGATTTATCGATCCACCTTCACGTCTTTCACTAGTTCGTTGTCGTAAGAACTCATCAATTGATCCCATAATGAGAAAACTCTCTAGAATCTCACTCTTCTACACTTGTAGAAATAATAAAGTGACGAAGCTCTGATACCATTGTTAAAGTTTTGGAAACTAGAGGAACTCATGAGATTAACGAATCAGTGATGAACTAATAAACATACATCTAAACTAAACAAGAATTGATTTCAGAGTAAGACTTGAATGTCTTCCTCTAGGTAGACTCAGCCTAAATAATCAATTAATCAAATTGATAATGTGTACAACCACTATAATGATCTCTCGTTCTCACAAAACTCACGTAATGAACGATGATCCATGCAATGGCGATCTTGAGTATTTATAGACTTAGTCTATCTACCCTATCTAGGAATTTAGTCCTAAATAAAATACAATTTGAAAAACACCCTCGGTCTCCAATTGTAAATCGTATTAAAATCATTCAATGTTCAACAACTAAGTCTTCTATTCCATCAAGTATCTTGACATATCGTTTCCATAAATTTCTTCAGTACTTTATGAACCTTTCTCTCGAATCTTGTAGTTGTAATCCATCTCAAAGTTTCCTTCTTGCAGGATTAAACTTCTTAACTGTTGTAGACTAATACTGATAGTTACTCTATTTCAATATCTAACTCATATAAAATTCTTGCTTCGACTGCAGATCTGTCTTTGTCTTTGACTCTGACTTTGTTACTATAATCTTCATCGAAATTTGTATTTTAGTGTATATTTGAGTTGTATCTACACTCAGTCTTCTTGCTTAATCAGGCTTTCATCTATATTGCAACATTTACCTACCTAAATTAACTTCTCTCTTGACAATATAATGCCAATAAGGATAGACCGACTCAAATACAGTAAACTAGGGACTAACATAACTTAATTGGTTTTTAAACTCATTAATAGATGTATTAGTTTTAACTTGATTTTGAGAAATTTGTATAAAGTTTTGATGACTTCGAGTCATAAAATTATGTGAGATTTGTTTTAAATCTGGTTGCATAAGTTGAACCATTTTTTGATATTGCAGAATTGGTGCAGATTGTATATGTGCTCTTTGTCTATAACTGGTATAATTTAGATTTTGTGAATTATAGCTAAGAGTTGAATTTAGTTTTCCAACATAGTAACTATTGTTACTAAATTGATTCCTCCAAGGAACAGAAAATTGGTTCATAATAATATTAACTTCTTCAGTATTTTCTTTATATAATGTAGAGCACGCATTTGTAGGATTTTTAACTTCATTACAAAACCCAAATGGTTTTACTTGGTTTGACCTATCTTTAAATAACAATTGAACCATGATAGATAACTCATCAACATTTTCGTCAAATGTACAACTTCTTTTACTATTAAATCATAAAGTTCATTTGTTAATGTCTTAATCATTTCACCATATTGCTTAGATTGTTTAGCTATTTTATTAATAGCCTCTTTTGTTAAAGTTGGTGTTACAATGAATAAAGACCCCCCACATACAATGTTTAATAACATTTGTTCATAATGATTGAGGACTTCGTATAAGTATTCTAATAAAGCTCTTTGTGTATATCCATATAGTGCACAAGAAGAAATTAATCTTTGAAATCTATTCCAAAAACTCATTAAAGTTTTCACCATTTTTCATCTTTATAACTGTGATTTGTCTTTTATAGGAACTCTTTCTTGCTTGTATATATTGATCTAGGAAAACTTCTAACATCTGAGCCCATGTAACTATTGAATCTTGAGGATGATAAAACAACCAATCTTGTGCTTGATCTTTCAGTGCGAAAGGAAAAGCCTTAAGTCCGACTTTTCTAACGTACCGTCTTTAGATTTCATCCAATTGACTTTATGTTGGTATTCTCTTATAAATTTTTGGGGGTCTTCATTATCTTTCCCATAGAATTTAGGTAAGGCACTAATTAATGTTAGTTCAAATTTAGCAAATCTTTCCAGATATGCAATGCACATTGGCTTGTAAGCTATGACATTTTGATTAGCTTGCCTACGAGTAAGTTCTCTATTATTATTATTATTATTATTATTATTATTATTATTATTATTATTATTATTATTATTATTATTATTATTATTATTATTATTATTATTATTATTATTATTATTATTATCATCATCATCATCATCATCATCATCATCATCATCATCATCATCATCATCATCATCATTATCGATATTATTAGTATTATTATAATTGGCTTCCATTATGGTAGCTTGGTTTTCTCTACATTGTCGTTATTGTGTCTTAAATTACAATGAAAAAACTTTTCTAACTTAGGATCGAACGGATGTAAAGATTCTATGGAATTAGAACAACGAAGCGTGTAGGCCATAGAACGTCTAAAACTTCTATGAATTTATTTAAAAAGTTATGTAAATCCCCAACAATGGCGCCAAAAATTGACATTGTCGAGCATGTACAATAAGTTTTCATGTATATACGTATTATTTGTAGTAGTGGGAAATGAGATAGTCTCCATAGGGATTTTGCAAACTTGTAAGAAAAAGTCTTTCAATGACTTTTATTATTTTTTTATTTAATTAATTAAATTAAAATGGGAACTAAGACTATATAATTAAACTATGGCAATTATTTAAACTAACTTAACTAACACAATTCTAATTCACTAATATTAAATTCAAATCAAATCAATTCAATATAAAATAAACATCTAAAAAAATATCAAGAAAAATGAAACGTTAATTCATTTTACATCCAAACATATTACTTAAATCCTATTCATAATCATACTTTCATCATATTATAAAGTATTTTTGGATCATTAAACTTAAATCACAAGTTAGTTGATAGCCTTTGTTAAGCCACCCGTTTCCTTATATCAATGGAAAAGCCAAGTCCTAATTTTTTTTCATTAATCCTTGGAAAGCTCATAGAGAATTAATAGAATAAAATAGCATTAAGTTTCGTGAAAACTTCTTACTACTAAGCCAATATTATCGAAAAAGTCGTATCAATATCAAACTTAGAATACAATTCACCTAGGATATTTAACTAGTAATTGATCGTTTAAATTAATCATAGTTATCACCTTATATTAGATATAGAAAATAAATATTACAGCACACTTTTTAGACTATGAATGCAATACAAAGTTTCATGATTGTATCCGCAAATAACAATCCATTGAAACTGTGAATTGACGTATGCGATTAAGTTTAAAATATTAAGCACAAATTCTTCTTCATTATGACTGCCTTGCAAAATGGATTAAATTCATGTTCAGACTTTGTTTAGATTAATAAACTACTCACATATATTCATAATAGAAGTTGTGATAAAATAAATAAAATGCATTAATAAAGGATCTAACTAAATACTTAAATCACCAACAAGTCTTCAAAATCAATGAACAATAAAACTAAACTAAACTTAGTAAAACTAATTAAAGATGGTTGATAATGGCCTAAAACTAATTGAAGGTAATCAAAGGCACTTAATTTCAAAGCCTAAGGTTAATATATATATAGTATTCTAAGTAGTACATATCGAACCAAACTAAAATTGTTGGATTTACTCCAAAAAATTTTAAACCGACTCCAATGATTCCTGACTGAATTATGTATCCTTCTTGATTCGCTGTGTAAATCGATGAAAAAAATGTCTTTATAGTTCACCAATTTGAATAACATTTCATGAATCCATCTTGATTCACTACTTATTCGCTGGCAGTGAATGGTAGTTCATTTCTTGATTTGGTGTCTTTTTTCTTTACTTAACATAATTCTTTACTTTCTTATCTTTTTCTCTCATTTCTTCACATAACCATAATATAACCAGAAATCACAAAAATAAGAGAAAACTCTTTGTAATACAACCTCTTACATTCAAAATCACCCTAAAATATACTATAAAACACTATCTAACCATTGATTTATCAAGGACATTCACTGCCATCAACATGTGCCTTGATCATTAGGCTACCCATTTTCATTGAATTCAGGGACGTATGATGTCGTTAAGCCAATGAAGGATTGCCACTTACCCTGTTCTACCCATCAGACTTCTTCTCATTAGGAGTCTTGATGCCTATGTTTAGGGGAAGTCGTAGGGGTCTATCGTGATAGGGGGTGCATTAGGCTTATTTTGTTAGTTAGAGTTTATTTTGTTGATTCTATGTAAACTCTCCATTTCATTTTCCGCATGCACCACACCATGTCATTACCTTGTTTTGTAAATTTAATGAAATGGCATGATTTTTTCTTATTTGTATCTCTGAGTAATCTTTTATGAATGAATAACATTTTCTTTATTTTCTTTCCTCCACTCTTAACTTTATGACTTGTATGCTCTACTGAATGCATGGGTTTTCCTTTCTTGTCATGCACTTGACGCATATTGATAGAGGGTGTTTTCACCAATTTTTCAATGTTACAAAAAGGGGAGGAAAAATTTCATTAAAATTCAAATTTATTAACTTGATATGCACTTGATATATTTGTTTGTTTGTGAAGTTCATGTTGTTATTATCATAAAAAAGGGGAGATTGTTGGACTAAGTGTTCTAATTCTTAGACTCAACCCAAGATTCCGATGTCAACAAATAATGTGTAATGGTACTAAAAATTTTGTCGAGGGCTTGCGAGTTCCAAGGAAGCCAAATATTACAAGTTCAGTGGAATTGAAAACAATGAGATCGAAAAGCTCAAGAATGTATTTGGACAAGGAAAAATATCATAAAGTGACTACCACTATTTGTACGAATTATTTAAGGTATATAAGTACAATTACATAAGCCAAATGCATTAGATTCATGCATTTCATGAATTTCAAGTTTTTAATTAACTTCAAGTTTCAGATTTCAAAGATTTCAATCTCGTGATTTGCAAATGTTTTAAATGATGCAAACAAGTTTTTCAACATGTATTTGAGGTGTAAAAACTGTTGAAACTAATTTTGAATACACAGGCATTAGTTTGGACAGTTTTTATTTTTTACCAAAATATTTATAGAAAGCCCCTAAATGTTCATGAAAATGGATGTTTAATTTTCGGGGTTTGTGAAATGATTCCTGACTCATATTAAATATGTTTAATGTATTTTCAGAGGTTTAGTAGAGTCGTAGGTCAGTTAGGGAGTCACTACGCAAAGCCAAAAAATATATAATTTTTTGTCCCTGCTGGTTAGTGTGCTACCTACAGTTAATGCACTTATGATCATTATTAGCATGTTAACCAGTCTCTTGACAGCTTTTTAAAGAGCTTCCATCTTCGACTTTAATTTGAATACGTGGATGATTTTGGATGCTTGGATCCCCTGTATGAACACAAATAGTTAAAAAGGATTTGAGAAAACTCACAAACACATAGAACATATAAATTTCCTCTAAAGCTCATGCACTTTCTAATATCCAAGTTTTCTCATCAATTTGACAAGTTTTATGCATATAATCATTTGGTGTCTTTTGAGGTAATTGAATTGATCTCAAAATTGGTGCTATAAAGGTGTTCTAAGGCCTACAATCTACACTCTAGAATTGATTTCGTGGCTCTCATTTTAGGTTTTAAGAAACTTTGATTTCCTTTTTATTTGTGCTTAAATTATATCTTTTGGTTGAATTGTTATGTGGAAATCATTTGGTGTATTCTTAAACATATTTGTTTTGGGCTTTGTGTTTAAACTAGATTTTGCAAACCCTAATATTAATTTGAACAAAATTTTAGTATTAATCTCGATTCTCTACAAAATGACTTGTTGATATACTTTAAAACCTCGCTTGTTTTAATCGATTTTAATTCATCGGTTTCTTGAATAAGGTTAGTGTAAAACCAGTGTACTTATTATCATCTTAGTCACATTCATACTTGCATGCATAAAGTGGTTAGTCTCTAGGAGTCTTGTAAGTCTTGTGAGTCTTGTAAGTAAATACACTTATTGTGGCTTTACTTTGTAAAGCCAATTTTTATTGTATTCATCAAGTATCATTGTAAGTTGTAGATTATAAGACTTAGTGGGATCCGAGTTAATAGAAGACCTAGTTAAGGGTAGGCAAAAACCTTAGTTGAGACTAGGTGGGAAGATCTAATTTGTATTTAAGCATTTTAGGCTTCTAAGCTTAAGTTGTAGCACTTGTTAGTAATATAAGTAGGGTTGAAATTTTTAACCGAGGAGGTTAGCTATTAGATGTAGATCAGTTGGATCAAATCACTATAAATCTTATGTCTTATTTCCATCTCCTCTACCTCCTTCACCATTTCATTGCACTGATATTTATTGCTTGTGTGTGTTGAGTGTCGTATTCACTATATACTGATCACAAGAGTCAAAAGAATCTCTTCACATAAAAAGAACTGAATATGAGACAATGCAGATTGTTGGAGTCTTTGAAGGACTACGACTTTTCTCTAGAGTATCACCTAGGAAAAGCTATGTAGTCCCAAACACTTTGAGTATGATATTGACTAGAGATGCTGATATTGTTAAATATCATATGAGACAAGACTACAAGTTACTTAAGGCAGCAGTGATAGTGCATCAATCAAAGGTTCCTATAAATAATGCGCTAATGATTTGCGTGCAGATGATAGTACAAACCGGGTTTACACAGAGAGTGTCAGAGGGTTAGAGGACCAATAGGTTGTAGGTAAGATTCAATAAGTTAGCGTAGAGTGCGAACTATGTATACTAGACTGAGACACGAGATCAATGTCTTAGATATAGGTGCAAGTTATGGATACTGTTAGAGGAAAAGTAGATAGATGAGATTCTTCAAGACTCGAACTATTCCCGATTCACCATTGTAGGACCAAAATGTATTACAACATGAAGTTACATTTTTTGGTGGCTTAGGATGAAGGCGGATGTATTCGAGTTCATCTAGAATTATGGAATTTGTCAGCAGGTGATGGTTGAGCATCAAATAACTAGAGGATTACTACTATCGCTTCCTATTCCACATTTAAAATGGGAAGACATTGCCATGGATTTCATCGGATGACTGCCGAGGACTCCATGAAGAACAACTCCATTTAGGTTATTGTGGATAGATTGACGAAGTCTGCTCTTTTCCTACCAATCGCAGCTCATTATACACTAAACCATGTGAGTGTATTTTTTGAGAAAGAGATTATCAGGCTGCATGGGGCACCATTAACTATCAGTCTTACCGAAATGTTATGTATACGTCCAGGATATGGCATAGTATGCAAGAGTAGTATGGTACGCGCCTTCAACTCAACACTATTTAAACCCTTACACTAACGGTCAGTTGATTGCAACTGCAAGTATAACGATATGATTCTAGCAATAATGTGATCAACAAAGGTCGATTACGAATATCGTCCTCAGGGAGAGGTGTTTATGGATACGATTATTTAGTTAAGTCTATTAAATTTTTAAGGAGGTTCTTTTATGATTCTTTTAAATTTAACTACTATATCTATTAAAACAATGTAAATTTGGTTGTATTCTTATGCGAGAGAAACTCTTAGTTTATAATTTCATCTAGGTAATGATAAACTATGCTTTCATACATCAACTTCATTTCATCTTAAAGATGTATATGTATAACGCATAATTAGAATAAACATATTTCCTATTATTTCACCTCAACCCACTGTCGGTAAAAAAGATTATAATGTTCCACTAGAACTTTACCTATCGGTCCGAATGGCGTAAGTTTCACAAAGCCTTAAGTATCAAATCTTTAGATTCGTAAACGCTTAAATTTACAATCCTTTTCTCTCTAATCAATAACCATCTATTGATGTGTTACACATCTTATGGTTGTGTTTTTCAAATTCGGTTTTAAAAGCTCCACTGTCATTGTTACTCTTATTTCCTTTGATCAATAATCATGTGATTGAGACGTTTACAACATTAAGTCCAGAAACAAACATAAATTATAACCATTGCACAACTATAAAATTACAATTAATTCATACTTTGTATAGTTATCATATCATAAGATCCATTGATCTCTACGATAAAGTAAACTACTCCATATTAGACATTAAAAACACATAATTCATTCATTATATTCGGTAATTAAATCAAAGTAGTACCTTCAATTGAATCAAAGAAAACAAGTATGAATAGTCAAAATTGAGTTTTTAATGTATTCTCATTCAAAAGCTCTTAAAAACTCTATTTTATGTTAATCTCTATATGTATATTTATGTATCTTTATGTATATGTATCTATATATAACCCCAAAACAACTTAAAGTACTTATGTGAACCTTAAATTACAATATCAATTGAATTAGAAGACCAAAACTTGTTACTTTCTAATATGTCCCCGTGGATGACATTGTCCTACATTGTACATTATAACCATGGTGCCATACATCTTCAAACTTTTTATCTTCTCCTTCTCAACGGATTTGACGCTTTACATGCAATGTTCCCATGATGTATGTAGTATTTCATGGCATCATCAGAGTGCCACTTCCTGTTTCTTTAGGTTTTTGGTCATGCCTTTACATTGTCCACACAAATCCCATGACGTGGCCCCTCTACTCATGTCGTCACCTCTAAATCTTGGTTTTTTTTTAGCTTTTACTCCTATATTTCTTCCTTTCATCTCCTTTCTATCCTTTAGGCTTGAGAATAGAAAAATACCACAATTTAATACTTATTTTGGGATAATTAAACCATCCATTCAACCAAAACACTACCTAAATATAAGTCTATCAAATTACTTATCAAATACCTCCAAACTTAGGATTTTGCACATCCTGTGCAAAAATGTGTTTTACTAAGTTATAAACTAACTGCTCTTTTTTATTTTTCATTGCCTATTCCCTCAAATCGCAAAATTCATTAATGCCTTTCAATTCAATGGTTATCAAGTTAAAAATTCACTTAAGAATTTTAAAGGTAATATCTTTGATAAGTCAATAGCTAGACAATGTTTAATAATATATCATTTTTGATGTAAAAATCTATATTACATTGAGTTTTCTCTTGATTTTGTGATTTTATGTTATATTAAAGTTATATGAAAAAATGAAAGAAAAAAGGAAGAAAAATAAAGAATTCAATCAATTGAAGAAAGTCACGGCGATTCAAGGTTCACACTAGGATTTGCTACATAAATCGACAACAAAAGAGTACAGTCAGGAATGAACTAGGATTTGCAACACAAATCGATGAACCATAAAGACTTATTTTTATTGATTTTTCCAGCGATTCAGGAGAGATAGAGGACTTGATTAGGATTTGCTGATATCGGCCAAAAAAATATTGGATAATAACGACAAATTTTAGTTCAGTTAGATATGTACTACTTATAATACCATATATATGAACCCAGGGCTTCAAAATTAAGTGCCTATTGATTGCTCTGGGGTGCCATAGTGCCTTAAGGCTCTTGTTAACCTTGATTAATTTAAAAAGATATTATTAATTAGTTTTAGATTTTTTAGTTTAGTTTTATCATTATTGCTTTTGAAGACTCGTTGGAAATTTAACTATTCAATAAAAGCTATTTTCGTTAATTTCTTTTATTTATTTTATTGCAATGCATATTCTTAATTTGTGAATAGTTTATTAATCTAACAAAGTCTGAACATGAACTTAAAATGGTTTGCAATATACTCACAATAAATAAGAGTTTGTGCTTAATGCTTCAAACTAAATCATATTCATCAATTCACGGTTTCAATATATTTGTTTTTGCTTATTACAATCAAAGATACTTTGTATTGCATGCATAGTCTAGAATAGTATTGTCATATTTAGGTTTTAAATCTATTAAAAAGTAGTAACTAGGATTAACTTAAAATGACTTCTATCGTTTAGATGTTTTAAGTGAATTGTGCTTTAAGTTTGATATTGATAAGACTAATTATGATAATATTGGCTTGGTACTAAGAAGTTTTCATAAACTGTAATGTTGTTTTACTTGTATTAGTTATCTTTGAGTGTTCGAAGGATTAATGGTAATAGATTAAAATGTGCATTTTTCATTAATATAAGGAAAATTGATGGCTTGAAAAAGGCAATCAATCTTGCTTATGAGTTGGGTTTGATGATTCAAGAATACTTCATAAGATGATGATAGTATGATAATGACTATAATTCAATTAATATGTTTGAATTCAAAACGGTTTATGTTTCATTGTCCTGAATGTTTGTTTTATATTGATTTGAATTGAATTGAATTTAGAATGTTCAATATTAGTGAATTTAGATTGTGTTAGTTTAATTAGTTTAATTGATTGTAAGAGCTTGATTAGATAATTTTAACTCCCATTTTAATTAAATTAAATGAAATAATAAAAACCGCTATAAACATTTTTCTTAGAAAAATTGCAAAATCCTTATGGAGGTGATCCTACTTACTTGTGATGACTCGAAAAGTTTAAATACCCGTGTTGAGGGTATTTTGATAATTTCACAATTTTATGTATGGTTGGCATCGTAAATGCATTTATTATATGCTAATAAATCAAGTTAATAAAAAATTAGAGTTAAGTTAGGGGTACTAATTTATTAAAACATGAGATTGGCCTAAACACCATTTGAGTGGGCATTCTTGTAAATCAAGGAATCACTTGGAAACCATATTCCCCAAAACCCTACCTATATAAACTAGTTATAAGTTGTGTGGTCTCCTTTGCTCTAACACAAACCAAGTGAGGATAGTCAAAAGAACTAGTTAGAGATGGTGGATTAAAGGTGGAGGAGAGCACCCAACCACATAAAGACTATAAGTTTGGTAATATTTTAATCTTCGTAACCTTTAACTAATATATCTCTTGTTATTTGATGTTTTGGTGAAATTTAGGTGTGTTGGACCGAAAACCGGTTGTAAGGGTACTCCAAAAATGGAGGGGGAGGGTGGCGTCAAAAGAAAGGATGGTGGTGAGCCGTCGCTATCACAAGAGAAGGGCAGTGGCATAACCGCTGCCACTGCTGCCCATGATGGGGCTTCCCCTAGGGGACGCCCAAGGAAGGATAAGGGAATGGTGGCTTTTCGACCGCCACCCCCAATTTTGCCCCCTTTGGCCAGTCCTGACAAGGTTGCCCTTGTGCCTCCAATACCGACGTGCAACCAAACTAGGGCAGGGGAAGCGTTGCTCCCCTCCACTAGTGTTTCACCAATCGACCCTTTGGCACCCCAACCAGGGGATAGTTTGGCCCCTGTACCATTGGGATGCATGTGGTGTACGGAATGCAATCCCCATCCTCACTTTTGGCGAAGTGGAGATTCCCCGCTTGAAAATCATAACTGAGGAAGTTTTGACTCTCATTCTGGGGATTCCCACCCCATCAATTTTTTGATATAATATTTATAAAAAGAGATCAAATACATTATAGATCAAAAACTAAAATCATTAAAAGTTTTTTTTTTGTAATTGTAGGTCAGCTTTTAAATTTTATGTGAAACATTCACCATACAAAATAGAGAAATATAAAATTAAATGATTTTGACTCAATTCCTACAGGGAATATTCTGGATTCGCGTAGGGAATCCCCATAGGGAATCCCCACTAGAATAAGTGAGGAATCCTCGTTGTGGGGAGGAGTATACCGCCTCCACCTAACCTTTAATGGTGGGCATGAAATTGTCACATCCTCAGCCTCGCGAGGGCTAGTTGGCGGGAAACCACCGCCCCGTCGAGGCGGATCCTCCTGGGGAATAGGGATCCTCTTGGGGAATAGGGTCTAGATAAGCCTCTGAACCGGATGTTAAGGGCATACTCACCCATGACTCGAGAAAAAAATAAAAAGTAATTATAATAAAATAATATATATAGTAAAAATAAATCCTACATTCAAACGAAACTCGTTACTGCTTTCCCTGGGAAAGAGTTAAGTAGGTCCCACCCTTCGCCCTCATACTGTTCGATGGGGGACTCGCGAGACCCATACTATTAGACCCTGACATAAATTTAAAAATAAATTGGAATAAGTATATGACTTATCAATGATGTTAATGTGTCTTGAATTGTTTAAATTTGCAAGATGATTCGCATAGGAATCGAAGTGCACGGGGAAAGGAAATAACATTCATGGCGAGTCAAGGTAAGTGGGGAGCTTGCTCAATTATCAAATATAACTTGATATTAGTTATGTTAGGGCCTATTTTTTAATTAGAGACTAGCAAAATAGGTTGCATCTTGTTATTGACTTGATCTTACTTATCTATGTTGATAACTATGTTTGCTTGATCAAAAGAGTGGGTTTGAGACACCAAATAAAAAGATTGGTTTTGAGCCACCAGATGAAAAGAGTTGGTTTGAGCTGTCAAATGAAAATCAGTGTTTTGTGCCACTATAAATATATATTAATGTGTAAACTATTATAATATTGTGGTTTATGCCGCTTAATTTACACATTTATTATAAAGTTCATAAGCGGTCGCATATTGGTGATGGCTTTAGAAGAACTTACTATTGACTTGATGGGATTAATTGGAGGGCACATAAAGCCTTTATGTTGTCTAATGGTCACTATTACATCGAGGGTAAGGGATTCGGTAACCAGATTCTAGTCAATAACTAGTATGCATTGAATGAGACCACGAATTTATATTATTACTATTTCTTATGGCAATTCACTTGTGAACCCTTTGCATGATGATTTTGATTTACATGTGCTTTGTGTATCTTTTTTTTCATGCTTCTTTTTAATGTTTCTTTAATTGATTTCAATTCATGCTAGTTATTGTGCATGCTTATTAAGTATTAATTGCATATTTGATGCTTGATCATGTTTTAGGCATGCTAAACCATTTGTTCGAGTTTGTTTTGGGTTTTGGGCTTGGGTGGCAGTCTGAGCCGAGCGACCTGACCTTAGATCAGTTGAGGGTCGACACATACTACTACTACAAATAATATGTATAATGTATGGGTAAATTATTGTACACGCTCGATAATTGTCAATTTTTGGCACCGTTGTTAGAGATTTTTACATAATTTCTTAAAAGTTTTAGACATTGTATGGTACTACTACTACTACTACTACTACTACTACTACTACTACTACTACTACTACTACTACTACTACTACTACTACTACTACTACAAATAATATGTATAATGTATGGGTAAATTATTGTACACGCTCGATAATTGTCAATTTTTGGCACCGTTGTTAGAGATTTTTACATAATTTCTTAAAAGTTTTAGACATTGTATGGTCTACACAATTCGTCATTCTAACTCCATAAGATCTCTGCATCCATTCGATCATTAGGTGAATAGGACTTTCAATCGCAATTTAAGACAACAAAAATATATGGCACACCAAGATACCATAATGGAAGCCAAAAATAATAATAAAAATAACAATATAATTAATAATAATGATAATAATGATAATAGAGAACTTACTTTAGGCAAGCTAATCAAAATGTCATTGCTTACGAGCCCGTGCGCATTACATATCTTAAAATATTTCCTGAATTTTAAACAAGATTTGAAATCATTACTGCATCACCTAACAAATAAGGTAAGGATAACGAAGACCTTCATAAATTAATAAAGGAATACTAATACAAAGTTAATGGGATTAAACCTAAAGGCATTTCTTTAGAACAAGTAAAACATAAGGCTTTTCATTTCACACTAAAAGATCAAGCACAAGATTGGTTGTCTTATCTTCCTCAATATTCAATAACTAATTGGGCTTAAATGCTAGAAAAGCTTTCCTAGACCTATATATGCTTGCAAGAAAGATTAGTTCCTATAGGAGACACATTACAGTTGCAAGGATGAAAGATGATGAAAATTTAATGAATGTTGAGATAGATTTCGAAGATTAATTTCTTCTTTCCCACAACATAGATATATTGAACAAACTTTATTAGAATACTTATAAGAATAACTCCATCATTTGGAACAAAGGTCATTAGACACCATTTATAGTGGATCTTTATTCGATCTAACACAATCTTTAGCAAAATAGTCTATTAATAAAATAACTAAATAATCTAAGAAATAAGTTGAAAAGAATGAAACATCAAAGAAGAAACTTTATGAAGTTAATAATAATAGATGTAAAACATTCGATGAAAAATTTGATGACATAGCTAGCATGGTAAAGTTGCTATTAAAATATAGATTGAAACAAGTAAAGTCATGTGGATTATGTAATGAAGTTACACATCTTACAGATGCGTGCCCTACTTTACATGAAGAAAATATTTAAGAAGTTAATGCAGTTATGAACCACTTTCCCGATCCTCCCAAGAATCAATATAATAACAATAATTATTATACTAGAAAGCCTAAATTCAAATTTTAGCTATGGTCCACAAAATAAAAGTTATACCAATTATAGACAAAGAACGCATATACAATCTACACTAATCTAGCAACGTCAACAAATGGTTCAACCAATGCAACAAAATTTAGAGCAAATCATGCATAATTTTATGACTTAAAGTCATCCAGACTTTACACATATTTCTAAAATGCAATTTAAAATGATAAATGTATTAATGTGTTGAAAAATCAATTAAGTCAGATGAACTTATAAATTAATAAACTAAGTAATCAAACTATAGCATCTACTAAAAATACTACTCGTACTAATCAAGTGCAGGTTAATGTTTTATTTTGTAATAATAAAAAAGAGACACATATAATAGTAAATATAACTAAAAGAGGTAAAAAGAAAAAGAAAATACAGAAAACAATAGAGGAATAAGAAGAGATTATGACCAATGCCATTCCTACTATAGAATGGATGCCTGAACAATTAAACTATACCCATTTTCTTGAAAGGTTGTACCTATGGTATTTAGCTAGGGTTAAATCTTATGAAAAGACTTAACATACTTTTGAAAGAGTTAATAAAGAGAAAATGATAAGATTCTTGATAAATTAAATGATGATATGTATTCTATTTCTCTCATTCCACAACGATTAGCAGATGCTAGTAAGGAAGAAATTAATGCACACATTCTTAAAGCATTTAGAAAAATTGAAATTAATAAACCTTTGACGGAATTGATTATGCAATTATCATAATTATGATGAAGTTTTGAAATAATTCTTTGAATCTAAGGATAAATTCTTATAGGAATCTAAAGAAAACTTACAATGAAAGGTGTCAGGTTTAGTAAAAAAAGAAAATACCAAAGAAATGTTTCGATCTAGAAAAACTTGGAATACCTATCACAATAGGAACATCTTCTATTAAGTTTGCTATGTGTGACTTTGGAGCATCAATTAATGTTATTTCACTTAAATTATATGAATCACTAAAAATAGGATAATTGACCAAAAAACCTTCTAATCTTACTTTAGCTAATAATACTCTTACTAAACCATATGAATTATTAGTAGATATTTTAGTAAATGAACTAATATTCCCAACATACTCTAATGTCATGGAAATGAGATATTCAATATCACCTAATTCTCCACCCATATTATTAGGTAGACCTTTTCTTAAAATAGCAAAAACTACGTTAGATATCTTTTAAGGGACGATGTCTATGGAATTTGAAGACTAAATTGTCACGTTCAAGATCAATGATGAGGATAATTATGATGATTTTGATGCATTACTTTATAATGAAATTAATGATAATAATTCTTTAGAACTAAATCTTTTTGATAATATAAGCACTGAATTATATGCAATGAATGTAGTAATGATAGAAACTGAAAATGATGTTTTGAAAAAAAAGTTGAAGACACTTTAAATGAAAAAAAAGTAACTTATGAATGGAGAGTTAAGCAACCAGAGAATGGGAAAGAATATTTATGAGCAAGAATATTTTAATGTTAAAAAGAATAAGAAAAAGAAAAACTGAGTTTAGGTCTTGTGAAGTTGAATAATACTAGAGATATACATTTGAATATAAAAATGAAATAGGCATGGTACTATAGAGCTTAGTGTGATACGGGTTTTAATGCAAATCTCATGCAAATACACTTTTTTACATACTTAATTAGAGATGGATGAACTTGTTTCTGAACGTGTACCTTTACCAAATGGTTCTTCAATTAAACCAATAGGGGTTGTTATGAATTTACCAGTTCGAGTAGACAAGTATATTTTACCTATAGGCTTTTTCTTATGCCATAATTTGTCAACAAAGATCATCCTTTAATTTTAGGGCCCCCTTTCCTAGGCACTTCTCAAGTTATCATGGATATTCTGAATAAAACAATCACTTTTATAGTGAATGATCAAACAAGTACTTTCTAGAATGATAATATAATGGAAAGTCCTAAATCTAAGTTTATAGATTCGATTTAGTACTAGAGTTGTTCGATCAAGCCAACGGAAGTAAACAAAAGCACATATGGGAGGCAATCCATATTTTATCTTTACTTTCAATTTATTAGTATAGTATGTTTTTAATCTCTCACATTTGGACTCTCGTTTTGGAAATATTTTAAGAATTTTGAACTCCAAAGTAGCTTCAAGTGAGGGGGGATGATGGAGTTGTTATGTCCTTTATGCAATTTATATTATTTGTTTATTTACTTAATCAATAAAGTAATAAAATTATTAGTTAGTTACATATCTTTCTAAAATTCTCAAATTTTTTGTGCATTCTACCTTAATAATGATTATTAGAAGTGATATATATGATAATTATGAATTTAATCGGATGAAACCAATATCTATCATCTATTGAATCTTGTGTGATGTGAGTTTATACTGTAAATCACTAGAAAAATTGATAATAGTGAGCATAAATCTTTAGTAAAATTCAAGTGTAGTGATTCAGTAGGGAATCGATGGGTATATCAGTGAGGTTCCAAACCTTATTTTTAGTGATCACTAGCAAATTCACTTAAAACCTTGATTCACTGGATGCGAATCTAAGTTTTAAAAATAAAACCCCAATTCGCCACATATAACTTATTTCATACACATCAACCATTGCATCCACTCAATTAAAAGACTAGATTCTTGCCTAGATTCAACTTTCCTAAGCTAGATCATAGTGTATGTAAGTGATTCTCACCTCAATCTTATTTCTTTATGTAGCATCCCTTATCCTAATTAGGGTGACACCCGACCTGAAACCCTAATTAAGCCATGTTAAACATTCAGGCTTAACTAGAGCCAGCAGCTATATCTTCCAACCTAATATTCACATCATGTATATCTTTAAATATCGAATAATAATTAAAACAAAACACAACAAAATTCAAACTTTTTCGATTAAACACAAGATATAAAAAATCGGCATAAACCTCAGTCCTAAAACCATATCCCAACCCAATTTATTATAAAACAATAATTCAATACAAAATATACATACAAAATATTACATTACATTAGAGGTAATCTCTAAAAACCGAAGTCTTCCTTTTCCCTTTCTCTTTAGAGTTAAACTGTGTACAAAAAATATTAAGGGGAAAGTGCGCTTCATTTTGCTCAGTAGGTGACACTCATTTACCTATCAACCATTTACTAATAATCAATGCATAATCGAATAACAATATGAACCAATAATAGTTATTCTGGGTAACAAAAACAAAATAAACAATACATATCAAATGCAAGTTATTCAGTATAACGAAACTGTATTGTGACTCTTTTTTCCAATTATTTTTTAAAATGAGAATATTCTTCTCCTTTACGTGAGAATGCAGTCTAATGGGTTCTACAAAGGACTTGTATAGAATCCCATAGAATGCGTTAATGGCTAATTGAGATTCTAACCCTAAATGGATAGTGAATGGACATGGTATCATAATTAGAACGAGAATTAAATTCCAGTTACCTTTATTGGAGGTAGTACTTATCCACCTTCTTCTGAGATTAATACTTTTCCACTACTCTCGAGTTAGTCATTGAAGTTTGGTACTAATTTGCCAACTTCAATATCCATTGCAATTTCCATTTTATTAGAGGTAGGTACTCATCCACTTTCCTCTGAGTTTGGTACTCATCCACCAACTCAATTCCGTTCAAGTTATTGTTCCCCTATCCATTTCACTTCTGAAGTTTGAGTTATGAAACATTTTAAATCACTTGAGTGGAAGTGCAATGCCCCAAACCCAATCCATATGCTACATGAGCTAATATACTAATTACGTAGCATAATTGATAAAATAAATGAGTCCCACATACCTATATTAGTTTTCCTAACTTTTATTGACTTACACAACTCCTGACATCCTTAAAACTTTTTCTCTTAATCAAACACCTAAAATAAACAAGTTGTTATCAATTCAGGTCAAAAACCATATATTTAGACCCCTCAACCATTCCCTAATCTATCATCAAAACTCAGAAAAATTACAACAACTTTGATGTTTTCGAGGGTAGGGCAATGTCCCTCATTTGGTGGAGCACGGTCTACAAATTGGCTCCTCATAATTCTTGATGGGAGCGTGCTTCTCTATTATAAGGAGTGCGCTCCATCGTCGAGCGTCCCAACATAGAATAGGGCAGCATCCCTTATTCAATCAAAACTCTCATAATAACGTTCAAATAACTCCCCACAACATCAGGGAGGGCCTCTAATAAGGTCTTAGTCAATTTCAAATCAATAACAACTACAATTAACAACGAATTCACTATCTACTTTAGAATTTAACTAATTTTATACTTACCCAATCAGTGAGAATCACTAATTTATAGCGATTTGAATCCTTGATTGCTTCAAATTACACCAACGATTCTCTCCTTAGATTGACGAAACCCTCAGCTGGCTCTCTTTTCCTCACTCAATTAGATAATGAGATGTTTGAGGTTTTTTCTTTATATTTTATTTTTCCTCTATATTCGCATTGCACGACTCTCGAGGCAAATTTGTTGGTTTAGTTCTTTTTGTCTTATATTTTGATCTTCTTTGAAATGCATGTTGCACATCTCGAAGAAGATCTTTGGTCTATTCAACCCATCACCTTCTAACTGCCTTACTCACGATCAAACATATTGATCTTCTCAAGATAAGTACCATGTGTTTCGAGGTAGATCTTTATGGCTATTAACAAACCCCATCGCTAGCCACCTTATCCTATTCATGTTTTCCAACTAACTCACTCCATTCACTATTTGATCTATCTAGATATCATAAATCACAAAAACATAGCTCGAGGCATATTTGAAGCCTATATTTTTCCATACGTGTTTATGTATGCACCACTTGATTTTCATGGAGACGTGTTTACACACATCTCGATGCAATCCAAAGATTTAAATAATTTAATTGAAACTATATGCTTTAGATATAGTTATATATATATATATATATATATATATATATATATATATATATATATATCACTTATATATAAATAAATATACCAATGCGTTTTCTCACCTAAAAATTCATCAGGCGCGCCAATGACCGCCATCAGGTGTGTACACTATCGTACATCCTACACGTGTCACCCTCGACCCCGCGTGTCACTGAACACCTACTGTCTTCTTAGTTATTTTCAATATATATATACATACAATATAAATATATATGCTTATATCCCATCCAGTATTTATAACTTCGCCGTGAATGCCACCTCACGACCCATTTGTATCAACTTTGACCCAAACACGGTATTACGTGTCTTATAGATTTTCAATTAATTACTTACTTTCCAACTATATGCTTATATTAATTTACAACAATAGCCTATAGTATATTTAATTCATAATTAAATCAACTAAACATAATACATTCACACAAACGTACCTACGCACTAATCACAATACTTTCAGGCTTAACTACGAGCCTAACTCGGGTATATTAATGTTTTACTTATAGTTAATCACCTACTTAGGGATATGGGTCGTTACGTTCTCCCCAATTTAAAGCAATTTCTTCCTTGAAATTAAAGTTTGATACTCTCTTTATAAGATTCTGAACTATCATTGTAGATAGGCACCTCTTCTTTTAATTACTATAAAGAAAATTTCTTTCCTCTCTTAACTACTTGTATAACCGAGTGAGTTATTCTCAACTACTTATGCAGTTGAGAATAATACATTATTCATAATTAGATTTCACTTTCCTCATTAAACTACTTATCTTATTAATTGAAATATTCTAAACTACTTATCTTATCAATTCAACCATTCTCTCTGTATCACTTTAAACAATCATAAACAGAGTGAAACATACTTTTTTTTGTCATTCTCTAGATTTCATACATCTTACTCAACTACTTATCTGGCTAAGTGAATTATTCTTAACTACTTCTCCGATCAATAATAATATTTTGTATTATCTATCTAGAGAATCACTATTATTGCAAAACTACATACTCGACTCATTCACCTTCCTCAATTTTTATCATATTCTATCTTATTACCGCACTTGATTTATTATTTTCAGATTGAGGATTTAAGACTTTATCAAGTAATTGATGACCTGTAGTATTTCAAACCATTAACACTTACTTGACCTTAATTCTCAATTACATCTTCATTTAATTTATTAATGCTCCCCAATTTAAGAATGACTAGCATTCTTAATTATCATAAGGCCCGGGCTATTCGGACGCCAAGTTTTGCTCTTTTTACCCTATTTTGAATTTTCTCAGGCCCTAGTTGAATGACCAATTATCCCTTCATATAAAAGAGTTTTTACCTACCCATACCCCATTCCCGCCACTCACGTATACCCAGTCACCCTTCTTACAAATTACATTCTCACCATCAACCCAAATCTCATGAAATTCAAGCAAACCATATCGAATCGATGTCATGGGTGCATTCCTTATCTCTTTCGTGCCTATTTCAATTTTTTGTGGGTTTTTACTTCTTTGAGTGGGTATTGTTTGTGATTTTGTTGTTATGTTTAGGGCTTCGATTTGAGGGTTAAATCTTAGATTTTGGGTACATATTCTTGATGGAATTGAAAATGTCAAGCAATTTCGAGCAAAGTCCACTATTTTTGTCATTATCATTTATTTTTTTAGGAGTTTTGAGATTTTTTTGTTCATTCTTGTTACCCGCAGGTGTCACCAAAAAGGGGTCGATAGCTTTGAAGTGGTGTCAAACACACAGTGCCGACTCCTCTAAAGAGCTGTCAGATACACAATGCTAACATCTCTAAAGATGTATTAGACATACATGATCAACACCCTTTTAGAGGTCTTGGCTTAATCCCTCTGTCACCAATAAAAACCAAGCTCACATCATATTATCGATCGGAGTCGGCCGATACCTTTGAAGAGGTATCGTCCAGAGTTGGTTGTTACCTCTTTAGGGGTATTGATCGGGGTCAAGCATTACCTCTTTAGAGTTATTGGTCAGAGTCGGCCGAACCTCGCAAGAAATACTTCTTCACTTCTTGGACACGACGTCACAAAATTCAACCTTGTTCAATAAAAAACACTTCTCAGACACTTAATGACCTAGTACAAGTGCTATATAATTACTAAAACCAAGAAATGAAGAGGATTGAGAGGTGTTGGTATGAGGTATGAGATAGGGTAAATATTCGTTAAGGGCGAGGGGTAGTTTTGGAATAATTTACAAAAAATGGGTCAAAAGCAGTAAAAAAAAATTAAAAACTAGGGTATAATGAAGTAATGGAGTTAAGGGAGCAAAATGTGGAGTACAGATAGCTCTGGCCTTCTCATAATTATAAAATCATGATTTCAACATTTATTAGGTTATGCATGAGTACTTAAAATCTGAATTAGTTTTTCCAAGGTTCTCCATACTTAGTATCAGTCATCTCTTCATCACATTTCTTACCATAATTTGACTGACTAACACTACCTTATGTCTATTATAGTAGTGTGCAACATTCTCATTCTATGTGCCTTTATTTTTTGTACTTCTTGTCATTCATAAAGTTGATGGATTCCCTTTCTTCTGATTTTATTTCAACATAATCATCGTGATAATCATAATACATATAACATCTATGAAGGAAAAACAATCTCGAGCAGAATTTTGCTAAGTGGTTTCATACATATGTAATGCCAAATTTTGTTATTTTGAAATATTTTCTTTATCTCACAACGTTGTCTTATAACTATTGCGTGTTTGTAATCAGGCACTACATAACATCACAGATGAGACACTTCGTCCTCTTACAATCGGTCCTTTATGATCATGTGTCATATACCTGAGATATATTGTTAATGGATAATAATTTCACACCGTGGTGTATGGTGCTAATAGAATGACATAGAATAGTGGGGTCTGTGTGAAAGGCTCCAATTACGCCGATGTGTCCCACGATTTCTACAGAAGACTACAAGAGGTTATCTAAATTGAATATAATGGCTTTAAGTGCACTATGTTGTTTAAATGTGAATGGTTCGACCCCACACTACCTGCGGGTGTAAGGACTCACCGTTCACTCAAGTTGGTCGAGGTTCATGGACTCGATGGTATAACAAGTACGAGCCTTTCATTTTGGCAATGCAAGCCTATTAAGTTTTCTATTTTCCATACCCATCCATGAAGCATGAACGACAAGAGTGATTAGTTATTTGCTATTGTCAGCCAAAGTTTGTCGACGAGGGAGCTATTGTTGATGATGAGATTGTTCGTTCGACAGATATGGCATTCCAAGTGAAGGAACCAAACACTTAAGTCATCACTGCTCCAAAAAATGACATTGGATTGGTAGTTAATCCAATGAGTTCCCACATGATCAGTGTACTAGATGATAGTGATGATGACGAGGAAGATCAGGTGTCAAATTCTAGCAGCGAAAGTGAGTTTGAAACAAACAATAGTGAGTGATGTATGTTTATTTACTTGTATGTTGACATTATTAACGTATGTTTGTTTGCTTGTGATTTGATGTTTACGTCGAGTCCTTTCTTAACTCAAATTACTTAAAATTGTATATGACATATTTTAGCAAGCATGACACATAGACTCGGGAACAAGATTTTGACAGATTCTAACCTTGACAGCTAGCCTCCGATAGGTGGTGATAGGGGACGCTCTCCCGCAACGCGAGGTAGAGGACCATCGAGAGGTCGAGACCTATCTGGAAGGGGTTGAGCTACATCAGGAGATAGAGGATCACTACGATTGGGACCCATCGTTTCAGGTGCATAATCATCCGACCGAGGTTTCAACATTATTTCACCATTGTCGTCGACGAGGCCGACTTCGACGACACATATTCCCACTATTTCGCCGATAGGTCCGTCGTCGTCCAATTACACCCTATCATCACATTCTGTTCATTCTGCTACTCGTCCTGACATGGCACTCCATCACCTACTATATCGGTTCCACCTTCCATTGCATCACTCGCACCATCCGGCGAGTACACGAGGCCATAGGAGCCCCCGTTTGAGCACTTCAAACACGCAATGGAGCTCCTCTACAACCTCCTCAGTAGCCCGTTTCAGCAAGCTCCTATAGCAGTAGGGAGCAGGCCCCATATTATTAGATTCCCTATTATTATTGAGTATATCGAGTAAGTTATCATTTTATTACAAATAACTAATTAATTATACGTACCTTAACTAGAAGTAGAACAAGAAGAACATTTGACTAACTTCATCAAGTTGAAAATGAATAGGCAAAACCACTGGGTTTTACATCTTTTGAAAGTCTGTACTCGAAGGATGGCCAAAATCTTCAAAAGGGGGATGATTACCGAGGGGTAGTGTTAGAAGTTAGTACCCGATCATCAAAAGGATACATATCAGGAGAGATGGAAAGTAAGTAAATGACACTAAGAGATTGAATAAATGATTAAATTAATTATTTATTTGAAAAAGTCATAATGAACTATGTTTATCTATTTTAGCCATACTTCCGATGGGACCCATCGATTGATGAAGCAATCATGAGAGCCGCCTATGATGTAAAGGTGTTCGTTAGATACGACGCGTTGATGCACTAGCGCTGCGCCCTTGGCCAGAAATCGAACTTTTTAACTAATAAGGCATAGAATAGATATCGTGAATATTGGGCGAGCACATATTTCAAGACTTGGTCTGAGAAGGCTTCACTGAACACAAAAATTGAAAATGACGTCCTTGGTACACGCCTTTTAAAGCACACTGGTGGCTTAGATTTCTGGACCTACGGAAATATATTAGTAAGTGTCGTGGTTATTTGACGTTTCCTTAGAACTTATAAGTTTGTTGCAACTAATATGTTGTAAACTTTGATCTTTTCTGTGTAGGCTTTGGATAAGGATGGGGATGATGATGTTACTCCTAATGATGTCTTCCTTCACATCCATACGAAAGATCATGATGAGGTGACATTCATTGATAGGAGATCAGCGCAGTTTCATGTAAGTATCTCGTTAATATAAAATTTATAATTGCTTTTTATTTGTTTTATGGATATGAACCGTGATGTGATTCCTTGTTTTGTGGAGGTGTGAACCATGATGTGATTCTTGTGTTTAATAAGCACTTTGGTTATCATAAAAAAATAATTAAGTTAAAATATCTCATCTTTTGGGTGAGATACTTGTAAACTTGCATTTTCTAGATGAAGGAACTGATGATAACATAGGGTGATTAATTATATTTTTGGAATGCTAGACCAAAGTGGTATAATAACATAAGGTGATAAATTAGGTTTTTGAATGCTAGACCAAAATGGTATGATAAAATAGGGTGATTAATTAGACTTTTAGAATGCTAGACGAAAGTGGTATCTTATTAGAGCATTATGGAATCAGTGTATCTTCTACTAGGACTGCATTATTTTTATATTTTTTAACTTTTTCGACTTGATAAAGAAAACAATTCTCCCTAATATAGATAGGGCTTATGAAGTTAATCGAAGAAAAGTCCGTACTAACTCATGGTTTGATTAGGTACCCTCCTAAGTCTTCGTACAACTTAATGAGTTATTACTAGGATTATATCTAAACCACCATAGAAAATAAGTAATTTAGATAACTTACCGAGCAAAAGCATTTGAATAAGAAGATAATAATGGCATATATGATCGCAAAAATCTCTCTTATTATTGGAGAGAGGATAAGAAGTTGCATTGCAAAGAGAATATAATATTGTCAAAGTACTTCTGTTTCAAAAGCAGTTTAATTTGATGTTTCATCTGTTGCCTTTTATGTTTCAATTTTCAATTTAATTAGATCAAACCACAATCTAATTCTTGTTTCTTAGTAGGATTTTATGCATGGGTTCTAAAGAATTTTCTAAGTATTATAGTAGATTATTCTATTTTGTTCTCTTTATTAGGTTAGGTATGTTCCAATGATTTGTTTTCATTTTTTTGTTTTCTCTAACGACTTTGTTTTCGTTCAGGCGAAGCTTGTGATGAGGCATGAGGAGAACACTCAGGCTAAAATGGATCGGCTGATAGATGAGGAGCAACTCTACCATGACTCGGCGGGGGACTGGGCAAAAGGGCGTGTTTATGAGCTCGAGTCACAAGCCAAGAGGAAGAGGAGATATGCAGATTCAAGTGTCAGGATGTCCTAGGAGTCGATGGTGTGGCGTTCTGAGTTTCATGCAGCCGTTTAGAGGCTCGCATAGTTCGAGGCTTTTGTGCAGAGCAAGTTAGGAATGCGCATGGACTTCAGAGGGAGCACCTCTCAGGCACCACCTCCGCCACTGCCACCACCACCTTAGGAGCATCACTAGTGGGTTAAGATGAATTCAGGCTATTCGCTAGAGCAGCAGCACGATGATGGGGACATCCAGGATTGGGTTGATGAGGAGGAGCACCTTAATGATGAGAATTAGATATTCTAGTTGGTTTGTAATGCTTTTTGGCTTGAAAACAAACTTCAAACAAAGTTTTGTGCATATTGAGACAAATTCTATTTTTTTGTTTCTATTTAGTATGATATTTGATATTTTGTGTAAATGAATGGTGTGAAATTTGGCTTTGAAGGATGTTATACCACCCCCTAAGAGTCGTTGTAGAGGTAGCAGGCCGTTTGAGAAGGCCAGCTGCACGTTTTTTGTTTAGGAGAACCTTGCTAGAACAAAATGTAGTGAACGAAAATTCCAGACATACAAACAAAATAGCAACAGAATGCAAGTATTCCGTTGCAAAATCGAAACTTTTAATAAATGTTCTGGGTTAATGAGTTGATGTACATTGTTATTCCGTTGCTAATTTGCTATGGAATATCAATGAAAAAACTTTGATGCATGTTGCTATTCTGTTGCTAATTAGCAATGAAAAACTTTATGAATATTATTTCCATCCCTATTCGTTCTTTTTTTGTCTCTATTTAGAGATTAAATTTAATTTCCATTGCTAAATAATTAGCGACGATGATTTTTCCCATGAATTTTATTCCATTGCTATTATGTCTCTAATTGTAATTTCGTTGTTATTTCATTTTTATTCCATTGCTAATCTCTTCTAATCCGTTGCTAAATCATTGTTTTTTTTGTAGTGCACAGACATTAAACATAATAATAACTTAAATAATAGAAGTGAATCTTTGACTATAAAATCATAATAACTAAAATGAAAAAAAAAACCATATTGTAATAAAAGTTGGTCTAAAAAAGCTATTGTATCCTAAAAATATATCAAAATATATTCTCTAATCTCTTATAGAGGTCAAAAGAAATCTAAAGACTCGATTTTAGGAATGGGCACATCATCGTCATCATTAGCATTTTAGCTATTTCAAAAGATGGCATCAAAGGATGTCTACTTTGTTGTTCAACAACATTTCTGCATCAAACATGTAGTTTGGTGCTTCTGAGAATCTGATAAACTTGTTAGTAGTTCTCAAACCTCTACTCCTCTGATATCTTGTTGCATCGCTATGGTGATCTAAAAATAACATGAAACTCCTATGTCCATTCGGTTTATCTTGGATCATTCTTTATCTAACTTACTTATATCTTGCCATTGCTACATATATTTTGCTCTATCTTTTTTGTATTTCCTATTCATCTCAGCAATTCTCGCTCTCTATTGATGCGGTGTTAAATCCTTGGGCGGTGGCATTGGTGGCTATGGTGGTGCTGGTAGGAAAACTTCAGAACAAGTCAAACCCTACTCTCCAATCAATAGGTCTATAAAATCGTAGCCCTCAGCAAACCCATATTAGTTCTGCTCTTGACTTGCCTCATGTTACTCATCAACAACAAAGCCTTCTACCCTAAGCTCTACTGCCCTTTGGATATCCTCGTTCTCTATTTATTGCCGCTCTTTCTTATCTTCAAAATGAATATATCCTGTTGGTTTCCTTCAAGTTTTCTTGAACTTACTTTCTAGTGTGTCTTGGGCATCCTAATCAAATTCATTATGATATATCCTCACTAATGCTCTCAGACACAATCCCATAGTCGATAGTGGGAAAATTAACAATTTATCTCTTCCTGTCATTATTACCAATCTCATAACCTCTTGAATTGATTCTCCTACATTGATCTTATTTTTCCTTATGTTCTCATTGAAACAAGCCACTCATTGCTTATTGATCTCTCTTTACTATGAAATAGGGTAAAGGGATGCAGTCATGATGAATTGTTATATCATGTAGACTTTCCTTATGGTCCCATCTCCAATAAACATATGCATATTATCTGGTCCTCCTTTCTAACCTTGGTAACCTTCCACTACCAAGGTTTTCTCTAAATCGGTTGTGGGGTAAGCTAAGTAGGACAAATCGTGCTTAACTCTCCAGTATTCTTAGTTCTCTATATTAACCATGTCCAAGAATGACCTGTTATAAAAATTATTTATCGTTCTCCTATCATAATGTACACCAACTCCTCTAACCTAAATGGGTTCCCCTTCATCAGTAAACCTTCAATTCACATAAAACTTTCTCACAATCTCGCTTGCTCCTCTAATGTTCCTAGCCCTATAGTCTTAAGTCACTAATTTCCAACCTCTTGACTTAATGAAATTACTTACTTTCTCATCATACTTAGCCGGTAGGTTTATCTTTCTCTCACAAATGAATTTATGGTTCTCAATAGCAGTGTACCGCTCATTTGCTTTAGAATTTACATACTATTTGGATTCAAAAGGTCTAGGGGTGTTAGTCTGGGCTTTGGATGTGGAGGCTTCATTGTCGTTAGCTCTAAGGTCTACGCCCCTCTTGCTTAGTTGCCTTGTTCTAGCCGTCTTCCAATTCTAAAAGATAAGCACCAAAATCTTTTGTTTTCAAATCACCTATATATCATAAAATTTTACATTCATGTGTCAATACACAACGTATGTATTCAACAATTCATATAATGGCCCAAATACTTGGATTGCATTTGTTCATAATCCTCATTGCACTATCAAATCTAAATAATTTGCAAAACTCCCTAAAAATTCAAATTTTGTCAAAATACATAATTCAACTTAAATTTTAATGAAATTTGAATTTTTTACCTTAACGTCAGACCAAAATACTGTGTAGAACCTCTATTTTGCCTCTAATGAATCAAAACCCTCTTACTATGTATCTTAATTCCTTGCCTAAGCTTGGATCGTCTTCTTTTTCGATTAATGCGCTAATTTTCCAAAATTTTGGCTCTAAGCTCAACGCACTTCTCCCATTGTTACGAACACTCAATTACACTTAAATATCACTTTGATTAATGTTTTATAGGGTTTTAGTCTTGATTTTTCTTAGGTATAGGGTTTTAGTAGGTTTAAAATTGATAAATTGTGTTTAAGGTCTTGCTTAAATAGTTTAAAAACTCACTCCCGTGAATGATGTTGTCTATGTGAACGGATGACATCATATGAGATCATGCACAACGTGGTTATTCACTCTAACTCTTTAACAATGTAGTGTGCATAACACACACGACGTCATACATCGTCAATGTCATTGTGATGATATTTTGCTACTTATTTTGGCACTATCATGGTGTCATACCCTTCCGACCAAAAGCGTGATATGACGTCAATATCTACGTGTGCAAATGTGTTGTGTTTACTTAAACCTCCATATGGATCTATGTGGCGCCATCCAGTTTGTACTGGAGACGTCACCACTACGTGAATGACTGTGAATAAGATTTTTTTTTCAAAAACTAACTCATCTTACTACACTAGTTTAACTTTCTGATACAACTCTAACTTTTTATCTTCTTTCTTACTGGTATGAACTTATTTATTTGTTTTGCTCCTTAAATTATTCTCCTAAAAATCTGGTATCCCTAAGATACACAAAGATAAAGTCACAAATTAGTATAAATGCTGCTAATTGAAGGGATTGTTTCCTAACTAACTCTCAAATTTAAACTGAGTTTAAAATTGGGATGTCTCTCAATAGAATTGTGTTTGACTTGCTTAATCCGATGTCTTTTCCCTTATTAAATTAGATTCAAAATCGATTAACTCCATTGCCAAATCAAAGATAATTATATCTCCTCCCTTTGGGCGGACTTCTTGACCTTTCACAAAGATAATCTTCTAACTATCCTTATTATCATCAATGCTCGTGGTAATCATTTTTTTCCATGTATTCATGATGGCATTAGTATTGTTTAAAAATGGTTGACCATATATCATAAACACGTCATCATCCAAAAGATATGGTACAACCTCAAAATCTGTGATAAACATAAATCCTTTTAATTTAACATGCACATTCGAGATACGTCCTATCGTTAAAACTATCGTACCATCCAACACTTGCACTTGTGTGTCCTCTAAACTGTTGATCTTCAAACCTGCGACTACCATGAAACTAACTACCATCACATTGACCGAAGCTCCTGAATTAAATAAGACATCTTTAAATCTTGCTCCATCATTATTGATTGCTATATAAATGTCTCTTAGATCCTCTCTCTAAATTGGTTAGAGTTTTAGGGCGAACTTTGCTTTTGGTTCATTTTTCTTTATTACTGCCTTGATAATGTTTTCTTTAAATGATTCAACAGGGACTCCTTCACTGCTTTGTTTAGCTCTCCATTGCTTCTCTCCCTTGTACTTGTTGTTTCTCAAGGTGTTGGCTTTCTCTTGCTTGTAAACTGATTGCTCATATGATAGATCATTAATTGTTTTAGTGAACTAATATTCTCTTTTTGGTTTATCATTCTGTCACTTGGAAACAATCCTCCCTTCCTTAAATTCAACGCAGTGGCTAGCTGACCAATCTGTCTGGTAGGTTGATTCCTCTCACATATGAACTCCTTGTTATCTATTGCCTCGTACCTCTCCCTAGCCTCCTTACTAATATAAAACTTTGACTTGAAAGGCCTCAGGGCATTCTCATTTGGAGCTCTTAAGGATGATGCCTCATTTTCATTCATCCTAACTTCACTAACTTGACTTGTTTGCCTCCTTGTTCTTGTTATTGCCTTAAAAACTCACACAACACAACAATTCAACAACGAGTCTTCAAATCACATATAATCAGAATTTGCATTCACCAGGGTCCTTCACATACCAAATGATTCAAAAGGACATACACTAATCCACAATAAGCTACATTGATGATCCGAATCCATACAACTTCAAATTCCTATAAAAAAACCTAATCTCTGTAGTTCATGCAATTTTTTCTATAATATCAAAAACTTCAAAGCATAAGTAAAGAAATTGTAAATTTATCTCAATGCCAAAATACTTTCTGATGTAAATTACTTATCAAGCCTCTATCATTCAAAGCCCTCTCACTTTGCTCACTAACTACAACCCTATTGCTCTATTGACTAACTTCTCAATATCAAAGCCCTATCGCTCCTCCTTTATGCGAATATGCAATGTGACATATCTTCTCACTCTTGATCAATAGGAACACTCTTTGCTTACTTAAAATTGCTCAAAATAGGGTTCTAGAGAGATTTATGCTTGGTCAGTGGTGTTTAGAATAAGGTTCAAGTGTGTAAATCTTGGGTTCAAAAGGATTGAAAAACCCTTCATCGACACAGGCATCATATGTGTACACAAGCCATCAACTAGTTTATCTCCATAATTTTTTAAATTTTCATTAATCTCCCTATTGGCACTCTTCGGCTCGATGTATTACTACACAAAGCTTCGTGACTATGTGAAATACCATGTATATGTAAATATTTCACAAAAACTTACCCGTGATTTGTCCATGTACTTGATCTTTACCTCTTGATCGTAACTATAAGTATAATGGTTCAATTGTAGTAATAATGTAATCAACAAAGGTTGATTATGGATATCGTCCATTAGGAAAGGTTTATCTGGACACAACGCACTTCTTCGAATTTACTAAATTGATAAGAAGGTCTCTTTTGTTTTGATTTAAACAGACTACTTTATCTAATAAAACAATGTAAATTAACTTGTGTACTTATATTGAGAAGACTATTACTTCAAAACTTCACCTAGGTAATGAATTATTATGCTTTCCATCTCATATTTCCTTCATCCTTATTATGTGCGTGCAATGCTTCATTAGAATATATAGATTTTCTTCATATTCACTTCAACCCATTGTCGTGGTGGAAACGATCCAAATGCGCAAACTAGAACGTAACCTATTAGTGTGAATAACTTAAGTCTCACATAGCATTAAGTTCCAAATCTTTAGACTCATAAACACTTAATTTTACTATCAATGCCTCCCTAATCAATAACTATATATCGATATTATATATTTTACAGTTGTATCATCCATATCCGGCATAAAAACTCTAATGGCCATGGTAACTCCTAAAACCTTTAATCAACAAACGTGTGATCAAGATGTTTATATCATTACGCTTAGAATCAATACAAATTCTAACCATTGCACTTTTAAACATTAAAACCCATTCAAAACTTCTTTTAACATAGCATTTATACCATAGTAACTATTGATCCCTAACATTAATAAACCACTCACTCATCATTGAAATCAACATAATACAATTAATAAACACCATTGAGAGATTAAACTAAATACTACCTTCAATTGAATCAATGAAACAAAGATTGAATTGCAAAATAGGAGTCTTTAATGTCTTCTCCTTCAAAAGTCTTCTCTATACTAAAAAACAACTAATCTATTGTAAAGTAAGATATTATATATAAAACTATGATAATTGGTGATATAAGGTGATGTGGGTGAGTTTACTATGTTCTAGTACCTATTTATACTTATAAAACTCATAAGAATATAATTAGAAACCCTAATTAACAATTTCAAATGAACTAGAGTTCCAAAACTTTCTATTTTTATTTCTAGCTGATGTTTGTAAGTGATCCACGTTGTCTCTGTAAAGGTACAGCGTTGCCACGGCTTCAACTTTGTATATGTAATTTCTTTTCATAGTAGGCTTCGCACCCTGTGTGTACTGACCCAGCGTCGTGTGTGTTACCCAAGTGTGTCGCCACTGCATCACGTGTACTACACCTATTCTTTGATTTCCAAGCCTTCTCCACACCTTTACCATGCCTTGTGCTCTCTACCCACTGCGTCACTAGACTTCTCCATGAAGTCAAGATTGTTTTTGTGGTTTTTCTCCTCATTTCATCATGAAATCATTCCTTTGTCTCTTTTATGCCCAGTAAGCCTAAAAATACATGTCATTAATTATAGCTCATTCTAGGATATTTAGTCCAATTATACATCTAAACTAGTCCTATATATAATTCTAATTAAACACTTATCAAATATCCCCAAACTTAGGATTTTACACGTCCCGAGCAAAAGTGTATTCTACTAAGTACGATTACTACTTCTTCTTATAGTCCTTACTCATATTACATAGTTCATGGATTATGTTTTAATTCAAATAAGTTCAAGTTAATAATCTAGTCAAGAGTTTTCTTTTTCAAAAAACTAATATTTTCAAAACATGTAGATTTAACAACATATATAATTCACTTTCGAAACTCAAAAGTAGTTCACAACCAAAACCATCACTACTACTCAAAAGTTTATTTCACATGACACTCAAGTAACAAGTGTAGAATCTCATGATTTTCATTAAGCTCAGGAATTCACAAATAATCATATATGATCATAAATCATACTACTTTTGTAGATTTTAGTACTTCAAGAATCCATAGGACTTCATATAGGTAGGAAAATTTAACTCAACTAAACTACTTGTACTTAAAGTGAATCTTTTCATTGAAGAGTTTAATATACCTTTTGCCTTTCTTTCATTTTATTTATCTCTCTTTTTCTTCTTTTATTTATTTAGTTATAGCGTTCTACTCCTTTTTCCTATGGATTTCTTTTTTCTTAGTTTTTTCAACCATCAAGTTATCTGCTCCTTTTCTTGTAGAACTTGTGAGACTCTCTAATTTTTATTTAAAAATCTTGTTAGCAATTTTCACTTTCATTTTATTAAGCAATTTTTAACTCCAACTTTTTATTAAACACAATGCCTATCTTTTCCTTATAGTGCTAAGTCTTTATTTACTTTATACTCAAGTAAGATTCATACTTAATATAGAATTCCTTAAAGATCTTAATTTTTCCACAAGAAGTGTACTAGTATTCTTCTTGCTTTTGTTTCAAGTTCATGATTTTCCATAGCTCTAAATTTCTAATAATAAAATCATACAGTTGTTTGCTACTATTCTTATTTTCTTACAAAATTATAACTTCTTTTGAGTTTCAAATCAACAAGATACTTGTATTTTTACTTATCCTCAATTAAAGGCATGAACTTTCCAAATGATTTACTATATTCATTAGTATATTACTATATAACCTCATCTTTACTACTTCTACGCATTAGAATAATAAGTAAATCGAATAGATACAATACCATTCTTTCTCCTTTAACTACTTTAAAAATAATATTTTATGATCATATTTTCAATGTTTATCCTTATTTCATCATTTCTTACCACTTTCCATAATGTAAATGCTCTAAACTTAAACCAAACCTTGTCCTCAAGGTTTAAAAATAAGCTTGAAACATAAAAATACTAAACACAAATATATATGATATAATTTGAATAATTGCAACATAATACTAAACATTTTAATGCATAAACATATAATCTAAACAACTACTAAAGTGATAAGATATCCCAAATTAAAAATAATCCGTATGAATGTATCTCTTATCTCCCCAAGGTCTAAAGAAATTATAAGACTTAGACTTTGTGACTATGTATAATAACTTATATATAAGCCTATAATCAAAATATACATAACAAACAATAAATAGCCAGTACATCAAGTGCGATGAGAGGATCGTGAAATGAATGTGCACCTCCGAGAACACCCATAGGCATGTTCGGTGAATTTATTGGTGAGAAAATACACTATATATATATATATATATATTTATATATATGATATAAATATATATATAAAACTATAAGCTTGGTTTGAATTATATGGATCGTTTGATCAACCTCGAAATAAGCATAAGTGTTGATGGAGTTAAAATGTGTGTCACTTTAAGAAGTGTCATTTTAACACATCAATCACTTGATCATCCTCGAGATAGCGCAATGCATATATCGAGCAAAACCTATATAGTTAAATCAGAAACTTTCATTCTTATCCTCGGTTGCAATTGATTGTTCGAGAAAGTGAGGAAAAGGGAAAGAGACTGAGGGTTTTATCCGGAGGAATGGATCAGGGGAGTGATTTCCAATGGAATTGAGGAGCTGAAATAGTGTAGATCAGAGATCGTCACTATGGGTGAGTTTAGTTTTTAAGTTTTAAGTTTAATTCAAAAATTGGTGATGAATTCTTGGTAAATTGTTGTTGTTATTGATTGAAAAGTGATTTATACCTAACTAAAGGTCCTCCCTGATGATTATGGAGAGTGTTTGAAGTTGTGGTAGTAATTTGGCGATGGAATAGTGACTACTGCCCTGCTTACTATCGAGACAGTACTGGTTGAATGCGCTCCATCGAGTAGAGGAACATGCTCCCTTCATCAATTGGGACGAACCCAGCTGGTGGAGCGTGCCCCACCAATTGAAGGCGCGCACTCCCACCCCTGAAGACAGCAATTCTGATGTACTTTGATTGAAATTTCTTGAGGTCTTAGAGACTGATCTATGGGTTCTAAACATAGGGTAATATACTTATATTGATTACAAAGAGTTTGTGAGAGGTTATGAACACAGTGTGAGATAACCGAAAAGTTAGGAATTTGGTAATGGAGACCTAAGCTAAGGTAAGTATGGATTCGCTTTTATCAATGTTGCCTAGCTATTTTTGTATATGTATTTCATGTAGTTTATGGACAGAATCAGGGGACTATTGTTAGGGCCTATCTCATTAAGTCCTGACTTAACCTAATTCCCCTAATTATACCCTTAATCAATCCAATTAACTTAACCTCAAAATAATTTTTATGTCATTCCTCAATAATGCTCCAAAACTAAATTTATATCCTAAATGAAACTCAATTCATGATTTGTTTCATTGGAGCAAATTAGGAAATAATATGGATTGCTCTTCGTATTTTTACAAAAATTATGGCAGAACCTCCCCTAAAAGTAGCCTGCTGAAAAATCCACCTAATAGAAAACAGAATGGGGAGACACCTAGAAGGACTCACAACTCCCCGCAGTTCAAAATATATATCAAATTTAAACTTTTGAACTTACTTATAGTAGCCGATGCATTAGTTACAAATTTACAATCTTTAAAATAAACCAAAACTATAATTTAAATCTCGTAACTTTTTTTAAACTAATTAAGGAAACTCTCATAACCTATTCGAGAGTATTTCACGACCTACGTTCACCCTAGAACCTAAAACAATAATATATAGCATGCTTACAACATGAAAACTTAACTTTAAGAATTGAAAACATTCACCAAGGTTTTCGAGTCTTGTTCATTCTTCCTTGTCCTTACAAAGAACCTGACATCATCAAAAACAATTTGAAGATGTTAGGTAAGTAAACTCCTATACCGCTCTGTACTCGTGCAAATGTTAGTCCAAATATATGTAGTCATCTAATAGCATTAGCAAATAACAAGCAATTTATACAACAACGTGGATCCCTTATTTCTTGTTCTAAGCTCATAACAGCGAGCCCACTCACGATTAACCTAAAATAGTTCTATGAGTTTAACGTATGCTACCCAGGAGTAGACAATACCTACCTTAGATGCCTTTAGTACGCCTAGTTTGGAGTGGAGCACCTCACACTTTTACGACTGAAACAGGGGCAACTCTATCTGATGTCATGTTTGCATGACCAAGAATGATGTGAAATGCAATGCGGAGTAAACACAAATGTAGGTACAAAGATAAAATTCTATAAATAGTAAAGACCATTGTAGGGTTTACTTACAGTCCAACCAACTCAAAGTTGGTCACGAAGCCTCACACAATGTTTACGGCTTTTACTTACTTATGTTAGTCCTATTTAATGATAAATTCACATTTTAAGAGTTACAACTCCACTTGAACGCTTAAAATTCATATTACAACTTACAATGAGATTAAAACCTTTTTTAGTTTCATAACAGAGTTTAAACCATTTAATAACTCTAACGCCTCTTTTTATAGCTCATTTCTATGTTTTTGGTCTCTCAATTAGAGTCTCAATTTAACTCATTATATCATAACAATTTCATTCATCTCCATTCGATCATCTATTCTTCATTAACTAATTAATTTAGTTCATTTGTTTTGGTAGTTTTTACGACTATTTTTCACCAATTTAAAAGTTGTACCAAGGTCCAGACTTAGGTTCTATTCAAAATAGGATATGTAGGGATTCTAAAAATCCCAACCTTATTTAATTTGTATAAAAAATGTCCATTTAAATCATTACGCAAAGTTGCTAAGTTGCAATTGTCATAATTTGACAGTTTTGAACCATACTAACATTTCATATTCTACTATATTTTTCAATGACCAAACCAATTCCATTAGCTACAACCAGTATTTTTCATCAAAGTATATCGTACTAGGATTTAAACAAACCTACTCGCAAGTCAATCGAACCCCATTTGATGTCTCAAATCGATGCCTCAACACACCTACTCAAAACAGTTTGAAAAAAATGACGGTTCAGTCAAAGTTTTTGGCCTCCTTTTTGGCCTTCAAAACACTACCAAACCATCTCCAAATTAAAATATGATCTTCCCACATCATTACTGATATACATGGATGAAAACCCAAAAAATATTAGCGAAAAAGATCCATTTGATTGCTTAAAATTGTACCTCAAAACAGCCAAAAACTAAGACTGCACAACTAATTACTTTTACAAAAATGCAACCAATTCGACCCCAAATGACCCACGAAACTTCCTCCAAACCCCATATTAGTTCTCGTGAGTTAATTTTGATATACAAGCATCACAAACCATCAAAAATAAGACCTTGAAAGCATTCATTGGTTGACTGAAATCGAATCCCAAAGTGAGACAATAAAAACTTACACCTACATGACAGTTTTATTGTAAAACAATCCCAACTGATCTTCCAGACTTTTACCCATTGAATTCGATCAAGACTAATCCCAAACTCCTATAAATTGATGTAAATCATCAAAACTAACCAGATTCATCGAACTAATCTGAAACTCACCTCCATTGAATCGATTTCCCCTTCTATTGTTATTCACTATTTTCATTGGTTCACCACCGAGAGGGAGAGGAGACATGATCGAGAGAGAGACGGTTAATAGAAATTAAAGAGATATGGGATAGAGGGCACTGAGAGATATGTGAGAGAAAGCACGGAGAGTTCGAGTGTGAGATAAGTGAGCGAGATGAAAGGTATCAAACAGATAGAGGATTTTAAACCCAAATTCTTGTTGTTTCTTACCGAAATATCCTTAAACAACTTATGTCTATCCATTTCTCTACTCTTCTACATCCCCTTTAAAGTCTTATCACATTATTTTCTAAATTCTTAATATTTATCTCTTAATTTAACCCCAATTTAAACTCTGAAAGTACCCCAATTTCGAGAAAAATTGATAAAATATCCAACACTCTTTGAGACTTATGGACACCGCATCTATACTTCAACTTCAACCTATTTCATGTCGAATAAAGTATAATACATCAAATAGTCACACAACAATCAAAAATAATAGTTTAAACTTATGATCTCTAGTCCATAAAGCATAGGTCCCACCTCGGATACTTTAATTCTATTAAAAATCTGAAATTACTTAATTAGACTACCTAATAAAGCTTATAAAATTCTTGAATTTCATAATTCTTCCCAACTAATTAAAATTTCATCTTTGAAATTTAAACATGCAGGTTAGTTGAACCAAAAGAGAGATATAAGAAATTGATCCTTCATTTACAGCTCTTTTAATATAACCCTATAAAAACATTTCCAATGTGAAATTGTTAAGTGGATCCAATCACCTTCATAGTATACTACAACTCAGTGGTATAGATCATAAACATTTTAACTTTTCATTTCCAACTGCTTAGTTGAATGAAAAATTATCTCTGTAAATTTTCCAGTCATGACAATTTGTGAATTTCTGACGAGTTCAACAATCAACTTTGTGGAATGTTCAATAAACTTAGTTCACTTCATATTCCATGCCCTTAATCTCATTCAAGCATCAATACATGGCAAGATCAGTCTATCTTGCTTTTCATATGGCACTACCCATTCTTAACATGTAATAATTCCATAAATCGTTGATAATTCTTTTCCTATCCACCAAAATTTGGTATACATATCCCAATTATTAGACTATCATCAGTCTAAACATTTACATAATAATGCAAATAATAATTAAACATGACATTAGATGCTTAGTACAGTCACATGTCTATTTGATCCATTATTGTTCCAGCATTTTATGACGACCCCAGTTCCCTATAAACTAGGCCTCACCCGGCCTAAGCCTATGTAGACCCCCAAGACGGCCCTCGCAAGTTCAACGCAGGCTTAGTCAATCTCTTATTCCATTATTTTAAGTTATTTGGTGATTTAAAGTTGAGTCGTTGTAATTTGCTAGTTTAATAGTTAATAGCGAAAACAAAACTTAAATAAATATAAACAATTCAAAGATATAGAGTTGGACATCCTAATGGTGTAGAACCCTGTAGTGTGTAGATAACATGCATATATATTGTGACAGTAAAAAGGAAATCATGAATATACACGTATCTATGTCGCTCAAATCCCAAAAAGATCCCCAAGTGTTATCAAAATAGTATATATACATAATACAAAATACTTAAAGTGCCATAAACCTACAAGTGAACAAGAGGAGGGGCCACTCTAAGAGTCCTCAAAGAAAGTCACCAATCACTGGCGCCTTGCCTTTTCTCATCTATGGATCTACATTCAAGTCATCAACGCAAGAATGATGAGTCCTGTAAATAAAAGCCTGTAGGATGTAGATAGTATTTCATGAATAAATAAAGCAGTCTAGGTATCATTCGAGAAATTAAAAGACAGATAAGTAAAAGAAAGTGCATGATAAATGGACTGAAAAGTAATAGCAATGATAAAAAGTGTATTAGAAACAAGAGAAGACAACTAAGTGGTACAAATCCATTAAGAGCGGGTGCCAATACTCGACTTCCTAGAATTGCGACTCTACAAGTCAGCAATTCAGCTCAGTGTCGTGTGGGGCATTAACGGTGCCCCGAGTACCTCACCAATCTAGTACCTAGGATAAAATCACATTTTTCCATCTAGCACCAAACCCGGAGTACCTTCCTGATACACTTAGGTCTTAGACACTCAAAATAAGGAATGGAAACTCAAGGAATAAACATGTCGAATATCAAGAAGTATAATAGATAATGAATTACTAAATATCCCCTGTATGGTTTTACTTACCTCATATCAAAGCAAAAATCTGCTTTCGCGGCTCCAACATGCTCCCCAAACGAATCCCCAAAACCCAAGCTAGTGTGCTAACTTTACGGCTTCAATATATATATGTTGAATTTGTTGTGCTAGTGTCCTTAAGTTAAGGTTTAAATTCTTAAACTCAAACACTCCGATTCTGAAAATTCAATACAATATTTCTTTTGTCAATTTCAGACACTAAATCTAGTTAATTAAAAATTATTCTACATAAGTACCAATTACTTATATGGACCACATTTTATACCTTTTTATATCTTGATATGTTAAGAGAAGGTCCAATTAAAATGTGCTCTTAGTTAATGCCTTATCTTAACTCGCTAATTAAAGTTGTAATTTTTCAAAGGAATTAAATTATGAATCAACTCATGAAGAAATTAATTAAGTACTACGAGTTTATATTAAACTCAATGAACATGTCTAAATAAGATGAAGTAATTTAGTTACTAATTAAGGTAACTTATCTAACTAAGATGAAGTAATTTAGTTATTAATTTGGATAATTTACACTATTAGTAACTTATGAGTACTTGAATATTTTAGTCAACTTGTTACGTGGTTTAAGTTTGTCATCTAGTAAACATATGCAAAATTAATTAGAGAGACTAGTCTTAATGTATCCTAATTAATCTCCTAATTAAAATTTTAATTTAGCCATGCATATACTTTGGTGGCATCTCCTTTTTCTTAATAATAATTTGTAAATCTCAATTTCATTGCATAGCCCATATATTATCAAAATTTATGTACTATACATTAAAACACAACTATTTTACTAAATAAGTGATGATAGCAATTACCTAGCTTATTCAAAGATTAAAAAGGTTTTTAGTACTTAGATCTTAACCAAAGATATAACTTATTACAATAATTTTTTTGTAATCTTGCAAAATGCTATAGCAAATGAACTTTTAATTTCACTTCATGTCACACAACTTGATAAATGTCTTAAACAATAGTATCTTAATTATAAGATGATCAAGACTAAGGACCTGAACTAGAATTAGAAATTAAGAGAGAAATAGAGTATATAGGAGTAGCACTTGCCTCTTTGATTGCTTCCCTTAATAAGTTCAGGCTTTCCTAGATATAGCTCCATTAGTGGTAGTTTCCTCCGTCCTTTTCTCTTTCTTTATTTGAAGAAGATGAGAAACTAATTTTGCATTTAGAGGATTAGAGGTACTCTTATTATATGGAGGGAGTTTCTTGTAAAATTTAATGATTTGGACTTTGCATGTAAATTATTTTCTCCATAAGGATGCATGTTTGATTAACTCATAAGTTTGCCATTGTATTATATATGGACACTTATGGTTCATGAGCATCAATTTCGTTCTAACAATCACAAGTCGTCTCAACGTCTCATTTTATTTTATATACAAAATATATTTCGTTTGATTTTTGTCAATCTTAGCTATTCTCGCATTGATCTTACTCTCACATTGATCTTACTCTTAGTCCCTTTACAAACTTATCACAGCTTCTGTTCACACTTAGGCCACTTACAGCTTATTAGTTTTAACTTACTAAGGCAATTTTATATCCCTTCTCTTTTCAAAAAATTTAGCTAGAAAATATAATTTCTTACAATCATTCAATCAATTGAAGTCTTCCTTAGCTAATCTTTATTCAAATAGAGAGATTTTGTGACTCTAACAATTTTGCTACTTATTATTGTCGGGCGTTGTTTATATTAGTCTCAGATTTCTCGACTTTTCTTTTTCTCAAAAAGAGATTCGGTGCTTTTCGAGAGACTATGTAAGATAACTTTGTATCTAACAGTTCATTAATTTACTTTTGATGAATTTATTTGTCCATTGTTGTTCAACTGTAGAGATAAAAGAATTTGAATTTCTAACGCATTGATTAACTTAATAATTAATGAAACTTTTAAAGGATGCTATATCAATCCTTTAAGTTCTATCAATGAACATTCTCACGATATAGGAGTTCAAACTGAATTCCTATACATATCACTAATTGATTCTCAATCAATATGTCTATCTCTTCCTTGAGTATAGTTTAGACTGCAATGATAAGCATCATAATTTAATTTCGTTAGAAGTGACAATTGGGTACTTTGAATCTCAAAACACAATCGCTTGTGTTGATGTTCAATAGCTAATCCAAGCTATTATTAGACTACTTCCCTAACACGTTGATCTTATTACTACACATTTCATTTTCCAGTTAGAAATTTCACTGATCTTTGTTCTATAACAACACTTAATTTGGTGTTAGCAAAAAGTACTTCTAACTCGTGTATTTTCCATTCATTTTATCATTTCATTATTCAACTCATATAATCATTTTATGTTTTGTTTCAAAAAGGAGACAATACTTTGCTTCAAAGCATTACTTTCGTAGAGGCCGACTTAGACCACTTGGCTAATCGTATCACAATCACATTGTGATTTTCAAGTCAAGATTCAATTTGTCCAATCAATTTCTATTTTCAAAACCACGTGTCACCTTTTTCTTTCATTGAGACCATTCTTGGAAACAACTCGCAATTTGTTATGAATTAAACCAATACTTTATAGAATAGGTCTTTCTGAATTACTAGTTCAAACGGTACTAACCTCATTCAATTATTCAAGATTTCCATATCTTGTGCTTCCTACAAGCCTCAATTTTATTTTGCATTTTTCAAATGATTATCAATCATTTGAAACTTAATTCAAGTCTATTTTAATGTTTTTCCTTAGCATTTAAAAGTCGTAATAATTCAGTATTTTCAATTTTTAAAAATTTTATGTTCAGTACTTATGTACCTGAATCATTTGGACTTCCTTTCTAACTAATTTCTTATTGATTTCATAACTAATACTTTCATCGGTTGTATTAGTACCTAACTACTTAAAACACCTTTGTGAATTTAAAATTCACAAGTCCATTTTACATCCAATCATGCTCAATTTCGTTTCATAAGTCTATTCTATTTTTAATTGCATGTTCTTAATTTCACTCGTCATATCTTGCAAGTTAAATATTGAACAGACAATAAGAATAAACTTCTTATCGTATATCTATCGATAATACATATTATACAACAAACATATCAAAATAATTCCAATATCCTAGCTCACAGTCACTTCCCAACTAATCACGACCTTATTACTAAACCTTGTTCCTCAAGACCATCACTTAAATTCATGTAACTTAATGTAATCCAAGAGTCATAACTCAAACTTCCCAATTGAATCAATCCTAAACTTAATATTATTATTTTTTCTTACATTTCCTTGATTGAGCTTAACCATAGCTCTAATATCAAGTCTGTCAGGGCCTATCTCACTAAGTCCTGACTTAGCTTAATTCCCCTAATCGGACCCCTAATCCATCCAATTAACGTAACCACAAAATAATGTTTATTTTATTCCTCAATAATGCTCTAAAACTAAATTTATATCATCAATGAAACTCAATTCATGATTTGTTTAATTAGAGTAAATTAGGAAATAATATGGATTGCTCTATATATCTTTATACAAATTTTAGCATGACTAAAGGTTGCCATAAAAGTTGCCAGCATAATGAGGAGAAGCCTAGAAGGACTCACAACTCCCCACAGTTCACAATATATATCAAATTCAAACTTTTAAACTAACTCAGAGTCTCTGATGCATTAGTTAAAATTTTGAAATCTTTAAAATTAACCAAAACTGGAATTTAAACTTCGTAACTTATTTTAAACTAATTGAGGAAACTCTCATAACCTCAAGAGTATTTCACGACCAATGCTCATTCCGGAACAATAATATATAGCATGCTTATAACATGAAAATTTAACTTTAAGAATTGAAAATATTCACCAAGGTTTTCGAGTCTAGTTCATTTTTCATTGTCCTCACAAAGAACCTGACATCATCAAAAACAACTCGAATATGTGATAATTTGGCATATTTAATATGAAAAGTCTTTAAATATATATATATATATATATATATATATATAATTACATTTATTGGTAAGTTTCAGGTGAAACAGAGTGCGTGGTTGAGTTCATGACGGAAAAATACTCAAAATGGAGTATTTACATGCATTGATCAGACGCCAAACTATTTGTCTCGAGTTATGTATTGTGCGGTGGGATCAGCAGACCAATTCACACATAGTAGTATACAATTGGTCCAGTTCACCACAATGTGCCACATGTCAACTGTCCATTAGCCAAACTCATTTCCTATGTCCACCACGTCATTCCACCAGCTCTCCACCAATGAAACGTTGCCATATCAACACCCGACAGGAAAACGGACCAATCGACATGTGACACGTGGAGGATAGCAGTTTTTGACCTAAAAATAATCCCTAGATGCTCCTCTATGCACAAACCACGAGATCAACCTACAAAATTAGTTTCTCACACCTCTCTGAACCAATTTTGAGTAGTTTTATATATTAGGAACTTAGGTTTTACTATTAGAACACCAACTAATATATTTTAGCATCAACCCATATTATCGTGGTTAGTATGTTAAACCTGATTGGCGGATGTCTAGGGTTATGCATTAATTAGGGAAGTAGTTAGTGGTGGACATCCTTGTTGGGGCATGTGCCCTAGGTTAATCCATTAACTGTCTTTATGAATACTTTTAGTTAATAAAATAGAGGATTTCATTTATTATTTATTATAACTAATTTACATGTTTACATTATAATAAGATCCATGGGTATTTGCAGAAATATCTTAAAAGTCCCTAGTCGATCATTATACTGGGAACTATAATGAATTAAGACTAGTGTGAGTCTTGATTGATGATCAGATGATGATTATACGAATAGGGATATGAATAAAGATCGCGAGTACTTGTTAGGGAACAAAGTACTGGAATGACCCGCTATGAGAACATCACGTGGATTAATTCATAGTTGTTTCTCATGATAGGTATATTTTTCAGTCCTCTGACTTAAGATTACCAGAGACTTCAACATTAGGAACACAGTGATTTGACACAATCAAACGTTGTCTTTAATCGGACAATTATAAAGGTTGTGATTGGTTATTGTGTGAGCAATGTGATGAAGTTGCATAATCGAGATAGAATATGTCCCTCTCATATAAAGAGAGATATCCAGTGGATCCCACGATGTGTTAGACTGTTAAAAAACCTAGTCTAAGTGAATTGATATTGATCAATGTCACTTGGATGTTTTTAGTCTCCCTAGAGATCGAGACTAGTACGACTGAACATGTTGGATGACAATTCCATGCCTTATGTTTGATCAAAAGGATATCGTGTGACAAAAGGATGTTGTATACACTATTGATTAGGTTGTATCGATTTTATATTCGTACAACTTGGGTAGTCATAATGTCTTGTTAGAGGTCGCTTATGACTTGTATACCAAAATGTGTTTTGGTACACTACCAACGTTGTATGAGCATATTGGGTCGCACACTAAGAATGGTTTTGCGAGATTTTAAGATGGTTCAGAAAAATGAATTTTATATGATAAAATTCATGACAGAAACATCCTTGTGGTGTATTACACTTATACTTCTTTAAGTATGGGTATATGTGTAATTTACTTAACCGTCTATATATAAGGGTTGTATAAATAGACGCTTTAAGTTAGAACACACGGATAAAAGATTAAGCGCTGAAACTCTATTTTCATTTTAGAAATGACTTAAGGTTTTCTGGTACGCTCTGGATCGTTTTGGAGAGAAACAAAAAGGTTCGGTATTCTCTCGAAGCTAGCTCTTCGAATCTCGGTCGCCGTTTATGTGTGGACTGCAGGTAGATAGCGTTCGTCGTTGGCAACTCCTTAGAGATCAATCAACCTTTAGAAAGGTATTTTGCAACCGAGGTATGATTAAGTTTTCTTGGTTTAAACATTTTTAATGGAATTAGATTCGGATCCTGTCGGGGTTTTTGTCAAAATTATTTTGTAATCTCCGCTGCATATGAACCCCAAAACTCAATAGTGGTATCAGAGCCTTCGAGTTTGATTCCATTAAATTCATTGCATGTTTTCTTCTGATATATACATGATAAATGATTGAAAGCATGTTAATAGTTGATATATATATGTGATATACAAAAGTTTTCTATGAGATTTATTATCATGTTTTGTGTATATGATACACATATTTGTGATTTAATTGAAATCAGTTTCGTACATGCTAATAACTATACTAGCTTAATTCGGATAATTTTAACGAATTGAATTTCGTGTTCTGTAATCCATGACACCATTAGGTATAATCTTTATTTTTCGTGTATTGATGCATGGATGAAATCTCTGTAATTCAGTATGCATATTTAGGTTACATTGATTTAAGTTTCTTAAATCGTATAAGTCTGAAAATTAATTCGAAACTAATATGATTAGGTTCAATTGGGATAGTAGTTTATTCAATTACATGTTTGTGATTATTTGGATGAGGATCGAAATTGCAAATAATTATTTTTTAAAATTATTTATTTATCTCGTTATATCTATTTTGTTATGAAGTTTCTATTTGATAAGATATAGATAACAAATTAGATTAGGATATATTAGCAACATTGATTTCGTTTTCCCTATTGGATAGGAGATAAATATCGAAAATTTTGTTATTGGTGATATACTAGGATTCAAATATCTTAAGTCTTAATTGGATTAGGATAAGATGATTAGTTAGATATGGGCCCGGGTTAATTAAAAATGTTTTAATTGACTTAATTTCTGATAAATTAAGGGGTAAATTTGCGATAATGAAATGAGAGAAAAACTTGATTTTCTATAGCGAATTTTAATTTTCGGAATTGAAATTCGTTTCCTAAAAAAGGGCGCCGCCCTCGTACCCTCGTCTGTTGACATCAATGGAACCACCTTTGATCTGACGGCCAATGGGACCGTGTCTAACTAATCCTAGCGCACAAAAATTCTTTTATTAGTGAACAGTATAAAAAATTTCCTAATTGTTTAGTGATTGTACAAATCAATAAAATATATGATATTTCATTGTTTACATAAAAATCACTAAAACTTAATAAAATCCCTCTATTAAATTTTAAGTCTCGTGTCATCCATTTTAAACGCTTGTCAAGGCCTCGAGCACACTAATATAGTTTCATCTATAGCTGGGTGTATTAGGTTATCTTGGTGAGAAAAGTTGGGTAAGAGTTACCTAAATGTTTAAAATGGTCCGACTTAATATAGCTATCAAAATAGTTTTGAGCTTTAGGCACATGATGAGAAAAAAAAACATGCTAAGACATAAGATGTCAAGTATCTCATAAAATTATCTAAAATTATATAAGATGTAATTGGTAATTGTTACCTACCTAAATAATCTAGTTCTGTGTTTCATGCCATAGCTATCATCGAATTAGGTGAAATATGGATTTTAGTCCCCCAAATAAACAGTGTGTTTTAGGAGGATTGTTAATTTAGTGGGAATATATTCCTCTATACTAAAATAAACTTTGCATAATCTTTATTGTAGATCGATGGCCTCTTCAAGTAACAATAATCCCCTGTCACTGCGATCCATCCTTGAGAAGGATAAGCTATCTGGGACTAACTTTCTTGACTGGTTCAGAAACTTGAGAATTGTTTTTAAGCATGAATGCAAGTTGTATGTCCTAGATGCTCCAATCCCTGAGGACCCACCAGCCAATGCTAGAAAGCTGTGAAGGATGCGCATAATAAGCATGTCAACGATTCTACTGATGTTGCATATATTATGCCGGCAACTATGGTTCCTGAACTTCAAAAGGACATGGAACTAATGGAAGCCTACGACATGGCCGTAACGCCGAAGGAAATGTTCCAACAGCAAGCTAGGCAAGAAAGGTCCAAGACAGTCAAGAACCTACGTTCTTGCAAGATGATTGAGGGTGCGTCGGTTAGTCCTCATGTTCTGAAGATGAAGGGCTATGTTGACCAGCTTGATAGACTCGGATTTCCCATAAGCCAAGAGTTGGCTACGGATTTGATCCTGAATTCATTACTAGAAAGTTACTCACAATTTGTGATGAACTATAATATGAATAATATGGAGAAATCAATGTCAGAGTTGCATTTGATGCTAAAAACTGCTGAACAAAATATCAAGAAACCCTCTAGTAATGTGTTGATGGTCCAAAAGGGAAAGGGAATGAAGAAGAAAGTCAAAGTTAAGGCTAAAGTTGTCAAGGCTGTTGCTGCACCTATCGCAAGGCCTATGGAATAAGTCAAACCCCAGCCTATTCCTACTTCAAAACACCCAAAAGAAAAGGAAGGAAATTGTCAATTCTGTCATGCACCTGGACATTGGTTCAGAAATTGCAAACTCTATCTGGAAGATCTAAAGAAGAAAATGGGTAGTGCGACTACTACTACATGTATTTATGTTATTGAAATTAATTTATCTACTAGTGATTCCTGGGTATTAGATACCGGATGTGGATCTCACATTTGTACGAATGTGCAGGGACTCGCCAGAAGTAGAAAGTTGAAGCAAGGAGAAATCAAACCTTATTAGATATGGTTTGATCTATGATGAGTCCCGCAGATTTTTCATTATCCTTTGGGGTTATGCATTACAAACTGCAGCTTTCACTTTAAATCGAGTTCCTTCTAAAGCGGTTGATAAAACACCATATGAGATATGGTACGAGAAGATACCTAGTTTATCATTCCTTTAAGATTTGGGGTTGTGAGGCTTTAGTAAAGCGACAAGTCTCAGAATAACTAGCACATAAATCTGACAAGTGTTTATTTGTGAGGTATCCTAAGGAAACAAAAGGATATTACTTTTATAATCCCGCTGAGAACAAAGTGTTTGTTGCTTGGTATGGTGCCTTTATGGAAAAATGGTTTATTACAAAAGACACTAATGGAGAGAAATAAATATTGAAGAAGTTCAAGAATCACAGATAAACCCTGAACCGCTACTGGAAGCTCGACAACGTTCTGAACCAGTTGAACCTCCACAAGTAACACAAGGCCCACGTAAATCTGGTAGGGTAAGACATGAGCCAGAGAGATTCGGATTTCTCATTATTGATAGTCGTGATGTGTTGCTTATGGATCAAAATGAGCCCACCAATTATCAGGAGGCTATGAATGGACTAGACTCAGATAAATGGCTAAGTGCCATGAACTCTGAGATGCAATCCATGTATGATAACCAAGTTTGGAACTTGGTTGATTTACCTGAAGGTGGTAAGACCATTGGATGTAAATGTGTTTTTAAGAAAAAAACCGACATGGATGGCAAAGTGCATAGTTTTAAAGCAAGACTTGTAGCAAAAGGTTTCAGGCAGACTCAAGATGTTGATTATGATGAAACTTTTTCGCTAGTATCCATGCTTAAATCCATAAGAATTTTAATTGTCATTCCCGCATATTATGACTATGAGATATGGCAAATGGATGTAAAAATAGGATTTCTTAACGGAAAGCTACTTGAGGACGTGTATATGACACAACCTGAAGGTTTTGTACATCCTGAGAATTCTGGGAAGGTATGCAAGCTTCAAAGATCCATTTATGGATTAAAGCAAGCTTCTCGGAGTTGGAATCTTCATTTTGATGAAGCAATCAAGGATTTTGGTTTTATTAAGAACGAATATGAGCCTTGTGTATACAAGAAGGTCAGTAGGAGTGTAGTTATTTTTCTGGTACTGAATGTTGATGATATATTACTCATTGGAAATGACATCCCAACATTGCAGAATGTCAAGTCTTGGTTAGGGAAGTGTTTCTCAATGAAAGACTTAGGAGATGCAGCATATATCCTAGGGATAAGGATCTATATGGATAGATCTAAAAGGCTAATCGGACTAAGTCAGAGTGCTTACATAGACAAGGTGCTGAATAGGTTCAGTTTGCCAGACTTTAAAAAAGGATTGTTGCCAATGTCTCATGGCATAAGTCTCAGTAAGATTCAATGTCCTAAGTCAATTGATGAGCGAGACCGTATGAATAAGATTCCATATGCATCAGCTATTGGATCTATCATGTATGCAATGTTATGCACTCGACCTGATGTATCATACGCTATGAGCACTACAAGCGAGATATCGCCGATCCTGGTGAGAGTCCTTTGGATAGCAAGTAAAGAACATTCTTAAATATTTAAGAAGGACTAAGGAAGTGTTCTGGGTCTATGGAGGTTTTGAAAATGATCTAGTTGTAAATGGTTACACAGATGCAAGTTTTCAAACTGATATAGATGATTTTAGATCGTAGTCTGTATATGTGTTTACTTTGAATGGGGTGCAAGAAGTGGAAAAGTTCAAAGCAAGAGACTCGTAAGTGAGATTCTACAATGAAGTTCGAGTATATTGCAGCGTCCGATGCAGCAGTTTGGATCAAAGAGTTCATTTCTGAACTAGGTGTGGTTCCAAGTATCGCTAACCATGTTTGTTTGTATTGTGACAATAACGGGGCAATAGCACAAGCTAAGGAACCTAGATCACACCACAGATCCAAACATATACTCAAGCGTTTTCATCTCATCAGAGAAATTATTTAGAGGGGAGACGTGAATATTTGCAGAGTACCAATTGAAGACAACGTTGCGGATCCATAGACGAAAGCTCTTCCACAAAAAAAAAACATGATGGTCATGTTAGATCATTAGGCGTTATATGCATGTATGATTGGCCCTAGTGCAAGTGGGAGATGTTGGGGCATGTGCCCTAGGTCAATCCATTAACTGTCTTTATGAATATTTTTAGTTAATAAAATAAAGGATTTCATTTATTATTTATTATAACTAATTTACATGTTTACATTATAATAAGATCCATGGGTATTTGCAGAAATATCATAAATGTCCCTAGTCGATCATTATACTGGGAACTATAATGAATTAAGACTAGTGTGAGTCTTCATTGATGATCTTATGATGATTATACGTATAAGGATATGAATCAAGATCACGAGTACTTGTTAGGGAACAAAGTACTGGAACGACCCGCTATGAGAATATCACATGGATTAAGTCATAGTTGTTTCTAATGATATGTATATTTTTCAGTCCTCTGGCTTGAGATTACCAGAGACTTCAACATTAGGAACACGGTGATTTGACACAATCAAACATTATCTTCAACCGGACGATTATAAAGGTTGTGATTAGTTATTGTGTGAGCAATGTGATGAAGTTGTGTAATCGAGATAAAATTTGTCCCTCTCATATAAAGAGAGATATCCAGTGGATCCCTAGATGTGTTAGACTGTTAAAAGGCCTAGTTTAAGTGAATTAATATTGATCAATGTCACTTGGATGTTTTTGGTCTACTTAGAGATCGAGACTAGTACGATTGAACATGTTGGATGACAATTTCATGCCTCATGTATATCGTGTGACAAAAGGATGTTGTATACACTATTGATTAGGTTGTATCGATTTGATATTCATACAACTTGGGTAGTCATAATGTCTTGCTAGAGGCCGCTTATGACTTGTATACCAAAATGTGTTTTGGTACACTGCCAACGTTGTATGAGCCTATTGGGTCGTACACTAAGAATGGTTTTGCGTGATTTTAAGATGGTTCAAAAAAATAAATTTTATATGATAAAACTCATGACAGAAACGTCCTTGTGGTGTATTACACTTATATTTCTTTAAGTAGGGGTATATGTGTAATTTACTTAACTGTCTATATATAAGGGTTGTATAAATAGACGCTTTAAGTTAGAACACACGGACAAAAGATTAAGGACCGAAACTTTATTTTCATTTTAGAAACGACTTAGGGTTTTCTGGTACGCTCTGGATCGTTTTGGAGAAAAACAAAAAGGTTTGATATACTCTCGAAGCTAGCACTTCGAATCTCGAACGCCGTTCGTGTGTGGACCGCTGGTATAGGGCATTCGTCATTGGCAGCGCCTTAGAGATCGATCAACCTTCAGAAAGGTATTTTGCAACTGAGGTATGATTAAGTTTTCTTGGTTTAAACATTTCTAATGGAATTAGATTCGGACCCTATTAGGGTTTTTGTCAAAATTGTTTTGTAATCTCCGCTGCGTATGAACCCCAAAACCCAACAGTCCTGGCTAGCGAGATTAGGGAAACGAGGAATTTCTGGCGGATGTCAATTTTCTATTGCTAATCTGGGAGAATATAAATTAATGACTTTTTGGGAAAGATTGAAGACTATGATTGCCATTGAATCTTGATACTTATTTGTTGAACTGTAGACTTAGGTGTTACCTTGGTGGTAAATTAATTGTTTTGAAAGTTATTTTAGTTCTTTTATTTATTTAGTTTAGTTAGATTAGTTAGTTAAATTAATTTATTTGAAACTCCTGATTTTTCCTTTTCATTGTTTTTAACCTTAGAAAGACCACCAATCTATGTGGGATCGACCCTTTGCCACTATTCTACAAAATAGTTGGTTTAGAAAATTTACTTTATTGACGCGTTCGGCATGCATCAAGATGTCAGGTAAGTAAACTCATACATTGTTGTGTACTCCTGCAAATGTAAACCTGAATACATGGAGACATGTACCAGCATTTCCAATTATCAAGAAGTTTATATAACAACATGGATCCATCATTTCATGTTCTAAGCTCATAATAAACGGGCCCACTCATTGTGAACCTAGAACAGTCATATGAATTCAATGTATGCCACCCGGAAGTCGACATTATCCACTTTAAATGCCTACAGTACGTCTAATCTAGCGTGGAGCACCTCGAACTCTTACGACTGAAGCTGGGGCAACTCTATCCAGATGTCATGTATGCATGACCAAGAATGATGCGAAATGCAATGTAGACTAAACACAAATGAGGGTACATAGATAAAATTCCATAAATAGTAAAGACCAGTGTAGGGTTTACTTATATTCCAACAACTCAAAGTTGATCACGAAGCCTTGCACAACGTTTCCCAACTTTTACGTACTTCTGTAAGTCTTCTTAAATAATAAATTCACATTTTAAGAGTTACAAATCCAGTTGAATACTTAAAATTCATATTACAACTTACAATGAGATTAAAATCCATTTTCAATCTCATAACAGAGTTCGAACCACTTAATAACTCTAACACCTCTTTTTAGAGCTCATTTCCATGTTTTTGATCTCTCAATTAAAGTATCAATTTAATACATTGTATCATTAATAACTTCATTCATCTCCATTTGATCATCAATTCATTTCATTAACTAATTAATTGTGTTCATTAGTTTTAGCCATTTTCACGACTATTTCTCGCCAACTTAAAAGTTGTACCAAGGTTCGAACTTAGGTTCCATTCAAAATAGAATATATAGGGATTCTAAAAAGTCCAACCTTAGTTAATTCGAATGGCAAATGCCTATTTAAATCATCACGCAAAGTTGTTATGTCGCACCTGTCACAATTTGACAGTTTTGAACCATACTAACATGTCATATTCTATTATATTTTTCAATGACCAAACAAGTTCCATTAGGCACAACATGTATTGTTCATCAAAGTAGATCATACTAGGGTTTAAACAAACCTATTCGCAAGTCAATCATACCCCATTTGATGTCTCAAATCAATGACTCAACATGCCTGCTCAAAACAGTTTAAATAAAATAACAGTTGCAATCCTAGTTTTTCTCCTCTTTTTCAACCTTCAAAACATTACCAAACCTTCTTCAAAATAAAATATGATCTTTACACATCATATTGATATACAAGGGTCAAAAACCAAGAAAATCTCACCGAAAAAGGTCCATTTGATTGCTTAAAATTATACCTTAAGACAACCAAAAACAAAGGCTGCACAACTAATTTTTTTACAAAAATGCAATCAATTTGACTCCAAACCACCCATTAGACTTCCACTGAACTCCATCCCTATTCTTGTGAGTTAAGTTTGACATACAAGCATCACAAACCATCGAAAATGATACCTTGAAAGCATCAATTGTCTACTAAAACCTAAAGTGAGACAAAATCAAAACTTACACCCACGTGACAATTTTATTGTAAAACAATCCCAACAAATCTTCTAAGCTTTTACCCATCGAATTCTATCAAAAATGATCCCAAACTCCTATAAATCAATGTAAATCATCAAAACTAAATAGAATCATTAAACTAATCTGAAACTCACTTCCATTAAATTGATTTCCCATTCTGTTCTTATTCACTGTTTTCATTAGTTTGCCACTAAGATAGAGAGTAGACGTGATAGAGAGAAAATTGAGAGAACATCGAGAGATATGGGAAAGAGGCCACTGAGATATGGGAGAGAAAGCACGAAAACTTCGAGTGTGAGATAAGAGAGCGAGATGAAAGATATCAAATAGAGGGTGGGTTTTAAACCCAACTTCTTTTTGTTTTTTACCAAAATACCATTTTACCCCTCATGTCTATCCATTTCTCTACTCTCCTACATATTCTTTAAAGTCTTTTCATATTACTTTCTAAATTCTTCATATTTATCACTCAATTTAGCCCTAATTTAAACTCTGAAAATATCCCAATTTTTTAGAAAAATTGATAAAATATGCAACGCGATCCGAAATTCATGGACACCATGTATATACTTCAACTTAAACATAATTCGCATCGAATAAAGTATAATTCATCAAATAGTCACACAACAATAAAAAATAATAATTTAAACTTATGATCTCTAGTCAGTAAAGTGTGGGTCCTATCTCGAATATTTTAATTCCATTAAAACATTGAAATCACTTAATTAGACTGCCTAATCAAGCTTATGAAATTCTTGAATTTCACAACTATGTACACTATAATGTTTTTTATAAACGGAAAATGGTGTTTAATGTGATTCAAGAGAGTAAGTTCCTAAAACTAAGATCAGGTTATATAGGGTGCAGGGTTGATCTCCCTGCCTATATGTAACTTCTTACCTCATTAGATAGGTTGTGTGAGTTTACATATTTACTAGAGGGTTTCGGATAGAACCATCGGGCTTTATTGAATTAGTTAGACAGTACATCAGCCAATGTGTTGGTCTAGCAATTGCATTAATGGCATCAATAGGTAATCGACCCTAGTTTTATAAATAAAATGGGAATCACATTGTAATACTCATTGACAATTTGATTTGCATCCATTATATACTGAATTATATGCTTTCCATATTCTTGTTAGTTAACATTAATGCATATTGTTATTGCATGATGTTCTTGAGTATTATTTGGAATGTTGATGGCTATGTAAATCCCTACTTACTGAGTAAGTTTGAGTGCTCACCCAAATTAAAATATCAGGAAAATCAACGAGATCTACGACTACAAGATAGAGAAGATTTATGAGTCTTAATCTTTTCTTCGATGTTATGAGTCTTCCCATGTCTTATATATATATATATATATTTGTATTGAATTAAAGTTTTGTAATATCACAAAGGATAGGAGGTTTTTTATAATCGAGGCTTATTCTAATTTGATTTGGTATTGTATATCTTATTTAAATATCGAAAAGTTTTAAGTTTTTTCTACATTTAATATTTTTTTTACATCGATATTAGATATACAGTGGTGAATATCAAGTTTAAGAAGAGAGACTGCTAGCTCTACTTAAGTCTAACGGGATTAATGGGGCTTAATTAGGGTTTTAGGCTGGGTATCACCCTAATTGGGTTAGGGGATGCTATAGCTTGGTATCAGAGCCTAAGTTTAAGGGCTTTATTACATTTGACAACTCTAATATAGTTTGATATCGGAGACTGGTCAGAGCCTATTCCAAAGCTTAAGGTGATACAGTATGGTATTAAAGTCTATTTCAGAATATAATCTTTTTATTTAGAAACAAGTGATAACTTGGATATGGTTTGGTATTAAAGTTTAAGGATATAAGCTCTGAGATACCTTGGTACCAAAACCTAAGTTTATTAACTCTGAAAAATGCCTCGAGTTATGAATAAGCTTTGGGTATGATAAGTGGTTTTTATCGTGATTTTGAGGGGTAACCAAAAGATAAAAGACGGAAATATGTTATTTGTTATGTTTTATTATATCTACGAGGTTGATATAAGAGTTATATATTCCCTGAATGATGATAAGATGATGGAATTCCATCAATTTCTCATGATATGAGAAAGCATTGAAGGTAAGAGCTCAAAAGAGTCTTAACCTTGAGGAGATTTAAAAAAGGAAAGACATAAGAAAAAGTTACAAATATAAAATTAAGATCTTCTCCTTTTAACGATTGTTAATGGTCTTTGTTCTTGCTAAGATTATTAGACAAATAATAGTCAGTTAAGAGGTATCTATTGGATATAGACCTTGAAATATGTATTAGGAGAATGGAGTTTATGAAATAATGGAATACTGAATGACTTTAAATGGAACTCAAAAATGGTAGATCACATTGAGAGGTGATTTAATACTAGTATCGAGACTAGTTAAGAAATAATGGAAGTTATTTAGTAAATATACCAGTGGTTAATGATAAAAGCTTATTTGAGGTTCGAAAACCACTAATATATTTATACTTCATAATTTTATATGAAGTTTATATTCCAGTTATGGAGTGAATCCATATTGGAATGACAAGCAATTTGTTGGTCGATAAAAGGTGAGATTGAGAATTTGAAACTAGAGGATAGTTTAATCTATAACATAGCAGTGAGTTGGTAAGATATCCTAGTCTGACATTTAATACTAGTATAGTCTAAATTAGGGAGAATGAGTGGTCAAAAAATATGAGGATTTGAGGAATCCAAAGAATAATGTATGGTAATGGGAATGAATATTCATTGCCCAGGATTGACAACTCATTCTGATAATGAGGTGAAATCAGTCGTTCTCAAGAGTTAGTTTAGTTATGGTTGTCACGATTGTATGAACAGAGTTTAGGATATTTTTAAAGATGATTTCAGGATATTTCTAGACCACTTTAAGTAGATAGTGGAAACTATAAGAACTTGCTAGAACTCATGCTATGTTCATAATGAAGGGTATTGAGTTTTAAAACCCTATTTTAATTAAGTTGTTATTGTGTTAACAATAATAACAAGAATGAAATTTTTGAAGACTTCAAGCTGCACAAACATTACCATATAGAATTGTAAATTGTGATAGTAAATTGGTTCAGACCAGATTTTGCAAGTGCGAGTACTAAGTTTCAAAAATAAATTACTTGTATGAGTGTTAAATATTAACCACAAATCAAGGGATTTGACTGTGATTAAGATAGTTTGGAATTTTCATATATTCAACATAAAGGCAAAAGAGAAAAGTAATCTTGAAATGAATGAATATTACAAACGATTAATCTAGGGATCTCTATTATCATTGTGTAATTTATTCAATTACCTCAAGTATGAGAATGTTGTAAGTTAAAAATAAATACAAGTACGCCTTAAGAGAAAGTTGAAGTATAGTTTGACTACAATATTTACTATGATACCTAAATTATGGAAGAAGTTAAAGATTCATCCTAAGACTTCTTATTTAGGTAAATATGTATGTTGACACAATAAAGCATAATTATAGCTTATACTTCTATATATAGTTCTAGAATTGTGAAAAGAACTATTGTAGATTGATAATTTCAAGATAGCTATTTTGGTGGTTGTACTAAATATGAAAATGCATCACTTGTAAATAAGAGAAAAGGTTGTTGAGAATCTTTTAATCATTCTAAGATATTAATGAGAATCTTAGAAGAATCATTAAAAGACAACCTGGAAGTACAAAAACCAATGGATTGGTGTAAGTAGTGAATTTCAAACTATGGAAGTTTAAAAAGTGGAATTGTCAGAGTAACAGAAATGAAATGTAAGATAGATACCTTGAATTTCCTAAATGTTAATAACTCACTCTGAAACATCACTCATTAAAGTGATTGTGTTGACAATGCCTTGAAAAGAAAAAGGACAAGAGCTATAGTTAAAATAAAAGCTTTTTAGTTATATCTCTTGAATGAGATGTATATTAATGAACAATTGAAGTCATACACAGGTACATCATCGACTTAGTTGTTTGAATTGCTAACTACAAGTCTATTCTTTACAGCTCAGATTGGAGCTAAGCTAATAACGATTGATTAAGTGATGTTGTATTGGAGAACTTGATTAAGATTATCTAGTAAGTTAATGGTTTACTACTAGTTATTGGTAATTTGGTAAGGATAATCTCATATCAGAACATCGAGCGTGCAAGGAAATTTATTGGAACTTAAATAAAATGCATGGCAAGAATGCTATGAGAAACTCATGAATTTCTTTAAAATATTCATTCAGGTGAAGTCCAAAATCATTGAGAATGAGTTGTTTGTGACCTAGAATGAAAATTGGCAGTGTCAATTTTATAAAGAAATATGAGATATATCAGCAAGTGGAAACTAAGTGATATTAACCTAGAATGCTATATTATTCTTGCCCTATATGAAAGAGATTTCATGCTCAGAAATTTATGATGGATTAACATAAATTGTGATGACAACCGAAGGTTGTTGATGTTGTAATCGTAGGACAGAGAGAGTCTGAAAATTTCTTGCCAATATTATGGTTTAATTTTCAAAGAGTAAGCGGGATATATGCGTGTAGAAAGAGTTGAGAGATATGGAGAACCAGGATTATTATTTAGGTGAGGAACAGAAAGTTTTCTTTCTAGTGGGGAAGAGATTTATAATAGCTAATACGGACATTTCTCAATCTTAATGCAATATATCCATAGCTGACCTAAGTTCAAGAGAATATAATTTTTGGGCTTGTGACTTGGAAGATGTTAGCTACTGAAAGAAATATTTATTGTTTGAGTTCTCTAGTATTAATATTATCAAGCTAAATATGACATTGAGGTGTTTACCTTAAAAATTTGTATGGTTTACTTTATCGTCAATCAACGTGGGATGAAAAGTAATGATACAAGTTAATTAGAGCCTGTGCAATTTAGAGCTACCTAGAAAGGTATTAATGGACTGTCAATATGCAATTACAACTCAAAAAGATGGAAAGAAAGTGTTGACAAGGAAAAAGGGATTGTCAATGCCTTAAGTAGGAGAAGAATAAGCATAAATAATGTAGCTACTATTAGAGCTTCTCAATTTAGACTTCATGAGGGAGTTTCTGTGATGACGATTCATGTAAGTTTAGCTGACACATCAGCAACAAAGAAAGTTAGTTTCTGAGCTACTAATTTTTTCTTCTGTGATCATATTTAAACTGAATTGGACATGATCAGTAGGTAGTTGATTGTCAGAAAGCTGATCAGGATTATATAGCGCGTCAGAGATTAATGACTAGGGTGGATCATCCTGATTGGTTAGTTTTTTATGATGGTGCATTATGGTTCAGGTATATATTATGGACTCCGGCTCAAGATTAGTTGAGGCAGGAATTACTACTAGAATCTCATATGTCTCCTTACTTTATTCATCCATGTAACATTAAAATGTATCGCGAAATGAGGGGTGTTTATGTAATGGCCCGCTCTAATTAATTGCAAATTTCAGATTAAGACCTTAAGCTCATGCCCACGTGGACGTCGCAGAAAAACTCAGGGCACGCCTAACGAGGTAAAAACTTGTTATTCTTGTGTGTAAGTGTTTACTTAAGTTACTAATATTAAATAATTAGCGTCGCATCGTTTAATATTTTATTGGTCGCGTTGTGCACGTGTAGTGACGAGAGTGTGCGACGTCGCAGTGTGCGCGTAACGCGGGCGTACGGGGTAGTATGGGATTTAACTGTCACATCACATCAAATGTCGCATCAACTATTCATCATCATTTCTTTTGTCTTCTCTCTCAAAAATAAAATAAAATAAAAATTTCCTTATTTAAAGAGAAAAGAAAAACGGACAGAGAGGAAGAGAGGAGAGAAAGAGAAGGAAGGGAGAGAAGAGAGAAAGAGAAGGAAGGGAGAGAAGAGAGGGAGAGTGACTGCCAGAGGGGAAGCTTCGGCGTGGAGCTTGGCGGTCGGCAGCGGCGACGAGCTCGGCGGGGCGGCGGCGAGCTCAGCGGGGGGGAGCGGCGGCAGCGTGAGCTCGGACCTCCATTAATCAAGTGAGTGGTTAAAGTTGTTGTTGTTGATGGGGTTGTGTTGTTGTTGATGTTGGCATTATTGTTGTTGTTGTTGTCGTCAAAAAAAAAAAAAAAAAAAAAAAAAAAAAATTTCTCCATCCGATCGAACCGGTCGATCGGATGGAGAAGATGCACACGCGCGCACATGCGCGCGTGTGCATCTCTCTATCGGGCCGGCTGTCTGGGCCGTCCCAGTGGGCGGCCGGCCGAGAGCCCGAACCGGGTGGGCGGACTGGTCGCCCGAACCGGTTGGACCGGTCGCCGAGCCGGGTGGACCGGGTCAAACCCGGTCCAGTGGGGCCCACCCCTATATTAAAATAATATAATATTAATTTTTAATTTAAAAACAGTTTTAAATTAAATAAATTACAGAAAATAAGAAAAATAGGTGGAAAATTATGGGAAAAATCAAGAAAAATCAGGAAAAATACTTAAAATGTTTTAATTGGCACCAGGAATTTAGGAGACTCTAGTCGGGTGTCGGGTACGTATCTCGAGGCGAGTGCGGGACATTTCGAAGGCGTTTTGCGAGTCGTTTGAGGTAAGTAATCCCACGAGAAAATTAGTTAAAATTCTTTTATGACATTTACTTTATTTCGCATCTCAATTATTCCATCGCGCTATTTATTGTTGTTGAATTATTGTTTATCCACTCCCACGTGTGTATGTGTGTTTGTCGACGGGGTCGGCATGGCACGGACTCACACCCCGGGGCTAGCTACCCCGCGCTGTTCGAGTAATTGGCCATGGTAGGGCTACACGGTGACTATTCTAGCGAAAACCCGTAGGTTGAGAGATGTTTGACGTAGTCTTAAGTCTACGTCAATGGTTCCTCTCGAGAGATGTTTGGACGGGGTCTTCCGTTCAATGGTTCCTCTCGTTCAACCGTGAGATGTTTGGCGAGGTTGTCGTCAATGGTTCCTCTCGGTTTAGCTACGAAGATTCCCGGATGTCGACCAGGGTTCTCTGTCACGCTACACTCGTGTCCAAATTTGACTTCTCAATGACTTATTTTCATGCGAGTTTCCTTATTGTTGTCCTTTATTAAATTGCATGAATTGTAGTCGTTTCATTGGAATTCGTGAATATTAGCTAACGTTCTCTGGGATTTACTCACCTGGGATTTGTCATTGTTTTGGTGACAAATCGCAGATCCTACGACGAGCCGCGGTAAAGGAGTCTTAGGCGACTACGTCTAAGTAGAGAGAGACCGCCACTTTTTGCGTAGGTAGTTGTATGTATTTATTAGCTACTTTTTGATATTTTGGGATGACTTGTATACCCGATACATGTATATGCTCACTTTTGTACTTTTGTTGCTCTTGATATAAATGGTATCAAATGCCGGGTTTCCACACTGTAGGGTTGTTCATAAAAATGCAAACTTTTCACTTTTACGGTATATGCATGCCTTAAGACTTCCGCAACAATGTACGATTTATATTAAATTACTAAATCATGAATAACTTAAAATTCATAAAATATACATAATTACTAAGTTAAAGGCGAATAAGTTATGTACAAGGGTTCAGTCATGAGCAGATCACCAAAATAAGTGTGCGGTGACGTGGCATGCTTGGTGACGTGTCTGGCGATGTGGCGGTACCCGGTTTGCCTTGGAATTTGGGGCCGTCACAGTTTATTGGTGGCATGGGATGAAGATTGATATTGTTAAGTTTGCAAAGAGATGAGAGATATGTCGGCAAGTTAAGGCAGAGCATATAAAACTAGGAAGGTTATTGCATTCACTGCTTATTCTTGAGTGGAAATAGGAATATATATCAATGGATTTTATTTTCGGTCTACCACTGAGTTAGCGTAAGCGTGAAGTTATATAGTTGTAGAAACAGGTTGAAGAAGCCTACACATTTCTTTCATGTGAGATCATCTTGATCGATTATATGAGGTATATGTATGTAAGGTGTTGAGATATCATGGAGTTCCAGTATCGATAACATTGGATAGAGATCTGATTTTCACGTCCAAACTATGGAGTGAATTGTAGAGACAACCAGGAACTGTTCTTAACCTTAGTAAAATATGTCATCTATAGACTGATGAGCAGTTTGGGCAGTTTATTGTGGTGCTAAAGGATATGTTTCAAGCTTGTGTCTTGGAGTTTAGTTGTAACTGGAAGAAATACATTCCTCTGTGTGAGTTCTTTTATAATAATAGCTGTCATACTAGTATTGGAATACTTCTTTTGAAGCTCTATATGGTCAGCCTTGTCATTCACTTGAGTGTTTGGGCAGAGGTTGAGATTTAATTTTGTTGGAGCCAAAGTTGCTTCAAAACTACATATAGAGAATTTAGCAGATTCGCCAGCATTTAACTATGGTACAGCTTAGAAAAATGAGATATGCCAATAAACATCATAGGTTTTCGGAGTCTTCAAAGGATGATCTTGTCTTGTTGAAAGTCTCACCAAAGAAAACATTGTAGAGGTTTGAATTGTAAGGTCAGCTAGCTCCAAGGTACATTGGGCCATTCAGAGAACAAAAAGGATTGGTCTTGTTGCTTACATGTTAGAGTTACTTCCTTAGCTAGCTGGAGTTCATAATGTCTTCCACTTATCTATGTTTCTCAAAATGAAGACTCAGTTCACTCCAAGAACTAACTGGAATGAAGTTTGATCTTCACGAAGTCTTATCTTACGACGAGCAATCAATTCATATACTTGATCATAAGATTTTGAGGCTGAGAACCAAAAAGATACCTTTAGTTAAGGGGAAATGGTAATTTTACGGAAATGAGGAACTAACCTGGGAGAGGGAGTCCTATATAAAGAAGCATGTTCCATTTCTTTTCGAAACTACAAGTAATTTTACATTTACTTTAATTTCGATGACGAAATTGCTTTGAATTAGGGAGACCTTAATGACCTATTACCTTAAGCAAGTGATTAGTGTTAATTCAAATCATAATTAACTCGAGTTATGCTCGTGGTTAAGGTCGGCGTATCTCGATTAGCATATGCGTATGTTTGCATGATGGTTTGTGTTTGTTTAGAATGTTTATGAATTTTATGGATTGTAGTATGATAGATAACTTATAACAAGACTATAATCGAAAAATACATAATAAACAATACATACCCGGTACACCAAGTGTGACGAGGGGGTCTTGAAATGAATGTGCACACCCGAGAACACTCGTAGACATGTCCGATGAATTTACTGGCAAGAAAAAACACAAAGTATATATTTATATATATATATATATATATATATACTAAAAGTGCATTCCTTGGCCATGCCAGTTTCTATCGACATTTCATTAAGGATTATTCCAAAATTGCACTACCCCTTATGTCGCCTTCTTTAGAAGGACGTGTCTTTCAATCTTGACAAGGCATATAAGAGTGCATTCGATGCACTCAAAGACTCTCATCTTTATTCCTATGATTCGAGCTCCCAATTGGGAGCTACCTTTTAAGATTATGTGCGATACAAGTAACCATGCTATGGGAGTTGTGTTTGGGTAACGAGTCGGCGTGCTTTACATGTCATACACTACGCATCCTAAACTCCTAATCATACCCAACTGAATTACACCACTACTGAGAAGGAGCTTCTTGTTGTCTTCTTCGTTTTGGAGGAATTTTGACTTTATCTCTTAGGTACTAATGTAGCCATCTATTTTGACCATGCAGCCTTAAAGTACTTAATGGCCAAAAAGGTAGTTAAAACTCGTCTCATTCAATGGAAACTCTTGTTACAAGAGTTTGATATCGATATTAAAGATGAAAATGGTGCTAAAAATCTTGTTCATGACCATCTCAACCGCATCAAGAATGGTGAAGCACCTGTCCTGCTTCGAGATTATTTCCCTTATGAACATCTCTTAGCCATCTCTGACAAACTCCTTTGGTTTTCGTATTTGGTTCATTACCTCGTTACATGAGAGTATTCACATCACCTTACACGAGCCCAAAAGGATAAAATCTAGAGCGACTCTAAACACTGTATTTGGGATGACCTATAATTGTGGAAGTTTTGCTCAGACCAGGTGATCCGTTGATGTGTCTCCCCAATTGAGACACAATCTATCCTGGCATTTTGTCACTCATACACCTACGGCGGCCATTTCGGTCCACGTAGGAGAGCTATGAATATCTTTGAGAGTGGGTTTTACTTGCCCACCATTTTTTGGGATCAAATGCCACTGACCTCGATATAATTTTGTGAAATTTTTTATGTTTGGGAGATCAATTTCATGGGGCCATTTACACCATCACATGGTTTGCTCTATATCTTACTAGCGGTGGACTACGTGTCCAAATGGGTGGAAGGTTAAGCCACTCGCACCAACGATTCATCAGCAGTATACGATTTCTTGAAATCACGAATTTTTTTCTACTTTTGGAGCTCCACGTGCTTTGATTAGTGATCAAGGCACCCATTTCTGCAACCGTATGGTTGAAAATCTCTTGCGCAAGTGCAATGTTACACACCGTACATCTACATCCTACCATCCTCATATGAGTGGCCAAGCAGATGTGTCAAATAAAATCCATTTTGGAGAAGATCATAAACCCATCACGGAAGGACTATAGCATGTGCCTTGATGACGTAGTATGGGCTTATCGAACGACATATAAAGCACCAATTAGAATGTCACCGTATCGCTTAGTCTTTGGCAAATCTTTCCATTTGCCGATTGATTAAAAGCATAAATCATTATGGGCAGTTAAACAGCTCAACATGGAACTCGACATAGTCGGTAAAGAGAGAAAGTTGGAACTCCAAAAATTGGAGAAGATTCGAAACAATGCCTACGAGTCCGCTCAAATCTACAAAGATAAAACCAAAGCGTTCTACAATCGTAAATTATATCGTAAAACTTTTGTAGTCGATCAAAAGGTCTTGCTTTATAATTCCATATTAACTATATATCCATGGAAGTTAAGGTCATGATGGTTCAGCCTTTTATTGTTATTGATGTTTTTGGACATGCTGTAGTCGAGATCAGGAGCATGGATACATGAAACTTTTTCAAAGTGAATGGGCACCGACTGAAGCCATTCTACTAGAACGTCCTACAGGATAAGATCGAGAGTGAGACTCTAGCAATTATAGAGTACTCTGACTAATAGAGAGTCTGACTGAGTCGAGCCAACGACGTTAAAAAATACGCTCTTAGAAGGCACCCAAAGCTTCTATCCCTTTTCCATTTGATTTCTTATTTTAGTGTTTTTCATGGTTTTCATATCATTATATATTTTGTGACTTTTTACATGTGTTGCGACCTTTGCATAGCGCACCGGATTTTGAGAGTCTGATATCGCTCATACGACTCGTCACATTATGATATACCCACGGTTAGTCACACTGAGATTTGGTAAGGTTACCCATTTTTATTTTGTTTATTTTTTGTTCATAAATCTAGGGATTGGTGTCAGTCTTATGCATGATCTTGTATCATTTCCTTACTTCTATATCTATCATATTCTTTCACCATCTTATATGTTTCCATGTACACTTCTTGATTTCTTTTGAACCTTGAGGACAAGGTTCAAAATAAGTTTAGGGGGTACTCTAGGATTTGTTGATTGAGTTTAATGGATTTCTGTGCGAGAAACTGCTAGTGAGATCATTTAAATTTTTTCAATTATATGCGGTTGACGGATAGTAATGGTGGTGTTTAGTATCTCTTATTATGTCATTTCTTCTATTTCTTTTCCCTCAATACTTCTCTTTCTCATTTCATTGGGAGTTAATACACTTTCATGCATGTATTGAATATGGTTTTTATTTTTATTATTGTTTAGAGTCATTCGAGATTTTGTTTCATGCCTTTTGTTGTAGATGAGTACACTATGGTTGCCTTTTTGACTTGAAAATTAAGGAAAATTAGGAGAAACACTCACTCGAGCCCGTAGCCCAGCATTTTTATGATTTCATGATCAGGGACTAAGTATGATGGTTAAGCATTGTGCTAGATACCAAATGGGGAAGACAGTTAGAACTGTGCAAGTCATATTTTTGGGGTGCTATAACGAGGATGTAACCCACTCGAAGTGAAATTCCTATTACTGAAACACTTTTGGGGAAATGATTTAGACCAATTTTTAATGAAAACCCTTAGCCTTAAGTTTACCAACAGTAATTTCCCTAGTTAACTCATTTTGAGCCAACCCAACCTTTATTTCTCCCGTACCTAATGTTGAACCCATAGGCATAGCCTAATATATCCATTTACCTAGTTGGAAACGAGCCTTAGACTTAGAATTTTTAGAAAAAGACATGAAGAGAAAAAAATTAGATAAAAAAAATTGTTTATATGTCCAAAATAAGGGGAAAGTTGTGATAGAGAGTCCAACCTAAAACGGCATCCACAGGAAATGGAGCAAGGAGTCGGGTGGTTGGAAAAAGGTGAGACTGCACGTATTAAAAGAAAAATGAATTTAAATGCAGTTTATTCACTTTCATGTTCTTAGGGAATCATTTGATAGTCTAATTTTAGTTTTTCGATGTTTTGTACATCCTTTATATCATTTCCTTGGCACCCTATCATAGCCAAGTTACAGCCTATTAAAGTCCTAGTGATTCATATTGATGATAAGTCTACAATAGTGGAGAGTGTGGTTGCATTTCTCATGTATAATACTTTCTTAGCATTGATGTGTTATTTTTGCGAAGATTACTGTGACGACCCTCCCCCGACTTGTCGAGTCGCCCAGCCCAAACCATTACCCAAGTCGAACCCGAGCAATGACTTGGCTCGCCTAAACAAAACCTGCGAAAAAATAATAGCTATACCAGCTGATAATAAATGCGGAATTAAGGAAATAAATATCCATAAAGCTATTAGAGTAAGATCCATGAACTGGGTATGCTGCCACTCAACTCATGCGGCGGTTGGTCTGCCACCCTAACTAACAGTGAGGCCGCCGCCCTTCTTCGACGGTGCCGATGGCGCCACTCCTTGGAGTTCTCCACTAAAGTTTAACGAACTTAAAATTAAAAGGAAAAAAATATGTTTTCCACCATTATTGAAGCAAACACAAGATTGCAAATTTGTTTACATAAGAAAAGAAAGGGTATAAAGAGTGGTTTACCTTCAACGGATGTCCCCTTAGCTTCGCACCACCACGATTCCCCAAACAAGTCTCCTCTCCTTTTTTTCTTTCAATTTTTGTGTGTGAACATAAGGAAGCTGGGGTTTACAATTAAATTTATATAGTGGGACCAATTTAGTTTAGGGTTTATGAAATTACTGAATTACCTCTTGTATGGGTGTTTTTGATTTGTGGATCGTCACAACATCCCCAGTTTTAAGAACTTTTGTCCTCGAAAGTAAAAGTAAAGTCTACATGTAACCCGACGTCTCCGTTCATAGCGATTTCTTTAAAGACCTTTTTTTTATACTGATGCAAATATGTAATTGCGAAATTTAGTTGTACCCTGTGTGAAACAAAATTTACCCTTGACTCCAACATCCCAACTTTCTTATTTTCCATCCTCCCGAGCAAGAATCTCCGAGGCTTATCTCGTATAGGCTTTATTATAGTCATTAAACTTTAGCTACCTGCCAAGTCTTTGTATCATCATGCGTATCTAGGTATTCTCTTGTACACTCCACCGAAATCACAATGGACGCTTAAGTCGTTCAATTAGAAAGTACGTTAAAACCTACTAAGATGTGATTTGGTGCCTATCTTTGTCATAAATATCTCTGCCTATCCGGCAATAAAACTATACCGCCAACTGGCAGTAGGAACGAAGATAGCTACCCGTTATAGTATGAGCACTAGCACACCAACTATATCGTTATCTCGGTTACATATAAATGAACGACTTTTCATGTCCTAGCGACTCATCTATGGATTCTACAAATGAGAATGTCAAGTATTTCTCTCGATAATAATACCTTAACATCAATGTTAACATACATTTATCGGCATTTGTTGTAGTCGGTTTTATATTTTGAGTCAACTCTTACGATCTCGGGCAACTGTTTTAAATTCATTTAGCTTATTCATGTTTACATTCAGTGAACAAGCACTTCTTGTCACCTTTCGGAGCTAACTCTTAACTCTTACAACTTGTTTAAAACTCTCTCAATGAGAAATAAAGTGTCTTAGCTTTTATATGTTACATTTGAAAGTAATTGTCACTCCCGTCGAGAACTTTTATGCCGCTTACTTCTAGCGATTTTCAAGATTTCTCGTGATGTTATCAATATCATTAAAAAATTAGGCTTTCAAATGTGTTACTCCCTTTGCAAGTCTAATGACCACGAAAGGTTATCATAGTGTTAACTGTCTCTTTTGGATTCACAATCCATGATAAGTCGGTATTTATAGGTATTTAATAGCCTATTTTAGTATATTTAATTATTAAAAGTATTTAAAATATATATTTAATTATTATTTTTGGTCATTTTTAGGTGAAACGGAGTGCGCGGTTGAATTCGTGGCTGAAAATACTCAAAATGGAGTATTTACTTGCAGTAATCGAATGCCGGACAGTTTGCTTCGAAATACGCGTTGCGCGGTGGGTCGAATAGCGGACAGTGTGTTCCAGCCAATCAAAGCATCCCACGTCAGCGATAAAATATCCCTGGACCAATCAAAAACCACCACGTAGCAACACAAGCCAGCGCGACCAATGAGGATATGCCACGTCAGCGGACTCCAGTTGCAGGAAGCAATCACGGTCCGCCAAGCGTCGCCACGTCACCTAGCACAGCCACGTCACGCAAGCAAGACATTTCATCGCATTTCAGAATCATTCGATTTGACTCGAGATGCGTGCCCGCACAAACTCCCAGGTTTTCGCGCATAGCCGCGCGATTTATTCCGTGCCACGTCATGCCACGTGGCAAGCTCATATTCGCCAGACGCGTAACAGCGACGTGGTTCCGCGAATCAGACGCGGACACGTGGCGGTAACTCAGACACACACAACAAACACAGCAGATTTCGGCGAATGAGACGGCGACAACTCAGAGGCAGTTACAGGCGGCGACCAATCACAGCGTGACACGTCAATGCGGCAGGAGAAACAAGCGAATCACGCTGTGACACATGGCAGAGTCGGTTTTTTAATCTAAAAACACCCCTACGATGCTCCTCGGTGCACGAGTCACGTACCTAACCCATAAAATTAGTATCGAGTACAATTTGGAGTCTTTTTATATATTAGGAACCTAGTTATTATTTGAAACTAGTGAATGGGCACGCGCTATGCGCGTGAGGCGTAAACAATAAATGTATCAATAAACATTTGTGAAAGTTAATATTAAAATATTATCTTAATGATTTGTATCATTTATTAAATTTATATTTAGAGAGAAAAATGTGTGTCAAAATTACCTTTCAATAAAATTGATCTATATTTTTAGTTGGGTCTAAACAATTTAGGTAAAATTAGATATTTGTAGTGCTCATGAATTTAGAGTATCTGATGACAAATACATACAAATATTTATTGTGATAAGTATTTAGACAATATTATAAATATCATTTTGATTAATTCAATTTTAGGAAATTAATTTAAACATGATCCTGATTCATAACATGTATCAACATATACCATTTTCAAAAAAAACGTTTTTAAATAGTTTGACAATGAAAATGAAATAAAAAAATAGATAAACATATTGTGTGTATAACATCATCAAAAAAATGCAACATTAAATTCTTTTTAGAGAGTAGTAGGTGTGCTCATGGAAGATATTATAATTCAAAGAATGTATGTACATGGAAGAGAGCATGTTCTTCCGAATTTGAGCCACACAAGATTATTGTACAAAAGAATTGGTGCATAGAATTGGAGTTGCATCAATTATTCACACATCATCAAACGTACAATACAATTGGCCGCAACCAAAAATAGAGTCGAAGCTCACAACCACCTAACACATCCTACCACAATAACACCGCCAGTGATATAGAACTAAGCAGATCAATGAATGAGCTAGGAAAGACATGTGGAGTACAAACTCCTGTCAATGCATTGCCTCAAGTCATTCACTGTATCATCTACATTGCAACCAGATGTGGAGTAGGCAAGACCTTCCAAAATATGAAAATGAAGACAATGCCAGTAGCACCAATCACAATCCTCCAAAACCGCACAAAGTTACAAAATCAAGGGCAGTAAAACTCTATCATATAGGGGCTCTGACCAGCCGAAATTCGTGGCTCCAAATCAAGACGCAATCAACACGACTTGTCCTGACCATGTAAGATCCCAACCATGTAGTGATGTCTAAAAAGCATCGCTAATAAACCCTTTCAACCACAACGCACGTAATATATTCCCTGCAAAAAGAACTAACAGTAAAATGACTAAAAAGGACGAAACCTTAAAAGACTTACCAAGGCACTGAGTTCATCTCTTTTGATAAATGATGTATTTGCGTAAATACCAACTATGAAAACTTCTAAAATATCTCACGTAGGACGCCTATGTCAAAATGTTTTTGACATCGCTGCTACCACATCTTCAAAGAAAAACCTCACCACCATGGCTATTAAAGTTCGTCAAAACATTGTAAAGAATATGAATTAAAAAAAATATCGAAAAAAAGTCCATCATGTAATTTTTTTCCAAATAACAAATAAGCTAACCTTGTCGTATGTTATATAGAGGCACGTAATCCATTGAAGCAGTATCGTATTAGACGCAAAGAATTGTAAACAATTATTATATTAAAAATTATTTTCATATATTATATGTTATGATTTTACTTAGCTACGTACAATTGTGGAGGACGTCGCGATAAACTACATTTTTTTTGTGAATGTACCTATATGTCTATCTATTTTTCCATTTTTAACTAAAATTTTGGTTTGACTTAAACACACACCTCGAGATAAAGCTACATATAGTTGGCCATGACTAAAAACATGTTCAGGAATATAAACTCATACGTTGGGTATAGTTTGTCCTTGGGATTTATTAATTGTCAAAGCGAATGCTAGTTTTATTGGAAATTATTTTCGAATAAGTTTGAAAGGCATTTTTACATTATCTGAAGGTTTTAGTGGGATTCGTGGTATAAAAACTCTAGTTCCTTTAAAAGGTCCATTAGCTATTTCGGCATCTATAATATTTCTATGAAAAACTCGACAAATCAAACTTGTTCCATTACATAAGCCTATTTGTGGATCTATATTTCTAAGTAAGATTACTGGACATCCTATTTTTAGTATCAGTCTATGAGGTGGTAATCCTCTTGGAGAAATAGAATTTAAATATTCTTGTTGATAAAGATGTAAGGAATCGTCCTTTACACTATCAAATGAATAATAAATATATGTTTCACCTAAGAATTTTTGGACAACTAAATTATTAATTTGTTCAACTGATTCATTTGTTGGGGTTAGTATAGCCCTATTGATTATGTATTCTTTGTTATTAGAACTCTCATGTAATGATGAAAATGTAAAATCTATTAGGTCATGTATTGTTTCATCTCCTCGCCAAGGAATATTTATTTCATCAGGTACTTTAATCATATCTTCTTTAATAGAATTTTCCTCTCCATTTCCTATTCGCAACAAAAAATCAGCAAACAAACAATCATTTATAGCACGCATATTGTTGATTAATTTTATTTTTATTACGTCTTTCCAAAATGGTGCTCTAATGAGAGAGGCGTCTATGGTTTCAGATCTTGTACCATTTGGGACAACAGGCAATACTTGTCGGAAGTCGCCTCCTAATACTATGTTTTTTCCACCAAAAAAATTATCTATATCAGTAATATCTCGTAGTGTTCTATCCAAAGCCTCTAAAGCGTGCCTATGAGCCATAGTTGCTTCATCCCAAATAATGAGAGAAGCATGTCGTAAATGGTCTGCTAAGTCTGATTGTTTGCTGATGAAACATGTTGAAGTGGAATCTAATAGAATAGGGATCTTAAATCTTGAATGTGCAGTACGACCCCCGGGCAATGACATAGCAGCAATTCCTGATGTAGCTGTAGCCAATGCAATTAATCCTTTACTACGTATGTATGCTAAGATTGATTTGTATAAGAATGTTTTTACTGTACCCCCAGGTCCTTCTATAAAAAAAATTGTATGTGCATGACTATCGATACTATGGATGACACTATCAAATGCATTTTGTTGTTGACTGTTTAAATTTCTTATTGAATCTAAATCTTCTGTTGATATTTGTATAGATTTTTCTTCAACTATAAATTTGTTAATGTTGGTTATTGATTTAGAAGTTAGTTGCGGTAAATCGTAATCAGTAATATTTTTTTGATGTTGTGAGAGATAATTGGTTAAATCATTAAGGCAACAATTTTATAAAGAAAGATTCATCTAAAGAGTGGTCGTTTTTATTTGCATTTTTGTAATCTTCAATCATATACGTCTTGAATTCATCCCATAACTCACGTACCCTAATTGGTTCGCAAAAAACTAAAATAGTAGCGAATAGTCTTCTTAAAGAACGTGGCATATGTACATTTGCAGCTTCTCGCAAGCATTGAGTTACACTATCATCATCTTCTAGTAAACCTCTTTTTTCAGCAAATTGTTTAAATGTTTCAAATGTAAATCCATCAACTGTACGCAAATCTTCAAAAGATATAGGTCCCCTAACATGATTGAGTAATAATCTTAAATAGTAGTGTTCTCTATCTAATGGTGAAACAGTGTACATTCTACCAACTACCTTACGAATATTTTGTCTTCTAGTCCACTCTTTAAGTCTTTGATTCCACCAATATCTTTGTGGAAATTCGTAATATAAGTATTGCCTGCATCTGAGTCAACAACATTTTTCATAAAAAACTCTGTCAACATAGTTTTTGATCTATCACTATCATTTAATATGTCTTCTATAGACTCATTTATATTAAATTGGACTTGTTGATGATTAGGTAAGTGTATTTGTAGTCCAACTACAGAAGGTGAAATTCCATTCAATTGAAATTTGAATATTCTCCACAAAGCTCCTTGAGCACAGATCCACCTAGCATTAACAAATTGAGCTATCTCGTCATCTCGACTTGTATGTGTAGATACTCCAAAAGCAACGCAATCTGGACCTTTATAGACATATTTGTACAAATATTTGACGGATTTTATGCTTGAACAAATTTCTACATTTATATGACAATTATATTTTAAAAGTAAGTAAGAGTTATATGGAACTACCCAACGATTGTCTACAGTTCTATTACCTATTGTGACTTGTTTTCCATCGTCACGCCTCCTATATATAAGGTATGAATCATTACCTTGTGACGTAGATGCAGCAAAGGCTTTCGGATATGATTTTGTACATTTATTATTTTTCATACATATTGCGTTTGTGTTTAACGGTCCACATGGGTTATGCATCATATGTTTTGTTACTATAGAATACAACCTAGACTCGGTTACAGGACATGGAATTTTCGCTCTAACTAAAGAGTCATAATTATCAAGACAATTTAACTTATCACTTTCTTCTAAAATTAGCAACACGTGTGAATGTGGCAATCCCCTCTTTTGAAATTCAATAACATGTACATGAGCTATTACTTTACCTAACACACCTCTAACAAATAAGTCATGTTTCAATTCTTCTAGTTTTGATCAAAAAACTCTAGTTGTTACGTCAGGTCTATCTTGAGCCTTTTGTCCAGGTAATAGTTCTTGGGTAATTTCCAACCAATTAGTGTTGCAAGTGATGGTAATAAAAAGGTCGGGTTTTGCATACCTCCTAACGATTGCCATTGCATCTTGGTAGCGGTTATACATATCTCTTGGACTGCCAGTATATGATGAGGGAAGAATTATTCTTCTACCAATATTACCTGCAAAATAACAAAGTCAAAATATTATAAATTATAGTAAGATAATAAACTTATTTGTAATGAATACATAATATATAAAAATCACATTCATATAAACCCGCAGTTGTTTCTCCTGAATTCGTTGCATCTTGTAAACCTTGATATAGTTCAGAACGAATGATATGTTGGTTTCTCTTCAGATATCGTAACCGCATTGTTTCTATTTTCACATACATGTCTACCACATATTGTTGTAAAAGACGTCCACTGTAATGAAGTAGTGACATGCGTAATGGGCAAAACTAATATGAAAAAAGTTAGTTTTTGTTGAAACAAATAATTTTTTTTAGTAATAATAGTAATAAATAAAATTATAAAAAATTAAATTATTACGATATAGTAAAATGTAATAATAGTACCTGAAGAACATAGGAGTAGTATTGTCTGCAGCTGATTCTTCTATGATTTGAGTTACACAATTCCAAATGTCAACCGTGTTGCCCCAAAGGCAATAAAAGAGGATATTGTAAGGGATCGTAGTATGCGGCCGTGTCGTAGTATGCGGCCGTGTCAACAATGTTACGAAGGCTACCACTTTTAGTTTCTATTATGATATCTCTTTCTCTTAAATCTTCTAAAGAATCATTTCCAATTAGTATTGCCGCAACTTGTGGTGTTGAAAGTAAAGCATGAATATGTCGATTAACCCTTACTTCTTGTATCAGTAGTCTACAGTTCATCACATCCTCACGTCTACCTAATTGACGGAATACTTGAACATAAGGATTGTGTGCATCTAATATTAATTTTAATTTATGTAATAGACTTGGTTGTGTTATGTTTCGCTCTTGATATCGGTGGTCAATTTCATTTTGAGTGTCATATATATACATTTGTAAGAATCTTGGTCTTGATTCATTTATTGGTAATAAACTTCCTATTCTATGGTAAATAGATTCTTGCGCACGATAAGTAAAGACTCCTTGTCTGGCACTTGCTAAGTTTTCGTCTATATTAACTCTTATAGAGGTGAAGCAAAAAACATGATTATAAGAACGTATGTTTTCTCTAAAATGTTTACCTTCATCAGTTTGATCTAGGAATATGTCTATTAATTCTTCTGGATTTTCGGGTGTTGGTAAATTTATTTTTCCATTGAAGCGACACAAATCTAAGGTCTCATGAACAAATAATCTGGCTCCACAATATGAACAAATTATGGGTTCTTCAAGTATTATAGTTTGGAAGTTGTAATGTGCGGGGAAATTTCTACCACTATTATGCCTATTAGGAAATGGTCTAGCGTTAGAAAAACTTGAACATGGTACTCGACAATTATTAATCAACGTTAAATTTTGATTGTTTTGCGTAGTAGTAATGGAACCTACATGAAATTAAAATTTGTATACAATTAATAATATTAATAGAAAGAGCATAATTTAAAATATAGTAAATGACAGTATCATCTAATTACCATCTCTTTGGTTGCAAAGTAACTTTGCTTGTTGATGAATACATGATAATCTTAGGGTTCTTGAATGGTTGACAATGTTACTAGTAGAGGTACTTGAAAGAAAAAAAAATTAAGTTAACTGAGGAAAATAAAATAATTAATTTTATTTGGAAAAAAAACTTTAATTTCATTGGTACCTTCCATTTCAGAAGACCTTGACCTAGCAATTTGACGAATGTGCGTCAACCTTGAAGCGGTTGTATTATATTTTGCAAAATTACTTGTAGATATACCTATAAAATACATAATAATTAACATGGTGTATTATATTAGTAAGAACGTATAACTTAAGTAATGAATAAATTATTTTAAAATATAATTGTATGTACCTTCTATGGAATTGTAGCGTTGCAAATATCTTTGATGTCGAACATTCCTTTGTTCAATAGTCTAAGGAGTCTCTTGATTTCGTCGAGCTGCGAGTAGGTGATCCCTAGCTGAGTTTGACATATTTTGACATCGTTGCCTTTGAGATAAATGGCGACAATTCCGTTGTTCATTCATGGTAGCAGCTATATTATTGAATTGTTGATCAATATAATGTAATGGTCTACATGGAGGAATTTTTTAGATTTTATAAGTATGTATATCTAACAAAATACTTCAAATTTTATTACAAATACTTCTAACAAAATACATCTAATTTTTTTTAGATCATATAATTTCTTTAGATCAATGGTTATTGTGTGAACTCTTAATTTAGTGGAGAATTTTTAATGTAACTCTATCTCAACAATTTACCTATTAATGTACCCTAAGAAAGCCATAGTCTTGATAAAAAAAATGATAGAGTCTAATGTGTTTATCGTATTGTCCATATATAGCAATTTTTTAATGATCACATCGATGTATCGAGGAATTACGTACCGACTAGATAGATTGAAGCCCTTTTGTCACTATGGTTATGGAATTATCTCTTTAAATATTCTTGCAATTCGCTAATTGATTTTGTTCAAAAATGCTCGCCTATCGTACTATGCTCTCATATTGCTCTATAAATCAAAATTGAAATTATGAGTCCAAAAAAAAATATGAAACGGGAAGATTTTTTTCTTATCAGAGATATTTTATAAATCAAAATAACAGGATGGGAGTTTTTGTTTCGCAACCCGTATACAAAATATATACATGTAAGTATGGACAGATAACATCTCCCTTTCAATTCAAAAAATCTATAGAAGTCAGCCTTTCATCAAGATATCTTTTAAGTAAATCGTTCCTCCCCACCATCACCTTAATTGGCATAAACTTGAACCGCACGCCTTCCCATTAGCAATGAAAATTCAATTATTGGGTAAATCTAACAACATATATTAAAAAACTTTCACTATAAAGTGATTTGCATGATGATGATGACTTATTAAAGAATTAAAGAAGATAATGAACCCAATGGGAAAAAAATAAATTTTACACTTACCTCACCTATTGTAGCGTCGTAGAGAATGTTGAGTGGAAATTGGTTGAGTGGAAATTGGAGAGAGTAAAGTATGGTCCCAAACGTTTAATAATTAATTAATTCGTATTCGCTAAGACTTCCACATCAACTCTGTGAATCACCGAACTCTGCGTTGTCACTGTAAGTCCTCTCTCTCTCTCTCTCTCGCTCAATCTTCAAAGGCTATCTCAACTTTCACGCACAATTTCAACTTCTAGGGTTTTCGCGATCAAATCGCTTGACAATTCGATCGGATCCGAGAATCATCCAATTCGAGATGAAAAAATCGATGAAATCGTTGTTTCTATTGAAATCTGTAGTGGAATCGACGCTGATTTGATATGTTTTTGTGTTTTCGGCGTTGTTGTTTGGTTAGATGGATTGGCAAGGCCTGTTTTAGCATATAAAAGTAGACTAAATTAATTAGTTACCCACTTATATATGTAGTGTGCTCATGTACTTCCACCTCTTATAGATGAGTATTCCCTTTTTAATTAAATTAGTTTGCAAGACCGAACCTAAAAACTTGTAGTATTTATTTGTTGATAAGATATGGGATTCAACTCTTCCAATTGCTCATCATTATTTCTATGATTTGTAGGGGGTTGATGTGTAAGAGTAAAGTTATCGAGATGATGACAGTGGTGGCTAATTTAATGTGTTTAGTGAGGAGGCGGGCCATGAGATCATGGCATGTCCAGTGATCTTATAGAGCAATATGATGGTTGATTTAATATGTTTAATGAGGAGGCGGCCATGAGATCGTCCTCGTTATATGCTAATTTGGTAGAGCTTTTATATGATGTACAGCTTTTACAGGATATAAGAACCTCTGTTTAATCAAATAAAAATCGCAATTGATAAATGATAAGATTTAAAAAAGATAATTATTTTTCACCATTAAAAGAGTTTTTAAAGACATTATGCATATTATTGAAAGTATGTTCATGTCGAGCAAAAAATAAAAACTGAAAAATAGAAAATTAAGGTTTATATAACATACCTTACTGCAAAGATAAAAAATGAATGAAAGACTTTATGAAGACAACCGAATCCAAGATATAGCCATCGTTATCAATGAATTGAACTTTGGATTGAATATAAAACTCTGTAGCATTTAAAGAGAAGTTTGATTGAAAGATTCTTGGTTTCATAGAAGAGTGAATAGGAGAGAGAGGGAGAGAGAGAGAGAGAGAAAGATTTTTGGTTTCATAGAAAAGTAGAGAGAGAGAGAGAGAGAGAGAGAGGAGAGAGATTTTAGGTGGGAGGAGCGTAAAAGTAAGACACGTGGGGATAGACGGTTTTTTTAGATAAAAAGTTGTGCAGTGAGTTCAATAAACCACGTGTAAGTTAGTTGTCAAGAGTAAATGACCACATTGGCCTATTTTCGAACTACTTTAATTAAGACAAATAAGGGCATAATTGAAAGATTTAGCCAAAAAGGCTTCACGGTTAACCGTTTTGAGTTTTTCATTATATTAGTATAGATAAATTAATTAGTATTTTTTAGAGATCAATTATTAGTTTTTAGTAGTGATTTTTGAAGATGATGTACGAGTAATCAATTTCTTGCCTAAGTCGAAGGGGAAGCAAGTCAGAATTATGGATTCAAAGCATAATATGTGAGATCTTTTTATTTTATTATTTAATTAATTTAATTTCTCCTATTTCATTGTTGTTGATTTAATGATTATGATTTAGATCCAGGGTATGTATGAGGCCGATGCATGCTTTTAGATGGACAATCTACTGTTATTCGGAATATTAGTATCCGTGTAATTGTGCTTTTAAACCAATAAAGTAACAAACATTCACCCGTTTGTCGTAAAACCCTTTCGATATTTGAGTGTACAACAATTGAATCTAGGTTAAATCGGTAGCAGTTGTGACCCGGTTATCTAGGATTAGTGTTCCCATAGATCTATATTACTGCGGTTAGTGTGTTAAACCTGATTTGCGGATGTCTAGGGTTATACATTAATTAGGGAAGTAGTTAGTGGCGGATGTCCTGACTATCGGAATTAGGGGAATTAGGAATTTCTGACTGATGTCAATTTTCTATAGCTAATCTAGGAGAATTTAAATTAATAACTTTTTGGGAAAGATTGAAGACCATAATTGCTATTGAATCTTGATTCTGATTTGTGGAATTGGAGATTTAAGTGTTATTTAGGTGTTAATTAATTATTAATTAATTGCTTTAGAAATTAGTTTAGTTGTTTTATTTTATTTAGTTTAGATAGATTAGTTAGTTTAATTAATATTTATTTTAAAACCCCCGATTTTCTTTTTTGTTGTTTTAACCTAAGAAAGACAACCAGTCTCTGTGGGATCGACCATTTGCCACTATTCTACAAAATAGTTGGTTTAGGAAACTTTACTTTATTGACGTGTTCGGCGCGAGTCAATCCATTATAACACTTATTTACTTATTCTTCATTTTCAAAAATTGATTCTATATTATGATCCCCAATTTTAAGAATTTTTTCCTCATGACTTAGATTAGGTTGTACTAGTTACATTATTTATTTCTCGACTTTATTTTTATTTTTCAATCGACCTTTTATGACCTGATTAGGTTCCACTTGACCTAACGGTTGTCGATCTACATGTCTAACACCGAACAATCATATCAAGACGTACCATAATTTTAAATGGGTATCCTTAATTTTTAAAATATGTCTATCATTTATTTCATTATCATTTGACTCATTATAGTATTACTAACCGTAAGGTATGTTCTCCAAGTCATACTAACTTGGTTCATTTATATTTTTGAATTACAGTCAAGTACACCACACTAATTTCAAAAGAATGTTGTAACGCTTCGGTATCCCCAATTTTAGTAACTTGTCTATCCTCAATGCACTGCCATCCATGATGTGCATCTCTTTTAAATCAAAACAACTAGGTCTACTTTATTGAGTTTTTTTTAAGTATTATCTAACTTTTCAATCGTTATTATGTACTTCATGCACTTAAAGATCATTTTAATGTATTCTTAATTTGGAGGATCCCCAATTTTAGTATTCTACCCACTATCAATGAGATCATGCAATTCCATCAATGATAGTATTATTATTTTTTTGTCAAGTTTTGCTCTGGTCTATCCAACCGTAAGGTACCAAATTTTGGTTTCCCAATAACAGTAAAATGATAGATTTCAAATTAAATAATGCATGTTGGTTTCATTACCAGAATCGGAGCCCATACCTGCAACTACCCGTTGCGAGGTCTCTTGGTCATGCTCAGCTACTATATGGATTCCTCCTCAGGCAACTGGGGCCACACCCCTCTCAGATGGTGGTGGGTTTGGGCATCTACTCTTATAATGTTCAGCTTCCCCAAACTGGAAACGTATTATGTGTGACTTCTGGTAATTTGAAGGTGGCTACACGACACTCACATATGCACTCGGTCTCGGTCCCTACCTTTGCTCTAATGTAGGTACTGTGATGGACAAGTGGTCCAAATGAACACTCTGAGTAGTTGAAAGCACGGGGACACATAAAGGTGAGGTGGTCCGTGAATTGACTCTAAAGGGCGCAGGACTATCCAATAATCCTTTAAATTTGTGCTTCTTGGGATTTCCTCCATCATTTTTTTGATAAGTGTCAAATATGCGTTTGTCATGACTATACCGATCGGATCCCATCTGAAACTATATATCACCCTCATCACGAAGTGCTGACTCACATTCGAGTGCCTAATGGTAGGCCTGCTGGTAAGGCTTTAATCCCAATACCACCACTATAGCACGTATTTCTTTTCTCAGTCCCTAGATAAATCGTCTCTTACGTGTCATTTTGGATGGAACATACTCGTGTGCGAACTCTGCCAGCTCATTAAACCTAGATGCATATTTAGCCATGGTCGTGTTGCTTTGTACCAACGCAAGGAACTCCCTGATTTTGTCTGCCTTGACGATCTCCTAGAACCACTTATCATAGAACAAATGTTTGAATTGCGGCCAACTCATATTTGGCCCCCAAGCTCTTAAGATAGACAACCACCACTTATGCGCTTTGTGTTCTAGCAAAAAGGCTACCAATGGTAACGTAGTCCTCTCGTCAATGCCCGGGGTAGCTTTGTTTTTTTTCCATGTTCAAAATCCAAGCTTCTACCTCAATAGGATCAGGGTCCCCATAAAAGTGTGGTACATCGTATTTCATGAATTCTTTTTGTATCATGCCCCTTCAGCATGCCTCATTATCTCCATCGACTACAAGTACGATGGTTGTAGCTGCGACGATGATAGAATCAGCTTCATCCTCTACGGTATGGTCCTTGTGCACAGGTGTGCTAGTGGAGGATTTGGCCTTGATCACAAGGCCTGCTCAATTGGTCTATTATACCTCTGATGATGTAATAATTCCAGAATACGTGTCATGTTTCTTCTTGAGATTGGGCTAGCTCAGCCAACCTCTGGTCATGTGCAGAAGTCAAGTCTTGAATGGCCTTCTGGTGTGTCTCAGTCATAGCAGATATGTGTTATTCTATCTGACTGTGCCATTGCTTTTCTTCTCTTTCCTGAGTTTCCCTTAAGTTGAGGATGTCCCTCCGTGGTTACTCATGGTGCATTGTGGAGCAATAAAAAGGGATTAGTCCTACAAAATCGAAAAGTTGGCAATAATATCTAAACGCTATAAATATTATAACACAAATCAAATAGCATCGTACCAATGTTTTATTTCATGTTTTCAATCCCTTCCCATATAGCATTGGTCATTTGTGCACATTAAGTCGACTTGAACCAAGGTCCTATACTATTGACTTGTTCACCTTAGACTTGACCTTTACTCTTAAAGGTTCTACATACTTAGGTTTCATTAACCTAACGTTTCCCTAGGTTCTAATCCCTATGCTCTGATACCAACTGTGACGACCCTCCCCCGACTTAGAGTTGAGTCGCCCGGCCTAAACCATTACCCAAACCTAAGTACCTGAACCGAACCCGAGCAATGACTTGGCTCGCCTAAACAAAACTTGCGAAAAACAATAGCTATACCAACGGATAATAAATGCGGAATTAAGGAAATAAAATATCCATAAAGCCATTAGAGTAAGATCCATGAACTAGGTTTTCAAAAGTCTATTCAACTCAAGATATCCCAAAAGAAAAGCTTTAATAAGTTCTAATTATGACAATGAATGGTTCAAACTACCCAATAAGTCTTAAGTTACAACCCAAATTCATAATTTTATATAATAACTAGATATTATGAGCACACGAGGCTCACAATGCAAGGGAAGACTTCAAGCTATCTCCTTTCCCTTATCGTGGACTAAAGCAGATGTGGATGTACCTGAAAAGTAAGTAGGGTGAGCGAAAAGGGGCAACGAAGCTCAATAAGAGGAAAACCTCGCTCAAACATCAAACATGCAAGTACTACTTAATAAAGATTCAAGATCTAATATAGAGTTGAAATCAAATCATGAAACATTTAGTAGAACATATGGAAATAATATTTATATATATAATTAAATGCAAACCATCCATTTAATTCATTTAAGATAGGTTCCAAGATTCATTAAGCCTTATAGAAAGAGGTTCGCAAATCATAAATGAAATTAAAAAATTCATGCATAGGGGCCTACAAGAGATATATCATAAAAGAATAAAAATATTTATAAGTCATTGTTCCATTCAATGCATACTAGTTATTGACTTGATTTCGGTGACTGGTTCCCCTACTCTCGAGGTGATGAAGATCACTAGTAAATACAATGGTCGTTGTGTCTTCTCAATGGTCCCATCAAACCAACAGTAAGTTCGTCCAAGCTGTCACTGATATGTGCACCAAAATCACTTAGAGTTTTTATGATAAGTTTACTACCGCTCAGGCCCTTAATAATTTAACCACATCTCCTTAGCCAGGAAAGACAATACTAACTCCTTACCCAGGAAAGGGTCATCCAACTCCTAACCCAGGAGTAGGTAATTCCATCTCCTTGCCCAGGATAAGGTAATCCCAATTTTTTCGGTGCAACACATATACAACCATAGATAAGTAAATCAATTCAATAGCATAATGCAACTCATTCCCAAGTCTTAAGTTCAAATCATGAATCTTAATTATCTAATAACATGCCATATTTGATACTTAAGCGAAGCTTCCCACTTACCTCGACTCGTTGTGATATCCAGTTTTATCCTTGTGCACGCAAGGTTCTATGTGAACCGTTTCGCGAATCTATGAAATTTAAGACTCATTCTCATTAATTCACAAATCTCATTTCAAAGTTATTCAATTTCCAATTTATAAGCAAATTTTTTTGGGTTCACTAGTGTGGGTCCTGCGGGTTTCGTGTTCGGGTGTAGTAGTGTGACTCAAATTCCACAAATTTTGTTTCTTTTTATTTTATTCTATTCATTTCTATTATATATAATATTTTAGTTTATTTTTATTTTTGATATTATATATGTATTTTATTATATTTTTTATTTTTTATTTGATCCAGGGGCCATTTTGGCCCCTGGTTGGGGGTAGCCAGGAGTCAAAGTGACCTCCCCCCCTCCCTTCCCCACCCTCTCGTGCTCACTGCCATTCAACAGTGAGCATGACTCATACGGGGGCCTCCAAATGGAAGGTCATTCTCCTTTGAAGGCGGTGCCCCACCACCACCACCATTTAACTCCAACGGCAGTGGGTCCGTAGCCCTAACCGATAGCAGCGACGGTGCTGATGGTGCCACCCCATGGGGTTCTCCACCAAAATTTTACAAACTTAAAATCAAAAGGAGGAAAATATGTTTTCTACCATTATTGAAGCAAACATAAGCTTGTGAATTTGTTCAAACAAGAAAAGAAATGGTATATAGGGTGGTTTACCTTCAACGGATGTCCTCTTGGCTTCACACCACCATGATTGTCGAAACAAGTCTCCTCTCCTTTTCTCTCTCAACTTTTGTGTGTGAATAAAATGAGGCTAGGGTTTACAATTAAATTTATATAGTGGGACTAATTTAGTTTAGGGTTTATGAAATTACTAAATTATCCTTGAGATGGGTGTTTTTGATTTGCAGGTCGTCACATTGTAAACTTGCGTGCTTGAATGTATAGACCAAGAAAACTCGTGAGTAGTTGATGGCCTTTGTCTTGACTGAGTCTTTGTCTTTAAAGTGTGATCTTAATTATGTTTGGGTTGTGGTTCTTGACATATCATAACTCCAAAATTTTCTAAGTGGCTTGTTGACTTGTCAACTATGTAAACTAAAGGAACTCCATATATTTCAATCGGGTATAAACTAGTTTAGTTAGTACATGTCTATATTAAAAGTCTAGTTTTGCGCCTTTGCTCGAGACGTGCAAAGTCCTAAGTTTAGGGGTATTTTTTAAGTCGTTAATTATGTAATTATATATAATTTATTTATATATTTTTTATTATTGAATTTCCAAAATATTACCCTAATTGTCCTTATTTTTTATTTTCAGGGTTATTGGATTGTGCAGTTGAATCCAGGGCGAAAAACTATGCGGAATAGAGTATTTACTTGATGTATGATTAGCTGTTGTAGGAACAGTTTTGAGATACATGCTGCAAAATTGATGAAGAGAGGACTACCAACCGAGATGATGCAGGAAGTGACACATTTTAGTCATTCGCATCCAGAGCTGCCTATTTTGCCTCGAGACACTACAATACATCAACTAAAATGAGAAGAAAAATGGTTTGGCCCTACTTTCAAGATGCGTGTTGCAACGTTCTCCCAAGTCTTTGGTCTCTCATTCGATTTCTCCTTCGTATCCAGCTGCCATGGATTTGCCTCGAGATAAGCATTGGTGCTACCTCCCAGAAATTCGGTCGAGTCGTGCTCCCTTCTCTCCCCATGTAGCAACTACATAGCGGTCTTCCATTTGTCCAGCATAAGATCCAATCAGCCTCTTCTCCAATTGCCTTTTGCCACGTCGGCATACACCAATAGCTCCTCCAATCATTTCACGACACGTATCAGAACCCTGCATCAAACTCACAATGGCCACCAGATCTTCCCGGCGCGCGAGTCACGAACCAAACTCCCAAATTCAATTTCTCTATCTTCTAGAGAGCAAATTAGAAGGTATTTCGTATTAGGACTTAGGGATTCTTATGAGAACTTACACTTTTGACGGCTACATACTTCTATTTTCCTCTCTTCTTCTTAAAAACCATTATTTTCTTGTTTTCTTTTTTGATTTTAATGAAGTTTTCAAGCAACATGTTCAGCTAACTTTGTCAATCTAGACCGGAGGTAGAGCAAACTACCTTTTTGGCATAAACATATGTGAGATCTAATTTGATTTATTTAAGCTTTTTTATTGGAATTTATTCCTTTTGTTATTAATTGAATAAGTAGGTTTAATTTCATATTTAAACCTTAATTTTTTATGTCAATGAGTCGTAAGCATCTGACCTTATGCAATAAGACCACATTAATGGTAATTGACCCTACCAATTGATTTGCCTCTTTTGGACCGATTGAATAACTTAGGGATCTAGACTAAATTGGGCGCACTAGTGATATGATTGTCTAGGTGTAGTTCCTTCACAAATTCCATTGCGGTCAACACATTAAACCCAATTCGCTTGAGTCCAGGGTTGCGTGTTTGACTAGAAAAGTGGTCATTTTCGTACCTTAACCATCGAGATAGGGAAATGCGAGGACCCACGTATGTTATCGGGTCTATAGCTACTCTAAATTACTTTGAATTGCATGATTTATCTAGATTGATGATCATATGTATAATTATGCCAAAATGAGGAATTTTGTGATATCGATGGTTTAGGTTGTTTTTCTTAATTGATTTATTCACTTAGTATTTTTTTTATTCCTTGTTTTTAGTTAATTCTTGAGAACGCTTTTGAAAATCCCCCGATTTACTTTTTAGTTCATTAGCCTAAGTGAGAAACTTGGTTTTTAAGGATCGACCTCGTGTTTGCCACTACTGTAGTTCTTGTGGTCATTGGTAATATCATCAGGATTATATATTTTGACGCGTTCAACACTCATCAGATGCCCTATTATTCTTCATTTATTAGTATGTTGGAATTTGTAGTGAGGAATAGACTGCTAGTCCTCTAACTTGTTGCCTTGTCATGATAATTAAATTATCTTTTTTATTTCACAAAAAGAACTACGTCAATCAGAATGTCAATTACTAGAATAACATTTATGAACTCGAATACGATTGTTAAGACATTGATCACTAATTGCCACAAAATGGCATTCAAACTAGCAAGGGCCATTTATGAATTGTAACAGCAGTTTTAGACGATACAATGTTCAAAAAGCCAAAGATTGATTTTTAATTTTTATCAATGATGCATTAATCTAAGTCACTGCCTAATTGAATTTAAATATTCTTTAAAGTTTAACAATTCTAACTCCAAAAGGTTTTAGACACAAAATTAGTTTTATAGAGTCCCCGCAACTGAACAATTTTCTTTCATATAAGCAGGTTCCATTTAGAATTATGTGGGCCATGAAAACGATTATGGAATTTATGTTTCCAAAACCTTGTTGAATTTGAAAGAATAAAGAGAAATAATCTCACATCGACTAGTTGAAAAGAAAGGAAAGGACTAAAAGTTTATGGTGGAATCTCTAAATTGTCATGGCATTTTGAAGAAACATCCACTTTAAGTTAAAGCTCACACATTACAACCAGTGAGTCTTCGTCACTCTAGCTCTACTCTTTTTTTAACCTCTAGCTATGTTCGTTGATGTTTTGTCGCAATAAACTTTTTTCCCTACATATAAACATTTGTATGATGAAATTTTAAGACAGTGGGAAAACTTAACTTGAAAATTAGATTCCTAAAAATAAAAGCAATTATTTTGTAATAAACTTTAGCTGGCCCTGTAGAGTTTTTTCTTTTTCCAAAAGCCAAAAGCATAGGAAAATCTTGAACATTTAGGGATTCACTAGTTCTATTAAAAAAAACATATCAACTGAGACGCAAGAATTTAGAGCCTGCGTTAGAAATATCATGAAAAAGAAATCAAGACAGCTTGCTCTAACATCAGTTCTATAATCAATAAGATAACATGAAAAGAAGCGAAATTGCAATGAGGTCAATCACTAGAAAAAACCAAAAGCACTCGATGAAATTATATTTTTCTCAATCAATTAAGTGAGGAATCAACCAGTGTACTATAAACATAAGGAGAAGCAAGCACTTAACTTTTCAATCCAAAATCCTAACTTCTTTCCCAGGTTTCCAAACATTCTCTTTCGACCATTAGTTGGTCTCGTGTCGCCACTAAAAGACTGCAGTACGATTTGATAGTTTAATAACTAAGTCATTTCATTTAAACATTTTAGTGTCATTAGAATCCATAATAGTGTTTCTAGCTGATACATCAACATCATTTATTTAAATAAAAAATTTGGTCTTTTAGTACTTTGAATTTAAGAGTTCATTCCAGATCCCTGAATAAGTAGCTCGGATGGTATGAAACACAGCCTTGCAATAAAAAAGCTTGTACGTTTGAATTTGCTCCTTCTCCCCTACTTTCCAATGGGACTCATGTCGACCCATTATTGGTGCAAATCCATCGAGGGTACTAGTTTGAGCTGCATTTGTTACAAGGAAAGTTTCCTTTGTTCACATCATTGCAGTTGGAACGCAACGATTTTTCTTACAAGAAAGAAACCAAATTTCTATATGTCCAAACTCGAACCCCCAACCTCTTACACAAGTAACCACACCAATCTTGATTTGATTGTATTGTACCATCTTTTCACTCGATAAGAACCAACATATTCGATTAACAAAAGATAAGCGAATGAACAACAAAGACCAAATCAAATTAACTTATTCGGATCTTCATTTTGTTGACGATCTCTAATGACAAATGAAGGAATACTAGGACAAATGAGGTAAGGCACCACGCAATAAGTATCGATCATCTTGTGATACCCAATGAGGGTTGTGATCGATGGTTGGAGTTGTGTTAGCTTTAACTAAGTGTCTTGAGAATTTCTACGTTGGGTAAGGAGTCCCTTTAAAATTCTTGAGGAAGACATTTGCTACCACTTAGTGGTCTTGCTCAGCTCGAGGCTAAAGTAGTCAAGGGCGTCATTTCTAGCATTTGACCAACCCAAATCCATTTTGTTCAGTGTGAAAAAGGAAGGGTTGAATCGGAACTCCTCCCATCCCTACTTCTCTAACAAAAGCAAAAAACCATGTCCCTCATTCATTGTCCCCTCCATATTCTGACTCCTTCCTTCGGACGCACTTCCTGTTTTATTGCTCCCTAAGTTTCGATTTCTTTCTCTGCTCGAAAATCTCTCTCATTTTTCATTAAATATCTCCACCTTAGTAGAAATCTCTCTATCTTTTTGTTAGAGTCAACCATTAGATTATGTATTATGTCTCAAGGAATATCGAGTGAAGGTATTCATTGTCTTTATAATTAAGGTTGTTGTGATCTAGCTTTCTTTCTAGATTTAGTGGTGTGTTTCTGTTGTTGTGCATGTTGCTTGAGGAGTGGAAGTCTAGTTTTTTTCCACCTTTTGCTAAGTTCAGTTGACGGAACTGAGAGTAAAAGTATCAAATAGGTTTTCTCAAGTTTGGAGTATCTTTTATTTGTGTTTTAAGAAAAAATTGGTATGATATGTTTTGGCTTGATTCTTTGTATCGTAGTAGAAATATTTGTTAGTATTGATGGTAAGTCTCGTCTGGGTATATTCCATTTAGGAAAAAGGTGGGTGGTTGTTATTGAAGTAAGTGTTTTTCAGGGTAGAAGTGGAATAGGGTATGTGGGTTCTTAAAGTGTGTGTTTAATATCATTGAGTTATGGTAGTAAAAGTTTTTGTCATTGTACTATTCTGATTCTCGGTGGTAGTGTCTCTATGAAGTGTTTTTATTATCTGTTTGTGTACTGGTCTTTTGTCTATATTTATTACTCTATGTGTGTCTAGTTTGTCTCTCTTAACCATAGTGAGCTTTTAGTGTGTGTTGAGGAATCAATCTTAGAATGACAATAGAGGAGGATCTTTTTGAACTTTTGCATGGATGCTACCTGAGCAAGGAAGAGGAGGACGAGGCAATGATCTCAGATGAACAGAATGTTGATGAGGCAGAAGTTGGGAACCGAAGGTTACTGGGAAAGTTAGCCACTGAACAGAAAGTCAGTAGGGGAGGGCTTAAAGATGCAATGATTAAGGCATGGAATGTTAATAAAAAGAATGTACAGTTTATCGAGCTGCTAGTTAACCTATTTCAGTTGGAGTTCTCGAGTCCTCAAGTTCAAAATCCTACCTTGGAGCATGGGCCATGGACGTTTGATGACCATATCTTGCTTACTATTCCATGGAGTAATGACATTCATTTACCCTCTCTTTACATCCATAAGTGTAAAAAATATGGTTCAAATCTATGGGCTGCTAATTGATTGCCGAAGCGAAGAGTCTATTTGAGAAATTATTTGATTTGTTGGAGATTTTATAAGAATTAATGAAGGAATGAAGGTAGATGAGTCCTTCTTAACCGGTATACGAGGGTTCGAATGGATATTGATATTGGTAAACCCCTCATGAAAGGGCGGTAGATTAGGAGAAAGGAAAAGAAGTACTGGGTGGAGTTTGTATATGAACGTTTCAAGTATGTTTGTGGGTATTGTGGAAGGGCAACGCATCGTTTTCATTTGTATGGCAAGTTTGTTATATTGACAAGATCCTTACAGATGCCTCTAGTAAGAGAATGAAGAAGATGGAGAGTAATTGACCCCTCTTTTCAAAGAATGCCCATCTCGAGATGAATCAAGAAGTGCATCTTTAGCTGATTTACCTAGAGATCAAGTGTATAGGAGTGGAACTGTGGACCCTTCAGTTAGCGGGCTATGGCTGAAAATTGGAGAGAAAGTAGCTGGAGACTCACTAACTAGGGAGTGGCTCATAAGAAATCATCGTCGATGTTAGGCGTGTTTGATAGCAAAAAAATCTTCAATGAGAAAAAACTTTTTTTTTGCAAATCTTCTTGAGAGAATTTTATAAAGAAAATTTTCTCATAGTTGTTTGATTGCACGAGAAAGAATTTTCTTTTATAGTTCAATCCGTGTGCGCATCTAAATCATCATCGATGTCGGGCAGCTCGACAATGATGTTGGTGACGAAGCCGGAGACGAAGAGAGAAAGAAAGAATATATATCCGCGAAAGAGTAGCAGATGTCAAGTTTGTTTGGGTGGAAGAAATGATCAGTTCATGAAAGAGATTGAAAGATTTTCAATTTTCCACACTAAAAAATGAGAAAATAAATGAGGAAAATAGGGGAATGTGGTTTTTTTTCTCAGTGCAGTTACAAAGCTATCAAACAATGAAAAAAACGGCTACACAAAAAAGTAGACAATTTTCTATGATTTTTTTTCATTTTCTTTGCTATCAAACATACCCTTAATGGCAATTGTTCCAGCATCTAATCCCAATATACCATAATTTCAAAAGATGGCGGCAAATTCAAATTCAAACTAAAAGGTGGGCAGGAACCCTCCCCCCAGATTCTCAGTATGGATCTATCAGCTTCTTCTAGTGCTCTTCCCAAGCCCAAAAGCAGTAAACCCATAAATGCTAAACCCATTACCCCACTACAAATAAAACCACTAGCACTAAGCCTATGCCATATATCTAACTAGTGAACCCAAACCCCAAGTCTGAGAACATAACCCATTATTTACCTCCCCACTCATGTCAAGCCTTCTTGAATGACATGTCCGATCTTGACCTAACCTTAGTCCAGGCCTAATTCCCCTCTCTAATTATCCCTGATTGTCCAAAAAACCATAAACCTATCTTAATTTCAACACTTGAGCAACCTAAGGACCTTTTCACTGAACCTAATAGCCCTACATGATCAGTTGTTCATGTCCGGATTCCTTCGCCCCAATGAATGGAACATCATAGCTCAATTCAATAAGCTTATGAGTCATCACTCTAGTTTTCGCCTCAAGCTAGTCCAAAAAATGGACATTCTCCCTCTCACCAGTTCAGTAGGAGGGGAAAAGCCATAAAGGCAAAGGCTAGGGAGGGAGGGAGAAAGGAGTGTGTTGATGCCTATTTCTAGCTCTACTCAGTAATCATAGTTACTGCCTTTGCGTTGAAAGGCATAGGAGGGGAAAGAAAATGTGCAGTTGAGTAGGGGTGGGAAGAAATTGAAGGTTACTCAAACAAAGATAGAGGCGGGGGCGGCCTGCCAAAATGAGGCCCATAGTTTCCATTAATGACAAACATTTTAGCATGGAACTGTAGGGGATTAGGGGGCCTCTAACAGTTGCAAGTCTAAAAGAGTCAATGATAAATTTACCTGTAGAAGTACTTATTTTAATTGAGACCAAAAATCGGGAAAGAATGATAAAAGGTGTGAGAAGGAAGTTGGGTTTCGGTTATATGTTGGCAATTAATCTTTGGGGTACAGCAAGGGCTTGGCTGTTTTTTGGAAGGTGGAAGGTCATATCCAAATTGCAAAATATGGGACTTTCTTTGGTGAAGTTCAAGTTTTTCCTACTAATTCTAGAGGGGCATGGAAACTGTTTGAAGTTTATTTAAGTATAGTAAAGTCTTTAAAGGAGAGCCAGTTAGTTAATTCGAATGAGAGGGTGAATGGATATGATGAACCTTGTGTAGTTATGGGAGACTTTAATGCAGTTACCTCTTAATTTGAAAGGGTGGGGGTGTGGTTTGGATGGCAGATGAAAATATGGAGTTAATAGATTTTATTAATGAGATTCAAGGAGATGATATGGGGTTTGAGGGCACTTGTTTTACCTAAAGAAATCAGAGAAGGGGAGCATAGTATTTTGGCGAGACTAGACTGAGGGGTTGCGAATCAAAGGTGGGTGGATAAATTTTCTTGTAAATCCTTCAAGCATCTCTGTTTACCTGGGTCTGATCATGTGGCGCTACTTTTAGAGATAGAAAGGAAACTATATAAGAAGAGAGTTAGGTTTCATTTTGATAATAGTGGCTTAGGAATGATGAGTGTTCCGAACTTATAAATAAAACTTAGTATGAGTGCAACAGGGGTAATATGAGCAGAGCTTCCTTGGGAGAGAAAATGAGAAGGCTATCTTCAAAGATTTTAATGTTGAGAAAGAAAAATCCATTAGCAAACTCAAAAAAGTTAATGGAAGCTACCCAATCCCAACTAAACGATTTATATAAGAGAGAGAATCCGGATATGGTAGAAATCGAGGAGCTTGAAACACAATTGAAAATAGCAAAGGGTCAAGAGGAAGAGTATTAAAGAGTGAGGTTTTACATTGGCTGGATAAAACGTGGGGATAGAAACACTCCATATTTCCATGCCTTTGTTAAAGGAAGGAGAAGGAGAAACATGATTATGGGCATCCAAAATGCAAAGGGGAGGATGATACATGATCAGGAAAATATAATTAAAGTTGTGGGGGATTATTTCGATGATGTTTTCAAGTCAAGGGGTGGAGAAGACTTCTCAGTCTTAGAGGGTGTGGAATCAAGGGTATCGGCCAACGACTGTGAAAGTTTAGACAAACAGTTTGAGGAAGATGAGGTATTGGAAGCTCTGAGGCATATGAGTTCCAACAAGACCCCTGGTCCAGATGGTTTTACCAATAAACAAATTCAAGCTAAGTAGGATCTGTTCAAAGGAGATATCATGCAAGGGTTTCGGGATTTTCACTCATGTCATTTCGACCGTGGTTTCAACGAAGCTCATCTCACTTTGATTCCAAAAGTCGCCTCACCACAGTCGGTAAAATATTTTAGACCTATTAATTTACGTGACTCTTCATATAAACACATAGCAAAAGTGCTCTATAACTGGTTAAAACCTCTTTTGAATAATCTAATTTCTCCATTTCAAAATGTTTTTATCGCAGGTCGTCAAATATTTGATAACATCATCTTAGCGCATAAGATTCTACACTCAATGGCCAACAGAAGTTGAAGATCTCAATAGGGTTCCATCAAGCTAAACATTGATCAAGCTGACAATAAATTAGAATGGTCACTGATTTTGGAAGTACTTAGAAGGATAGGCTTCTTGGAATGTTGGGTTCGATGGATTCAGTAATGCATCTCCTCTGTAACATATAAAGTAATGGTCACTGGTAATTTATTTAAGAAGATTTGGCATTCATGGGGTACCAAACAGGGTGATCCATTATCTCCCTTTCTTTTTATTATCTGCACAGAGGCACTGTCTTTTTTGTTGTCTAAGAGTGAACGCGAAGGTTTATTTCAAGGTTTTAAATTGAACGATAGAGCTCCCTCTATTTCACCTTTAATGTTTGTTAATGACACACTTCTTTTTTTTAAAGCAAATGTTCAAAATGTGGATTTCATCTAAAATGTGCTGCAAGTTTTCTCAAGTATATCAGGCCAGCAAGTGAACTCCCATAACAGTTCAGTTCACTTTAATAAGAATACCTCCAACATATTGAGATAACATTTGGAAGAAAAGATTGTGTGCATCAAGTCAGGGAAAGGGATAGGAAATATCTGGGTATACAGTTTGCTGAGGGGATGACAAAGAAGCAAATGTGTAATAAGGTGGTCGAAAGATTGAGTAAGCGAGTACTTACATGGAGGGAGAATTTTCTCATAGGCGATGGTAAAGAAATCCTCCTTAAAGCTGTAGCTCAGGAAATCCCGAATCATTTCATGTCGACCTTCCTGCTCCCCAAAGGAACTATCAAGGCCTTGATGCAGGCTATCGCCAAGTTTTGGTAGGGTAGTGTGGCAAAAGAGAAAGGAATTCATTAGTGCTTCTGGGAGAGAATGGCCAAACCAAAAGCACTGGAAGGGTTGGGATTTCGAGACCTCGAATTGTTTGGCATTAGCTTTCTTGCGAAGTAAGCATGGAAGATTAGTATGGGTGAGAATCAAGTCTTATATAAGTTTTTAAACAATAAATATTTTGTGGGGAAGGATTTAATGGATGTATAGGTGGGCTTGGAGACCTGCGTGGGCTTGGAGAGGAATCTTAGAGGGGAGGGAATTATTGCGAAAAGGGCTTTGGTGGAGAATTAGAAATGGGGAATCAGTGCGAATCTGGGATAATGTTTAGATTGTGAACAAAGAGCTGGCGAGACTGTGGGCTCCAAGGCAGGAATGGTCAAAGATCTTATATACGATGATGGAACTATAGACTAGTGAAAAACATGAGAAAATTACCAAAGTACAACTGTTTTTAATTTAAATGAGAAAAATAAGGTTGTGTTTTTTTTTATTCCAAAAATAGGTAATATTGCCTATCCAAAAGGCTCTATTAGGTGGGTGTATTTTTTTGCTGACGTATCTGGGTCACATAGGACGGCCTTACACCGATAGCATTTTTTCAAAAGGCGCTATCAGTGTATGGTCGGGTCACGTAGGCAAAAGGCGCTATCAGTGTAAGGTCGTCCTACGTGGACAGTGAGGTGGAAGGCAATTGTATAGATAGCTCCTTTTAAAAAGGAGCTATCTATACAAAATTATACACTCTATGAATGACTCCTTTTGAAAATGAGCTATCAATACAAATTTTTTCCCCATGAACGACACGTGCATATGGAGATGGACGACTTGCGCCACTCGCGTATCTCGAGGTAGACAACCAATGTAAACAACGCGCACGTATATCAACGTGGACAACCCATGCAAACGTCACCCATGTATGCCGAGGTGGAGATTTCATGCAAATGTCAGGCACGTATGTCGAGGTGGGCGGCCCATGCAACCTCGAGCAACTCATGCAAACGTCACGCACGTGTCTCGAGGTGGTAAAACCAATGCCAATGTCACACACATATCTCCTGGTCGACAATGCATGGAAACGTCACGCACGTATGTTGAGGTGGGCGAGCCATGCATATCCACTACAGACCATGGATCCCATGCAAACGTCATGCACGTATCGCGAGGCGGACAACCCGGGTGAGTTGCACGCTTACTATGGATATGCATGGTTGGCCCACCTCGACATACGTGCACGGTGTTTCCATGTGTTGTCAACTAGGAGATATGTGTGTGACGTTTGCATTGACTTTATCACCTCGAGACACGTGTGCGACGTTTGCATGAGTTGCACGAGGTTGCATATATGGGTCGCCCATCTCGACAGACGTGCATGACATTTGCATGAAATCTCCACCTCGACATACATGGGTGATGTTTGCACGGGTTGTCCACGTCGATATGCGTGCTCGTTGTTTACATTAGTTGTCTACCTCGAGATACGCGAGTGGTGCGGGTCGTCCATCTCCATATGCACGTGGCGGTCATGGGGAAAAAAATTTGTATTGATAGCTCTTTTTCAAAAGGAGTCATCCATAGAGGCTCTGTTTGGTAAGCACAAACTCGCTTATCAGCTAGCTGATCAGCTAGCTGATAAGCTAGTTTATTTGTTAAGTTGTGTTTGGTTTGAAGCTTATTTTAAAAATAATCTAGATGATAAGCTCCCAATTAAAACGCTACTCTTAGTAGCGTTTGAACCGAAAATCCGTCGTTTGGATTTTTTCTCCCCATTATACCCTTATTTTTACGGTATTAATAAATTAATGCCCTTGCAAATTAGTAAAAACAAAATACGCAAATACTTAAATGAACCTGCAAATATTAATACCTGCGATTATACCAAGATAGAGTTGACAAAGGCGAAACCAGCATTTTAAACTCTTCTAGGCTAGACCAACAATTATATAATACGTTATTAAAACTTATTGAATTTAAAATTAACATATAGCTTAATATTGTTAATAAAAAATAGTGATTAATAATTAACTAAATATTATAAAACAAAGAATTTCACTAAAATTAAAAATCATTACACATTAATTTCTTAATTATAGATAATCTTGTTAGATATTTATTACATATTAAATAAGTTTTAACAACGTCGAGTATAAAAATATTTTTAGATGTTATAAAAATGTTTTTTAATGTAATGTTCGAGTGGTGGGCTATCTTACATATTTTAAATTTTTTTTTTTACTAATCTACTATTTTTTTAAGTTGTAGAGATACTTCTATAGAAATGAAAAATATTCGCAATAATATTGCTTCTCAGTTATGGATGATGCGTTAGGTATATGTATAGTTATCCAAGTCGTTTATTGTATTTTATTTACATGTATTTATTTTTTACGAATTCTTATAAATTAATATAGAGCTATTTTCATGTAAACATTTATGCACATAGTTTAGTTTTCTAAATAATATAAATTATTTTATGGTATTAATTTATATTTTGTAAATAATATACATTAATTATATGATTATATAATTAATATACTTAATTGTGTCATATGTCCTTTATTGTCATTTTGCATTTATCAGCTAATCAATCATCTATCATTCCAAACAATTTTTACTTGATCAGCTAGATTATCAGCTTTTTGCTATCAGCTAGTAGATTATCAGCTATCAGCTAGTTTATCAGCTAGCCTTTCCATGATGCCAACTCATAAGCAATAATGCCTTTTCATAAGGTGTTATCACCATTTTTTGTAAATTAAAAGTAAACTACTATATTTTGTGAAATAAAATGTAAATGTCCCCCACTTTTAGAAAAACACCTAAGAAACACATTTAGTGAAAGGGAGACAAAATACATGTTGGCTACTCAATTTAGCAGATTGGGCTATGAAGATAGAGAGGTATGGCACTTCGAGAAATCTAGGACATTTTCTGTCAAGTTAGCATATTCTCTAGCAGTGAAGTTGGATAGGGAAGGCAGTTGAAATGGTGTTGCGGAAGGGCAATCTAGTGTGGGCAACGACAGTAGGTGTTTTTGGAATAAGATATGGAGTATTAAGGTACCAAGAAAGGTCAGTTTCTTTATTTGACATAGTGTGCAAAATGTCTTGCCAACTAAACAAGCTCTTTGGAAACGTAAAGTTGCTCAATATCCATTTTGTCCCCTCTATGGTAAGTTTAATGAATATTCTTTACATCTTCTGGTCTTGTGTGAAGTCGTTAAAAATTTTTGGTTTGGGGCTCCTTGAGGGTATTAGAAGTGTTAATATGGGGATTGTTTCACTTGAGGAATTTTGGGAATGTCTTTTTAAGGAATGCTCTAGGAGAGGAAATGGAGATGAGATCTTGTAGTGGTGTGCTTTTGGCCTGTTGCATATATGGAAGATGAGGAATGAATGTATCTTTAGAAGGGCGATGGTCGATCCTTGTTCAGTTATCATGATGACCAAAGAATAGATTATGGACTTTCAGGATTCAATTTTATTGACTAGTGAAGAGGGCCTTCTATGCCACCTAGGATGAGTAGTGAGAGGAGGTTTGAAAGCCCTCTATTATTTACTAATGCAACTAGAGATGGATGCACTGGAGATACATAAATTTGTTGTGTCCATGTGTCGCCGTCAGATAAGATCATTAAAGCAAGGTTTTCATTTTTGGGTACATCCTCTTCGCTAGAGGTTGCAAAGTGTCAAGCCATCATTTTTGCTCTACAAAACTGAAGTGATTCCTTAACAACTTTGAAGGTTTGTTTTGATGCTAAATCAGTGATTGAGGCTTTGAACTCATCAACCCCCTTGAATTGGGATCTTACCTATTGATGTATGATATGTGTGTTTTGATAAAGTATAGGGACCCAATCCATTCTATTTCATTTCTAAGTGTTTAAATGTTCAAGCTGATGCTCTTGCGAAATGCACTTTTAGTGAGCGTCAAAGCTGTATATGGAGCAACCCGCTCCCTGGTGTTCTTTTGATTAATAGAAATATTTAAGCTTGTTTTCTAAAAAAATTGAGCGAAAGTGTGTGATTGTGTAAGTAATAGGTGTATCAGTGGTAGAGATGTGAGGATATGAGTGAGGTGTAATCAATAGTGATAAACACATTAAAAGAGATAAAAATACATATATTTTCTTTTTTATGTTCATTCAAATAGTGAGAAAGATAGTTTTCATTTCATTTCTTCTGCTCTATTGTTTCCAGGTTTTAAGCCATTCTTAAGCTCTAACATATGGTTTCAAAGCTTCAAGGCATGCTCCAACAAGGTTAATTTTAGAGTATTAGAGGACTAATTTTTTATTCATCAACACAGATATGTTCTTAGGGAGATTTGTAAAAAATTGAGTTATGTCAGTTCTGATCTAGAGCTTCACTGTGGAAATTTAAAGGTTTTAACTCAGATCTGGTGGTGACGAGTAAATCAGAGGTCTGAGAGTGTAGATCTGACATCTAAAGAGGCAGATATGTGATTTTTATGTAGATTTAAAGTTGTACACAATGGATCTAGGGCTCCAAAGTTTAAATCTGAGGTTTTACGAGCAAATTCAAAGATTGGAATGTCGCATTCAATAAAAAAACATAGATCTGTGATCGTGATATGAAGATCAGATCTCGTCGTATGCAGATCTGGAATCATGAAGAATAGATCGTTATCTAGCCTGATCTAAGTTCTAGTAGTCTTGATTGAGGCATTCTTAACACAGATCTGATGTTGAGAATAGACGGTCTGACGAAATTTCTGATTTGTGCGAGTCTTTTTACAAAGATTTATGGTTACAGCTGGTGGATCTAGAAGTTACTAGCATGGATCTCTGTCATCATCTGTGTCGGGTGGTACTACAAGTTCTGGTATGTCAATGTTCTCTCCATTCGATAATTCATTGAGTCAATTTGTTACGATCAAGCTCAATGAGTCCAACTATCTTCTCTAGAAGTCCATTGTTGTTCAACCATTCAAGGGTTTGATCTTGATGGATACATGTTCGAGACATTGCCATCTCCAGATGTGGTGCTCATTGATGGTTCACCGAATCCAAATTTTAAGATATGGTTCAGTGGAAATCGTTTCTTGCTTAGTTGGTTGATCAACGCACCAGAACCAAATCTAGTAACGTATATCATTGGCACTACACCTTAGCATACGTTGAATGAATTATGGTTAGCATAACAATAGAATTCAAATCCAGAGTCTTAAAATGGCTATTCATAACACTCGCAAAGGCGCAACAAAAATGAGTGAGTACTTGGCCAAGATGAAAGGCATCGCGGATAAGTTGGTCGTAGCTAAAGCTTCAATGAGCATTGATGATCTCATCTTAAGTGTTTTGATTGATTTTGATCGTGATTATTTTCAATTGGTTCATTTGTGCAAGGTAGACCAGATATTTAGTGGCAAGAGTTTCATGCTCTACTGAAGTTTTAAGACTACTTTAGAGCAGTATGACTTAGTTTAAGGTCTCAACTTAATGATTGTGTAAGGATTGACTTCATCTACTAGTTCTGCTAAAGTGAAGAATGCTAGTTCTAGTATTTCTCAAAACATGCATTCTTCTAGTCATGGTGAATATGGTAATATAGGAGGTTCCAACAATCGTGGTTATGGGGGCGGTCGATCGAAGAACAGAAGTAGTTTTCGTTCTCAAAATAATAATAGTCGTCATAATTATCAAATTTATGCAAAATTTGGCCATTCAGCAATTGTTTGCTACTATATAGGTGGTTTAAATTATGTGGGGATCATTGTCTGGGAATGGTCAGTGGCTTGGTTGACTCAATAATGGTCCTCCTTCTCAGAATCAGGCTCCTTCGTCCTTCTTTACTTTTTTTAGGACTAAACATTTTAATTAAGAAAATGATACTGCCTCAAGGAAATTTATGTCTAATGATAAATTATGATTTGACTTATTTAGATATAATTTTAAAAAGTCTATCTTTATACATTTATTAAAATATCCACTTATCCACATTTCAGTGTATCATTACAGAGTTGTTTTCCCTATCTAGTTCGATTTTTTTTCGAATATAAGAACTTTGGCAAGATTTTCATGGAGCTAACATAACCAAAGTGTGTGCACAGAGTCATCAATCATGGAGCTTTCATTCTAGAGCTTTACCGGCAATGGTGTTCTATATGAGGTATTATATAAATCTTTAACATGTCTACTCCTTTAAGGGAGTATGACTTATTCCTCGTGAGCTTCTAATAAAAAAATTAGGAAGCGATTAATAGACTCCACTAATCTACATCTTTCTTAATAAAATAAAATAAAAATACCTTCTAAGTTTTTTGGATAAGAAAGAAACTACAACTTTCTAATTATGAGGCTCAAGCTCTTGACCTCTTGCCTAAGTAACCACATACCAAACTAGTGAGTCATCCACTTGGTTGGTACACGCCTTCTAATTATAATTCTGGACAAAATGATTGAGTTTTCCATGTATAAAAAACCCATTTCTCCTCTACCCCACTCTCACTCAAACATCTTTCGTAGCTTCTCTCTCTCCCTCCTCTGCCCATTCCATTAAAACTCCGACAAATCCTTTGAAAAACCCTCATGAACTTAGTAAATGAATTTTCCTCTCTTTTTTGGTTGATTTGATAATTTTTCTGTTGTTTCGAATTTTCCTTTATAACGCCCTTAAATTTTAAATCTAATAATTAGTCCTAGCAGCATGGGTATTTTAATAATGTGCATGGTATGTGTGTAAGGGCATGCTTATTATGTGTATTATATGTTATTAGTTGACTTAGGCTGCTAACTAGGTCAAGGTTAATGGAAATAAACTTAGTTAACTAGTTAAATGGTCTAAATAACACAAAATGGCATAATAGTAATTAAATGAGAATGACAAAATAGATGGACTTAATAAATGCCATTGACTTAAGATGGTTAAATGAGATGAAGGGCCTTAATTTGTTCACTCAAACCCTAATTTAGCTACTAACCCTATATATATATATATATATATATATATATATATATATATATATATATATATATATATATATATATATATATATATATATATATATATAACAAGCAAAATGAGAAGAGAGGCAAGAACACTTATGGTGTGCTTTGGTGGTGGAGTGGTTAGGAGGAAACTACCCCAACTCAAAACTTCTGATGCTAGGTAAACTCTTCTATTCTCTTCACCAATCACCATCTTTTTTGCAAATTGAATATGATTTCGAAATGGATTTGGAGAGCATTTCAGGTCTATTTTATATTTCAATCGCTTAGGAAATCCCACAACTCCTCTTGGTTACTGATTTTGTAAGGAATTATGGTTTGATGTTGACATTCAATGGTTTTGTTACAAATTCTTATTTCATTGTGGTTTGAAACAAAACATGTAATTTTGGTTTTGATATGGTTCAAATCTCATGTATAATGGTTGTGGATGGTTTTAGTTAATGGAATACATAATGTATTTGAAACCCCAAAAGAGGTAGGAATTGGTCAGACAGCGGGGAGGAAGGAGACTAAAAATTATGGGCACTCCTTGACGTTTGATGTTGTGCGTGTAAATGCACGATGTCATCAAGCATCGAATTGAGATAGCAGAGCTGTGGCGCTCCGTAGTGTCATCCGTGTGAACACACATCGCTAGTGTCATATTGTCAGTGACACCCTGCATCGCCATCAACGAAAACAAGTGACAATGTTTTACGTCGTGGGTTTAACCCATACGGAGTCGTGACGGCGTTACTCACTATTTTAATTTTGTCAAAAATGGGATTTTGATTGGATGGTTACTCGCATGCACTTTGAGGTTTCTTCGAGATTTATAACGTTGATACAAGGACCAGGGCGTCGTTAGAATATCTTTGTTGCCGTAGCGAGGGCGTGACATTTATTTGAAAGAGAATTTAATAATATTTTTAAAACATTAAGACAAATTGAATAATTTATCTCAAACAAACTCGCAATTGACAATGTGTCAATCTATAACAATGTAGACATTCGAGGATGACATATTAGAATTCTTAGAGTTAAGAAAGTTTGGATAGGATAGCAACGCTTAAGGTAAGTGGGGGTCGTTTTATTATCAATCATGTCATACTATTGTTTAATAAGTGTAACGACCTAAATTAATTAAACTAGGATTAGCGTTCATCTCGGAGATTAATGGTCGTAATTCAGGCGTTATGTGGACAACTCGGTCGACTCAGACACGAGAACAGAGGACATATGTTATTTATGGATGGTGGTTGTATATATGTTATGTTTAAAAATTATTATTATTATATTGCACCGCATGTGTGTATATTGCTATCGGGCAAGTTTGTGTGGCGCGTCAATGCGGGTTTCGAATAAGTGAACTACCGGTACACTAGGAAACTCGACTAATTCACGTTAAGATGAATAATTAATCAATTAAAATGGTTAATGTGACCATAGGCCAAGTAAATTCAAATTAAAATAATAGGCTATGGCGTGCCTCGAAATGCTTGTCGAGACGTAGGGCACCGGGTACCGAATAGTCGAAGGTTAGTGGGATCACAAGTTGGTTAATTTTGATAAATAAAACACTAACCATATGTATTAAAATAGACCTAAGTTAGTGCAATTAAGTTAAAATAAATCAAAGGCATATAGTTTAGTTAAATTAATTGGGAACTATAGGATTTGGCTAGAGATGTGCATAGAGACATCTAAGAACTAGATGATTAGAAAATTGATGTCACATGGACTGAGTGAGTGGGAGTGAGTGGCTAAGTGGCTAGACGTGGACCACAAGATAATCCTCCGGATACGTACGCACATTTGATTCCAAACAAACATATATAAACCAAAGTTACTGGAATTTTTATTTAAACCACTTATAACTTCATGTAAGATCAGGGAAAACGAGATTTAGAGGAAAACTCAAGCTAGAATCCAACCACCTTGGAGGTCAATTCAAGGATTCAAACCTAGGTAATCATCATCTCCATCTTCTACTCTTTTCAATAAACTCAATTTTGAGTGTTTTTGTTCAAATTCGAATTGGAAGGGTTGGTCTCTGATTTTGGGTGTTATTCTAATTAAATTGATGTGGAGGGTGTGTTAGATAGGTTTGTATAGCTAAATTTGAAGGAAAAAAATAGAATTCTCGACTTGAGAATTTTGTGGAACGGCCCGAAAATTTGACTTGTGTCACGTGTCAAATCAAGGTCCTATGTGGGACCCACTCGTCGAAATACGTATATCTGAATCCAATTTAAGATGATAATGCGAACTATGCGAGGAATTCGATGAGCCGTCACACGAACGGGGTCGCGCCTCGAGTCGCGTGCCGATAAGGGATACGCCTCGTGATGCGTGTAGCGCGAGTATCGAGATTTTGAAAGAAGGCGGGTTGGTGCCTCAAGATGCGCGCTGATCAATTGTTGAGCTTGTCTCGAGATTCGTGTTGCACGAATCTCGAGGACACTTTTGATTTGAAATTTAAAAGAGAAAGAGAAATAAATATATATGTATATATATATACTAGTTTCAGGACGTGCTACGCACGATTGACCCGCTCGCTTCGCTCGCGGGAATTAATTTCTAAAAATTTATTAATAAAATTTAAAATTGTAATTAAAATTTAAAAATTAGAAATACAAGCACCTTTTTTAAGTCATCAATATTGTTTAATGTAATTTATATAAATAAGATGAGTTTATGATTTAATTTGGGGTTAGATATAGAAAGTGAAAATTAAGTACAAGAGGAGAAAGTGAGTGTAGTGAGTGGGATAGATACTTGTCAAAATCGTGAATTGGTAATGAATCGTTGAGGGCTCGAGTGAATGAAATCGTGATTACTAAAAAACTATTTTTACATTTAACTTTTTAAATAATATAAATTATAATAAATATGAACTTGCCATACATATTATAATCTCATTCAGTACTCATTATAGTTTAAAAAGTGATGTACAAATAAAAATCATTCTAATGAGAAATTTGAGTCATCTCAAAAACAAATATATCATATGTGTTGGAGTAGTGTATAGCTATATATAGTGGGTATCCATAGTCTAATAATTCATACCAAATTATAATATGTGTTTAAATAATAGCAAGGGTCCAGAGTCCAGAGTCCAGAGTCCAGACCAAGAGTGTCATATTCAAAACTTAACTCAAACCCTATTTAATCAAGGCTGAACAAAAATGGGCCTATAAGTCCAGATAATTTTTTTGTCACATCAAGGTTAGAGTTAGTTACCTTCAATTAGTTGTCTATAACCAACTGAATGTATAATAAAAATTAAAATAATATTTATGAGTTTGAACAAACTATGTAATATAAATATTAAATATTAAATTTAAGATACAATGCTAGTAAAAATTTTGCATTTTTTTTTACTTAAGTAAAAAAAAACTTATATCTTTTTCTTTAAGAATGATAGTTTAAAATTTTTAAAATTCATTTCTTGCATTTGAAAAAAAAATACACGATTTTTTTCTCCAAAAATAATAATAATACATTTTGATATTATAATTATACACTTAATAAACAAAACTTCTTTGTAAAAAAATCCTATAAAATTTACAATGATACCAAAATGAGATCTTGTTAATAACGACATCATTTTCATTTTCATCAACATAAACATTAGAATATAATGAGTGAGCAATGAAATTCACGAGTTGTTGAGTGATTGGAGAAGTTGATAAAACAATTGATAAGAAAAGACATTATGAACAATGAAGTCCTTATTGAATAAGAGAACCAACAAAAATTAGAAGTCTCTAAAAGTTTTTGGGTTGAGGTGAGGAGAAGTTGGAGATTTGTTTATGTGTATTTTTATACAAGAAGTCTATAAAAGTCGAGATTCGTAACCAAACTACAAAAGTCATCAAAAAATTAAATACACCTTACTTTTAGAAACTCTCTAAAAGTTTAAATTGAATACTCCAAAACTTTTATAAACTTTTAAAAAGTCTATAAAAGTTCACATTGAATACACCTTACTTTTAGAAACTCTCTAAAAGTTTTAATTGAATACACCTAAATTTTTTTAGTAATTAAAAGTAACCAAAAGTTTATTAAAATCCCAATTGAATACACCCCTAGTTGAGTGTTGGAAATAAGTTGATTAGGCACTTTTTTGTCCTTTTCTTTTGAAATGCTTGCTCATGCAAATACCGCGCCCTTGGAGAAAAATATTTTGTTTTCACAATTGTGTAACTGCAAAAGAAAGATGGTGACAAAATTTCTATGTATTTCTAGGAATGATTAAAATGTTTTTTTAAGAGTTGAAGAAAACTCATGATATATCGACGATTTCTTTTGCAGGATGTTTTATGGGCCTGGTGGACCTTACTCCTTGTTTGCTGGGTGCTTCTTATAAGATGGTAATCAAAAATAATCCTAAATGATTACCATTCGAGTATCGAATCACTCGAACCAATCAACTATGATATTATAAAAAAATAGCTATAAAGTTATGTTCAAATCCGTAAAATGATGAGTGTTTCTTATAAGATGGTAATCAAAAATAATCCTAAACGGCACAGTATTAAAGATAAATTTCTAGCGTATCTTTTCAGTTTTAGTGGCAAAGATAATTTGAAAAGAAAATCAATTTCGTCTAAACCCCTTTTCACCCACTTAAGTCAAATCCAAAAAGATTCAGTCTTACACTTTCAATTTTTGCTATACAACAAAAAAAGCCTCAACCTAAACTAAATTAAACTCTTCCACTACACTTAATTTACTGCAAATAATACAAAAAAAAATCTCATGACATTTTTGCAAATAATAACAAAATTTGCACTTTTTCGATAGTCTAAAAGACTTGAGTCTTACTAAAAAGATTGAGTGAGATAATTTGATGATAAAGGATCGAGTTCAATCCTTGATACAGAGAAAATTTTGTTGAGCCTTGGATAGGTCCAACACGGAGAAGAGGATGTAACAATTTAAATTATATATATTTATTTATTTATGAAAGCACAATGGACGACATGAGCTCAAAGCATGTATCAAATGAATCAACATCAACCCCAAACTACATCTCCTCTCAGACCGCATGAACCCCCAAAAGGAAACCAAAAAACAAAAAAAACAAAACAAAAAAAAGAACAAAGAGTATTTTCCCCATACATCGACTTGCCTCGCCAATCGTGAATTGGCAAACCTTTGGGAAACAAAATCCGTCCAGGGTTCTCCTCGGCAAGCGGAAGCCTTCAATAGTCCTTTCTTGCATGGGACATCGGAGGGATTGACGCCATCGGTAGTCCACTTCTTCTACCCGCATCACCGGTCGGGATCATCGTCGAAGCTATACAAGTACCGAAATGAAATTCTAAGCCACAACCACCTCACAAGTAGTAGACACAAAAGTAAGAGAAAGAGATGCATGCATCGATCGAATTCAAGAATACTGAGAGATTTAGTGAGTGAGTACCCATGGCACGCTGTTGTCGAATGTGCTACTCCCAGGAGATCTTGGACCCGCGGCGTTACAATTTGGAAGAGGAGGGAGGAAGTTAGGGTACATCCAATCACTTCCCACATGTACAAATGTCGAGGGTGCATAGTTTGGCCGCAGTCCATGCTTTGGTGTCCGAATCTACTGGGAGAGTTCGAGAAAAATGAGACATCAAGTGCGATGGCTTTGACGGTGGACGACCAAACCCAACATGCAAATCATGAGCCGAGGGAGGACTACCCACATCGAATTTGAGTATCCTTGAATTGCTCCAGTCACTCGGATCAACATGCATTAAAAACACTTTTGAGGCAAAGGATGTAATATAACACAAAAAAGAATTACGAGATATAAAAGCTTATATAATTCTTGCACCAATCTGCAAGATCACCCCGCCATCGACACAAGGAAAACAACCAAAAGTAAATGATAAAAAGGACAAAAATGAAAATATAAATAAAAAATAAGTGAAAGAAAAATAAAAACAAACCTTTGGCTTGACGGATGATACCCAGAATGCACAGAGTAGGAGGCACGGTATTGCCTTGCAACACCAGCCGTCGCGACTCCAGAATTTAAAGAATGACCAAGACACATGCCATTAGCAAAGTCGGAGGTTAAGGAGCTTGTGTCAGAAACATCCTCTTGCAAAAGAAGTTCATCACTGGAAAAAGAAGTACAGCAAAATTAGCGAATCAACGAAGTGCACAAAAAATAATCAATCGATACCATAAAGTTCGGGTTCTTCTTTGCATAAAAGAGACTGATCGACTGCAATGGACGAAAACCAAACCCGTCACACAGTCGACTACACAAACCCAACAATACTCCCACTCATTGAACGATGTTCAAGCACATCCCAAGCCAAGCAAATCCACGCTCAGATGCTCAGGCGCCGCATTTTTTTCGATTCATCCTACTACGCCGCAGACTCTTCACCCTCTACGCGCCGAGCGATTTCTCACCGAGTTTGGACGCGCTCGCAAGGTGTTTGATCAAATGCCCGAACCAAATGTGTACTTTTGGAATAAATCTTTTGTGTTGCAAGAATCGGATGAAGGGATGATTATTCTTTGGAGTAACGTTAGAGAGAGACGTGAGAGAAGAGGAAGAAGAGATCGAGGGGGAAGCACGAGAGGCGGGGAGAAAGAGAGAGACGTGAGAGAAGAGGAAGAAGAGATCAGGGAAGCACGAGACGTGAGAGAAGAGGTTACGTAGGAGAAAGAGAAAGACGTGAGAGAAGAGGTTGAAAAGATAAGGGAAGCACGAGACGGAGGAGAAAAAATTGTATTGGATAGAGACAACGCAGGAAAAAAAAATTGTGTAGAAGGGGGACAAAAAAGTAAATTTGCTTACGACTCAAAAATTGGTGATTCGTGCTTTTATATATATGATATATATATATATATATATATATAAGATAAGATAGAGATAAGAATGAAAAAAGAGAGAGAAAATGAGACAGAGAGGTGAAAAAAAGGGATAGAAGGAAAGAAAGAGAGTGATCGGGAGAAGAGGGAGAGAGGGACGCGGCGTGGGGCGAGCCGAGGCGGCGGTGATGGCGTCCCGAAGCGCGGCGGCGGAGGCAAAGCCGAGCGAGGTGGTCGATCGGCGGCGCGGTGGGACTCGGCCGCGATAGCGCTCAACAGACGGCAGCGGCGTGGCACCAGCGAGGGGACGTGGTTAGCGGCGCTGGTCGGCGCGGCGATGAACGACGAGCGACGTCGGACGGCCTCATGGACAGCGACCCGGCTCCAGATCTAGCAGCGGCCGGCTCGCGATGCGCAGCGATGGTGATGCGGTGGAGAGGGGGGCAGGAACCTGGTGGCTGCGTGGCTCGGCGGCGATCGGACGACGGCCGAGAGTGCACAGGCGGCGGCGCGAAGGTGGAAGACGGCCGGCGCGGAGGTTGGCACGGTGGAGATCGAACCAACGAAGGCGCGGGAGTGCGCGCCGATGGTGGCGGCGGCGGAAGCGCTCATGAATGGCGGCGCAGGCAGCGCGGTGAAAAGCAGCAGCCGCAAGCGGCTTGGTGGCGCGGTGTCGACTAGTCGGATGCGCGGTTTCGACGAAATCGCGACGACGCGATGGAGGTAAATGTTTATTTCACCAAATTGCATTTGCATGATTTTACGTAAACTATGCCTAAAATGTTTAAATGGACATCAGGACTTAGGAATCGGGTGTCGGGTGCGCAAATCGAGACGCGATCGACGTTTTGAGGTTCGCGTTTCTCGAGGTAAGTAAACCAGCTAGGGACCTATATAGTATTTCATGTTTATCCATTGACTGTTGCTATTTACTATTTTGTGATAACTTATTATTGTTCACCGCAAAAACTATGCCCATATGTGTAGTTTGTTGGGGTTAACTCGCTCGCACGCACATATGGGGGGAAACGTAGAAGATGTATGTCTTTCAGAGTAATTGGGGAGGCATATACATCTACATTGGGAGTGAAAGTACTATGCCCATATGTGTAGTTAGTTCGGGGTTAACTCTTTTCGCACGCACATATGGGGGAACATAGAAGATGTATTTGTCTTTCAGAGTAATTGGGGAGGCATATACATCTACCTTGGGAGTATCACTCATCGATGGATTGGTTACAGTCTTTTATATTCATGCGTTTCTTGATTCCTTTCGTTCTATTTGCATGAATTCGACTGCTTTGGATATTGTGAACTATTGTTTTGGATATTGTGAAACGTTGTATATCTGTCCTACTGGATTTACTTAATTGGGCTCGTCATTCTTATGTTTGACTGAGTGCAGAGCCGCGGACGAGTAGCGAAGGGAAGGCTTCATAGCTAGGTGATTTTTGTATATTTTGTATTTACTCTCCTCTGATTATATTTACTGGGTTCCACGATTAGGTTGCCTAACTCTCTGATTTTTTTGTTGAGTTATTTAATGTATTAGTTGCTTCCGCTAAATTTTTAAATCTTGAAAATACTAATAACTCAACTGTAAAATGTTGAATGTACTGATAATGATGGATTGGAAGGCTGACTAGGCTCTCGTTGACCTTGCGAGACTGGCTCGGGGGTCCACGTGGGTTTAGGCCTAGCGGGGCCCAATTTTATGGGAAATTGGGGCCGTCACATTTTGTTTCAAAGGCTAGGTAGCACACTACCTGGAATGATTAGCGTGATAATCATTTTGGGTTTCCAACTATTCTTCAGGATGAAGAGCAGTAGCGCGCTACATCATGTCCATAGCGTGTACCAGCACATAATGCACTACGTTATTTACATAGCGCGCTAACAACAAACGGAAACTGAACATAAATGGTTGTTTTGGAATTTTTGACTTAATGCATATCCTAAACACCTACAAACATACTAAACATGTAAATTGGACTTCAAGGGCTTAGGAGACCATAGCTCGAGTATCGGGGAGCTAGTCGGGTCGGATACAGGAGTCCGAGGAAGTCAGAGCGCGAGTTGAGGTGAGTAAACCCATTGGAAAGCCTCATAGAGTTTATGGTTTGTTTTATGAGTGTCGAATTACATACGTGACTGTTGGTAAGCACACATGGGGTTTTCATTCCTATTTCAATTTGCGTATATATTGGTTGTGACTAAATCACTTGAACGGGTTACTTGTGATAGTGTTCATGTCGATGGTAGTAAAATATATCTACAACCATTGGGAGGGATTAGGGTGATCCTGATGTGTAATAGCGTCGGGAATGTACCATGTCATTTACTGAAGTTGGGGTTTAGTCATTGTAAGCCTGTAAGTATATACGTGGTTCCTATGCGACTTATTGATTACTCGTTGGTGCAGGTCAGGGTTTTCTCGTGATTATACGAATGTTTATTGATTAATGTTTTATTTCTAAGCTGGTTTAATTGGTATATGATGTTTATTTATTACACGTTACTGATTTTGTTTATCGTATACTGCCTACACTCATGGGAATATGACATACTGTTGCATGGTGTTATATTCACATGTCTCGTAGATTACCAGTTTTATTTCATGAATATTGTGTGGACTACTCTTGGGATTTTACTTACTGGACTCGTCACTGTATTTGTTGGGTGACTGAGTGCAAATCCTTTAACGAGCAAGGTCAAGGGTAAGGAGGTACCAGGCAGTCACCTTTGAGATTGTGGAGCCAGCTCGTGTATGATATCAATATGTATTTATTTTACGTTTGTTAGGTTTTGGAGACCATAGAACATTGATTACATGTATATGGAACTTTTGTTATGCTTAACTCTCCTTGATATATACACGGTATCTTTTGTCGGGTTTTCCACTACTTAAGATTGTTAAATATTGTATAAATTACTTAATTAAAAGACTTCCGCTATAAAATTATAATATAACTTGATAAATTGAGTAACTGGCTATATAAATTTAGAATAAATATGTAAAGATTAATTAGCGTAACTAGGGGTAGCCGGAAAGGTGTAAGCAACCAGGTGGGTCGTGGGGCATCAAGGATAAGCGAGCCATGACGTGGCAAAGCTTGGTGACGTGGGATGCGACGTGACGGGTAGCAAGGCAGCATGGAATTTAGGGTCGTCACAATAAGTTCACGATAGCAATTATTTATACTTGCTTGGAATCTACCTTGATGATCTTCAATTACTATTTTGTGTCTTGTCCCATTTGAGCTCTCTATTTCGTGTCTTGTCTACCACTGGTGCCTTCCTCGATGATTATTACAAATCCTTTTTACTGGGCTTACATATAATAGGCGGTAGGATGATCATCATGTTTCCTTTTCATTGGGCTTACATACAGTGGTCATGGGATTCATAGGTTATTTATATCGAGTTTCCACTTCCTTTGACTTTATGACATTCATGATTGTCGCATACCCTAGTTGATGATATCAGGTTTAGGCAATGTTTCTTGATCTTGCATTATATAGTATGCTTGCTTATTATGATTTGAAATGCCTAAAATGATAATAGGTTTCATAAAGAACAATTGTTGCATGCTAGTTATTTACGCATTTAAGTACTACTTAGATGATTGATGGTAAAGCGGTCTATCGCTTTACTGAGCTCGTTGTTTATTGTTCACTCTTGCTTCTGCTCTCCAGATACTTCTGCTGTTGCTCATAACAAAGGAAAGGTTAAAGCCATAATGTAGAAGCTTTTTCTTGTTTGCAAGGTTTAAATACTTATATTTTTATATACCTTTTACGTTTTGAATTTGACATACCTTTTTATGTTGTGAATTTGACATGTATTAAAATAGAATATTTCACATGGGTAGTTGTTTAAGCCTATAAACTATTGTCATAGTTGGTTTATATGACTTCTAATTGATTATGCACTTATTAGACATTTAAAGGCCTTTAATTTCGTACCTTACTTGCCTTATTGTTTATTTTATAGAATGTCTAGCTTTTTTCGCAGGTTAAGGTTGATTGAGTCATCGCCTTACTCGCAAGGTTATCTTGAGTGGTTCGACGGCTTGGGCTGGGTGAACCGGGTCCGAGGGGCTTAAGGACGTCACATCCTTGATCCCAGGCTATCGTCCTATAGTTTGGCTCCATTAGACTAAGTTGATATGTCTCGTCAATAGAGAACTAGAACATCACCACAATGCTAAAAAACTCACAACTGAACTTGTATGTTTAATTGGACCATAACAAGACTTAAGGGGGAGGTTCAATAGAAAAATATCAAACCAACACAAGTCGAACGATATGGACATCTCGCATATGCACATACCATTCAGCCAGTGTTGCCAAACCATATTCGCACTTGTTTTGTTTCTGAAACTAGTCTAAAATGGGTCGATGAACCTTCTAAACGGATTTTTAGTGAAGAGTGACACAAGAGAAAGGGATTTGGTTTGTCAAGTAATCAAGAGTATCAAAGGAGGAGATGAGGTTTACATGGTTAACGACGACAATATTTTGAGGTTTTATGAAATAAAAAAAATTGAGGTAGATATAAAAATGCAAATTTAAAGTCGGGGGTATAAGATAGAAGATGAAGTAATAAATAGATCTGTTCGTTTACCAAAAATATAGGTATGTCTAACCATTCCCAAAATATATCACTATGTTATCTCGAACTACACAAGTATTTTTACTACTACCTCTTGTTAATATAAGTCATTTTACCCAAACACGCGTATTAAGGCATACAATAATTATGGCTTCAAATTATATTTTTGCTCGTGCTTTAATTACATGGTTAATTGCTCCAACTCTCTATTTTATCTTTAATTACATTTAAATATTTAGGGTAAAACGTGTAAAGATGTATCAAAATTATCTAGGCTTACTAAAACGACTTATATATTTTTTTGACAAAGATTTGTTGTACGATAACTTGTGAGCGGAGAAAATAGTATTCAAAATAATAAAATATATATATATATATATATATCAAATAATGAATTATAAAAATATATGTGACCTAACAAATATATTGATGTCTTTTAAGACAGTAAATGATATTTTATGTTGAGTTTATTTGGCAAAGACAGGTTGTAATAAAAAATCAAGAGAGTCGTTTTTACAGTTAATGGTCGAAACCAACGGCTCAGATTATTCTCGATCCACAGTACGATATATCGTCCGGCCAGCTTCACTTCCCCCAATTCACTCTCACTCCCCAGTCACCGCTTCTTTTGCAGCTCTGATTGCAGAGCAGAGCAGAGCTTTAATGGCGTCGACGACAGACGGCGTTCTGAGATCCAAAGAGGTATCAGCAATGCTCAAACAAGGCTTCATCTCCGACCCATCAATCTCCCCTCTCTCCCCATCGTCAAAAACCCTAACTAGGGTTTCCTCAATGTCCTCCCCCACAGTTCGATCGAGCCCCACACTGTTCGAGATGATGACGGAGGAGCAGCAGAGGGAGTCGCGAGAGATGGAGGACAAGCGCCGCAAATCGCAGGAGAGGGTTTCGAGGATACTGGGCGAGTTCCCTTTTGTGCAGACCGATGACTGGGGAGCTCTTGGAAGGGATGTGAAGCTGACTGTGAGTTCTCGAGATGGAGTGAAGGTCGTGATGAATGTGCATCGGAGGGTTCTGGCTGCGCGGAGTGGGTTCTTCGCGGAGAAGCTGAGGCATGGGGATGCGCATTCCGTGGAGATTTGTGATTGTGATGATGTTGAGGTGTATTTGGAGACTGTTATGTTGTTGTACTGTGAGGATTTGAGGAGGAGATTGGCGAGGGAGGAGGTCGGGAAGGTTCTCGATTTGTTGAAGGTGAATTCACTTTGTTTCTTTGATTGATTCTTAATTGTTTTAATGCCTGTGTGAGTGCTTCAATCACAATTGCTTCACTTTGCTTCGAGTTTTGCATGTTGGTCGTTCTTACGAAGATCAATATTGCTTGGTCTTTGAACTTTCGATACATCTTCTTTTAGATTGCAAGGCTTCAAAGTGTTTTCCACATTGATATGTTGTAAGCCTTGGCTTCCTTCCTAACTTAGGCTTCATAGTGATAATGTAGTTGCTATGTTGCATTTTTTCGATATGGATTGATGGGATTATGGCGGTAGAACAAGTTTTTGGTAGTCATTGTCGATTTGTTTATGGAGGACACTTAATTAGAATTATTCATCTCATAGAGTTCACAGAAACAGGAGCTTATCAGTAAGTATTTGGGTGGTTGCGATGTATGTAAGCATTCTCTATTTTGGTAGAGATTGTCGATGCAGTGAAGGAGATGAACAAACCACTATTAGATTGTTATTAGTGACATTACAATAACTTTTTGAGACACCTCTTAGTAAAATACATCCCAACCACGCCTAAAGAAGTTAAAATGATATAATTTACATATGAGATTTCGGTTCTTATAAAGTTGTGATTGCTTTGCTTGAACTTGAAAGTAATATGTTGTCGTACTTTGTTCTCACTGCACATATCTTTGTGGTTTCCCAGGTATCTGCAGCCATCAAATTTGATGCGGGAATTGCATCATGCCTGGATTTCTTGGAAGCTTCCCCCTGGTCTGAGGATGAAGAGAAGAAGGTTGTATCCATCCTTGGTGAACTTCAACTTAATGATTCTGCTGCTGAGGTCCTTGAGAGAATTTCGGCCGAACCTTCTACTTCTGCAACTGCTGATGGCATATTTCTGCAACTCATGAGTGGTGTTCTACAGGCCAAGGATGATAAAGCACGGAGAGAAATGAAAGCTCTCATATCGGGATTGCTAAAAGATGAGACGAGTCATAGCAGCAACAAAATAGATGTTTCTCGAGAAATCCTTTACAGTCTGTGCCACAGGTGTATCAGTTCTCTATTCATTTGTTTAACTGAGGCTGATGGTATGGATGAAAGCAGGTGTGATCGTGGTGCGTTAATGGCTGAGATAGGTAGGGAAGCTGACAATTTGCAATGGATTGTGGATATCATGATTAACAAGAAAATGGTGGATGATTTTGTGAAGTTATGGGCAGATCAAAAGGAACTTGCCGCACTTCATTCAAAGATTCCATCCATGTATAGGTACGAGATTAGCAAAGTAACGGCCCAGTTATGCATTGCCATAGGGCGAGGGCAGATCTTGGTATCAAGAGAAGCCAGGTTCTCTCTTTTATGTACATGGTTGGAGGCACTATACGAAGATTTTGGATGGATGAAGAGGGCTTCTAGATCTCTTGACAGGAAAGTGGTGGAGGATGGACTAAGCCAAACAATTCTGACATTGCCATTGGCGCAACAACAGATGATCTTATTGAAATGGTTCGACCGTTTTCTGAGCAGGGGAGATGACTGCCCGAATATCCAAAGAGCATTTGAGGTATGGTGGAGACGAACTTTCATTAGACACCACGCGTCTGAGAATGGCCAGCCCCAATTACCCATAACCATTTGTGATTACCCAACTTGAGGTATGCTACATTCTAGTGTTCCTCGTAAGACTCTGCATTTTCTTGTTTGGCCAAAAGATTCAATGCAATTCAATTCAATTAGAGTGGAAGACACTATTTTAATCATTTCTTCCTGTTAGCATGTGGAGTTGTATGAGATTCAAAAGCCTGTGCTGTCTGGAGACCAACCTATTTTCGCTACAGTTGCTAGCTTAGCAATGTATGATGACACTATGCCAATTTGAAAGGAAATTGGCGGGTATAGTGTCGCGAGACATCGTGAAAATGCGAGTCGTTGGGCAATGATGTTGTGTACCAGTTTAGTTGCGGAATGATTTGAGTTTGAACTAGAGGGAGATTGACATATTGTTCTTCTTTCTCGAATTTTTGTTTTTTGTTTTATTTGTTTTTTTTTTTTTTTTTTTTTTTTTTTTTGTCATCGTGACACAAGGAGTTCGTTTTGTTGTATGTGTAGTTTTTTCGCATCTTAATCTTGTAAGGCCGTTTATAATATCTTCTTTGGTTGAACATATTGTGAAATAATAATAAAAAAATTGTCTAGTACAATGCCGTTTGAATAGGCGATTTTAGAATCCTTAGTTTTTTTGAGAAATGGTAGAATGACAATAGCATGTCACACAACAACACATTGGTTCACAAAAGATATTTATATGCACCTCGAGATGCAAGTATACATAGATTTTAATATATAACATGCTGGTCAATGTCATATGGAAGGCTTTTGTAAGTCAAGGTCAATGTCATATGAAAGGCTTTTGTAAGTCAATGTATCTTGTGGTATAACATTGTTGTTGTCATTCTAGTATTTTTTTAATTTTTATACTTGAGTATTTTTTACTTGAGTTGAATAAGGAATTGAAATCAAAATTTATGACTAGTTTTCACTTTTTCTTTGTTTAGTATATTGAGTTAATTATAAAATATTACACAAACTTTTACTAGTATTTTTGTAGAAATGACAACTTTCAATTTCTCCATAAATAATGCAATTGGGTTGGATTGGAGAAGAAGAAGATCCAGTGGTGTTGCGCCGACTAGTGAAGAATCTGCAGGCAAGGGTTTTAGGACTTGTTCCTCTATTGTTATATATAAATTTGAGTTGGATTGATTAGAGAAGGACTTGGTCATCGCATTTATGCTCATTTAGCGACTTGCATGGTTTTGTGCCGACTAGTGAAGAATCTGCAGGCAAGGGTTTTAAGACTTGTTCCTCTATTGTTATATATAAATTTGAGTTGGATTGATTAGAGAAGGACTTGGTCATCGCATTTATGCTCATTTAGCGACTTGCATGGTTTTGCGCTTTTTGGATTCTTTTCAGTTTTCATTTAGTACTCTTTCAATTCTTATAAACTTTTATAAGGTGACAGCTCTGTTTTCTTGGCTACGCTAACATTGACTCTTTGGTTATATTGTTGATGACGATCGATGTTTGCAAAACAAAAAATCTCTTACTATAAAAAAAAAAATCAAAATATTTTTTTGGGACCCTGGTAGAGTAATCCAGCATAGTTACGTGACACAGACTCCTAGTTGTCAAAGTCCCTCGATACACATCATCAGGATGCAAAATCCTAAGAACTCTAACAACTACATATTTGTATTGTGGTGAGTTATAAAAGCATTTTCTTGCTTTTTTTATTTTATTTTATTTTTTTGGGTAGTGCTAGATCGACTCAATGAGTCCAGACTTAAACAACCATAAAGACGTAAATACCATTTGTGCAAATTCATTATCTTCTTCAATCCATCATCCACCACTTATTGTCGCCGTGACCACCGTCGCAGCCAACGTAGTTGTGACCACCGACCACCGACGGACCGACAGCTCTGCTGTCATCATCCACCACCGCCGGCCACCCTCCTATCTCTCATGTTCTCCTGTGATGCCGCCCCTGACAAGTTCATCTTCCCTTTCGTCATCAAAACTTGTATGATTCCCAATTTGATTAACATAGGAAAACATGTTCACGGGCAAGCTATCAAAATTAGGTTTTACAGGGACATCTATTTTCACAACACCATGATTGATTTTTTTTTGCAAGTGTGGGGACTGGAAGTGTGCTCATAAGGTGTTTGATAAAATGCCTGTGAGAAATGTTATGTCTTGGACTAGTTTGGTTAAGGGGCTTGTTTCGTGTGGGGAGTTTGGGGCCGCATGGGAGGTTTTTGATGGAATGACAGCAATCGGCGACGGCCAACAGCGGATATGGGTAATTAGATCTATGAGGTATTGGTATTAGGGGTAAGGGTAATTAGATCTTTTTTAGTTAGGTATCTTAAGTTACTAATAAAAGCTCTATGAGTTAGTCCAAAAAAAGATTTTGTTTTTTTTTTTCGCTGCTGGAACCTAACAAATCCTAAAATCCTAAGCGTAGATGAATGCATGCTCGAGGGTCGTAAAATCATTAAATAACGGCAAAGCTCTCCATCCCATGTCAAATTACATAGGCCCATGCGCTGAGCTGGCCAAATTAGATGCCATGTCATCCAGTATACATAACCTAGAAGTCCCTCCCCACCAAAGAGCTGAGTCTCATTTTCCAATTGAAAATTGAAAGGAAGCCCAAAAAGTAGGAAAAAATTACAAAAGTACAACCGTTTGCAGTCTAAATGAGGAAAATAATGTTGTTTTTTTATTCGAAAAGTAGGTTGTCGCCTATCCAAAAGGCACTATTAGGTAGGCGTGTTTTTTTTTTTTTGCTAACGTGGACACATGGATAGCGCCTTTTGGAAAGGCGCTATTCATGTGTCCGGTCCACGTAGGGCTGTCATACACTAATAGCGCATTTTCAAAAGGCGCTATCAGTGTATGGTCATCCTACGTGGACAGTGTACACCAATAGCGCCTTTACAAAAGGCGTTATTGGTGTAAACGTCCATGTGGGATGACCACGTAGACCTTTGGGCCGATGGGTACACAGATAGCGCCTTCTCAAAAGGCGATATCTGTGTACCCTATTTTCTCCTTCCTGAAACAGACGCAGAGAATATATTATTTGCGTTTATTTTGGGAAGGAGGGTGGAGGAGGTACGGGGTAGGGTGGTAGGGGTTACAAAAGTGTTGTAGGGGAGGGGCGTCGGGTATTTAAGGAGGAGAGGGGGAAGAGGGCGGGTGGAAGGAGAAACTGCGGAGGGCGGGAGTTGGCCAGGAGGGGACGGCGGGTTTGAAGGAGACGCGGCGGTGCACACGCGCATCGAGGAAGGAAGAGAGGGAGTTGATGAGGCACCGGAGCAAGGAGTCATGTGGCCGAGAAGGAGCAAAGCGGCAATGAGGAAGGAAGCGAGCGTCAACGGTAGTAGAGGAAGGAGCGGTGGTGGCAGTAGCGGTAGCTGGGCAGCGTAACAGCGGAGGAGAATGAGGAGGTTAGTTTAGTTTCATTTTGTTTAGTTTAGTTGTTTAGTTAATTGACTTTAGGTAGTAAGTTTAATTAGTTTAGTTAAGTTAGTTAGTTTAGTTTAGGTGGTTAGTTTAGTTAGTTTATGTAGTTAGTTAAGTTAGTTTAGTTTACATGTTTAGTTTAGCTTAGGTGGTTAGTTTAGTTAGTTAAGTGTAGGTAGTTAGGTTATGTTAGTTTAGTTTAGTTTAATTAATCGACTTTAGGTAGTTAGGTTAGTTAGCTTAGTTAGTTAAGTTAGTTTCGTTTAGGTGTTTAGTTTAGTTTAGGTGTTTAGGTTAGTTTAGGTAGTTTGGTTAGGTTAGGTTAGGTAGTTTGTTTAGTTAGTTAAGTTTAGGTAGTTAAGTTTAGGTAGTTAGGTTAGGTTAGGCTAATTGCAATAGATGTTTGTAAAATTCATTAATTGGTTGTCAACTTTGCTGAATCAAGAATCCCACTATCCTTTTACGAAGCAATGTTTTCACGTACACTATGCGCATGGGGTGGATTTAAGGTGTAGGAGTGCAAGGATTTTGAAAACTTGGTTGTGCGTTTCAAGTCATTATGTGTGCTACATTTGAGGTATTTAGGTTAGATTAGGTTAGGTTAGTTGAGTTTAGTTTAAGACTATTTATTTGTTTAAAGGTTTACTTTAGTTTTTTCTTAGTTATGTTTGATTAGTTTACTTTAGTTTTGTTGTTTGGTTAATTTAGGTTAGTATAGTTTAGGTTGTTACTTTAGTTAGTTTATTTTAGTTGACCGGTATGATTTTGTTAAACTATCATGTTAAACTGTGTTATTGTTCTCATGTGTCCTTCAATATACACACTAGTGGAATAAATTTTACTGATGTTGATATATTTTACTCCCTGTGTTATAAACTAACGAAAATAAAGTTTTATTGCAGGATTATTAATTTGAAGACAAAAAGAGGAAGAAAATAGTAAGTTTACAAATTTAGTATTTTCATAATTATTTATTTGGTTTTGTTATGATTTACATGATATGTAGTAACATAGGTATGCTGTTTTTGAAAAATGGTTGATATGTTTATTTAATGGAATGTGTGTTTAAAACATTAAGAAACTCAAACACAGAGGAATGAGTAGGCGATCCTCTACATCAAAAAGTTTCATTGGTTTTTAAATCCCCCCCCCCGTTTCAATAAAATTCCTGACTTAAATTGTTAAGACTGGCTAAGTCAGGGCCGAGAACAATAGTTGACCTGAGATAGATCGAGGTTCGGCCTGATGTAACATATGAGGAGCGACCGATAGCAATTGTGGATAGCAAAATTCAGACTCTTAGGAACAGGGAGATCCCTAAGGTGTTGGTTCGTTGGCAGCATCATGATACAGAGGGACTCACTTTGGAGCTCGAGTCTACTATGTGGAAGCGTTACCCTTAGCTATTTCATGGTACAAATCTTCAAGTTATTTAAAATTTCGGGACGAAATTTCTTTTCTAGTTGGGAAGAGTTGTAATGGCCCAAATTTTAATTTCGCCAGTATTATTAATTATTTTCAGACTTGGACGACAGCTCAGATCCACATGGATGCCGCGGATAGGTAAGGACACGCCTGACTAGGTAAATAGTAACTTTGTGTGATTGTTTGCCTAATTGCGACGTTGTGTATTAAGTTATTTACCTAGCATCCCATGTGTGTATTTATATCATTGAATCGAGCGAGATAGTGTAACGGGTGTTCGCATCGAGAAACGTATCAAGACAGGTACCGAGGAGCGAACTGTGGGTACACTACGTTGGGGAAACTAAAACACACAAAAAAAGAGAAGATTGGTCAAGTCAACTAGCTTACCTTACTTACACTCCACCACACACCAACATCATTTTCTCCTCTCCCTCACGTCACTCTCTCTCACACTCACAAACACGCTCGGCACTCACACATACGGGCGGAGAGGGAGAAGAAGAAACGAGGAGGAGGATGAAGAGAAGAGGAAATAGGAAGGAGAGAAGAGAGGGTGGAGAAACCGGGAATGAGGTAAGTCGTTGCTTTTGTTGTGGTTTCGGTGTGTCGGCCATGGTGGCCACGATGGGGTTCGGCCTTTGCGGTGGTGATGGCAGGGGTGTCTCCCCTACCATCGACTCCACCGGGGTTGGGGTGGAGAGCAACCCCAAACCAAACCACAATGGGAAAAAGAAAAAAGAATAATAATAAAAAACCAGAAACTTAACGTCTCTTTGAAGAAGAAGGAGATGGCAGCGTGCGTGCAGCCCCTAGACCGGTTGGGCCGGTCCCGAAACCCGGTCTAGGGACCCACCCATCTATTTAAATAATATAATATTAATTTTTTATTTAAAAAACAATTTTAAATTTAATAAGTTACGGAAAAATAAGAAAAATATTTAAAAAAATTATGGAAAAATCCAGAAAATCAGGAAAAATATAAAAAAAAATGAGAAAAAGATAGAAAAATGGTATTTGAGAATTTTTCGGGCGTTGACACCTTGGTATAACTCGAAAAGTGCGTCAAACTAAAATTTCTGGAATAAGATTTTCATATTTTTTGTCACACATTATAAATTCACTTAATTTGACTTTAAACTAGTTAAAATGGTTTAATTGGACACCAAGAACTTAGGAGACCACAATCAAGAGTCGGGCGCGTATCTCGAGACGTGAGTGAAACTTTGGAGTACGTTTTTTAGGTACGTAAGATTTCGTCTAAAAGTCACTGAGGGTTTACTTTTCTATCGTTGATTCCTATTCCTTGTTATTGTACTCTATTACGCGATACATTTGGGTTGGTGGTTGAGTTACTCCTACCCGATATTCGCAGTGTACTTATGGCACACTAGGCTGTAGCATGTGTGATCAGGCACTCGGTGAACTGCGACCCGAGTTGCATTAAGGGTGCACGTGTCGGTCAAGCACTGCGAGGAACCAGGTGAAAGGAAGTGGGGGCACCCACTGAAAGGATCTTGGGGGTCCGAAGTACAGCTTAGTCTGACCGGGACGTGTATACACTTTGTTTCTTTCGTGTTTTTTATTCATGTGATGATCTTAGCACAGTTGTCTGTTTAGTTTCCGCATGATTATTTGACATGTTTATTGGTATCTATTTATTTTCTTATAAATGCTCGGTGTACTTCGTTGGAATCTTACTAACTGTACTCTCCATCTGGCTTTTTGTGATGGTTGAGTGCAGACCCCAGTACTAATAGGGGCAAGGGTATTTTGGGCGACTTCATCTTACTGCCCACGGTCGAGGACCCACTAGTACATGTGATTTTGATCTTTTGCTTTACTTTTGGGTATTGGGAGACTGAATAGACATTGTACTTGTATATATTACTGCTTAATATGGTGGCCTATATACATAGTACTTTCTCGGGTTTTCCACGATAGGTGTTACTCTTATAAATGATATTTTATATGATGATAAATTTAATTGTTTTACTTGCTTTAATTTAAGACTTCCGCTGTTTTAAATGTTAAACAAATGATTCAACTGTCTAACTAAACTGATTAACAAAAGGAGTTGACACACATATCGAGTAGTCGTGTTGTAACAAAAGACGTTAGTGGCGCATGAGACCCAGTGGGTCAAGGATCTGACTGGACTGCGGGACCGCGCCTCCCCACATGGCGACCTCGGGATTGGGGGCCGCTACACTTACGAAACCCAACTGCACCGCGTCGAATTGCGTGGACGGTATCAAGAAAATTGGGTGACTTTTCACGCAAGCTTTATACACATCTGGAAAAATCGTGGCCACAACATTGTCACAACGGCATAAGATGAAGGGCACGATCATCAAGACTTCATGACGTGGTATCGCTCAATCACTAGAAGATTCATTGGACACGACGGGGCTTTACGTGACTATTCGGTAAACTTAAAACTCTTACTTTTTCTCGAACAACTAATATCTTATATTGTGTACTTTGAACTCATGTTTTTATATCAGTGTAACTTGGTGCATCGACTGAGGCGAGTGTTTATTGAGGATGGGTACGAGCAAGGTCTTGTTGCGCTTGATGAAGGGATTAAAACTTTAGACGAATATGAAAGGCAAAGGTCTACTCTATGGAATGACGGAATTGATGTCGAACAGGACATAAATGAGGATAATGAAGAGGAAGATTGTAACGGCCCATTTTTAATGTCATTTAATTTACGGACGTGGACGCCAGCTTGGATTTAAATGGACGCTGCGGTACGGTAGGACGCACGGAGACTTATATATGCTTGTTATTGTGTGTTGGATGCTTCTTTGCGGTGAAATTTAGTGAAATACATCGCAGGTGTGTATGTTGCATAAAAATACGTGCGAGATTGTGTGAACTGTACTTGCCTCGATATGCGTGTCGACGCGGGTACTAGGTAGTTGACGGGACCGAATATTAGGTCGGGGAAACTAAAACACACAAATTAAATAAAAACTGGTCAAGAAAATAATATGGAATAGAGAATGAGTAATTAGTGACGCTGCGATACGCGAATATCACGGTTCGGACGCGAAATCGGGCGTCGAAACGCCCGGAACCACAGGCGAGTGTCCTAACGGTGTCACGAACAGGTGTCACAATTGTCATCACCAAGAGACATTTGGTCGTTTTCTTTCACCACGTGTCTATCCACCGATTCCCATTTACACCACACCACACACACTCACGCACACTGTTGACACACACACACGGAGCAGGGAGGCCGAGAGCGAGGAAGAAGAAGAGGAGTGGAGGTAGAGAACCAGGAACGTGCCGGGAAGGAGAGGAGACGGCGAAATTGAGGTGCGTTTGGGTGGTGGTTGCGTTGTTTCGGGCGGTTGACGGTGGGGTGGAGAGTGGGGCTCGGCCACGGAGGTCGAACCCCATGGTCACGGTGGGATGGCAGGGGTGCCTCCCCTGCCATCGGCTCCACCGGGGTTGGTGCGGAGAGCCACCCCAACCCATCACCGGAGAAGATGATAGGAAGAAAAAAAAAAAAAAAAAAAAACCTTCGCTGCTCCCGATCGAACCAGTCGATCGGGGGAAGGAGATGACGCGCGACGTGGGCCGGGCCCAAAATGGGCCAGGGCCGGGTCGGTCCGATCCGTTTGGGCCGACCCGACCCGACCCAAACAGAAAGACCAAAAGGAAGAAAAAAAAGAGAAAAAAGAGAAAAGGAGAAGAAAAATGGAAGAAAATTTGAGAAATTTGTGGAAAATTCCAGAAAAATTGGAAAAGATTCAGAAAAAAAAATATTTCCATAAAATAAATAGAAATTTATGAATTTCTATGTAAACTAAAATATTTGGATATTTCGGACGCGACTTTTTGCGGGGTTTTGCCTCGAAAAAAGTGAAATAGGGAATTTGGCCAAAAAAATGTTAGAACATTATTGAAAATTATCATGCTAACTTAAATTATTAATAAATGAACATAGGTTGACACGATGATCAATTGGCGACTAAGGACTCAGTGGACTTGGACCAGGGGATTCATTACGGGGTAGGAGAGCGCGTTGTGAGGTTTGTAAAACCCAAAGGAAAAACTCTCAAGTATTTATTTTGTTTCGTGTTTTCATTCATTTCCAGTATTCCTTGTGTTTTTTTTATTACATTCATATCTTGTCATCTTTTGGACGGTTGGTTGAGTTACTCCCACCGAATTTCCGTTGTGTGTCTATGCATTCTAGATCATAGTATGTGTATCAGGAGTGCTCTGTGGATAACGACCCGAGGGAACTTCTATATGTGTCGTTGCGTCGTAGGTCTACGCCGGCCACCGAGAGGGATTAGGTGATAGCTAGTTAGGTGCGCCCATTAGTGGGATCTTGGAAGGAAATCCCGAAGTATGGTTTAGTCCAACTGGAACAGGCACACATATTTGAGTTTTATTGTTATTTATGCATGCAATGCCCTACTTACAGTTGTCTGTTTACATTCCGCATGTTTATTTAATAGTATTTATTGACTTCCGCTTATTTATATGAATGCTCGGAGGAGTTCCTTGGGATTTTACTGATTGGACTCGACATCCATTTTCTTCTGTGATGGTTGAGTGCAGATCCTAGTACAAGTAAGGGCAAGGGGATCTTAGGCGACTACCTCTGACTGCCTACTTTTGAGGATTACTTGTACGTGTGATTATTTTGATATTTTGATTTTTTGAGAACTGAGGAGTGACATGACTTTGTACATGCTTAGTTTTGTATGGTACAGTCACCTACCTTTATACACAATACTTTTCAGGGTTTTTCCACAGTATGATTTGTTAACTTCATTAATATTTTTTGCATTTACGTACAACTTCCGCTGCATTTGTCATTTATACACTGTACACACAAGTGGATGCGAATCTCGAGACAGAGTAATGACGGGCAGGTGTCGTACACGTGTAATTAGGCCAGCTGGCGAGGAGAACACGGAGACACGTCACCCCGGGGCGGCGAGGGCCGCCACATTTGGTATCAGAGCTGATCGACTCCATTGGAGGAAGCGTAGGTGTCCTTAAACTGATACCAACGCCACAGTCGGTATCAGTGACAAACCTAAGAAATGAAAACTTAATCAATAAACTTAGATGTGGAAAACCCAAAGTAACTGCCGTAGAATTTTAGTTGGGAAGTGATGTGAGGCGGGTAGAGTTAGAATGTATATATCTGTTATATTTTCATGTTACTATATGATATACGTATATACCTCGAGACTGATCCGGAGCACGTTCTCGATGCAGATTATGGACGGACAGTCTGGTGCGCCGGTTGAGACTGGACTGACTAGTGATACGACTAGAGATGTCCCGATTAAGGCGAGTGTAGAGAATAGACTTTCGGCTCAAGAGACATAGATGACCGAGGTACTGCGACTATTATGCGGGCAGACCGTGGTGCTGGCGACAATCACTTCAGCTAGAGAGCCTGTAGTTGCGACGGTACCGGCGGAGACAACTGATGTTCAGGGGGTAGCAATAGAGGCACCCACAGATACAGCTACCGCAGTTATTCCTTTTGGGACGTCGACTCTTGCGCTTCCACACACGACGACGGACCAGGTTACCGCCATCCCTGCTGTTGACACTTCTTCGACCTCAGCATTCGTTTTGGCGCCAGAGGCGAAGTTATTGAGAGAGTTTCTGAAGTTCCAACCCGGATTCTTTTACGGCAGCGGTGATCCCGAGGCTTCAGGGAGATGGATAGTGTCTAATCAGCGTTTCCATAAGTTGATGACGAATGATGAGACGGTACAGGCACGACTTTCAAGAGCCTGTTTGAGAGGGAATGCGACAGTCTGGTGGACGACATATACGGATACGCATCCGGAACCGACGACTTGGGTTGAGTTTAGGGAGCTATTTTACGATCAGTACATACCGATGGAGGTTAGGTTGAGACTGAGGGACGAGTTTTTAGCCCTGCGACAAGGAAGTCGAACTTTGATGCAGTATATGGAGAGGTTCCGACATTTGCTCCAGTTCTATCTAGATGTCGCCGGGACAGAGCGCTTGCAGATTTATTATTTCACCAGATGGGTTGATGACAGGATTGCGTCAGCAGTTGTCTCGATCGGAGCCACGACACTGCAATAGATCTTTGACAGGCCATTGGCTCATGAGACATACCTACTACAGAGGGTTGGCCGACGTGTGACTGGTAGGGAGGTACAGTCAGGGCCGAGTTCTCAGTCTAGTTAAAGGCAGAAGAGACCGATGGATCATCCGGATAGAGACCGAAGAGATGATAGACGGGTGAGGGGCCGTCGGGACGAGTTTCAGGGCAGTCAGTTCCGATATGAGGAGCCACAACCAGTTCATGCTATCACCTCAGCACCAGTGGATCGATAGAGGGCACAACCACAGGAGTACCGTCAGGGTCGAGGTCAGATGGGACATGAAAGGGGTCAGGAAGACCGAGGTCAGGGTTCGAGATCTGGAGACGGACAGACGGGTAGACCGGAGAGCCGTAGATGCCACCAGTGTGGGCAGAGGGGACACTTGAGGTTGGATCGTCGACACCACCATCGCCACGACGAGTGTCAGACCAGGCTAGAGATAGAGCGCATGCGGTAGTACAGTTAGATAGCGGGGTGACTCGGCAGCTCGTTGAAGGTACATTACTTATACTTGGTCGCCACATGCACGTTATGTTTGATTATGGTAGTACTTTATTGTTTCTTGTTGGTCGTATTGTTGGATTGTTAGGGTTAGTTACACAGACACTATAGCCACATGTTGTTCTCAGTACAGATACTGAGGATAAGATATACCCTAACCGAATATGTCGAGACGTGATGATAGTGGTGGATTGAGTTTCATATTCCTATCATGCACGGATAGATTGTTACAGCAAGACGATATAGTTTCGTTTTATTTGGATCGACAACTGCTTTACCCATCACGAGAGGTCGACTAGCTAAAGCGTAGGTGATGGAGGCGTTTGCGGCGATAGTTGAGCCGGAAGTTCGAACGGAGGCCCAGATTGAAGACGTTCCGGTGTTTCGGGATTTTGTCGATTTCTTTATCCAAATCACCAAAGTTTACAATACATTTTCACTTAAAAGGATCTGAATATGTGCCAGCGGAGATGGCTAGAGTTGCTGAAGGACTATTTCGCTATTGAATATCACCATGGAAAAGCGAACGTCGTAGCAGATGCATTGAACAAGAGTGGACTTGACAGTCAGACTGTTCTACAACAGATAACCCGTGAGCATGACTTATTACATGCAACATTAATTATATGGGTGGCCGAGTTGTCTACTACGACAGAATATCACATTTGTTATCAGACGAGGATACCGACCGTATCGATTGAACGGGTTGTCGAGTGTCAGAGGGCTGATGGGCTCTATGAGCGGGTCAGTGGTCTGTCACGGAATCCGGAATGCACTGTTGGGCAGAAATCACAGATCGATGTTTAAGATACCGAGGGAGATTGTGGATACCTGCGGATCAAGAGATACGGGACGGGATTCTGGAAGATGCACACCGGTCTCAATATACATGTAAGGCTCGAGATAGTTGTTGGTCACACAGAGAAGATTCGACAAATTCATCATAAACTGCGAGTCGCATAGGATAGACAAAAGAAATATGTAGATAGGTATTGCGATGGGTTGAGCTATGTCTTATTGTTAAATTTCAGACGAAATTTTATTTAGTTGGGAAGAACTGTAACGGCCCTATTTTTAATGTCATTTAATTTACTGACGTGGACGCCAGCTCGGATTTAAGTGGACGCCGCGGTACGATAGGACGCATGGAGACTTATATATGCTTGTTAATATATGCTTGTTATTGTGTGTTGGATGCTTCTTTGCGGTGAAATTTAGTGAAATACATCGCAGGTGTGTATGTTGCATAAAAATACGTGCGAGATTGTGTGAGCTGTACTCGCCTCGATATGTGTGTTGACGCGGGTACCAGGTAGTTGACGGGACCGAATATTAGGTCGGGGAAACTAAAACACACAAATTAAATAAAAAATGGTCAAGAAAATAATATGGAATAGAGAATGAGTAATTAGTGACGCGGCGATACGCGAATATCACGGTTCAGACGCGAAATCGGGAGTCGAAACTCCCGGAACCATGGGCGAGTATCCTAACGGTGTCACGAACAGGTGTCACAATTGTCATCACCAAGAGACATTTTGTCATTTTCTTTCACCACGTGTCTGTCCACCGATTCCCATTTACACCACACCACACACACACTCACGCACATTGTTGACACACACACACGGAGCAGGGAGGCCGAAAGCGAGGAAGAAGAAGAGGAGTGGAGGAAGAGAACCAGGAACTCGCCGGGAAGGAGAGGAGACGGTGAAATTGAGGTGAGTTTGGGTGGTGGTTGTGTTGTTTCGGGTGGTTGACGGTGGGGTGGAGAGTGGGGCTCGGCCATGGAGGCCGAACCCCATGGTCACGGTGGGATGGCAGGGGTGTCTCCCCTGCCATCGGCTCCACCGGGGTTGGGGTGGAGAGCCACCCCAACCCATCACCGGAGAAGATGAGAGGAAGAAAAAAAAAAAAAACTTCGCTGCTCCCGATTGAACCAGTCGATCAATGGAAAAAGATGACGCGCGACGTGGGCCGGGCCCAAAATGGGCCAGGGCCAGGTCGGGTCCGACCCGTTTGGGCCGACCCGACTCGACCCAAACGGTAAGACCACAAGGGAAAAAAAAAAAGAAAATAGAGAAAAATTGAAGAAAATTTGGGAAATTTGTGGAAAATTCCAGAAAAATTAGAAAAGATTCTGAAAAAAATATATTTCCATAAAATAAATAAAAATTATGAATTTCTATGTAAACTAAAATATTTGGATATTTCAGACGCGACTTTTTGCGGGGTTTTGCCTCAAAAAACGTGAAATAGGGAATTTGGCCTAAAAAATGTTAGAACACTATTGAAAATTATCATGCTAACTTAAATTATTAATAAATGAACGTAGGTTGACACGGTGATCAATTGGCGACCAAGGACTCAGTGGACTTGGACCCGGGGATTGATTACGGGGTAGGAGAGCGCGTTGTGAGGTTTGTAAAACCCAAAGGAAAAACTCTCAAGTATTTATTTTGTTTCGTGTTTTCATTCATTTCCAGTATTCCTTGTGTTTTTTTTATTACATTCATATCTTGTCATCTTTTGGACGGTTGGTTGAGTTACTCCCACCGAATTTTCGTTGTGTGTCTATGCATTCTAGATCATAGCATGTGTATCAGGAGTGCTCTGTGGATAACGACCCGAGGGAACTGCTACATGTGTCGGTGCGTCGTAGGTCTACGCCGGCCACCGAGAGGGATTAGGTGATAGCTAGTTGGGTGCGCCCATTAGTGGGATCCAGGAAGGAAATCTCGAAGTATGGTTTAGTCCGACTGGAACAGGCACACATATTTGAATTTTATTGTTATTTATGCATGCAATGCCCTACTTACAGTTGTCTGTTTACATTCCGCATGTTTATTTAACAATATTTATTGACTTCCACTTATTTATATGAATGCTCGGAGGAGTTCCTTGGGGTTTTACTGACTGGACTCGTCATCCATTTTCTTCTGTGATGATTGAGTGCAGATCCTAGTACAAGTAAGGGCAAGGGGATCTTAGGCGACTACCTCTGACTGCCTACTTTCGAGGATTACTTGTACGTGTGATTATTTTGATATTTTGATTCTTTTGGGAACTGGGGAGTGACATGACTTTGTACATGCTTAGTTTTGTATGGTACAGTCACCTACCTTTATACACAGTACTTTTCAGGGTTTTTCCACAGTATGATTTGTTAACTTCATTAATATTTCTTGCATTTACGTACAACTTCCGCTGCATTTGTCATTTATAAACCGTACACACAAGTGGATGCGAATCTCGAGACAAAGTAAGGACGGACAGGTGTCGTACACGTGTAATTAGGCCAGCTGGCGAGGAGAACACGGAGACACGTCACCCCGGGGTGGCGAGGGCCGCCACATTTGGTATCAGAGCCGATCGACTCCATTGGAGGAAGCGTAGGTGTCCTTAAACTGATACCAACGCCAAAGTTGGTATCAGTGACAAACCTAAGACATGAAAACTTAATCAATAAACTTAGATGTGGAAAATCCAAAGTAACTGCGGTAGAATTTTAGTTGGGAAGTGAAGTGAGGCGGGTAGAGTTAGAATTTATATATGTGTTATATTTTCATGTTACTATATGTATACGTATATACCTCGAGACTGATTCGGAGCACGTTCTCGTTGCAGATTATGGACGTAAAGTCTGGTGCGCCGGTTGAGACTGTACAGACTAGCGATACGACTAGAGATGTCTCGATTAGGGCAAGTGTGGATGATAGACTTTCGGCTCGAGAGACACAGATGACCGAGGTACTACGCCTATTACGCGAGCAAACCGTGGTACTGGCAGCACTCATTTCGGCTAGAGAGTGCTCGTAGTGCGACTGATGCGGCGGAGACAGCTTATGTTCAGGGGGTACCACAGACACCAGTTCAGGTGGTAGCAGAGAGGCACCCACAGATACAGCTACCGCAGTTATTCCTTTGGGGACGTTGACTCTTACGCTTCCACACACGACGACGAACCAGGTTACCGCCATCCCTACTGTTGACACTCCTTCGACCTAGGCATTCGTTTTGGCGCCAGAGGCGAAGTTATTGAGAGAGTTTCTGAAGTTCCAACCCTAATTCTTTTACGGCAGCGGTGATCCCGAGGCTGCAGGGAGATGGATAGTGTCTCATCAGCGTTTCCATAAGTTGATGAGGAATGATGAGACGGTACAGGCACGACTTTCAGGAGCCTGTTTGAGAGGGAATGCGACAGTCTGGTGGACGACATATACGGATACTCATCCGGAACTGTCGACTTGGGTTGAGTTTAGGGAACTATTTTACGATCAGTACATACCGACGGAGGTTAGGTTGAGACTAAGGGAGGAGTTCTTGGCCCTGCGACAAGGAAGTCGGACTTTGATGCAGTATATGGAGAGGTTCCGACATTTGCTCCAGTTCTCTCTAGATGTTGTCGGGACAGATCGCTTACAGATTCATTATTTCACCAGAGGGGTTGATGACTGACGCGCGCCGAACGCGTCAATAATATTTAAAATTTACGTAAACCAACTATTTTGTAGAATAGTGGAAAAGGGTCGATCCCACAGGGACTGGTAATCTTTCTAAGGTCAAAAAGAACGAAAAGGGAAATCGGGGTTTAAGAGAGAATGATTTAATTATCTAATCATAAAATAATTAAAGCAAAGGAGATAAAATTGAAAATAAAATAATTAATAAAAATACCTAGGTCAAGACATACAAGTTCGGTTCGGTAAAAGATTGGATTTGGTCGTCGATTTATGTAAAGTATGCAAATCAAAATATCCTAGTGTAGCTATAGAACCGGTAACGTACACGGTTCCTCGCACTTCCAAATCTCGATAGCCAAGGTACGACGGTTACTACTTCCTTAGTCAAACACATAACCATATATTCAAGAAAAATTATGTTTACTATGTTGACCGCATTGAGCTTCGTGAAGGCACTACACCTAGACAACCGGATCACAAGTGTTTTCGATTTAGCCTAGATCCCTATGGTATTCAACCGATCCCAAAAGGGTCTAATCAATCGGTATGGTCGAATGCCACCACTGTGGTCTTATCGCACAAGTAGGCTTACGACACATTGGCTGATAAATCAAGATTTAAACAAGTGTTTAACCTCACAATCTTGCCTAGACTAGAGATTTTTTTAACCTCCCATAAAAAAACACAAAGAACAAGTAAAAATACGGAATGGGGGAGTGGTAGAAGTCTCGGCCAGAGAAGCCGAGAGGAGTCCACCCCCCCAAAACTGCCTGCCAAAAACTTGAAAACTTCCCTCACTGCTTCTGTCGATCTCCTATTTATAAAAATATACTATGCCACGTGTCAGTGCTTGATTTGCTGGGTTTTTTACTGCGGTTCCACATGTCATCGCGTGATTGGGTGTAGTTGCTGTGAAGCTGACGTGGCCCGAGATGATTGGAGGAGGGCTGCTGCTGTGACGTGCTGTGAAAATAGCCTGCCATGTGGCGTGTTTTTTAATTGGACCGTCTATGGTGTGTTGACCTTTGTGTCCACGGAGGACGCCACGTGTCGCAATGCCATTGGGCCACTGCTAATGTTGAAAAGAAGACCGCCACGTGTCGAAATGGGATTGAACAGCCGCAGTTGTTGACTAGGAAGACCCCAACACGTGGCTGTACGTGATTGGCGGAGACACCTAAACATGACAAGCTAGACCAATAGGAGCCTGCCACGTGTCATGACATGGCGGTATGATGCTGACGCGGCATTTGCTGATTGGTTAAAACAATGTGGCATGCCACTTGGCGGCGTCTGATTGGCTGAATGCTGACGTGGCATCATTTTATTGGCTGGAATACTATATACTCGGTTTGACCCACTGCGTAACGCGTATTTCGAGGAAAACTGTCCGACATCCGATTATTGCAAGTAAGTACTCCATTTTGAGTATTTTTCCGCCACAAATTCAACCGCGAACTCGGTTTCACTTAAAAATGACAAAAACATATTATTTAATATAATATTTAAATATTTTCAATAAATAATATACTAAAATGAACTACTAATTTCTATAAAATACTGAATTATTAATGACAGGATTGCGTCAGCAGTTATTTTGACCGGAGCCACGACACTGCAATAGATCTTTGATAGGGCATTGGCTCATGAGACATACCTACTGTAGAGGGCTGGCCGACGTGTGACTGGTAGGGAGGACACTGTCGGGGCGAGTTCTTGGTCTAGTCAAAGGCCGAAGAGACCGATGGATCATCCGGATAAAGACTGGAGAGATGATAAACGGGTGAGGGGCCGTCGAGACGGGTTTCAGGGCAGTCAGTTCCGATATGAGGAGCCACAGCCAGTTCATGCTATCACCTCAGCACCAGTGGATCGACAGATGGCACAACCACATGAGTACTGTCAGGGTCGAGGTATGATGGGACATGATAGGGGTTAGGAAGACCGAGGTCAGGGTTCGAGATCTGGAGACGGACGGGTAGACTGGAGAGCCGTAGATGCCACCAGTGTGGGCAGAGGGGACACTTGAGGGTTGACCGTCAGACACCACCATCGCCACGACGAGCGTCAGACCAGGCTAAAGATAGAGAGCATGCGGTAGTACAGTTAGATAGCGGGGTGACTCGTCAGCTCGTTGAAGGTACATTACTTATACTTGGTCGCCACATGCATGTTATGTTTGATCATGGTAATGCTTTATTGTTTCTTGCTTGACGTATTGTTGGATTGTTATGGTTAGTTACACAGACACTATAGCCACATGTTGTTCTCAGGACAGATACTGAGGATAAGATATACCCTAACCGAATATGTCGAGACGTGATGATAGTGGTGGGTTGAGTTTCATATTCCTATCATGCATAGATAGATTGTTACAGAAAAACGATATAGTTTTGTTTTATTTGGATCGACAACTGCTTTACCTATCACGAGAGGCCGACTAGCTAAAACGTAGGTGATGGAGGCGTTTGCGGCGATAGTTGAGCCGGAAGTTCGAACGGAGGTCCAGATTGAAGACGTTTCGGTGTTTCGGGATTTCGTCAATTTCTTTATCCAAATCACCAGAGTTTACAATACATTTTCACTTAAAAGGATCTGAATATGCGCCAGCGGAGATGGCTGGAGTTGCTGAAGGACTATTTCACTATTGAATATCACCATGGCAAAGCGAACGTCGTAGCATATGCATTAAGCAAGAGTGGACTTGACAGTCAGACTGTTCTACAGCAGATAACCCGTGAGCATGACTTATTACAGGCAACATTAATTATATGTGTGGCCGAGTTGTCTACTACGACAGAATATCACATTTGTTATCAGACGAGGATACCAACCGTGTCGATTGAACGGGTTGCCGAGTGTCAGAGGGCTGATGGGCTCTATAAGCGGGTCAGTGGCCTGTCACGAAATCCGGAATGCACTGACTGGGCAGAAATCGCAGATCGATGTTTGAGATACCGAGGGAGATTGTGGATACCTGCGGATCAGGAGATAAGGGACGAGATTCTGGAAGATGCACAACGGTCTCAGTATACATGTAGGGCTCGAGATAGTTGTTGGTCACACAAAGAAAATTCGACAAATTCATCAGAAACCGCTAGCTGCACAGGATAGACAAAAGGAATATGTAGATAGGTATTGCGATGGGTTGATCTATGTCTTACAGTTAAATTTCGGGACAAAATTTTATTTAGTTGGGAAGAACTGTAACGGCCCATTTTTAATGTCATTTAATTTACGGAAGTGGACGCCAGCTCGGATTTAAGCGGACGCTGCGGTACGCTAGTATGCACGAAGACTAATATATGCTTGTTATTGTGTGTTGGATGCTTCTTTGCGGTGAAATTTAGTGAAATACATCGCAGGTGTGTATGTTACATAAAAATACGTGCGAGATTGTATGAACTGTACTTGCCTCGATATGCGTGTCGACGCGGGTACCAGGTAGTTGACGGGACCGAATATTAGGTCGGGGAAACTAAAACACACAAATTAAATAAAAATTGGTCAAGAAAATAATATGAAATAGAGAATGAGTAATTAGTGACGCTGCGATACGCGAATATCACGGTTCGGACGCGAAATCGGGAGTCGAAACTCCCGGAACCACGGGCGAGTATCCTAACGGTGTCACGAACAGGTGTCACAATTGTCATCACCAAGAGACATTTGGTCATTTTCTTTCACCACGTGTCTATCCACTGATTCCCATTTACACCACACCACACACACACTCACGCACACTGTTGACACACACACATGGAGCAGGGAGGCCGAAAGCGAGGAAGAAGAAGAGGAGTGGAGGAAGAGAACCAGGAACGCGCCGGGAAGGAGAGGAGACGGTGAAATTGAGGTGAGTTTGGGTGGTGGTTGTGTTGTTTCGGGTGGTTGACGGTGGGGTAGAGAGTGGGGCTCTGCCATGGAGGCCGAACCCCATGGTCACAGTGGGATGGCAGGGGTGCCTCCCCTGCCATCAGCTCCACCGGGGTTGGGGTGGAGAGCCACCCCAACCCATCATCGGAGAAGATGAGAGGAAGAAAAAAAAAAAAAAAAAAAAAAAACATCGCTGCTCCCGATCGAACCAGTCGATCGAGGGAAGGAGATGACGCGCGACATGGGCCGAGTCTGGACCATTCTGGTCCAGGGCCGGGTGGGTCCGATCCGTTTGGGCCGACCCGACCCGACCCAAACAATAAGACCATAAGGGAAAAAAAGAGAAAAGAGAGAAAAGGAGAAGAAAAATGGAAGAAAATTTGGGAAATTTGTGGAAAATTTCAGAAAAATTGGAGAAAATTCTGAAAAATATATATTTCCATAAAATAAATAGAAATTTATGAATTTCTATGTAAACTAAAATATTTGGATATTTCGGACGCGACTTTTTGCGGGGGTTTGCCTCGAAAAACATGAAATAGGGAATTTGGCCTAAAAAATGTTAGAACATTATTGAAAATTATCATGCTCACTTAAATTATTAATAAATGAACATAGGTTGACACGGTGATCAATTGGCGACGAAGGACTCAGTGGACTTGGACCCGGGGATTGATTACGATGTAGGAGAGCGCGTTGTGTGGTTTGTAAAACCCAAAGGAAAAACTCTCAAGTATTTATTTTGTTTCGTGTTTTCATTCATTTCCAGTATTCCTTGTGTTTTTTTATTACATTCATATCTTGTCATCTTTTGGACGGTTGGTTGAGTTACTCCCACCGGATTTCCGTTGTGTGTTTATGCATTCTAGATCATAGCATGTGTATCAGGAGTGCTTGGTGTATAACGACCCGAGGGAACTGCTACATGTGTCGGTGCGTCGTAGGTCTACACCGGCCACCGAGAGGGATTAGGTGATAGCTAGTTGGGTGCGCCCACTAGTGGGATCCTGGAAGGAAATCCCGAAGTATGGTTTAGTCCGACTGGAACAAGCACACATATTTGAGTTTTATTGTTATTTATGCATGCAACGCCCTACTTACAGTTGTATGTTTACATTCCGCATGTTTATTTAACAGTATTTATTGACTTCCACTTATTTATATGAATGCTCGGATGAGTTCCTTGGGATTTTACTGACTGGACTCGTCATCCATTTTCTTTTGTGATGATTGAGTGCATATCCTAGTACAAGTAAGGGCAAGGGGATCTTAGGCGACTACCTCTGACTGCCTACTTTTGAGGATTACTTGTACGTGTGATTATTTTGATATTTTGATTCTTTTGGGAATTGAGGAGTGACATGACTCTATACATGCTTAGCTTTATATGGTACAGTCACCTACCTTTATACACAATACTTTTCAGGGTTTTTCCACAGTAGGATTTGTTAACTTCATTAATATTTCTTGCATTTACGTACAACTTCCGCTGCATTTGTCATTTATACACTGTACACACAAGTGGGTGCGAATCTCGAGACAGAGTAAGGATGGGCAGGTGACGTACACGTGTAATTAGGCCAGCTGGTGAGGAGAACACAGAGACACGTCACCCCGGGGCGGCGAGGGCCGCCACAAAGATGAAGAAGAGGATCAGGGCGAAGCAAATAGAGATGTGAGAAGAAGAAGAACACGACTAGAGACTGTGGGGGAAAGCACCAGATGTCCTCGTTCACCACGTCCATCTAGTCAGACTGAGATTGCTACAGAGAGCAGCAGACGTTCTCCTCCAGCACGTTCATCTCGTCCGAGAGCGACTAGAACATAGACTGTTAGCGAGAATAGCCAACGATCATCCTCACCAGGTCATTCTTCTCATGGGTACATTCCTGCATCGTCCACAATGCAACTAGAACCTCAAATGTTTGTACCCAAGCCGCCGATCATGAATCTTCCTCCTTACCATTTTGATCCTTATGCACCGGGCAGTCGTCTTCATATGTGGACCATGGAATGCCTAGACATCAAATGTATCCGTCATTGCCTCAATACATGCCGAGTCCATATACTCCACCATGTTATAATTACAATATGTCATATAGTGGAGACGGCTCATTCATGAACTTGTTAATCATGCTGCAACCACATGTTCCTTTCCCCTAACCGTATACAGGAAGCCACTATTTTGGGATGGTTCAACCTCCTATTTTTGGGAGCATTAGTAGCAGAGGTGAGTCGAGTGAAGTACCAGAGGAAGAAAGTTAATCGACTCGACGTCATTCAATGCAAGATCAGTAACCTCAACAACCTCAACCGGATGTACAAACACATCGTCCAACTAGACATATAGTACGTTCGGTTTGCATCACCGAGCAACAACGTCAACGTAACCGTCGTAATAAACATGCATGATCAGTTTTCTTGATGTCATGGTGATTTTTTTCAGTTTATATCTTGGATGAACGAAGTTGATGTATACAACCTTCTCATGAAATAAACTTATTTCTCAACAGATGATTGTTGTTTTAATTTTAAGCTCTTGACAAAAAAATAACGTAGTTTTGCCCTACAATTATTTTATTTTTCGTATCTCTACTTATCATCACGACATAAAAGTAATACAAAAGCTTAAAGGATGAGTTGCACGGGTTGTCCGCCTCGCGATACGTGCGTGACGTTTACATGGGGTCCATGGTCTGTAGTGGATATGCATGGCTCGCCCACCTCGACATACGCGAGTGGCGTTTCCATGCGTTGTCAACCAGGAGATACGTATGTGATGTTGGCATTGGCTTTACCACCTCGAGACACGTGCGTGACGTTTGCATGAGTTGCACGAGGTTGCATGGGTCGCCCACCTTGATAGACGTGCCTAACATTTGCATGAAATCTCCACCTCGGCATAAATGGGTGACATTTGCATGGGTTGTCCACTTTGATATGCACGTGCGTTGTTTACATTAGTTGTCTACCTCTAGATACGCGAGTGACGCGGGTCCACACGGGTCGTCCATCCCTATATGCACGTGTCGTTCATAAGGCAAGAAATTTTGTATAAATAGATCATTTTCAAAATGAGTCATTCATAGAGTGTGTAAGGAGCTATCTATACAATTGTCTTTCACCTCACCACCACCTCCTCAACAAATGATTATTGTTTTAATTTTAAGCTCTTAACAAAAAAAATAACGTGGTTTTGCTCTACAATTATTTTATTTTTCAGATCTCTACTTATCATCACAACATAAAAGTAACACAAAAGTTTAAAGGATGAGTTGCATGCTTATTACGAGTTGCATGGGTTGTCTGCCTCGCGATACGTGCGTGACATTTACATGGGGTCCATGGTCTGTAGTGGATATGCATGGCTCGCCCACCTCGACATACGTGCGTGGCGTTTCCATGCGTTGTCAACCAGGAGATACGTGTGTGACGTTGACATTGGCTTCACCACGTCGAGACACGTGCGTGACGTTTGCATGAGTTGCACGAGGTTGCATGGGTTGCCCACCTTGACAGACGTGCCTGACATTTGCATGAAATCTCCACCTCGGCATAAATGGGTGACGTTTGCATGAGTTGTCCACTTCGATATGCATGCGCGTTGTTTACATTGGTTGTCTACCTCGAGATACACGAGTGACGCGGGTCCACACGGGTCGTCCATCTCCATATGCACGTGTCGTTCATAAGACAATTTTTTATATAAAAATGAGTCATTGATAGAGTGTGTAATTTTGTATAGATAGCTCGTTTTCAAAAGGAGCTATCTATACAATTGTCTTCCACCTCACCACTATGCATGCCACTTCATCATCAATACCTCATTTTCAAAAGGAGTTTTCCCCTAGTTTTGGAATGTAAAAGTAAACTTCCATATTTTGGGAAATAAAAACTGTGTCCACCCCACTCTTAGAAAAAACCCCCCAAAAAGTAAGGTGAAGTCGAGTGTACAGTAGTGTTGTTTCATCAAACGATTCAGGAACTCAACTAAGTCGTCGAATCCAACAACAACAACAAGATCTTCGTCTCTCTAATGGCGGCGGAGACCGAAACGAAGGCCAAGGAATCCCAGGACCCAAACGAAACCCTAGCCGCAGAGGCAGAGCCCCTCGACAAACCCTCCGAACCCAATCAAACCACCAAAGAAACCCTAACTGCTCCAGTCACCGATCTTCAGAAGAAGATGCTCCGCGCGGAGCGATTCGGGATGTCAGTCCAGCTTTCGGAGGAGGAGAAGCGCAACTCCCGAGCGGAACGGTTTGTCTTATGTCCTTTTCACTTCTTCGATTCTAGGTTTTTCTTTGAAGAATTTTTTGTCATACCGTTCAGTCTAGGGTTTTCGCAAGATTCTTGTGAAATGCACTGTTTTATGGTGGAAATTTTTTGACTTTAATTTGTTTAGGGCTAAGTTTGATGGAGAATCAAAGAACAAGAATGAGAGTCTGTTCCGTTACCAAAACTGTTTAACACAGTTCCAATTAAGTGCATGTATAATGTGTTTGAAAGAAATTTTAAAAGTGCTCTTGGAACATAATTTGGACTATAATTTTCGTAAATTTCCACATTTTAAAGAAAGAAATAACATATATCTAATTGAAAAGTAATGATTGCAGTGGTAAAACAACTACTGAAGTAAAAAAAAATTAAAAATTTGTTTGCAAATCATATCTGACATCGTATCGAAGAAAAACAGTCTCGATCTTGCCCCTTTGAGTCTTAACCTGTACGCGATTACGATTTGGTTTTATGTATGATTCAGTAATTGCATGTACAGGCTAAGAGGTTTCAAAAGATGAAGCTCCTTGCCCTTTCTTGGTTTTGAATTGTTGGATACTGTTTTGGTTCCACCTTCTTTAAGGTAGACTTTTGTCTCCCAAATATTGCAGATGAACTTTGCAATGCTTCTGAACTACTATAGAAAAAAATTGTTGTTGTTGTCCTCGATTTATCATGATGAGATTGTTTATTTGCCAACTCGGGAATGATTTTTTTATTTTGAGGATCATGGGTATTCAAACCTTCAATTTGACTAATACCATTGGGGCTAGTCAAACACACCAACTCCATAGCCCAGGAGACAACTTAAGGAAATGATATACTCCTTTCGGTCACAAATATAAGCCGTTTAAGGTAAGGGCACAAAAATTAAGACAACCTTAATTACAAGTGTAATTTACATATACGCCCTTTGACATTAAATGAATTGAAGAATTGAAGAATCATAAATATTTGAATTGTATAAGGATATACAACAACAACAACAACAACATAGCCCCAGTCCCAAATTAACTGGGGTCGGCTACATGGATCAAACTTTTTCATTGTGCTCGATTAAATGCAATTGATGGTGAGCTTTGCAAGCCATTCAAATTCCTTTTAATTAATGCAACCCATGTTAACTTTGGTCTGCCCCTACCTCGTCGAATTTCTACAGTTTCTATTGAGTCAAGTTTTCTAGTTGGAGCATTTGTAGGCCGTCTTTGCAGGTGACCAAACCATCGCAACCGCCCTTCCCTAATCTTTGTATCAATTGGTGCTACTCCTACTTGTCTTTGAATTTCTATATTTCTTATTCTATCTTTACGAGTTTTACCACACATCCACCTAAGCATCCTCATTTCTGCTACGTTCACTTTATGTAATTGTTGTTGCTTTACCGCCCAACATTCACTTCCATAGAGCATTGTTGGCCTAATTGCGGTCCTATAAAATTTTCCTTTTAACTTAGTAGGAACATGTCGATCACAAATCACCTCTGTTGCACTCCGCCATTTCTTCCATCCAGCTTGAATTCTATGTGTGACATCATTTTCAATGTTACCATCATTTTGTATGATTGATCCTAGGTATCTAAAGTGGTTTACCTTAGGAACTTCTACTTCCCCTAATTTTACCACTCCGTCATCTCGATGCCTAGTGATTCCAAACTCACAGTGCATGTATTCAGTTTTCGTTCTACTCAACTTAAAGCCTTTAGATTCTAATGTATTCCTCCAGAGTTCTAATTTCCTATTCACTCCATCTTTGGTTTCATCCACTAAGACAATATCATCTGCAAATAACATACACCATGGTATATCTTCTTGAATATCATCTGCAAATAACATACACCATTGTATAAGGATATAATCGGTAAAAAAAATAATAAATACCTTCTCAAATTCCGAAAACTACTTATAATTTTGACCAAGAAATTTTTGCTAGAAAGACTTATATTTTTTAGCGGAGGGAGTACTTAATAAGGGTCGATTCACTCACAGACGCAAAACTTTTATCTTTTTTACACGTTGGTCACAAAACTTTTTTTTTTTTTTTTCCAAAATGGTCATAAAAATATTCAAAATTTTCACCCATGGTTATTCCATCCATTTTCATTAACTAATCGTTAAGTAATGCCGACATGACAATGATGTGACAAATTTACTCATTTTAAAAAAAAATTAATTCATTCTATTTTTTAAACAAATGTCAAAATTATTTTTTTAAACTAAAAAAAGGAATATGATCGGATAAGAGATATGTGTGTGTGCACGTTTCGAGGTGTATCGCTCGGCTCTCGACTTGGTCGGTGCCCAAAGTGGGTTATCCATTCATTTTCTTTTTTTTTTTAAAGTTTTAAAAAATTATTTCGACATTTGTTTAAAAAATAGAGTAAATTTAACTTTTTTTAAAAAAAATTGAGTAAATTTGATGTCTTAGCCACGTCAACGCCACATCAGCATGACTTAACGGTTAGTTAATGGAAATGGATGGAATGACTGTGGGTGAAAGTTTTGAACAATTTCGTGACCATTTTGGAAAAAAAAAAGAAAGTTTTATGACTATAAGTGAAATTGACCCCACTTAATAAGCCTAAGTGGTTAAAAAGTTCTGAATCTCAAACATGAAAATATTGAATGTTGGTTTATCCAAGTTTCAAACATGTTTGTTTAACAATGTATGTTTTCAACATTCTTTGGCTAGGTTGACACTTTTTACAAAACTAAGTTTGTTATGTACTCATGGTTAGAAAGTTCTCTAAAATATTTTGAGTAGTTTAGATTTTCCTAAACACCAATTTTAAAATTGATGTTGGAAACATAAATTGTTAAACAAACACGTATAAAACTTGGATAAAGAAACACATTTTGTTGCCATGAGTGAAATTGACTCCACTTAATAAGCCTTAGTGGTTAAAGAGTTCTGAATCTCAAACATGAAAATATTGAATGTTGGTTTATCCAAGTACTAAACGTGTTTGTTTAACAATGTATATATTTCCAACATTCTTTGGCTAGGTTGACACTTTTTCCAAAACTAAGTTTGTTATGTACACATGGTTAGAAAGTTCTCTAAAATATTTTGAGTTGATTAGATTTTCTTAAACACCAATTTTAAAATTGACATTGGAAACATTCATTGTTAAACAAACACGTATAAAAGTTGGATAAACAAACACATTTTGTGACCATGAGTGAAATCGACCGCACTTAATAAGCCTTAGTGGTTAAAGAGTTTTGAATCTCAAAATATTGAATGTTGGTTTATCCATGTTTTAAACGTGTTTGTTTAACAATGTATGTTTCCAACATTCTTTGGCTAGGTTGACACTTTTTCCAAAACTAATAATTAGAAAGTTCTCTAAAATATTGAATCGATTAGATTTTCTTTAACACCAATTTTAAAATTGATGTAGGAAAAATACATTGTTAAACAAACACGTATAAAACTTGGATAAACGAACACATTTTGACCATGAGTGATATTGACCCCACTTAATAAGCCTTAGTGGTTAAAGAGTTCTGAATCTCAAACGTGAAAATATCGAATGTTGGTTTGTCCAAGTTCTAAACATGTTTATTTAACAATGTATGTTTCCAACATTCTTTCTTTGGCTAGGTTGACACCTTTTCCAAAACTAAGTTTGTTATGTACACATGGAGAACGTTCTCTAAAATATTTTGAGTTGATAAGATTTTCTTGGACACCAATTTAAAAATTGATGTTGGTAACATACATTGTTAAACAAACACATTTAAAAGTTGATTAGAAGGAACTGAGCTGAAGGTGTTATTTGAAGCACACATCTGATTACTCGTGTTTTCCTTCTTCCTTCTTTTTTGCTTTTTCTGAACTGAAAAAAAAAAAATAAGAATCTTGTCTTTATGTGTGCTTCAAATACAGCCTTCAGCTCAGTTTCTTCTCAGATTATATGCATTTTATTCGAGTTAAATCAATGTCTACTAATAGCACATCTTAGATTTTTCTGTGACTCATGAAATCAGATGAATCTAAAATTGCAAGTTTGAAATCCTTACAGATTTGGGACTGGCTCAAACATCCAAAAATCAAGTGAGTTGAAGAAATCAGAGGAACTAAAAAGGAAGGCCAGGGCAGAGAGGTTTTTCTTTTTTTTATTTCATTTTGCATCTCTGCCTGCTTGTTTTAGCGTGATGAAATTGAAACTGTGAACCAGTGACAGGAACTGTTATTCATACTATGGGCAGCTTCTACGCACTTTGCTTTCATGTTCTTCTCAGGTTTGGGCTCCCAACACAATCTATTATTGATGAAGAAGCGAAGAAGAAAGCTCGGCTGGCCAGATTTGCACCTGTTTCCAAGACGGATGCTGTTGAAGAAGAGAAAAAGAAAGCAAGGGCAATTAGGTACCATCCCATAAACCTTGATGTTCTCCTGCTTCTAATAGTTTAAAGCTGTTGCACTTGAACATCTTGGTCAAAGTTATATGTTTCTCACGCTTTTTCAGGTTTTCACAACAACCATCTGGCACTTCATCTGAAGTCAATGGTGAATCAAATTCTCTGAAGGTAGGACTCACTTCATCACCATAAATGTACCGTATGTCAAAAAAGGAGAATTCCTTTGCAATTACATTTTTGTTGGGTCTTTTTATGAAAATCAGGAAACTGCTATTGTGGGAAAGGCTGGTGAGGGTGCCTGAAGCGAGCATTCTGAATTTATTTTAACTGTAAGATTGTCTCCAATTCTATCCGGTCTTTGTGATACCCGACTGTTTTACTTGAACAAATAATTATAGGGAGTTACTATTAGCACCTCTATATGTTATATCAGTCCCCCATTTAATTAAATGTTATTTCTAGCCCCCAATAAGTCAGTTCATGCTCTAAGTACCCCCCTTAATTGTTAGTAAACTCTCTATTGTACCCCTAGTTTATATTTGCCCCCCCTCTCTCCAAAGAAAGCCCTTTTTTCATCTTTGTGATTTTCAACCTCCAACCCATTGTTGCACATCATTTTTTCTCCCCCTTAACTCAATTTGCTCCATATACATTCCAAGATTGATTATTTTATCCTTAAAAGTAAGATTCAACAAAAATAAAGGATTCTAATCATTCAAGAATATGAACCCAATCTCAATCAAATACTATAATGATGTTGTATTTGATCTGAATTGTTGAGTGTATGGATACAAAGAGATGGGAAGGGATGTAGAGATTAGAAAGTAGAAGAGAACATGAAATGAGTCTATGGTTTGATTTGGGGTGAGATATTGAAACTGAAAATTAAGTAAAAGAGGAGAAGGTGAGTGTATTGAGTGAGATAGGAGCTGGGGATGAGTTTAAGATTTCATTTAGGGAGGGGGTATAGAAAGTAAAAAAGCAAAGTTGATGAGTGGCGTAGAGAGTGGAAAGTAGACGGGAAAAAAGAAATGAGATATGTTCATGATTTAAAGTGGGGTTATTTAAGTAATTTTGGCTAAAGACATTTTAGTTTAAAGATGTATTAAATTAAGTGGGGGGCTGTTATAGGGTAGTGGGGGGGCTAATAGTCGCTCCCTTATGGGGAGTTACTATTAGCACCCCTAATTATATGATGTTTCTTTTGCTTTGCTTTTCTTATCTGATTCTTTTATATAGTTCTACTTAGTAGTTGTTCTCTTAAATGTTGTCATCTGGCAGAGCTTTTCGTTCGAACGAGTTAAATTCAACTGTGACTTCTAACTGCCATATGCTTGCATTTGTGAACTCTTGGACTCCCCTCATCAACAGTTGCTGTGCTGCCCATTGGATATCGCCAGAAGTCGAGACGGACTGCAGAAGCTAGTTTTTGTTGGAACCAAGAGAACCCTTTTGATGATGCATTGCAGAACTTTTATGGCATTCTGAGGATCTGGGGAACCCTGAAAGATGTAGCAAGCAGTGTATGGATTTATTGTTATGCATTGATTGGCTATAATGGGTGAGGTAGAATTGATGAATTAGACATCTAATTGTTTCTGTTTTTAAAAGGTAAAATATATAGAGATACTTTCCCTGCTATGTCCTTAGGCCTTAAATCAAATTCTTTCTTTTCTACCATCCATAGTTCATACTTCAATAGTTGAAGCTTCCTGGGCTGATGAGGTTTTTACTTTTGCCTTATTGTTGGAGGTTTTTGTGTGCATGCGTGTGGGCAAAGTAGAACTGATATGAACCCCCAGTTTTCCTATTTCCTGCTTATCGTGTTTTTTTTTTGATGACTCCTGCTTATCGTTATATTATTGTTACTGTTGTAAGCATGATGTTTGCTTTAATTTGGAATCAAGTTATAGGAATAATGTGGAATGGATCGATTTATAGGAATTGATATAGAATTAATACGTTAATGTTGTGTTTTTTTTTTTTTTTTTGGTAAGAACAAAGCCAACTTTCTTGTTCCTTTGGGTTCAAACCCCACCCTTTTAAACAACATCACATATCAAATTATTAGGCTACCCACTTGGTTGGGATGTATTCTTGTATTATTTTGTACGATTCCCTCCTAAAAAGATAACGATTAAACAATAGAGTTCAAAAAGATTCAAGGCAGTGAGAGTGAGCTTGGAGAAACTGAGGCCTCAACGAGATATATAGGAAAACTTGACACTAAGGCCTCATTTGGTTCATTGTTTTCTTGGAAATTAACTCACAAGAACGGGGGAATGGAGGCAATTAAGGAAGAATCGTATCATGTGCCCGTACCTCTGCATCTATTATTTTAGATGGACATTTTTATGTTTGGTTCAATTTTAAGTTTTGTATGAAGTTGTAAATTTAAAAAATAATAAAACATGAGAATTGACATATATCACTATAAGATTAGTTGGGAACTTCTCTGTTAGATATCTCGCTTCCCTCAACTCTACCCTAACCAAACAAGGCTTACTTTTCGTGAATCTGTTAATATTCCTTGAGACTTCAAAACTACATTTGTACAATCTATTTTCGATTCCAATCTACACAAATTAAAGATATTGCAATCCGGCCCACTCCAACTAAATCAGATGGAACTCACAGATTGGTGGACTTTTTCTATTAGTACCAACGATGAAGGCCAACGGAGTTAATTTTATCAGAGTTGAAGTGAAGAGAAACTAGAAACTTCCCATCACTAGTTCGATCGTGGCACGCATTTCTTACTAGGTGATGAGAGTTTATAGCATGCTTTGAAGCTGTAAATGTTTTGTGATGCATTCATTCGTTGCGGAAATTCGGCAATAGACCAATGTTAATTCATGACCCATAGGTTAAGGATGATTTAAAAGATTTTAAAAACACACCACCAATAGCACTAAACCTAGCAAAATTGAGTTCGATCCATGTATCCGACCCCAATTACTTTGAATTTGAGGCATTGTTATTGGCAAATGGGGATTGGCATGGCGGTAAACACATATCACAACCATTAAGTAACTAATTAAAAACAATAATTCAGAAACAATAATCCAGAAGAGCACGAGCACGCCCAATGAAGTGGTAGTGCAAAAAGATGCCAAAAAAAAAGAAAAAAAATTGAAGCAAAGACTCTTGCATTATGATTTTCAATGTAAAGCCCTTACCTTAATTTGCTTCTTTGTGCTTCTGATTCTTAGCCAACCAATTGACAGGTGGTACCAAGCAACCTGTTAACCGTTGCACTTTCGGTTGCTTAATGAATGGGAAGCCCCCTCACATTAGCCTTTTCAGAGAAATAGCATGACAAGAAGCAAGTTCACTTTGAAAATAATGACCAAGCAATAACGCTAACTGCAGCATCTATAGCATCAATCCCACAAGTGCCCATACTGAAATAGTATAAAAAAACATAGATGGTTCTATTGAAACTAAATTAAAAATGTCAAAATCTAGCATACACGGTTGATGTGATAATAAGAGCCCACACCTAACTGGACTTGTTTCATGAAGCTCTCTCTTACACACGGCTTGAATGTGTACAAATACCTCTATGAGCTTCAAATGGAGCAAATGACTTCACATCAGAAAATTATAATTACACGTGTTAGATGATTTCTATGGCAACCAATTGAATTTAAATAAAAAATAATAGTTACATACATGCAAGATTATTGTCCACGACAACCAGCATTGTTGAAGGACCTTTTTCCAATCATTTCACCCCTCCAGCGCCTAAATAGGTACTGAAATGCATCAACCCGAGATCGAATGTCTTCGAACATCTGCATTTTGCTGGTCTTTGTGCAATTCAGTTGACAGTGTCTGAAGTCCCTGATGAGAATAACTTCTTAGAAAAAGAGGCTGCAAATGTGCCTAGCAAACAAACAAAAATAAATAAACTTAATAATAATAGTACATTTCAGAAACGAAAGAATCCACTATAGCTTAGAAAAACACTACTATCAGTTGGCCATCTATTATGTGTAGGAAATTCTCAAAAGCAAGATCTATTTAAACCATTTTTTAGAGGAAACTGAGTCAGCTTGTATGGAATAAGTCCACCAGAAACACATACCTTCTTTTGTCGTTCAGTCAAGATTCCAAATACAGCAAGTTTCTGATGTTTTCTAATCCTTTTTTGTTTTAGTTATGACAACAAATTTTAGGTACAATGAACATGGAAGAAACTCTAACTAATCCCATTAGGATATATGCAGTTTATTCTGACTAAATTTGGTTTTCAAACCAAACCTCAAACAAAATCTGTCTTTACAGCAACTAAACTACATTCAATGAGATTTCATCAAAAAAAAAAAAAAAAACTACGTTCAATGAGATAACTAGGCTATTACTTTTGTTAGATATAAAATGCAAATACGCAATAACGTAGAAGACATGGGTACCCTAGAAATTTAGCACATTAGCTCCGAAAGACTCAAAGAACCCAATTTTACAATGAGGATGCTACATTGACCTTTTTGGGACACTCGGTTGTTGGTGTCCATTCAATACACATCGATTTATGTGCGCACAAGCATTTATGCCGAAATAAACACCAACAACCGGGTATCCCAAAACAGGAACATCCTAGTTTTTTCCCTTTTACAACAATAACGAAAACCTTTATACGGGAAACACAAAAACGCAACATATGAATTGATGTTGGCTGGAAGAAAAGCTGGACAAATAAGTAGACAAGTTTATAACCAGAATAGCTACAGCAATCATCAGACAACACCTAAAAGGTAATACAGGTTTTTCTTTTCTGATATTCCAAGAAACCAATAAGAGGTTGTCCTTGTAGGAAAAAACCAATTCTGTTAAATAAATTTAAGAAACATAGATGAGTGGCGTTAGTAGTTTCAATATTCAATGAGCTTATTGGCAGGCTTGCTACTTTAAATAATCTTTTTTTTTTCTATTAAGTTTAACAACCAATCATCTTGGATAGCCAATTCCTAGCCTCTACCCCAGTGTTTGCACCACAAGAACAATGATAACAAGTCTAAACTAAGAAAAAAAGACGGGAAAAATATAAACCAACTCATTTCAATGAACCAAGTATCGCATCTTCAAAACAAAGGAGAAATTCCGTGCACGTACATTTCATGTGTGATGAATGATCATTCTGATACCAGAAACTAATAGAAAATTACAAGTGAAAAGAAGGCATGGAAATTAATGACAAAACTATGCATTCTGAACTAACACAAACTTTGCACAGAATAAAACAAACTTACTTTCTTCAACAATCAGCCAAGTCTCGAAAATGCAGATGGACATTCTGTCTTCAAGATATAATTGGATCCAACCCATAGTTCAGCTTAAGCTCTTGCTTGACACTGGTAAAACGAAAGTAGGATAAGTTTCATCGCATTTCCTGCTGTAGAAAGTTGTAAAGAACTAAGAAGTGTGCATCAAGCTGCGAATGTATCTGGCAAGCGGCAACATAGGAATATTATAGAGTACATTGATGGATCAGTGATCAATCTACACTTCATAATTTCTTGTTACCCTGGGTTAGCTTTAGCTAAATATGCCAATGCTTAGTTACAAATCTGGAGAGTATAATTTACTCTAGAAAAGGGGAAGAATTGGATAGCAGGGTGCTAATTGCTTTAATTGCCCGTATGAAGATGAGAGACACGATAACATGCGGCAGTAAATGTGTCGTCTCATATGTGTCAACAGTAGACAATTAACAGTTTTCTAAAATTTGGCAAGAGAGAAACTTCAGCTACCATCTGCTGTCTGACTAAGAAAAGGAAGTTTTTCTTAAATATCCTTTAATGTTCTCCACTTCCCCATTCAGGCCACCAGAAATAACTCGTAGGAACCAAAGCTATAAGATTCTCGGATGGAAATTAAATTACCAAGGACCATGAACACAATTTCAAATTAATGATTCAACGACAATAACAACGTAGCCTCAGTCCCAAATTAATTGGGGTCGGCTACATGGATCAAACTTTTCCATTGTGCTCGATTAAGCGCAATTGATGGTGAGCTTTCCAGACCATTCAAATCCCTCCTAATTAATGCATCCCATGTTAACTTTGGTCTACCCCTACCTTGCCGAATTTCTATAGCTTCTATTGAGTCAAGATTTCTAGTGGGGGCACTTGTTGGCCGTCTTTGCAGGTGACCAAACCACCGCAACCGCCCTTCCCTAATCTTTGTATCAATTGGTGTTACTCCTACTTGTCTTTGAATTTCTACTTTTCTTATTCTATCTTTACAAGTTTTACCACACATCCACCTGAGCATCCTCATTTATGCTACGTTCATTTTATGTAATTGTTGTTGCTTTACCGCCCAACATTCATTTCCATAGAGCATAGCTGGTCCAATTGTAGTTCTATAAAATTTTCCTTTTAGCTTAGTAGGAACATTTTAATTTTCAAATTAATGATTCAAAAGATGAAAATCTCTCATTTAGATATTATGCATATAATAAACAAATATGCACACATATTTCATAAAGGATTCTAAATAAAGATGCTTGCAAAAGCTCCTCCATATTCCAAATATGTACGATAATAAATTGTAGCCAAAAAAATGTAAAAGTGATAGATTTAAATCCAAATTTTATTTCTGATACTAATAAATTGATACCTGAAAATGACCTTCCTCACTCAAGAACTCAACCTTACATGATATAAGGTACTTGTAAATATTTAATTTTAGACCATCCAAAAGTTGGTACGCCAGAACCAAAACTTTATTTTTTAAGCATTAAGGTAGATTTTTCCTATTTCATATGTGCTCATAAGATAGGATTCTGAAGAACATGATTATACTTCATTTGTATGTCTTAACTAGTATCCATAAATTTGATCCTATGTTACCTGGACTCTTCGCTCTAACCCAAAGTACCCGTGTCGGACACTTGAAATGAGTCTGACACTTAAAACGATAAGGATACTCCATTTGTAGAGCTCTTTGTAAAAAGATTCAAAATGTAAAAGAATAAAGAAATAATTAACAAGAACTTTATATTATAGAATAAGAAATGAAAAATGAGAAAAAAATACAGGTGTATAAGCCATTATATATATATGTAATAACATATATATGAGCATAAGTGCATCAAGTTTTAAACAATTTTTGCTGAGTCCCCGTATCCTTAAATTAGAGAGTAGGTGGGTCCAACACTTAGACACATACCTGCACCCGAGTCCAGGTAACATAGGCTACGATAAATCTGCTTTCTATAAGCATATGCATATTGAATAAATTTGGCATGCCACTTCCACTTTATTTTTTGAAAGAGGGTGGCGATGAGTATAAGTTTTATATTTGTATACAAACAGCCTATATCATCCACGTACCTTTGTTTAACTTTAAGTATTCCAGTACCAATCTGCATTGGGATGCCCATAATGATGCATTCGCTAACGCCCTCAATCTTGTCATCTCTACCATTAAATGAAGCATTAAAAAGATGATCTGCTGTTTTCTCAAAAGATGCAAGCATCAATACACTTTCTTTCATCTTTTGGATGCCAAACCTTGTGATTCCCAGCACTTCACCCTGTCACAACTCACAAGAAAGATACATGTAGATGTTACACCGTGTCCAGAATTTGATAGCAACCTTGCAGTGATTGAGACTGAGAGACTATAGGTTTTGCAATAAATGTCAACCTACTCTCTCAAGTAACCTGCAACTTACCTTATATGTCATTAAATCAGCTAGAAGCATCATATGACGTATATCTATGCTCATTCCGTGGCTTGCCATAGTGTACTGTATTTCACTGATGATGCACTTCCTTGCTGCTTCGATTCCCAGTGTTTCCTTGACTTCTATAATATTATTACTTTTAGTTTGACACCCATCAACTCCAGGAGTACCCATGACCGCTCGCATATCCGTTCTGGAATTATGTGTTATTGCACAATTAGATTTTTTTTTCAAACCACAATTAGATTTGTATAAAAAGTAGCGTTACATTCCCTGTTGTCTTAGTACACATCTTTTGTAAGAAGAGTATCTGGTCATAACAAACAAAGACAATATAGGGAATCCAGTATTACTTTTAAATGTACTTTTTCAAAAAGTCAATAGGCTACTAAGAGGACAATGGAATAATAACCTCACAGATTGTGTGACTGTTTGAGAATTGGCGCATTCCTGGAATGGCCAAAATCATTTGTTAAATACATTATGCATTTATAATATATGTATCTGCACTATCTCCATTTTTCTATCTAGTTGTAAATCTGACTTAAGTCATTCTTGCTCTTCGGATTGAAGATTATAAACAATATGAACCGCAAAGTAACAATGGAAGAAATTGGTTAAAATAACAGAACAAAACTGACCCTTCCACTAGCAAATTGTATTTTTCCCCTTCTTTGTTAATAACTGCACGTTCAACTGTAGGAATGCCCTAATAATCAACATGAAGAAGAATATGGTGTCAAGAAAAATAAATAATAAAAAATAAAAATAATAAAACAGTGATGCAAAATGAATCAAATACTTGAGAAAAGCCAACTAGGTTTAGAAATAACCACTCAAACAAGTAGGACTACAATGATAAATGTTGAATCTCACCTTCACAATGACATTAGGAAGTGTGGCTCTAAGAGTGTGCAGCTCAAACTGAAGCTTTCGTTTATCACTGTCAGATGGAAGAATTCTCAATTTTCTGTCATCCAAGACCTCAATGCTATGATGCTGATGCATTCACATTTGTCATTGGTTAAACAGAATGTTTTCATGCAAATAATTGCAGATCTGTGGGTGGAATAGAACATTTAAATCCAGTAAAAAAAAATAATTCAGGTCTCATTCTCACCTTCATCATCGATTTTATTTTTGAATGTTGCAAGATTGATTGTTTCACACTGTAAGCAGAAATCTTGAGATGTAAAGCATGTATCCCTTCCATGTCTAGAGTAATAACAATTGATGCTTGTCTCGAAGTCATGACAATTTTCATGCTTTTCGCAACCTGTGAAGCAAGATAATTAAAGAAAGATGTAAGATATTTTAAACGTTTAAATTTTAAAGTTAACTGACAAAGAGACAAATGGATCACAAGATGAAATTGGTTCAAATTTGAAAATTTGATTACTTTGAAAAACTATGATACTCCCTCTGGTAAAAAATAATATAAGAAATTCTACGGTCTCTCCTTCAAAAAATATAAGATGTTTTCGGAATTCAAGCGAACTTTGTAGTTATACCTATTTTATCCCTCATTGAACTCAAACATTTAATGAGAATTAGACACTTGTTCTTTTATTTGAAAAAACAAAGAACTAAATGCAGTTTACAATGTAATTAAAGCACTTGCTCACTATTTGTCTTAATGGGCAAAAACGTAATTTGAATGCATAATTAATACTTTTCTTAATATGTGTATTATTCAACGGAGGGAGTATAATTTATTCTTTCTGCCTTCTAGAAACTTCACCTATGTAGAACATTATATGCGCTGCATAACCTATCCCAAGTCCAGATATAGGAGGACTTCAAAGCCCATTTTCCATACAGGGAAATGGGGGAGGAGCTCCCAAGCCCATTTCCAAACCTAGAAAATGAGGAAGGTTGCAATAGGTTGATAGCCAATGAAATTTTTTTGTCACTCTAAGAGATGGATCAAACAAATATAAACGTTGGAGCGTTCCCACCCAATGATGCGCAGCATTGAAGCCTAAGTGTAGTGAAAAATGAGCAAGCGTGCGCTTCACATCTCCATGATTGGGAAAGCACACCATCAATTGCACTAAATCGAGCACAATGGAAGAGTTTGATCCATGTAGCCGACCTCAACTAACTTGGGATTGAGGCTATTTATTGTTCTACCTTCTAGACATTACTAAGCTATTTTTACAGCTAAACTTAGTTGAGGATCATAAATAAGCAACTAGACTGGAAGACTTTGCCCTAAAATAATAGAATCTCTCTTGACCTCTAAAACAAACTAAAAAAAAAACCCCAAGTGCATTTAACATATGACGTTGGACATTTTACACTTTTATAAAAGGTGAAGAAGCAAAGCATTGGTCCACCAAGCTAAAACAGAAAATGAAACTAAGTTGAAGTATTCACCAAGTAAGCTCATTGCAAAAATCAAACAACTAACTTAGATATTACATAGATTTTACCTTAGTCACCAACAAAAACCCAACTTTTAGTTAATGTACAGCTTAGGAGTTCGGAGTCAGAATTCCATACTTACAGAAACCTTCGGTAATTTATATAATGACAAAGTTTATAAGCGAAAAACTAAAAAGAAAACTATGTACATGAAAAAATATGGCATGGAAAGTCACCTCGATGAAAAATGAATTAGTAAATAAAAATAAAAAACACCCACCTCTCCCAGAGTTGTCTTCTCGACACAGCCCTTGACTATCCGTGCTGATTTAACATCGCTGTGACACTCCAGTATGGCAGTAATAATTGGTGTACTGATTTTTTTGGCCCCATTAATTATCTCCTTGATGCGGGGAACCCCAAGGGTTACATCTAATGCAGAGTTAGAGAAACACATTAAAATTCAAAACTGTTCACTGCTATAAGTACCAGATCTTGCATATCAAATCATTATTAATTTCAAGCAAAACTATTTCCAATAAATCTAGCAGATTTCAAACAGAATTCATTTCTTTGAAGTTTAAAACAGCAACTAGGTAATCTCGAAAAAGATTCCAGTAGCTATATCCTTGACATGTTTTCTATGGACTGCTACCCACAGTCATATGCATGATTTCTCCAGCTAAGCAATTTTCTGAAATATAAGTAGAAAATCAAGAAATAATTATACAGAAAGGACATTGAGATCAGAAACTGAACAGGACAAAATAATATTTGAAATCACAAATAAGTAAGGTCAGTATCAAAGTAAAGGATACTCATGCTCGCAACTCCAGCAAAGTGGAAAGTTTTCAATGTCATTTGAGTTCCTGGTTCTCCAATACTCTGGGCTCCTACAGCTCCGATTGCCATCCCAGCTTCAATTCTTTTCGAATCATAACGACTAGTGCAAATATCCAAAAAAACCTACAAAATGAGGGAAGGCCCCGATTAATGAAATCAAAATTGAAAGCAAATACAAGTAAACAACTAAAAAGGCACATCACTACTAAGAGTAAGCGAGCTAACACTACAAAAGATTTCCTAGACCAAGGGTTGGAGACACACCAACAGTTTGTGTAAGGGCCTGAGCATCACGCTAATGAGCATTGCGTAATTGTCTAAAGGGAGATGTGTAAAGACTGGGTAATACAAATGGTTCTGTTTCCCCCCAATAAAAATGTATAACTTGAACAAAAAAAAAAAAAAAAAAAGGTTGTAGCAAAGCATAAAAGGTCAAGCCAACAATATTAAACAAATAAAATCAGCAATAAACATAAATAAAGTATAAAAAACGTCAAACAAATAGGGCATTAGAAGTCACTCATAATTCATAGTTCGAACTTCAAAATAACAACATAGTTAATAAGTGAACACGTACAAGTTAAACATTACAGCATAACAAGTACAAAATATCTATAATGTTTAAATAAATGAGACACCAACATGAAGCTCCAGCAAACCAAGTTCATATGTTCTTTTTTTTTTTTTTTTAGTAAACAAGGTTTTTATTATATATGATGAAAATGCAGTACAAAATGCTGAGAGAGAGAGAGAGCACCAGCAGTCTGCTCATTCCAAAAAATCATAACAGTTCCTAATCTTAATTTGCACCTACAATTCAAAACTTGAATATACTGTTGCGAATCAAAAAAGTAGGAAGGTAATAAGACTATGAAAGCATTCACGTCACATGACCCATTGCCAATGATATAACCAATCCGCAAAAGTTGTAGCCTTTGTTGAACTTGCTTGACGATGATACCCATCTTGATGCCATTAATCTCGTAGAATCCCATAGTGCATCAACAAAATTGGCTTCGTGCCCAAAAATACTAGAATTTCTCTCAAGCCATAGTCCCCAAAGAATAGAAAGCATAGCCACTCCATTAACATGTTTTCTTCTACTCTTCCCTTCCAACCTAATAAGTGCGCATCTCACTCCCTGCAATGACCTAGGATTGGACAATTCTCCACATGAAAAGAGCTCCCATCTATTCCGCACTTGACAAGCTATATTACATTGAAAAAACAAATGGTATGCCGTCTCATTGTCCATCATACAAATACGACAACATTTAGGCAAAATGTACAAATATGGCATTCTCCTTTATAGCTCATCATGAGTGTTAAGACCACCATGTAACAAAATCCAACAAAAGACCTTAACTTTATGTAGGGAAATAGCCTTCCAAAGTCCTTAAAAACCTTGATTCATCAACCAAGTGGAATGATCAAGAAGATGGTGGAAAAAGGATTTGCATGAGAAAATACCGGAAGATTATAAAGTCCAAAGTCTCCTATCAACAAAGAAGGGTGAAATTGTAACTTGTCTAAGGGGTGTGTATTCAATTGAGATTTTTTGAGACTTTTAGTTACTTTTATAAGTGGATGACTTTTAGAGACTTTTAGAGACTTGTAGATTTTTGTAAACTTTTATAAACTTTGGTAGACTTTGATAGACTTTATTTTTAATGACTTTTAGTAACTTTAATGGACTTTTGTAAGGACTTTGATAGACTTTGATAAACTTTTATTTTGATAAACATCCATGTAAATCTCGAAATCGAACAGGGGTATGTGCCCCACTTTTCACCATCTTCAACCTTTGCTTCGTTCTTCCTTCGTCTCTCCTCACTGTCTTGTTGAATCTCTCTCTCTCAATCCCTTCTCTAGTTCTCTCTCAATTCCCACATGCTTGGAATGCTAAAGAATGACAGACACAAGGAAATTGGTTCTGCCTCTGAAGACATTGTGAACTCCTAAAATTCGAATGGCAACCGAGGAAAACAAACTTATTGATCAGAAACTTTACTTTAGTAGTAATCTTTTTTTTTTCTTTTCCAAACAGATCGATTCTGATGTACGCATAAATAATCAATCTTAGTAGTTAGGCTTCTTTTCATCTACTTTCCTGTAAAATTTTTAAAAGAACGTAGTTGTTATATAGTACATTGAATCCTCTTATAATTGGTAGTAAATTCTGCTCAATTCATTTGACTTACAAATTGATCAAATAATGATCTAGGTATGATTTTCGTGAGCCATTTTCGCAAAGTTGAAGAGATTTTTTTTTTTTGACAAGGAAGTTGAAAGAGGTTTTGAGGCCTTAAAATTACGTTTGGGTTCCTTCAAATGTGCAGCAGTAACAAATTTTTGAGAGTGTGCATAGCATATATGAAGGCAAGCAATTTGGAAACTATATCAAAATTTATACTGGCAAGCTTACTGAAATACAACAGCGTTGATGGTTCAAAAATTATTACTGTAACTGTAGAAAAGAAAAGAGAACCAGACGTAACACATTGTGAATGCATTACAAAGAGAACCAGACGTTAGAGAAGCGAGAGAGAGGGAGAGAGAGAGACGTTGGATGTTACCTCTCGAAGCAAACGATGGAGACGCGAGGCAGCGATGAGAAGCGAGGCTGCGATGGAGACGCGAGGCAGCGATGGAGAAGCGAGGCAGCGTCGAATGGAGGAGCGCAGACGACCGAGAGCGAGAGAGATTTCGCGATGAGAGAGAGAGGCCACGAAGAAGAAAAACAAAAGTCTCCAAAAGTTTCTCGTGGAGGCAAAGAGATGGAGAAGACTTTCAACATATATAGGATTAGGTGAAAAGTCTCCAAAAGTCATCCAAACTCACAAATCTACCAAATTTCTAAACAAATTGATTATCCCTTACTTTTAGAGACTCTCTAAAAGTTTAAATTGAATACACCAAACTTTTAGAGACTTTTTAAAAGTCTCTAAAAGTTTTAATACACCAAACTTTTAGAGACTCTCTAAAAGTTTTAATTGAATACCCCTAAACTTTTTTAGTCAATAAAAGTAACTAAAAGTCTCTAAAAATCTCAATTGAATACACCCCTGTAAAAGTATAGCAAAACTTCTTTTTCATTTTGAAAACAAGAAGGAAATCTATTTGGCAAGAAGAAGATTCCACTCATCACGATTCTCATTAGTACCTTGATAGTGATTAAAAAAGTGGGACACAGGTAATTCATGACCATGAGAATATGCATAAACATTTGGAAAACTATGCGCCAAAATGATCTCAACTATCCATAAATCTTCCCAAAACCTCACTGATGATCCATCACCTATTCTAATGCAAATTTGGTCAAGAAAAACATACAAGTGGAGTGAATAAACTTCCATGGACTTCTATGTGTTAACCTACGGGCCACTCCTGCATCCCATTAGTTGGCATGCATACCATGAATGCTTTTAATCACCTTATGCCAAAGTGCATTTGTTTCTCTTGGAAACCTCCAAAGCCATTTAGACATGAGCGCTTGGTTTCTCTCCTTAAGGTTTCCTAAAAACAATTTGATAGTATACGAAGGCCGAAATGAATAAAAGAGGTGGTCGCCTCGAGTATTTTATTGATATATGGAGGGAAAAACAGACATTCAACGGTGAGGGAGGGAGAGACTCTCTCTACTCCATAGATCGCCCTGAGAGCTTGCTCTCAACCAGACCAAAAGGTCACCAACACAATTACTCAATGCATGACTCTCAACTGACTGGCCCTACTATAAATACAATAGATTCAACTCAAACCCCAGACTCACAGACTCAATGAGCTCTGTTGTACTTACAACTTACACACACACGACCCACGTTGCACGTTGTTAACCTCCATCACACTCTCTGCGTGCTTGCATATTACTCGGCATCAGTGAGCCCACCTTGGGCTAGAACTTATCCAGTGTTTCGTAGCTTCTTTCTCTTATACACCAACGGCCAGGGATGATATCACAATCCTCCTTTTGACATGGGTCTTTCTACTATGTTCCATCTAATGAGGCATTGGCTCCTATTGTCTCCAATCCTATGCCAAAAAAATGTCCCAAAGCCTTCTCGATAACTTTAACCACTTTACTTGGAGAGGAAACTTTTCTCCCATCCGCTTAGTCTACGAGCTATTTTCTTAATCACCAGTGCTAAAAAATCAATGGTCTTCAGATTGCCTCGTAAAGGTAGACCTAAATAGACAAGCAGCCAAGCACCCACCAAACAACCACCTCTCCTAGCCCTGACATCAATGTCCTCCTTTGCTATGTTAATTCCAATGATCTGACTTTTAGCCATATTTATCCTTAAGCCTGAAATTTCACAAAATTCATTTAGGATAGACACCAAAACATCAAAGTAGCATATACACCCATCGATGAGAAAAAGTGTCATCAACAAATTGCAAACGAGATAATGGACTCTATATTTACCCAAAATGAAGCCATTCGAATTTCCCTTAGCCACTTCCATGTCCATGATCCTACTTAAAACGTCAACCACTAAAGTGGATGAATGGAAATAATGGGTCTCCTTGCCTAAGTCCTCTAGAGGCTCTAATCTTCCTTTTCAAACGCCCAATAATCATAACGGAGAAGTTAGTTGTACTAAAACATTCGTTCATTCACCGTCTCCACCTTTCCCCAAAACCCTTCATGAGTAACACATAGTCCACAAAGTCTCACTCGGTATTGTCATATGCCTTTGCTAGATAAATTTTACACAACAATCACTTTTTGTTATTTTTTCTATAATCTTCCACTACCTCATTTGCTACTAACACCGCATCAAGGATTTGTCTACCATGTACAAATGTTGATTGAAAGTCTAATATAGTAAAATGAAGGACACTTCTAAGTCTTTTAGCTAGAAGTTAAGCTATGATCTTGTAAAGGCTCGAGATCAAAGTAATAGGCCTAAAACCAGAGACTTTGAAAGAGTTTGCTTTTTTAAGAATCAAACAAATGTACGTTTCATTGACACTAGCATTAACAATCCCATTGTAATAGAAATTCTCCATGACTAGCATCAAGTCCCTTTTAATGATGCCCCATTCTAGAAAGAAGAACCCTAATGTGAAACTATCGGGTGATGGCGCCTTAATACCATCACAATCCATAAGTGCATTTTTCACCACGATTTCTGAAAATGGTATCTCCATTTGTGCTCTTTGTGCCTCATTAATTGGCTTCCATTGAATGTTTTCTACACTCACTATTCTCTCTCCCCTAGACTTATAGAGGTTCGAAAAGAACTTAATAATCCCATCTTCAATCAATGCACTTTCATTGAGAATCACCCCAATGACATTTTCAATTTTGGAAATGGTATTGTGGTTTCTTTTATAAGAGAGAAAACGATGAAAAATGCCACATTTGAATCCCTCACTTTCAACCATTGCAATTTGGCCTTTTGACATGCTATCGTCTCCTCATTAATGTACATTTCACCCCACTCTAACTTAACTTTCCTTCTTCTAATGTCCAAGTCGTGAGTCCATCTACTAGAACCTTCTGATGAATCCAATTCCTTCACCACATCTTCCAATTTCTTCCTTTTATGATCAACTCTCCCAAACTCTTCCATATTCCATTTTTAACATGAGACTTCAATCCTTTAAGATATAACATGAATTTATGTACTGGATGACCTTAAGATGAAGATGATGACTACAACTGATTGACCAAATTCTCTATGGTGCTCTAACCACACATTTTCAAAACTAAAAAAAGTAGGGCCCCATTTGACATTATTGTTGTCAAGCATGATCGGCCAATGATCATAAACCAACCTCGGCAATGCCTCTAATTTGTATTGAGGAAAGAACGCCTCCCATCCATTGCTCACTATAAATCTATCAAGTCGACTATATATGGGGGGTGATCTAAAATTAGACCACGTAAACTTGGAATTTGCATTTGGAGGGTCAATCAAATTGAGTTCAACAATGAGCTCCCTAAATCTTCGCATACTAAAGGTTAGCCTATGGTTGATGTTCTTTTCATTCATGAACCTAATTGTGTTGAAGTCTCCTCCCAAACACCAATTAGGCCCACATAAAACCTAATTCATCCCGAAACCTTTCTCTATCCTTATCTTGCAGAGGACCATAGACCTCAAACAACCACCATGACTGTAAAGGACACTTGACAATTTTTATCGACACTGAAAATTCTTCCACTAAATTTTTTAAACACTAACTGATCTAGAATCCCATGCCACTAGAATACCTCCTAATGTCCCAACTAAAGGTAAAAGACCCATTCTTTAAATATATTGCTCCACAGTTGCCCTAATAGTGTTCTATCTATGCACTCCTTCTTTGTTTCTTGAAGAATAATATTTTTTGGTTTGGCCTTATGAATCACCCTTCTAATCAATACTATGTTTTGTAGCCGTTGCACACCCTCTAATATTCCATGAAAAAATCCTCATATGGTCCCCTTCATTACCTTTTTGTAAAGTCCCATCATCTTAGTTTTGAAAATTTGGTTTGCCTTTTTCTACTTGCATTTTCTTTTCTTATCCTTATTCCTCACACTATGTTGCTCACCTAGATAGGTTGTAGGTAAGACCTTCCCCTCCTTCTCTGAACTCATAGCTAAATTTGGCTCTAAATCCTTTAATTCCTCTTGATTCCTAACATCTCTGTTGACAACAATACACTCCTCTGTAGCATCCATGATGGAATCTTGTCTTGGGAATGCATGAGTGCGCTTAGAGCTATCATCTAACAACTCATGACCTTGTTCAACAACCGGAGACACCGGGACAATAGATGGGTAATATGATGCATCATGAGAAGAATTAAGGGAATCGGAAGGGCAATTAATAAACTCACCAAAGTTAGATTTTGAATAGAAGTTACCAGTTGCTCTGTTGAATGTGGTTGCTCTTCCTCAAGTTGTATCATATTGCATTCCCCTAAGTAAACTGAAAAGTTTAAAGCCTCGCCGATGAAATGGAAGCTGAAAAAAATGAAGCCAAGCCCTCTGTTGAAGATCCATCCACGTCCTCCAATCCATCCTCATTTTGATCCTCCAAGTCCTCCATTATATCCGTAAAGTGCGTCGACCATTGTCCTTTTCCACTATAATCCTTAGAGCATCGAATTGCTTGGTTATGCATTTTTCCCTCTTTCTTTCTTGGCTTTTTTACGACCTTTTTGACTTGAATTTGTCCATCCATTCTTGAAGTATCATCTCGTCACTAGTGGTTGAATGTTGAGAAGACCACTTGGCCCTATTTCCAATGTTCCATTGAGTTGATTGAATTTGATGATGATGGGACTGGTCTTTGTTGCCTTGTCTGAATGAAGTTGAAACTGACCGTGAACTGAATGGTTTCTTACTAGATTCAATCTTGTTAGTTGTTTATTGAACTTCTCAATGTTGAGCTTCAATGGAGGCCTTAAAATTGTGGTAGGTTAGGTTGGGGTTGGGATTACAGTTTTAGTTAATAGGTAAGTCACTATTAGGCCTATGTGAATTGGGTTATGAGAAGTGGTTTGGGATATATAATGGATCCTTTGTTGGAACTACATCATGGAGGTCTTAAGTGACGGATTTAATAATTGGAAAAAAAACGAGAATGTTGGACTCAAGTAGATGGGTTATAGCTCGCATGGTTTGGTTGCTGGGAAAAGTGGGTGTCAACTGGGTCATTGTTAAGTGACTCTTGAGACATACCCAAGTTTTTGAATTCATTGGTGTCACATTCACTGTTGGACCACTGCTTCACTTGCATGGAGATGAAGTAACATCATTTGGAAGCTTGGTGTGGAGTAGTGAAATTGACGTGTCGCTCATTGGGTGGTTGAGTACCCAATTCATTGTGCATGTCGAGCTCTTTTTGAGAATTGAATTGCACCGTTGGATTTCCGTGGGGCTGCAATCGTGGGGTTGGTTTTGGATTTGTATCATTCCTCCCCACACTGAACTGATCTGCAGAAGGGATGTCCATGACCATAATTCGATCAGAAGGCCATGAAAACCCATACATTGATTCTGCAACCTATTCTCCTTGAGAATTAACATGAACAACCTTAAGATCAACGAGCAAAAGAATAAGCCCTGTGTGATGAAAGACAAGTGGAACATATTGTACTCCACCAATGGCTTTGATAAAAGCAAGGGAGAAAATTGGAGCAGAGAAACCCAATCTAATGGCCACCAACATTAGGTCAATCCAAGGAGTCCAACTTAACAAGCTTCTCATAAGTATGCAATCCCCAATCACTAAACTCGAGGTATTATTTCCCTATTTGCGTATGATTGTGACGTCATGGAAAGTGCCCCTAAAAATGAGCACGTGCAATAGTGTGAACGTCGAATATAGAACCAAAGTCCCTAGATATGAACACATACGCAGAGACCAATTGCAAAAAACTTAAAGTCTTAAAAAGCAGCTGAAAAATCACCATTAGTGGAGCGTCACCAAGGTATGAAGGATGGTGCTAAAAACCTATGGGACGCAAAACAGAAGTCCAAGAAGTGGAAGATGAGGTGATCTCGGTTTGATGATTCTGAAAGATCGAAACACATGGTGGGCCATCAACCTTTAGTGGGATAAAGAGTGTAGAGATCGAGGTTAATTTAAAGGAAGAAAACAATCTTTCTGATGAGCAGGGGTGTGTGCGTGAACACGGTAATCATAGACGCCTCAATGCGTTGTCAAACCTTGCATCCTCCAATCTCCTCAAATAGTGTGTCGAATGAAAAAAGGTCGTCTTCCTTAAACATACTGCCACAGAGAGGGTACGACAAGCTAACAAAGCTAAGTGAAAATATACCTGGTCGACGAATACCACATGAACTTGAAGAAGAAATGCCGACATCATAGGAGACCTCGGTCGTGGCAGTGGCCAAGGAGGCGAATCTAGGGCATCAGTCGAATCCTCTCGAAACACGGCTAGGTTCGGTGGTTGCGGTGGTGGTGTAGGCGATGGTCGATCTTCACCGCTAAACTCCCTGATGTGAAGAATACTCGAGACCTTCAACGTGTTAGTGAGAGGTTGAACAATATGCTCGTCGATCTCCACCAATAGCCCTCGAAACTCTAATTTCACCTCAAATCTACGATCCTACAACTATTTATTCACTATATTTTGGATCACTTACAATCGGAAACAACTCCGACGCCGCAAGATATGGCGGATCGGCACAAATCTGATGTGTTTGGCCACTAGCTTTGTCGATCTGGCTCAATATCGACACATTCATGATGGGATGAATGTTGGGTTTTGGGGTTCATACGTAGCGGAGATTACAAAACAGTTTTGACAAAAACCCCAACAGGATCCGAATCTAATTCCATTAAAAACGTTTAAACCATGAAAAAACTTAATCATACCTCAATCGCAATATACCTTTCTGAAGGTTGATCGATCTCTAAGGCGCTGCCAACGACGAACGCCCTCTATCAGCAGTCCACACACGAACGGCGGCCGTGATTTGAAGTGCTAGCTTCGAGAGAATACCAAACCTTTTTGTTTCTCTCCAAAACGATTCAGAGCATACCAAAAACCCTAAGTCGTTTCTAAAACGAAAATAGAGTTTCGGCCTTTAAATCTTTTTGTACGTGAATTCTAACTTAAAGCGTCTATTTATACAACCCTTGTATATAGACGGTTAAGTAAATTACACATATACTCCTACTTAAAGAAGTATAAGTGTAATACACCACAAGGACGTTTCTGTCATGAATCTTATCATATAAAATTCGTTTTTCTGAACCATTTTAAAATCTCGCAAAACCATTCTTAGTGTGCGACCCAATAGGCTCATACAACGTTGGCAGTGTACCAAAACACATTTTCGTATACAAGTCATAAGCGGCCTCTAGCAAGACATTATGACTACCCAAGTTGTACGAATATCAAATCGATACAACCTAATCAATAGTGTATATGACATCCTTTTGTCACACGATATCCTTTTGATCAAGCATAAGGCATGGAATTGTCATCCAACATGTTCAATCGTACTAGTCTCGATCTCTAGGTAGACTAAAAACATCCAAGTGACATTGATCAATATCAATTCACTTAGACTAGGCCTTTTAACAGTCTAACACATCGAGGGATCCACTAGATATCTCTCTTTATATGAGAGGGACAAATCCTATCTCGATTACACTACTTCATCACATTGCTCACACAGTAACCAATCACAACCTTTATAATCGTCCGGTTAAAGACAACGTTTGATAGTGTCAAATCACTATGTTCCTAATGTTGAAGTCTGATAATCTCAAGTCAGAGGACTGAAAAATATACCTATCTTGAGAAACAACTATGACTTAATCCATGTGATGTTCTCATAGCGGGTCGGTCCAGTACTTTGTTCCCTAACAAGTACTCGTGATCTTGATTCGTATCCCTATACGTATAATCATCATATGATCATCAATCAAGACTCACACTAGTCTTAATTCATTATAGTTTCCAGTATAATGATCGACTAGGGACATTTAGGATGTTTCTGTAAATACCCATGAATCTTATTATAATGTAAACATGCAAATTAATTATAATAAACAGCAAATAAAATCCTCTATTTTATTAACTAAAAGTATTCATAAAGACAGTTAATGGATTGACCTAGGCACATACCCCAACAATGAAAACTCATGGACTTGATCTAAAGCATCAAGCCTTGAATCTCTGATCGCAGCTCACCAATGGCACTCTCCCAAGCTGAAATCTTCTGAAGCTCGACTAGGATTTGTTTCGTCTGCTCCTTCAAGACGTCGATCCGAGAATCAATCTTTGGCCCCATGTTGATGCTCTGAAACCAATGATAGAATATCGATCTTCAATCGATTGCTTTGAGAATTCAACAATGATTACAATAACAAGGGCATCGAATTAACTCCAGAGAAGAGTCTTAAAACTCTCTCAAATCCCAACTCCTAAAAGTTCCCAAATTACATTCAAGAAGACAAGCTCCCTTTCTCTACCTCACTATATCTATTTATACTACAAACCCACAATCACTCACTTAGCTTCTCTTGTAAGTAACTTGAACTTACACAAACATTCCCCTAACTCCTTATCGATACGGGATCATATTAGTTACCAATCAGCCAATCTAATGTTGATTCCTCCAAAGAAGCTGTGAAACTTTTACCAATGGTGGCTTCAGTGATAACAAAAAGATTAGTGACTAGTTGCAAGGAGATAGAGAGGGATTTCTTTCCTACCGAGAAAGAATCTTGGATATGCGTTGGGTATGATGGGTTGGGAATGTTAGGGTAACTGTTGGGTGGTTTTGATGCTGAGATTGTGCGACCCAACTTGGGAAGAGTCGGTGACATTGGGGTAAAGTGGTGGCCGAGGTAAAAGTTTTTAGTATGCAATGATAAGATTTAGGCGTAGGAGTGGGGTTTTAGCAAGGAATAGTTATCCAAAAAGAATCTAGGGTTGTTAGCTTTGTCTTGGAGTGAGATCTGGTGAAAGGGTTGTCTGGTTTGATGAAGGTGAGTAACCGATACTGTGTTGGCCTGTGAATATTGGTGAGGTTGACCTTAAAACTTATTCGATGAATAGGGCTCACTCGATTAGGTGTTGCAGGGAAGATTAGGGGCTTTGTTATGGGCGGTAAGGTATAATGGTGGTCGAAAAAAGGTTTGACTGGTTGGGCAATGACTAGTTTGGAGGCGTGGCGGGGGAGGATGGGGAGAGTAGAACAAGGTAATATACACCATTCAGTTTTCAAAGTAAGTTACATGCTCCTGTTTAGGGTTTAAGGTAGAACAAGTTATGCCTCACAGCTTTATAAAGTTCACATGTTCTTGTTTAACCGTTTTATACGTCCATGATATAGAAGTGTCAAGATTTTGTCATGAGAAATGCTTTCTGACCTCTATACTGTGAGAAAATCAAAAATGTTTTAACGAGCGAAGAAGATGTTAAAGAGAAATGGAAAAGCTACTTTGATAGTTTATTTAATTGTGGCCAAGATGATATTATAATAAATAAAAACTCAGACCAAGAAACAAACGTAAACTATTCACGCAATATTAGGATCCCAAAAGTTAAAGAGGCATCGAAAAAGGTGAAAATAAGAAAAGCATGTGGCCCAAATGAAATACCCGTAGAGGTTAGGAAATGCTTAGGAGAAATTGGATTGACTTGGTTAACAAACTTTTCAACAACAAACAACAACAACATAGCCTCAGTCCCAAATTAACTGGGGTCGGCTACATGGATCAAACTTTTCCATTGTGCTCGATTAAGTGCAATTGATGGTGAGCTTTGCAAACCATTCAAATCCCTTTTATTTAATGCATCCCATGTTAACATTGGTCTGCCCCTACCTCGTCAAATTTCTACAGTTTCTATTGAGTCAAGTTTTCTAGTTGGGGCATTTGTAGGCCGTCTTTGCAGGTGACCAAACCATCGCAACCGCCCTTCCCTAATCTTTGTATCAATTGGTGTTACTCCTACTTGTCTTTGAATTTCTATATTTCTTATTCTATCTTTACGAGTTTTACCACACATCCACCTAAGCACCCTCATTTCTGCTACGTTCGCTTTATGTAATTGTTGTTGCTTTACCGCTCAACATTCACTTCCATAGAGCATAGCTGGCCTAATTGCGGTCCTATAAAATTGTCCTTTTAACTTAGTAGGAACATGTCGATCACAAATCACCCCTGTTGCACTCCGCCAGTTCTTCCATCCAGGCTTGAATTCTATGTGTGACATCATTTTCAATGTTACCATCATTTTGTATGATTGATCCTAGGTATCTAAAGTGGTTTACCTTAGGAACTTCTACTTCCCCTAATTTTACCACTCCGTCATCTCGATGTCTAGTGTTTCCAAACTCACAGTGCATGTATTCAGCTTTCGTCCTACTCAACTTAAAGCCTTTAGATTCTAATGTATTCCTCTAGAGTTCTAATTTCCTATTCACTCCATCTTTGGTTTCATCCACTAAGACAATATCATCTGCAAATAACATACACCATGGTATATCCTCTTGAATATGTCTAGTTAGTTCATCCATAACTAAAGTAAATAGATAAGGGCTTAAAGCCGATCCTTGATGTAGTCTTATCGTAATGGGAAATTCTTTTGTAGCTCCTCCAAATGTCTTTATACTCGTTACTACTCCATCATACATATCCTTAATAGTGTCTATGTATCTAGCATGCACTCTTTTTCTTTCTAGAACCCACCAAAGAACATCTCTAGGGACCCTATCATATGCTTTTTCTAAATCTACGAATACCATATGAAGATCTTTTTTCTTTTCTCTATATTTTTCTAACAATCGTCTTACAAGGAAAATCGCCTCCATAGTTGACCTCCTGTGCATGAAACCAAATTGGTTCTCTGATATTGTTGTTTCTCTCCTTAGCCTATTGTCAATTATTCTCTCCCACAGTTTCATAGTGTGACTCATAAGTTTAATTCCTCGGTAGTTTGAGCAACTTTGAATGTTTCCTTTGTTTTTGAAGATTGGCACAAGCGTGCTTCTTCTCCAATCCATTGGCATCCGTTTTTATTTTAAAATTTTATTGAAAAGTTTTGTTAACCAAGTCAATCCGATTTCTCCTAAGCATTTCCAAACCTCTATGGGTATTTCATCTGGGCCACATGCTTTCCCTATTTTCATTCTTTTCAATGCCTCTTTAACTTCTACAATTCTAATATTGCGTGTATAATTTACATTTCTTTCTTGGTGTGGGTTTTCATCTATTATAGTATCAACTTGGCCATCATTAAATAAACTATCAAAGTAACTTCTCCATCTCTCATTAATATCCTCCTCGCGCGTTAAAACATTTTGATTTTCGTCCTTAATGCATCTTACATGACTTAGGTCTTGTTTCTTTTTATCTCTTAATTTGGCTAGCCTATATATATATTTTTCGCCATCTCTATTACCTAACCTTGTATATAGATCTTCCATGAAATTTGTTTTAGCTTGACTAACTACTTTTTTAGCTTGTTTTCTAGCTTCTCTATATTGATTGTACGCATCTTCATCTTGACACTTAGGTATTTTTCTATACATCTCTCTTTTAGTTGCTCGTTGGACATCCTCATTCCACCACCATGTTTCCTTCTTTGGAGGTCCCAAGCCCTTAGATATACCTAATATGTTTGATCCCACCCTCCTTATTCAACTACTCATTTCTAGCCACATTGTATTAGCATCTAAGTCAAGATTCCAAACATTTTCCTTTAGTAGTTTTTCTCTAAAATCTACTTGTTTACTATGTTTTAGGTTCCACCACTTTATTCTAGGGTCGCTAACTCTTTTATTCATTTTATTCCGTTGTGTTAGCTTAATATCAAGTACTACTAACTTATGTTGGGTAGTAAGTGCTTCACCGGGTATTACTTTGCAGTCTCTACATAATTTTCTATCTATTTTTCTTGTTAAAAGAAAATCTATTTGACTCTTGTTATGACCACTACTAAAAGTAATTATATGCGACTCCCTCTTCCTAAAACTAGTATTTGCTAAGACAAGATCATATGCTGAAGCAAATTCTAAAATTGATTCTCCTTCTTCATTTCTATTACCGTAACCAAAACCTCCATGAACTCTCTCAAACCCATCGTTACTTACCCCGACATGCCCATTTAAATCTCCTCCAATAAAAACCTTTTCATCTAATGGTATACTCTGCATAAATCCATCCATATCATCCCAAAACTTGCGTTTGATGCTCTCGCTTAATCCTACTTGTGGTGCATATGCGCTAAGTATGTTCAGTTTTTCGTCTCCAATAATTAATTTAACTAGAATCAATCTATCCCCCATTCTTTTAACCTCTACGACCTTATCCTTATAATCATTATCCACCACAATTCCTACTCCATTGCATTTTCTATCGGTGTACCACAATTTAAACCCTGTGCTTCCTATTTCTCTACTATTTTCTCCTACCCATTTTGTTTCTTGGAGGCAAGCAATATTGACTCTCCTTCTAATCATGGTATCTACTAGTTCTATTGACTTCCCCGTAAGTGTTCCTATGTTCCATGTTCCTAAACGAATTTTTTCTCCCCTTTGTATTTGTTTTTCTTTTCTATTTCTATTTTGTCTAAAAGATCTAGTGTTCGTATCTATGATTTTGTTTTTGTTTTCGTTTTTGTTTTTGTTTTGAACTAGCTTCTTTACCCACACCCGTCCTATGTGTGGGAACCCTTGCTCATTTTTCTTCACACTCAAGCGGCGATGTGAAACACACCCTTGCTCATTTCTCACTACACCCGGGCTCCGATGCAGCGCGTTGCTAGGTGGGAACGCCCCAGCGTTTATATATGTTTGATCCATTTCATGAAAAGTGACAAAAGTTTTACGCTGGCTGTCAACCTATCGCAACCCTCCTCCATTTTCCAAGAATGGAAAATGAGCTTGGGGCCTCCCTCCTTCACTTTTTGGGTATGAAAAGTGAGTTTGGGACCTCCCTTACCCATTTTTCGGTATGAAAAAATGGGCGTCAGAGTCTTCCTCCTTTATCCGGACTTGGGACCGGCTATGTAGCGCACATAGTGTACAACATAGGTGGAGTTGTAAACAAACTTTTCAACAAAATCTTAAAATCAAAACGAATGTCAATGGATTAAGGAAGAAGCATGATTGTACTAATCTTCAAAACAAATGAGACATTCAAAGTTGTTCAAACTATTGAGGAATTGAACATATGAGTCATACTATGAAAATTTGGGAGAAGATAATTGACAAAAGGCTAAGAAGAGAAACAACAATATCAGATAATCATTTTGGCTTCATGCCTGAAAGTCAACTATGGATGAGATTTTTCTTGTAAGCAAATTGATGGAAAAATATAGAGAAAAGAAAAAGGAACTTCATATGATATTTGTATATTTAGAAAAAAAAAAAAAAAAACATATGATATGGTTCCTAGAGTTGTTCTTTGGTGGGTTCTAGAAAGAAAAGAGGTTCATGCTACATACATAGACACTATTAAAGATATGTATGAATGAGCAATAATGAGTATAGAGACAATTGGAGGAACAACAAAAGAATTTCTCATTACAATAGGACTACATCAAGTAATGGCTTTAAGTTCATATTTCTTAACTTAAGTTAAGGAGAAACTAAGTAGGCATATTCAAGAGGATATATCACGGTACATGTTATTTGCAAATAATATTTTCCTAATGGACAAAAGTCACAAAACAAGAGATAGAGTGAATAGGAAATTAGAACTTCAGATGAATAATCCAAAGGTTTTAAGTTGAGTAGGACGACGACCAAATACATGCATCGTGAGCTTATAAATATTATACATCAAGATGATGTAGTGGTAAAATTAGGGGAAGTAGAAGTTCCTAAGGTGAACCACTTTAGATATCTAGGATCAATCATATAAAATGATGGTAATATTGAGAATGGTGTCACACACAAAATTAAAGCTAGATAGACGAAATAGAGGAGTGCAACAGGTGTGATAAGTGATCGAAATATTTCTACCAAGTTAAAAGAAAAATTTTATAGGACCGCAATTACGCCAGCTATGCTCTATGGAAGTAAATGTTGGGCAGTAAAGCAACAACAATCAAATAGAATGAACGTACCAAAAAAGAGGATGCTTAGATGGATGTGTGGTAAAACTCGTAAAGATAGAATAAAAAATACATAACTTCAAAGAAAAGTAGGAGTAACACCAATTGACACAAAGATTAGAGAAGGGCGATTGCGGTGGTTTAGACACCTGCAAAGACAACCTACAAATGCTCCTACTAGAAAAATTGATTTAATAGAAATTGAAGAAATTCGACAACGTAGGGGTCGACCAAAAGTTAACTTGAGATGCATTAATTAGAAGGGATTTAAATGGTTTCGAAAGCTCACAATCAATTGCACTAAACGAGCACAATATAAGAGTTCGATCCATGTAGCCGACCCAACTAATTTATTATTGTTGTTGTATAGCATGAGAAAATGGATAAGGCAAAGGAAATATTTCTTAAATATATATATGACAATTAAGCACCAAGTTTTTTTTTCTTTTTCACAGAAAAATAGATTTTCTAGACAACACAATATTTTCTCTTACCTGTCAAACAACCTTAGCAAACAAAGAAGGGGGATCATTATTTGCACAACGCTTTTAGCCGTACATGCACTCCTCTTTTGACCTATTTATTTGAGTTTAGGTGGAAAATCATGATTACCCCTCACTAACCCACTCTCACACCCCAATGACCGCCATACAAGTACACAACACCCCCTATACACACACTGCACACCTTCCTTCACCATCGCAACTACTTCTCCCTCATCCAACATCGTCACCACCTCTCCTTACGTCCCCTTCTTGCCTCCTCACCGCCTATTCTCCCACGATTCTACGACCACCCTGCTTCACCCTCTTGCATCGGGCCTTACTGGTTGCCTTGATCCGACGATCCAAAAAAGCATATTTCGTGTTGTGGTTTTCATTTTCTTGAATTTTAGGTTATAGTTTTCATTTTCTTGAATGGTTGATTCAGGATTCTTGATTAGGGGAAAGTAAACAAATTGGTTTGAAGTGTTGGGAGGACTGAAAAGATATGAAAAGCACAGACAATCTAGAGAATCACAAACGAACTTAGAATCACTTAAGTAGCAAGCCCTGCAAGGCAAATCTAGGAAATATAAATCGCTTAGTGTTCTATATTATCTCTTAATATAAATCGCTTAGTGTTCTATATTATCAATGTGGATGACGATCCATAAAAAATCTTGATAATCCATAAAGGGAAGTCAAAATTTGAAGACAATTGTCCTAATCCTAGTAATCTGGTTCCGTTTTGATCAAGGCGACTCAAAGAACCCCAAATTAGTCGTTGTATCAAAACCATTGAAGGTTGTGGAGACTGAACACCTTTTCTTCTCCAATTCTTTTAACTCCATCCTTTGCAACAGTTACTTCTTCAGCACGCCTGAACCGCCTCCTGGCGCAATTGTTTTTGTTCCTGATCTCGAGCCTTCAGTAGTTGCACAGGAACATGTTTTCCGGCAAGGAAATTGGGTGTGTTTTTAGGGATTTGGGTGTTCGATGGGTGTAAAGGCAATTTAGTCACAAAATTTTGAAATCGGTCTGAGTAAAATAAAATGGACTTTGACTGGGGTGCATGTTTTAGTGGTGTGTGCAAGATTTAAAACCAGTGCACAAATAGCAATCCCCAATAAGATTATAAGCATTGTCTCTCTCAGAATCAAGTGGATACATACCAAGAAAATACTTTCCCAAAAAATATGCATATATATGATGCAGTTTAGATTTTGATTAAAGAGTATAGAATTTTTGCGTATTTGGAAATATTCCCTAAAATCTAGTAAAATCAAAAGAAAACCGACGAATCACGATCTGTTTGATAGCAGGTGACATTTTACTTTTCTCAATGAAAAACTAAGATTAACCAAAAAGTGAGATAGATCAGTAATAATCACAAGAATCATGATGAAATAAGATCGTACACCAATAAGAAAATTAATATTTCAAAAAGCTATGGACTATGAAACATTCGGAAAAACATATGCCTAGAAGTTAGCTAATCAGAAAACATTTAGCTTTTACCTGCAACTGTTGAGAAGTAATGCCGAAAATATTTGCAGCAACCTTAACAAGAATATTAGGATTAGCATTCTCGATATATTCTTCATCCAGTTGCAATGCACTTTTTGTACGACAAAAATCCTTCATTTTTGTGCACATAAAGTCCAATAATGACTTCTTAAAGGCATCGGAACAACCCCCCGCCGAAGCCGCATCATGTCTTGCAAGTTTCTCCTCAACAATTTTGAATACTTCTGATGGGGACAAACTACCTTGTGCTCTGGCAGGGCATGTAGCCTACATAAGAGGAGAAGAAAATGAATATATACATGTTGCACTTTCTTCCTAAAATTCTATGGTAATGAAACAAAAAAGGTTAGGAGAACTAACCTTAACTTTCAAGTACAACCTTTCCAAATTCAAAGGAACACCACTCTTGCCTTCCATTTTCGCAGGATCCATGCCATCATCACCATAAAGAAATTGAACTACCCCACCGCTCGCACTACGAACTGTGTCATCATAATGTATTGACAGATCCTCCAAGGCCTTTATCAATCTACGAGACATGTATCCAGTGTCAGCTGTTTTCACCTGCCACATAACATTTGAAATTATAGTAAGCTAAAGTATTTCCTCCTAAATTTATTGTAAAATTGCACACCACGGGAAAAGTATGTTCAATAACATGAAATTGGTGACAAAGCCTTTGAGTGGACTAAAACTTAGATTAGATCAACAAACTCAACAGTTAACAATATATTCGTCAACATGGAAAGAATAAAATAGCCCAATATATTTCACAACCAAAAAAAGGACGCAGTGAAACTTTAGAGCTTTTCACTAATTCGACACTATCTATAATTAAGATTGTGAAAATAAACTTTTTCAAGGAAGTTTTCAACAATATTAGATCCCTTCATGGAGACTTTCCAAAGAAGTATATATTTATAAAATATGAGAGATGAATCAATAAATGAAGAAGAAGAATATTCCACTTTTAGATCAATTCTTTATTGAGAGAAAAACACAATCCCAAATTTGTTGGGATCGGCTACATGGATCAAACATTCCTACTCGGGTCAATTAAATGGAGTTGCTGGTGTGGTTTCATATTCCTTTAAATCCTTATAATTAATGAATACCTAGTTATCTTATTTCTTCCTCTATATACTGTTGAGTTCCCTCAATTTGGATGTGTCAACTTTGTAACCAGGCATTACCAATACTTGAAGTGTTGTCAAATAGTTATACTATCAATCAAATGTCACTTGCCAAATTGTTGTTGGTTTAGGTCATGGTGTTGTCAATAGAATTCCTCTCTCTTTTAAAAAAAGTGAAGGCCCATCAATGTTGAGCTTATAATGCAGGAATGGATTAGGATTGTAATGGGATCCCATGTACAATCCATGCTATTAATTGACAAAAGAAGGATCAAGTTCTTTAAATACTAAACCAAGATAGTTACTCAACAAGAAAATGGTGAAGAGAATAACAAAACAAAGACTTACAAGAGAAACTACTCCAGTCTCCTAAGAATAGAGCTTTCATGCTAGATCACAATACTTTACCTTCAACATCACCAACTTCATCAACTCTATCCTCCATTTTGATTAAGTTTTGCCCTTTGGATGAATGAACCCAATCATGGTTGAGACACACACGCAAAAGAACTGCAATCTCTAAAATAAGAGCATACATCAAATCGAGATGTTTAAATCTCTCAAAATCACTAATAGAGCGCCCAAGAGTACAACGAAAGATCATGATGCCTATTACAACTAACTCACCCTTATTTATGACCCTTACTCATCTCACTAAGGCATATAGAACTACTACTGAACCAAAATACCTTTGATCAAGGGATCATTGAGACGAAAAACAAGAAAGGAGAGCTAGAATATTTGTCTTTTCGTTCAATTGGTCATTGAGCCAAAAGCAAGTGATGAAGCAGAATCATCCAGCTTAAATGATAGATGAAGTATGAGAAAGGAGTTCCAAAATATTATTGTCTTTGCAATCTTTTGGTTTTTGAGGCAAACACAACCAATAAAGAATTGTTGTGGTAAGCTTTTCATTTAAGAATGTTGCGGTAAGATTTCCATTTTCCACTAAAAGACATTATTTCAAATCTTAATAAAAATTTCAAAGATGTTTCACTTTCTAACATTCTCATGGATGGCACTCTTTCCTAATAACTTTCTAGTAGGATGACTCATGTCCTCTTGTTCCTTTTTTTTATCTCTCAATGTTCTGTTTTCACAAATAAATTTAAGAAAGCAAAAATAAAAAATAAAAAATAAAAAAAGAAAAGAAAAGATGAGGGCAAGTTAAAGGATTGAAGTTATAAAGACACGAATAAGAATGTCTATATTTCTTATTATATAGTCTATAATCTCGGATTGCTTCTACCTCAACATATAAAATTGTTAACTAGAATCATAGTTACTGATTTTGTGTGTGTGTGTGTGTGTGTGTGTGTGTGTGTGTGTGTGTGTGTGTAAAGATGGGTTTATTGATATCCGGAGTTTTGGTTTGTTAGTGAAGATTATCAAAGAGCAAATTGTACGGAGGCATTGAAGTGGTAAGATCTGCATCAAATACTTGCTACCTAATTTATCGTAGCTAAAATGCATTCCTATAATTATCAAAGTTGTTTCCTATCTACTATCCAGAAACAATCATTGTGTATCCCATCACATAATTTCGTATACAAGAACTAATTCCTTTTTTTTTCCTTTTACTCAAAACTTTAATTTACTTACCATATTATACATATAATTTAGTAACTTTAGAAACAAATGTGAGGGACAAAGTAGTAGAGCATTAAGTTAGCTTTCCAAAAAGGTATAGATCACTAAAATCAGAGCTCAAACATGAAAGATATGGCCAATATACAGAAACGGTGTTCAACTCCGAAATTGCAAAATTTTTCTTGGGCATGATCGTAGCAGCTCTGCTAGGTTGCTTGCTCCATTCGCATGGCTCATCCTATACATTGCCTAAGGAACTATAAGCAAGGTTTAAAAAATCGACAAACTTCGATGAAGTTCGAGCGAAGTTTGTCGATTTTGAGGTGAGAGTAGCGAAGTTCATAGGCGGTAGAAAAATTGCAAAACTTCGACTCAACTTCGACTAACTTCGAGCGAACTTCGAAAACATCGATGGAAGTTAATAAAACATGAAGTAAAATTGTTATGTTTCGTGAAAGTTAAGCAAACTTCGACTGAAACTTCGATTATACTAGAAATATACTTAAACTTCGATTAAACTCGAATAAAACATAATTCTAGCATCTCTACGAAGAAACTTGAGTTTTCTAGCATTTAAAGTAGAATTTCATAAACTTCCGTACACCGGCGAATATTTGTCAAACTTCCATCGTCGAAGTTAACTTCGTCGAATTATTTCCGAATTTTAAGCGAGCGAAGTCATAGGCGAAGTCGAAGTTTCAAACCTTGACTATAAGTTCCACCAATTTCGGTCAACTTGGTTGAGGGGATTTTTTTAGAGCATTTTTGCCCGTCCTAAAACAACGGTCAACTAGGAAGCAACTTATATTTTTCTCAATGAGTTGCAATGTCAATGTCATAACTCATAAGGTTGTCGCCCACACATCCACAACACATGCTCACTGGGAATCACATGACCTACCATTGGTCAGATCAAAAAGTAATAATTCCAAATAGACATACAATTATACATAGTGACAGTAAAACGAGATCAACTTGGCTGCAGACATTGAGTTTTTAGTGTACAACAACAACAACAATATAGCCTCAATCCCAAATGAAGGCAATTGATTTGAGGTTTCCAAACCATTCAAATCCCGCCTAGTTAATGAGTCCCAAGTTAACTTTGGTCTACCCCTACCTCGTCGAATTTCTTCGGTTTCAATGAGAGTTTTTTTCCTCAGTTGAGTAGGGTTTTAAGCTGTACAGGGACATATAACACTGCATTTCAGATGAGTAATGAATGAAGGAGGGGAGAACCATACCGCAGTATCCACAAGACCTTCACGACCTCCCATTGTATGAAAGAAAAACTCAGTTGCCGTCAAACCAGTGTAAAAGGAATTAGCTACAAAACCTTTAGCCTGAAAAGAGGATCAAGAAAAATAAGATCTTCGGTCATGATGACCATTAATTGAACTTAATTAATGATAAAATTGTTGTTAATTCCAAAGAGGACCATAAACATAACCAAAAAACGGATACGCAAGTGCTGTCAAGAATACTTAATCCTCTGTGACCTTTTCTCTTTCTAATGACAACATTATAGCAACGCCATAGGTTTCCCTAGCAAGTTTGAAACATAATAGACAAAGATTCCCTTCTATTCTTGGAGTTGGTATTTTCACCTAAATAAAGTTCCAGAATTCTTTTTTTATATATATTTTCTTGGTCCTCAGAACATATCAATCCTTTCCCTGTCATATTGACACCAGAAGCTGAAAGAAATTAAAGCACTTCCTAAACTATCATGACAAATTTATTAACTAATACCAGTCCTGTTTACTGTCTACCTATCTTTCATGCAATAGGAAACCTAACGTTAATGGAGGATGCACTTACATTATATGACAAGAGCCAAGGTCCTGTACTGTCTTGCATATTTGTTAAATCATTATTCAAATGTTGCTATTGAACTATATGTTCGAAAAAAATGTGCAGGGCGACAAGTAAGTTCCAGTATTTTACCCCTTTTATGGGCCAGAATCTTTGCAAGATGTCAGCTAACGACTTACTTTATGGTCCATGGTAAACTTCTATTGATGTAGTAGCATCAAACTTTTTGCGAAGGTCACCTTTTCCTCCCATTTTGCACTCACTTCATTAAAATATTTTTGTGGGAAGAAATTGGCTAGCAAAAGAAAATATCAAAATTGGTGTCCAAGATGATAAACATAGAGGTGTACACAGATCATATTAAAATGACCATGCACGTGTTTCAGGGAATATCAAATAGTCAATGAATGCAGTTCTTAGATATGCAGTTAATTTGTCTATTTAACAGCCAAACAATTTTCCACTTATTAATAAATATGAGAAATGGGAAAGTAGTTTCTAGAGGTACAATACAAAAGGAATTATCATCACTTCTAACTTTCTCCACATTTTGCAAATGGATGAACTTCTATAGAAAATTGAAACATTCTCCTTTTAGCATATACAGTCAATGTTTATGCACACCACATCCAACCATTCAAGCAATCAGACAAGGAATGTATTAGAAATAGAAGAAGGCATCAAGAGAAAGGATAAAAAAAAAAAAAGAATGAGGTCAATGCAAGCACATACAAAAACTGGGAAAGATTATGTTAACAATAGTGGCCTTACAGCAGGCATTTTTGATTTCCTCGGGAAGTGGGGAAGACTTCGATCTATGAATCCATTAGGAGCACGACGTCCCCCAACTGATTGTTGTCCAACACATGCAATCATCTGGCTGATATTGATAGGAGAACCTTTCGATCCACACTGTGACATTATCAAAGGGCTGTTCCTCCAATGCAGTTCTTCCATACAAACCTGAGGCAAGAGATCAAGAACATCAAAAACTAAATTTGCTATTAAGCTAAATGAGTACCTAAGCTACTCAATGGTCATTTTCCTTTCTTAATACACTTGATAGTCAACTTGCTCATAATAAGGACTACTTAAACTGAAAATGGAAAAAATTGTGACCAATGTAATAACCCAAATGTCCAATGACTGAAAGAACCATCATGCGTAAAGAAATAAGGAAACTGATTTTTGGACATTCTTTTGTTACATATTTGCTATACAATGGTGTAGATTCCCTTTAAAATTTGTGGGGTTCACACATCTCAATCAAATCTACACCATTGTGTAGCAAATGTATGTCTCCTAGAATGTTAGATTATCATCTACAACAACAACAACAACATAGCCTCAATCACAAATTAACTAGGGTCGGCTACATGGATCAAACTTTTTCATTGTGCTCGATTAAGTGCAATTGATGGTGAGCTTTTCAAACCATTCGAATCTCTCCTAATTAATGCATCTCATGTTAACTTTGGTCTGCTCCTACCTCGTCGATTTTCTACAATTTCTATCGCGTCAAGTTTTCTAGTTGGGGCATTTGTAGGCTGTCTTTGCAGGTCACCAAACCATCGCAACTGCCCTTCCCTAATCTTTGTATCAATTGGTGCTACTCCTACTTGTCTTTGAATTTCTATATTTCTTATTCTATCTTTACGAGTTTTACCACACATTCACCTAAGCATCCTCATTTCTGCTACGTTCAATTTATGTAATTGTTGTTGCTTTACCGCCCAACATTCACTTCCATAGAGCATAGCTGGCCTAATTGCGGTCCTATAAAATTTTCCTTTTAACTTAGTAGGAACATTTCGATCATGTTAGATTATCATCTTCCAAGAAATAAAGACCAGATCTAAGAAAATATGATCAAAGGATGCTTTTTGATCCGTACGAGAATCTTGGGAGAAATACGTTAACAAATAATACTATAGCTTTTTTATGTACTAAAAAGTAGAGAACTGCTAAATAAAATGAATGTCCTTACCTTTGCAGTTGTCTCACGGATTTTGTTCAAAACACCAGTTATTTCAGCTTCCAATGTTTGTGCAGCATCACAACCTGGTTGAAGTTTGAGATTCCCATTGTTGAATGACTGTATCAACTCATCACAAGCATCATAACCCTCGTCAATCCTTGCTTTTTTCTGCTTATTGAGAAGATACCCAGGTTGAACGTCATCGATACCAATTGAGAACCCATGATTTCCAATCCAGCGGGCGCTACAGAAAAGCGCAAAGAAGGACATCAAGATTGATGACTAGTGTCTCCAAAAGAATATAGTTCCTTCTTGTTAAATAAATTCATATTGGTATTTGTCACAAACAAGTGATAAACGTCGACAAATGATGGACATCGATCAAAAATAACATGTAGTAATATGCAATTTCTCGACATTGTTTCCAAGCAAATATTGACAAAAGGTCCATGACTACAGCAAACTCGTTGCATTTTAAAATGTTATGTAAGAAACTGTAATACATCAATAAGGTGCAGTGATCAATGATAAACATGCATGAAAAAGCATGTTTACCAACTACATCTATAAGGTGTCCATAATCCAGATAAGTTACATAATTGACATCTATTCACTCTACAATATTATTAGTCAACATCAAACATCTGAAAAATAGTATATCAAGGCCCTTTACCTCCAAGATGAAGAGATCATATAGCAGAAAAGACTTACAAAATACAATCACTAATGCAGAACCCAGTTTTAGCACTCGTTTTAGTAATATTTGCCACTCTAGCACTTATGTTCATGCTTCCTTTAAGCTTAAATGGTTACGTGCAAACTTTTTCGAAAACTACCAAAAATTTCTTGGAAAGTCAAAAGACCCATAACTAGCCTCATATAACAACCTAACTTTGATACCAACACATCAAAATAGTGTCTCTCAATAAGAATTCAATAAAAAGGATGTGATAAAATCCAATGGGAAGCTTAGAAAACTTCTTTGTTTTTTTTTTATACTTTAATAAATTTTTATATATGTTTGATCCATTTCATGAAAAGTGACAAAAGTGTTACGCTGGCTGTCAACCTATCGCAACCCTCCTCCATTTCCCAAGAATGGAAAATGAGCTTGGGGCCTCCCTCCCTCACTTTTCGGGTATGAAAAGTGAGTTTGGGACCTCCTTTACCCATTTTTCGGTATGAAAAAATGAGCGTCAGAGTCCTCCTCCTTTATCCGGACTTGGGACCGGCTAAGCAGCGCACATTAGTGTACAACATAGGTGGAGCTACAAAAGAATTTCCCATTACGATAAGACTACATCAAGGATCGGCTTTAAGCCCATATCTATTTACTTTAGTTATGGACGAACTAACTAGACATATTCGAGAGGATATACCATGGTGTATGCTATTTGCAGATGATATTGTCTTAGTGGATGAAACTAAAGATGGAGTGAATAGGAAATTAGAACTCGGAGGAATACATTAGAATCTAAAGGCTTTAAGTTGAGTAGGACGAAAACTGAATACATCCACTGTGAGTTTGGAAACACTAGACATCGAGATGACGGAGTGGTAAAATTAAGGGAAGTAGAAGTTCCTAAGGTAAACCACTTTAGATACATAGGATCAATCATACAAAATGATGGTAACATTGAAAATGATGTCACACATAGAATTCAAGCTGGATGGAAGAAATGGCGGAGTGCAACAGGGGTGATTTGTGATCGACATGTTCCTACTAAGTTAAAAGGACAATTTTATAGGACCGCAATTAGGCCAGCTATGCTCTATGGAAGTGAATGTTAGGCGGTAAAGCAACAACAATTACATAAAGTGAACGTAGCAAAAATGAGGATGCTTAGGTGGATGTGTGGTAAAACTCGTAAAGATAGAATAAGAAATATAGAAATTCAAAGACAAGTTGGAGTAGCACCAATTGATACAAAGATTAGGGAAGGGCGGTTGCGATGGTTTGGTCACCGCAAAGACGGCCTACAAATGCCCCAACTAGAAAATTTGACTCAATAGAAACTGTAGAAATTCGACGAGGTAGGGGCAGACCAAAGTTAACATGGGATGCATTAATTAAAAGGGATTTGAATGGTTTGCAAAGCTCACCATCAATTGCGCTTAATCGAGCACAATGGAAAAGTTTGATCCATGTAGCCGACCCCAGTTAATTTGGGACTGAGGCTATGTTGTTGTTGTTGTTGTATACTTTAATAAACTTTTTGACCACTTAGGCTTAGGAGAACAACATTCATGAACAAAAAACACTAACACATATAGAGTTCAAGCACCACATATGGCCTAACAACAATCTCTACACCTGACCCAACAGCAAACATACATACACTTGCACACATAAATATAATATACATAAAGGCAGCCAAAGTCAAAAGCAGCATCAATAGCCATGACAGCGAACCTTGCAAAAATATTACCTCAACTTTGCTAGGCGGTTCATGCAAGTAGTAGCAGCATGGGTGTTATAATCCCTAAGAAGAACAGAGAAAAGTCCATCCTTGTTGCCATTACCTATGCAAGTACCAAATAAATGAATAAATAAATAAAGAAAAGAAAAGAAATACTCATTCTTAAGTAATATAGGTAACAAAACTTCAAGGTGTGGAAAGTCATAAATGTGAAACTGAAACTAGACTTGAAGCAAATGGGGATATACAATCAATACTAAGATTTTCATAAGGTCCCAAAAATCAAAGGTCACATTCAATACAAATTGCAGAAGAACAACTGAAGTATAGAACTATCATTGAAAATAAAGATGAAATCTCACAGAGGAACTAAAAGACCAAAGCCTAGCAACATTCGAGAGGCTGCAACGTCCCAAACTACTCAACGAGAGTAGAACCACAAATTCCAAATGCTTCTTTAAGGTCCCTCCTCCTCAGACCCCATACCATTTAAACGAACTCACTAGAATATTGGGAAATGACGAATAGAACATCCCCTTTGAAAGCCTTAATCATCTTTAATTGGGAGTTTAATAGATTCAATTGAAGCGTTCATTCATTCAAAAAATAAATAAATAAAAATAAACCAGAATATTCCAAAAATGACTAAGAACAAAAGCACTGACATATCTTACATCCAGTAGTCATGCAGATGTAGGTGAATAGATATTCAATAGCCATAAGCAACATATGGAAAGTATTAACATATGAATGCTACTTGCTATATAATGATCATTCTCATTGAAAGAATTTAAAAAGTTCTAGGTATACATTGTCATTGCATACGTAACAATTCTTAAACTGTATCTTAGAAAATGTCAACAAATGCAAACCTAAATTTCTACAAACTTCATGTATTTACTTGCTAGACTAGATAATTTCATAAGACACTTAATGACAATGATGCATTTAGTGTCTAGTTTACCAGTGAAATTATAAAGTAAATTCAAAATTTGAACCCCGTTGCTACAGCAGAAACGTACCATACATATCAAGTATCTCAATCCAACATACACCTAAGATTATATGAAGTTCTAGTGAAGGACAAAAGCGAAGGAATACAAGGAGACAACCTAAAATGTTAAGGTTCTAACGGTTGACTGAGGCAGAACCAAGAATTAGATCTACTAACTAGATATGCGTCTAAAAAAGAAATGAAACAAAACACGAATAAAAAATTGTACCATTTAAAATGAAATTAAACTTTAATAAAGAACAGCGATTGCAAGCCGTCGCCTAAGCTCTTAGGCGTTTCTAGGTACCATCGCCTAGGCGATGGGGGGAGTTTTTAGCATAGGTTTTAAATTTTAAGGGAGGTCTAACTAAATTTCAATATAGATAAAGAGCCTCTATATAATTAATTGTTTGTATATTAGTATATATAAACAAGATTTAGTCCCCACCAACCTTAAACCCTACCCCACCTTACATTTGTTGTGCCCCACCACCATCCATTTTTCAATCTCCGACAAGGATATTGGTGAGCTTCCGGCACTCTGGCAAGTCTCCGACGACTCTCCAAGGACCCCCGAAAGGTATTTTTTCGTTTGTTTTTTTTTTTTTTGGGCGAACCCTTCTAACGCTTGCTCTAACCTTTGGGATGGTGTCGCAGAGGCCAGGGGGCCTCACCAAGTCTTGGTGATAAAGATGATGAACACTTTTTTTTTAATTACTTTCATTTTTTAAAAGAAAAAACTTATATACCTCTATTTATTTTAAAAAGATTTTGTTGTACTTCTGTTTTAAAAAAATTCTGTTTTTTATTTCTATTTAAAAAAAAATTATATTTTTACTTTTTTACTAATGTTTTTTTTTTTTTTTTACTTTTTAACTTCTATTTTTTATGTTTTTTACTTCTATTTTTTATTTTATTTTTTTTCTTTTGTTTGTTAATGATTTTTTTTAACTCCACCTATGTTGAACACTATGTGCGCTACATAGCCGATCCCCAAGTCCGGATAAAGGAGGAGGGCTCTGACATTCATTTTTCATACCTGAAAAGTACGTGAGGGAGGCCCTAAGCCCATTTTCCATTCTTGAAAAATAGAGGAGGGTCGCGATAGGTTGACAGCCAGCGTAAAACTTTTATCATTTTTCATGAAATGGATCAAACACATAAATGTTGGGGCGTTCCCACTTAGCGACGCGCCGCATCAGATAACCGAGCACAATGGAAAAGTTTGATCCATGTAGCCGACCCCAATTAATTTGAGATTGAGGCTATGTTGTTGTTATCGTTGTTGTTGTTGTTGTTAATGATTTTTTATCATAATTAATCAGTTTATTTATTCTTTGTAGTAAGACGCTAAGAAATTTTGTGGTGGATGCTAGATAATTGATTGTCCTTGTTGTTTGCTTGGTTTGTCATTGAAAACTGAAACTTGAAACTTGAAATTGCATTGTTGTATGAGTTGTAATGTCACTTATTTTGTGTGTATTGTAGACTCATATGAGAATGGCAACTAGTGCTAGTGTTCATTCCACTTCTAAGGATATTGGTTAGAAGTACGCTTATATTAAATACTCCAACAACAAATCAAAGATCACATGTAAGTTTTGCGACAAAGAAATCAACCAAGGCATATAACGTTTGAAGTGGCACTTGGCTCAATACGGTGGGGCGATATCCCCGTGTCTAAAATGCCCAGATGATGTGAGAGATGCAATGAGGTCGGCTTTCAACAAATCAACAAAGAACAAATGGGGGATTGCCTTGGATCGTCTCAAACGCTAGAAGATGAGAACGAATATTAGCATGATGGGGATGATAATAAAAAGGGACATGAAGGGATAAGTTTAAGAAGTGGTCAAAATCCAAAGCCACCAAAAGGAAGGGGTCTGATGGATGCTTTTGTTATATCTAGTCCTATGGATTCGCATGGCAAAAAAAAAGGGAGGCAAGCAAGCAACGATAAATACATTGACAAAAAAGGAAGAAAAGAAGAAGGTAAATCAATTTTGCATGCGATTCATCTATCGCTCAAGAATTGCTTTGAGCATTCTTAAATCCAAAGACTTGAGGAATTTTATGGAAGCAATGGGGCAATATGAGCCTGGTTATGAGCCACCTTCGCATTATCAAGGGACGGTGAGGTTGCTAAAGGATGAAGTGAAGTATACCAAGAAGCTAACAAAACTGACTAAGGAATCTTGGGCACAATATGGTTCTTTGATGTCGGATGGATGGACGGATCGAAGAAGTAGGACTATTATAAATTTTTTGGTGAATAGTCCTTCCAGCACAATGTTTCTTGAGTCAGTGGATGCTTCTTTTTATGTTAAGAGTGCATTAAAGCTGTTTGAATTGCCAGATTCATTTGTGGAGAAAATCGGGGTAGACAAAGTTGTTAGTTGTGCAAGTGGTGACCGATAATGCGTCAAATTATAAGACGTCTGGTGAATTGTTGGTGGCAAAATGACCGCATTTGTACTAGACACCTTGTGCAACTCACTATCCTGATTTGATGTTAGAAGACATTGGGAAAATGAAGAAGATCAAGAGTGTAATTTGGAAAGCAATCAAGTTGAGCTATTTCATTTATAATCATGGGTTTGTTCTAAATTTAATGCGAACACACGCCCAAGACCAAGACCTCGTACGCCCAGCAATTACCAAATTTGCCCCATCATTCTTGACGTTACAAAGCATACACAAAAAGAAGAATGAATTAGTCAAAGTTTTCACTTGTGATTAATGGAACCATTCAAAATGGCCGAGAGATCAACAAGGAATAAATGCAATGAATCAAGTGCTCTCAACAACCTTTTTGAACGGGGTTAACTATGCAATTAAAATTTCTGCTCCATTGGTAAGGTTTTGAGGCTCATGAGTCACACTATGAAACTGTGGGAGAGGACAATTGACAATAGGCTAAGAAGAGAAACAACAATATCAGAGAACCAATTTGGTTTCATGCCTGGGAGGTCAACTATGGAGGCGATTTTCCTTGTAAGACGATTGTTAGAAAAATATAGAGAAAAGAAAAAAGATCTTCATATGGTATTCGTAGATTTAGAAAAAGCATATGATAGGGTCCCTAGAGATGTTCTTTGGTGGGTTCTAGAAATAAAAAGAGTGCATGCTAGATACATAGACACTATTAAGGATATGTATGATGGAGTAGTAACGAGTATAAAGACATTTGGAGGAGCTACAAAAGAATTTCCCATTACGATAGGACTACATCAAGGATCGGCTTTAAGCCCATATCTATTTACTTTAGTTATGGATGAACTAACTAGACATATTCAAGAGGATATACCGTGGAGTATGTTATTTGCAGATGATATTGTCTTAGTGGATGAAACCAAAGATGGAGTGAATAGGAAATTAGAACTCTGGAGGAATACATTAGAATCTAAAGGCTTTAAGTTGAGTAGGACGAAAGCGAATACATGCATCTTGTGAGTTTGGAAACACTAGACATCGAGATGACGGAGTGGTAAAATTAGGGGAAGTAGAAGTTCCTAAGGTAAACCACTTTAGATACCTAGGATCAATCATACAAAATGATGGTAACATTGAAAATGATGTCACACATAGAATTCAAGCTGGATGGAAGAAATGGCGGAGTGCAACAGGGGTGATTTGTGATCGACATGTTCCTACTAAGTTAAAAGGACAATTTTATAGGACCGCAATTAGGCCAGCTATGCTCTATGGAAGTGAATGTTGGGCGGTAAAGCAACAACAATTACATAAAGTGAACGTAGCAGAAATGAGGATGCTTAGGTGGATGTGTGGTAAAACTCGTAAAGATAGAATAAGAAATATAAAAATTCAAAGACAAGTAGGAGTAGCACCAATTGATACAAAGATTAGGGAAGGGCGGTTGCGATGGTTTATTCACCTGCAAAGACGGCCTACAAATGCCCCAACTAGAAAACTTGACTCAATAGAAACTGTAAAAATTCGACGAGGTAGGGGCAGACCAAAGTTAACATGGGATGCATTAATTAAAAGAGATTTGAATGGTTTGCAAAGCTCACCATCAATTGCGCTTAATCGAGCACAATGGAAAAGTTTGATCCATGTAGCCGACCCCAGTTAATTTGGGACTGAGGCTATGTTGTTGTTGTTGTTGTTGTTGTTGGTAAGGTTTTGAGGTTGGTTGAGAGCGATAAACAACGCCCAATGAGCTATATATACAAGGCAATGGAGCGTGCAAAGGAAGCCATCAAGCGCAGTCTTGGAGATGATCGAATAAAGTAAATTTGAAATCTTAAATTATTAAATACAATACAATTTTAGTGGATGCTTTAAAATTGTACGTTTTTAAACTTTGTGGGTACAAGCCTACATGGGATATCATTGATAAGAGCTATGAAGACCAACTTCATCAAAAACGTCATTCAGCCGGGGCTTTTTTAAACCCAAGCTTATTCTACAAAAATAATCTTTCACAAGTTGAAAAGATTATGAAAGGAATGCTTGCGATGGTTGCAAAGTTTGCTAAGAACAACCAACATCAAGATGTAATTGAAAGGGGGATGGGATTGCATATGTCTGCTAGTGGCTCGTTTGGTCGTGATGGGGCAATTTGAGCACGTGGCACAATGCAACCAGGTAGCTAAAGTTAATCATTGATCTATATACCATTGATTCAATGATTTCAATCTCTAAAGTTGTAGTTAATGGATGAATTGTCATGATTTTAGGTCTTTGGTGGCAACTTAATAGATCAACAACTCCTGATCTTTAACTTTTGCCATGAAAGTCCTTGGCTTAAATTGTAGCTCAAGTGGGTGTGCGAGAAATTGGAGCGTATTTGAGCAAGTGTAAACCAATTTATTATTGATTTTCTAGACTTGAACAAACATAACATGATGTTCTAATATTCTCTTCCCCCTTAATTTAAGATTCATTCAAAAATGAAGAACAAATTGACTCACGAGAGATTCAATGATCTAGTGTTTGTGAGTTATAATCAAATTTTGATGGACGGAATCAAGAGAAGAGAGGTACTAGACCCAATAAGTTTAGATACTTTTGATGATTGCAATGATTGGCTCACCGGATCAATGGATGAAGAATTAGTTCATGAAAAATGACGATTTGAGAGGGACCAATGTTTTAGAGGCTCTCCATGAAAAAGAAAAGAGATATCGCACAAGATCAATGGTGTTCGGGGGCCAAAGTTCAAGATGTAAAATTCTCGTTAACTTGGATGAGAAATATCATATAAGATCAACTGTGTTTGAAGGCGAAAGGTCAAGATGTAGAGATCATGCTGACTTGGATGGGAGATATCATAAAAGATCAAGGGTGTTTGAGGGCAAGAGTTCAAGATGTGGAGATCCCGTTGACTTGGATTCTGAAGGAGAGTTGTACAACAATGACATTTACAAGAATTGTCTTGAAAATAACCGGGTGGAGGACGATATTGATGTGTCAACTCTAAGAGAGACATTTGAAGATGATGATGAGTTTGATGATTAAGAAATTGATAGTGTTTTTGTCTATGAAAAGTGAAAACATTAGTGATTTTTGTATGACTTGCATGATGGTTTATGATTGCTTTTCGTGAATTTGGTGATTTTGATAGTTGCTCGTTTGAAGTTTGAATTAATATGACAACTAAATAAATATTTTGAAGTTGAGTTTCTTTTGGTAATGGCAAGTCTTGGGATATTCATTCATTTGTATGTCGTAACGCATGCTTCATTTGATTTTTCTATTTGTCTTAAGTTAGTATATTTTGTATTTTTTTAAGTTAATTTTTTTCTAACTATGAAGCTTTTTTTTTGAAAAATGATTTTTTTAAGAATGAAGCTTCAATATCAATGCTTATGATATAGTAGAGAGACAGTGGGTAGTAGTATTATAGGCAGACAGATAAAAAATAATATTAATTTCAGGGGCTTCTCAATAAATACTGTTTTTCGCCTTGGTTTCACCAAGGCTTCGCCTCGCCTTAGTTGAGAAAACACCTAGGCATTACCTTGACGCCATTCAATCCTTGATAAAGAAGAGAAAAAAAGATCCCGAATTAGGTGAGTGCTAGATTGTTACATGACAAATGACAATATAGCAACATCAACTTTTTAACTGCATGAACTCTAGCGATCATCTTCTGAGTTCTCAGGCATTAAAAAAATAGGTCATCAATTTTCAGGACTTGCTAGCACATTGGGTCATAAAGACACGATGTAAGTTTGCAAAAGACCAATGATAATGGAGACTCCCAATTCTTAATATATGCATGCATAAGATTATTAAAGGCAAAATAAACATTTAAGGTGAAAGAGAACCGAATGAACAAAGGCCTACATACTACTATTATTTGATAGCTTGTTACAATACATGGTTAAAATATGTTCATTTCATTATCCGTATAATTGTGGTTTCTGATAATATGAAAACCTTTTATAAATGTTATAGCATAAATTTCTTCAGATTTTTTTTTGTTCTTCATTATGTATTTATAATAGTCCATATCATTGTCCTTTCTTATAACAAAAAAACAAAAAAAACAACAAAATAGCCTCAATCCCAAATTAGTTGGGGTTGGCTACATGGATCAAACTCTTCCATTGCCCTCGATTTAGATTGTCGTTTCTGATTAAATTTAAGTTTATATAAATGTTCTAATATACAATTATTCAATTTTTTGGGTTTTGTTTTTTATTAACCACAATGTATTTATAATAGTTTGGCTACGTCTTATATAAACATGAGTTATAAACCATTTACTTCCTGAGACTGAGAAAATTAATAAAGAGGTAAATAATCAAAGAAAGACATCCAAATTACTTTTATTGAATTAGAGAAAACATATGACAGACACCCAAAGATAGATTATTTAGCACGCAGAAGCAGAACAAGCGGGTTATAATTAAGTACAGCACACGATAAAGAAGATGATACAAAGCAACAACCCGTACAAAGCAACAGTAAGAGGAACCAGCAAACCAATCACATAAGATCAGTACCAAAGGTCTATTTTGAAGCCTATCTTTTGAATTAGTTATGATTGAAGAAGATATTTTTTGAATCTTGAAATAAGTTATTTGCTAATGATTGTCTCAAATACATAAATAAAGCAGGAGTTGATACTAAAGTAAAAGTTTAATACTTTGATGAGATTTTAAAATAGTATGATAGGTTCACAAAGATGAACACATTTATTGATCTAAAATGGAAATTACATTTTACCAAAAAAAAAAAAGGAAATTACAAAGAACATGAACAAAATGCTAGACTTTCGAGATGTTTATTTCTCTCCTACAAAACAAACAAGAGTTTCACTCAAGACAAATACTCAACTTAAGTTCACAACCCTTCACATCACCTTTCAACACTTATTTATAGTTGTCTCCTACCCCTAACCGACTCGACATCACCAATTAGATTACCTGTCATTTTAGCATGGTCATAACCAGTAAAAATAGAAGATAAAAGAGCCTCTCTTTTTTTCCAAATTCACAATTGGAGCTATAGATTTGACTACTCATTTTTTGTTCAATGAAAGCAATCAGCATTATCGAGAATGGCCCACCATGGGTAGGCGCTATATAGCCATTACAGACAAGTAAAGTCACTGGTTTTGCTAGAAAGGCAAGCTTTATAAGCTTTTTTTTTGTAATTTTTTCTTCTCTTATTCTTAAATCTAATTATTCAAACAAGTCCTATTGGCAGTAATATAATATTCTTAAGCATCACAACTCTGCTAAGAATTTGGTAGACAAAAGATGCCACTCATTTTTCTAATCAGCATTTTCGTAAATTTGCATCATAAAGTATCCTTCTCTAATTCATAAATATTATTAACGCCTACTGGCATCATAAAGTATCCATCAATTGCACTTAATTGAGCACAATGGAAAAGTTTGATCCATGTAGCTGACCCCAATTAATTTGGGACTGAGGCTATGTTGTTGTTGTTGTTGTTGTTGAATGCAGAAACCACCGTTGACCCTGAAACAAAGATTGACTATATGGCTAATAACCTACCAATTGAAACAAATGATCGAACTTCAAAGTCAGGAAGCTCTAGAATCATTGTCTTTCAAAATATTGATGAATGCAGCAACCACCGTTAGGAGAGCTTTACCCCTTAGTGGGTCGACTCGGCTCGAGCCCGGAGTAATTGATTAAGTCCGGATACCATATGGTCTAGACCAAAAAAATATTGAAGCGAATATTTCATTCTTTTTTTCACAACAAAAGGTGCAACACAAAAAGTAATATTAGAAGCTAACAAATGTGTTACAAAATAATCTTGAAGGAGATGAAGCATTCGGGATTTCACAAGAAAAACTATTAGGAAACTCAGAAATCAAAATAGAACCTACTAACCTAATGTAGCCTTTCCGAGTTGCCCACTTAAGAGTTCACTATTCCTGAAATAGACAAATCCATCATTTGGACACATGGTTTCGCTGGACTTGCTATAATTTTTCTCCAAAACAGTGAAATTTAGAAAGACTCTCATTTGAGCATTAGGCCGAACAAGAACACTAAATAGTTGTTTTCCAGTCCAGAGTTCTATTGGCTGCAACCAGAAATCACATTAGATTAGCCAAAATAAACTTTAGAGTTTTGCAAACGTAAAACATATTGAATTCCTGAGAACTCAAAATACAGTAGTTCACTGCGATGAACAACTATGAATTCCATGAACATAACCACTGAAAAATTCAGGTGTAACAAAGCTTCAAGGGATGTATTGACCTAGAAAACTAAGTGCATTGACATAGAGAATGGCTAGTACTTTTTATTTTTCAGGAGTAACAAAGCTTCAAGGGATGTATTGACCTAGAAAACTAAGTGCATTGACATAGAGAATATGTGGCTAGTACTTTTTGCATGGGATTCAATAAATTGTGCCAACATTAGCGAGTTTGAAAATAAGTTCTATTATCACTCAAATTACAACATCTGCACTCCAGAGGCTATTGCTCTACTCCTTCCATTGCAGTAGCTTTGGGCATGCAAAAGTAAAGGAACTAGAGAACATTTGATTCATTTACATGAAAGATAAGAGTGTTCCAAAAATAACACTCAAAAAACTCTTCAACAAAACAAACACCAACAACACTTCTGAGTTCCGACATAATCAAGCATATCATTTAGGAAAAGAAGCTTTAAAAAAATCAAGGGGAGGGTGGCGCCTGGAAGAGAGGGATACAGAAAACTAAAAAAATGTCCCTATATCCCCATGAATCGGACGATACTATGTTCATATCCCTTCTTGCATTTTTCTGCAGGACATATAGAAATTCTTTTGATCAAGAGGAAGGAATACGAAAACTGCAAGGAGATAAACAAACAAGAAACTAGGCAACCCATAAATTTAAAAGAGGTATTGCAAACTTTATTTTTAAATGACCAGACAGTAGACTAGAAGTTAGTTCATGATTTATCAAAACAAGTTTCTATTTGGTCCACACAGATCTATTTTCATGCGGCTACATTTAAAGCAGTTCCATAAGAATGTGCACAAACCTATGTCTCACCTTAATTATTGTCGGCGTTGGCAAATCAATGTGATCCATTCCATCCCCCATGTAAGAACACAAAAGTGAGAAAGCAGCACGATCATAGAACGTATCTTTCCTCGTAATTAGGAAGGATGATGTTAGAAAGTCTTGAGTGGAAGCAACCAGAATTTCCCCATTTTTTGGGGTACACAAGTTGTTTTCTACCTGTTGAATAATCGTTAAGTTCAAAGTCATAAATTGAAACCAAAGAATCACCACAGCAACTGTTGGACCTCATACCTTCAAGATACAAGCTAATATTTTAAATCATTTACATGCCCGTAAGAGAAAAGTAAAAGCAAATAGTTAAGGGAAGAACAAGAAAGAAAAAAGGCCGATACACCCACGATTTCAAACTATGTGTAGTTATGAGAAGAACAAAAAGGCAAAACACCTACAGTTGGTGGACCCAAAATATAGGGTAAGAAGAAATCATATAATGCTCAAAGCAAAGAAAAAGACAAAACGAAACGAACTCTTAAGAATATGAGATTCAGAGACAAAGAACTTAAGAATATTTGAACCTGTTGTTCTTGAAATCCAAAACAATATTTCACAATTGAAATACATAATGCCCCCAAAAGTTTGATGAATTATGCACTTTAGTCCATGTGTTTTCAAAAATATGCACTTTGGTCCCTCTAGTTGACTCTTGGCTAAGCAAGAGCATCCTTGTGTTAGTGCCAAGTCCATATATTATTATATTACTTTTAGATGACATGGCGTATTTGTTTTACCAATAATACCCTTGTGGTTTTATATATTTTCTTTTCTTTGGTGAAATTTATATATTTTCCTTTATCTAACCAGCACTGAAACCCTTCATGTTCATAAAAATAATCCACTTTAATCTCTTCAATTATGTGTAAATATGTATACTTTGATTATTTGAGTTAGAAAACATTCATATATTTCAAATTAATAAAATCACAATTTTTAAGAAACAAATAACCATAGTCCAAATGCAAATATATTTATCATTTAATAATAATAATAACAATAAATTGGCAATGCATGTTTAGTAAAATAGCTTGACGACCAAACTAATAAAGCCATGTTGATTTCCACCTTGAAATGAATAAATATACAAATAATTTTCTCCTGTGTATGTATATACCAAAAAAAAAATGTTAATTAATTAAATTTCTACCTTGTCTTTCCAAGTTACATCCTTCTACAATTTCTAAAGAACACACACAAAATGTCATTAAAGGCTATAGAAAATAATTAGATCGACACTAAAAAAATTGTTAATTAATTATAAGAATATATGTAAATCCAAGACAAAACATTTATCAAATCATTATTTCTACATTTAAAAAAAGTTTAAATGAGAAGCAAAGTGTTGTGTTTATTGCTTTGTGTGTTTGTCTTTTCGTAGTGGCATTTTATTCTTTTCACATTAACTCATCCATGGTTGAGACAAAAGTTTGTAGGATGGACCAAAGTGCAAATTTCGAAAAACACAGGGACTAAAGAACATATTAGATCAAACCTTAGAGGTCCTTTTGTATTTTACCCAATAATATATATCATTTACCTTGTCATATATAAATCAAGATTTAGTTAAGAATTTAGGTACAAAGGATTGAAACCAAATTTAGCGCACAAATCCAAATCACTAAACCTATATGCACACTGTTATTCTTATTTTCCTTCAGCCTCGCTTGCACTTGTCTTCAATTTTCCATATTCCCTTTTCGCTCCAGATTCTTATATTCCTCTTTTGTTTCATTTCTCATTGTATTTGTACTTTATTCTACTTTCGCCATTGGTTGGCTTTCTCTTCTTATCCTCTTGGGACTTGCTACCCATATCATACATTATTTGTTACGATTAAAAATTTGTATGACGAATTTTATTGGACCATGGATTTATCATAGAAAGTAACAATTAATGGACAAAATAGGAAGACAATTTTATGTGTTTGTATTGTCACTAACATAGTTTTTGATTCTTGACATTTGGGTTATATTTCTGAAAATTGGATTACAAGATTTATAAGACCTGACAAACCATGATATGATCCTACTATCTCATCTACTAGATCCCCTCATCAATCCTATGTTGGATCTCAATTCCAAACACCTCACTGAAAGCGCAGACTAGCAAGTTCAAATAATAGCAAGTGTGTACAATAAAGATGTGTGCCATGGTATAACTTGTTAGCATGCATACATAGCATTTGTGCTAGTAGTAGTACTAAATTGCTAGTAGTAGTACTAAATTCATACGTTTTTCTCGCAGTAAGCTATGCAAATTTTAGTTGAATTCAACTCTAAACTAGGAAATAGTTGACACTACAAGAACGATTTGTATCCATAACAACAATAGGTCATGATTGTGTGATTTACATACAAAACTAGACCATAGTATTCCACGTCCATGTTCCAACCAACAACAATACAACAATAACAAACCTCAACCCAAATAAATTGGGGTCGACTAAATGGATCAAACTCTTCCACCTTACTCGATTTAATGCAGTTTATGGCGAATTTTTAAAATCCTTTTAAGCCATTCTAAATCAATAGCACTGATTACCAAGCCAAAAGTCAAACCGCCATACAGAAACCTACAAAAAGCCAACACGTATATAAAGTGGCAAAAAAAGAATGCTACATACCCCCATCAACATGAGAGCCTCAGTACGAGCTTCTTGCGTTTGAGGAACATGCAAATTCATCTCATCGCCATCGAAGTCAGCATTATAAGGATTGCAAACGGATTCATTAAATCTCAACGTCCTCCATGGCATGACCCTTGCCTACAGACATTCAATAAGAAAGTCGCAAAAAAGTGCAAGATTTTAGATAGGTAATTACACGATAATCTCAACCTTATTTTATTTACTAATACTAAGATGTTAGCTCCTAGCACATCCAGTGAATATAGCTTACAAGCCCAAATATTTGTCATGGCATAATTAGGACCCTGACCGTTCAAAAATTTAAACGACATCGAGAAGTTATAGCCACTTTGTTACCCTATGAGACATGATGGACATCCTGTGCAAGCTTGGTTGTCGATTGAAAAGAACAACATCTCCATCTTCCAAATGTCTTTCCACAATATATCCATATTTTAGTTCATCAGCAGCACGTTTCCTAGAAGAATACCTCAAATGCCTGTGGATAGGTACATAAAATATTGTTATCTTGACCATGAAACACTACCAGCACACGAAAACTAAGACAATAATATGCAAGCAACACTTTCATCAAGGAACCATCTGGGTATCTAATAAAATTCGCCCCGGGATACTTTTGAGGACCATTTCGAACACATTGCTTCAGCTTCTCTATATTATGATGGGAAACACGTTCAGGATATGTTAAGACCTGAGCCATTAAGATGGGAATTGCCACCTACTCAACCAAAACACATTTAATTAATAGCAATATAGGAATAGCAGATAGAATATAATATTTGCACAGCATATAATATTTGCACAGCATTTGACCTCAGTAATTTTGAGATTAGGATCGGGAGAAATGACAGTTCTGCCGGTATATTCAACACGCTTCCCAGATAAATTACCGCGAAAACGACCTTGCTTTCCTTTCAGACGCTGAACGAAGCCACGATAAGGGGTAGACGACTGCATGCTGAAAGGAATACCACGCACGTCGCTATTAATATATTGTGCAACCTCAACTTGCAGCAGTTCCCAATCTGCCTGAGAAAGTTATGAAATGTAAGATTCTCCTTAATGTACAGTATCTAAATTTATAACTGTAGAAGAAAAGCAAAACACTTCCCTCTGCTCATATCTCAAAACTGTCACAAGTCCAGCAGATTGAACATGAAAAACTACCATCATTAGAAACAACAGGTTAAAACTTTATCTCTAATCCTAAGCTTAAACCTCCGACTTATATCTCACTTACAGTTGCAAATAAATTAATCCTCCACATATATAAATGTGAGCTTTTACCTACACCTAATATATATCTTCTATTCCATATATTTCCAAATCTCTGACAGTTGCAAATAAATTAATCCTCCACATGTGCATCAAGTTTAAAACACTTTTTGTCAAGTCCCCATATCCTTAAATTAGAGAGTAGGTGGGTCCAACACTTAGACACATACTCACACCTGACACTCGCCCCCGAGTCCAGGTAACATAGGCACAAACTAAGATTTGAATCACTAACTCATACAATTTAGAATTCAATTCAACCCTAAAGATCTAGAATCGAAACGACCATGAATTGCAATCAAAGTGAAACACCTAGTAATAACCACTAGATCGTGGTAATTTGGAATGAATCGAGTAAACTATAATCGAATTAGCATGATTAACCAATTCAACACAACATAAATGGCTCTTTCTTTCTTCTTTTTGTGCACCTGCTCAACAACAACAAATCTTCAATCTCAAATTAACTAGGGTCGGCTACATGGATCAAACGCTTCCACTCCGCTTGATTTAATGCCCTTGATAGCGTGCTTTCAAAATTATTTATCACTACACTCCAAAATAAAAAAGAAAAAGAAGAAACAACAACTAGTTCTTCACACTCCTAAGACTAGGCATAGAAAACTTAATAATTCCAAAACATAGATGTCGTCGCACAAAATCTAAAAATGAGGATGCTTAGGTGGATGTGTGGTAAAACTCGTAAAGATAAAATAAGAAATATAGAAATTCAAAGACAAGTAGGAGTAGCATCAATTGACACAAAGATTAGGGAATAGCAGTTGCAGTGGTTTGGTCACCTACAAAGATGGCCTACAAATGCCCCCACTAGAAACTGTAGAAATTCGACAAGGTAGGGGTAGACCAAAGCTAACATCGGACGCATCAATTAAGAGGGATTTGAATGGTTTGAAAAGCTCACCATCAATTGCACTTAATCAAGCACAATGAAAAAGTTTGATCCATGTAGTCGACCCCAATTGATTTAGGACTGAGGCTATGTTGTTATTGCATATAAAACATAGTTGTAGAGGACACATTGATGGACTGCTCATTTCTAGTTTTGTAATGCAAGTATGTTTAAATATTGTTTTCATTTTTTCTTCTACACTTTTTTTGGTTGGATAACTTTTGTAGTAATGATGTACCATGAGGACTTCTAGTCCTCGATTCCCTTTTACTTTAATAAAATTTTTGTTTACCATCAAAAAAAAAAAAAAAAAAAAACGCAAACACAAACAAACAAACAATACGAGGTAAAGTAGCTGGTCTTTGAATTATATTAACACAGAACTCCTATCTCATCCAAACCTCTATGGCATATTGGCACTAAAGAAAAATATGACCAAACTCTCACAATCCTACCTACAAACAAGGATCGAAAATTCTCCATCATCTCTGATTTTGATCTCTTACAATCCCGAAGTATTAAGGAAGGCTAATTTTATGTGGGGAATTTTGGTAAAATCTTGACGCTAAAGAAAAGCAAAATAACTCCATCAAGTGCAAGTCAGATTCAGACTTTGGCTAGGCACATTAAAGTAGCATGTCATTTATTATGTTTTTCATCTCTTATCTTATTATGCATAATGTAGAAGTTTGTAAATTCAATATTAATGTTTTGATCCTAACACATACATACATATAGATTCATTTTTTGTGCAATAAGTTGGAATTCAGTCCTAATACTTTACAATGATTTCAGGTCTTGCATTATGTAATACGTTTCTACTTTCTAGAGGTATACTTTCTGTAAAAAAAAAAAAGACTATCAATTGTAAACGTTTTTCTTACAACGTAAAACTAAATTTGCAAATCATGATTTTTTTCCTTGCCTCGACGTGAAGCTTTGTAACATTTTATTTGCAAGTAACTATTACCTCACTGTTTAAAAGAAATTTAAATAACTTTAGGAAGTTCAATGAAGTTCAAGAAATGTTAATACCATGCCTACAAATAAGACTGATGGGGGGAGAGACATCACAAGGATATTTCTTTTGAACCACGTAAGTGCTAATCTTCTCCAACATAATACACCAACCAAAAACTTTAACTTTAATCGGAGCAAATGCCTTGCAAACAAGGAACAAAAATTCGATAAAATTAGCCGAAGTTCAGGCGAAGTTTATCGAAGTTGAAGGGATCGAAACGAAGTTCACGAGTAGTTTAAAAATTACAAAACTTCTCCAAAGTTTATATTAAAAATCGACAACATTGAACACACATACATACAACGCTTTGTAGTTTTTTTTAATCGATGCATAGTGTCAAAAGTGATATTTTCTTTTGCTTTAAATACTGACCAATATTAAAAAGCATGTTTCATAATTTTAATTTTACTTATGTGAATGTGCAATTAATAAATAGTTAGAGAATCAAATTAAATATAATTATTATCACTAAAAAATGATCTACCATACACAGTATGCATGACTAGTGCTAATAAAATTGACTTGAAACCATTAAATTGTAAATTTTTTAGGTATAATGTATAATTGCGCTTGTTTTGACATCCCATAAAATTATTTTTATTTTATCGACCATTTAAATAAAAATTTCTTAAACTTCTCTTAGTTAACGAGCTTTTACCAAAATTCTCCACATCGAATTAAACTTCTTTGAATTAATTCTGATTATCACGAAGGTGAATTATAAGGCGAAATCGATGTTTCGATCCTTGCTTGCAAATAAGGGACAATTCTAGGTTAATGTATAATTAGGACAGCAGGTGAGAAAGACGAAAATTGATTTGCAAGTGAAAATGTTGGATTAATCAAGCTTCCAAATCCAATTATCCAATCTATTTGGGTGAAGTCTAAGAGGTTGAAGGACATCCAAAAGAATGTTAATTTCTTTGGTTTCTCTAATTAATAGGGATCTCCAAAAATGGAAGTCTCAACTTGAAATAGGAGGGGAATGGGAAAGGTAGTCAAGATTGAGGAAATATTGTATGGATTTAAAGAGAACATTGGATAATCTATAAAGTAAGAGAAACATATGGGCAAGTACAATACCTTCCATCCAAACCCAACTAAATAATATGAGAATCTCAATTGCATGCATAACATTTTGTGCCTCATCATCCAATGAAAGAAACATGCCGCCCTTGTATAGAAGACGTGTCACATGCGCATTGTTCTCTTCACCATAAAGCCTTTAGAAGCCTAATCTCTCAAGCAATCGAGCCTTCTAGAATGCCATTCGCAATGGATTTGCCACTAAAGTGAACAAGAGACGAGATGACAGACCACCCGGCCTTGATCCCTGTTGTGCATAATATTTCTCCTTGGGCTTCCTATTGATGATGAAAGAAAAAGAAACCGAGGAACCACCTCCACCATCTTTTCCCCAAACCTTTTATGTTGTGTCACCCTATCAAGTGACTTACAATCAATTGTGTCGTAAGCCTTTACCAGATCAACTTCTAAGGCAAAGTTGTGTTTCCACTTTGCTCTATAACCCCCAATTGCTTCATTGGCAATGAGCACAACATTCAAGATCCATGTGCTCGCCAAACAGTAGATTGTGCTTTCTCAACTCCGTGGCAAAAGATAGTCCTCGGTCTAACTGCTACTCTCTTGGTAATGATTTTGAAGACAATTGTCTCCAAACTAATGGGCCTATAATTTGTCACTTTCCTACGAAACGAAACAAATATAAGTTACTTTTTTTTGGTAAACACAAATATAGGTTTATAGGTTACCCCATTGACTACTCTTGTATAACAGAATTTTTCCAACACTTTCATGAGATCATCCTTAAACATATCCCATATTTTTTTGGAAAAAAAAAGCCACGTCAAAGCCATCTGATCTTGGAGCCTCGATGTCATCACAATCAAAGATAGCATCTTTAAGCACTTACTGTTAGGGCATGTGCCCTAGGGCAATCCATAAATATTTTATTTCTTATTATATTGATTAATAAATAGAGGATTTCATTACTTGTTTATTAAAATTGATTTACGTGTTTACCTTATAATAAGATTCATGGTATTTACTGAAATAACATAAATGTCCCTAGTCAATCATTATACTAAGAGATGAATCAAGATCATGAGTACTTGTTAAGATTGTGTGAGTCTTGATTGATGGTCATGTGATGATCATACGTACAGGGATATGAATCAAAATCATGTATATTTGTTAGGGAACAAAGTACTGAAGCGACCCGATATGAGAACACGACATGGATTAAGTCATAGGTGTTACTCATGATAGGTATATCACTTAGTCCTCTTACTTGAGATGACCAGAGCCTTCAACATTAGGAGCAGTGATTTGACACAATCAAACGATGTATTTTACCGAACGATTATAAAGGTTGTGAATTGTAATTGGTTATTGTGTGAACAATATCGTGAAGTTATGTAATCGAGATAGAATTTAAATCCTATTGTATAAAGAGAGATATCCAGAGGATCCCTTGATATGTAGATTGTTAAAAGGCATCTACAAGTGAATTGATGTTGATTAATATCACTTGAATGTTTTCAGTCTACCCAGAGATCGAGACTAAAACAATTGAATATGAAGGATGAATTTTTTGTGCTTTATGTTTGACCAAAAGGATATCATGTAGGGCTAGGAATTTAGTGTGTGGACCCGCCAACCCCGTTTTGTCCAGCCCGAAATAAAAAAGGGTTTGGACAATGTTTTAATAAATCCGAGTCGGCTCTGGACAAAGATCTCTTGTCCGAATTTAAAATCGGGTCGGGTCTAGACAAGGCCTTATAAACCTAGACCCGGCTCGAACCTGATTCAAATTTTAATAGAGTTAAAAATATCTATTAATTAATAGATTAACAAACATTAATTTACTATAATACATATAAACAATAATGTATTAAAGATATCTTTGATTGTAGAATGAATTAAATTTTATTTTTATACTTGAAATTGTTTCTTGACATTAAATGTTTAATTATATGAATTTGACGTTACTATTCCAAATTACTTCACATGAGATTATAATATGTGTACATTTTAATATTTGAATAGGCTATCAATATAAGAAGTTAATTTCAAGATTGCAACAAATTCGGACAATCAAACTACTCGAATTTTAAGCAAAACGAGTATGGACAAGCGAGTCTTGTCTGAATTTAAAACCAAGCCGGGTCCAAACAATGAATATACTTCTTTATAATAGGGGTTGTCCAGACCCGGACCCACCCGAACCTGAATTTTGGCCACCCCCAATATCATGTGACAAAAGGATATGATATACATTATTAATTAGGTTGTATCAATTTGATCTTCGAGCAACTTGGATGGTCATAATGTTTGCTAGAGGGCGCCTATGACTTGTGTTGCTAACATTGTATTAGCCTATTGGGCTGCACACTAAGAATGGTTTTGAGAGATTTTAAAATGGTTCAGAACAATGAATTTTATATAACAAAATTCATGACATAAAGGTCCATATGATGTATTAGCTTGTAGTGGGGGTATATGCGTAACTTACTTGACCGTCTTTATACAAGGGTTGTATAAATAGACATTTTAAGTGAGAATACATGTACAAAAAAAATTAGGGACGAAATTCAAATATCGTTTTTAGAAAGCGAGTTTGGGTTTTTGTGCATTCTAGAGTTTTTGGGATAAACAAAATCGTTGTGTATTCTCTTGAAGCTAGCACTTCAAGTCTCGGTCTTCGTTTGTGTGTGCATTGCGGATAGAGGACGTTTGTTTTTGGCAGCGTCTTGGAAATCGATCAACCTTAGAAATGAATTTTGGCGACTGAGGAATGTTTTATTTTCGAAGCTCGATTTTAATAGAATTCGTTTCAAATCTTGTAGGAGTTTTTCGAAAAAAAAATTTGAAATTGCTGCTGCGTTCGAACCCCAAAAACCCAACTCTTATATCTAGAATGATTTCCCTAACCACTTGTTATCCACCTGTGTTGAATTGCAAACTGATCCAAGCTTTCAACATCTGTTCGACTCCTTTCTTCGTAATGAACACAAACCACAAAAGGTCATAAAGTGAGGCACCACTATCTCGCCTTCATCTATCGACGTGCTTGCATTTTGATTTCCACCTTGAAAATGTCATTATTGACCTCCACGCCTAGGGAAGATGGTAGAAGAGTTTTGTGCTACAGTCCCTTCTTTTTTTGATAATGTGGTGTCTAAGATTACCCTTAACTATTTCACATGAGACGTACCCCACCCTACAGCAGACATGCCTCGAAAAATTAGGAGATTCAAATTTAAGACCTCATAGAGGCCCAAGTGAATAATTAGTAGGTCTCAACTGCTACACCAAGCCAATGGTTAGTGCCACAATCTCTTCTTCAATCCACTTTACTTTAGCCTTTGGTTGCAACATTCTTCCTTATTGCATAAAACATGGTTAAACTCTTGTTTTAGTTGATTTCCTCCATTCAATCATCTCTCTATTCAATTTTCCAGCTGCCCTTTATGACCAAGAAGCTGAATCGTCTCACGAAGGTCCTTTTGCCTAGGATTCACCAAATTCAACCTTGTCCCACTCCTTAAGCTTGCTTTTGATAAACCTCAATTTCTTCATAAATATAAAATCCTCAAAGCCAAGTTCTAAATCTAATTGCCATTCCCATCAGCAAGCAAGGGTTGAAATCTCTGTTCGAGCCAAAAAAATTTAAGTGAAAAAAGGTGGTCCCAATTTAACAGGGATAATGGCCAATACAATGGGAGTATGGTTTGACAATAATACAAATTTACAACTAAAATAAGGCCAAATATATAATTTATTAGATTTCTGTCCAAACTTGAAAATTTGTAATTGAGGTGGAAACTGTAATGGATCATATTTCCTACAAAAACTGTAATTTACTAGAGATTTTCAACAACCAACAATTGATCAGACTTCTAACAGTTTATAATGGAAATGATCAAGATAACATTACTTCAAATAGAGACCTAGTTGAATAAGACCAATATATATCACGCGTAAACTGGACATCTAATGCCAAATGGACAGTAGATGCTAAGTCAATGGAAAAGTGAAAACAAGCTCTGCAGTTCAACTACGTCAGAGGTATTCACCATGAAACACATGGATAAATTATAATAATTCACAAAGGAAGACAGAAATGTGCTAGCCAAACTTACCAAACATTTCGACTTGTCAGGGTTCTCCAATTCTTGTCTAAGAATAGCATTTGCTCTGATTATGGTAGATAATCTTGCAGTGATATCATTCTCATTGCTATAGAAGGACGCCAGAAGCAATACATCATATGGCAAAAACAGCATGAAGAAATGGATTAAAAATCAATGATATAGAAAGGATCAAAGGAATAAATAACCACATAATAAAATAATCAAGCCTAATTTTCCAAGGAAACCTTCTAGCTCCACCATCAGTAAAAACTGAAGGACGGATTGGTATAGGCGGCACAGCGATATCTGTCATGATGAGCTTTTCAGGCCTCTCGTTAAGGTAAAGCAGTTCACAGTCCTGTAGCCCAAAGAAGAGCCATTTTATGAAGAAAACATTTAGCCAAAATAAGAACATGTCAAACTCGATTGCAATGAGTTCCTATTTTTGGACTGTTTATTCCGCCCGCTAAAAATCAGAAGCAGTTCATGGAACGTACCTCATCCACCATTCTCTTAAATAGAGCAAGTACCCTGACAGGGTTAAGAACATGAACATTATTAACAGATGCCTTGCTCTCCTTTTTGTGAGAAATTGCAGAACTGCATTCCTCTGAAGTCCCATCAACAATTTTTGAACGATCATGCATGATACTCATTCCTACCTTCTTCACCATCCCTGCAGTGTGAAATAAGAATCAATGACCCTAACCGTTTAAGATGTTAGAAAGTTTGCTCGTCGGCATTACAACGCAATGCCATTCTCCATAAGCATGTGATCTTTTCAACAATTGTAACTATTGCCGAATATTGTCAATAGTCTAATAGAAAATAAAGAGGAGATTTATCAAAAGCACAAAATCTATATCAATAAAGCAACTAGATGCAAACAACATATCATAAAGAAAGAAAGAGAGAACCAATGTTTCTATATGATATCCAACAGCAATAGAATCACTATGCATAATGATTTGAACATGAATTAATATAATTATTTACTGAGAGCATAAGCACTTAACCTCCAACTTTGAGGAATAGATGAATCAATTATTCCTAGTTCACTTTAAGAGTTTAAAGCATTCAGTTGTATCACCACCAAAGTCGATAATCAATGCATGATTTAATGCTTAGAAACCTCAAAATTTAGTAACGGGTAAAACAATATGTTGGCATAATTAGTATAAATTGAATAATTATGGTTGAATGGAATTTAATTATCAACAGAGTTTTTTATAGAATTAATGTGAATCTATGCTGAGTCTTGATTCTGTGTGTACGAAGTGTACTACTGAGAGGGTGTACAAGGTAAACATAATATAATACAAATGCACATTAAATTATATAAGCAAGTATTTAATGTTGATTTAGTGGATACATATTTTTTTAGAGAAAAATGCATAAATTTACACTGCATAAACAATTTTGGGGGAATCCTAATTATTACAGATTGTGAAATGAAAATAAATAAAAAAACTTAAAATGTTTAGGAACTATAGGAAATAGAATCCTAATCTAGAACAGATTCTTACCTGACCCTTTTACCATCATCAGAAATCTCAACTTGGACAAGATTTGGATCCTTGGATAATTTTCAACTCAATAGCAGAGATGGATTTAGAGATAAACATAAGAATATTAAAACCCAAAATCCAAATTTGTATTATTTACGAGTCATAATTGGCACTATACAAGATTTTTTAGTGTATTTCATGAAATACAATTGTAGTACTTTGTTTAATGGAAGGTGCTTCGTGAATATGAGAGAAATCTCATAACTGAAGAAATGTAGCAATAAACATTCAGGGATTTCTAAGCAATGTCAATGAAATAAAAGAAGTAGAAGGTAAGGGTCATACCGTTAACGTACCGACATCGAGAACAGGCAGTAGGTTTGCACTTCTTGGTTGCAATATCCTTTGCTAAGGCACTCTTCTGCAGTACTTCCAATTTTGGATTTCTCATCTTCTTCAAAAATTCCACACGATCGTTTTCACGAAGAAGTATTCTAGCACAGGACTGCTAAGAAATACTAATAGTTGAGTTTAATTTTACAAAATTAGAAGTGGTTGTGCAATCTCAGAGCAACTTGGCGTCAAATTTGAAGCTATTATTAAGCCTAAACAGGCAAACAGAGCTTAGTTAACCACTAGAGAGCTGTAACCAAGGAAAGCTACTTAATCAAATTACCATACAAATGCTTTTCAGAATCTCTATATTATTGAAGAAAGCCATTCAAGTTAAATTACCTTGCAAATGCTCTTCAGAATGTCTACAATCAAATTGGTGTATCCCACATTGAAAACAGGGAGGGCAAGATTTAGATATCCAAAATGCCCTGGACACGTAGTGAAGTTTCCATGGCATGTTGCACAAGTTCCCCCCTTGTTCGCAGGACCCTTGAAACCAAAAGACGAACTAAGATCTCAGAATATTGACAATGACAAAGTAGAACTGGCAAGAAAGCACAAGATGGAGAGTGCTAGCTCAACAGAAAAAATACAAAAAAGATAGAGAAACAATTCAAAGTAGAATATGCCTATTCCCTCAATCCTCATCCCACTGCAATTGTAGAATATAAATAGATTATATTGTTTGTCAATATGAAAGATAAATAAAAGAGAAAAGAAGTCAGATGCAGTCTTAACTACTTAAATTTACAACTAAAACGGAAACAGCGGATTATTCAAAAATTTCGGTAACATGTAGTCTGCAACATTAGGAAAAAGAGGATACGCCTAATGAGCACTTACTCCCAATATAAAACAATTTCCTTTACTTTGCTAAACTGTGTTTTCTGCCTTGACATGCCAAGCCGCTATCATGTAGTTAGCAGGACACCAATAACATCCTTGATAACTGACTCACTCTAACATCAAAGCCATGGCAACTCAAGTTCAACTACTCAAACTCAAGTGCTCTTATGAAATTTCATCAACCCAACATCGAAAAAGGCTGCCTCAACCCAAGCCACCAAGAACTCAGTAGACGCGCTGCTAAATGAAGACTATAAACAGCAATGCTGCCCCACCTATACGAATGCGGTTGAAGTGCCAAGTGTCCTTTATTTTAATCAACACAAATTGCAATACCAAATATTGCAAACCCGGCAAAAAACAAATGTTGGTATCAGACAGCAAAATATTTCAAATTCAACACAATTGGTTTGCAATTTATAGCTGGCAGTGCATTGTAGTTGTACCAACCAAAAGAGGTTTCTCACATGTCGAAAGCATGTCACATGATTCTTGTAACAGTTTGGTGTTTCAAAATTCCAACAAATCAAGTTGCATTAGAGCGAACTGTCATCATCAAACACAAGTTGAACTACGCATACAAAAACTAACCAACCAAAACAACAAAGCATCACGAAAACAAGATTAAAACGCACCATGTGGGGATCTAGCAGAGCATTTTCAATTGGCTTTCTAGTGGAATCATAGTAACCACTCTTCCACACTTGAACCTCAGCAGATTTCCGTATTTCAGATCCAGAGAAGGTCGAAAACTGAATGCTTTTTCTGCGACCGAAAGCGACGCGATCAGCAAACTGAATCAAACGAGAATGAATCAAACAAATCAGAAACTGAACTCACATTCTGTGAGGACCGACGTCTTCGATGAAGGGTTCCTTCGTGAACTGCAATTGATCTTGCGCCACTGCCATGTCGCACATTCCGCTGAAATCTGCGTTCCTGAACGCGCTGCTCGCAATTCCAACTCGGTTGTCGAAATAAATTCCCGCCAACTACAACTAGGTTTTAGGGTTTCCGCTGTAAGAAGACGTTCGCCGCAAATTCAAGTTGATGGGGGGTTCTATCAAGCATAACGAGATGACGAGGTCGGCGGTGAAATCGTTTTGAAATCTTGGTTTTCATGCTGCTTCAGCGATGTGGGACTGATAGCGCCGCGTATTCAATTCAGATTTTATGGGACTTTTTTGTTACTTTTCATTAATAAAAAAGTTTATGTATATTCAATTAAACTTTTACAGAGTTTACAAAAATAATGCGTATTTAATTTTTTGTGACTTTTGTGATTTGGTTAGACTTTTATAAACTTTTTTGTATAAAAATACACATAGAAAAATCATCAATTTCTCATCATCTCAACTCATAAACTTTTAGAGACTTTTAATTTTTATCAGTTCCCTTATTCAATAAGGACTTCATTGTTCACAAAGTATTTTCTTATTAATTATTTTTATCAACTTCTCTAACCACTCCACAACTCATGGATTTTATTGCTCACTCAGTATACTCTAATGTTTATGTTGATGAAAATAAAAATGATGTCGTTATTAACAAGATCTCATTCTTGCATTGTCGTACATTTTTATAAGATTTTTTTGCAAAAAAGTTTCATTTATTAAGTATATAATTATAATATCAAAAAGTGTAATATTATTATTTTTGGAGAAAATAATCGTATATTTTTTTTTTTCAAATGCAAGCAATGCATTTTAAGAAATTTAAACTATCATTCTTAAGGAAAAAAATATATATTTTTTTTTTATTTAAGTAAAAAAAAGTGCAAAATTCGTACACAATGATCTACTTGGTTCTTTTTAGCCACTAAAAGATTATTCATTTACTTTTTTTATTTTGTTGGTATTTATTTAATTATTTGTTATGTTATTATCTTGATAGTAATTCATTAATATGTATATATGATTTTTTTTATTAAAATACAAAATATTTTAAAAAAAAATAGTAATAGTTCTTAAGAAAAAGAAATATAAGTATTCATATATTTTTTTATAATAAAGTGCAAAATCTTTGTTTCAATATAAAAATCACAAAAAATTACTAGTATCAATCAAAATCACATTTCAGAAGTTCACGAAAGTCATTAAAAATCTTAAATGTTAATAAAAGTCATCAAAATAAAGTTTAAATAAAAGTTTATCAAAGTCATTAAAAGTCTACCAAAATCTACAAACTTCATAGAAGTCATCCACTTATAAAAGTAACCAAAAATCTATTAAAATCTCAATTGAATACACTCATGTAAAGTTCTTACAGTCGTGAATTCTATTTCTAGTGATTTTTTTGAGTCGCCATACAGGCAAGTTAATTCCGATGGCACCCAAATTTTTGTGTTGAATGCCCTAAATTACCATTCTTCTCAACCAACGCACCTATCTTCAAAACCTTGATGAAACCCACCCGAATCACTATTCTTTTTTCTTGGTGTTTTGAATCAATTAGGTGGTATTATCTTGAGTTTTTGCACTTTGATCCATTTATTGGTGTTTTTGAACACTTTCGCATAATTTACCTTTATTTCACCTAATCCTCCAAGTAGTACAATTATATGTGTACGTTTCGACCAAGTTTGGTGTGATTTAGGGATGTTCTTCCATTTCGCTATCGTTATATGAGTTTTTGGTAACTTTCGAGTCGCTCATGCAGTTCGGCAACACAGAGCTGAGGCTTTTATTGTAAATTCCGCGACATAAGGTCGAGATTTATCGTCTAGACTCGATTTTGTCCAATTGAACCTTGTTTTAATGAAACTCGATCGACACACTAGAACAATTTGAGCTTTTAATAGCACTTAATAGATAGAAGTTTTAATTAACCACCATGAATTAGACAATTTGAGCTTTTAATAGCACTTAATAGATATAGGTTTTAATTAACCCCCATGAATTAGATAATTAGGCTTTTAATAACACTAATCCTTAGAGGTTAGAGAAACCTTTATGAAAAGTCTGGCCTAAGAACAACAAATGCCCTAAACACTCTAGAACTCGCACATGCTCGCTCGCTCGCCTCACTCGCTCGCACTCGCGTCCCTCATCGTCATCGCCATTGTTGGGGTGGCTGAGGTCTGATTCAAACCATCATCGCCATTGTTGGGGTGGCTAAGTTGGTCCTCACCTTCATCGTGCTCTCGCAGGGATGAAGACCACGGGTAGGGCGGCTGGAGAACCCCGATCTTCATTGGTTTGATGAGGTTGCTATGGATTTCACTCCTCTTCACTCGATTTGGCGATTAGGCTGCTATAGGTTTCACGTCTAGGGTTTGGTCCGCCTCCACCTTGCCTCTTCTTCACCGCTCTCGGACCTTCTTCGATTTCAAGACCAGTTGTCCAATCTGCAAGGTTAGACTCGATCGATCTCAAACCCTAACGATTCGATTTGATGAAGTTGTGAATCTTTGGTTCTGTTGTTTAATTTTGATCATCTAGACTGATTTACAGTCTCTCTGTGTTGATTAAGTTAGTTGAGATTGTTTCTATGGTTCTATGGTTCTGTGTTGAATTGGCTGTGGTAAATGGTTACTGATTTACAGTCTCTCTAAGTCTCTATATTGATTAGGTTAACTGAATTTTGTTTTTAATGGTTTTGTGACTTGAATTATCAATGAATGTAGTTGATTTCATAGGTTCTATGTTGAATTGGCTTTGGTGATTGATTTGCTCTAGATCGAAAGTCCAAGCAAATTTTTTGCTCTATAGATTGAACTGTGATTGATTATTGAACTACAATGATAGGTGCCTACAACTAATTAACTATTGAATTTGAATATTTCTGTTGGAATAGATTTGCATATTTTAATAAGATCACAACCAATCCGATTTCATTAAACCCTGAAACAACTTAATCAAGCAATGACTGCATTTCAATCATTTAATTTCCTCCACATTCAACAATGGATCTTTTCAAATGTACTCTTTTGAGTTCTCTCAACTACAAACCAAAATCCACAACAAAGGCGGGACCTTGAAACCCCAACAAATCCAAAACACCAAAACTCGAAACCAGAATCAATAACTGAAGAAATTGAATTCAGAATCCAAACAACCCCTAATTGATAGAGACGAAACATTAGTTGAATGGGCACAGAGAATGAAAGCCAAGTAAGAGAGACTACTAGTTTACTACTATGTACACTTACCTTAATTTTTTGTTGTTATTTTTTGGTTTCATTGATTACCCTTTTTGTTGTGTTTCCGTTGCTTGATTTTGCATTAGCTATGACAGTTATGGATTGAGCACACTCGTGGAAGCAGTTCTTCTGGTTTGTTTTTCTGCTTTGCTTTGTGAATTGTGGAAAATTAATATATATATGTAGTCATTGCTATTTTTATTTGTGTATGTATGTTTCACAAATACTTTATGTTTTTTTGTTCAACCTCTTCTTTTACTTGTAGTATCAATTAGTATCAATTACTTTCTGTTTAGTAATTGTTGAATTAAAGTATCACTTTAATTCAACACAATTACTTTGTGTTTTTTTTGCTCAAATCAATGTTGATCAATAAAAGTCTTGTCTTTTATATGCGAAAAAATTAGTGATTTGTTGTGTGTTTATTATTATGCTTGTTTAGCCATCTTAGTGTCATTGGAATTATGTTTGATGGGGCATGTGCCATAGGTCAATCCATTAACTGTCTTTATGAATTCTTTTAGTCAATAAAATAGAGGATTTCATTTGTTGTTTATTATAATTTAATTTGCATGTTTACATTATAATAAGATCCATGGGTATTTACATAAATATCCTAAATGTCCCTAGTCGATCATTATACTGGGAACTATAATGAATTAAGACTAGTGTGAGTCTTGATTGATGATCATATGATGATTATACGTATATGGATACGAATCAAGATCATGAGTACTTGTTAGGGAACAAAGAACTGGACCGACCCGCTATGAGAACATCACATGGATTAAGTCATAGTTGTTTCTCATGATAGGTATATTTTTCAGTCCTCTGACTTGAGATTGCCAGAGACTTCAACATTAGGAACACAATAATTTGACACAATCAAACGTTGTCTTTAACTGGACGATTATAAAGGTTGTGATTGGTTACCATGTGAGCAATGTGATGAAGTTGTGTAATCAAGATAGAATTTGTCCCTCTCATATAAAGAGAGATATCCAGTGGATCCCTCGATGTGTTAGACTGTTAAAAAGCCTAGTCTAAGTGAATTGATATTGATCAATGTCACTTGGATGTTTTCAGTCTACCTAGAGATCGAGACTAGTACGATTGAACATGTTAGATGACAATTCCATGCCTTACGTTTGATCAAAAGGATATCGTGTAACAAAAGGATGTTATATACACTATTGATTAGGTTGTATCGATTTGATATTCGTACAACTTGGGTAGTCATAATGTCTTGCTAGAGACTGCTTATGACTTGTATACCAAAATGTGTTGTGGTACACTACCAACGTTGTATGAGCCTATTAGGTCACACACTAAGAATGGTTTTGCGAGATTTTAAGATGGTTCAGAAAAATGAATTTTATATGATAAAATTCATGACGAAAACGTCATTGTGGTGTATTACACTTATACTTCTTTAAGTAGGGGTATATGTGTAATTTACTTAACCGTCTATATACAAGGGTTGTATAAATAGACGCTTTAAGTTAGAACACAGGTACGAAAGATTAATAGGCCGAAACTCTATTTTCGTTTTAAAAACGACTGAGGCTTTTTGGTATGCTCTGGATCGTTTTGGAGAGAAACAAAAGGATTTGGTATTCTCTCGAAGCTAGCACTTCGAATCTCGGTCGCCGTTCGTGTGTGGACTACTGGTAGAGGGCGTTCGTCGTTGGCAGCACCTTATAGATCGATCGACCTTCAGAAAGGTATATTGCGACTGAGGTATGATTAAGTTTTTCATGGTTTAAACGTTTTTAATGGAATTAGATTCAGATCCTGTTGGGGTTTTGTCAAAATTGTTTTGTAATTTCTGCTGCGTATGAACCCCAAAACCCAACAATGTCATAGTACTTTCATCTTCATAGTGCTTTATAATTGCCTCATCCCACAACTTGAGCTTTATAACCTCTTTAAGGTGCTAAGATAAAAATGAGTATTGCAATTATCCAATTCTATGATTTCTCATCACCTCTCTCATACTCCTTAATTAGTTGGGGCCATGTGTCTTTGAATGTAGAAGGTCCTTATGAGGATTTGGTGCCAACAGATCACCTTAAAGTTTTGTTGTAACGACCCGAAAATTTGACTTGTGCCACGTGTCTGGTCAGGGTCATTTGTGGAATCCACTCGTCGAAATGCGTATGTCTGAATCTCGAGTGGAGACTCCGAGGTACTGTGTAATATCCAATTTGAGATTTTAATGTTAATTGTTGAGAAAAGTATATGCGGGGAATGCGGTGAAGTGAAACACGAACGGGGACGCGCCTCGAGTCGCATTCTGACGTGGGACCGAAATGTGGCTATAGTGGATTTATGTAGTTTTAAGGTGGACATTGGATACGCCTCGTGATACGTGTAGCACGAGTATCGAGATTTTGAATGGAGGCGGGTTGGTGCCTCGTGATGCGCGCTACTCAGTTTTTAAGAAAAACATATAAAAACAAAAAAATAAAGATATATATATGTTTTGATGTGCCTCGAGTTTCGTTCCATACGAATCTCGAGGATTTACTTTTAATTTGAAAAAAAAAAAAGATCGGATAAGAAATGAGAGGCAGGGAGAGAAAGAAAAGGGAGAGAGAGAAAAGAAGATCAGAGAGAGAGAAGTGAAGGAGCTCGAGAGCCAGCACATCCGGCGGCGATTTCGCAACTCCGGCGGCGAACCACCAGCCGTGGATTATCGGCGCGGACGACTGCTCATGAGCGATGGGGAGGCCGCGGACGAGCGACGGGGAGGTCGTACGCTGAGTTTGCAGACCAGCGATCGCGCAGGTGCGGACGGTAGGCTGGCCAGTGGGTGATGGTAGTGACGGCGCTCCGGCGATGCAGCGGCGAAGAAAAATGACGACCAACGGCGACCATGGAAAGCAACACCAGCGGCTTACGGACGCGAGGAGTGGAGCGGCTGCGGCTGGTAGCGGCCGTGGCAGGACAGCTGTGCGGCGGCACCAACGACTCAGCCAAGAAAGAATGGGCGCGTTGGCGAGCAGCGGCGGCCGCATGGACGGCGGCATGCGGCGGCGGTAACACTGCAACGGCACGCACGAGCAATGAGGGCGGCGCCGCACTACAATGACGGACGGCAGCGCAGCACTCGCAGCGACGGCAGCCGGCGTAAGCGGCGGTGACGCGACGGTGGTGCGGCAGCGACGGTGGTGTGGCTGCGACGCGGTGAACAACGCGGTGGCGCATTATCGACCGATCGGAGGCGTGACTTCGGCGAGTTCGACGACGCGATGGATTCAAATGGTTTTGAAGGCCATGAGACTTAGGAGTCAGGTGTCGGGTACGCAAATCGAGACACGAGCGAGACGTTTTGAGGTTCGCGATTTCTCGAGGTAAGTAAACTAGCTAGGGACTTATACAATATTTCATTTCTCTCTATTGGCTGTGGTTGTTTACTATTTTGTGATAGCTTTATTGTTGTTCACTGCTTTGCGATGATAGTTATCTTTGGAAATGTTGTCGATCGAGTGGGTCCATGGGCAAGTGAGTCATGATTACTGTTATCTGCGATATGAGAGGGTTAGGGCTGGGAGGCAGGGGTCTCGTCCTAAACCTGAGGTCTTTCCTGGTCGCCCGTCGATATCTCCCATTGAGTGTACGTTGGGGGCTCTTATCCGGGTTTGTGGATGTTTCATAGTCGTACGGGCTAGTAGGGTGGGAGGCTGGGGTCTCGTCCTAGATCCTGGTCTGTGAATGTCTCATAGTCGCAAGGGTTGGGCTGGGAAGCTGGGGTCTCGTCATAAACCCAAGTCTGCTGGGCTTTTGCCGCGACTCAACGACCTTTGGTCGGGACTCCTCGTTATTTGGCCTCACTCATCGATTGATTTGTTTAGTCTTTTATATTCATGCGTTCTTTATTTCTTTCGTTCTATTTGCATGAATTTGACTGCTTTAGATATTGTGAAATGTCGTGTATATGTCCTACCTGGACTCGTCATTCTTATATTTGACTGAGTGCAGAGCCGCATACGAGTAGCAGAGGGAAAGCTCCATAGCTAGGTGATTTTTGTATATCTTTTAATTACTCTCCTCCAATGATGATATAGTTATGCAGGGTTCCACAATTAGGTTGCCTAACTTTTTAATTACGGTTGAGTTATTTTATTTGTAGTAATTGCTTCCGCTAAATTGTAAAACTTGCAAAACATTAATAACTCAACTGTAAAATTGTGAATTTACTGATAATGATGGATCGGAAGGCTGACTAGGCCTGCGTTGACCTTGCGAGACTGGCTCGGGGGTCCACGTGGGCTTAGGCGGGGCGGGGCGGGGCCTAATTTGTGTGGAACTGGGGCCGTCACAGTTGGTATCAAAGCCGAAGTTGTAAATACTCGACTCTTGAAATTAAGACAAAACCAGCGGAAGTTAGGAATGGTTGAACTTAGAGTGGAACCCTATGATCCTGACTTAGGTCTTCGTTGGGAAGTGAAGGGAATGACGATGTATCCGATATGATATATTTTTTGTGTTATAATATATAATTGAAAAAGATTGACGATAACTTACCTGGATTCGGAGAAATTGATAATAAAGAAGATTGATGGTAATGATTAATTGGATAGAAATTAAATGGAATCAGTTAGTGATCGATGTTTCATTGGCCTACTTGATTTCATTTTTTTGTCAATCAACAGCTTTTTCCAGTTGTTTATAACATTGTGGAAAAGTGGAAAATGGTAGAATGACAACAATAATTTAAGTGACACACCTGTTTCACTTAAAGGAGGCCGCGATGATGATCTCGTCTTTGCTTGATAATCTTTTACTAGGACTTTGAGATTGTGCAGACGAAAAAAAGAAAGAAAAAGTTTAGGAGTTATATCTCCATCTCCACTTGTGCACTTTGGCGAGGTAACTCAAAAAGTCTCTAAGAAGAGAGATGGACATGTCTTTATATACTGCTGTTGCAGCTATGGCTGTGGAGTGGAGAGTTTGGTTTTGGTCATTTGATCATATTGATCATATTATCACAATGAGGTCAGCATCACAATCATAATGTAATTATGCATTGGAAACTAGTGCCTTGCTGGATAAACCTTTAACCCTAAATACGTGATTCTTCTTGTCTGAAAAATGAACAAGATGAGTTTGAACATCATTTTTTTTCATGTTAGAAGATCATTTTTCGACAATTAAAAAAATAAAATTAAGGCTGCTGAAAGTCAACCTTCATGCAATGATATGGTTGAGCATGAGTCTTTTCAACTTAGTAGCTCGACAATGGAAACTTTCATTGCCACATAGAAGGAAGCGTGTAATATGCATTCTATTGAGGAGGTTTTCGAGATGATGCTCAATTTTTAGAATGCGGTGGTAGCACTTCAGGCTGTATTTTGTTTTTGGCAGCCTTGGGAATGTACTCTACACGGAACACAATGACGCAGAGCACGATGTTTTGGTATCAACTGTAAAATTGTGAATTTACCGATAATGATGGATTGGAAGGCTGACTAGGCCTGCGTTGACTTTGCGAGACTGGCTCGGGGGTCCACATGGGCTTAGGCCGGGCGGGGCCCAGTTTGTGTGGAACTGGGGCCGTCACATTTGTGATCTTAATGAACTAGTACGGTTCATAATGATACATTTCCTATATGTAGGGATCGAACCCTATATGTAGATAGCTTCCAAGCTTTGTGATCTTTTTAATTAAAAAATGATCATAAAGTAAAATTTACTTTATAATTTGTAACATTAATTAAATTCATGCCAAATATCTCTAGTAAATATTACCGTTCTTCAACTTTAACATAGCAAGGATTACAATCTCAGGATGGATAAAGGTTGGGCCAGACATTCGAGGTTAATATTATCATATCATCTTTTTATAGTGGTATAAGCATTTATATTTTTTGTAAGGTTGAAACTTACTATTCAAAGTTTTTTTTGTTATTAGAGTTTCAAAAGAATATTGAAAAGGAGCGAATGCATTCGTTCTTCAAGCTCAAGCTAGAAAAGGACATCTAGAAGGAATTAGGTGTCCTTGTCAAAACTGATTTAACAGTTAAATCAGTTTTGACAAAGGTAGTCTCACCAGTCCCCTTATATTGTAATTGAGTTGTTTGCTGTTTTCATGGTGATTTAACAAAGTTGCTTTGGTGTTCTTTATAATTTTACAGGGTATGCAGCACCAACAGATAGTTCCAACTATAGAAGTGCTAAGGTACCTCTTGAAACCTTTGTTCGAATTCCGTCTACTTGCTTTGATCTTGCGAGTGAAATCTTCATTTATTTTTATAGGTACTAGGCTTTTAACCACATTTTTGCTAAAAGAATTTTCTTCTTCGGATCGTATTTCCTTGTCTAATATTTTTCTCTTGGCCGGTTTGTAGATTCCACACTACATTACTTTGTATACATGTGCAACTGTACATTTCCTATATATTTTAAAATTCTCAGTTATGTAGGTTTTGTCCTTAAACAAGACTGATCCTTTGGTCTTAGCGCCTTGAGTTGTTCAAGATGCTCCTCCATCCGACAATGCTTACCGCCATCAAGATGGACCTTCGAGCAACTCACCGCCTCATCTCTCTTATACTTACATTCCAGTAAGTTTCTTCTTTCATAGTCTAGCTTGGATTTTATTTAAATTCACTGCAATCACTGATTCTTTGTAGTGGAGTGCAACTTGTGTTTAAATTTGGATATGCTTGAAGTAGTACTAATTGTTGGGGCATGTGCCCTAGGTCAATCCATTAACTGTCTTTATGAATACTTTTAGTTAATAAAATAGAGGATTTTATTTGTTGTTTATTATAATTTAATTTGCATGTTTACATTATAATAAGATCCATGGGTATTTACATAAATATCCTAAATGTCCCTAGTCGATCATTATACTGGGAACTATAATGAATTAAGACTAGTGTGAGTCTTGATTGATGATCATATGATGATTATATGTATAGGGATACGAATCAAGATCACGAGTACTTGTTAGGGAACAAAGTACTGGATCTACCCGCTATGAGAACATCACATGGATTAAGTCATAGTTGTTTCTCATGATAGGTATATATTCAGTCCTCGACTTGAGATTACAGAGACTTCAACATTAGGAACACAGTGATTTGACACAATCAAACGTTGTCTTTAACTTAGGATGATTATAAAGGTTGTGATTGGTTACTTGTGTGAGCAATGTGATGAAGTTGTGTAATCGAGATAGAATTTGTCCCTCTCATATAAAGAGAGATATCTAGTGGATCCCTCGATGTGTTAGACTGTTAAAAGGCCTAGTCTAAGTGAATTGATATTGATCAATGTCACTTAGATGTTTTCGATCTACCTAGAGATCGAGACTAGTACGATTGAACATGTTGGATGACAATTCCATGCCTTATGTTTGATCAAAAGGATATCGTGTGACAAAAGGATGTTATATACACTATTAATTAGGTTGTATCGATTTGATATTCGTACAACTTGGGTAGTCATAATGTCTTGCTAGAGGCCGCTTATGACTTGTATACCAAAATATGTTTTGGTACTGCCAACGCCAACGTTGTATGAGCCTATTGGGTCGCACACTAAGAATGGTTTTGCGAGATTTTAAGATGGTTCAGAAAAATGAATTTTATATGATAAAATTCATGACGGAAACGTCCTTGTGGTGTATTACACTTATACTTCTTTAAGTAGGGGTATATGTGTAATTTACTTAACCGTCTATATACAAGAGTTGTATAAATAGACGCTTTAAGTTAGAATACACTAACGAAAGATCAAAAGGCCAAAACTCCTTTTTCGTTTGAGAAACGACTTAGGGTTTTTTGGTATGCTCTGGATCGTTTTGGAGAGAAACAAAAAGATTTGGTATTCTCTTGAAGCTAGCACTTCGAATCTCGGCCGCCGTTCGTGTGTGGACTGCTGATAGAGGGCGTTCGTCGTTGGCAACGCCTTAGAGATCGATCAACCTTCAGAAAGGTATATTGCGACTGAGGTATGATTAAGTTTTCATGGTTTAAACGTTTTTAATGGAATTAGATTCGGATCCTGTTGGGGTTTTTGTCAAAATTGTTTTGTAATCTCCGCTGCGTATGAACCCCAAAACCCAACACTAATTGCTGCTTCTTTTACAGGGTAATGGCGTAGTGGATGGTCATCAAAACCCTAGTAGATTTGGATGGAGCAATTCGAGATTGCGATGCAAGTTCAACCTAATCCGATTAAGGTATATATGTCTTTTAATTACAATTACAAGAGAGAGACGATATTATTATTAAGAAAATTAAAAGCAGATAAAAGCATAGGCAATATATGTTCTATTAAGAAAATTAAAAGGTCTACAACCAGGAGAAAGATGTTATCTGTTTTGGATTTCAGAGGAAAAATGGTTGATGGTTGTGTCCTCCGATCTTATTGTATATGTTTTTATTGACGTGGTAAGGTATGTTCAAGTTCATTAGTAAATCCATCAACAAGAAGGGATTTTCAGGGACAAAACTTTATTTTGGTGATCTAAGCAAAACTATAAGTTTTGTATTTGGCGAATGGTTTTTCTGCTCTAAAACATAAATGGTAGGTTTTTGGAGTATAAGTTGTTTGATTTGTTTTGTAGATGAAAACAGCAGGTCAAATGTGCTTTTTTCGCTATTATCGAAATATCGACTGTGTTATAAATAGAGCAGAAGCAAGTGGTTTTAATGGAATGGTACTATTTTTCTCTATTTCATTACGTTAGACTCCACTTGACAAACTTCTTATGTGTATTATTAGATTAATTGTGCTATTCTAACATATGTACAGAAGTAACTGTCTTTTGATGTGTTATTTGAGGAATACAGGTAAATGGATTTCACCAAGGCATACTGAAATCAGCGATGGAGCCGTCACTATTAAGTCAGAGCTGTCATGGAAGGTGTCCGTGATAGAAGAATTAAACTGGACTCCGATCCTGGGGTTGATGAGGTAACTTGTGAGAGTTTGTCTGATTTTCTTTCATAGATTGAAGTAGTTATTCTTGACTGTCATCTTGATGATACATTTCTTGCTTCAAACCTTGCCATGTGAAAGTGAAAAAAGTAGATGAGAAATAAGATGGTTAAAAAGGATTAAGTTGTCTATTTTTTTGTTCTGTCACCACGCTTGCAGTTATATATCGAAGGATATTTGCAAGCTATGTTGGATACATTATACATGCAAGAATATTTGAGAGTAAAAGTCATCGATGACTTGGTAAGTAGAATGTTAATCAATTAATCTCATGATTTACTTTATATACTATTCTGATATGCATAGAAAGGGCATTGCTTCCATCCTTTTGTACATTATATTTTTTTATTCTTAATTAAGAAAAAATAAAACAACCAAGCTGCCCAATCAAATGCTAAAGTAGGATTACAAAGATTAGATAAACAGAGAAGAGCCTTATTTTGATTCCTTACCTGTAACCATTCTTTCGTGAGTAGCATTATTTGTAAATAGCTAGCAACAAATCAAAATAATTGAGCATTAAAGATTTTTTTTTTTTTTTTGTTTCTTGGTTTTGGCTTTTTTGGAATATTTGGTTTCAGGGGCTGTAAAAAGCATGTATAGCATGGACATTAGTTCCATCCTTTTCTACATTACGTTTTTTGATTCTTTTTTGTTGAGTCGCTTGGAAGTTATAATGAATTCAAATAGATGTGAACGTTTATTTATTCTTTTGGGATTATAGCATTGTTTGTAAATAGATGTTGAGTTGTTTGAATAAATGTCGATATGGCTGTGTTTTGATGGATTGAATTGGTTGGTGTGTATGTGCGGATAAAGAGGTTTTCATAACACGATGTGTTGAGAGTTGTTGTGATTCAAAAGGTGCTGGATATTGTTGGAGTTTAGACTTATATCAGAACTTATGTATATATGTATTGTCATTCTATTCTCTATTTGCATATGTTGCATGTATAATTACTGGTGGAATAACAATATTGTGAGTAGGATGTACATTTGTTATATTTTCAATTGGAAATGAAAATTAATAATTCTGGGCATTTTCAGCTATTAAATTTTTTTTAAATGATATTTGAAAGGGGTCTCAAATCTCTATGAAATCGCTAGTATTCATAGGGGTTTGAAACCCCTATGTAAGCCTTTGACGATAATATAGAGGTTTCAAACCCCTATGAAATCACTACAATTGATAGGGGTTTGAAACCCCTATGTAAGTCTTTAAAGATATTATAGAGGTTTCAAACCCTTATGAAATAGCCAAGATTTGATAGAGGTTTGAAACCCTTATGTAAGCTTTGAAGATACGATAACGTGTTAAAAGATAACACTTTTCATAGAGGTCAAAAACCTTTATGAAAAGTCTTTCATAGAGGTTCAAAACCTCTATGAAAAGTAGAATTGTTTTAGTGACAATTGCCCACCAAAAGATTCGGTGGACTCCGTCTAACTCTTCATTTAAAGGTTCAGTGGGCTCCAACTAAGTCTAACTAAAAGGTTCAGTGGGCTCTAATAGATTCTACAACTAGAGGCTCAAACCTGCGAGGCCGAAAAATGAGAGTTCACATATTTGTTTTAAAAAACCTTAAACAACCACAAAAAATATAAAAAAAAACAAGAGACACTCTAAAGACACCACAATTGTATATAAAGGCATGTCAATGTGTATATTTAATTGAATAGCATATGAGACATTTTCAAATGAGAGTTCAAAAAATTAAATCACTAGATTGTCTTTATCCACGGGTGAGGTGCTTTTAGCGCGACTCTTAAATTTTTCGTGCTTTTAATATATTTTTCTTATAATAGCCTTTCAATTCCATTGCATTGATAAAATCGTTAAAATACAATGAGCCTTTAATGTTCACAATACAATGCGGCCGTACAAAAATGAACCTTTGTAGTAAAAACGCTCCCTGAGCTAAAATTCTTTGGGACTTTGACAAAACCATAATAAAACTGACTTATTCCTTTTGCAAGACCATAACAAACCTAACTTATTCAGAACACACCTCAAGCAAAGAGAGGGGTCTAGAGGTTGTAAGTCGGTCCTTATGTGATTGAGTCGTCCACTAGTCGGGGGTCCAATGAATTTAAGTTGGTTAGACCAGACGGAGAGTTCAGTTTTTAGTGTTTTTTTCTTAGTATTTTATTACATAGGTTCGCATATGGGTCGCATGCAAATCCAAGTTCATGACAGTTTTTTTGAACAAATATAATTAGCAACTTTTATTAGGACAATTAATTCTATGTTTGGTTTTATATTGAGCCATTAATGATTATTGTACTCTCAATTTTACTTTAAGAAACAAAAAAAACAAGTGTTCGGACTTAATCCTATTTTGGAAATGAACCGATTTTGTACAAATCCAATTCTCAAAGTAACATCTTAAGTTAGCTCTCAACACTTGTTGAAAGATTAATTCAACGTGTGCATGTTGGTTTTTGAGGTTCAAAACACAACAAAAATTTTAAATTTTATTTTCGATACCCAAAAAGATCAAATCTAGATTTCATTGAACTAATTAATAAAAGTAAACCGTACGTACATCAGTCGCTAGTTTGCTTCTCGGTGTTGATAGATTTTAAGACATTGCCAGAGATGAACGCTCTCTATCAGAAATCAAAACACGAACGACGATCGAGATTTCAAGTGCTAGCATGAGAGAGAACACGAAATAATTTTATGTTCTCCTTAAAAACTCAAGAACGACTGAGAAACCTGACTCGTTTTCTAAAAACAAAAAATTAGATTCCAACCTAATTTTTCCCATTAAGTGCATTCACGTAAAACGCCATTTATACAACCCTTGCATAAATTGTAAAGAGCCGAGTAAGTGAATTAGAATTATACCCTACTTAAAGTGGTACTAATATGACACATCATATGAACTTTTTGTTAGGTTTTGGGGTTCATACACAACTGAAATTACAAAACAATTTTGACAAAAACCTCAACAGGATCTGAATCTAATTCCATTAAAAATGTTTAAACCATGAAAACTTAATCATACCTCAGTCGCAATATACCTTTCTGAAGGTTGATCGATCTCTAAGGCGCTGCCAACGATGAACACCATCTACCAGCAGTCCACACACAAACGACGACCGAGATTTGAAGTGCTAGCTTCGAGAGAATACCGAACTTTTTGTTTCTTTCCAAAACGACCCAGAGTGTACCAGAAAACCCTAATTCATTTCTGAAACGAACATAGAGTTTCGCCCTTAATCTTTCGTACGTGTGTTCTAACTTAAAGCGTCTATTTATACAACCCTTGTATATAGACGGTTAAGTAAATTACACATATACCCCTACTTAAAGAAGTATAAGTGTAATACACCACAATGACGTTTCTGTCATGAATTTTATCATATAAAATTCATTTTTCTGAACCATCTTAAAATCTCGCAAAACCATTCTTAGTGTGCGACCCAATAGGCTCATACAACGTTGACAATGTATCAAAACACATTTTGGTATACAAGTCATAAGCGGCCTCTAGCAAGACATTATGACTACCCAAGTTGTACGAATATCAAATCGATACAACCTAATCAATAGTGTATATAACATCCTTTTGTCAAACGATATCCTTTTGATCAAACATAAGGCACGAAATTATCATCAAACATGTTCGATCGTACTAGTCTCTTTCTCTAGGTAGACCGAAAACATCCAAGTGCATTGAACAATATCAATTCACTTAGATTAGGCCTTTTAACAGTCTAACACATCGAGGGATCCACTGGATATCTCTCTTTATATGAGAGGGACAAATTCTATCTTGATTACACAACTTCATCACATTGCTCACATGGTAACCAAGCACAACCTTTATAATCGTCCAGTTAAAGACAACGTTTGATTGTGTCAAATCACTGTGTTTCTAATGTTGTAGTCTCTGGTAATCTCAAGTCAGAGGACCGAAATAATATACCTATCATAAGAAACAACTATGACTTAATCCATGTGATGTTCTCATAGCGGGCCGATCCAGTACTTTGTTCCATAACAAGTACTTGTGATCTTGATTCGTATCCCTATACGTAGAATCATCATATGATCATCAATCAAGACTCACACTAGTCTTAATTCATTATAGTTCCCAATACAATGATCAATTAGGGACATTTATGATATTTCTATAAATACCCATGAATCTTATTATATTGTAAACATGCAAATTAATTATAATAAACAACAAATGAAATCCTCTATTTTATTAACTAAAAGTATTCATAAAGACAGTTAATAGATTGACCTAGAGCACATGCCCCAACATCTCCCATTTGCACTAGGGCCAATCATACATGCATCTAATGCCTAATGATCTAACATGACCATCATGTTTTGCTTATGGAAGAGCTTTTGCCAATGGATCTGCAACGCCGTCTTCAATAACTACTCTGCAAATCTTCACGTCTCCCATCTCAATAATTTCTCTGATGAGATAAAAACGCCTAGTATATGTTTGGATCTGTGCTGTGATCTAGGTTCCTTGGCCTGTGTTATTGCCCCTTTATTGTCACAATACAAATAAACAGGGTTAGCAATACTAGGAGCCACACCTAGTTCAGAAATGAACTTTTTGATCCAAACTGCTTCCTTTGTTGCATCGACGCTGCAATATACTCAGCTTCAGCTGTAGAATCTACCATAGTCTCTTCGAACTTTTCCAGCTTACTACACCCTCATTCAAAGTAAACACATATCCAGATTGCGATCTAAAATCATCTATATCAGTTTGAAAACTTGCATCTGTGTAACCATTTACTACTAGATCATTTTCAAAACCTCCATAGACCAAGAACAATTCCTTAGTCCTTCTTAAGTATTTAAGAATGTTATTTACTATTATCCAGTGACTCTCACCCGGATCTGACTGATATTTACTTGTAGTGCTCAAAGCATATGATACATCAGTTCGAGTGCATAACATCGCATACATGATAGATCTAATAGCTGATGCATATGGAATCTTTTTCATACGGTCTCACTCATCATTTGTCTTAGGACATTGACTCTTGCTGAGACTTATGCCATGAGACATTGGCAACAATCCTTTTTTAGAGTCTTGCAAACTATTCAGCACCTTGTCTATGTAAGCACTATGACTTAGACCGATTAGCCTATCAGATCTATCCCTATAGATCCTTATCCCTAGGATATAGGATGCATCTCCTAAGTCTTTCATTGAGAAACACTTCCCTAACTAAGACTTGACATTCTGCATTATTGGGATGTCATTTTCAATGAGTAATATATCATCAACATACAGTACCAGAAAAACAACTACACTCCCACTGACCTTCTTGTATACACAAGGCTCATCTTCGTTCTTAATAAAACCAAAACCCTTGATTGCTTCATCAAAACGAAGATTCTAACTCCGAGAAGCTTGCTTTAATCTATAAATGGATCTTTGAAGCTTGCATACCTTCCTAGAATTCTCAGGGTGTACAAAACCTTCAGTTGTGTCATATACACGTCCTCAAGCAGTTTTCCATTAAGAAATGTTGTTTTTACATCCATTTGTCATATCTCATAGTTATAATATGTAGCAATGACAATTAAATTTTTTATGGATTTAAGCATGGCTACTGGCGAAAAAGTTTGATCATAATTAACACCTTGAATCTGGCTGAAACCTTTTGCTACAAGTCTTGCTTTAAAAGCATGCACTTTGCCATCCATGTCAATTTTCTTCTTGAAAACCCATTTACATCTAATGGTCTTAACACCTCCAGGTAAATCGACCAAGTTTCAAACTGGGTTATCATACATGGATTGCATCTCAGAGTTCATGACACTTAGCCATTTATCTGAGTCTGGTCCAGATATAGCCTCCCGATAAGTGGTGGGCTCATTTTGATCCATAAGCAACACATCACGACTATCAATAATGAGAATCCGAATCTCTCTGGCTCATGTCTTACCTTACCAAATTTACGTGGGCCCTGTGTCACTTGTGGAGGTTCGACTAGTTCAGAACGTTGTTGAACTTCCAGTAGCGGTTCAGTGTTTATTTATGATTCTTGAACTTCTTCAAGATTTATTTCTCTCCCACAAGTATTTTTTGAAATAAACCGTTTTTCGATAAAGGCACCATACCGAGCAACAAACACTTTATTTTTAGCGGGATTATAAAAGTAATATCCTTTTGTTTCCTTAGGATACCCCACAAATAAACACTTGTCAGATTTAGGTGCTAGTATTTCAGAGACTTATCGCTTTACGTAATCCTCATAACCCCAAATCTTAAGGAATGATAAACTAGGTATCTTCCCGTACCATATCTCATATGGTGTTTTATCAACCGCTTTAGAAGGAATTCGATTTAGAGTGAAGGCTGCAGTTTGTAATGCATAACCTCAAAAGGATAATGGAAGATTTACATGACTCATTATAGATCGAACCATATCTAATAAGGCTCAATTTCTCATTTCAGAAACTCCATTCAATTGTGGAGTTGCTGGTGGAGTCGATTGGGAGACAATCCCACAATTTCTAAGATGATTATCAAATTCTTGGCTCAAATATTCATCACCTCGATCTGACCGATGTGTTTTGATAGTTTTACCAAGTCGATTCTGCACTTCATTTTGAAACGTTCGAAACATTTCAAATGATTCAGTTTTATGTCTCATACATAACCATTTCTGCTGAAATCATCAGTTAATGTAAAGAAGTACTGATAACCTCTTCTAGCCATTGTGTTTATAGGACCACATACATCAGTATGTATTAGACCCAATAAATCACTTGCCCTTTTACTATGTCCAGTAAAGGGACTTTTAGTTATCTTGCCTCGTAAACAAGATACATACGTTTCATATGTTTCTAAATCAAATGAATCTAGAAGTCCATCTTTATGGAGCTTCGTTATGCGTTTCTCATTTATATGTCCGAGACGACAATGCCAAAGATAGGTTTGATTTAAATCATTTGGCATGAATCTCTTTGTATTTATGTTAAAGATTGGAGTATCAGTGGACCTTTTCATCTTAGAATATAAAGTCCATCACACAAATTAACATTTGCATAAAATATTCCTTTACGAGAAATGGAACTTTTATTATTCGCAATAATAAAATCAAAACCATCCATATCAAACATGAAACAGAAATAATGTTTCTGCTCAAGGTAGGCACAAAATAACAATTATTTAAAGTTAAAATAAGTCCACTAGGTAAGACTAAGTTATATGATCCAACAGCCAGGGCAGCAACTCTTGCTCCATTCCCTACGCGGAGGATGACTTATCCTTTCTTCAACTTTCTACTTTTGGAGAGTCCCTGCATATTTATACAAATGTGAGATCCACATCCGGTATCTAATACATGGGAATGACTAGTAGATAAATTAATTTCAATAACATAAATACTTGTAGTGGTAGTCGCACTACCCTTTTTCTTCTTTAGATCTTCCAGATAGAGTTTGCAATTTCTAAACCAATGTCCAGGTGCATGGTAGAAATGACAATTTCCTTCCATTTCTTTTGGGTATTTTGAAGCAGGAACAGGCTAGGGCTTGACTTGTTCCACAAGGCTTTGCGACAGGTGCTGCAGCAGCCTTGGCAACTTTAGCCTTGCCTCTGCCTTTATTCTTCATTCCCTTTCCCTTTTAGATCATCAACACATTACTAGAGGGTTTCTTGATATTTTGTTCAACAGTTTTTAGCTTCAAATGCAACCCTAAAATTGATTTCTCCATATTATTCATATTGTAGTTCATCACAAATTTTGAGTAACTCTCCGGTAATGAATTCAGGATCAAATCCGTAGCCAACTCTTGGCTTATGGGAAATCCGAGTCTATCAAGCTGGTCAACATAACCCTTCATCTTCAGAACATGAGGACTAACTGACGCACCCTCAGTCATCTTGCAAGAATGTAGGTTCTTGACTGTCTAGAACCTTTTTTGCCTAGCTTGCCGTCGGAATATTTCCTTCAGCGTTACGGTCATGTAGTAGGCTTCTATTAGTTCCATGTCCTTCAGAAGTTCAGGAACCATAGTTGCCAGCATAATACATGCAACATCAGTAGAATCGTTGACATGTTTATTATGCGCATCCTTCACAGCTTTCGTAGCATTGGCTGGTGGGTCCTCAAGGATTGGAGCATCCAGGACATACAACTTGCATTCATGCTTGAGAACGATTCTCAAGTTTCCGAACCAGTCAAGAAAGTTAGTCCCAGATAGCTTATCCTTCGCAAGGATGGATCGCAGTGACAGATGATTATTGTTACTTGAAGAGGCCATTGATCTACAATAAAGATTATGCAAAGTTTATTTTAGTATAGAGGAATAGACTCCCACTAAATTAACAACCCTCTTAAAACATATTGTTTATTTAGGGGACTAAAATCCATATTTCATCTAATTCTATGACAGCTATGACATGAAACACAAAACTAGATTATTTAGGAAGGTAACAGTTACCAATTACATTTTATGTAATTTTAGATAATTTTATGTGATACGGGACATCTTATGTCTTAGCATCTAACTAATCATCTTATCATAATCCAATTAGGACTTAAGATATTTGAATCCTAGCATATCTCTAATAACAAAATTCTCGATATTTATCTCCTATCAAATATGGATAATGAAACCGATTTTGCTAATATCTCCTAATCTAATTTGTTATCTATTTCTTATCAAATAGAAATTTCATAACATAATAGATATAAAGAGATAAATAAATAATTTCAAAAAATAATTATTTGCAATTTCGGTCCTCATCCAAATAATCACAAACATGTAATTAAATCATGAACTACTATCCCAATCGAACCTAATCATATTAGTTTCGAATTAATATTCAAACTTATACGATTTAAGAAACTTAAAACAATGTAACCTAAATATGCATACTGAATTACAGAGATTTCATCCATGCATCAATACACGAAAAATAAAGATTATACCTAATGGTGTCATGGATCACATAACACGAAATTCAATTCATTAAAATTATTCGAATTAACCTAACATGGTTACTAGCATGTACGAAATTGATTTCAATTAAATCACGAATATGTGTATCATATACACAAAGCATGATAATAAATCTCACAGAAAATTTTTGTATATCACATATTCATCAACTATTAACATGCTTTCAATCATATATCATGTATTTATCAAAAGAAAACATGCAATGAATTTAATGGAATCAAACCTTGCTCTGATACCACTGTTGGGTTCTGGGGTTCATACGCAGCGAAAATTACAAAACAATTTTTACAAAGACCCCAACAGGATCCGAATTTAATTCCATTAAAAAGGTTTAAACCATGAAAACTTAATCATACCTCAGTCGCAATATACCTTTTTGAAGGTTGATCGATCTCTAAGGCACTGCCAACGATGAACGCCCTCTACCGGTAGTCCACACACGAACGACGACCGAGATTTGAAGTGCTAGCTTCGACAGAATACCAAACCTTTTTGTTTCTCTCCAAAACGATCCAGAGTGTACCAGAAAACCCTAATTCATTTCTGAAACGAAAATAGAGTTTCGGCCCTTAATTTTTATTACGTGTGTTCTAACTGAAAGCGTCTGTTTATACAACCCTTGTATATAGACGGTTTAGTAAATTACACATATACCCCTACTTAAAGAAGTATAAGTGTAATACACCACAAGGATGTTTCTGTCATGAATTTTATCATATAAAAATCATTTTTCTGAACCATCTTAAAATCTCGCAAAACCATTCTTAATGTGCGACCCAATAGGCTCGTATAACGTTGGCAGTGTACCAAAACACATTTTGGTATACAAGTCATAAGCGGCCTCTAGCAAGACATTATGACTACCAAGTTGTACGAATATCAAATCAATACAACCTAATCAATAATGTATATAACATCCTTTTGACACACGATATCATTTTGATCAAACATAAGACATGAAATTATCATCGAACATGTTCAATCGTACTAGTTTCGATCTCTAGGTAGATTGAAAACATCCAAGTGACATTGATCAATATCAATTCACTTAAACTAAGCATTTTAACAGTCTAACACATCGAGGGATCCACTAGATATCTCTCTTTATATGAGAGGGACAAATTCTATCTTGATTACACAACTTCATCACATTGCTCACACAGTAACCAATCACAACCTTTATAATTGTCCGGTTAAAGACAACGTTTGATTGTGTCAAATCACTGCGTTCCTAATGTTGAAGTCTCTGGTAATCTCAAGTCAGACGACCGAAATAATATACCTATCACGAGAAACAACTATGACTTATTCCATGTGATGTTCTCATAGCGGGCCGATCCAGTACTTTGTTCCCCAACATGTACTCGTGATCTTGATTCGTATCCCTATACGTATAATCATCATATGATCATCAATCAAGACTCACACTAGTCTTAATTCATTATAGTCCCCAGTATAATGATCGACTAGGAACATTTATGGTATTTCTGTAAATACCCATGGATCTTATTATATTGTAAACATGCAAATTAATTATAATAAACAACAAGTGAAATCTTCTATTTTATTAACTTAAAGTATTCATAAAGAGAGTTAATGGATTGACCTAGGGCACAAGCCCCAACACTTTTATGTTGCGAATTTTATCACATAAAATCCATTGTTCTAAGTCATTTAAATTTCGCAAAATCGTTCTTTGTGTGTAACCTAATAGGTTCATGCAACGTTGGTAGTTAACCAAAACTAATTTGTTACATGAGTCATAAGCGGGTCTCTAGTAAGACATTATGACAACCCAAGTTGCATGAAGATTGTAACGGCCCACTTTCCAAATGGACCGCCATGAGCCAATGCAGGCCCACAACCTAGCCTTCCAACGTTAAGCTGTGTCCCACATGCAAACTCATCCACCATTTAATCATTATTAACCTCAAATGACAACAATTTACTGTTTATATTGTTAATGAACTCAAGTCATCTGTTAAGATCATGTTAAACCCAAATAAATCACAACGGAAGTCTTTGGCATGACAAAATATATATAATCGTAAAGTCATGCGATTGACTCAGACACCCAGTGTGGAAAACCCATATATCATCATAGATTAAAAAAATGTACCTCAACGTAACTTAATATCAACAGTATAGAGTCATAGTGTATCATTCACAAGCCTAAATCCTAAAATAGAAAAAAATGTGTATATACAATACAAACGTATAAGCATGGCTAAAGTCTCTGTGTTCCGGCAGCTTGCCCTTGCCCTTGCCCCGGCTCGTACTAAGATCTGCACTCCGGCCATCACAAAAAGACAGACGACGAGTCCAGAGTGAGTATTCTCGAGAAAATTAAGTGAGCAATACTGAAAATAAATATTGGAATTTAAAGAAAACTATTAAATAAACATGAGGAAATAAAGATCGGCAACTGTGTTCATCGCATTCATATGTAATAGTGAAAGCTCAAAGTGTATGTTCCTAGCCCCTAGTCAAACTAAAGCCGTACTTCAGACTCTCAACGGACTACTGCCGGCGAGTAGCACTCAAGCAAGGCCAGTATCTAGATCCGCTATGTGGTTGGCGTGGAACCTACGATGCACCTACATGTGCCTGTCACTCTCTCGGATAGCCCTATTTACCGAGATAACACACGTGTTATGGCCTAGTGGACGTACACACAAAAATGGCATGGAGGAAGAGTCTCAACATCTGTCGATTACAACACACCAGGAACAGAGTAGTGAAAGATAGAAAATTAATTAAAAAATAAAGGTAAATACTAATAAAGAAATCTCAGTTGGGATACTACACACCTCACACCGCACTTTGTGTCCCGTCACTAACCCCTGGTCCGACTCCACCTAGTCTCGGATATCTCAAATTTATAGCTCGTACTGACCTAGTTTCATAGATAAGTGATATGTAGTCATTTGTATGTGTGTTAAATCATTTCACACAAATTATGTCATAACATGGGTACATTTGCGTGCTAAATTTGGGCATTAGCGCGCTAGATGCCCCGACAGTTATACGTTCTTAGCCTAGACGAACATTAGCGTGCTAATTTTTTGGCCTAGTGCGCTAATCGCGTTCCGGACAGCAAAACTGCTAAAATTTATGGGTTTTGCACATACCCAACAACTCAACTACAGCCACAACACCAACAATAACACTTCAAAACACTTTAAACTTAGTTACATAACAACCTCCAAATCATCACCAAATTATCTAAAATTAGGATCAAAAGATAAAAAAAAGTTGTGGTGTTTGTGATTCTCACCTTGGTTTTGATGTTTTCCCACTCCGTGCTCCACAAATCATCAAGTTTGTGAGTCCAAACCCTTGCTTCTTCACTCAGATTTTTGGATGAAATGGAGAGGGGAGAGAAAAGGTGGTGAGACTAAAGTCAAATATGACTTTATAGTTGAATTTTTTTATCTCTTCTCACTTATACATCACTAGGCCATCAAATGGCCTCTATTTGCTCCCTTTCCAACCACTAGTGACTCTAATTGTGACTCAGCTAGGGCACTCATCCTAGTTTTAACCTCAAAAGTCCATTTTCGGGTGTTCCGACGCCCGATTTCTCGTCCTGAACCGCGTTATACGCGTACTGCCATATCCCTAACCACAAAATATACATTCCTTATTAAGTATTTAACTAGTTTTTATTCATTTTGTGTGTATTATTTCTCCTGACCTAGTGTTAAGTCGGTTAGACTAACCGCTACCCGCATCGACACGCATACCGAGGCGACTACTTAACACATGATTTCGCATGTCAATTATAATATACTAACACACATTACGATGCCATTTAATCTATTTTAACGTGTACACCATAAGTTAGAAAAACCAACATACAAAAATAACTATTTACTTAGCTCCAGGCGCACAAACCTGACTACAGGTCGCACGAACGTCTGAGCCGTCAGCACGTCTGCAAACACGTCATAATTAACAGCGAATTACATTTAGGCTGTTACAAATATCAAAGTCAATATAACCTAATCAACATTATATATCTTATCCCTTTGTTGTACGATATCCTTTGATTAAATATAAAACACGAAAAAGTCACCTTTAATGTTCAATCGTACTAGTCTTGATCTCTAGGTAGACTGAAAATATCTAAGTGACATTAATCATATCAATTCACTTGGACTTGGTCATTTTTAGTCTAACATATAATGATATATCTTTAAATGAGAGGGACAAATTATATCTCGATTACAGATCTTCACACATTTCACATATTAACCAATCACAACCTTTATAATTGTCCAATTAAATACAATGTTTGATTATGTCAAATCACTATGATCTTAATGTTAAAGTCTCTGGTAATCTCAAGTCAGAAGATTAAATGATATACCTACCATAAGTAATATATAAGGCTTAATTTATATGGTGTTCTCTTAGCAGGTCGGTCCAATACCATGTTCTCTAACAAGTACTCATAATCTTGATTCGTATCCTTATATGTATGATCATCAGATGACCATCAATCAAGACTCACACTAGTCATAATTCATTATAGTTCCCAGTATAATAATCGATTATAGACATTTAAGATGTTTTAGTAAGCATCTATGAATCTTATTATATGGTAAACATGCAAACCAATTATAATAATGAACAACAAATGAAATCATTTATTTATCAACTCAAATAGTAATAGAAACAATGTTCATAAGATTGACTTAGGGCACATGACAACGTAAGCCTTTTCTCAAGATAGTAAAAGAGATAACCAATGAGCTTTCACTCTAATGGTAAAAACCATCATCCCATATGTTTGGGGATTTTGTGTGTAACGACTCGTATCCTTAACCTAGTGATTAACGTTAATCTGATATCTAATTAACTTGAGTCGGACTCGTGGTTAAGCTTGACTTGTCTCGATTAGCGTGTGAGTGCGATTGTTGTGTTGTATTGCGTTTGTTTGGTGTGAGAATAATAAATAAAAATGACGATACACCTGGGGTGACACATTTAAATCATGGGGGATCACACAGGGAAACGTGGAAGAAAGGTGTACGCTTGGATGTACTCATTGGTGTATGTGGCAAGCAGAAAACCCATAAAATATATAGGTATATATATAAGGAAATTCTACCATGGTGATTTTTATTCTTGACCATTAGATTTAAATCCAATGGTCAATTTCATAGCTACATTAATCACACTTCAATATGTGCACAAGTACCAAGAAGTTATATTATTCATTGGATTGAAATCTAATGGTCAAAAATAAAAATCACCATGTATGGTGATTTTTTTCCATCACCATGTATGGTGATTTTTTCCCATCACCATGGTAGAATCACCTATATATATTTTTATATGTTGATATATATATAAATATATGTAAATAAAACCTATAGTTGGAATTAAATAATTGGAAAATTATGGGACGATGTATACGGTGTGTGGGTCAAGTGTGACGCACATGGGTCGTGGACTAACGTGCATGCTCGAGTGTACTCGTCGGCAAGCACGATGAAATTATAAACGCATAAATACATATGTATATATATAATTATACATGTTGTATATATAAATATATATATTTAAAATAATAAATAAATTAGTGGGCATCTATTGACATGTGGGGTTGAGGGTGACACACATAGTGTGTTCACTAGTGTGCACGCCCGAGGAAAGTCATCGGCGTGCGGGGTGAATTTTAAATGAGGAAATACATACATGTATATATTTATATATATATATATATATATATAATTAATATATAAAAATATATAAGTAACCGATAGTTTTGATTTAGTTTATTTAAATCAATTGGATTCACCTCGGGATGTGCGCGAAACTCGACAATTTCGTTATCAAAGCTTAAGCGGTTGTGAAAGGGTAGCATCATTAAATGTTGTGAAAGGGTAGCATCATTAAATTTGCTTCGATATTCGTGTATCTTGAATCTGAAGGAAATCAAACCCAACAAATGAAATCGAGAAGAGAAGATGAAATCGAACAGAGAGAGATAGAGCTCGAGTTCGAGAAGAGAAAGCGTGACCGAAAGAGGGAGCTCGAGGTCAAGGTAAGCCTGGGTGTGTTGTTGTTGTTGAAATCGATTGTTGTTGTTTGGGAGGTTCAGTCATGGAGGTTTGGCCTAGGGGCTGGAGAAGATGGTTGGATGGGTTGAGGAAAGAGATGATCGTGAGGTCATGTCCCTCCCAACGTCGCTCTGGGAGCAACTCCAGCGAGCCAAACCAGCGAACAAACGAAAAAATGGAAAACAGAGGAGACGGACGATCGATGAAGGAGGAGGAAAGTGTGTTGTGGGGGGGTTTGGTCCCCCGAACCGGACAAATTCCAGAAAAAAATAAAAAATACTGGAAAATAGAAGAAAATAAAATAAAATGCTAGGAATTTAGGGATAAATTCCAGAAAAAAATTGGGAATATATATATATATATATATTTATATAATTATGGACAAAATCAATAGAAATTCGATATTTCTATAAAAAGTGGAGAATTTTGGGATTTTCACGAAACTTTATAATTAGGGTTTTACCTCATAAAGCGTGATATAAGTGAAACTGATCTAAAAACTAGCAAATTGATTTCTAATTCAAATGAGATCAATTCAAGACTGCCAATGAGAACTGGACTTGAATTGATGATTATCGACTTATTTTAGGTTTGTGATTGACGGGAAATGGATTGAGGATTGAGGATCGCAGGAGTAAATAAGTGGGTAAAAAGTTAATAAAGCTCAGTGCATGTAAGTGAGACTCATATTTTTATCAATTATGCAATATAAATTAGTATTTAGTAGGGCACGTAGTGTTATTGATTGGGAATTGGACAATGTACCATGACTCGACCTATGTTTTATAAAAAGTGTTTTAATACCTCAAAATAAATTCGGGAAGAGGTTCATCAGGAGCGAATCCGACTGGGGCGGGATCTTGCATTGGGTGGCCACTCAGTACGAGTCCCCACCATCGCGAATACTCCGTTGATGCTTTCCATTTAAGAGTGAGTTGATACATTAGGCCAGAACACATTACATAATTACCGGCTAGTGATTCTGTGGTGGGGTTTTGGGTGACGGGAGTATACAACTCTCTTTACCGAAACAAAAAAAAATACAAGTCATGGGTACAGTCGCGCTTGACTAATGAACATGCATCTGTTTATATATTGTTTATATTATTTCAATGCCCCGATAGCTATGATTTGGATATATGTTAATATATATTATTCTTTGATATTTAATTGATAGTCGATGGATTTATGAGAGTCACTTACTGAGCATGTAGGAGCTCACCCAACTTAACATTTCAGGTAATTAACTTAATCAAAATTATGAGTCTTACTTCAGTTTCAAATTTAAAACAACATTAAAAAACTTCAACTCAATTCAAAGTTGGGGGTGGTTTTGCGGTTTGGTGAACCTAGTTTTTCATAAATGAAAACCACCACCAAACTGTGAATCGCGGTTTTCAAGTTTTCTAAACCAACCCAAACTGTGATTTTAAAAAACCACACCAAACTACGCGGTTTGGACGGTTTGAGTTGTTTTATGATGATCACTGCTCACCTCTAATGGTATGTGTGTAGACTTATTAAGTTAATTTTACTTGTATATATACGTTGAGACGCGAGCGAGGACACATCTCGAGATGTTTGCTAGTGTGGGATCAAAGTAGAGAGTAATATGGTAGGTCATAATTTAGTTAATTATGATTAATATAACTAATCTAATGTGCCTATAGTTGAATATATATAAATGTGGCATAAGATAAGAAAACAAAACCACAAGTATTGATATGCATCGGGATGCGTGTTATCACCATCATTGGGTAACTTGGTGTATGTATGGGTGTTAGCATGGATATTTTAGTGGGATGTAGGACCAAGATGTGAGCTATTAAATTTCCCTTGAGACGGGTACTTCACACAAGGCCAAGGGCTATAAGTGAAGCACATCACCATATAAATTGAATTGGTGGGGTTTTCATGTAAATCATCTCAACTAATTGCATGCAAAGGGAGAAAGATATCTAGAGTGATGTTCAACATCTTTTGCTGAGGAAATTTTGTGAAATTGAGAAAAGATTGATCAATTTAGAGAAGCTCCGCGTCTACGTAAACCAATCTACATCAGTACTTTGTGAAATTCAAACAAAAATTGTAAGTTTTGATTCGGTTTTGGCCTGTGACTGTCACGACCCGAATTTCTAATCTCATTTATTATCCGTAATCAGGATTACCAACTCGCGACGGGGGACCCGCACTGTGATACGTGCTCTAACCGAGGCGAGATGCTCGAGATATATGTTAGATTTGTTGTGGTGTGTGCCTAGTGTATTGTATATGTATAGACTACTAAGTCGCTCATACTTGAGGTGTCGAGACTTGAGTGTGGACACGCCTTGATATGTGTGCCAACGTAGGACCTGGGTAGAGAGTGATGTTGTAAGTTGGTTTAAGCTTGGTGTAGCTTAAATAGTAGAATTAATGTGGCTATAGCTGATTTTGTATTAAATGTAACCTAAGTTAGCAAGATAAAACAATAACCATATAACGTTCCTCGAGATACGTAAAGACACATCAAGAGACAAATAAAGTATGGATTGGTGTTAGTTAGGTTGAGTTAGTGGAGAGTTAGTGGAATTGTATCAAGATGTAGGCCATTATATTAGTCTCAAGTATGTGTAAATATAAAGATCAATGGTAATTAATCAACCTTATCTTTATATTTAAGATTAGATATATCAACATATGTAATTCATTTCATTTCCATAACTTGGAAGCTAAGAAAGTTGGAGAAGAAGAAATCAGAGGAATCGAGGAGGGTTTTGGCTAAAAAACTCAGAGAGATCAAAGAGAGTTGGAGCTCAAATCAAAGTGTCATCAACCTTAGGGACACATCTTTATTTCAAGTTGAAACCAGTTCTGGTTTTTGGCCTTTTTTAGAGGGTAGATGGTCAAGTCTTTTCAATTGGTTTATATATTTGGATTCCTCATTTCAAGCTGATAATCCAGCTATTAAGAAGTTCTTAATTCAGTTTTGAAATAAAAATGATATGAATTTTTGAAATTGTAAGACCAAAATTTAGATTCTACATGTTGTATTATGAACTAGCTTATGTAATTTGGTCATAACTAGCTCATTTTAAATCAAAATAAACCCAATCTGGGTGGCATTTGAAAGCTAACTCAAAGGGAAACAACTTTGTCATATTAGAAGTTTTATAATTTGAATGTTTTCATGTCTAGAATTGCTCTACAAATAGGTGATTGAGCATTACGAGTTTTTTGAAACTAAATATTTAAAAGACATAGCTCTCTAATTACTTATCCAAATGAGCTGATTTTGTCGTATGTCGTTATTTGGTATATTAGCTGCCTTGTGACTAAAAATCACAAAATCTGAAACTATATTGGGAGAAATAATTTTTCTAAGTCTTTTGGTCGGATTAAGTTTCAATTTGAGCTGTTTTTGGAAGAATTGAGATATCTCTTTCATTTTAAATGAGAATTTTGCAAACCAAACCTTTTCGAAAAGTTAAAATATAGACAAAAAACTTTGTACGAAGGGAAGATTTTGAGATTTTAGCAATTTCATGCCTAAAATTATGCTGCAATACAAGACTAAAATTTTAATGTTGTTTAATTTTAAGAGGTTGTTTTGGGTTAAGGTTCCTAAACTCGTTTAACCTTACCTAAACACAATTTATTTATATTAACTTGATATTAGGAACCTAGGGAAGAGTCTCAAGGGTTCGGATACGAGATTTGGGGTATCGGGAGACTGGTAAAGCTAGGACTTTACATTGTTTGATGTGAGTATACCCGTCGTCTGTTTCATTTGCATTTCACATCCATTTTTTTGCCTTGTTTGTTGTAGTCTATATTGACTATGTTCATTGTTGTACTCTAATATCATGAACTTATTTGACACTCCTCACTTGTTGAGCTTGACTTTCATGATATTATGATGAATTGAATTCCTTTGAAATCCATCCATGTGCCTTTATGTCATTTCTTGTTGTTTTATAGTTACTATAGCTTAAATAGCATGCTATTAGAAATTGTGAGTTGGTGAATGACTTTATGGACTTGTACTCTTTGGAAATTGTGCTTTATAGCATAGCTAAGTCTTAGAATCCTTAACGAGTCAATTTCTTAGAATTATAAAGTAGTTATAGAATTTAGAGTCCATTACACTATGTTAGAGTTGATTGGCATACGGGTTATAGTCCCTAGGGATGTCACCACTCACCACTATGACGCGACACACGGGGTTAGAGTACTTGGAGTTGGTGATACACCAAGGTTAAAGTCCTGGTGACATTGGGGTTAGAGTCCCTAGTGATATTAGACTGTGCGATTTCACGCACGTCCTTTAGTAGCCTTAAAGGCTTAACGCATGTCACGGTCTAGCAGATCTAGATCATAACTATTTAGCATCGTGTCAGTTTCACTTGCTTAACCGTGACATTTTTTAGCATGTTTCTGGTACTAGTCTTTTTTTGAACTTATGCTTTTAAATACCATTTAGTCTTTTGGAAATGTGAATGAATATGTTAATGGGGATTACTGTTACTTTTTGTACTCACCATTTTTTTTTATGACAGTGGGTGTAGAGCCGTCGATTAGTAGGCCCGACAAAAAGAAGATCATCGATTACCTTTGAGCCAGCGACATACTTCTGCATCGACATTTGTAGGTTTGGATATTTTATGTATTATACGGTTATGTTTTTTTTATACATTTTGGCGTTATATATTGGGTCGAGCATTTAGTTCCCTAACTTATGATGATCATCACACTATTTATATTTTCCACTTTATTATATGTATGCATGTAATCGTTGTTTCCTGGTTTCCACACTTATGATTTAATATATTGCTTTCGTATAATATGTTAACACTTGCGCTAAACTTTATAACTCTTAAAAAGTTTTTAATTACTCTGAAATCTACTAATATGTTAACATGTGTGTTACATCTCCTAAAATGCGTATATCGAGGAGATTAGGATATACTGGTTGACTAATATGTAGTTAAGTCCTATATGGCTAATATTTGAGCTTAATTACGGGATTAGACTGGGCAGTGCCCTAGATTAGGGAATGGGCCGTCACAGTTGGTATCAGAGCATAGTTCTCGATAAGTACACAACTAACCTTGAATAAAACACAAACGCTATATGTGGAAACCAGACAATCCTTGCCTATAAATTATTAGTTGGGAAGTGAGCAAAAGTGATATGGGGATTTCTTATATGTACATGTTATTTTCTGTATGTATGTATGTATGTATGTATATGTGTTATCTACGTAGCTGCTGGTGTCGCGAATGACATCAACTTGCAAAACGCAATGGTAGATTGACGCAAGATCGGAGACTGCGACAACTCCAGTGGTGCAAACTTTTTGGAGGATCTACTGTTCTACCACCGCCGAGAGAGGTTGATTTTATTATTGAGTTGGTACCAAGCACCCGACTGATTTTCATACCGTCGTATCGCATGGCCCTGAAGGAGTTAGAGGAGTTGAAGATTTAGCTTCATAACTTGGGATATAAAGGATTCATCACCCCATTCATGTCAACATGGGAAGCACTCGTCTTGTTTATAAAGAAGAAGGACGGTACTTTGAGACTGTGTATCGACTACAGACAATTGAATACTGTCGCAATCAAGAACAAATATTCACTTTCGAGAATTGATGATTTATTTGATTAGTTGAGAGGAGTGTAGTTTTTCTCCAAGATAGGCCTGAGATCAGGGCATCATGTTCATTACAACATTATACACAAGATATAGAAAATATCAGTTCATAGTCATGCCATTTGGGCTGACTAACGCCCTGCAATATTTATGGATTTAATGCATTAAATCTTTAGACCCATTCTGGACCGTTTCATGACTGTCTTCATCGATGATATTTTGATATGTTCGAGGACACGAGAGGATCATGAGCAACACCTAAAAGTGACATCGCAGACTTTGAGGGAGCACTGACTGTATGCCAAATTCAGTAAGAGTGAATTTTAGTTTTCAAAGGTTCAGTTTAAGGGCACGTTGAGGAAGCAACTGGGATAGTAGTGGATCCGACCAAAATTCATGCAATTATGGATTGGCTGGCACCGACGTAGTGATATAGATAAGATATTTTTTGGGTTTGGCAGGGTACTACCGCTAATTTGTGAAAGATTTCTCAAAAATCGCTTCACCGATTAATAGATTTACATGAAAGGATGTCGCTTTTCAATGGACATAAGCTTGTGAGCAGTCATTTGATGAGTTGAAGAGATTGTTGACTATTACGACAATGTTAGTATTGCTAGAGGTTGGATAAGGATTCTTGGTGTACACAGATACTTCTCATCAGGATTCTTGTTGATGCATAACAATTGTGTAGTAGCTTACGTCTCCAAACAATTGAAGGTTCATGAGAAGAATTACCCCACTCATGATTTGGAGTTGGCAGCAATAGTGTTTGCACTGAAGATTTGGAGACATCACCTGTACGGAGAGAGATTCACACTTTTTACTGATTACAAGAGTCTAAAGTATCTTTTCACATAAAAGGAGCTGAACATGAGACATCAAAGGTGGCTGAAGTTTTCGAAGGACTATGATGTTTCTCTGAAATATCATCCGTGAAAAGCTAACGTAGTCTCTGATGCGCTGAGTAGGAGACCGATTAGTGATGTTGAGGTTGTCAGATGTCATATGACACATGAATATGGTTTACTCAAGGCAGCGGCGATAGTAAGTCAAGTAGAGGTTCCTACCGATACTCAAGTGATGATTTATGCTCAGATGAGATTTCAAACTGTATTTACACAGAGAGTGTCAGAGGGTCAGAGGATTGACATATTGTTTTTGAGATGTAATGAGTTAGCACAGAGTATAGAGTACACAGATTGGATTGAGACTTCATATATGTGACTGAGGTACAAGGGCCGATTGTGGATACCCAAAGTGCCAAAGCTAAAAGATGAGATTATTTAGGAGTCGCATCGTTCCTGATTCACCAGTTCATTCAGGCAGGATATGGGCAGTACAATCGTCCAATACTATGCTAAAATAGTTCGAATGGATTATAAAGTCAAAAAGTGCAATATTTAAAATTTGTATTGATTCTACACGTAATGCTACGAATATCTTGATTACGTGATTGTTGATATTAGATTTTAAAAGTTATCATAATCATTAGAGCTTTAAGCCAGATATAGACGGTACAACCGTAAAATATATAACATCGATTGATAGTTATTTATTAGGGAGGCAGAAAGAGTAAAATTAATTGGTTATGAATATAAAGATTTGGAACTTAAAGCAATGTAGAACTTACGTTATTCACACGGGTAGGTGGTGTTCTAGTTTGTACATTAAATTCTTTTCTGTCACGATAGTAGGTTAAAGTGATTTTGAAGGAAATATATCTATTCTAATTAGACATTGCACACACATAATGAAGATGAAGGAAGCGAGATGTGAAAAGCATAGTTATTCACTATCTAGGTGAAGTTGTGAAAGAAGATCATCTTAATATAAGAGTTTAAAATTTATTTACATTGTTTTGATATAATAGAATGGTTTAGTTTAAAACTCAATTAAAAATGGATTTCCTTAGCAATAGAGTAAGTCTAATTAATTATACTAAGTGCAATACACTTTTCCCTGATGACGATATTCATAATCAACATAAATTGATCACATTATTACAACAATCGAGCAGTTACACTTATGGTTACGATCAATTTTTGGTGTCATCGTTGGAGATAAGTAGCCACATTAACTTAGTTAGATTACAAAATTGTTAAGTTTTATTTAAAGTAATTTACTTTCTAGTTCATATACAAAAAATAAAAAAATAAAAGGCTTAAATTTCAAGTTTGACAATCTGCACTTGATCTCTTATGTTTTCTTTTTAGGGAGAATTAGTGCATGCGTAGCAAAAAAGAGAAGAACTTAGTGCCTTATGAACTTGAGATTGATAGAACCAACAAAGGAAAGAAAAATAAAGGAATAAAAAAGGCGGAGGATCAAACATGAAACTAATAACAGGGCCGAGGGAATAACTAACCTAAAAATGATATAGTAGTGTAGTGTAGAGTGAGGGGACAGAGATGTGTTCGTGACTATTTCAAGCCAGAAATTCAAGAGACTTACAACAGAGTGATAAGGCTTCCAGCCAAAACCATCGAGTTCAAATCGAGACCATCTGTAATCAACATGGTGCAAAATAGCTTTTTCAACGGGCCAGCGAATGAATATATAGTTGCACATGTAGAGAATTGTTTTAAGAAGTGTGACACCGTGCACATTACCGAGTTACAAATGAAGTGATCAGGATAAGACTTTTCCCATTCTTATTGGGTGAAAAGATCAAATCTTGGTTCTAAGGACTGAATGCAGGGAGTATGACTTTATGGGCAAAAATCAATGAAAGATTTCTAGACAAGTTATTTCCCCCAGTGAAGGTCAGTGAAAGGAAATTGGAAATCAATCAATTCAAGCAAGAAGATGTGAGTCTCTTGGCGAGGCTTAAGAAAGATTCAAAGAGATGTTGAGGAGATGTCCATGACATGGTTACATGAAATGGGCACAACTACATTTTCTACTATAGGATGAATCACAACACTAGAACATTAGTAGATGCCACAGCATGCAATTCTCTACTAACCAAGGATGAGGATGGAGCATTAGATATCATATATCTTATGTCTGAAAACTCTATAATCGGTAATCATTCCATAATGAAAAAACCAGTAGGCGTATATAAGATCGATTCGTAAGTTGTGATCATTGCACAACTATCCAACCTGAGCAGTCAAATAGCAAAACTTCAAATGAGACAACAAAGTCAACAAGTGCAGGCTATACAGTAACCCATTAATTACCAAGCCATGATGGTTAATCAAATGGACATGCATCAGAGAATGGAGATTGAGAAATTAACTTCATGAACAACCATAACTATAGAAACAACTTCACGCCGAGAGGAATGACTACTGAAAGGTTTTATCAAGGATACAACAATCACCCCAATTTCTCTTATGGAAATCATAATAACGCATTAAAGTTACCTTCAGGCTTCGATCGACAAGTCAAATAAGATAAGCTTGGGCAGAGTGAAGAGATAACTTCATTGAAGTCAATTGAGAAGTTCTTGCACGCCATGGACACGAGCAATAGGGAATGTCATGAAAAAATGATAAAGAGATGGAAAATGTAAAGCAAGCTATGAAGATGATGGATGATGAGTCACAATTCATCAAGAACCTCGAGTGATAGATTGGTCAGCTAGCCATTGCTAGGAAGGAAGGGTAGTTTCTGAGTAACAATATTACAAATCCTAAATAGAATGTTAGTGCTATTCACATGATGGGCACTACAACAATGAATAAGCCAATGTAAGAGAAAGCGATGTACAAGCCAAAAATAGTCAAAACTTTGGCTATGAGAAAGCGTGAAGTGATGCATGAGAAATTAAGAGAAGCGCACAAGGTAAAGGTTCATAAAGATACACCATGGTTCGCAGACTATGCCAACTATTTAACATGTGGTGTGTTTCCTTCTGATTTAATAAATGCAACAAGAAAGAAATTCCTAAGAGATGTTAAGTTATACTTTTTGGACGAGCCATATCTATTCAAAAGATGCAACGATGGATTAATTTGACGATGTGTAGCGGATGAGGAATTTGCAAGCATTTTAGAAGGATGTCACTCATCATCATATTGGGGACATTTTGGAGCACGAAAGATGGCGATTAAAGTGTTACAATGCGAATTCTATAGGCCAAATCTATTTAAGGATTCATATTTTTATGAAGATTTGAAATGAATGCCAAGGAACGAGAAATATTTCTAGAAGGCAGGAGTTTTCATAAACCACTTTTCGAGAATTTGAGTTATTTGACGTATGGGGAATATATTAAATGGGACCATTCCCTACATCAAATAGAAAATAATATATATTGTTAGTAGTGAATTACATCTCCAAATGAGTGGAAGCCATAACAACCATAACCAATGATGCAAAAGTGGTCATTGAATTCATAAAAAACATCTTTTGTTGGTTTGGAACACCTAAAGCATTAGTCAGTGACGAGGGGTCACATTTCTGTAACAGAGCCTTGGACACATTGCTTAAGAAATATAGAGTTAGGCATAAAACCTCACTTTTATACCATCCTCAAATAAATGGACAAGCCGAAGTAAGCAACAGAGAAGTGAAATAGATCTTGGAAAAAAAACAATTAACACTAAGAGAAAAGATTGGACATTCCATTTTGAAAAAGCATTATGGGCATACAGGACGACATTCAAAACACTGATTGGCACATCTCCGTATCGGTTGGTGTATGGAAAACATGTCACTTGCCAATAGAGTTAGAGTGTAAAGCATACTGGGCTATAAAACAGCTCAACATGAATCTTCAAGCTACAAGAAAGACTAGATTACTTCAACCGATGAAACAGGATGAGTTTAGAGTGGATGCGTATCAAAATGCCAAGCTACATAAAGAGAAATCAAGGCAATGACACGACGAAAGGATTGAATATTGATCTTTTGAGCTAAAATAACTAGTCTAGATATAGATTTCACGATTGAAACTATTTTCAGATAAATTAAGATCATGATGGTTAGGACCATTTAAAGTTATTGTTACTTGGCCTTATGGAGTTGTAGAACTGATGAGAAATAGTAGTAAAACATTTAAAGTAAATGCCTAAATGGTTAAGTTGTTTTATGGAACAGTAGTGAGGCAAGATGACCTCGAAAGTTTCAAGCAATAGAGGATCAATGCCTTAAAAAATCAACAGAAGGGAAGAAATAATGGAGAGTCAAGCAACAAGATGAATGGCCTTCTAAAGAGGCACTGAAAGGAAATAATATTAATGTTGTTCCAAAGAAGTCGGAACTAAAACTCAAGTTCACACCGAGACTTCAACCAATTAAGAGGAAAGATCTTGGAGATATATGTATACCATTGAGCATTGATGGGAACCGGTTTGGAAACATCTTATGTGATACATGAGCTTCAGTCAATTTCATGCCAATAAAGGACACGTTACAAGACGATTTGAAGATCAATTATCCCGATACAATGAAGTTGCAAGTAGTTGATGGTAACTTAGTACCAATAATTGAGAGAGTCGAATGTGCATGTGAAAGTGGATAGATTTACATTCATCACAAATTTTGAAATTATGGATCGTGATATGGATGATGATGTATGATGTATCTATGATACTTGGGTGGTCATTCTTGAACACTGCTAATGCGGTTTTGCACACGAGGAAGAAAATGATTACAATGAGTATCGAGGAGGATGGTGATGTCGAGAAGATTATCTTTGTTGAAGGGTAAGAAGTACATCCAAACGAGAGAGATATCGTTATCTCTGACCTATAAATGGAGTATCTCGAATTAGACTCGGACTAAATGAGAAAAAATGCATCTAGCTAATGACGTTAAACTATGCGTTACTGGGAGGCTGCCTAGAGGTTTTTTTTTTATTATTTCAAGTTTTTGAGTTTTAGTTAGTTAGTTAGCTTAGCTAGTACAATCTAAACGTTTTAGCAGTTTCTAACTTTTGAAAATTTTGTGTTAAATGTGCAGAAAATGCCATTTGCCAGGTGACATTTATCGGAATGGAAAAGTCTCGACTAACTCAGTAAAGAGCGTAAAAGAGTGAAGGAGTTCAAGTGGTAAAGGTCAGGTGCATAGACAAATCAAGGGTAAGTTCTTGTAGAACTTTTATATATACATGATATTTCACGCTGCCACGATACCTTGTGTAGTGATACATAAAGCCGGAAGAGAGCCAATAGGGATTTAACGAAAAATATGTAAGATTATATAAACATACTGGTCGTCGTATGTGTAAACACACGACGCCATGGGTATAGGGGACGGTGCCACCAGGGCAACGAGTTGTGAGCAAGAAATGCTAACAACAAACTCGATGCTGTCATGGCGCAATGACGGTGTCGTGTCCTATAAAGGACGACACCAACATTGAGATAGGGGTTTTAAACCCCTTTCATCCATATCTTGCACCCTTGAGACTTATTCCATATACAATCCCCCAAGCATACATCCATTTAGAAGCTAAGATTGAGCAATTTTAAGAGAGAAAAAAGAGTTCCTAGTGATTAATATTGAAAAGAGAGAGTGCATTATGGATTTGCACTAGGAGGAGACTAGGGCATTCATTTGAAGAAAAGATTCAAGTGTGCACTAGGGTTTTAGTTTATGAAGAAAGTGAGAGGGCTTGGATTGATAGAGGCTTGGAGGAATATTCTACAACGAAAAATAGTCCAACATTGAGGTAAATTTACAATTTCATTAGTTATGCATTGAATTTTTGAAAATTATTGATGAAATTGCATGAATTGTGGATATGAGGTTGTTGGGTAGGAGTTTTAAGTTTTATGAATATTGAGCATCAATGTACCTTATGGAGTCCTAATATATGTCTTTTGCATTATTCGACATGTGAATGACCATTGTGAATAAATGTTTTGATTTTAGATGATTTGAAGACGTTGTCAATTGTTATGTTGAGTGGAATTTTGAGAAAATGCTAAGAACAAGAATGCAAGAAAGTCAAATTAGTGAAGTGAGAGTAAATGATTATGAAGCATCATCCTCAAGAGATCCAATTACAGATGAACATAGACCTTTTAAGTCTAAGTATTACATTAGCAAAGATACTAAGGAGAGATATGAGGTTATTGAGTATAGAGAATTCATTTGTGAGAAGAAATTAATTTGTCAGCTATGTATGATAAGAAAGTAAACAATTTCATTAGGCAAAAAGGTTGGGAGCAATTCACTCAAGGCTATAGAGAGAACAAGGTTTAAGGAGTGAATGAAATTGTTTATGAATTTTACACCAATACCGATGGGGCATGTGCCCTAGGTCAATCCATTAACTGTCTTTATGAATACTTTTAGTTAATAAAATCGAGGATTTTATTTGTTGTTTATTATAATTAATTTGCATGTTTACATTATAATAAGATCCGTGGGTATTTACAGAAATATCCTAAATGTCCCTAGTCGATCATTATACTGGGAACTATAATTAAATTAAGACTAGTGTGAGTCTTGATTGATGATCATATGATGATTATACGTATAGGGATACGAATTAAGATCACGAGTACTTGTGAGGGAACAAAGTACTGGACCGACCCGCTATGAGAACATCACATGGATTAAGTCATAGTTGTTTCTCATGATAAGTATATTTTTCAGTCCTCTGACTTGAGATTATCAGAGACTTCAACATTAGGAACATAGTGATTTGACACTATCAAACGTTATCTTTAACCAGGACGATTATAAACGTTATCTTTTTGTGCACCTGCTCAACAACAATAAATCTTCAATCTCAAATTAACTAGGGTCGGCTACATGGATCAAACGCTTCCACTCCGCTTGATTTAATGCCCTTGATAGCGTGCTTTCAAAATTATTTATCACTACACTCCAAAATAAAAAAGAAAAAGAAGAAACAACAACTAGTCTCTTCACACTCCTAAGACTAGGCATAGAAAACTTAATAATTCCAAAACATAGATGTCGTCGCACAAAATCTAAAAATGAGGATGCTTAGGTGGATATGTGGTAAAACTCGTAAAGATAGAATAAGAAATATAGAAATTCAAAGACAAGTAGGAGTAGCATCAATTGACACAAAGATTAGGGAATAGCAGTTGCGGTGGTTTGGTCACCTACAAAGATGGCCTACAAATGCCCCCACTAGAAACTGTAGAAATTCGAGGGTAGACCAAAGCTAACATCGGACGCATCAATTAAGAGGGATTTGAATGGTTTGGAAAGCTCACCATCAATTGCACTTAATCAAGCACAATGAAAAAGTTTGATCCATGTAGTCGACCCCAATTGATTTAGGACTGAGGCTATGTTGTTATTGCATATAAAACATAGTTGTAGAGGACACATTGATGGACTGCTCATTTCTAGTTTTGTAATGCAAGTATGTTTAAATATTGTTTTTATTTTTTCTTCTACACTTTTTTTGGTTGGATAACTTTTGTAGTAATGATGTACCATGAGAACTTCTAGTCCTCGGTTCCCTTTTACTTCAATAAAATTTTTGTTTACTGTCAAAAAAAAAAACGCAAACACAAACAAACAAACAATACGAGGTAAAGTAGCTGGTCTTTGAATTATATTAACACAGAACTCCTATCTCATCCAAACCTCTATGGGATATTGGCACTAAATAAAAAATGACCAAACTCTCACAATCGTACCTACAAACAAGGATCGAAAATTCTCCATCATCTCTGATTTTGATCTCTTACAATCCCGAAGTATTAAGGAAGGCTAATTTTATGTGGGGAATTTTTGTAAAATCTTGACACTAAAGAAAAGAAAAATAACTCCATCAAGTGCAAGTCAGATTCAGACTTTGGCTAGGCACATTAAAGTAGCATGTCATTTATTATGTTTCTCATCTCTTATCTTATTATGCATAATGTAGAAGTTTGTAAATTCAATATTAATGTTTTGATCCTAACACATACATACATATAGATTCATTTTTTGTGCAATAAGTTGGAATTCAGTCCTAATACTTTACAATGACTTCGGGTCTTGCATTATGTAATACGTTTCTACTTTCTAGGGGTATACTTTCTGTAAAAAAAAAAAGACTATCAATTGTAAACTTTTTTCTTACAAGTTAAAACTAAATTTGCAAATCATGATTTTTTCCTTGCCTCGACGTGAAGCTTTGTAACATTTTATTTGCAAGTAACTATTACCTCACTGTTTAAAAGAAATTTAAATAACTTTAGGAAGTTCAAAAAAGTTCAAGAAATGTTAATACCATGCCTACAAATAAAACTGATGGGGGGAGATACATCACAAGGATATTTCTTTTGAACCACGTAAGTGCTAATCTTCTCCAACATAATACACCAACCAAAAACTTTAACTTTAATCAGAGCAAATGCCTTGCAAACAAGGAACAAAAATTCGATAAAATTAGCTGAAGTTTAGGCAAAGTTTATCGAAGTTGAAGGGATCGAAACGAAGTTCACGAGTAGTTTAAAAATTACAAAACTTCTCCGAAGTTTATGTTAAAAATCGACAACATTGAACACACATACATACAACGCTTTTTAGTTTTTTTTTTAATCGATGCATAGTGTCAAAAGCGGATATTTTCTTTTGCTTTAAATACTGACCAATATAAAAAAGCATGTTTCATAATTTTAATTTTACTTATGTGAATGTGCAATTAATAAATAGTTAGAGAATCAAATTAAATATAATTATTATCACTAAAAAATGATCTACCATACACATTATGCATGACTAATGCTAATAAAATTGACTTGAAACCATTAAATTGTAAATTTTTTAGGTATAATGTATAATTGCGCTTGTTTTGACATCCCATAAAATGATTTTTATTTTATCGACCATTTAAATAAAATTTTCTTAAACTTCTCTTAGTTAACGAGTTTTTACCGAAATTCTCCACATCGAATTAAACTTCTTTGAATTAATTATGATTATCAAGAGGGTGAATTATAAGGCGAAACCGATGTTTCGATCCTTGCTTGCAAATAAGGGACAATTCTAGGTTAATGTATAATTAGGACAGCAGGTGAGAAAGACGAAAATTGATTTGCAAGTGAAAATGTTGGATTAATCAAGCTTCCAAATCCAATTATCCAATCTATTTGGGTGAAGTCTAAGAGGTTGAAGGACATCCAAAAGAATGTTAATTTCTTTGGTTTCTCTAATTAATAGGGATCTCCAAAAATGGAAGTCTCAACTTGAAATAAGAGGGGAATGGGAAAGGTAGTCAAGATTGAGGAAATATTGTATGGGTTTAAAGAGAACATTGGATAATCTATAAAGTAAGAGAAACATATGGGAAAGTACAATACCTTCCATCTAAACCCAACTAAATAATATGAGAATCTCAATTGCATGCATAACATTTTGTGCCTCATCATCCAATGAAAGAAACATGCCGCCCTTGTATAGAAGACGTGTCACATGCAAATTGTTCTCTTCACCATAAAGCCTTTAGAAGCCTTATCTCTCAAGCAATCGAGCCTTCTAGAATGCCATTCGCAATGGATTTGCCACTAAAGTGAACAAGAGATTCCACCTTAATTACCTAAAAATGCCATAACACCATGAATTAAATCTCTTGTAATTGTATTTATAATAAATATACTACTAAACTGTATATAAGGCTAAATAATCACTTATCATCTTTCGAACTAAGTAAATTTTTATCGGCTAATTTCCTGTTCTTTCCCATAATTGTGTCATAAGCTCTTTTCATTGACTAATAATCATTGTAAAAAACGATTCTTAGAGATCTATCTTATTTCTCTTACACTTTCTTTCAATCTTCTACCCATTTTAATGTCTATAAAAAAGGAATCAATCTGCATATCCCTCTAAAATTTTCTTGTGCATACATAATCTAAGTAAATCATATAGTGTATAACAATTCCTTTCTTTCATAAAATCTCTATTTTCATAGGTAATAAAAACATCACTTCTATTTAGATCCAAATTATATTAAATTCCATATTATTCCTAACTAAGTAAAGTAAAATGAAAAAATGTTATCTGTTTATTCATCAAAAAATTAAAAATTTCAATTAACTTTAAATATTGCATAAATAGATTCTACATCTCAAATTTTTCATACTTCACTTATTTATACTTCATTTCACCTAAATACCCCCGAAGTCATTCCCAACCTTATCCTCAAGGTTTAAAAATTAAGTCGAGTTCCCAATAAAAAAATATACCTCATGAAGCATAAATGAACTATGTAAAATAAATTACCAACATCATCGTAAAATAATAATAATAATAATGTATCAGCATCACATCAAACAAAAACAATATGAAGCTATAGTATCGCATTATCACATAACACAAATCATTGTATCAAATCACAAAACAAGACCTTACCTAGATTACTAAGAGATAAATAAATCAAAAGAAAATAAATCAGAATTGCCTTCTAGAAGTCACATCATCACAACAATCTCCTTGATCATTTTTTCGAGATTGATAACTCACTGCAGGATCGTAGATTTTGTAGTCAACTCTAATATTTGGAATCCTATAAGAAAAGTAAACTCCCTCGTCTTGGATTACTTTTCTATTCTTCTCAATATCACTTTTCATTTTAGCAAGAGCTTTATCATTAACAAGATCGTCCACATTATAAGTAAACTTCCTCACCACTTATGGATTTTCTTCAACTTCCTCTCCTTCCAAATATTACTACTTTCTATTGGTGGAGTAGGTTTTTTTGTGGTTTAATTCTAGGAGTATTAATTGAAAGTCCCATTGGCCTAATTGGTATAGGATTGAACTTTGGATTTGGTTTTGGGTTCCTTTATCATCACTGCCTTTACTTTCTCCATTTTTAAAACCTTTACCTTTTTCACTTCTGCCCTTTTATAAAGTAAAATAATACTAGTCCAAATAGAAATTTAAACTTATAAATCATTCAAAACCATTTTTCGTAAAGAATTTGGTAGAATTCAAAAAAAAAGTACTTAATCACGTATAAATTCATTTGAAAAGCTACTTTGAAAATTAATCGAAAACTTAAATAAAAAAATCAACATCGAAGTTTTTACTCATTAAGAACTTACATTTGGTTTTTCAAATATTTCAAAGCAGGAAATAATCTTGCAATAAATTCAAGTTTTTCTAACAAAACACACCCCTAAACTCATTTGAAACTTAATTTCAAACCAATTGCATAGAAAAATCTTCGAAGCGATGAATACCAAAATTCCCAAAAATTTTGCTTTGTAAACCAAAAATCATTATATTCACTATTTTTATTCTATTTAAATCATTTATCAATAGTACTGAAATGAAATCCAATAAATAATTTTCCAAATCAATTTTTCATCAAAAACCAAAGATTTATCAAAACCAAAAAAAATTCAATTGAAAAAACTAGGGTTTGTCTGTGACTACCTTCTTGAGAGTGAGTCCCTCAAGTTATAAGCTCGTGAACTCGACTAAATCACTTTTCCAAGCTCCTACTCGAAATTTCCTTGCTCAAGCCCTAGTACGGATCTACACTCTAAACTGTCTCTCTTTTAGGTTGAAAAAAAAAAGATTGAGGTAGAAATTATTTATATACACTAAATTTTGGTCTTTGAATTGAGTGGGTATAATGGTTGGTGTGTGTGAGATGAGTTTTGTGTGGCAAATTGGGGTTTTGTTTTATAAACTTGGATTAAGGCCCAACGAATCAAGGTTTTAAGTGGATTCGCTACTAATTCACTATTTAAATTTGGTGGAAATACGGTAATTTGCCCCACCGACTTACTCAACAATTTCCAGTTATAATGTCAATTCGCTGTTGAATTGCTATACTTGAATTTCACTAAAAATCTATACTCACTGTTACCAATTTAGCCAGTGATTTACAGTTTAAAATCATATCACTCATGATTCGCTAGAAAGTAAATATTTTTATCCAATTAAATTCAAAATTATCATTTATATCACATATATCAAATATAATGATCTGTATAAAGGTAGAACTCGCTATAAATTCAAAAATTTGAGTATGATATGTAACTAACTAATAAATTATTTTATTAAATAATGTAAATTGCTAGAAGGACATAATATATTGTAGTAAGGACATTACAACTTGATCATCCCCCATCTATTCGAAGCTACTCCAGACCTTAAGTTCTAAAAGAGAGCTACAAAGAGAAAGAATAAAAACATTTTATACTTATAAAATGGAAATAAAGATGGAATATGGGCTGCCACCCAAAATGTTCTTTTGTTTACTATCATTAGCTCAAATGAAGCATTTTAGTATTAAACCGGATCTATAAACTTGAATGTAATATTTTCCACTCTTAATAAAATTCCAAAAAGTAATTGTTTGATTATTCACTCTTAAAAAGATTTTTTTATTCAATATATCCAGGATTACTTTAGAATTGGCTAAGAAAGAGCGTCCGAAAATTAAAGGAAGATCTTTACTGACAAAATGTGGCAAAATTGAAAATTCATAAGTAACATGTACTTGTCTACTTAAACTTGTACATTCGTAACTATCCCTATTGGTTGAATTGAAGAACCATTTGGTAGAAGAACTCATTTAAAGGATAGTTCATCCAACTCTAACTGAGTATGTAGAAAGAAGTGTATTGGCATAAGATTTCCATCAAGATCCGTATTACATTGAGCTTTAAAGTACCAAGCCTATTTGATTTTTATATTGAAATGTAAATCTTCATGATTATTTAGCTTTACAGGACCTAAACTCAACTTTTTTTCCTATTCTTCTTAACTTTAAAATCTATTGGCTTATTAATACTTTTTCCATTCACTAGTTGCTTAGCTTTCCATTCTTGAGTTAGTTTATGTTCATTTGAAATGACTTCTAGTTGTTTTTTTTTTGGAATTATCATTTTTAGTTTCCCTTATTATTGTATTAGTTGTATATACTTCAACGCTTACATTATCATAATGATTTAATTCTAAAGAATCTTTATCATTAATATCTTTATCAGTAATTCATTAGAATTATCATAATTACTATCATCATTGAGTTTCAATGTGACAATTTTGTCTTCAAATTCCATAGACATCATCCCGTCAAATATATCCAACTAGTTTTAGCAATTTTAAAAAGAGTTCTACTAATAATATAGGTGGAGAATTAAGTGACAATGAATTTCCCATTTCCATGAAATAAGATTCAGCTAGAAACATTAAGTCATTTACTTTCGCTAAAATGTCTTCTAATGATCTATTAGGTTAAATAATTGAATTATCAGCTAAACGAAAATCGATAGGTACATTAGTCAACGATCCTTTTTTTAGCAGTCAAAATCATTAATATTTAATTTTTTTTGTAATTAATGGTCACCAACCTACGATTTGGCCCGATTGCAGGGACATTGTCAAATCTAAAGGTTTATAAATCGATAATTAAGGTTATTCATTGATTAACATAGCCTAATTATGGTTTAGGTTGCAAATCGGAGCTTATAACAAGTGAAATGATATTTACATGTAATTTCTTTATTGGGTGATGTGTGTCTGGTGTTGTGTAGTATATATATTATGTTATTTGGCGAAATTCAAAATTGATTGAGTAAATTCGAAATTCATGGGGTTTTATCGTAAGATATGTATTGAAATGAGTTCTAGGATGATTAAAATGCTGACCTTAACTTTAGTTTCGATTTTGGTGAAAAATTAAATGTAGTTAAGTTTAAATATTGAAAGTGAATTTAAATGGATTTAATGAGCTGAAGTAGAGACTTTGTCTTGGTTTCCATGCAAGTCAGGATTAAAAGTAGTGTAAAATGAGAACATTATTGGTGCAAGACCTTGTTTCGAGTTTCATGTTGGTTTACAGTGGTCGAGGTTGAGATTGGGTCCAAATTGGTGTAAGATTGGTTAAGTATGGCAAGAGGATCGGTCCTGAAGATTTTAGTATGTCCTAGACAAAGTCGAGATTCTTGGGGTTTTGGTGTGGCTAAAACTAGTGTTATGTTAGTTTCATGGAATTGGACTATTTTGTAGAGAAGTTCACTCGATTTGGTGAAGAATTAGATCGAACGAGCACCAGAAGTCAAAGTACGTCATAATAAGGATTTTTGGATTAATAAATAAAAAGAAATTAAGCTGCTGATAAGCAGCTTATGGTTTATATATAAATAGGAAAAAAATTAAAAAGAAAAACACAACAATGAAACGTTCATCAGAACGTTTTGGTTTCTAAATCTCTCCATGAATATTTTCACTCGTATAGCTCGATACGTCTCATTTTTGTTCGGTTTCTCTCTGCAAAACTCTTGGTTTTTTATGTTCATGCGCATCAAAAAATTCAAAATAATTTTTTTTAAATACCCTAACAGGATCAAAAATAAGTTTCGCTAGATAATATCTACAAAAGTAAACCATACCTTAATATGTGATTTCCTTCTTTGATTGTCTAATCTCTAAGAAGCTCAATCATGCATCCTCTATCGGAAACCCACACACGGGCGGTTACCATATTTTGGAGTGCTAACCCCAAGAGAGATAGAAAACATTTTTGTTTCTCTCCAAAAATCTAGAAAACTCGAAAATAGCTAAAAAATTCTTTTTTCGTTTTAGGGCATCATCCTCTTTTTATATATGTAGATAAGCCCTCACTTAAAATTCTATTCATAATACAACTATCGTATTTAGGCGATTTAAGCAAATTACACATACGCCCCTATTAATAATTTATCATATAAAATTCATTAATCTAGACCTATTAAAATTGTGCAAAGCAATTCTTATGCGACGTTGGTAGTAAAGCAAAACTCTTTTGGTACACAAGTCATAAGCAATTTCTAACAAGACATTATGACTACCCAAGTAGCATCAATATCAAAATTCATACAACCTAATGAATAACATATATCATATTCTTTTGTCGCGTCATATTCTTTGATTAAACATAAGGCATGAAAAGTCACCCTTAATGTTCAATCGTTCTAGTCTGGATTTTTAGGTAGAATGAAAACATCTAAGTGACATTGATCATTTCAATTCATTTGGACATGGCCATTTAGTAGTCTAACATATCGAGGGGTCTACTTATATCGTTTTTTTTATACTAGATGGACTAACTCTACCTTGATTACACACCTTTACATATTAGTCACATGATAACCATTCACAGTCTGTATAATTATCCGGTTAAAAATAACGTTTGATTTTGTCAAATTACCATGCTCCTAATATTGAAGTCTATGGTAATGTCATGTCAAATGACTAAATTATATACATATTAAGAGTAACTATGACTTAATCCATGTGGTGTCCTCATAGTGGGTCGGTCTAATACCTTGTTCCCTAATAAGTATTCATGATCTTGATTCGTATCCCTAAACGCATCATAATCACATGACCATCAATCAAGATTCACACTAGTTTTAATTCATTGTAGTTCCTAGTATAATAACTGACTAGAGACAATTATGATATTTCAACAAATACCCATGGATCTTATTATCTGGTAAACAATAAATGAAAAGCTCTATTTTATTAACTAAAAGTAAAAGAACATAACTGATGTTCGTAGATTGACCTAAGGCACAGGCCCGAACAAAAACTGTAGAGCATCTTGACACAGTTAGTTAGAGCCAAGATTCTGTAGTGGAAACATGGTATTCAGCCCGCAATTTGGCGAATTCTCTATTCATGGCATTTTTCCACAATTCAATTTGAATTCGCACGATTTTTCAATTTTTTTCTTGAGGTTTTGATGGAAATTAGTAGTGATTGTTGTTAATTGGTATATTGAATTGATTTGCCTCAATTTAGGATAAATTCCACTAACGTGGATTATAGATTGGCAAATTAAGTTGATGTAATTCAGTTGATTACTATATTCGAATATGCTTTATAATTAAAATTTATTTACATTGGGTTTCTAAACGAATTGGATAATTAGTTTTTTTTCAATTTGACTCCACATGTTATCGAAGGATTTTGGATTTAACTTGACATGATTTCTTGGTGATTGGTGTTGACTTTCGAGGAATTAATTGCAAAAGCATTTATTTGGAGAGGTTTCCTTAGTTCAAAATAAATAAAGTTCTAATCAAAATGCCATATTGAGAAATTCATAACTTGTCCATTTTTTATCATATTAAAGTATTTGTGGAGTCTATGGAAAGTATGAAGTGAGCTCTACAAGTTCTTTTTTGTTATCACGACAATATTTAGGTTTTAACGATTAAAAAGTTACCCCAAGTTAGCTAGTTGAAGTTGTTATAAATAATTATTTTTGGAAACAGTTATCAAGCGTACTTTGGCTATTATTTTGGTGGAGTTTCATTATTTATTTTCACTTGAAGCTTGACCTATAATATAATTGGGTATGTAGGGAAGTTATTATAATGACTTTCAAGGAGATATGACCCTCGGGGAACCCTAAATATTATGCTCATTTTTTTTGTTTGTAAGTAAATCTCATAGTAACATTTATATTATATGATTATTTCTTGGATATAATTGCATGCACAGTTTATCGCTACATATCTATTGGTCATGCATTCAAGGACACGAAGAGACATAGGCTCTTGAGGGTTCCGTCGTGTTCACTGGCAATATATGTTGTAGGGTAAACACTGTAGTGCTCAACGATTGGAGTGATTGATCAATGTAGATACGTAGGAGATTTTAGGAGGATTTTTTATGCTGGCCAGGATCATAATCCATGGAGAGTCAAGGGCATGGCTTCTCGAGGGACTTCCTCTTAGACTCATAAATCTTTATTACTATTTACCCACCATTTTTTGAAGACGTCATTTAATTATGGTATGTCAACATTAATGGGATGATTGCGTATTTATATATTTATGACTCCTTGCGATAATATTGTTCGTTTAAGTCATTGGAATACAATGCATTTGATTATTAAATGTGTACTGGATATTGTGAGATTCACTTATTTGACAATATCAAATTTTAATAATTTGATAATAACAGGTTTATGCGGTTATAAGGAAAACGAAAGCTGTCAGATTTTCTTTGACTTGCTCAATTTCATTATCCTTATGCATGTATCATTTTTATATGAGATACAACATAAATGGCTTTTTTTATGTTCGTGTATGGTTAAGATCTCCTTTGGAATGGTTGTAACAATTTTGAGACGGTTGGAATAATCGTGAAGCTAAGGTAATATTGGTTTAAGGATTTTGGTATCCTAAATTAGTTTAGAATGAATATATTTAGTATATTGTTGCAATATATATTGCTATGGGATGCATTATGAGTCCTTCGACATTTCCGCCAAGCTGAGCAGGTTTTGTTGAAGATTTTTGAAAGGAGGGTTTTTCAGTGTAGGTTTAGAAAAACGGAGGTGTTGTGTTTACAAAATTTGAGGATTATTTAATCAATCATAGCGAACTTTGATATTTAAATTCATTTTTAGGATTCTATCAGGTAAATAAAGTTTACATTTGATTATTATGGGGCCTTGATATTGTTTGTTTATTTATGTTGAGGTTATGGCTGAATATATTAATAGGGGATTAAGGTAATCTATGTCGGTTAGATGCCGTAATTAGGTGGGGTTTGACAATGTTGGTATCAGAGCCTAGGATTTGAGAAAAATCCTATTTATTGGGTATAAGTGAGTGATTAGTTGGGAAGTAATGCAATGGAACGAGGTTAAAAAGTTTAAAAGAACTTTATGATTTCGTTATGTGTATTTTATATTATCAAGTTATTGATGGATATAGTTATGTTGAACCACTTTTTTTCAATATTTGAGGCAGAACACTATGAGTGGAAAGTAAAAGCTGGGTCAGCTATATACCGAGGATAATAAAGACCTACAACAAGTTGATTCAAATATGTTTTATAACTTGGCTGGGCAGATGTTGGAGTTCCTAAATAATTTACAAACATAGGTGGCGGCCTAAGATTTGTGTCGCTCAGGATGTTCTTACTACCACTCCAACCTTTCAAGAGGAGTAGTCTACAAACATTTGTACATCATAATCCTTTTATGAGCATGGCTAGTAAACCATTGGAGTTGTCACTGGTAGGTTCAGGACAAACACGATCATATTCCTTTCAGCCTTCAGCTTAAATAGGTAAAGGTAAAGGCTAAGGATCCCAAATATAGAGTGTGTCTACACCTAATTTGTTATTGTCGGCGAGAAGTAAACCTTTTGTTACTTGTTTCAACTGTGATAAGCAGGGTCACATCAACTATGATTGTCCCCAAAATCTGAGTGTAGTTGCGTATTTCGAGTGTAGAAAGAAAGGACATTATAAAATTGCATATCTAAGACTCTTGGGAGTGTCCTCTACTATGTCACATCTTCAATGAGAAATCGGGGAACGTGTTCAGGTGGTGATTCAACTAGAGTCAAATACAAATAAAAATCTAATAGAAGGTATGATTTAAACTTTGTGGTCGACTTATCCATGCTTTAACTGATTCTCGATCTACAATTTCTTTTATATATAGTTGTGTGGTGCCTGAGTTAGGGCTAACTGTGGTGCAAGTCCATATTCATCTTCTCCTCAGCATAGTAATTTGGTTGTCAAACCCACCTAATTGGGGCATCTGACATAATTTAGCACCCTTAACTAGACCATCAATAAAAAATTAAAATTAAGATCTTTCAATTATCAAATCTAAACTATTACCAACCACGAAGGATTCTAAACTGAATCTTAAACCTCAAAGCTCAGTAAAAATTAATTATATAATTCTAAAAGTTCATTTAGATTAACTACATTATCCTTAAAAATTCATAAAAAAATTTTGAAAGCATCTCCTCTGTTTCTAAGCCTACACCAGAAATCCCGGCCATTAAAAATCTTCAACAAAACCTTCTCAACTTTGGTGGAAATGCCGAAGGAGTCACAATCCACCAATAACAATATATTGCCTTAAATGAATATATAATCATTCTAATTTAATTTAAAATATCAAAACATTAAACTAACATTACCTTCGCTTTAAAATTATCTCAATTCGTCTCGAACCCGTTCCAACCATTCCAAGAGATATTCTATTCACACACAAACCCAAAAGCCCCTTTATACAATATATATTTAAAAACAATAAATACAAAATGATAAAGGAACTATCAAGTCACAGATAATTTGACAGCTTTCCCTTCCTTTTATTGTCTCGCACTTGTCATTACCTAATTATAAAAATTTGATAATGTTAGATAAGTAACTCCCACACTATTAGTACACCTGTAATAATTAAATGCATTGTATTCCAAGATTTTAAACAAACAGAATATTGCAAGGAATCATAAATATCTAAGTATGCAATCCATCTCGTTTCTGTTGACCGACCATAATTTGAGTACGTTTTTCAAAAAGTTATGGGAAAGATTCATGAGTTTGAGAGGAGGTCCCTCAATAAGCCACACCCTCGACTCTTCGTGGAGAATGATCCTAGCCAACATCACAAAAATAACTCATCCAACACAAGTGTCTACAATGATCATTGACCCCAAACGCAGAGAACCACGATGTTCATCCTACCACATATATAGCCAATGAACATAATGAGACCCCCAAAGGCCTCCTTCCTTTCTTGTCCATAAATGCATGATCAATAAATATGTTGCGATAAAACGTGCATGCAATTATATTTGAGAAATACTCATACAATGTAAAAGTTACTATAGGATTTACTTGACCATACAAATGAGATACCAACATTCCCTCGAGCTTCGAGTCAATCAACTAGTCCACGCAATTATGGTCCTACGATTAATTTGTAAGTCTAATAAGATTCCTTAACAATTTCACAATTATTTTCCAACTAATTGCACTTGCATTGACCAAATTGCGTCCTAAAGCCATTAAAATACTTCCAAAATATATTCTCTGATACTCGAATTCCATTTTTGACTCAAAATTATTCTTCAACATAAAAAATTACATTGTCTATGCTTAAATATAATTTTTAAAATTTATTATATTTTAACTAGGCTTGTCTCGACTCAAATACCCTCGGAATCCCTCCAAATCAACTCCTCGGATATCCGGATCCCAATTTTGACTCCAAATCAAATCGTGATTATAAAAAATTAACCCAAACGAAGCGTTAAAATAATTTTCCAAATTTTAGACATTTTCGAGTATCGTAACTCGCATTACGAGAAAATACCCAATATAAATCCTCGAGAAAATTTCAAAATCCATATTTTTCATAAAAATCCACCATTTTCATCGATTTGTCCAAACATTCAATTTTCTAAATTTTCTCAATTCTCTAGGGATTTATTTTATTTTTTCCTATTTTTAAAACTATTACAGTTGTTTAACTAAAATTGGGGGGAAGGGGTTTATCCCTGAACCAAACTTGGTTCAGGGGTCATCCCTTTCATCCCTCTGACACCCACGATTTCTCTTTAATTTGATTCACAGAAGTGAGAGAGAGAAAAAAAGAAAAATAAAGAGAAGATAAAGATTCGTGTGACAAACGAGAGAAAGAAAGAAAAAAAGAAGAGAATAACCATTCATGAGGACGATGAGGAAGAACAACTCTACTATTTCAATTTTGGACCCTCCTTTTGTGATCGATTTCAATTAGAAAAGAAGGTCACTAAATGACCAAATTGCCCTTCTAATCTTATCCGCAACTTAACAAATCCATTACCATTTTTGGTTTTTTGGTATTTTCTATTATTTTGGTATTTATCTCTTAAATCTCGAGTTTCAATTAAATCCCGAAAAATACCCTAGTTTGACAAAAAATTGTAGAATTTATCAAAGTACTTCAAAACTCCCAAAAAACCAGTCTCATAAGTAAATCGCGGTGTGGGAACCACATCGGCCTATTTAATCCATAGAAAGTCCAAAACTCGAATTTTTAAACTTCAATTCAATTATTTGTCGCAAAATTTGTAACAACCGTTAATTGCAATATTTTAAGTATAACTACACCTATCTCGACAGGTATCTTAATACAAAATCCCACGAAACATCGAATTCACTCAATCGACTTGAATTTCACAGAATAACATAGTCTATAGTATACAAGACAAGGCGCACATCACAAAAAAAAACTAATTAAAAATCTTAATTTCATAGATCTTTAGCTCTCGACTCGTGGCCTAAACAATAATTATGTTCCATTAAGCCCTAGTTAGCCATAATTATCGATTTAGAAATTTGAGATTTGACAATCTACCCAACTAATAAGAATTTCATCTTCGAAATTAAAATTGAACCAAATTTAGCTGGACTAACAACAACAACAACAACAACAACAACATAGCCTCAGTCCCAAATTAACTGGGGTCGGCTACATGGATCAAACTTTTCCATTGTGCTCGATTAACTGCAATTGATGGTGAGCTTTGCAAACCATTCAAATCCCTTTTAATTAATGCATCCCATGTTAACTTTTCCATTTAGCTGGACTAACAAAATCCGAAAAAAAGATGTCTATTTTGTACTCTCGTTCCTATGTTAAGTCTAAACCATATTGAAATTTCCACTTAACCAAAACATGTGAAATTTCTTTACTTCGAGACTTTGGGACCTTCTTATTCACAATTAATATAGGTTGCTCTTCGTATGACACATCACTCGACAAATCAAATTGATTCCATCCAATTTTGTGATCAGAATTAGGTTGATCCGCTGAATCATAAACACGTGAAATACTTCATAAATTCTGACTAACTATGGTAGTACTACAAGTCCATACGTAACCTTCCTAATTTTTTTAACATTCTGAAAAGGTCAAATTAATCAATGAGAACTTTCCTTTCATTTCAAAACTGTAATGGTCTTTGTAAGGGGAGACATTCAATTAAACTAAATATCCTTCACTATATTCCACAATCCGGCTAGAGAGATTATAGTAAATCTTGTGACTTTCTCGAGCCACTTTCAATCTTAGATGAATCTGCTAAACAACCTCGGTGTGATCTTAAATCATCTGTGGCCCAACTCCCCGAATCCTCCGGTTCAGCCCAATCGGCAAGTGAACAATAAAGATATCCTATATAAAACCTCAACCAAAGCCACAATGATATTCAATTGACATTTGCTATTATAAGAGAATTCATACAAAAGTGTGTATTCTTCCAATTAACCTCCAAATCGCAGTACATAAGCCTTGAGCTCGTTTTCCAACCCCTGAATCAACCTTTTAGTGTGACCATCTACCCAATAATAAAATAATGTGTTGGACTAATTGGTTAGTTACTTCTACTCCACCTGGGAATTTGATGGAAACAAACAAAGTGAAAGTATACTAATAAGTTTATCAATTGTGTTTCAGTTAGTCAAAGTTTGTAGAAAATTACATCTCAAGTGTTCACGCCATACAAGTTCCAGATTAGGTCCAAACGAGGAAATGAAGACGAAAGATCATATTACATGTTGTAACATTGATGTAAACTACACAGGTTCATTTACGGAAGCCTAATGCATTAGTTCATGCATATAATGTTTTTCAAATCGCTTTTCAAATTTCAAGTGATCATTTGGAGTTTTAAATGAAACCCACCACTTTAATCGGTCTTATAAGTTCAAACTATGTGAAACCATGTTTTTATTTTCACATGGTAATCTAAAAACCATTGTGGAAGTTTTCGAAATTGAAAAACTTGTTTCGAAAGGTTTTTGAAAAGAAAAACGATGTATTTGCACAAAAGCCCCTATGTAAGTCATGAAATTAGGATTTTCCATTTTTGGGATTTTTGAAAACATCCGTACCACCTAAACAGGTTCGACGACCCTAACAAACATATATAACATGTTATAAGAGGTTTGGTAGGGTCCCGGATGCGAAAAGGGGTCGCTAACTCTAGGGCCAAAAATATTTATTTTGAGGCCCCCGATAGTTGACGCGCAAATAGTGATATTTGCATGCTAATTGCAAAGTTAGCGTGCTAATATTCAGCATTAGCATGCTAGTATAGAGGATTAGCACGCTAGGTCCTAATATTAGCGCGCTAATTGATTTTCTGAGAGCTTTTTATAAAGCTGAAAAATCACACTTTAATTTGAATAGATGATCAAATCTGAGCCCTTGGATCTCTAGAACAATAAAAAACTGTTGACAAGGAATGTAGAATATCTTCAAACCACCTAGAACATTTTATTGTCTTGTCAAGCAAAAAAGCCCATTGTGCTCATTATTTTCAAAGAATAAGCTTAGATTTTTGTGTGCTATCACTTGTAATCTTTTGAGGCAACTGAATCACTCTCAAAACAAGCATTATTGAGGCGTTCTAAAGCTTACAACATCGACTCCAAAATAGATTTTCAAATCACTCTCTCGGGGTTGTAAGAAAGTACGATTTCTCACCTTTTCTTGTGCTTAAATTTCATATTTTTGTGTGCTTGACTTGTGGAAATCATTTGTTGTGTTCTTGAACACATTCTTCTTTGTACTTAAACTTGATTTTTATCAAGCTTCTTGTTCTTTGGATTTGAAACTGGATTTTTTAATCGATTAGTTTGAAACAATTTTTGGGACTGAGGCTATGTTGTTGTTGTTGTTGTTGTTGTTGTTGTTGTTGTAGTTTGAAACAGTTTCATATTTGAGATTTGCAAAAAATCAGTGATATACTTGCATTTCTAATTTGTTCTCATACTTGCATGCATTATAGTGGTTAGGCTCTAGGAGGCTTGCTTGTGTTTGAACTTGGTGTCGCTTTACATTTTAAAGTGAATTTGATTATTTTCATCTATTCTTTGTAATTGGATGGCTGTAAGACTTAGTGGCATCTAAGTCGAAGGGAAGACCTAGTTGAGGCTAGGCATAAACCCTAGTTGTGGCTAGATAGGAAGTCCTAATTTGTTATTAGGCATTCTAGGCTTGTACACTTAGGTTGTAAAACTTATTGACAATATAAGTACGGATTTGAAAGTCCTAACTAGGGAGGTTACGTAGTGGATCTAGATCATTGGATAGAACCACTATAAATCATGTGTCTCTTTACATTTCTTCTATCCCCTTCATCTTGCATTGCATTCATACTTGCGTTTGAGTGAGGATATAACATCTTTATTATTAAATTATTTTAAAAAGGTGTTGACTTCTCGATACACCCAATTCACCCCCTCTTGGGTGTGGTTTCATACAGTACCGAAATAAAACTTTGTGCCGAACAAATCTTGTACGCCTTACTACAACCCCGATGTGTATCGAGCATCATGATCAGAAACTATCATCAATGACACTTCTAATGAGTGAACCACCTTTCCTCACAAAAGCTCAAATGTGTAAAGGTATAGAAAAGTGACACAGGAAGAAAATGATTAGACTTCGTTCGTCCATCAATAATAATCCAAACTGCATCGTGTTTTCTCCGTGAAGTAGGCAGATGAGTAATAAAATCCATTGCAACATACTTACGCTAATCGGTCTTAACCTATTAGCCAATCTCACGTCTCCTTACATAATCATCTACATCCGCTTTCAACCCGGGCTACTAATACAATTGGTACATATCATGATACATTTTGGTCCTCTCAGGATGAATGCTATATTTAAATTGAAGAGATTTTCTCAATATCTCATCGCGAACCTCAATCACCAATCGAATCACAGTTTGCCTTCAAACCTCAATTCTGATATGCTGACTCAGCTCAATTGGATTATTATTGTCAAGTGCAGACTTTTTGAACTTCATATACTTCACATCAAATTGCTGAAACTATCGATAAAGTAATCACGATTACCTTTTCAAGAAAACCATACTCACAAGTCAATCATTTCTTCCATTCCCAAAATGCATTATGTCATACTTTTGATCATTTGAACTCTACATTTTTTTGAGTTAATCTAGTGATTGGCAAAGCTATATTAGAAAAATCTTTAATAAATCTATAGTAATAGCCAGCTAAACCCATAAATTTCATCTAAGACAAAAAAACACACAAACAACTAAAATTTCCTCTAGTTTAATCTCGAGTCTAACCTTAGTACAATGATTTCGACAAGAATTTCCATTTCTTTATCAATGTCTATCCTTACTCTAATCAGAGGCAAATCTAATGATGTTCCAATGTAAGTAAACATTGTACAACCAGAAATATAAAAGAATATCATCTTATGGAAACAATCCATAATCATGGTAAGTTGTTGGCCAATCCCTTCCAAACAACACATCAAACTCTATAAACTCCAACACACATAAACCAGCGACCATCTAGTATCTAAAGATCTCAACAATACATTTCTCACACATAGAGTGAGGACGCACCTTATCTCTAATTATGCTAAGGACAATAAGAATAGGGACTCGCATTGGAGTTTACTGTAACTCAATTATCATACAAGCACATATAAACGAAATAATTGATCCAAAATCAATAAAAACATTTATAGCTCTACCAAAAAATAAAGTGGTACCTTCAATAAAATTATGTTTGCATCTGAATCTGGTTAAGTCACCATCTAAACATGTTCCTTTATTTGTTGTTGAGGTTGACACAGTAAAGGATACTCCCAAAATTTATGTATACGTTATTTTATAGTGTCGTTTATTTCTACATCCAAAACACATAACTGTACTCAAATTCATAGGACAATCTCAGATGATGTGACATCGTTTCCCACACCCAAAACATGTAACTGAAGTTTTACTACCTACGGATGATTATTGGCGAGCCACCGGTCTCTAACTAGTATCATGTCCATGAAACCCTCAACCCTTACCTCAGCTCATCTATGATTGAAATGTACCACTTCGAACCTCAGGCTGAAAAAAATGTGATTGTGTCTTTCCTGACCCAAGATGTGTCAACTCCGAGGGTCTACTTGCTGTGCTTGGAAAAAGATTAGGACGCAGATATAATGGAACACAAGTGTCGTCGGTTTAAATGATGGTTATCCACTCTTCCCTTTCTTTTCGAAACTCGAGTTAAACCTTGCTAGAAATCTTCTTTTACCCTTGAGCATTGTTCTAACTTTACAACACCCTAATATCGTCTTGATTCATGTCAAAACGTTTGTGTAGCACATAAGCTCTAGCTCTATCTCGAACCACTCATAGAGTGTTCGGCTTAGTTATCGATATAGCGGTACCAAGTTCTTCTTGCAACCTATACATATATTTGTGCAGTTTTCCTTTTCTGTCATTCTCAACTCCCCAAAAAACCTCAAAAGATAATTAAACTAGGCATTGTATCGAGCCAACGACATATCTCCCAGAACTTGATGATTAAACTCTAATTTCTTTTGCAAAACTAAACTCTCGTCAAAGTATTGCTCAGTGAACTCCTCGAGAAAGTCAGCCAAAGTCTCGAATACTAAATGCCCGTGATAAAGAGATCTCCGCCAAATGTCAGCATCGGCTTGTAGATAGTATGAAGATACTGAAGCTATCCAATGTTCGTTTGTATTTAACATTTTATGATGTTTTTTACGATTAGGAACCCAAGTCTCAAAATTTCTCAAGTCTAATTCATTGTAGAAGTACATATGGTCGTACTTCCTAAAATCTCTATTATGTTTTTCCTCCATTGACTTTCACTAATAGTGGTTTGATTAGCCCTAACCAGAACTTCAACAACTGGTTCATCTCTGGGATGAATTTTAGAGGTAGCCTGCAGCTTGTAAGCGACTTAGGTTGCAAAAGGATCTTTTTGAGCAACACAAACTATAGGTGTCTGGGCTGGTGCCTATGGTCATACGATATTCAAAAACTATGAAATTTTCTCTGCTAAGATTTGAAGCACATTTGAATCCAAACGTAGTAGATCCCTATTGTCCTTTGTAGATCCTCGACTCGGCTCTTGTTGTCCGCTCATTATATTTTGCAACAAAAATTGCAAAAAGAGCGATTCAGCATAACTATATCCATCGATATCTCGATCATATAGAACACAAATAACACATTTCATAAAGTTTTTAAACTTTTTAACCCCGTTTCGTCATGTTACTTCCTAATTAATCGTGCATTAAACCTCAATCAACAAGATTCCTCTAAAATCTAAGGTTTTGATACCAACATTGTTAGACCCCAACTATTAAGATATATGACCGACCTAGATTCCATTAACCCTTTCAAAATTTAGTAGCCTTAACCTCAACATCAAAAAATGATTAAGATTAAGATCTTGTAATCATCAAATATAAACTATTATCAACCACGAATGATTCTAAAGGGAATCTTAAACCTCAAAGTTCCGTAAAAATTAACCTCATAACCCACAAAGTTCATTTAGATTAGTTACATTATCCTTAAAAATTCTTAAAAAAATCTTGACAACACCTCCTATGTTTCTAAGCCTACACCGAAAATCCCAGCCTTTAAAATTTTCTAACAAAACCTGTTCAGCTTTGGTGGAAACGCCGAAGGGCTCACAATCCACCCATAACAATATATATTTCCTTAACTAAATAGTTTACAATTATTTTCCGATTAATTGCACTTGCATTGACCGAATCACGTCCCGAAACCCTTAAAATACTTCCAAAATATATTCCTCGATGCTCAAATTTCATTTTTTACTCAAGATTATTTTTCAGCATAAAAAATTACATTTTCTAGGCTTAATTATAATTTTTCATATTTATTATATTTTTATTAGGCCTATTTTGACTAAAAACCTCAAAATTTCTCCAAATCAACTCCTTAAATGTTTAGATCCCAATTTTGACTCTAAATTGTCATTCAGAATAAAAAAATTAACCTAAACTAGGCGTTCAAATAATTTTCCAAATTTTATATATTTTCGAGTATTGTAAATCGCATTACAAGAAAAATATCTAGTATAAATGCTCGAGAAAATCCCATACTCCTCATTTTTCATAAAAATCCTCAATTTTCATCAATTTGACCAAAAATTCAATTTTATAAATTTTCTCAATTCTCTAGTGATTTATTTTATTTTTTCCTATTTTTAAAACTATTATATTTTTATCAATTAAAATTAGGGGGGAAATGGTTTATCCCTAAATCGAGTCCGATACAGGGTCATTTCCTTCCTCCCTCCAACGTTGAATATGTCTCTATTCTTCATCATCATTTTTTTAAGGCCTCGTTTGGTTCATTTTTGCAAACTTACAGTGTGAGTTGGGAGTTATCTCCTTAAAGTTAACTCCTTGGGGTTAATATTTTCATGTTTGGTTCAATTTAAACTTGTAGGGAAGTTTTAAACTTTTAAACAACAAAAAAGATGAATTGACTTAAATAGTCTTTAAATAAGAGAGAGATGGGTAATAAATGAGTCATTGTTTAGGGGTAATTGTGTCCACAACTCTTTGCAGATAACTTCCTGGGGGTGGTGGGGAGATATCTCACTTCCTCGGGTATAAGTTGGGAGATAACTTGCAGGCAAGTTAGGCAAACAAACAAAATTAGTTCCCAACTCTTTGTAAGTTATCTCTCGGGAGATAACTCCTCCTCTAACCAAACAAGACCTAAAATTGTTTGGGGTGCCTATCCCCGTTGGGGTTTCGCACTGGAGATAACAGCCCCCACTGTGTTCCCCTCTCTTCTTTCTTCCTCGCCCCCAACTTCTTCTTCTCCCCCACTTTCTTCTTCTCCCTTCGGCTCCTCTCTATCATAGTATTCATGTCTATTTTATTTCCATTTTTTTCACTTCCTCCTCTTCCTCCTCTGTTCAACTTAACCAACAAGAAAAACAAAACCAACTCTATCCCAATTTGATTTCAAATCCAAAGACTAAAAAAATCAGTCCTTAAAATCAATAATTGAAATTCAAAACTTACCCACACCACTAACGCTCCCAATGCCTCCAACTTCTTTTCAGTTTAATTCATAATAGAGAGAGAAAGAAAGAAAGAAGGAAAGAAAGAAAGAAAGAAAAAAAGAAAAGAAAAAGAGAAACAGAGAGAGAAGAGAAACATTCGCGTGAGAGATAAGAGAAAGAAAGATATAAAGATGAGAAAAACCAGTTAAAAGGAAGATGAGGAAGAACACCTCCACTGTATTGATTTCAGTCCCTCCCTTTTTGATCCATTTCAATTAAAGAAGAAGATCACTAAATGACCAAATTGCCCTTCTAATCATATCCTCAACTTAATAAATTCATTTCCCTTTTTTATCTTTTGGTATTTTATTTTTATTTTCGTATTTATCTCTTCAATTTTGAGGTTGAATTACAACAACAACAACAACAACATAGCCTCAGTCCCAAATTAACTGGGGTCGGCTACATGGATCAAACTTTTCCATTGTGCTCGACTAAATGCAATTGATGGTGAGCTTTGCAAACCATTCAAATGCTTTTGACCAAAAATTGGAGAATTTATCAAAGCACTCTGGAACTCTTGAAAAACTTGTTTCATATGCAAAATGAGGTGTAGGACCCATGTCAGCCTGTTAAATCAATTAAAAATCCAAAACTCAAATTTTTAAACTTAAATTCAATTATTTGTCATGAAATTTGAAAAAATAGTTCATGTCAATATTTTAACTATCTCGACACGCATCTCGACTGGTATCTCGAGATAAAATCCCGCGAAACATCAAATTCACTCAATCGACTTGAATTTCACAAAATAACATAGTCTATGATACACAACACTAGGCACACATCAGTCAAAAATAAAATTAATTAAAAATGTCCATTGCACGAGCCTTTAGCTCCCAACTCACGGCGTAAACCATAAATAAGCTCCATTAATCCCTGTTTAGTCAGAATTATTTATTTAAGATTTATTGGATTTGACATTAAAAAGAAGGTGTATCCTCATTTTATATGTGACAAATGTATTGTTAAGATCTTAGGACAAGAGATGGCAATTGGTCAACGTGTGTTGGAGTTTATAGAGTTTGATGTGTACTTAGGGAAGGATTGGCTAATGGCTTATAAAGCACATCTATTGTTTCCATGAGATAATGTTCTTTTATATTTCGAGTTGTATAGTGTTTACCTACACTTAAACATCGTCTGAGTTGCCTCTAACTAGGAATATGATAGCCATTAATCAAGAAATATAAGCTCTTTTTGAAACCAATATTATTGAGGTTAGACCTGAGATTAAACTAAAGAGGATTTTAATTGTTTGTGAATTTCCTCTTTTTTTTTTACTACTTACCTGGAGTTCCACCTCCAAGGGAAATTGGTTTTATTATCAAATTATTGTTTGACAAGAAACCTACATCTAGTTGTCCTTATAGAATTGCTTCAAATTAGTTGTAGGAGTTACTTGAAAAATGGTTTACTCACCCTAGTGTATAGCATAGGGCACACCAGTCCTTTTTGTGAAAAGGAAAATGGCGGTCTGAGTTGAGTTTTTAGGTCATGTGGTTAGCACAGAAGGAAACTCAGTGGATCCAACTAAGATTAAGTTTATCATTAGCTGCGATGAAACAACCACAGTGACTGAGATTATAAGTTTTTTTGGGTTCGGCTAGCTATTATTATATTTTTGTGAAAGGTTTTTCTAAGATAGCTACACCGAATCATTAAATTAACTCAAATGTTTTTTGAATTTATATGGTCTAAAGGTTGAGATAATGCTTTTTTTTTAGTGGAAGAGGTGTTTGACTTCTGAGTATGGTTGTTTGAAAAATTCATTACTATAGCTTTGTCAAATGTTCTAAAAGTTAGTGTGGAGTATATGAAGTTTAAGGGCTTTGCTATTGACATCAGTAATCCAGATTGGGCTGAATCTACAAATCAGAGTTTGAGGTTTAAAGTCAAACTTTGGATTCCATCATTGGCTGAGGTTTGGGATGAGATATTAAGAGAATCTCACTGACCCAGATATATCATTCATCCTTGATGAATGTTTTATTAGACTTATATATATGGTTAGTTTATGTATATAATTGGATTGAATATCACATAATGAGCTCTAATTGATGGTATTGATATATTTTTAGGTTTACAAGGTATAAAAGAGATAAAAGAGTGGTTTCATGATGAAGTGTGGAGAAAAAGAACAAAATTGCACTTGAAGGTATGTACAAGACCATTGAAGCTGTGGGAAGAGAGTGCGAGGCGTAGGCAAGGCGTGGAGAAGGCTTGGAGACTAAGGTAGAGAAGCAGTGTAGGTGATGGAGTAACGACGTTGTAGGATAACACACATGACGCCGGGTCAGTACACAAAGGGTGCAGAGCCCATTGTGACGAGAAATTACAGACAAAAAGGTCAAAGTTATGGCGGCATTGTGCCTTTACACGGGTTGCGTAGATCACTTACAAACAAAGCCGATAAATAAAAATTAAAAGTTTTGGAGTTCTAATTCTTTTTAGATTGTTAATTAGGATTTGTAATTGTATTCTTATAATTCGTATGAGTATAATCAGGTATTAGAATGTGGTTAACACATATGCAATCACTCAATATCATAGTTTATAATAGATTAGCATATATTTGAGTATTGAGAAAAGTTTTGGAGGAGAAGACATGGAAGAATCCACTTGTAGTTATTCAATATTGTTTCTTTCATTTAATTGAAGTTAATTTATATAATAATTAATTGCAATGAATACCATGATTTATGTGTAGATTTCAATAGTGAGTGTGTAGTTTATTTTTCTTAAGGATCAATTGGTCCTGTAATATGAATGTTATGCTAAAGGAAGTATGAATGGATTATAATGATTAAAAGTTTAATTGTCGGAATTTATATTGATTTTATAAGTAATGCTATGAACATCTTGATCATGTGAGTTTTAATAAGAGGTTTTAGGAGTTACAATGGCCTTCAGAACTTTTAAACCAGATATGAACAATACAACTGTATAATATATAACATTTATAGATAGTTATTGATTAGGGATGCACTTATATTCAACTTAAGTGGTTATGAGTCTAAAAATTTAGTACTTAATGGTGCATGAGACTTATATTATTCATACCGATAAGCGAAGTTCCAGTTTGCATATTAGGATCTTTTTTACTATGACAGTGGGTTGAAGTAAATATAAAGGAAATATGTCTAGTCTAATTAAGCTTTGCACTCACATAATGAAAGTGAAGGAAGTTTAGATTTGAAAGCATAGTAATTCATTACCTAGGTGAAACTATGAACTAAGAGTCTTCTCGATATTAAAGTCAAGTTAATTTACATTGTTTTATAGAATAGAGTAATTTAGTTTAAAATCCAATTAAAAATAGATATTCTTAACAATAGAGTAAATTCAACTAAGAGAGTTATGTCTAAAAACATTTTTCCAAGAGGATGATATCCGTAATCAATTTGTGGTTATCACATTATTACTACAATTGAACCATTATACTTGCAGTTGTGATCAAGTCTTTGGTGCCATTGCCAAGGATAGGTAGCCATAATTAGTAAGTTTACAAACTCGTTAAAAATTTTAATTTTTTGTAATTTTTTATTTTTTGTTTAAATTTGAGTGACCCTATTGCACTTGATCTACTTTCTTTTGTCTTTGATGTCTCAGGGATATGAAGAATGTATAACTATCATGTTAAAGAATCAAACAGTGAGATCCTTGATAAAATCTCTATGTTAGTTTATAAAAGTGAATAAGTTCAAGCGATACCACATATCAAGCATAACCAATTTCAAGTGGTTTGGCATGGATGGAATATAAACAACTATATTATAACCTATGTGCATTTACAAGATTTATGGGAAGTCAAGAGCATAGCAATTACATATAAGGAAAAAGAGTCATGGTATAATTACTAAAGCTTTTGCAACCATCACTTTCAAAATGTCTATCAACCATCATGGAGTTCTCAGGACAATTGCCAATCACGCCAAAGTCAAGAGATGGATTAACAATTGCCTCTTACATCTTTAATGCAAATAGTAAGAAAAATTGTTGAGCAAAGTGGGCATGATCCCAAGGTGTATGATAAAGTGTTCTTGAAATCGGAAAATAATTTAGAAGAAATTGCAACATTCGTAAATTCAAGACAAGAGGTTATGGTTGAGTTAAAGGAAAACCAAGTTGAGGAGATGTTACTAACTGAAGAAACATGTCATCAAGTATATGAAGAAGTAGAGAAGCCAAATCAAGAGGAATGCAACCTTATCGATACTTTAGAGAAATATGATTTATGTGATCGTGTTAGAGATGAGACTCATATCGAGGATATTAAGCAACATGATATTGGTATTAATCTAGAGAAGTTTGAAATAATAATGAAAGACGAAAGTAGTGAAAACTTAATATCACACAGTACAAATTTTGTGCAAGGGACAATCGATTTTGTTGTATTAATGAAACCATTTCAACAAGAATTGCTAGATCATTGGAATGGGGAGAAAATTGGGATATTTATGGAGATGTATGAGAAGATTACAAAGATGACCCCTTTGAAAAGACATGGCAAGTTGTACCAAATTATATATAAATTATAAAGGATAGGGTAGCATGCCGTAAAAGGATTAGAGGATATAAGGAAATTTGCAAGGATACTTCATTAAAGTAAACTTGATGCGTCAAGATGATTATTTGATAGCCGTGGTTCAAGCATTGGGCTAAAGGTGTTAAACGAAGGGCTACTAAGAGGCAGCCCGAAAGTTTTTATTTCAGTTTAAAATTTTTGTGTTTATTTTAAATAGATAGAAAAATAAAAAAGTGTTAGGAGTTTTCTAATTTTACAAAGTTTTGTGCTAAATATATAGGAAAATACCATTTACTCATTGAATTTTCATTAGAATGTAAAAGTCTTAACAAACTCAACAAAAGGCGAAACAAGTAGAGGAGTTAGAGTGGTAAAACTCAGGTAAATTGAAAAATCACGGATACGTTTTTATGAAATTTTTACCTAAGCATGGTATTTCACATTGTCATGACGCTTTGTGTAGTAATACATAAAGTTTGGAGAATGCCAATAGGGAGTTAATGAAAATTTTGAAAATTATGGAGATAGATTAGTCGATGCCTTGTGTACATAGACTCACTGCATCGTGAGCTAACACAGTTAGCACCAAGACGGTGCAAACTGTGACCAAAAAATGCTTACAGTTGACTCAACGTTGTGCCTAAAGAGTGGCAGCGTTGTGCCGTATAAGGGATGGCGTTGACATCGAGGAGTGGGTTTTAAAACCATTTCAACCAAAGACTTACACACTTGGACCATATTCCATACACCAAAAACCAAAAATGCATTTAGGACCTTAATTTGAGAAATTTTAAGTGAGAAAATAGTGTTCCTAGCGATCAAGAGTGAAATGAGAAGTCACATTACAAACTCGCACAAAAAATGAGTGATAGGGCATTGATTTTGAAAAGGGATTCAATGCAATGGGGTTTTAGTTTAAGAGCAAAATGAGAGGGATTTGATTGATTTAGGTTTAGAGAAGTAATTTACACTGCAAAACAGTCCAGCATTGAGGAAAATTTATAATTTCATTTGTTATGCTTTGAGTTTTTGATATTATAGATGAAGTTGCATGAATTGTGAAAATTATGTTTTTGGATAGGAATTTTAAGTTATGTGGATTTAGAGCTCAATGTGGCTTATTGTGGATTAGAGTATGTCTTTTTGAATTAATTGGCTTATGAATGACCCTTGTTATGAAAAAATTGATTATAGGTGATTTTAAGATCCACTATTCAATTGTCATGTTTTATGAGTTTTTTAGATAATGGCAAGAACAAGGAGATAAACATATCAAGTTAGTGAAGTTAGGGCGAATAAAAATGAGGCGTCATCCTCAAGAGCTCCAAATGGGGATGCGTCGAGGCATTTCAAGTTGAAGTTCTACATTAGTAAGGAGGATAAGTAGAGGTATAAGGCTATAAAAACAAGGAATTCATATGTGAGAGAGGAATAAACCTACAAAAAAAGTATGATAAGAGATTCAATAACTTCATTAGGTAATGGGGTTGGGAGCATTATACGCAAGACTATAGGAAGAACAAGGTTTATGGAGTGCGTTAAGTTTTTTACAAGTTCTATGCCTACATAAAGTTTACAAAGAAAGGTGATCTTGTTAAGGTGACATGAGTGATGGTCCTATTTAATGAGCATTACATCAACGGCATCTATGTGTTGGAATATTAGAGCATAAATAGAGAACCACATACCTTCCTGAATGTTTTATATGAGAGACTCTATAACTTATATCCTTTTAGAGTCATAGAGAGAGCATTAGTTTTTCCAGGACAATAAGGATGGATAATGGGAGCTAAAAGTGTGCAAAAGCACATTAAGAAGAGGAATGTAAGGAAAATATATCTAATATGGCAACATTTTTTGGTTGCTTCATTATACCTGACTACTCGACAAGGCGAGATAAACAAACCAAAGGCAGCTTGTATTATGGGATTATGAAGAAGGGCAGGATCAACGTTTGGGAGATAATTTATAAGAATTTGAGGGAGTCAATCATGACTTAGAAAGACAACAAGTTCTTATTTCCAATCCTTATAACCCAAATGTGCTTGAAAGCAGGAGTGAGATTGATACATGACAAAGAACTCGATATAGAGGCTCAAGCGGTCATAGATAAAGAGTTTATGTCAACTTTGAAATCACATACTGAATACAAAGACTTTAAAGATGAGAGAGAGAGTCGATAGGGATAGAATTGATGCTGAGTTGATAGCAAAGGAAGCAGAGGACCAAGCAACAATAGCAACAACAACATTGGAGTTGGCATAAGAGTTGAGGAACGAAGGATATGGAAAGGAGGAGGATCACCAGCAAGGATTTTCTTAGGGGTATAAGTTTGTAAACCCATTGATTGGAGAGCAAGACTTGGATGGTCTTGAAGTTTTTCCACCACCACAGCCATTGATACCACCTCCAGAGGATTTGAGTCCATGATAGCAGAGGCTGTGAATCGCTGAGATGAGGAGACAATATAATGGATATGGCTCAGCATCATGATGCCTTGTTGATGAGCAAGACATGTAAGAATGATTCAGGACAGACTGAATGGATAGCAAAATTTCATGTTTTTTGCAGATCATTAGAGAGACATAACAAGATATGAGAGGTGCAGAAGGTTAAGACCTACTAATAGGTCTATCAAATTTCTTGCAACACCGAATTACAGGTTTGATCCTTAGGTGGTGCAGAGCAAAAGAGTGGAGCATCCATTGACATCATCCTATAATGGAGTAGATGATGATGCACTCTAGTAAAGTCTGAGTCTTAGGATTTCTCTAGACCTTGAGGAGATGAGAGATACTTAAATACCGATTATTTTTTAATTTATGGTATTTTATCACTTTAATAGTTGTTTAAATTTATGTTTACTCATTTTTATGTTTAATTCTTAAATTATATTATATATGTTTGCTTGTTTAGTGTTTTTATGTTTCAGACTTATTTTTGAACCTTGAGGACAAAGTTTGGTTTAATTTTAGGGGCATCGATATTATGGGAAGTTGTAAAAAATGATGAAATAAGGATTAACACAGCAGGTATGATTGTAAAATTTTAGTTTTGAAGCAGTTAAAAAGGAAAGAATGGTAGTGTATCTTTTTTATTTACTTATTATTTAAATGTGTACAGTAGTATAGATTAGGTTAAATACAGTAATATAGTAATGAATAAGTAATTCATTTGCAAAATTGATGCCTTTAATTGACGATTAGTAAGAATACAAGTATCTTGTCGATATGAAACTCAAGAAAGTGTTATAATTCATGAAGAAAATAAAAATTGTGGCAAATAATGGTACAACTTCATGATTGGAAACATAGAGTTAGGGAAGATTATGAACATGAAAAAAAGCAATAAGTATACCAGAATACTTCTTTTGGAAAAAGTTAGATCTCTAAGGAACTTTATAATAGGTATGAATATTGTTTGAGTATAATGTAAATAAAGACTTCGTAAAAAAAATAAGAGATAGGCATGGAGTTTAAATGAAAAGTTGGAGTTAAAAGTTGCTTAAAAAAGTTAAAGTGAGAAGTGCTAATAAGATTTTCAAGTAAATAATAGAGAGTCCCACAAGTTCTACATGAAAATGAGCAAAGAACTTGATTGTTGGAAAAAGTAAGTGAGACGAAAATCATAGGAAAAAGAGTAGGGACCGTACACCTAAAAAAATATAAGGAGAAAAAAGATAGATATATATAAAGAAAGAAAGGTGAAAGTCAAATTAAAACTCTTCAACTGAAAAGATTTAGCTCGAGTACAAGTAACTTAGTTTAGTTAAGTTTTCTTTCCAACTATATTAAGTCCTATGGACTCTTGAAGTACTAAAGTCAACAAAAATAATATGATCTATGATTATTTTGAATTATTAAGGTTAAAGAGAAATCACAAGATTGTACACTTGCTACTTGAGTGTCAAGGTGAAATAAACTTGAGAATAGTGATGGTTTTAGTTGTGAACTACTTTCAAGTTTCGAAAGTGAATTATATATGTTGTTAAAGCTACGTGTTTTGAAAATATTAGTTTTCGTGAAGAAAAAATCTTGAGTTGATTGTTAACTTGAACTTATTTGAATTAAAGGATACTCCTTGAACTATGTAAAATGAGTACGGACTATAAGTAGTAGTAGTAATAGTAGTAGTAGTAGTGGTGGTAGTAGTAGTAGTAGTAGTAGTAGTAGTAGTAGTAGTAGTAGTAGTAGTAGTAGTAGTAGTATTAGTAGTAGTTGTTGTTGTTGTTGTTGCTGTTGTAATAGTAGTAGTAGTAGTAGTAGTAGTTGTTGTTTTTATTTAGTAGTAGTAGTAGTAGTAGTAGTAGTAGTAGTAGTAGTTGTTGTTTTTATAGCAGTAGTAGTAGTAGTAGTAGTAGTAGTAGTAGTAGTAGGTAGTAGTAGTAGTAGTAGTAGTTGTTGTTGTTTTTATAGCAGCAGTAGTAGTAGTAGTAGTAGTAGTAGTAGTAGTAGTACTAATAGTAGTAGTGGCAGTTGGAAGAGTACTTAGTAGAATACACTTTTGCTCAGACGTGCAAAACCTTATGTTTGGGGGTATTTTATAACTATTTGATTAGACATGTATATAGAGTTAGTTTAGATGTATAATTGGACTAAATATCTCGAAATGAGCTCTAATTGATAGTATTTATGTATTTTCATGTTTATAAGGTGTAAAAGAGACAAATGAGTTATTTCATGATGAAATGAAGAGAAAAAGCATAAAAGTATACTTGACGCCATTGGAAGGGAGGGCAAGGCGTGGGCAAGGTGTTGAGAAGTCTAGGAGACCAAGGAAAAGAAATAGTAAATGTGACACAGTGACAGAGCTGTGGGGTAACACACGCGGTGCCGAATCAGTACACATAGGGCGCCGACCCTACATTGAGGAGAAATTACACAAATGAAGATCGAAGCTTTATCATCGTTGTGGCTTTACATAGATGGCGTGTATCAAGTACAGAAAGCACTGAGAAATAAAAATGAACAATTTTGGAATTATAGTTCTTTTGAAATTGTTAATTAAGGTTTCTAATTGTATCTTTATAAGGCTTATGAGTATAAATTGCTATTAGAACATGGTAAAAACGCACACAATCACCTAATATTATAGTTTACTATAGATAGGCATAGATTTGTGTATTGAGAATAGTTTCGGAGGAGAAGAGATAAATGACTCCGCTTGTTGTTATTCGATATTATTTATTTTGATTTAATTAAAGTAATTTAATTTAATATTTGATTGCAATGAATACCATGATTTGTGTATTGATTTCAATTATGAATGAGTCGTTCATTTATCTTAGGGATCAATGGATCATATGGTATGAATGCTTTGCTAAAGGAATTAGGAATGGATTATAATGGTCAAAAGTGCAATGATTAGAATTTATATTTATTTTATGCTCAAAGCTATGAGTATCTTAATCACATGTTTTTTTATTAGAGTTTTTAGGAGATCGAAAGGCCATTTGAGCTTTTAAGCCAGAAATGAACCATACAACCATAAAATATATAACATCAATAAAATTTTATTGATTAGGAAGGCTTGAATATTAAACTTAAGTGGTTTTGAGTATAAAGATTGGGAACTTGATGCTATGTGAGACTTACATTATTCACACCGATAGGTTGAATTCTAGTTTGAACATTATGATCTTTTCCACCACGATAGTAGGTTGAAGTGAATGTGAAGAGATCTGTCCATTCTAATTAAGCATTGCACACACACAATGAAAATGAAGGAAGTTGAGATATGAAAGCATAGTAAATCATTACCTAGGTGAAATTATGAACTGAGAGTCTTCTCAATATAGGAGTACAAGTTATTTTACATTGTTTTATAGAATAGGGTAGTTTAGTTTAAAATCTAATTAAATAGAAATCTTCACAACAATAAACTAAATTCAACAAAAGGAGTTGTGTTGAAATACACCTTCACCAAAAGACGATATCTGTAATCATCTTTTTTTTATCAAATTATTACTATAATTGAACCCTTATACTTGCGGTTACGATCAATCCTATCTTGACCAAAATGTATCATCATATGAAGCGATTGTATTGGTGACCAAGGATGAAAGTCAATGTGGATGATTATGTGAAGAGATGTGAGATTTGCCAAAAGGTTAAGGCCAATTAACAGAAACTTGGAGGTATGTTACGACCACTTCCCATACCTCAATGGAAAAGGGAACATATTGCTATCTAATTTACGGAGGAAACATGATTCAACTTGTGTTATTGTTGATAGACTGATGAAATCTGCTCATTTTTTTCCTATGTCACTTTTCGAAACCTTTACACAATTGAGCTCGTTCTATGAGTAAGAGGTGGCTCGCTTGTATGGGGTGTCATTGACGATAGTTTCTGATCGAGATGCTCAATTGTAACGATCCGCTCTAGTTAATCACAATTAACTGACAAATTACAGGTTAAGACCCTAAGCTTAGACCCCACGTGGACGCCGCAGATAGGTCAGGGCACACCGATTAGGTAAATAGTGGTTTTTGTGTGATTGTTTGCCTATTTGCGGAACTATATATCAAGTTATTTACCTTGCATCACATGTGTGTATTTATATCATTGAATCGAGCGAGATGGTGTAATGGGTGTTAGCATCGAAAAACGTGTCAAGACGGGTACTAAAGAGCGAACTGTGGGTAAACTAGGTCGGGGAATTTAAAATACAAATTAAATAAAAAAACAAATTGGCAAAATAACTACTATGAATTAATGACACGACAATACGCGTATATCGTGATTTGGAAGCCAAATTCGGCGTCGAAACGCCCACAAACACAGGCGAGTGTCCCAGCAGTGTCACAATTTCGAGTTAAGGACACCAAGTCAACTAGCTTACCCCCATTTACACTCCACCACACTCCATCATCATTTTCTCCTCTCCCTCACGTCAATCTCCCTCACCTACACATCACCCTCTCACACCCACACACACACACACCGTCACATAGTTCGGGAGGCCGAGAGGGAGAAGAATAAACAAAGAGGAAGAGGAGGAGGAGAAGAGGAAGCAGGAAGGAGAGAAGAGAGGGCGGAGAAGCCGGGTAGGAGGTAAGTCATTACTTTTAGTTGTGGTTTCGGTGTCGGCCATGGTGGCCAGAAAGGGGTTCGGCCTAGGCCATGGAGGCCGAACCAGTCGAGGTGGAGATGGCAGGGGTGTCTCCCCCTGCCATCAAGTCCACCGAGGTTGGGAACGTGCGTCTCCAACCAGAAGAAAAGAAAAAAAAAAAAAGAGCAGTAGAGGCGTTGTGAAGAAGATGGGGTGGGGAGAGGGGTGCACGCACTTTGTGCGTTCGTGTAGCCCCTGGACCGGTTGGGCCGGTCCGGGCCCGATCGGACCCGACCCCGGTGGGCCAGAACCGGGTCAAGCCGACCCAGTTGGACCGGGTCAAACCCAATCCAGGGACCCACCCATCCATTTAAATAATATAATATTAATTTTTGATTTGAAAACAGCTTTAAATTAAATAAATTACAGAAAAATAAAAAAATAAGTGAAATATTATGGGAAAAACAAAAAAAATCAGGAAAAATATTAAAAATGTTTTAATTGGACACCAAAAATTTAGGAGACCAAAGTCGAGTGTCGGATACGTATCTCGAGGCGAGTGCAGGACATTTCGAAGGTGTTTTGCGATTCGTTTGAGGTAAGTAAACCCACGAGAAAGCTAGTTTAGAATTTACTTATTTTAGTTGTAACTATTTATATCACATTACTTTTCGCCAATTCAGTTTTCATGTTTACTCTATTCCCTCGTGTGTCTGTGTATGGTCGAAGGGACCGTGTGACCCCTTTCCGGCTCTCTCGTTGATGACGATCCGATTTGTTGCTACTTTGTTGGTCATACCTTAGACTACGCGTGAGATTCTTCTCAGCGAGTCGATGATCTCGAGAGCGAGTTGACGTGAGGCCAACCCCAGTAACTGATTTATATTCATGCTTTATGTTCGTGTTCATTTACTTTATAAGCTTGAATTGTAGTCGTTTCCTTGGATTTCTTGTGAATACTAACTGAATTTCTCTGGGATTTACTCACCTGGAACTTGTCGTTCTTTTTGGTGGCAAGTTGCAGTTCCTACGGCGAGCCGGGGGAAGGCGGTGATTGGCGACTATCTCTGCTTTGGAGCGCCTCCACTAGCTTACTCGTAGGTGTTTGTATTTACATATATATATATTTTTGGGATCTTTTTAGAGAGACTTTAACCTGATACATGTATATCGACACCTATTATACATTTTTGTCGCCCTAACTGATATACATGATATCTTTTTATTGGGTTTCCACCTCATAGGTTGTTAAATATTGCATAACTTGTTTACATTAATTATATGCATGTTATTAAGACTTCCGCTAGTAAAATAATTTAAATAAATCAAAACAAATGAATTAAGTTATAAAACTTTATAACTTAGTATATTTTGCTAAAATAATCATTTAAACATCAAAATTTACTAAGTCGGAGTATTGGGTGGTAGGTTCGCGGGCCATCATAGACAGGCGTGCAAGTAACGTAGCATGGCTTGGTGACGTGTCCGACGACGTGGCGGTGCCCGGTTTGCCTCCGAATTTGGGGCCGTCGCAGTTGGTAGCAGAGCCTAGGTTCGGACGAACCTAGGGGAAGTTTTGAAAATCTTATGGCTTAAGACATTTTGATACCAACGTCACAGTTGGTATCAAAGCCTAGGTTCAGTCGAACCTAGGGGAAAAGTTTAATACAACCAAATAAAATTTAACAACAAACATTAGATGTGGAAACCCAAATATCCTAACTTAGAGCTTTAGTTGGGAAGCAAAGTGAGCGGGTAGTACCACGACTTATATGTGTATATATTGATTGTAATACTTATGTACACGTATTACGACGCTAATTTGCGACACGTTCGCGATTTACATATCCATCATAGATGGACGCCCAGTTCTTCATACGGATGATGGGAGCCAGACGAGTGGCTCGACACCTTCCGACTCGGATAAGACCTTGCGCGACACGGTCGCACTTCATAGTTTGCAACTCGGGGAGATTCTTTGATTACTTCGAGCGCAGGCACCGGCTACACCGGCCCCTGCCGCACTCGCCGCCGCCAATACTGTAGAGCAGACAGTTTTCACCCCGACCATTTTGGCGACCCCGCTCACGACCAATACTACCGAGATACTGCCAGCACGCACTACACCATTGACTACGCCGGCCGTGGCACCGACACTGAATCCATTACAAGAGATCATATTCGAGACCTCCTTATCAACTGAGGCGAAGTCGATTAAGGAGTTCGTTCGTTTTCGGTCGGGCTCACGGACTTTTGAGGATTCACGACAACATACAGGCTAGGATTTTCTGATTTATGCTCAGGGGAGATGCTGCAGTACAGTGGACCGCCCACACAGCCACCCACATGGAGCCGAGTACTTGGGCAGAGTTCAAGAAATTCTTTAATGATCGGTATATCCCGATCGAGATTCTGCTGGGACTGAGGGAGCAGTTCTTGACGCTGAGGCAGGGTGACCGGATGGTGTCGCAATACATGGAGATATTCACATACCTGCTTACTTTTGCAATGGATGTAGCTGGGACCAAAGACTTCAGGTCCACTATTTTATTCGAGGACTCTGACCAGAGGTTGGGGGTGCAATTGTGTCGATAGGAGCCAGGATTGTACGAGAAGTTTACGAGAGGGCGTTGGCCCACGAGACATTTTTGATGTGGAACAACGCCCTCCCCGCTCCAATGCGTCATGACAGCCATAGAGACCAGGGGAGGTCATACAGGAAGGGCAAGAGGAATCGCGATCAGAGAGATCAGAAGGCACATAAGCGCAGATATGATGACGGTCAGACAATTAGCGCACATGCAGTTGTGCCAGCACAACTACAACAAGTTATGGTAGCCCAGCAGCTGCAGAGATAGACTCAGGGTCAGGTCCACAGAGGTAAAGATGGGAGTCAACAATGGTAGGGACACGGCCATAGGGCTAGCGGACAACAATGTCAGGGCTCCGGACACAGGCAGAATGTCACGTGCTTAAGATGTAGGGAGAAGGGCACTACAAGAATGAACGTACCAGGGAGCCAGCACCACCACTAGCAGCTCAGCCAGTGCAGGCGAGGGAGCAGGTGCACGCAGTTGTCGCGCTAGATCGTGATGCGTCTCGGCAGCTCGACAAGTGTACGTTTATTATTTTTTGTCGCCCTATGAATACATTGATAGATTTTGGTAGTACGTTATCATTTATTTCGGGACGGATGGTAGGAGAGTTGGGTTTGACACCTGAGACAGTTAGCACCCACCTTATCCTCAGCACGGCCGCTAGGGATAAGATATATCCTAATCGAATTTGTAGAGATTGTCAAGTCGAGGTTGGTGGTCATCAATTACCCATAGATCTCGAAGTATTAGAGTTCCTAGAGTTCGATATACTCTTATGCATGGATTGGTTGGCGGTATAGTACGCGAATTTGGATTGTTTTAGGAAAATCGTCATTTACCAAATACCAGGGGTTCCTGATTTCACCTTTATAGGAGTCGCGACGTCACTTTCGATCATGAGAGGTAGGTTAGCTACCACTCAGGAAATGGAGATACTCGCAAGGATAGTTGAGTCCGATGAGGGGTAAATGACCAGACTTGAAGATGTCCCAGTAGCATGCGAGTTCCCAGATGTTTTTCCTGAAAATCGACCTGGATTACCCTCGCCCAGGCAGGTAGAGTTTATGATTGAGTTAGTGTCAGGCACGCAGCCCATAGCGAGTAGACCTTACCGTATGTCACGGCCAGAGCACGAGGAATTGAGAGCCTAGCTAGAGGATCTATCGAAGAAGGTTTCATACACCCGAGTATGCCACCTTGGGGAGCACCGGTTTTATTTGTGAGAAAGAAAGACGATAGTATGAAGATGTGTATAGACTACCGAAAATTAAATCATGTGACAGTCTGAAATAGGTATCCATTTCCCAGGATCGATGACCAATTCGACCAGTTGGCCTGAGCACAGTTCTTTTCTAAGATTGATCTGAGATCTAGATATCATCAGGTGTGGATCAGAGAAGGGGATGTACCTAAAAAGGCGTTCAACACACGTTACGGGTTATTTGAGTTCACTATCATGCCGTTTGGGTTGTCAAATGCGCCAGTTGTGTTTACGGATTTAATGCATCGAGTCTTAAGGTCATTTTTAGATCGATTCGTGATAGTCTTCATCGATGACATTTTGATTTACTCAAGGACCCATGAGGACCACGAGAGACATCAGAGAGACGTTGAAGACTTCGAGGGAGCACAGGTTATATGCCAAGTTCAGTAAGTTCAAGTTCTGGCTTTCTAAAGTGAAATTCTTGGGACACGTGATCAGCGACAGAGGTATTTCAGTAGACCCGAGTAAGATTCATGCTATCATCGACTAGCCTACACCAGAGTGCATGACAGATATTAGGAGTTTTTTAGGATTGGCAGGATATTATCGACGTTTTGTATAAGACTTCTCCAAAATTGCAGAGCCGATGACTAAATTGACCAAGAAGGATGTGACCTTCCATTGGTCCAGTGAAGAAAAAGTTGACTTCTGCACCGTTGTTAGTGTTGCCCGATCTGCGTAAAGAATTAACTGTTCATACGGATGCTTGTGGAATCGGATCGGGTTGTGTACTGATGCAGGGAGACAGAGTGATAGCCTATTTACCCATGAGAGGAACTATCCGGTGCATGACCTGGAGCTTGCAGCAGTTGTATTTGCACTGAAGGTGTGAAGACACTACCTTTATGATGAGAAGTTCACATTGTATACAGATCATAAGAGTTCGAAGTTTCTTTTTACCCAAAAGGACCTGAATATGAGACGACGACGATGGTTGGAATTGTTGAAAGACTACGACTTCGCCATCGAGTATCAGCCTGGGAAGGCAAATGTTGTAGCAAATGCCCTTAGTAGGAGAGGACCAGATAATGAGACTGTAGCTTGCAAGATGACCCACGAGTTTGACTTACTCGAGGCGGCAACATCTATGAGTTTGTCGAGGTTTCAGATGTTGTAGAGGCACATATCTGCGAACATATGAGAGTACCGACAGTATCTATTCCGCGCGTCTTGGAGTATCAGAAAGCTGATATGATGTATCAGAGGTTTAGGGGCATGGCACAGAGTCCAGATTACCAAGATTGGCGCGAGTCCATTGTTGAGTGTTTGAGACACCGAGGTAGATTGTGCATTCCGGCAGTGCAGAGTTATGCGATAGTATTCTTCAAGAGGCTCAAAATCCGGGTACACAGTGCATCCCGACAGGACCAAAATGTACCATGATATGCGGCGGTTATTTTGATGGCCAGGGATGAAGGCAGATGTCAGACGGTATGTGAAGAGTTGTGAGGTGTGTCAGCAAGTTAAGGCTGAGCACAAGAAGCCTGGAGGACTATTACGACCACTACCTATCCCACAGTGGAAATGGGAACACATCACTATGGACTTCGTCAGTTGGTTGCCGACGACTTTGCGCAAACACGATGCCAATCGGGTAGTCGTAGATTGACTGACGAAATCAACGCATTTTATCCCAATCTCCATGAAATATAGCTTCCCACAGCTGAGCATGTTTTTTGAACTAGAAATTATTAGACTGCACGGAGTGCCAGTATCTATAGTGTCAAATAGAGACAGTCGACTTACTTCTCAGCTTTGGTAGGCCATGCAGGAGTAATATGGTACTAGATTGCAGTTCAGCACGGCTTTTCATCCGCAGACTGACGGGAAGTCTGAGAGACTTATTCAAATTATTGAAGACATGCTCAAAGCCTATGTGCTACAGTTTGGACGGTCATGGGAGGAATTTTTGCCAATTTGTGAATTTGCCTACAACAATAGCTGTCAGGCTACTATTGGGATGCCACAATTTAAGGCGCTATACGGGGGACCATGCATATCACCAGCTTGCTGGGCAGAGCGCGAGGATGTAGCTGTTGGTTGGGCCTGAGATTGTTGTAGATCACACAGAGAAAATTAGGCTCATTCGTCAAAGGTTACAGGCTGCTCGGGATAGACGAAAGAAGTACGCGTACAAGTACCGCGATGGGTTGAGTTATGAAGTTAATAATTGGGTCTACCTAAAGGTTTCTCCCTTGAAGGGTCACCAGAGATTTGGGATTAAGGGAAAGCTTGCACCGAGATTCATTGGGCCGTTTCAGATAGTCCGACGAGTTGGGGAGGTTGCTTATCAGTTGAAATTGCCGAGCCAGTTGGCAGGGGTGCATGATGTTTTTCACATTTCTATGTTGAGACTAGCCAGATCAGGACCGAGACCGATGGTGGATATGACAAGGATCGAGGTTAGACCGGATGTGACATACGAGGAGCACCCCACTGAGATAGTGTAACTGGTTTTCGCATCGAAAAACGTGTCAGGACGGGTACTAAAGAGCGAACTGTGGATACACTAGGTCAGGGAAACTAAAACGCACAAATTAAATAAAACGACAAATTGGCCAAATAACTACTATGAATTAGTGACGCAGCGGTATGCGTATATTCCGATTTGGACGCGAAATTCACATGTCGAAACGCCCGCAAACACAAGCGACTGTCCCAGTGGTGTCACAATTTGGAGTTAAGGACACCAAGTCAACTAGCTTACCCCCATTTACACTCCACCACACTCCATCATCATTTTCCCTTCTCCCTCACGTCACTCTCCCTCACGTCACTCTCCCTCACCTACACATCACCCTCTCACACCCACACACACACACGTCGTCACACAGTTCGGGAGGCCGAGAGGGAGAAGACGAAACAAAGAGGAGGATGAGGAGAAGAGGAAGCAGGAAGGAGAGAAGAGAGGGCGGAGAAGCCGGGTAGGAGGTAAGGCATTACTTTTGCTTATGGTTTCGGTGTTGGCCATGGTGGCTACGAAGAGGTTCGGCCATGGCGGCCGAACCAGTCAAGGTGGAGATGGCAGGGGCGTCTCCCCCTGCCATTGAGTCCACCGAGGTTGGGGACGTGCGTATCCAACCTGAAGAAAAGAAAAGAAAAAAAAAAAAAAAAAGCAGCAGAGGCGCTATGAAGAAGATGGGGTGGGGAGAGGGGTGCACACACGCTGTGTGTGCGTACAGCCCTTGGACCGGTTGGGCCGATCATGGCCCAACCGAACCCGACCCGGGTGGGCCCGAACCGGGTCAGGCAGACCCCATTGGACCGGGTCAAACCCGGTCCAGGGACCCACCCATCCATTTAAATAATATAATATTAATTCTTAATTTAAAAACAGTTTTAAATTAAATAAATTACAAAAAAAAAAAAAGAAAAATAGGTGAAAATTATGGGAAAAACCAAAAAAATTAGGAAAAATATTAAAAATATTTTAATTGGACACGAGGAATTTAGGAAACCGTAGTCGGGTGTCGGGTACGTATCTCGAGGCGAGTGCGGGACATTTCGAACGCGTTTTACGATTCGTTTGAGGTAAGTAAACCAACGAGAAAGTCAGTTTAGAATTTACTTATTTTCCTAGTAACTTATTTATTTCACATTACCTTTCGCCAGTTCAGTTTTCATGTTTACTCTATTCCTGCGTGTGTCTGTGTATGGTCGAAGGGACGGTGTGACCCCTTTCCGGCTCTCTCGTTGATGACTATTTGATTGTTGCTACGGTGTTGGTCATACGTTGGACTACGCGTGAGATTCTTCTCAACGAGTCGATGATCTCGAGAGCGAGTTGACGTGAGGCCCACCTCCGTCACAGATTTCCTCTCTTTTGAGGCATTGGGCGGAAGTCTACCTTCCGACCAACAGAGTTCCTCATTTCGACCGTGAAGAGGGGGTGTGGATTTCCTCACCTCCAGGGCCTTCTCGGTTTAGTATTTTGTCAGCTATACACCACACTCGCATTCCACATTATTGATTATCTCACGACTTATATTCATGCTTTACGTTCATGTTCATTTACTTTATATGCATGAATTGTGGCCGTTTCCTTGGATTTCCTGTGAATACTAACTGAATTTCTCTGGGATTTACTCACCTGGAACTTGTCATTCTTTTTGGTGGCAAGTTGCAGTTCCTAAGGCGAGCCGGGGGAAGGCGGTGATTGGCGACTATCTCTGCTTTGGAGCGCCTCCACTAGCTTACTCGTATGTGTTTGTATTTACGTATATATATATATATATATATATATATATATTTGGGATCTTTTTAGAGAGACTTTTACCTGATACATGTATATCGACACCTATTATACATTTTTGTTGCCTTAACTGATATACATGGTATCTTTTTGCTAGGTTTCCACCCCATAGGTTGTTAAATATTGCATAACTTGTTTACATTAATTATATGCATGTTATTAAGACTTCCGCTACTAAAATAACTTAAATAAATCAAAACAAATGAATTAAGTTATAAAACTTTATAACTTAGTATATTTTGCTAAAATAATCATTTAAACATCAAAATTTACTAAGTTGGAGTATTAGGTGGTAAGTTCGCGGGCCATCGTAGACAGGCGTGCTAGTGAGATGGCATGGCTTGGTGACGTGTCCGGCGACGTGGCGATGCCCGGTTTGCCTCGAAATTTGGGGCCGTCACATCAATACACATTGGGTTAAGGCAAAGCATATAGAAACAGTACGACACTCAATTACATTTCTATAATGCATTTCATCAACGGATGGATGGTTAGACTGAAAGATTGATCTAGGTGATGGAGGACATGCTCACAGCCCGTGTACTGAAATTTGGAAGTTCATGGGAAAAATACATATAACTCTATGAGTTCTCTTAGAATAACATTGATCAATTAAGAATTAAAATGGCTCCATTTGAGATTTGTATGGGAGACCTTATCATTCCCCTGTTAGTTGGGTTGAACCAAAGGATTTGGCGTAGTTAGGGTTGTAGATGGTTAGATATCACATTGAGGTCATTTAGCTGATTCGTTTAAGATTAAAAGCAACTCAAGAAAGACAAATGTTATTATGATCTATTACATTAAGTCGTATAATATAACAAAAGATATTGGGTTTATTTGAAAGTCTCTCCTAAAAAAGCCATTATAGATTCAGACTAGAAAGATAGAAAGGTTCAAAAGCTTTGAAATAAAAAAAGTTCCACTTATCTTGGCTGAGTGGCAATTTCAAGGTGATTCGAAGTAAACTTGGGAACAAAAGGCATATATAAGGGAGCATTTTCCAGATCTCTTTTTGTCTAGAAGAATTTGGTTTCGATTCTGATTTCTAGGAAGAAAATCTTCTTAGTAGGAAAAATTGTCAAATCCCAAAGATTATAAACAATTAATTAAGGGTGATTAGTTATTAATAGTGTCTAATTATGGTTTAGGTCGCGAGTCATAAGCAAAGGACTAATGAAATGAGATTCACTAGTAATTTTATTATCGGGTGATCTGTGCCTATTTTTGTGCAGTATATTATGTTATTTTACAAAATTCGAAGTTGATTGAGTAAATTCAAAACTCACGGGGTTTAATCTCAAGATACACGTCGAAATGAGTTATAGGATAATTAAAATGCCAACTTGAGCTTTAGTTTCAAATTTTGTGAAAAGTCAAATGTTGTTTAGTTAAAAAATTGAAAAGTGAAATTAAATGGACTTAATGAGCCGATATGCGGATTTGGCCTTTATTTGCATGCAAATCGAGATCGAAGGTAGTATGAAATGAGAAAGAAGTTGGTGCAAGAAATTTTTTAGAGTTTCATGTCAATTGGCGATCGTTTGGGTTGAGATTGGGTCAAATTGGTGGAAATTTGGTAAATTATGGTAAGAGGGTTAGTCCCGAAGATTTTTAGTGTCATAGACAAAGTTAATATTTTTGGGGTTTTTTTTCTGACAAAAATAAGTGGTATGAAAGTTTTATGAAATAGGACTATTTGGCTGAGAAGTTGGCTCGATTTGGTGAAAAACCATATAAAAAACCAGCATCGGAAGTCAAAACACATCAAAATTAATCTTTCAGAAATTAATAAATAAAGAGAAATTAAGTTGCTGACAAGCAGTTAAGGGTTTATACATACATAAGAAAAAAATAAAAAAATGTAACTATGAAACGTTCTAGAGAACGTTTTTTACGCTTTGATTTCTAAACCTCTTCGTGGAAGTTTTCACTCGCGAAGCTCTATATGTCTGATTTTGTTCGATTTCAATCGACAAATTTTTAGTGCCATGTGAGGTGGTCAGTTTGAACAAGTTTTTGTAGTGGAAACGTGGTAATCAGATTACAATTTAGTTAATTCTTAGTTCAAGGCTTTTCCCCATGACTCAATTTGAATTGTCACGATTTTGCAATTTCTTTCACAAGATTTTGATCGAAATCGGTAGAGATTATTGTTAATTTGTATATTGGATTGATGTGTGTCAATTTAGGATAAATCCCACTAATGTGGGTTAGGGCTTTGGAGAATCAAATTAATGAAATTTAGTTGATAACTATTTTTAAAGATATTTTGTCATTAAAATTGATTTTCATTAGGTTTTTGGATGAATTTGATAATTTGTTTTTCTTCCCAAATTGACTCCAAGCTATGGAAGTATTTTGAATTTAGTTTGATGTGATTTCTCACTTATCGGTGTTGAGTTTTGAGGATGTAATTGGACAATCATCGATTTAGAGAGGTTTCATTGGTTCAACATAAATAAAGTTCGCCTAACCAAAAAGCAATATTGGAAAATTCATAACTCCTCCATTTGTGATCCAATTTAACTATTTTTGGAGTTTATCGAAATTATAAAATGAGCTCTACAACTTCCTTTTTTGTTATCATGACAAATATTGAGATTTTTAAGGTTAAAAAGTTACCTAACCACTACCGTATGGCTATATGTAATAGTAGCACAGTTGCCTATATAGCTGATAATACCCTATCCAATGGAGTCAATGATTGTGATCTATACCTAAAACCACCACCTTTGGCTTAACAGGGAACTTCAAGCTAGTGAAGGAATACATCCAGTTGGGACCAATATAGGGGAGAAGGGCCACAAGAAGATCGAGAAGTGGGTGTTGTCGTAGGAGAAGCTAGACTTAGTACTGGGAGTTGAGGATAAGTTACAGCCTATTCTTTCCTAGTACACTTTATAGAAAGGTGTAGACGTTTGGTGGTGCACTACAGTTGCAATTCTAGGTATTTTCAAAATGGAGTTTTACAAGTAGTAGTATTCATCTAATGTGAAGAAAATAATGATAAAGGCTTCCATGAATTTGAGACAAGTAGGAGGAGAGACATATCGAGACCGTTATGCTTACTTGAGACAGTTTTTGGAACTCTGATTGTCGATGAGTTTGAAGACATTTCTACTTCGCTGATGGATTAAGGCCAGACATTGTACATCATATGGTCAACATTGGAGCATGATCGTTATAGGGGATGTATGAGTGAGCCCTTGCTCACTAGACTTATGAGTTAGGTCGAGCAGTAGAGGGACCAACCGTTACGACAAATCAAGGGTTCGATTTTTTTAGGCGGAGAAAGAAAGGCAAGAAACAGAGGAGATGGAATGAGGGATTTTAAGGTATAAGATTAGTGACACAATTCACCTCAGCTGTGCCTCACTCACATACACCTATTTAGCCACCTCCAACTAAATTATCACTACTGCCTCTATAGACTCAGCAGACATCTGGTGGCGGAAACCAATATGCACCAAGGCAGGAGCAACTCTTACCATTGAGCCAAACTAGTTTTGTAGAGCAGATGAGGTATCCTACGTGCTTCAGATGTGATCTGGTTGGACATATCATTTGCCAGTGCCCTCAAATCCTTGAATTATTAGTAGGCGATATCACAACCACAAGCTAGAGAAAGAGTATATGTTGTGGTTGATGCGGACCCATAGCTAGCACGTAACCATATCTCGAGTGAGTTTTGATTTATTTTTGCATTGTGAATGCATCATTTAATTAAAATACAATAGTAGCTAGACTAGTTGTGAGGGGATAAAGCCGATGCCCAGACTGAAAGAAATTACTCAACTAGCCCATTAATTTATGATTGAGATTAGTAATGAGATAGTGGTTGTAGTGTTGTCTAAGAAGAAACAACTGAACTTCCTAGAAACGCACGCTAAGCAAGATTCCTTTAGAGTAGTATGATCAAACTACCCTTTAGAGTGATATATGTATGTAGTCACCGAACGTGGACTCAACCACTATGATATTTGAACCTAAATTAAAGTGTTAGTGGACCCACCTATGGTAGATTAGATATAGGGGCTTAAGGGCTAGAATCATTTGAAATTTGTGTCATGGTAATGTGATCGAGAAATTTTAAGAAGATAAACTTGGAAGCTGAGATAAAATTAATTTTGAGGATGAAATTCCTATTAGTTGGGAAGATTGTACCTGCCCAAATCATTAATAGTTAATTTTTCCCTAATTAAAGGTCACCAACGCAGGATGTGGCCTGATGGCAAGGACACAGTCCCAACGTTTAGAACAAAGGTCGAGATATATTTTATTTTTAGTGTGATGGGTGACTATTGTAATTTATGTATGTACATTAATTAAGTTGAAATTTATTTTATTCTTTAATTAATTCCTTGGCCAATCACGGGTAGAGTAATACATTGGGACTCGTGCTGGCATAGAACACGGGTAGAAAGTTATATGGTATGCTTTCAAATTAAATTGTGATCAAATATTTAATTGTTTGGCCTATGGTATGAATTTAATCAAATAAGGAACCTAAGTTTCATAAATTAACCTAGGAGCATTAATTTTCCTCGAGATCGTTACTCCACCATGATACCAAGTTGATGTGTATAACAGTACTGTTAGAAGGTGTTAGTGGAGTTATCAAACAATTAGGAGCCCTTGATGTGAATCTAGGTGAGTGAAGTACCATAATATGTATGGAACATATTTGAAATACAAATGTATATATAAAGGGTGTCTTCTCATTTTCATGCAAATCAAAGCAATTGGAAAAAAACAAGAAAGTTTTGGGATCCTTACTTGCTGGAAATAAGGGTTTCAAGAGGGAAATTAAAGTCATCCCATCTTTAATTTAGAGCATCAAATCTAGGAGACCAAACGAGATCCCTAGGTAGGTGTTTGGTCTCTCTTTTTATGGATTCCAAGTTCATGACAAATGAGGTTTTTATGAAAGAAATGAATTTAGGGTATAATGTAACTCATTTTCTCGTTAAAATGATACATTCAATTGAATGGGTCCCAAGTTTTTAGTTTGCAAATTTACTAGTTTTAAGCAAAAATGGGTTTTTCTTGTATATATGGGTTTTCAAAAGTCTTTATTTTTCAAAATAAACTGAATATTTGGATTCCTTGTGAGATTTCATACTATTTATTATATTGGATTTTGAAAACTTTTTTTAAAATGAGTTATGGATTTTTGAAGATTACATGTTCTTGAACGAAAAAAGCTTTATTGTAAAATGCTTGATTTATAGTTTAAATTTAGGTATTTGGGGTTGATTTAGGTCAATTATGAGTCATTACGCCAAATCGACCCATAAGGAGTGAGAATCGCTTAAATTGAGTCAAGATTTGGTGTAAAAGTTATGGTCATTTTTGTGCATATTAGGCTATTGGAGAATACAATGAATGGTTTATGTGCCCACAAGGCACGTCTGTGCTAAGAGATTGTTATGCCCACAAGGGATGTTTGTGCCCATAAGAGATGTATGTACCCACAAGGAGCATCTGTGACCATAAGAGATGTATTTCTCCACGAGGGACATATGTGCCAAGAAAAGACTTATTTTCCCATAAGAAGTATTTGTGCCCACAATGGATGTATGTTACCATAGGGATTGTAAAAACAATTTCATTAAAACAATGCAATATAAAAGATGTCTAACATATCTAAACTAATAAAAAACTATACCATGAACCTAGGGAACTAGCGTCAAGTATTGGACGCGCGATTTTAGGACTATGGCAGTCAGATTAGCTTAGGAATTTGCATAATTTGAGGTAAGTAAACTTGCAGGGCAATTATCTCCATTTCTTTCCTTATATTCAATTTAGATTATAGTTGCTTAGTCTATTTTACTCAATTTGTGAAATGCAATCATTTATTGCTTTACATTTGAACTCTATATCCATGTCATGGTTGTGATGATCCATGTTTATTGATTTGTATATCATTGATGGACCACTATAGCTTGCTATTATCCATGTTGTGAGTGCCGATCTTGCCAGTGTTTACAATTCCTTATCTTGTTTAAATGAAGCTCATTTGGATGTGATCAAAATTGTCCTCCAATAAAAAGTGCTCAAAGTTTTTAGTTGGGTCTAAACATAATTTTTTGGTGATATTAGAAATATGCAGTGCTCATGAATTTAGAGTATCTCATGGCTGATACATACAAACCGTAAAATATTTATTTTGATAAGAACTTAGACAATATTATAAATGTAATTCGAACAATTCAATCCAACAAAATTAATTTAAACATGATCTTGATCCTAAACATGTATCAGCATATAGCAATTAAATATAATGTATGTATAACATCGTCCAACCAAAACAAATCGCAACAAATATTTTTTTAGAGAGTAGAATACGAGCTCATAGAAGATATTATAACTCAAAGAACATATGTACATAGAGGAGCACATGTTCTTTCGAATCTGAGCTGCATAGGGCCATTGTACAAAAGAATAGATGCATAAAAATGAAGCTGCATCAATTACTCGCACCCACCTTACACATTATCGAATATATAACAAAATAGGCTACAGCAAAAATAGAGTCAAAGCTCTTAACCGTCTAACTTATTCTGCCACAATAGCACCACCAATCATGCTATATACCTAAATAAAACAAGGGATGAGCTAGGAAAAACATGTAGAGTAAAAAATCCTACCAAGGCATTGCCTCAAGTCATTGACCCTATCATCCATATTGCAACCAGATGTGCAGTGGGTAAGACCTTATAATATAGAAATGAATACAGTGCCTGTTGGGGCATGTGCCCAAGGTCAATCCATTAACTATCTTTATGAATACTTTTAGTTAATAAAATGGAGGATTTCATTTGTTGTTTATTATAATTAATTTGCATGTTTACATTATAATAAGATCCATGGGTACTTACAAAAATATCATAAATGTCCTTAGTCGATCATTATACTGGGAACTATAATGAATGAAGACTAGTGTGAGTCTTGATTGATGATCATATGATGATTGTACGTGCATGGATACGAATCAAGATCACGACTACTTATTAGGGAACAAAGTACTGGACCCACCCGCTATGAGAACATCACATGGATTAAGTCATAGTTGTTTCTCATGATAGGTATATTTTTGAGTCATCTGACTCGAGATTACCAGAGACTTCAAAATTAGGAGCACAGTGATTTGATACAATCAAACGTTGTCTTTAACGGGACGATTATAAAGATTGTGATTCGTTACTGTGTGAGCAATGTGATGAAATTGTGTAATCGAGATAGAATTTGTCCCTCTCATATAAAGAGAGTTATACATTGGATCCCTCGATGTCTTAGAGTGTTAAAAGGCCTAGTCCAAGTGAATTGATATTGATCAATGTCACTTGGATGTTTTCAGTCTACCAAGAGATCGAGACTAGTACGATTGAACATGTTGGATGACAATTCCATGGCTTATGTTTGATTAAAAGGATATCATGTGACAAAAAGGATGTTATATACACTATTGATTGGGTTGTATCAATTTGATATTCATACAACTTAGGTAGTCATAATGTTTTGCTAGAGGCCGCTTATGACTTGTATACCAAAATGTGTTTTGGTACACTACCAACGTTGTACGAGCCTATTAGGTCGTACACTAAGAATGGTTTTAGGAGATTTTAAGATTGTTCAGAAAAACAAATTTTATATGATAAAATTCATGACAAAAATGTCCTTATGGTGTACTACACTTATACTTCTTTAAGTAAGGGTATATCTGTAATTTACTTAACCATCTATATACAAGGGTTGCATAAATAGAAGCTTTAAGTTAAATCACATGAATGAAAGATTAAGGGCCGAAACTCTATTTTCATTTCAGAAAGGAATTAGGATTTTCTGGTACGCTCTGGATCGTTTTGGAGAGAAACAAAAAAAATGTTTGGTATTCTCTCGAAGCTAGCACTACGGATCTCAGTCGCCTTTCGTGTGTGGACTGTTGGTAGAGGGCGTTCGTCGTTAGTAGTGCCTTAGAGATAGATCAGCCTTCAGAATGGTATATTGCGACTGAGGTATGATTAAGTTTTCATGGTTTAAACATTTTTCATGGAATTAGATTCGGATCCTATTGGGGTTTTTGTCAAAATTGTTTTGTAATTCAAGCTGCTTATGAACCCCAAAAACCAACAGTGGTATCCGAGCCTTCGAGTTCGATTCCATTAAATTCATTGCATGTTTTCTTTTGATATATACATGATATATGATTGAAAGGATGTTAATAGTTGATGTATATATGATATACATAAGTTTTCTATGAGATTTATTATCATGTTTTGTTTATATGATACATATATTCGTGATTTAATTGAAATCAGTTTTGTACATGCTGGTAACTATGTTAGGTTAATTCGAATAATTTTAATGAATTGAATTTCATGTTCTGTGATCCATGACACCATTAGATATAATCTTTATTTTTCGTGTATTGATGCATGGATGAAATCTCTGTTATTCAGTATGCATATTTAGGTAACATTATTTTAAGATTCTTAAATTGTATAAGTCTTAATATTAATTCGAAACTAATATGGTTAGGGTCGATTATGATAGTAGTTCATGATTCAATTACATGTTTGTGATTATTTAGATGAGGACCGAAATATCAAATAATTATTTTTCGAAATTATTTATTTATCTCGTTATATCTATTTTGTTATGAAATTTCTATTTGATAAGAGATAAGTAAGAAATTAGATTATGAGATATTAGCAAAATCGATTTCGTTATCCCTATTAGATAGGAGATAAATATCGAGAATTTTGTTATTGGTGATATGCTAGGAATCAAATATCTTAAGTCCTAATTGGATTAGAATAAGATGATTAGTTAGATGTAGGCCCGGGTTAATTAAAATGTTTTAATTGAATTAATTTCGGTTAAATTAAGGGGTTTATTTAAGATAATAAAATAAGCGAAAAATATGATTTTCTATAGCGAATTTTAATTTTCAGAATTGAAATTCGTCTCATAAAAAAAAGAAAAACGGGGGTGATTGAACAAATCAATAAAATATATGATATTTCATTGTTTACATAAAATAACTCAAACTGAATAAAATCCCTCTATTAAATTTTAAGTCTCGTGCCATCCATTTTAAACACTTGTCAAGGCCTCGATCACACTAATATAGTTTCAGCCATAGCTGGGTGTATTATGTTATCTTGGTGAGACAAGTTGGGTATGAGTTACCTAAATGTTTAAAATGGTCCGACTTAATAAAGCTATCAAAATAGTTTTGGGCTTTAGGCACATGATGAGATAAAAAACATGCTAAGACATAAGATGTCCCGTATCTCATAAAAGTATCTAAAATTACATAAGATGTAATTGGTAACTGTTACCTACCTAAATAATCTAGTTCTGTGTTTCATGCCATAGCTGTCATAGAATTAGGTGAAATATGGATTTTAGTCCTCTAAATAAACAGTGTGTTTTAGGAGGGTCGTTAATTTAGTGAGAGTCTATTCCTCTATAATAAAATAAACTTTGCATAATCTTTATTGTAGATCAATGGCCTCTTCAAGTAACAATAATCCCATGTCACTGTAATCCATCCTTGAGAAGGATAAGCTATCTTGGGAATAACGTTTTTGAGTGGTTCAGAAACTTGAGAATCGTTCTCAAACATGAACGCAAGTTGTATGTCCTGTATGCTCCAATCCCAGAGGACCCACCAGCCAATGCTACGAAAGCTGTGAAAGTTGTACATAATAAGCATGTCAACGATTCTACTGATGTTGCATACATTATGCTTGTAACTATAGTCTTGAACTTCAGAAGGACATGGAACTAATGGAAGCCTATGACATGGTTGTAACGCTCAGAAGGAAATGTTCCAATAGCAAGCTAGGAAGAAAGATTCAAGATAGTCAAGAACCTACATTCTTGCAAGATGACTAAGGGTGCGTTAGTTAGTCATCAAGTTCAGAGGATGAAAGGCTATGTTGACCAGCTTGATAGACTCATATTTCCCATCAGCCAAGAGTTGGCTATGGATTTGATCCTGAATTCATTACCGGAGAGTTACTCACAATTTGTGATGAACTACAATATGAATAATATGGAGAAATCGATTTCAGAGTTGCATTTGATGCTCAAAATTGCTGAACAAAATATCAAGAAACCCTCTAGTAATACGTTGATGGTCCAATAGGGAAAGGTAATGAAGAAGAAAGACAAAGGCGAGACTAAAGTTGCAAAGGCTACTGTTGCACCTGTCGCAAAGCCTGTGGAACAACTCAAGCCCTAGCCCGTTCCTGCTTTAAAACACCCAAAAGAAAGGGAAGGAAATTGTCATTTTTGCCATGCACCTGGATATTGGTTCAGAAATTCCAAACTCTATTTGGAAGATCTAAAGAAGAAAAAGGGTAGTGCGGCTACCGCTACAGGTATTTATGTTATTCAAATTAATTTATCTACTAGTGATTCATGGGTATTAGATGGATCTCACATTTGTATAAATGTATAGGGACTCACCAGAAGTAGAAAGTTGAAGAAAGGAGAAGTCATCTTTTGCATAGGGAATGGAGCAAGAGTTGTTGCCCTAGCTGTTGGATCATATGACTTAGTCTTACCTAGTGGACTTGTTTTAACTTTAATAATTGTTTTTTTGTGACTGCCTTGAGCAGAAACATCATTTATGTTTCATGTTTGGATATGGATGGTTTTGATTTTATTATTGCGAATAATAGATGTTTCATTTCTCGTAAAGGCATATTTTATGCAAATGTTGATTTATGTGATGATCTGTATATTCTAAGCATGAAAAGGTCCACTGATACTCCCATCTTTAACATAAATACAAAGAGATTCCAGTCAAATGATTTGAATCAAACCTATATTTGGCATTGTCGTCTCGGGCACATAAATGAGAAACGCATAACAAAACTCCATAAATATGGACTTCTAGATTCATTTTATTTAGAAACATGTGAAAGCGTGTGTATCTTGTTTACTAGTCAAGATGACTAAAAATCCCTTTACCGGACACAGAGAAAGGCAAGTGATTTATTGGGTCTAATACATACTGATGTATGCGGTCCTATAAACACAATGGCTAGAAGAGGTTATCAGTACTTCATTACATTTACTGATGATTTCAGAAGATATGGTTATGTATATCTTATGAAACATAAAGCTAAATCATTTGAGATGTCTCAAACGTTTCCAAATGAAGTGCATAATCAACTTAGTAAACTATCAAAACACTTCGATCAGATTGAGGTGGTGAATATTTGAGCCAAGAATTTGATGATCGTCTTAGAAATTATGGGACTGTCTCGCAATTGACTCCACCAGCAACTCCACAATGGAATGGAGTTTCTGAAGGTGAAATCGAACCTTATTAGATATGGTTCGATCTATGATGAGTCATGCAGATCTTCCATTATCCTTTTGGGGTTATGCATTACAAACTACAACTTACACTCTAAATCGAGTTCCTTCTAAAGCGGTTAATAAAACACCATATGAGATATGGTATGGGAAGAGACCTAGTTTTTCTTTCATTAAGATTTTGGGTTGTGAGGCTTACGTAAAGCGACTCAGAAAAACTAGCACCTAAATCTGACAAATGTTTATTTGTGGGGTATCCTAAGGAAACAAAGGGATATTACTTTTGTAATCCCGCTGAGAATGAAATGTTTGTTGCTCGGTATGGCACCTTTATGGAAAATAGTTTATTTTAAAAGACACTAGTGGGAGAGAACGAAATCTTGAAGAAGTTCAAGAATCACAGATAAACACTGAACTGCTACTGGAAGTTCAACAATGTTCTGAACCAGTTGAACTTCTACAAGTGACACAAGGCCCACGTAGATTTGGTAGGGTAAGACATGAGCCAAAGAGATTTGGATTTCTCATTACTGATAGTCGTGATGTGTTGCTTATGGATCAACATGAGCCCACCACTTATTAGAGGCTTTGTCTAGACCAGACTCAGATAAATTGCTAAGTGCCATGAACTCTGAGATGCAATCTATGTATGATAAACAAGTTTGGAACTTGGTTGATTTACCTGAAAATGGTAAAACCATTAGATGTAAATGGGTTTTTCAAGAAGAAAACTGACATTGATGGCAAAGCGCATACTTTAAAGCAAGACTTGTAGCAAAAAGTTATAGGCAGACTCAATGTGTTGATTAGGATGAAAATTTTTCACCAGTAGCCATGCTTAAATATATAAGAGTTTTAACTGTCATTGTTGCATATTAGGACTTTGAGATATGTCAAATGGATGTAAAAATAGCATTCTTAATGGAAAGCTATTTAAGGACGTGTATATGACACAACCTGAATGTTTTGTACATCCTGAGAATTCTAGGAAGGTATGCAAGCGTCAAAAATCCATTTATGGATTAAAGTAAGCTTCTCGGAGTTGAAATCTTCATTTTGATGAAACAATCAAGAATTTTGTTTTTATTAAGAACAATGATGAGCATTCTGTATACAAGAAGGTCAGTGGGAGTGTAGTTATTTTTTTGGTACTGTATGTTGATGATATATTACTCATTGGAAATTACATACCAACATTACTGAATGTCAAGTATTAGTTAGGGAAGTGTTGCTCAATGACAGACTTAGGAGATGCAGCCTAAATCATAGGGACAAGGATCTATAGGGATAGATCTAAGAGGCTAATTGATCTAAGTCAGAGTGCTCACACACAAAAGGTGTTGAATAGGTTCAGTTTGCAAGACTCTAAATAGGATTGTTGCCAATGTCTCATGGCATAAGTCTCAGCAAGATTCAATGTCCTAAGACAAATGATGAGCGTGACTGAATGAATAAGATTCCATATGCATCAGCTATTGAATCTATCATGTATTCCATGTTATGCACTCGACCTGATCTATCATATGCTTTGAGCACAACAAGCAGATATCTGTTAGATTCTAGTGAGAGTCACTGAATAGCAGTAAAGAACATTCTTAAATGCTTAAAAATGACTAAGGAAATGTTCTTGGTCTATGGAGGTTTCAAAAATGATCTAGTTGTAAATGGATACACATATGCAAGTTTTCAAACGGATATAGATGATTTTAGATTGCAGTCTGGATATGTGTTTACTTTGAACGAGGGTGTAATAAGCTAGAAAAGTTTGAAGTAAGAGATTGAGGCAGATTCTACAATAGAAGCTGAGTATATTACAGCGTTCGATGCAGCAAATGAGGCAGTTTGGATCAAAAAGTTCATTTCTAAACTGGGTGTGGTTCCAAGTATTGCTAACCCTGTTTGTTTGTATTGTGACAATAACAGGGCAATAGCACAAGCCAAGGAACCTAGATCACACCACAGATCCAAACTTATAATCAAGCATTTTAATCTCATTAGAGAAATTATTGAGATTGGAGACGTGAAGATTTGCAGAGTACCTACTTAAGAGAACGTTGCAGATCCATTGATAAAAGCTCTTCCACAAGCAAAACATGATGGTCATGTTAGATCATTAGGCATTAGATGCATGTATGATTGACCTTATTGCAAGTGGGAGATGTTAAGGAATGTGCCTTAGGTCAATCCATTAACTATCTTGATGAATACTTTTAGTTAATGAAATAGAGGATTTCGTTTACTGTTTATTATAATTAATATGCATGTTTACATTACAATAAGATCCATGGGTATTTACAGAAATATCCTAAATGTCCCTAGTCGATCATTATACTGTGAACTATAATGAATTAAGACTGGTGTGAGTCTTGATTGATGATCATATGATGATTATACGTATAGGGATACGAATCAATTTCACGAGTACTTGTTAGGGAACAAAGTACTAGACCGGCCCGCTATGAGAACATCACATGGATGAAGTCATAGTTATTTCTCATGATAGGTATATTTTTCACTCCTCTTACTTGAGATTACTAGAGACTTCAACATTGGAAACACAATAATTTGACACAATCAAATGTTGTCTTTAACCGGGCGATTATAAAGGTTGTGATTGGTTACTGTGTGAGCAATGTGATGAAGTTGTGTAATCGAGATAGAATTTGTCCCTCTCATATAAAAAGAGATATCCAATGGATCCCTTGATCTATTAGACTGTTAAAAGGCCTAGTCAAAGCGAACTGATATTGATCAATGTCACTTGGAGGCTTTCAGTTACCTATAGATCGAGACTAGTACGATTGAACATGTTGGATGACAATTCCGTGCCTTAAGTTTGATCAAAAGCATATCGTGTGACAAAAGGATGTTATATACACTATTGATAAGGTTGTATCAATTTGATATTCGTACAACTTGGGTAGTCATAATGTCTTACTAGAGGCCGCTTATGACTAGTATACCAAAAGGTGTTTTGGTACACTACCAACGTTGTATGAGCCTATTAATGGTTTTGCGAGATTTTGAGATGGTTCAGAAAAATGAATTTTATATTATAAAATTCATGAAGGAAATGTCTTTATGGTGTACTACACTTACACTTCTTTAAGTAGGGGTATTTGTGTAATTTACTTAACCATCTATATAAAAAGGTAGTATAAATAGACACTTTAAGTTAGAACACATGAATGAAAGATTAAGGGTCGAAACTCTATTTTCATTTCAAAAACGAATTAGTGTTTTCTTGTACGCTATGGATCGTTTTGGAGAGAAACAAAAAAAGTTTGGTATTCTCTCTTGCACTTCGAATCTCGACCACTATTCGTGTGTGGACTGTTGTCAGAGAGCGTTAATCCTTGGCCGCGCCTTAGAGATCGATCAACCTTCAGAAAGGTATATTGCAACTAAGGTATGATTAAGTTTTCATGGTTTAAATGTTTTTAATGGAATTAGATTTGGATCCTGTTATGGTTTTTGTCAAAATTGTTTTCTAATTCCCGCTGCGTATGAACCCCAAAAACCAACAATGCCACCGCCGCTAATCACAATCCTCCACAAATGCACAAAGATCCAAAGCTAAAGGCATAAACCTCTCCAATATAGGGGCTCTAACAAGCAGAACTTTATGGCTCAAAATTAAAGTGCGATCAACACAACTTGCCTCGACCATTCCCCAACTAAGTAGCGATGTCTAAAATGCGTCACTCGTAAGCCATTTCAACGACAATGCGTGTACCATATTCCCCACAAAAAGAACCAAAAGTAAAATCACTAAAAAGACAAAACCTTAAAAGATTTACCAATGTATTGAATCCATCTTCATAGTAAAAATGATGTCATCACCTAAACACCAACTAGGAAGACTTTCGACGTACGACACCTATATGAAAACATTGTTGATGTTGTCACTACTACATCTTAAAAGAAAAACCTCACCACCTTGGCTATTAGAGTTCATCAAAACAATACAAAGAATATGAAATAAAAATAAATAAATAAATAATTCACGAAAACAATTTAATCATGTAACAAAGATTGTTTGTGAAATAACTAAGAAGCCAACCCTGTCGTATGTTTTATAGAGGCATCAGTGCTCATCATATTATTGTTTGTTCAGTGGGACTGTATGATTATTTAATCCAAGAGGAGTGGAGTCTCGACTGGCCTGTTCAACCGGGCACAGTCCGCGAAAATTTTTAGGGTTAGGTTCTTAGTCTAACTAAGATGTCAGAGCTAGATTTTGAGAGTATATCAAGGATACCCTTTCATACTTAGGCTCATATAGAGCCAGGAATTTTTGCGAATGTATTGAAGGGTCAACCTATAAGTATGGGGCTGAGTTCCTTCTGAGGGTCTGAAGAACCTCTACTAGTGAGTAGTTGGTTATCTTTATGTAGACCAAAAGGTACCCCCAATTGAGTCTGAGGCATCCCAATCATGTCCGAGTTTAATATCACTCTTATCATACCTTTAGTTTTTATTTTCCATACTCACTGATTACCATTTTACCTTAGTAACTTCTTGCATGTGATTCTTTTTTACATGCTTTTAGTTACATATATTTCTATTTAAGAAATGTGGATAAGTGGCCTCGGGATTCACTCACTTAGATTGTCATCTTTGCTTATATTCGTCATGTAGTAGACCAGGAAAAGATAAGATCGCAGACTAAATTTGAGCCCTCAGCGATTGTTTGCTACTCTCTTGCGTAGGTTTACTTGTTTTAATTTATTATATATGTGCTTTATACATTTTGGGTAGTATATTGTTTTAAGAGACTAGACTCACTAACTGATGAATTACGTAACATTATTTATCACCACTTTTAATACACATACATGCGATCTATTTCCTAGTTTCCATATATGGATGTCTTATTATTGCTTTCGCAATATTCTAAGTCTTATGCTAATTCGTTAAAATGTATAAAAATCTTTACTAACTCTAAAAACCAAAAATAATGAGAAACAACTAATACTTATTTTGAACGCTAGTTTTGAGGATAATAGAGCAAAAAGAATGACTAATATGTTGTTAAGCTCTACGTGGCAAGGATTAGGGCTTAATAGAAGGATTTGGCCAAGCGGTGTGCTAATTAGAGGTTCAGGCATTAACATATTTCTAATGAGTCATATAAGTTAAGTGCATCACATTAATTGATACTCTATGATTACACATAGCAAATTTAATAGAATTAAAATGCTATTGTGATATGTATTCCGAACATTCCTGGATCGAAACATTTCTTAAGTATTTTCTTTTTTTATTAAAGCTTACGCCTTTCTCCCTAAGTTTTCTTTAAATTCATCTAAAAAATTTTCTATAGATTCAGAGAATTCTTTCAAAACTTCATCATAATTCAATAATTTCATAATCGATTCCATCAAAGGCTTATTAATTTCTATTTTCCTGAATGCTTCATGAATATCTTCATTAATTTCTTATTTCCTAGCATTTGCTAATCGTTACGGAATAGTTGAAATATAATACATATCTTCATTTAATTTATCAGGAATCTTATCATTTTTTTTCTTTATTAACCATTTCAAATGTTTGTAAAGACTTTCATAAGCTTTAACTCTAGCTAAATACCATGGGTACAAACTTTTTGGAAGAGGTGCATATTTCCAATGTTCTGTCATCCATTCTCCAGTAAGAATGACTTTGGCAATCATCATCATCATCATCTTCTTCTTCTTCTATTATTTTCTATGTTTTTTTGTTTATACCTCTCTTGGGTATCTTTTTGGTATATGTGTCTCTTTTTAATTATCACAAAATAAAGCATTAATATGTGCTTGATTAGTATGAGGAGTTTCTTTAGTTTAATTAGTTAATCTATTAATTCATAGGTTCATCTAACTTAATTAATATTTCAACTCATTAAAATATGTATTAGTTTTAAATTGATTTTGAGAAATATGTGTAAAGTTCTGACAACTTTGAGTCATAAAGTTATGCAAGATTTACTCTAAATTTAGTTGCATAGGTTGAACCAGTTGTTGAGATTATTGAATTGGTGTAGATTACATCTGTACTCTTAGTTTTATGTGGTATAAATTTGATTTTATGGACCATAGCTAAGATTCGAATTTTGTTTTCTAGTATAGTAACTATTGTTATTATATTGATTCCTAGGAGGACCAGAGAGTTGGTTCATAACTATATTAACTTCTTCAGTTTTATCTTCATTTAAATATGGCATGCATCAGTGTTATGTGTAACTTCATTACAGAATCCATATGATTTTACTTGATATGGTCTATCTTTTAATAGAAACTTAACCATGCTAGCTAACTCATCCTGTCTTTTATTGGATGTACTACTTCTTTGATTTTTAACTTCATAAAACTTATTCGATGTCTCATTCTTTTCATTATAATGCTTAGATGGTTTAGCCATTTTACTAATAGCATCTTTTGCTAAAGTTGGTGTTACATCGAATAAAGATCGACCATATATGGTGTCTAATAACTCTTATTCAAAATGATTGAGTCATTTATAGAAGTATTTCAATAAAGCACTTTCAACATATCCATGTTGTGGGCAAGAAGGAATTAATCTTTGAAATCTATCCTAAAATTCATTAAAGTTCTCATCATCTTTCATCTTCGTAAATGTGATTTGTCTCCAATGCGAACTAATCTTTCTTGCATGCATGTATTTATTTTTAAAGGCTCGTATGGCTATGGGATTTTAAGGAAGATAAAACAACTAATCTTGCGCTTGATCTTTCAGTGCGAAAGGAAAAACCTTAAGGTTGACTTGTTCCAAATTACCTTCTTTAGGTTTCATCCCATTAACTTTGTTTTGGTATTCACTTATAAATTTCTGGGGGTCTTTATTATTTTTATAATAGAAATTTGGTAAGACACTAATGAATCTAGATCTTAGTTCAAATTCAAAAAATCCTTAAGGATAGGGAATGCACATTTGCTTGTAAGCTGTGATATTTTGATTGGCTTGCTTAAAAGTAAGTTTTATATTATCATTATTATTACCATTATTATTAATGATATTATTGTTGTTGTTGTTGTTGTTGTTGTTGTTGTTGTTATTATTATTATTATTATTATTATTATTATTATTATTATTATTATTATTATTATTATTATTATTATTATTATTATTGCCTTCCAATGTGGTGGCTTGGTGTTCTCTACGTTATTGTTGTCTTAAATTACAATTGAATGTCTTATCAACCTCAAGATTAAATGGATGTAGAGATCATATGGAATTTGAACAAAACAGTGTACACTATACAACATCTAAAACTCTTAAGAAATTATGTAAAATTCCCCGACAATATTGCCAAAATTGAAACGTGTCGAACTTGTATAATACATTTTCCATATATTCTTATTGTTTGTAGCAGTGGTAATTAGTGGGACCCTCTCCGCAAGGATTTTGCAAACTTCCCAAGAAAATGGGTTTTCCAAAGATTTTTATTATTTTACTTTAACTTAATTAAAACGAGAATTAAAATTATCTTATCAAACTATGACAATTAATTAAAATAATTAAATTAATTTAAACTAACATAATTTAAGTTCACTAAGAATTAATATTTTAAACTTAATTCGAATCAAATCAATATGAATCAAACATCTAAATAAATATCCAAAATAACGAAACATAAAAAGTTTTGAATCCGAATATATTAATTAAATTAAAGTCATAATCATATTATCATCATCTTATGAACTATTCTTGAATTATTAAAATTAAATCATACTTGCAGCCACGATCAAGCTTTTGGCGCCATTACCGAGGATAGATAACCACTATAGTTTAGTTAGTTTACAAAATTGTTGAATTTTATTTTAATAAATTTACTTTCAAGTTTATAAAAAAAATGTTTAAGTTTCAAGTTTGACGATCTACACTTGATCTTATGTGTTTTCATTTTTCACGGAGAATTAGTGCATGCGTAGTAAAGGAGAGGACTTAGTGCCTTATGACTCAAAGTTTGACATAACCAAAAAAGGAAAGAAAAAAGAAAGAAATCAAGATGACAGATGATCAAGCACAAAACTAACAACAGGGCCAAATGAATAACCAACCTAAAGGTAATCTGGTAATGCAAGATAGAGTGTGAGGACAGAGATGTCTCATTGGCTACTTCAAGCTAGAAGTTCAAGAGGCTTACAATGGAGTGATGATACTTCTAGCTAACACCTCCGAGTTCAAACTAAGACAATCTCTAATTAACATGCTACAGAATAGTTGTTTTAACAGGCTAGTGAATGAAGATCTAGTTGCACATGTAGAGAATTTTTTGGAGAAGTGTGACATTGTACACATTATAGGAGTTACCAAGGAGGTGATCAGGATGAGACTTTTCCCATTCTCATTGGGTGCAAAAACCAAATCCTAGTTCGAAGGAGTAAATGTAAGGAGTATGACTTCATGGGTAGAAATCAATGAAAGATTTTTAGACTAGTTATTTCCCTCATTAAAAGTCAGTGAAGGGAAACCGAAAATCAATCAATTCAAGCAGGAGGATACCAAGCCTCTTGGTGAGGCTTGGAAAAGATTCAAAGAGATGTTGAGGAGATTTTCTGGACATGGATACATGAAATGATCAAAACTATGGATTTACTACTATAGGATGAGTCCAATATTAGAAGGGGTTCTCTACTAACCAAGGATGAGGAGGGAGCATTATATATCTTAAATCACTGTCTCAAATATCTACAATTACTACTTGTTCCACAGTAAGGAAACCAGCAGGTGTATATGAGATTGATTTGCAAGCTGCGATCATGGCACAACTATCCAACTTGAGTAGTCAAACGGAAAAGCTTCAAGTAGGATAAAAAAGTCCACGAGTACATGCTATATAGCAACTCGTTAATCACCAAGTCATGGTAGTTAATCCAATAGACATTCAATAAGGAATGGAGTTCGAAGATGTCAACTTCATAAACAACCAAAGCTACGAAAACAACTTCAAGCTGAGAGGAATGGCTCTTTAAAGGTTTTATCAAGGATACAACAACATCAACTTCTTATATGGAAACTCTATAATGTACTGAAGTTACATCTAGATTTCGATTAATAAGTCCAACAAGGGAAGCTAAGGTAGAGTGAAGAGATGACTTCATTGAAGTCAATCGAGAAATTCATGCACACTATTGACATGAACGATAAGGAATGTCATGAGAAGCACGAGAAAGAGATGAAAAATGTGAAGAAAGCTTTAAAGGGGATGGACGATGAAAGATCACAATCTATAATGATTCTAGAGAGACAGATTGGTCAGTTAGCTATTACTTTGAATTCAAGGAAAGAAAGGCATTTTTTTAGTAACACTGTCATAAATCCCAAAGAGAATGTTAGTGTTATTCACATGATGAGCATTATGGCAATGAATGAGCCAATATAAGAGCAAGTAATGTACAAGCAAGAAAGAGTCAACACTTTGGCTATGAGAAAATATGAAGTTATGCATGAGAAAGTAGTGATATTAGGGCAAAAAGAACTTAAAGGATTCAAGCAACAAAGGATTAATGCCATGAGGAATAACAAGAAATGGAAGAAACAACAGAGAGTTAAGCAATAAGATGCAGAACCTTTAAAGAAGCGCTAAAAGAAAATAGTATCAAGGTAGTTCTAAAGAAGCCGAAACCAAAATTTAAGTTCACACCGAGACTTCAACCAATCAAGATGAGAGATCCTGATCTATATGCATTGCATTGAGCATTGATGGGCACCAGTTTTAGAGAAATCTTGTCGGATACAGGAGCATCAGTCAATGTAATGCCTATAAAGGACATGTTACAGGCTGATTAGAATATCAGTTGTTCGAATACTATAAATTTACAAGTAGTTGATGATAACTTAGTACCAACAATCGGGAGAGTCTTGAATGTGCATGTGAAAGTGCATAAATTCACATTCATCACTAATTTTGAGATTATGGATCATGATATAGATAATGATATATCTATGATACTTAGGAGGCAATTCTTGAACACTGCCAATATGATCTTGCACACGAGGAAGAAATTGAATACATTGGCTATCGAGGAATATGATGATGTCGAGAAGATTTTCTTTGTTGAAGGGCAAGAAGTACATCTAAACTGGAAAGATATCATTATCTATGAGATACAAATGGAATATCTCAATTTAGACTCAAACTAAAGGAGCAAAAAGGCGTGCAGCTAATGACGTTTAACTAAGCGCTACTAGGACGCGGCTAATAGGTTTTTATTTCCAGTTTTTGAATTTTAGTCAGTTAGTTATTAAGTTAGCTTTGTTAGAATAATCCAAATGTTTTAGTAATTTTCTAACTTTTGAAAGTTTTGTACTAATTGTGTAGGAAAGACCATTTGCTGAGTGACATTTCATCGAAATGCAGAAGTCTCAACTAACTTAGTAAAGAATGTAAAAGAGCAAAGGAGTTAGAGTTGTAAAAGTTAGGTACATGGACAAATCAGAGGTAAGTATTTATGGAATTTTAATATATACATGGTATCGCATGCAATCACGACGCCTTGTTTAGTAATACGCAAAACTGGGAGAGTGCCAATAGGGAGTTATTGACAAATATGCCAAATTATAAAGACAGATTTGTCAACGCCATATGTGTACAGACATGGCACCATGAGTGCAAAGGGACAACGCCAACAAGGCGAAGAGTTATGAGCAAACATTGCTCTTAGCAGTCTCAATGTTATGACCACGAAGTGGCTGTGTCGTGCCCTATAAATGATAGTGCCAGCATTGAGATAGGGTGTGGCAGCCCCGCGCTTCGAGGCCACTCGGGGTGTCATCGTGTCATGTGCTTGTTGCCTGGTGGGCCCAGCTACACGTATCTGACACTTACCCATCCATCTAATTTCTTGATATTCTTGTCCACTTGGTGTTATTAGTTAGTTTAGGTTATTCATAGTTTTTTAAAGATAATTTCTTAAGTCCTTAAATACCATATTCAACTGTTTTTAGCTTATTCAAATCGTAGTCATTCTAGTGATTTGTTTTTTACAAGTTAACTATTAATCACATTTAATAATAAAGCAGCAGAAGTCTTGATTGAAATATATAAAGCATAATTTCATCATAATATATAACATCATTAATATGAGCATGTTCTACTATGGAATGTAGTGAAAAGTACTCAGTATATTGGCGATAGTACCATAAGGCAATATATATACATGTACAATGTCATTCCAGTCTCCCAAATACCCAAAGTAAAGCAAAATATCAAAATAAAATACTAGTAGGTCCTCAATGATAAAAATCATATGTAGTCGCCTAGGATCCCCTTACCCCTACTGGTACTAGGATCTGCACTCCACATTACAAAAGGAAAATGGCGAGTCTAGTGAGTTAAATCCTAAGGAAATTTATTGAGCATTAGTAAGATAAAGTAAAGGAATCCATCAATACTATTAAATAAACATGCGGAAAGTAAATAGGCAACTATAAAGGAGTCATCGCATGTGACAGTAACAACAAAGCACAAATGTGTGTGCCCGTCCTAGTCAAACTAGATGATCAGCGAATAGGCCCATCACCTGGTCCTCTCAATAATCTGCCTAGACCTGTAATGCATCGACATGTATACTGACAAAGTAGCTCATGTTGTTATTCATTGAGGACTTCTGATACACATGCTACGGTCTGGCATGCCATAAACAAATAACATAATATTTGGTGGGAGTAACCTCGACCAACCGTCCAAAATAGTGTGGAAAGGAATGATATTTAAAAATAGATAAAAAATAATATAAAAATAATATTTAAATACTCAAGTGATTTCCCTATAGGTTTTACAAACCTCAAACACGCTGTTTGACTTCCCCGAGCTCCCGAATCTGACCCACCTAGTTACCCTGTACACGAGCCACTGCCCCCTTAATTCCGTGAAGTCCAATTTATGTGTTTAAATTGGTTACAAGTGTTTAAGTATGTATTAAACTGAAAGTTAGCTAAAATAATTCTTAAATTTAGTTTTCATCTGTCATTAGTGCGCAAGAGGGTCTCTCTAGTACGTCAGGGAGTCTGTCTAGCGCTCTACTGCTCTTCATTTCGAAGAATAGTTTAGCACCCAGACTTGAGACTGGCTAATTCACTATCTGTGCTAGGTGACAGAATTCTCAACTCGGGAATTCTATCCCCAAAACCCCGATTTGGTACATAGCCTTGTCAACTCATTCTCCACTCCATGGGGACTTCAAAACACCATTAACAATAGCAAAAACAACAATTATTCAATCATTATCATTAAATTCATGCATCCAATATTTTTCCCAATTTCACCAAAAACCCAATCTCCACTAAAATCAATTTAAAAATCTTAATCTTAGCATTAATTAAAGAAGCAAATCATTAAGGATTCATTAAAAATAGTGATCTAGTCCTCAAATTTGAATTGACGACAAAACATACCAAATTGGGCTCATTATGATGAATTTAGTTAGATAGAAATGATTACCTTGTATTTGATCTCCTAATTTGTCCTCTAAATGCTGAAATCCAGCTCCAAGATCTATCACTTCTTCTCTTTTTCTTAGATTTGCATCTATATTGTCAGTGGAGAAGAGAAAATCCCACTCATTTTGTATATAAATGTTTTGTTATGATCAATCGTGTTCACGTGTCTTGAGGTCAATCTAATGGTCCTCTATTGCCTATTATAGCTCTTTAGTGACATAAATCAACGACACATCTTGCATAGTTTCTTCAATCTAGGATCATCTCCATAGCTTAGAATATTTCCTTTAAATTATAGGAAGTTTAGATTTAACTATTTAGATAATTCCCTTAGGCATATAATTCATTATGATTTGTATACTTAGACTCCTTTATTAACAAATTTGTGATCTTAATAACATTTGCTACCTGGTACCTAGTGCTTTGCATCTCGGCACGCATCTCAAGGCATGGCATAACCCATTGTTCTGATTAGATTAACTTAGTTAATGGTTATATTACCCATTTTAATTGATCAACTAATAATCTTAATGTGAATTAGTTTTATTTCCAAGTGTATCCGTAGTTTGCCTACCTAATACTGGCATTTATACACATTATGAAGTTAATACCCATCACACAATCTCGTGTAATACGATCATACAACACAAATGCGCGATGTATTAACGAATAAACGCATAAATATGCATTACAAATAAGCAACCAATAGACAATAGCTAGTGTACCAAAGTCGATGTGTGTCCTAGCCTATCCGTAGCGTCCACATGGATTTGAGCTGACATCCTAATCTAAAATTATGAGATAAATAACAATGTTAGTAAAATAGGTCATTTCATATGGTTTTAAACCCCTTTCAACCCACATCTTCCACACTTGAAACCTATTTCATACACTACCAACCAAGCATACACTCCTCTAAATCCCAAGATTGAGCAATTTTAAGAGAAATAGTGTTCCCAATGATCGAGAGCGAAAAAAAGAAGCATTTTGGATTTGCACAAGGAGGAGAGCTAGGGCATTGATTTCGAGAAGAGATTCAAGTGAAGATTAAGGTTTTAGTTTGTGAGCAAAGCTTGAGCATTTTGATTGATAGAGTCTTTAAGAAGCAATCTACATAAAAAAATCAGTCCGACATGAAGGTGATTTTAATACCCGTGTTGTGAGTTGTTATGTTGTGTAAATTATAGAGAATATGTCAAGAACAAGGAGACAAACAAGTCAAATTAGTGAAGATAGAGCAAATGATTATGAGGCATCATCCTTAAGAGATCTAAATGAGGATAAACCAAGACTTTTTAAGTCTAAGTACTACATTTATGGAGAGGCAAAAGAAAGATGTGAGGTCATTGAGTATAAAGAATTCATTTGTAAGAGAGGGATAAACCTATCGGCTAAGTATGACAAGAGAGTAAACAATTTCATTAGGCAACAAGGTTATGCGCAATTCACTCAGGACTATAGAGAGAACAATGTTCACGGAATGAGTGAAATTATGCGTGAATTTTGTGCCAATGCAAAGTTTTACAAGAAAGGTGACCCAGTGAAAGTGAGAGGGATATTGGTCCCCTTTAATCAGCGTTACATAAATGGCATCTACGGGTTAAAGCATTTGTGTATGGTAGGAGAATGAAAGACCTTCGTGGATAATTTGTATGAGAAACCTGATAACCTATATCATTTTTTTTAAGTTTTTAAGAGTGCATTGGTTGTCCGAGGAAAACAAGGATGGGTAATGGGAACCGAAATGTGTCAAAGCACATTAAGAAGTGGAGCGTGTGGAAATTCTTTAGAATGTGGCAACACTTTCTAGTTGCTACATTATACCCAACCACTTAGCAAAGGAGATTGATAAGCCCAAAACAGCTTGTTTGTATGAGATTATAAAGAATATGAGGATTAATATGGGCAACAACATCTACGAAAATCCGAGGTAGCCTATTATGTCAGAGAGAGAGATCCAATTTTGATCACCCATATGTGCTTGAAGGCTAGAGTGCAATTGATTTGCGAGTAAGAATTTGATATTAAGGCCGAGTGACAATAGATGAGAAGTTTAGGTTATCTATGAAATCACCGACTACTTATCAAGAATATGAGGATGAGAGAGAGAGAGAGAAAGAAAGAAAGTGGAAAAAAAGATGAGAAGGACAGACTTGAGGTTGAGTTGCTCGCCAAGAAACAAGAGGATCACGTAACACTAGTAGCAGCATTAATGAAGTTAGTCTAAGAGTAGTAGAAAAAAAGATATTAGAAGAGGAGGATCACCAGTAGGGATTTGTTGAGGGCTACAAGTTTGTAGACCTAGTGATAGGAGAACATGACAGGGCTCAGTATTGTGAAGCACAGATGAGATATGAGCAAGACCGATTAAATGGACAGCGGAACTTCATCTTATTTGCAGATCATCAAAGGTACATGGCTAGATAAGAGAGGAGCAGAGGGATGAGACCTATTAATAGATATAATATCTTTCTAGTAGCACCAAACTACAAGTTTGATCCAGACGCGGTGCAAAACAGGAAGGTGGAGTGTCTTTTGACAACATCCTTTATTGGAGCTGATAATGTTGTTGTTGATGATGATGACGATGGTGATGATGATGGTGATAATTATCATGCACAGTCTTAGAATCTGTACTTTAGTATTTCTTAAGACCTTGGGAAAATGGGATATACATTTATATTGATCATCTTTACATTTGAGATATTTTATCACTTTATTAGTTGTTAAATTTTATGTTTATGTATTATTATATCTTGTGTTATTATGTTTGTGTTAGTATTTTTATGTTTCAGGCTTGTTTTTTAACTTTAAGGACAAGTTTTGGTTTAAGTTTGGGGCATTAACACTAGACTATGGGAAATGATAAGAAAGAATCAAATAAAGATAAACACTGCAGTTGTGATCATAAATTTTATTTTCGAAGCAGTTAAAGAGGAAAGCAAGGTAGTGTAATATTTTTCCATTTATTTATTATTTGAATATATTTACATAGTATAGATTAGGTTATATATAGTAATATGTAACAAATAAGTAATTCATTTGCAAAGCTCATGCCTTTAATTGAAGATGAGTAAGAATAAAAGTATCTTGTTGATATGAAGCTTAAGAGAGTGTCATTAATTTTTTTAAGAAAATAAGAAATATAGCAAACAACGGTATGATTTCATTATTAGAAACCAAGAGTTAGAGAAGACCATAAACTTGAAATAAAAGCAAGAAGAATACTTTAACATTTCTTTTGGAAAAAAAATATATATCGAAAGAATTCTATAATAAGTATGTATCTTACTTGAGTATTAAGTAAATAAATACTTAGTGCTAAGAGGGGAACAAATAGGCACCATGTTTAATGAAGTGTTAGAGTTATAAATTGCTTCATAAAGTGAAAATGAGAAGTACTAACAAGAGTTTTAAACAAAAATAGAGAGTCTCACAAGTTCTATAGGAAAAGGAGCAAAGAACTTGATGGTTGGAAAACAAAAAAAAATATAAAATGGAAACCATAAGAAAAAGAGCAGGGACCGTGCAACTAGAAAATATCATGAAAAAAGAAAAAATGTATAAATAAAAATAAAGAAAAGAAAGGCAGAAGTGAGATTAAAACTCTTCAAATAAAATATTTAGCTCGAGTAGAAGTAGCCTAGTTGAGTTAATTTTTCTTTCCAACTATATTAAGTCCTATGGACTCGTGAAGTGCTAAAGTTTATAAAAGTAGTAGGATCTATGCTTTTTGTGAATTCTTGAGCTTAATGACAAGTCATGAGATTGGACACTTGCTACTTGAGTGTCGAGGTAAAATAAACTTTTGAGTAGTGATGATTTTGGTTGTGAACTACTTGTGAGTTTTGAAAGTGAATTGTATATGTTAAATGCTACAAGTTTTTGAAAGTATAAGTTTTTGCAAAGAAAATCTCTTGAGTGGATTATTAAATTGAACTTAATTGAATTAAAGGATACTCCATAAACGATGTGAAATGAATATGAACTTAAATAGTAGTAGTAAAAATACTCAGTAAAATACATTTTTGCTTGGGATGTGCAAAATCCTGAGTTTGAGGGTATTTGATAAGCGATTATTTAGACTTATATGTAGCACTATTTTAGTAGTATATTTAGTATAGGTATCCTAAAATGAGCTTTAATTTACATTATGTACTTTCACGTATACAAGGTATAAAGGAGACAACTGAGCGATTTCATAACAAAATGAAGATAAAATGCACAAAAATTTGATTGACATCTCGACTAGTAGGCTTAATGCCTTGGGAAAATTATACATAGAGTCTGTAAAATTTGGAGAAGGAAGAAGTGAAGAAAAAAGATGCAGTAGTGGCGGCACAATAGCGGCATCGTGGGTACGTAGGGACAGTGTTGCGATGGACTGCACATGGCGCCAAGCATAACGAGAAGGGGAAAATGCACATAAAGAGGCTGAAACTGTAGCAGCATCGTAACTTTACACAGACAGTGTCGGATCACTTATAGACAACATCGAGAAGTTGAAAATAGAAACTTTAAAGGTCTAGTTCATTTAGGATTATCTATTAGGGTTTCTAATTGTATTCTAAAGTTTGTTAGGTGTATAAATGGTTATTAGAATGTGGTAAACATACACAATATCATAAGTGAACATACATTACAACAATTTACAATAGTTTACTTTGTTCTTAAGTAATAAGAAGAGTTTGGAGGAGAAGACAATAAAGACTCCACGTGTGGTTATTCAATATTGTTTTCTTTATTTAATTGAAGTTATTTAATACAATTTTTTACTGCAATAAATACCATGATGTGTATGTATATTTCAATGATGTGTGAATAGTTCATTAGTCGTAGGGATCAATGGATATTATGGCATGAACATTATGCTAAAGTAGTTATGAATGGATTATAAAGTTAAGAAGTCCAATGGCTAGAATTTAAATTGATTATAGATGTAATGCTACAAACAACTTGATCAAATATTTCTTGATTAGAGGTTTTAAGAGTTATCATGGCCATTCAAGATTTTAATCTAGATATGGACGATACAATCATAAAATATATAACATCAATAAATAGTTAATGATTAGGGAGGTACGGATAGTAAATTTAATCAGTTATGAATCTAAAGATTTAGGACTTAAAGCAATATGAAACTTACATTATTCACACCGATATGTGGAGTCTTCGTTTGCACAATAAAATCTTTTCCGTCACAACATTAGGTTGAAGTGGATTTGAAGGAAATATGTCTATTCTACTTAAGCATTGCACACACATAATTAAGATGATGGATGTAAGTTGAAAAACATAGTTATTCATTACCTAGGTGAAGTTGTTAACTAACATCTTCTTAATATAAAACTACAAGTATTTACATTGTTTTGTTAGATTAGAATAGTTTAGTTAAAAACCAATTAAAAATGGAGTTTCTTAGCGATAGAGTAAATTTGGTTAAGTACACTGAGTAGAATACACCTTTCCCTAAGGATGATATCCATAATCAACATTATTTGATCACATTATTACTACAATCAAGCAATCATACTTATGGACACGATCACTTACACCTTAAATAGGAGGGTCGGCATCCATCGGTACATTCTTTTATGGTGATTATGAGATCTTAATGTGTAAAATTGTTCGTATTTATAAGAAAAGTCTTGATGTCCCTCACAACAGTTCGGGGTTTCCCTTTAATGTGTCATGTTGGTGTTTGAGCATACGTGTTGCTTTGGTGTCCTTTTTGGCTATTTAGGGTTATCCCTTTATGAGTTACGTAAGGTGTTCGGGCCCACAATGGTGAAATATCTAGTTTCTACTTCTCTTGATTCTATGGCGTTCATGTATCATTGCAAACTTGTTGGATTATCTTTATTGGGCACTATTTATTCTATCTTGCTTTTTATAATACTTTTTCTTATGTGCTTGTTTCTTGCCCAAAAAAATAATAGGTTTTCTTAAAACCCATTTTCTTTATTGTTGCACTAAGTATTACTTAGATGATTGAAGGTAAAGCAGGCTTACGTTTCACTTAGCCCATTGAAAATTTGCTCACCCCACTACTTCCCCCTGCCCAGGTACCCCAGTTGTTGCTCTAAACTGAGGAAAAGAGAAGTTCGTAGCGTAGGAGATAACTTTCATGTACGTTAGATTGAATATTATTTATATATTTGGTTTGAGACATTTTATGTAATAAATTTGGGATTCCATATAGGTAGATGTTTAATCCAACATAACTTTGTTTATTTATGTTTCAATTGTTTGTGAGACTTCTACATTAATTCCTTAACTTGTTGGACTTTAAGGGCTTTTTATTTCCGTACGAATTGGCCTTCATTTGTCTTTTGTAGAATGTCTTGGTTTATTTTCTGCATGTTATGGCTTACAAGATCATCGCCTAACTCATTGGGTTATCTCGAGTGGTTTGGCTATGCTTTGGGCATGGAAATCTAGTTGGTTTCAGAAACTAGGCATTAGAACCTAAGGAATGTTGGTTAAGGTAGAAACTAGGGAAGATCGCATTTAGTATCACAATTGGTAATACAGTCATAGGTAAAAAAGCCTATAGAGAAAAGTGTTGTGCAATCCTAAAATTAGGAATATGACTCAGTTGAGAATCACGTATAGTATCCAAATAGTATTTAACTTAAGTCACCTTAAGGATTAGTAAGTTAAGGAACTTAAGAAAATTTGGTCCTAGCTACGTAGCAAAATCATCTGTGTAAGCTTATAGTTTGCTTTGACTTATTATGCACAAATGACTAAAATCAAAGTAGGAATGGATTTAAAATGAACAAGTACGTGTTACGATGCTATTTGATCATGTATATAATATCTATGTCGTTAGATATGTTGTTAATTTATCAAGTCTCCTGTGTTAATATTTGGAACTTACTCCATGAACTGCTCATAGTGAGTGCTCGATATGGAAGTTCATATGGCCTAATGAGCACCAAGTATGCATCAAGGACTAATAGTGGACATTGGTTTTCTCAGATGGGACACTAGATGGCTGAGAAGGCTTAAAGTCATCTTAGGGCACTTAAGGACATGTGTGCGACATAGGAACACAAGATGACTGAGATTAGTCATAGGGCATTAGAAGAGTTATCTGTAGCATATAACCGACATATGACAGAGTTTATGGATGCTATTTAAGGAAAAAAGAGTGCCACCATATATACTACAATAGGGCTACCATCGGTTGCATGAGCTAGTTTGAAACCTATTCCTGAGGCTTCACACGAAGAAGAGGATGTAGCTAGCTAGTGGTACAAGCAAGAGAAGACCCAGTAACACCAGCGTATGTAGTTGGTGTAGAGCCAAGGATGGTTAAGATCCTGAAAAAAATTCATGATATATGATACTCCACACTTTTATAGAGATTGCGAGACTGGAGTGGCGGAGGAATGGATTGCATGAATAGAGAAGAAATAAGAAGTCTTAAAAATTGACAATGCTACTATGGTATTTCGGGCATCATATCTTCTAAAAGAGAGAGGACATAATTGGTGGAAGTTGGTCAAAAGGACCAATGGACCAATCGCGAGTTGGTCGAGGTTTAAGACTATTTTATGAATAGTACTTTCCAAAAGTTGTCAAGGACGCAAGGAGATGTGAATTTATGAACTTAGTGCAAGCAGGCATGCTAGTGAGGGAATATAAGTCAAACTATAATGAGCTATCAGATTTTGCTCCAAATTACGTGGCCACTATGGTAAAAAAAGTCACCAGGTTTGTACATAGGTTAAATGAGCATATTAGGACCAGTGTGGCTACATACATGCTAAAGACTTATGCACGAGCACTGGTAAGTGCATGGCATTATGAGGCAGCATATTTATTACATAAAGAGAGAGATATCCCGCCCCCACTACGCTCAATTGCTAAGGCAACTATCGAGGTTCTAGGAAAAGCATATTTGAAGGCAATTTTTAGGGAAATCATCGTAAGAAGAATAAGACTCGAAGTTAATTGGTTGGGTTGACTCGTAGCAATGCAGTACAAAATGCATCACACATTTCTACATGGACCACTCACACTCCTGCACTCTCAGCTTCATATGGTACAGTGAATAGACAATTAGCATTGACCCCCTAGCAAAGTGAAGGCAAAGGGCCTGTAGGGTCGAAGGCAAGAAATTTAGTAGCACTGTCATCATCGACATTTTAGAAGCCTAGAAGATTGTGTTTTTTCTTCAAATAACCATGACATTATAGGGCAGAGTGCCCCATAGGGTAGAGGTTTCGGTAGATAGTGCAGCCAAACCAGTCAAGGGAGGAGTGCATGATGTTGCAGAACCAGATGTTAAGGCCATTCGATACTTGATTGCAGGTACAATTTACGTTTATGATAGAGGCATGCATACACTATTTCATTTTGGGTCTACTATTTCATTTTTCTAGTAAAATGGTTGTCAAGATAGGTTTGAAGTCAGTTAAAGTTAATACCGTCTTGATTTTGAGTACCGCTACTAGTGAAAAGTTTTATCCTAATATGGAGTGCGAGGGTTTATTATAAAAATTGGGAATCATTTCTTACCACATAATTTGTAGCTATTGGAGTATTTAGAGTATGATGCCTTGTTAGGGATGAGTTGGATAGCAGCTTATCATGTCAGCATTGATTGTTTTTGCAAGAAAGTTACCTTTAGGATCCCTGACATTCCACCATTTTGATACAGAGGTCGTGGACCTAATCGAGTTTCTACCTATTAGAAGGTAGCAACCGTTAGTGACTTGGAAACTCTCATGATTTTGACAAATAGAGATGAATATTGTCACGAAAAGTTTAACTTCAACAATTTCGATGGTTAAAGAATATTTATGGGTTTTTCCCTCAGATTTTCTTGGAGTCCCTCTACCCCCAAGATGTTGATTTTATCATTGACCTTTTTCCTTGCACGAAACCCATATCTATACCACCATACAGAATGGCACCCAATGAATTAGATGAGTTAAAGAATTAGTTAGATGAATTATTGAAGAAAGGTTTTATTAACCTTGAGGAGCGAGTGTTTCTTTTTGTGAAAAAAATATGGTAGTTTGCGAATGTGCATTGACTATCTATAGTTAAATCGGGTGACCATTAGGAATAAATATCCATTCCCTAGGATCGAAGACCTATTTGACCAACTGCGGGGAGCAAAATTCTTTAAGAAGATGGACTTGAGGTTGGGGTATCATCAGTTAAGAATACCAAAGAAATATATAAAGAAGATTGTTTTAATTTGAGGTATGGACACTACGAGTTCACGGTGATGCCATTTGGATTTACAAATGTGTCAGTAATGTTCATAGATCTTATGCATATAGTCTTCAGGCCTTACATAGACAAGTTCATCATTATCTTCATTGATGATATAATGATCTATTCAAAAACCAAGAAAAGCATGAAAGGCATCTTAGAGTGACATTGGAGACTTTAAAGGATCACTAATTTTATGATAAGTTTAGCAAGTGCGAGTTTAGGGCCTCAGAGGTAAAGTTTTTAGATCACATGATGAACGTAGATGGCATTTCAGTAGATTAAGCTAAAGTCGATGTCATCATGAAATGGCTGCAACCTACCACGGTGACAGAGGTTAGAAGTATTATGGGATTAGCGGGTTACTACCTAAGGTTTGTAATGGACTTCTCAAAAATTGCAATACCAATGATAAAGATAACTTAAAAAAAATGTAGAATTTGATTGGACCAAAGAATGTAAGAATGTTTTCAAAGAACTACCAGAAAAGATTACTTTGGCACCTATATTGATAGTTTTGGAAATAGGTAAAGAATTACTTTTTCATACTTATGTTTCGAAGATCGAGTTGGAACGTCTGTTGATGTAAGAAGGGGAGTTATAGTTTATGCTTCTAGGCAACTGAAAGTGCAAGAAAAGAACCACCCAACTTATGATTTAGAGTTAACGACAGTTTTTTTTTATTAAAAGTTATAGAGGCATTACTTATATGGCAAAAGATTAACGGTGTTCTCAGATCACAAGAGTTTGAAGTATTTACTTACAGAATGCAAACTGAATATGCAATAAAGGTATTGGCTCTAGTTCTTGAAAGACTTTGACTTCAATCTTCAATATCATATTAGGAAGGCAAATGTTGTGGCTGATGCTCCGAGTCATCTAAGGAAAGAAATAAGGGATGTAGGCATAATGATGACGAAGGAGTATAAACTACTTGAAGAAGCCTCAGTTATGTATATTCATGAAATTTAGGAGAATGAGTCCAACATTTTGGGATCCTTACCATTAGTTTAGATGAAACCATGGCCATAAGCTATTTTCAAAATTATAGAATATTAGAACGTTAATTCAAAATATGGCAAGTACATATCACATGTCGACAATGTTCTGAATTGAATGCTTTCGGTAGACAGAACATTAAGGTTTAAGGATATGCTATGGATTGTTGGGGCATGTGCCCTAGGTCAATATATAAAATTGTTTATCTTATAATTTTTGTTAATAAAATAGAGACTTTCGTTTGCTCTTTTTATTATAAGTGATTACATGTTTACCTTATAATAAGATTTATGGGTATTTGTTGAAATAACCTAAATGTCCCTAATCGGTCATTATATTAAGAACTATAATGAATTAAAACTAGTGTGAATCTTGATTAATGGTCATATGAAGAACATGCGTATAGGGATACGAATCAACATCATGATCACTTAATAAGGAATAAGGTACAGGACTGACCCGCTATGAGAAGACCATATGGACTAAGTCATAGGTGTTAGTCATGATAGGTATATCATTTTGTCCTTTGACTGGAGATTACAATAGACTTCAGTATTAGGAGCATGGTAATTTTATACAATCAAACATTATCTTTAACCAGACAATTATAAAGATTATTATTGGTTACCATGTGAATAATATGTGAAGATGTGTAATAAAAATAGAATTTGACCCTGTCGTACAGAAGGAGATATCAATGATTCACTTGATATGTTAGACTGTTAAATTGCCAAGTTCTAGTGAATTAATATGATCAATATCACTGGGATGTTTTCAGTTTACCTAAAGATCAAAACTACAATTGAACATTAAGGGTGACTTTTCATGCCTTATGTTCAATCAAAGGATATCACACGACAAAAGGATATGATATATGTTAATTATTAGGTTGTATCTATTCGATATTCATGTTACTTGGGTAGATATTATGCCTTACTAGAGACTGCTTATAACTTGTGTACCAAAATGGTTTTGGTTCACTATCAATGTCGCATGAACCTATTAGGTCAAACATAAAAATTGGGTTTGCACAATTTCAATTGGTCAAGAATAATAAATTTTATGTGATAAAACTAAAATGAATATATATGTAATTTTCTTAAACTGCTTAAATACAATAGTTTTATTATGAATAGGATTTTACGTGAGGGCTTATCTACATATATAAATCGAGGTTGAAACTATAAAACGATATAAGATTTCTTATTTGCAATTTTCCAATTCTCTGGATTTTAGGAGAGAAAGAAAAAAAATATTTTCAATATCTCTTGGGCTAACACTCCAAATTGTGGTCACTGTTCGTATGTGGATTTCCAATACAGGATGCTCATTTTAACGTCTTGGAAATCGAACAATCAGATAAGGAAATCACGGATTAAGGTATTGTTTACATTTATAGTTCTTATTTAATGGAATGTATTTTCGATCATGTTGGGGTTTTCAATATTGCTTTGAATTTTTCGCTGCGTATGAACTCCAAAAACCCAACATAGACTCCATCACATTTATAGTTGCTAGGATATTTACTTTGGGAGGCTCATCGATCACACTATACTATTCATTCAGGGAGCACCAAGATATACCATGACAGGAAATGAATGTATTGGTAGTCGGGGATGAAGTTAGATATTGCGAGGTATATCAAGGGTTTTGTGACTTGTGAACAAGTGAAAGAAGACCATCAGAAGCCCGGAGGGATGTTGCAACCCTTACCTATTCTATAATGGAAGTGGAAGATATAGCTATGGATTTCATGATCGGATTGTCGACAAGGAAGAAACAAGATGCAGTTTTGTTTATCATAGATCCTTTGACTAAGTCTGCATATTTCATTTCAATTTCCATAAGGGATCCAGTGACGAGCTGGGTGGGAAATATCATGATGAGATCTTGAGGCTACATTGTCTCCCTACGTCAATTGTGTTGAATTAAGATCCACATTTTACTTCCAAGTTTTTGAAGGGTTTACAGACAAAGATGGGAACCAAGCTCAATCTTAGCAATGCATTTCATCTTCAGTCAAATGGACCGACTAAGAGACTTATCCAGATACTTTAGGATATGCTTAGCGCTTATGTGTTAGATTTCTATGGGAGTTAGGATGATTACCTACCATTATGTGAGTTTTCATAAAATAATAGCTTTCAAGAAAGTACTGTTACGGCACCATTTGAGGCACTTTATATGAGGCCTTATTGGTATCTAGTGTGTTAAGTAGAGGTTGGAGAGATGGTGTTAATAAGGCCTTAGATCATATAGGATCACACCAAGTGGATTAACCTGACTCGGCAATGACTACTTACCACACAAGAAAAACAAAAGAAGTATGACGATAAGGGTCACCAAGAGGTGCACGTCAAGAAAGGTGATCATGTGTTGCTTAAGGTTTCACCAATTATGGGAAATTACAAATTTGGGCTAAAATAGAAGCTTGCTTCAAGGTATATTGGACCATTTGTAGTGATTGAACAAGTGGATCCAGTAGCCTAGAGATTAGCTTTGCTACTTGAATTAGTGGGAGTTCATAACGTATTCAACATATCATGTTGTGAAAGACACCAACCAAGCATACCCAATCCATTTATTAGAGTCGGTTGGACTTAAGGGAGGATATGTTGTACGAGGAACAACCAATACAAATTCTTGACAAGAAGGTTCAAAAAGCTTCACAACAAGGACCTTCACTAGTTAAAATGCGGTGGCGGTTCCATGGGGATGAGAAGCTAACTTGGGAGCGAGAGGATTATACAGCATAGCACTTCCTAATATTTTTTAATCTTAAGGTACGGCTTACATTCAGTTTCAAGGATGAAGCTTCTTAAAATTGGGAATATTATGACACCCCTAATCTCAAATATGTTAATTTTTCCCATTATCGAGGTTAATTTGGTAGATATGCATGGTATGTGCGTATTTATGTGAATAAGCTATGTATTATATACTATCTAGTTGAATTATGTAGGAGTATAAGCCTAAATAAATAAAAATGAGCTTAAAGGACTTGTAAAATAAATTAACTAAAGAAAAAGGGCAATTTGGTAAATAACACATTAATGATGGACTAAATGAGGACCTTAGGATTGTCCTAGAACTCAAATAGACTAGGATGAGATATGGGGTTTTGATATGGTCAACTAAGCCATAATCTCATTGACTTATTATTTGAATCACAATTAGGGTTTCAAACCATTTAGCTTGATTTAACTATGGAGAATATGAGGAGAAAACCCTAGAACACCCGCTTGTTACATTTGCTAAAGGAGAAAGAACTCTCATCAAGATCTCACAAAGCAAGGTGATAACTTCTTTCATCTACTTTAAATATTCTCTAATTGATTCTAATACTTGATTTTGAATAGAATCATGGTTTTCTCTTAGAGTTTAAAGATAGAAAATTAACCTATATGCCTTGATTTGTGATTTAGGTCATATTTATTTCATCTTGCAATTTATTGAGATGGATTTGCTAAATCTAAGTTTAATAGTGGATTTGTAGTTCGGACATATTCTTTGATGGAATGGGAATGATCTTCTATTTTCAAATAAGTTTTTTTATTATTTTTTTGATTAAATTAGGACCCTTAGGGGTCGACATGAGTCTTGCAGAATTTGGAATTTGGGTTTGGTTCAGGAATTCAAAATTTGTGCCCAGTGCCCATGTCAGCGCCTCGCTTACAAATGGTAGGGCACTGGCAATGGTACTACTCGAGAAATTATAGAAGTCAATCTAGTGATTCCCAACATTGTGGTGTGTAACATTTGTCAATAACAAACTGTTGAGATAAATTTATGGTTCTTTCGACTCGAAGCTAGCAATTTCGCCCCAATGCCTTATTGGTAAACCTACGAGGCTGGGAGGGCACTTAAGGTTTTGTAAAGTTAAATCAGAGGTTCTAGTTTTTTAAGATTTCTGAGTTTTGTTGATGTATATTATTGCAGTGGTAACTAACCCTAAAAATCTTTGTCGCCGCGGTAAGGTTCGAAAAGGGTTTTATATCATTTTCAAAATGTTAATGCTAATTGAGTAAACTTACCTCTATATAAACATATCAATAATACATACGTTAATCTGTAAAAATGAGCACAGGAGGAAAAATTGATATGAACTTCGTAGTTAAGATTGGATAGGATAGCAGGTGTGACGACCCATCACTAATTAGACTGGGTTTGACCAACTCAGACGGGGTCTAAGGCCTATTCATGGTTTGACCGGGTGGTGCAACAAAGCTCGACGGATTGTCAATCAAAGTTTTTTTATATTTAGGTGCATTTATTATACAATAATTAATTAAATACGTTGTAATTCACGTGGCGAGACCCGTGATATGCAATGACCACATAGGTAGCTTGGTTAGGACCAACGTGTTGTTAAATTCTAAGCTTGGCAAGGCCGAATTTATTTTTTGGGTTCCCAATGATTTTATATCACAAAAACACATAACTCAAATATAAGAAATATTTATAAAAGCTAATAATCTAACTTGGATTGGTGATAACGTAAAATGAGAATGAAGTTGGTACAAGACTTCGCCTCGAGTTATGTGTTAGTTAACGGTGGTTAAGGTTGAGATTAAGATTGGGTCCAATTTGATGCAAGTTTGTCCAAGTATGGCAAGAAAATAAGTCCACAAATTTTTGGTGTGTCGTGGACAAAGTTATGATTTTTAGGGTTTTTGTATGATCGAAACTAGTATTATAGTTGTTTTATGGAGTTAGACTTATTTTGTTGAGAGTTTGGTTTAATTTGGTGAGAAATTGGATGCAAAATGAGCATTAGAAGTAAAAAATATCAAAATAGAAATTTTGTGAATTACTAAATAAAAAGAAAATAATCTGTTGAGAAGTAGCTAAGATTTATATATAAATATAAGAAAAAATCAAATGAAACTTGATTTCATTTGAAATATCCAACAAAATGTTTTGTTGCATTTTAGTTTCTAAACCTTTCCTGATGCATGCCGAACGAGTGAATAAAATAAATTTCTTAGACATACTATTTTGTAGAATAGTGGCAAATGGTCGATCTCACAGAGATTGGTGGTCTTTCTAAGGTTAAAAACAACGAAAAGGAAAAATCAGGGGTTTTGAAATAAATAATTCAACTAACTAATCTTACTAAACTAAATAAATAAAATAATGAAAATAACTTTCAAAACAATTAATGGGTATCTAAGTACACCTAGGTCTACAGTTCCACAAATCAGGATTAAGATTCAATAGCAATCATGGTCTCCAATCTTTCCCAAAAAGTTATTAATTTAAATTCTCCTAGATTAGCTATAGAAAATCCGCATCCGCTAAAAATTCCTCATTTCCCTAATATCGATAGCCAGGATGTCAACCACTAACTACTTCCCTAATTAGTGCATAACCCTAGACATCCGCCAATCGGGATTAACACACTAACCGTTGGACTAAGTGGTTAGTCACTCACACTCCGACCGAGATTTTGATGGAAACAAACAAGGTGAAAATGTACTAATAAACATCTAGTGTATTTCAGTTTTTGTTAAAGGATGCAAAACAACATATCAAGGGTACTCAAGAAATACAAGTTCAAGACTCGGCATTAATGAAGAAATGAAGATGAAAGTTCAAACCGCAATTTGTAATTTCAATGTAAGGTATACAAATTCTTTCACGCAAGCCAAATGCATTAGTCCATGCATATCAAGTTTCTTAAACCATTTTTCAAAGTTATAAGTTTACTTCAAGTTTCAAAGTGGAATTTAAACACATAACTAGGCTTATGAGTTTAAACAATGTGAAACTTTGTGTGGATGGTCATTTGCATATTAGAGATCATTGTAAATGTTTTCGAAAAAGAAAAACTCGTTTTTGAAAGGTCTTCGAAAAGAAAACTGTAAATTTGTTGAAAAGCCCCTAATACATTATGAAATCGTGGATTTCCGTTTTCGGGATTTGTAAAAATATCCGGACCACCCAATTAGGCTTAATGACTCATAATAAACGTGTATAACATGTTATATAAGGGTTGGTTAGGTCTCGGACGAGTTTAAGGGTCGCTAACACAAAGGGACAAAATAATTGTTTTGAGGTCCCTGCAGTTAGCGCGCTAATGATTTCATTAGCGCGCTAAGTGCAGAGTTAGCGCGCTAGGTCTCAAAGATTAGCGCGCTAATTGCATATCTCGATGACTTTTTTTGACAAATTTGGAAAACACACTTTAATTTGAGTTCTTGATCTATTTTGGACCCTTGGATCCCTAGAACGGTCATAAACTGTCAAGATGGAATACCTAACATTATAAAACCACCAAGAACATGGTTTTGTAAAAAAAGAAGGAAGAAACACACTCAAAAACTCAAAAATCTACAAAGAGAAGAACTTTGATTTTTGTGAAGAAGCAAAAGGAGATCTTTGTGGCTGTTCTTTAGTTCTCTAATCCAGCACTTTTGAGGCTTTCAAAGGAGTACAAGAATCTCTTCAAAGCTGATCTCTTTTGTCATTCTCTTGTTTGTAAGAAAGTCCTAGATCTAAAATCTTGCTTGTGCTTAATCTACATAGTTTTGTGTATTTGATTTGAAAATCATTTTGTTGTGTGTTTGAACACCTTCTTCTTGGGTTTTGCACTTAAATTTATTTTATCAAACCCTAAGATTGATTTGAACAAAAGTTTTGCACTTAAACTTGATTTTTGTTAAACTATTGTTCTTAGACTTGAAATCGGTTTTACACTAATATATTAAGTTTTTAAAACGATTTCACATTTGGGATTTGCAACAAAATCAGTGACATATTTGCATATTCATTTATTCTCATACTTGCATGCATAAGAGTTGTTAGGCTCTAGGAGGCTTGCTAGTGTTTGAATTTGATACCACTTTGTGTTGTAAAGTGTATCTCATTATTTTTCAGCAACTTATTGTATTTGTATGATTGTAAGACTTAGTGGAATCTAAGTCAAAGGGAAGACCTAGTTGAGACTAGGCACAAATCCTAGTTGCGGCTAGGTGGGAAGTCCTAATTGTAATTAGGCACTCTAGGCTTGTATGCTTAGGTTGTAACACTTATTTGCAATATAAGTGGGGGTTAAAAATCCTAACCGGAGAGGTTAGGTAGTGGACGTAGATCGTTGGATCGAACCACTATAAATTGTGTGTCACTTTCCATCTCTTCCATTCCATTCACTTGCATAGCATATATATATTCATTGATAGTGTATGCATTATAGTTGTAATTTGTGCATAAAGTTTTAAAAGGGCAATAACTACTCGGTAACCCAATTCACCCCCCCTCTTGGGTGACCTTCAATTGGTATCAGAGCGGGTTATTGGTCAAAGTATTACTAACGTATCTTTGAGTGTTCTTTTTGTGCAAGGATGCAAACCTTAGATCCGGCTCGCTTTCGGGAAGGCAACTCTTCGAGTAGGCCTCCGTATTTTGATGGAACTAACTATGCTCATTGGAAAGTGAGAATGAAATTCTACATTAGAGCACAAAATAGATTCTTATGGGATGCAATTGAAAGTGGCTACACTCCACCGGATAAGCCCTTGAAAGAGTACACCGCCGAGGAGATAAAGATTGAGCTCTCAAATGATCAAGCCATGAATCACTTGTTTTGTGCGCTAAGTGAAAATGAATTTAACCGAGTAAGTGCTTATCAAACGGCTAAGGAAGTATGGGAGAAGCTTGGGGTACACTATGAAGGTACCATGCAAGTGAAGAAGACCAAGTTAAGAATTCTTGAGGAGCACTATGAAACTTTCCGAGTTGGGTCCGATGAAGACATAGCCACCGCCATCACTCGATTCACTAAACTATTGAATGAGATCAAGAATCTTGGAAAGAATTATGATCAAGAAACCTCGGTGTATAAATTCCTTAGAGGCTTGCCTAAGGAATGGGATGCCAAGAAGTATGCTATCCAATCGGCACAAAATCTTGGAGATTACACATTTGATGCATTGTGTGGAGAGCTAACGAGTCCATGAATTTGAACTTAAAGACCGAGCAAGATTGGAAGCATTAAGTGGAGGTACTAAGAGTTCAAGAAAAGATATCGCCTTGAAGGCAAATAGCTCCCCTAGTGCATCGGTAGAGATCATTGAAAATGAAAAATCATGTGATGACAATGATCTTGAGGAGGAAGTAGCTATGCTCTCAAGAAAGCTCAACAGGGCCATGTACAAGCGAGACAAGTATAAGAAGAAGTTTCGAAGTGGAAGCAAGGGAGGAAAATCAAATGAAACCATATGCTTCGGTTGCGGCAACCGGGTCACATCAAGGCGGATTGCAAATCCAAGAAGGTGTTTGACAAGAAGAAAGGAAAGAAGAGTTTCAAAGCAACTTGGGATGACTCATCATCATCAAGTTCGGAATCCGAATCGGAAAGTGAGAAGGCAATACTTTGTCTCATGGCACAAGGCGAGGTAAATTCTAACTCTTTTAACTTTGATAATGTTGATGATTTGGATGATGTTCCAAATCTTGATGAGCTTAGGAAAGAGTTGGAAAAGGAGGTCAAAAAGACCAAACAACTCAAAAAGAGCTTGACCATTGCAATTAGTGAAATAGAGTCACAAAATGAGACCATTAATGATCTCCAAAGTGACTTAAATGAAGTCATAGAGGAGAGAGATGCTTTAGTCAAGGAAGTAGAGGACTTGACTAGCACGGTGCATAAGTTTACAAATGGTAAAGAAATGTTTGACATGATGTTGGGAGCACAACGACGTGCACTCAACAAAAGAGGCATAGGTTATGGAGCAAACTTGTTAAGTTACAAGAAATTGCTAAATGATGATCGTAGATGCTCTAAATGCAACAAGACTCATGTGGTCGGGAAATGTGCATTACAAAAGGCCAAAGTGGGTAGACTAGCATGGGTAGTTAAAAATGTTTACTACACTAACATTCTCGAACCCAAAGGTGTTTGGGTACCAAAATCTAGTGTGTTTCCCATTGTGTAGGATGCGAGGAAGAGCACCCCATGGTACTTGGATAGTGGGTGCTCAAGACACATGACCGGAGATGCACATCAATTTATTGAACTAAAGCGGCATGATGGTAGAAAGGTTACATTTGGAGACAACAACAAAGGAAGAGTTATTGGTCTCGGAACCGTCGGTAACAATTCACTTTCTATTTCTAACGTTTATCTTGTCGATGGATTGAAACATAATTTGCAAAAGTATTAGTCAATTGTGTGACAAAGGATTTCATGTTATGTTTGAATCATCGAAATGCATTGTTAGGAATGAGAAGCATGAAACCTTATTTATTGCATATAGAGATAAAAATGTTTATGCCATTAACTTTGATGAGATGAATATGCAAAATGTCTCATGTTTGAGTGCACAAAGTGAATGTGATGCATGGTTGTGGCACCGTAGATTAGGACATTCTAGCATGGAGAACTTGTCAAAATTGACTAAGCATGATCTAGTTAAGGGTCTACCCAAATGCACGTTTAAGAAAGACAAGGAGTGTGAACCTCGTATCCTCGGTAAACAAGTGAAATCGTCATTTAAGACGAAAGTAACAAGTGATGTGACTCGAGCCTTAGAACTTATCCATATGGATTTGTTCGGACCCACCCAAACACAAAGCCTAGGAGGTAAATCATATTGCTTTGTCATTGTTGATGATTTTACTAGATATACATGGGTGTATTTTCTCTCTCATAAGCATGAAGTGTTTGATGTGTTCGTAAAATTTTGTGCTTTAGTTGAGAATGAAAAGGGATACAAAATCACCATCATTAGAAGTGATAGAGGTGGTGAGTTTGTAAATAGAAACTTGGAGGATTTTTGTGCTAAACAAGGTTATACACACCAATTATCCTCTCCTAGAACACCCCAACAAAATGGAGTTGTTGAAAGAAAAAAACAGGACACTCCAAGAGATGTGTAGGACTATGCTAAATGAGTACAACATAGCTAAGCACTTTTGGGCTGAAGCCATTAACACGGCATGTTATGTTATAAATAAAGTAAATGTCCGAAAGCAAGTGAAAAAGACTCCTTATGAACTATGGATAGGCCGAAAGCCCAACATAAGTTACTTTAAGGTGTTCGGTTGTACTTGCTATGTTCTAAATGATAAGGATCAATTAGACAAATTTGACCCAAAGTCAAAGGTATGTACTTTCCTTGGCTACTCTATGCATAGCAAAGCATATAGGGTGTTTAATAGATCAACCAAAACCATAGAAGAGTCTATCCATGTGAAATTTGATGTAGTGGATCCCAAAGTTAAGATGATGCAAAACTTGGAAAAATTGAGGATCGATGATGAAGATGATGGCACCCTAGGACAAACTTCAAATAGTCAAGAAGTTGAGGCATGTAAAGAATCCGACACAAGTGCGCCTAAGAATTCAAGACTTCTAATTGGCCATTCATCCCAACAAATAATAGGTGATCCAAACAAAGGAGTAATCACTAGGTCCACATTACATCGAGATGAAGGACATATAGCTTTTGTATCACAAACCGAGCCCACTAAGATAAATGATGCCTTAGGAGATGAATTTTGGGTAATGGCTATGCAAGAGGAGCTAAGCCACTTTGTTAGGAACAAGGTATGGACATTAGTACCTAGACCCAAGGACCACACAACCATAGGCACCAAATGGGTTTTTAGAAACAAAAAGAATGAAAAAGGTGAAATTGTAAGAAACAAGGCTAGGTTTGTTGCACAAGGCTACAATCAAGAAGAAGTTATTGATTATGAGGAAGCCTTTGCACCCGTAGCAAGACTAGAAGCAATTCGAATGTCACTTGCTTATTCTTGCTACAATGGGTTTTTACTATATCAAATGGATGTTAAAAGCGCATTCTTAAATTGCTTCATTAATGAAGAGGTATATGTAGAACAACCACCGGGTTTTGAAGATCATGAACACCCAGGTCATGTATATCATTTTCAAAAAGCCTTGTATGGACTAAGACAAGCTCCTAGAGCTTGGTATGACAGACTTAGTGCATTCTTAATTGAAAAAGGATTCAAGAAAGGAACGCTAGATCCCACTTTGTTCATTTTGATCGAAAAACATGATATGTTACTTGTTCAAATTTATGTTGATGATATCATTTTTGGGTCATCCAACACAAGTCTATGTAATGAATTCTCATCATTAATGACAAATGAATTTGAAATGAGCATGATGGGAGAACTAACATACTTTCTAGGCTTGCAAATAAAGCAATCCAAACATGGCATTTTTATAAATCAAGCAAAGTATGTGAGGGACATGTTAAAGAAATTCAAATTCGAAAATCGAAAGCATGTGACACTCCTAGTAGTTCCACCATCAAAATGGATAAAGACCAACTAGGAAAACCCATAGATCCTAAACTTTATCGTGGAATGATAGGTAGCCTCCTATACTTGACCGCTAGTAGACCCGACATTATGTTCGGTGTGTGCTTATGTGCTAGATTTCAATCCGATCCCAAGGAGTCCCACTTAAAATGTGTAAAGCGCATATTTCGATATCTAAGTGGAACACAAGACTTAGGATTGTGGTTCAACAAAACTAAGAGTTTCGAACTCCGCAGTTTTGTTGACTCTGATTATGCGGGAAGTCTAGTCGATAGGAAAAGTACTTCCGGATTTTGTCATTTGCTAGGAAATTCACTTATCTCATGGTTCAGCAAAAAGCAAAATTCCGTTGCTTTATCTACGGCGGAAGCCGAATATGTGTCCGTCGGGAGTTGTTGTGCTCAAGATCTATACATGAAACAACAACTTGAGGATTATCAAATCCTAGTTGGGTGTGCTGAAATTTATTGTGATAACACAAGTGCGATAAACATATCGAAAAATCTGGTGTTACACTCAAGAACAAAACATATTGAGATTAGACACCATTTTCTTCGTGATCACGTCCAAAAGGGCGATGTTAAACTCATCCATGTGCCCACAGAGGATCAACTAGCCGATATATTCACTAAGCCTTTGCCTAGAGAACAATTTTCTAAAATTCGGCGTGAGTTAGGCATGTTTCGAGAATCAGACCTTCTACATATGTTTTAGCTATTCCAAACCTTTTTATATGGTGTTAGTGAAGTGTCCATGAAGTTTGAGGAGAATCGGAGCTATATTGCAAAAATCCAAAAATTTTTGTCAAAAAATTCCAGAGAGGAATTAGCGTGCTAATAGTTAAAATTAGCGCGCTAATGATGTACTGACCAAAAATTTCCAGAGGGGAATTAGCGCGCTAATAACACCCATTAGCGCGCTAATAGCGTACTGGCCCAGAATATGAAGGTGCTCAGGACTTTACTGTTCCGCAGCAGCAGCGATATGAGTCGGCACAGCCTCCGATTCCCTCTACGTTCGGCGGTTTCTCGCCTCCACCGAATATGTCTCCATTATCGGCGTACGTATCTGCACAGCTGGGCTACCTGCACACTTATATGACTCAGTCATTCAATGCCGTCGAGACGAGTATCCAAAGATCGAATGATCGGCTTCGTCGCATTGAGGGTCAATTGCTCCCCGATTCGGACCGCGCGTAATGATCATGCCTCCAGCTCGCACGTCCACCACCATCCTCGAGGAGGAGTGTTTAGACACACCACCACTAGATGAGCATTAGGCTCCAATATGTCAGTCTTAGATGTTTCGATTTTTTTGTCAAACTCATGTTTAAGCCACAACTATGCTCTCGTTGCTTTATGCTATCTATATCATGAATTTTTTTGCGTATCTCTGAGTTTTCTATATGGATATTTCTTGCTTCACTATGTTTTATCGTCTATGCATTTGTATCGCTACCGTCTATTGTTTCTTGATATGCATAAAGTGAGGGGAGAGTATATTTCTCTCGTATTGTTTCTATTGTGTTTATTTATGGGGATGCTTGGCCCCACTTTTTGATGGTATCAAACGGGGGAGAAAAATGTGGTTGAACTTGAAAAGGTTGATGTGTTTTGAACTTGCATAGAAAAATGTGGTTGAACATGAAAAGGTTGATGTGTTTTGAACTTGCATATATGAAATATAAAATCATGAATGCGATATACATTTAGATTACGTTTTACACCTTTAAAGTTCACATTGTTTGTTATCATCAAAAAGGGGGAGATTGTTGGACTAAGTGGTTAGTCACTCACACTCCGACCGAGATTTTGATGGAAACAAACAAGGTGAAAATGTACTAATAAACATCTAGTGTATTTCAGTTTTTGTTAAAGGATGCAAAACAACATATCAAGGGTACTCAAGAAATACAAGTTCAAGACTCGGCATTAATGAAGAAATGAAGATGAAAGTTCAAACCGCAATTTGTAATTTCAATGTAAGGTATACAAATTCTTTCACGCAAGCCAAATGCATTAGTCCATGCATATCAAGTTTCTTAAACCATTTTTCAAAGTTATAAGTTTACTTCAAGTTTCAAAGTGGAATTTAAACACATAACTAGGTCTATGAGTTTAAACAATGTGAAACTTTGTGTGGATGGTCATTTGCATATTAGAGATCATTGTAAATGTTTTCGAAAAAGAAAAACTCGTTTTTGAAAGGTCTTCGAAAAGAAAACTGTAAATTTGTAGAAAAGCCCCTAATACATTATGAAATCGTGGATTTCCGTTTTCGGGATTTGTAAAAATATCCGGACCACCCAATTAGGCTTAATGACTCATAATAAACATGTATAACATGTTATATAAGGGTTGGTTAGGTCTCGGACGAGTTTAAGGGTCGCTAACACAAAGGGACAAAATAATTGTTTTGAGGTCCCTGCAGTTAGCGCGCTAATGATTTCATTAGCGCGCTAAGTACAGAGTTAGCGCGCTAGGTCTCAGCATTAGCGCGCTAATTGCATATCTGACAGCTTTTTTTGACAGCTGGAAAACATACTTTAATTTGAGTTCTTGATCTATTTTGGACCCTTGGATCCCTAGAACGGTCATAAACTGTCAAGATGGAATACCTAACATTATAAAACCACCAAGAACATGGTTTTGTAAAAAAAGAAGGAAGAAACACACTCAAAAACTCAAAAATCTACAAAGAGAAGAACTTTGATTTTTGTGAAGAAGCAAAAGGAGATCTTTGTGGTCGTTCTTTAGTTCTCTAATCCAAAGACTTTTGAGGCTTTCAAAGGAGTACAAGAATCTCTTCAAAGCTGATCTCTTTTGTCATTCTCTTGTTTGTAAGAAAGTCCTAGATCTAAAATCTTGCTTGTGCTTAATCTACATAGTTTTGTGTATTTGATTTGAAAATCATTTTGTTGTGTGTTTGAACACCTTCTTCTTAGGTTTTGCACTTAAATTTATTTTATCAAACCCTAAGATTGATTTGAACAAAAGTTTTGCACTTAAACTTGATTTTTGTTAAACTATTGTTCTTAGACTTGAAATCGGTTTTACACTAATATATTAAGTTTTTAAAACGATTTCACATTTGGGATTTGCAACAAAATCAGTGACATATTTGCATATTCCATTTATTCTCATACTTGCATGCATAAGAGTTGTTAGGCTCTAGGAGGCTTGCTAGTGTTTGAATTTGATACCACTTTGTGTTGTAAAGTGTATCTCATTATTTTTCAGCAACTTATTGTATTTGTATGATTGTAAGACTTAGTAGAATCTAAGTCAAAGGGAAAGACCTAGTTGAGGCTAGGCACAAATCCTAGTTGCGGCTAGGTGGGAAGTCCTAATTGTAATTAGGCACTCTAGGCTTGTATGCTTTGGTTGTAACACTTATTTGCAATATAAGTGGGGGTTAAAAATCCTAACCGGGGAGGTTAGGTAGTGGACGTAGATCGTTGGATCGAACCACTATAAATTGTGTGTCACATTCCATCTCTTCCATTCCATTCACTTGCATAGCATATATATATATTCATTGATAGTGTATGCATTATAGTTGTAATTTGTGCATAAAGTTTTAAAAGGGCAATAACTACTCGGTAACCCAATTCACCCCCCCTCTTGGGTGACCTTCACTAACCGCAGTAATAAGGATTTGTTGGAATACAAATCCTAAATAATCAGATCGCATCCATTTTTGGATCGTATCTGCTTTCGATTTGTCCTAGATTCAATTGTTGCACACTTGAGAACCGAAAGGGTATTACGGCAAATAGGTGAGTATTCGTCACTTATTGGTCCAAAAGTACAATTACACGGATACTATTGGTCCAAATAACTATAAGTTGTCCACTTAAAAGCATGCACTGGTCATATACCCTAGTTCCAAACCATATTCCTTAAAATCAACAACAATGAAATAGGAGAATTAAATTAAATTAAATAATAAAATAAAAGATCTCACATAATATGTCATGAATCCATAATCTCGTCTTGTTTCCCCTCCAACTTAAGCAATCGTCGAGAGAAGTCGATGCTATAAATATAATAGTCGGTCTTTTTTTTTAATAATACACTAAGTTTCTAATATATAAAACTACTAAAAATTAGTCCTGGGAGATGCGAGAAACTAATTTAGGGGTTGGTCTCGTGACTCGTGCACCGAGGAACATCTAGGGGTTGTTTTGGGGTGAAAATAGGTTTCGTACACGTGGCAACACGCGATTAGTGCGTTTGGGTTAAAAATCGCCACGTGGCAGCGTGTTATTGGTGGAGAACAGTCTGGTGACATGCTTAAGCAACCGAGTCGTGGCACGTGTCAAGCAAGGAAGCAGCTGGTTTGGTTCGCTCAAACGAATGAACGTGCATGAGATGAATGCAATATGAGTATCCCGAGGACGAACTCATGGCTGTTGAATGAGGAGAAATGGTTGTCACGCTGTGTGATTTGTCTGGTTGGTGTAGACCACTGACGTGGCATCGCTTGATTGGAAGAGTAAGCAGATAGTGATAGCTTGGTTAAACAAGATGCTGACGCGTGTCACGCGTGAGACGAGTGATGTTAAACGTGTTTTGTTGTTGGAGAGCCATTGAAGGGCTGCCACGTGGCGATTGGTCACTACAACTACACAACATGTAACTCGAGGAAAATTGTCTTGGTCTGATCACTGCATATAAATTCTCCATTTTGAGTATTTTTTTCGCCACAAATTTAACCGCGCACTTTGTTCACCTAAAATTGACCAATAAATATAATTAAATATATATTTTAGAGATTTTCCACATTAAATATATCAAAATAAACTACTAAAGTTCTATAAATACCGACTTATCATCTCCACATACATTTTTGCTCGTGGGGCTCCATACGTTCGATTTTCTTCAGGTTTCTTTCTGCAAAACAGAAGAGTGTCAGGAAATAGTCAGTTTGAGCTATATTTCCACGGCGGATACAAGATATTCCGCTTGAGATTTGGTAAATTCTCAATGTAGGGCATTTTTCATAATTCAATTTAAATTCTCTTGATTTCGCGATTTCTCTCGTGAGGTTTTGATAAGAATTGGTAAGGATTGTTAGAATTGATTTATTAGGTTTATGTACTCCAATTTGGAATAAATCTCACTGATGTGGGTTAGGGTTTTCGTGAAGTAAATTAATGCAATTTAGTTGATAACTATTTTGAAAATGTTTTGTAGTGAAAATTGATTTACATTAGGATTCTAGGCAAATTAGATTATTTGTTTTTGTCCAAATTGACTCCACAAGCTGTCGAAATATTTAGAATGTGGTATTGAGTGATATTCTGATGTTTGGTGTCAAGTTTTGAGGATTTAATTTCAAAAACATTGATTTGGAGAGGCTTCATTAGTTCAATATAAATAAAGTACACCTAATCAATACGCCAAATTAGGAAATTCATAACTTCTTTGTTTGTAATCCGATTAAAGTATTTTTGGAGTAAAGTATGAAGTGAGCTTTACAAGTTCTTTTTGGTTAATATGGGAAATATAAAGGTTTTCAAGGTTAAAAAGTTACCCTAAGTTAGCTAGTTGAAAGCTAATGAAGATGATATAAAATAATTGTGTTAGGAGTTGACGAAGCGGAGTTCGATTATTCTTGGGGTACACAGAGCTCGACTAAGGGTTGAGCCATTCGATGTGGGATGTAGTGTAAGTGAACAAAAGGAGTTTGTAAACTTGTATGCATAATATATTTGTTGCACTATTGCATTGCATCGAAGACTATCCATTGGCCACGCGTAAAGTCATTTGGACCTTTAAGGACCGACTCCAACTTTTTGACGTGTTTGATGGAGTAGTATTATTATGTGCACCTCCTACAACATTGATCATCCTGAGTGGAGTTAAAGTATATCGGTAGTGCTCCGGGCTTCATATCACATGAAAGGGTATCTCCAAATCATATATAAAGGTTATTGCAATACGCCAATGAGATACTGGTCACGTCCTGCACCTTGGGAATTATTGGGAATCACCTTAACAATGTGAGAAATAGGAATGCAGCATGTTTACTTTAATTCTTATTATTATATTTTCTTCATTTTTTTATTATGCATTGCACTTTTATGAAACCTAGTTTTTCAATCAATGGGGGCTTCGGAACCCATATTTGTTGTTGAGTCATTTAGACTTATAGTGGTTACAAAAAAGGCAAGGCACTGGAGTGGTCGACGATGAAGAGGAGCTCCCTTACACACATTTTAGGTAATATATTGGTTGAATTGGTTTTAGTTATAATTGATGGTTCCACTTTAAGTTTTCTGATCGTTTTGCATGCTCACTTGCTTCACACATTACATTCACAAAAAACAATAAAGCATGTCAATACAATATATCATTTTTTAAAATATTAACTCAAAAAATGGTTTTTAAACTAGGATAATAATAATGGAAGGCGGGTTCGAAATGTCTTTTGGCATCGATGGTGTGACCGAACACCTTAGGAGACGGTTCGGGTCGGTTTGACTATTGGTATGTGGTACAAGTGTCGATAAATTTGGTATTGGAGCCTAGGTTACATAATAGCTTGAGACTCGAAGGAAATTGAATAAGTTGAATAACTTGATCCACGAGAACTTAGAAAAGTAGGAGTATGAATCGAGGATTAAGTTAGGATGCAAGTTTTGGGAATAATATGGTAGATTTATATATTGATGTATCCTGATATGTTTGTGCATATTATATATACTATCATTAAATATGTCAACTTAGAAGCTTGATACCAACTACCTCATATTAAAGTGAGTTTATGGATCGAGTTGACACTAGTGGTGACGCGCAAACTCTGGGGAAGCTGAGCAAGCAGAAATGAGTACCATGTATGATGTAAGAATTTATCGCTCTAGTAAGGTCTTCTGGAATGTAGAAGTGATAGGAATCGAGTGATTTAAGTCGAGTGGATAGGTTCAGTTTATATGGCAATCACTGGTTACAGTAAAATAAAACTCTAAATATTTAAATTGTGACCTCAACGTTTACTGGTTATGAAGAGTGGTATTAGAGATACTTGAAAAAAAAAATTCAGTAGTCAAAAATGTATGATGCCAGTCTCGAGGATTTTTAAGAATATCAGAACTCAATTAAGCGGATGATAGGAAGACAACAACGTCATTCCCGACGATGATCTAATATTTTCAGTGAGAACGGTGCAAGCCATAATCAAAGACTCGACACTTGAAAGAGCTAAAGATGAGATAAACAATTCACCATATGGAATCATTAATGAAAACTCAATAAATAATAAAAATTTATGTGAAGACCCTTTGAAGTATATGCTGCAAGTATAATAGCTTGCTTGTAGTAATAGTGTAATCAACTTACGTCGATCACGGATATCGTCCTCAATGAAAGGTTTTTGCATTAATTGTTAATTACGTATTTAACTTGAACTATTGCTAAGGAATTTACTTTTAATTGGTTTTATATACTAACTAAATTAATTTTACAAATCAATGTAACTTTACTTGAACTCTTATATTAAAGATATTTTGGTTCACAACTTCACCTAGGTAATTTAATACTATGCTTTATATTCATATTTATATCTAATTAGAATAGATAGATTTCCTTCAAATCCTCTTCGACCCATTGTCGTGATAGAAAATATTCTAATGTGCAAACTAGAACACCACCTATCGATGAAAATAACATAAGCTGCACATTGCTTTAAGTCCCAAATCATTAGATTCATAACCAACTAAGTTTACTATTTGTGTCTCCCTATTAAACAACTATTACTCGATTTTGTATATTTTACGGTTGTACCATTCATGTATGGATTAAAAGCTTTAATGGCCATGATAACTTTTAAAGCCTAAGTTCATTAAACACGTGATCAAGATGTCTAAAGAATTACGCTCATAATTAGTACAAATTATAACCATTCCACTTTTTATATTTACTTTTTATTCATATTCAAGGCATAGCATTCATATTATAGGATCCATTAATCCATAAGATAAATTGACTATTAACACTCCATTAAATCATTCCATATCAAAGATGAATATAAATATCACCTTGAATTAAATCAATGAAACCAAATTGAATTGCAAATGTGAAGTCTTCCATGTTTTCTTCACATAAACTCGTTAATACTTAAACTCAATGTAAAAACTATGCTAAATTACTATCATAGTGACTAATAGTTGGTATTTGGTGAGCTTACCCCCATCCTAATATCTATTTATACTCTTTAATTACAATTAGAAACATTTGTTTACAATTTAACTCGAATTAAAACTAGAACTTTCTATTTCCCGCTTGTCAGGCGTTGTCTCTTACTGCACAGCGCCGTGCCTTATAACTGCACTGCCGCTATGCCGCCACTGCATGTGTACTTCCTTACTCCCTGGTGTCTCGGCACTATCACCAACTCCTTCGATGTCGTCCCCTATGCTCTACAGCATCGCCACTATGTTGGACCTCCGGAGTTGGCTTTCTTCACTTTTTCATCCCTCCCATTATGTGCCTTTCCTTCTCACGCTATATCTTTTGTTCCCACAGCATTAATATATGTATCCATGACACCAACCATATTTTGTGTGTTTTTTCTCCGTTTCTTCTCGTTTTTCCTCAATTCTTTCCTTTACACCTTAATCCCCTAAAAATGAAATAATACTATGAATTAGCACTCATTTAAGGATATTTATACTAAATATACGACTAAACTAACCATATAGATACATATAAATAATCACTTATCAAATACCTCCAAACTTAAGATTTTTGTCTCAACCAATAGTGTATTCTACTAATCCCACTAATAACTAATTCTCCTTTAATTTACATTATTCATGGAGTATCCTTTAATTCACTTAGGTTCAAGTTAATAATCCACTTAAGAGTCTTCCTTTGTAAAAACTTATCTTTTTAAGACATGTACCTTTAACAACATGTATACCTTCACTTTCAATATACTAAAGTATATCACAACCAGAAATCATCACTACTAATAAGTTTCTTTCATCTGAACACTCAAGTACTAAGCATACAATCTCATTATTTTTTATTAAGATCAAGACTTCACATAATTAGAAAGGAAACTTAACTCAATTAGCTACTCATACTCAAGCTAAATCTTTTATTTGAAAAGTTTTATTATACTTCCACCTTATTTTCTCTATTTTTCTTTTTCTCTCATTTCTTCTTCTTTTTCTCATCATTTTTTTTATCTTTCGGTCCCTGCTTCTTTTTCTATGAACTTCATTTTTCACATTTTTCCAACCATCAAGTTCTCTGTTCCATTTCCTATAGAACTTGTGAGACTCTCTCATTTTTTATGTCTAAAACTCTTGTTAGCACTTCTCACTTTTACTAAATCAAGTACGTTAAGTCCAACTTTTCACATACAATGCCTATTTCATCCCATCTTGTATTAAGTCTTTATTTGCTTTTTATTTACAAGTAAGAATCATACTTATTATCACGTCTTTAAGAGAACTAACGTTTTCCATAAAAGTGTTATAGTTCCTTGCTTTTTATTTTAGTTCAAGGTTTTACCTAACTCTAGGTTTCTAATCATGAAATCACACTGTTGTTTGCTACATTTCATTGTTTTCTTCTTCGAATTTAAAAATATTCTCTTGAGTTTCATATCAACAAGATACTTGTAATTTACTTAACCAAAATTAAAGGCATAAAATTGCAAATGAACTACTTATTCATTACATATTACTATATAAAACCTAAACTATACCACTTAAACATTTACATAGTAATTAAAATGAAATATTTATACACTATCATGTTGTCCTTCGTAAATGCTTCAAATTAAAATTTAAACGAACATACCTGCAATATTTATCCTTATTTCTCAGCCTATCTTACTACTTCCCATATTGTAATTTAGTGTTGATGCCCTCAAACTTAAACTAAACCTTGTCCTCAAGGTTTAAAAGTAAGCCTGAAACATTAAAACACTAACACACTAACATATGTATTGACACAAGTTATAATAAACTAAACTAAACAAATATAATAACTAAATAGTTAATAAAATATCCAAAATGTTAAAGAAAGTTAATGGTATCAAAGTCACTCTCAACTCCCTAGGTCTAAAGGATTCTTATTACACTGACTTCGGGACAATACGTCATCATCGTCATCTGCATCATCAACTCAAACTAGGGATGGTGCTAATGGATGGTCCACCCTCTTGCTCTGCACCAAATCTTGATCAAACATGTATGTTAGTACTAAAAAACCAATTAAGCTATCAATGGGTCTCAACCGTCCGCTCCTCTCATATCTATCTATGTATCTATTATGATCAATAAACAAGACGAAATTGAGCTTCCCATTCCGTCCGTGTTGCTATTTCCTCTACATATCTTGCTCATATCTCCACATTGCTACATGGTATTATGCCTTGTCCTTTTAGTACTATCTACTCATATCTACAATCCACAGCCTCTGCTGCTTTGGAGTCAAATTCTTTAGTGGTAGTATGGGTGCCTATGGTGGAGGAGGTGGTAGAAAGACTTAACGACCATCTAAGTCCTGCTCTCCCATCTCTAGGTCTAGGAAATTTTAGGCTCAACAAATCTTTGTTGTTGTTACTCCTCCTCTTCTTCATTTTCCTCTGCTTCTAACTTTTGGGCTAGTTTTGCTACTGCTGCTTCTGGTGTTACCTAATCCTCTTGCCTTTTGGGTAACAAATCGACCTCAAGTCTAGCTCCCTTGTCCTTTTCTCTCTCCACCTTGGAATCTTGATAACTAAATGGTGATTTCAATATGAGCATGAAAGCTTTATCCATTGTTGGTTGGGCCATTATGTCAAATTCTTCGTCATCTCTCAACCTTACTCTAGTCCTTAAGCACATTTGAGTAGTAAATATAGGAAACAACAACTTTTTGTCCCTTTCTGACATAATGGACTCCCTCAAACTATTATAAATGATCTCTCCAATGGTAATTTTCTTTTGTTGTGTAATATCATAAAGATACGCCGCTTGTGGCTTATTTATCTCACCCTGCTGAGAGGTAGGGTATATTGACGCAACAAGAAAATCTTGCCACATCCTATAAACTTTCTTAACACTCCGTTTCTTAATGTACTTTGGCCCATTCTCAACTCCCATGACCCATCCTTGTTTTTATGGGAAAACTAATGCATTTTTAGTTGCTCTAAAAGGGTATAAGTTATATGGTCTCTCAAATAATCTGGTCGGGAAACTCAGTTGCAATTCTATTGAATTCAAGCTCTAGAATCCATAGATGGTATTAATATCACACACATTAAAGGGAACAAAAATCCCTCACCTTCACTGGCTTATTCTCGGCCTTAAATTTTACATTGGCGTAAAACTCATAAACAATCCCACTCATTCCTTTCACTTTGTTCTTTCTATAATCTTGAGCAAAGTGCTCCTAATTTTTTGCCTACTTATATTATACGCTCTTTTATCATACTTGGTCAATAAATTAATCCCTCTTTCACATATGAACTCCCTACGTAGGATTTTCTCATATCGGTCCTTAGCCACTTTACTAATGAGATATTTGGATTTAAATGGTCTAGGTTCTTCTTCATTAGGGTTCCTTGACGTGGATGCCTCAAAATCATTTACTCTAGCTTGGCTAATTTGTTTACTTGTTTTTGCAATTTCTTCGAATTTCAAGCAACTAAATAATAATGCAATGCAACTCGGTCTTCAAATCACCTAAAAATCAAAATTCATATAGCATGGATCATGCATATGCCAAATAGTGCAAAGACATCAACTAAGTCTCCATGGTAATATTAATGTTTACATTCGTATAATCGTTCAAAACCTATCCTATAACCTCAAATCCGCAATTTCAAATTCTTTATAATTTAAAGCATAACTAGATGAAATTGTAAATGTACCTCAATGCTGGATTTATTTTCGGTGTAGAAAATTTCTCCAAGTCTTTTTTCAATTCAAGCCCACTAAAGTTTCTCACCAACTAGAAACCTAGCTCTATTTGGAATTAAAATTTGAAAATCCAAGCCCAAGCTCTCAAAATTATGCAAATCCATAATGTACTTTGGCTCTAGAAGGATGTATGCTTGGTGGTTGTGGTGGGGTTTTAGTGCAAGTATGAAAAATGGATGCATAATGGGGTTTTTTAGCCTGTTGCCATCTTGACGCTATGGCTTACACTCACGGCGTTGTGGGTAGTACCCACGGCGTCGACCTCAAAGCCCACGTCCTCACATATTTTTCATCGCTAATTTTCCTTCGGCGCTCCTCCGACTTTGTGTGTAACTTGCACAAGGTGTCATAACCTCATAAAATCTATGAAAATATAAAATTTTACGAATTTTACCTTTGATTTGCCAACACACCTTACCTTCACAGCTCTTTCACTCCTTTTCGCTCATTGATGAGTTAGCGAGACATTTCTGTTCCAATGAATTTTTACCTGGTGAATTATCTTTCTTGCACATGCAACACAAATTTTTGAAAGTTAAAACTAAAACTTGTTAATTGTAATTATTAAACCAAATAACTAACTACTAACTATAATTCAAAAACTTGAAATTTAACAACTTAAAATTTAAAACCTTGAGTTTCCTCGCAGTAGCGCTTAATTTATCGTTTCTAGTTTGACGCCCTTTTCATTTGTTTATTCCAAGTCTAAATTGAGAAACTCCATCTGGAAATTAGAGATCGTGATGTCATTCCCATTCGGATGTACTTCTTCACCATCGACATAGACTTCTTTCACCATCGACAAAGATAACTTTCTTAGCATTATTACCCTCATTGATACTCATTGTGATCTTCATCTCTTATGTACAAATTTGCTTTAATCGTGTTCAAGAATGGCCACCAAGTATCGTAAACACATCATCATCCATATTGTGGCTTATGACCTCAAAATCTGCGATGAATGTGAATTTACCCACTTTCACATGCACATTCAAAACTTTTCCTATAGTAGGTATCGAATTACTTTGTTACTTGCAAAATTTTCGTATCAGGACAATTGATCTTCAAGTCGGCATGCAACATGTACTTGAATGACATGACATTAACCGAGGCTCTCTTATCACATAAAACATTTCTAAAATGGTGCCCGTTAATGTTTATCGGTATGCTTATTTCTCTAGGATCTCTCTTATTAATTAGTTAAAGTCGCAGGATGAACTTGAGCTTTGGTTCCGATTTTTTTGAAACCAACTTGATTTTATTGCCTTGTGGGTCTTCTTCGGAAGGTCCTTCGTCATTTTGCTTAACCTTCCATTGTTGCTTCCCCTTCTTTTTCTTTAAGGTATTGATTCTTTGCTTCATGAAACCATCAAGCTTTATCTCACTTCCGTGTTGTGCTCATATATCTCTTCATGCTTTTACATAGCCAAAGTGTTAACCATTTTCGTCTTGTACATCACTTGTTCTTGCCTTAGCTTATTTGTTGTCGCAGTACTCATCATACAAATGGCGCTCACGCTCTCATTGGTTTTGGTGATGGTGTTGCAAGGACCCTATCCTTCCTTACTCGAGTTCAAGGCTATAGCAAGTTAACCTATTTACCTCTCCAGGTACTTAAAGGATTGTGATTGCTTTTTATTCATCCTCTTCATGGCTAGCTTCACTCCTTCCACTTCTTTCTCGTACTTATCATGGCACTCCCTATCTCTCACTTACATGGCTTGCAAATACTTCTCTATTGAGTTTATCTCTTTACTTTGCCCCAGCTTCCCTTGTAAGACTTGTTGTTTGAATCCTTGAGGAGAGTTCAGTGCATTATCAGGATTTCCATAAGAGAAGTTCGTGTTGTTGTTATTGTTTACTTGATAAAATAGTGGAGGATCCATTCCTCTCGTTTTGAAGTTGTTCCCAAAACCTTAGTTGTTCATGAAGTTTATGTCCTCACACTCCATTCCCTGTTGTATATCCATTTAGTTAATCACCATACCTAAGCGATTTACAGGTTATTGTGCTACTTATGGATCTTGTTGTTCCATATAAAATTTCATCATCAGACTGCTCAGATTTGATAGTTGTGCCATTATTGCAACTTGCGAGTCAATCTTACAGATGCCTGCTAGTTTCCTTACTGTGGAATGGGTACCGATGGTAGAATCTTAATACATAAGATTAAGGAGATCCAATGCTCGTCCTCATCCTTGGTAAGCAAAGAGCCACCTGATGTAGAACCTACTAGTGTTCTTATGTTGTGGTTCATCCCATAGTAGAAAATTTGGAGTTATGCCCATTTCACATATATGTGTCCCAGACATCTCCTCAACATCTCTTTAAATTTTTCCCAAGCCCATCAAGAGACTCGGTGTCTTCTTACTTGAATTGGTTAATCTCAAGTTTCCTTTCTTTGACCTTCAATAGGGAAAAGAACTTGTCAAGAAATCTTTCATTGATTTCTGACCATGAAGTCATACTCAGTGCATTCAGCCCTTGGAACCAGGGATTTGATTTTTCCACCCAAGGGGAATAGGAAGAGTCAAATTCGAATCACCTCTTTCGTAACTCTGATAGTGTGCAAGGTGTCGCACTTCTCCAAGAAATTCTTGAAATATGCAACTAGATCTTCATAGGGTAGCTCGTTGAACTGATTATTTTGCACCATGTTTAACATAAACGATCTCAATTCAAACTTGGTGGTGTTGGCTAGAAGCCTCATCACTCTATTGTAAGTCTCTTGAACTTCAGGCTTGAAGTAGTCAGGAAGGCATATATGTCCTTGCACTCACTCCTACATTACCATATCACATGCGGCTTGGTTATTCCCGTGGCCTTGTTGTTGGTTTCTAGCTTGCTCTTCAGCCATCTTGATTCCTTTCTTTTTCTTTCCCTTGTTCGTTCTATCAATCTCTTGGTCATAAGGCACTAGGTCCTTCTCTCTCTTGCTACGCATGCACTAAGTATCCCTTAAAAGAAAATACAAAATGATTAAATGTAGAAAGTCATACTAAAACTTAAGCTTATTTTTTTATAAACCTAATAGTAAAATATTGAAAATAAAACTTAGCAACTATTCAAACTAAGTAAATTTAATAATAGCCTATCCCCGACAATGGCGCCAAAAACTTGAAGTGCATGCCGTAAGTATAACAACTCCCTTTTATCATAGATTTTGTCCTCACGGAATGGTTTTTGCACTAGTTGTTAATTATCTATTTAAATTGAACTATTGCTATGGAATTCACTTTTAACTGGTTTATTATAGTAACTAAACTAATCTAACAAATCAATGTAACTTTATTTGAACTCTTATATTAAGAATATCTTTGTTCAGAACTTCACCTACGTAATTTAATACTATGATTTGTATTCATGTTTACATCTCAATATGTTGTGTGCAATGCCTAATTAGAATAGACAGATTTCATCCAAATCCACTTCAACCCAAAGTCCAGACGGAAAAGATTCTAATGTGCAAACTAGAACAACATCTATCCGTGTGAATAATATAAGCTTCACATTCCTTTAATTCCCAAATTACTATCCGTTACTCCCTAATCAACAATTATCGCTTGATGTTGTATATTTTACGGTAGTACCGTTCATGTCTAGATTAAAAGTTTCAATTTCCATTATAACTTCTAAAGCATAAGTTCATTAAACATGTGATCAAGATGTCTAAAATATTACGTTCAAAATCAATACAAATTCTAACAATTGCACTTTTTTTATTTGTTTTTTTATTCATATTGAAAGCATAGAATTCATAAATAGGATCCATTGATCCCTAAGACAAATAGACAACTCAAACCTCATTGTAACATACATATCACAATTTATATTGGAAATCATTGCAAATTAGAGATGAATATAAATATTACCTTGAATTAAATCAACGAAACCAAACTTGAATTTCAAACGTGAAGTCTTCAACGTTTTCTTCACATAAACTTCTTAATACTCAAACTCAATATAAAACCAATGCTAAATTACTCAAATGGTGGCTAATAGTTGGTATGTGCTGAGTTTAACAAGTCCTAATACCTATTTATCTTTTTCATAATACTTAGAAACTTTAATTTACAATTTAACATGAATTAAAACTCTAACTTTCTATTTCTTGTGTCTGACGCTGTCACTTACTGGCCGGCGTCGAGCCTTATAACCCATTGTGCCGCCACTACATGTGTATTTCCTTGCTCCCTAGTGTCTTGATGCTCACCCACTCTTCGACGTCGTCCCCTATGCTCCATAGTGCTGCCACTGCGCTAGACCTCCAGAGTTGGTGTTCTTCACTTTTTCATCCCTCTCATACCGTGCATTTCCTTCCTATGTTGTACCTTATATTCCCATAGCGTCAACACATGTAGTCATTGCGTCAACCATGTTTTGTAGGTTTTTCTTCAATTCCTTCCTTTACATGTTAATTCCTTGAAAATACAATAATACCATTAATTAGCACTCATTTAAGGATATTTATACTAAATATACAACTAAACTAACCCTATATATATGTATAAACAATCACTTATCACCCTTTCCCTAATCTAAGACACCGTTCTGCTTAATCCCATCATTAAGCCCTAATTACAGCCATGTAGGACTTAATAATGTGTTAGTCAACATTTTCGTCTTATTTTCCTCAAATTAGCAATTATCTCATTATTCATGAAACTCAAATTTAATTAAAAGATTTTAAAGTCTATAAGTTATTTAGTGGAAGACTTAACAGTTTAGCATAAGCAATATAAAATAAATTCTAAGTTTGAAAACCAAGAAGCAATGATTGCATGTATATAAAAAAGTAGGGATGAACATTTAAATAAACATGACTTTGGTGGGGGAACTATTGCTCAACCTATATATATAACTCAAGAGTACCTAAAAGACATAAAGTATGTAAATACATAAATATCAAAACCTACAAAAGTCTGAAGTAGTACCATGCTAAAGGCTCAAAATTAGTCGTCTTTTTTCTCCTTGTCTAGCCTGTTAGTCGATGGATCTGCAACCACCATCATAAAAAGAACGATGAGTACAATAAAGTAGAAGTAAGATATTAGAGACAGTTATCAACATTTCTAAGTATAATAGAAAGCATTTAAAAGGCATAATAATAGAGAATAAATTCTAAAATAGGATTTTGCAAATAGATGTTATAGATAAATAAAGTGAAACTAACACTAGACTAAGTAGTAATGATCTAGGTCCGGTCGGACATGAATTACATCACATCAGCCTTATTTCACTATCGAGGGGTGTGAGCTCTCTTATAAGTGCCCAATGTGTATATCCCTATCGACTAACCCAGGTCCCAGAACCCCGCGTGTCGTGCAAGCTAATGGAGAGTGCAGACATCCCCAAAGTCCAGTGACCCTATGTGCCATTCATCTCAATTACTCAAGGGATCCTAGATACAAGAACTACTTTATAAAGCCAAGAAAGATACAGACAAGAATTTCAATGCATGGTAAAGTGCAACACAACACATACAAAAACATGAGTATAATACCGTCAATTCGTCTCATAATATAAATACATTAATAGCATGCTATTCCCAATAATGTATCGCATTTTTTATATCATAAAAATGCCATAGTTTAGGCATAAGAATCAATGATATAAGGTATAAATGTAATGCCATAGAATAATAACCCGACAAGAGCGAAAATAGAAAAAAAATCATGGAACTAAAAGTATGAAAGCATCATCAATATAAAGCATTGTAAATTCAACTTATAAGAGGGAAATAAAATAGAGATAAGTGCCTTAATTACTTTACTTACAATTCACGCAAGTCATAAGCTAATCCAGCCTCTTGACACCCCGCAACTTGTGAATGACTCATCGAGAATCTCCTTTGATTTTTTTAAGTTAATTAGGGTGTTTTAGGACTTGTACAAGCTATTAGAGTTGGTTAAATGGTTTTAAACCCCAATTTTTAAAATAAGCCCCATTAATAATTTGTTTATATTCAAGTCTACTTTATTAAAATAGTGACAGTTTTGGTGCAACAACTTGTGAGTTAATTTCAATTACCAAAACATCAAAATTATGTATTGTAGTCCAAAGAGAAGTTTTTAGAGCTATGTCTTAGCTTTCCAGAACTATGAGGTTTGCGCAATTTCGATAAGAATCGAAGGATATATGAAAATATTACCAGAATGAATCAAAATAGTTTTAGATTTCGACTGGCAACTTTGAAAATTTCATTTCTCCTAAACCATAGCCTCAAGACTCATGACGTTTTTACTAAAGCCTATAAACATATCCTAGATCATCATACTAAAAGGTGAGCTCAATCCAATATAATATGAGGGAGTCATGCTCAAAATAGCATGACATTACCAAAACCGTGAACCTGAACATTTTAGATTCATCACCAAAATTGTAGAGGATTTTTAGATAAGAAAACATTCAAATTTCAAATTCTTTTAGTAGGAAATAGTTGTTCCCCTTTGAGTTAAATTTTAAATGCCACCAGAATTAGTCAATTTTGATTTAAAATGGGGGAATTCTTGACCAAATTACAGAGACTGGTTTATAACAACATCATGGAGAATTTCTAGTTTTGTTTTACAACTTTATAAACTTGGAAAATTCATAATAAAATCATTTCTTACCTAAAACTAAAAACCTAATATATAAAATTGAGTGAAAAAAAACACAAGGAATCCAAATATCTCATTTGTTTTTAAAAATTAGATGATTTTATAAATCACAATTCCAATTAATTGAATGCATGAAGGTGATAGAAACCATTACCTAGTGTTCTTGGCTTGGTCACCCCTAGACTCTAATTTGCTGATAATCTACCCCATTGAACACCTAAATTTTCTAGTAAACAACCCTTCGAACTCTAATTATCTTTGTTTCAAAACCATGCAAATGGGGAAGAACCAATAAGTGTTGTACTTATATGGTTGGATTCATCAAATGTGTGTGCATCCATCTATATAGGATCCTATAACTCATTTTTACTCCTAACCTCCATTAAATACAGTTTGTTAATATAGAAGTTGATAAAGTTACACGGTGATAGGTGATAACGTACATCCCAAGGCATATCTATATGTCTATAATTTTTATTTGAAACTATAGGCTTCTTTAATTGATTCACAAAGAAATAACTCGATAGCTTCTACATAAATTCACCCTAAATGCACATTAGATTAATTATTCAATCCTATTTAAATAAATTAAGACTTACCATATCACTATCTACCCGGTTCCATGACTTGCGCGCATCTCCACTCTTGTCTTGACGCCTATAACAAATAGATGTGACTTACTTAGTCTACACATAAAATACTCTATGAAAGCACTACACGAAAGTAAAATGTACCTCGACCATGCACCTTGATCAGTACGCGTATCTCGATGTGGGTCCCACATCATGGGTCAATGATCTTGATTATGGACAAAACTCAGATTAGAAATTAGGGTCGTGACAATTTAATTCATACAACTGATGTTAATAGTGGAACTAATAATTTAAAATAGTTATGGCCACCACTAATTTAAGAAAGTCTTGGGTGAGTACAGCCTCAGCCAGAGAGACTTAGAGGATTATAAAACCTTATGAGGATCTAGATTGGGTAACGTGCCTATATCAGTTATGATTATGTGTGTCATGGTGAGAAATTGAATCAAGTAGATAGAAAAAGATAAGATAGTAACTTAAATTCTTGTTTGAGGAAGGATGTGTAACTTACGTTACGTATACCTGAGTTATATATTTATGTTCTAATACTCTATTCACATGATAGTAATGAAGGTAAGATATGGTTGACTTTCATACTAACTGATACTTGATGTAAGCATTACGATTGCAAGACTTGAAGGTAACCTAGAAAATTCTTATCTATGTACTTAGTTGCATAGAGTGAGGAAAAGTTGATTTACAGATTAATAGTGTTTGTGATGTGGCGACTGAGGTAAATTGGGTTACTTGGAATTTACTAAGAAAGTGTAAATATCATTTACTTTTCAAGGAATCAAAAAAACATGTGTAAAGGTGAATGGAAACCTTAGCGAGATGTTAACGGTTGAGTACTTAAGGATGAGGTCATGGAAATTCCCAATAGAATTTTGATGTGTTTCCAACGACTTAAATTGGAATTATTCACATAAGTAAATGTGATATTGTTGTGAGTCCAATAGTTGAGAATTTTGCATGAATAGTAACCCTATGAAAGGTAATAATAGTTAGACTACCAATATGACGAGATAATTACTTGATGAGTATTGATTAGTAAATCGAGTATTGAATTGGGTTGGTATAAGATCGATGGAAGAAGTAATAGGCTGAAGTTTGTAATATGTGGTACAACTATATTTGTATGATACGATTGGCATACAGTTTTGTTGCCATTACGGACATGAGACATTGTGTAGGAAAAATGAGAGTAAGTGATAAGGTATAGTTCTTAAGGTAAAAAGATATTAGATTTCCTTTGCGAATTGGAATAATGTGTCAAACAATGAAAAGTAAAACGTGTTATGACATATAGTCGGGAACATGCCTTCTTTGAAGATTGTGCATAGACTCGATCAGTTTTGAGAATTAACAAATAAAAATTGTGACCTTACATCGAGGCACTGTTGAGGAATTTCCAGCATCGTAACTTGAAAGAGTTAGTGATTGATGGTTATGAGATTCAAGAATGGCAATTGGATGAACCACTAACCTATAGGTAAGTTAGAATAACTTTGGATTGATGAAAAAGTGTTGAGATGGCTAGAACGATTGAATATGATATGAAATGGACTTCTTAGCCCTGGTCAAGCCATAAAGTAGTTGCATCAGATTGGTAGCTCATGACACTCCACTTCGATGAATGGATTATGCCTATAATCTGAAAGGGTGATGGGCACCTCCACCTATGAAGGTGAAAAGAAATGAATTTACAATGCAAAAAGTTATTACCTCACCAAAGTAAGTGGGAAGGATCCGAAATAATATCAGAAGAATAGTGATCCTCTAAATCTTTAAGATGAGAATCTTGGAAAAAGTTATAGGACTTAATTGAACAAATAGGAGCTAGAATCTCCTAAACCTAGGGAAAAGGTACCAGAAATATGTTTTTTTTTACGTAAATGAAAAGGGAAGTTAAAGAATTTAAAATCCTTAAACATAATCCCTATAATTCAGCATGAGGTCTCATCGTACTACAACCTGAGTACTGAGAAATTCGGTGCATTTAAAGGAACAAAAATGTTCTTATGAAAGACACCTATGAATTTACGGTATGGAGGTATACCTTGGAGTTTTATAGCTGTTTAATGGAGTATATATGTCAAATTGGATAGAAAGGGGTGAATGTGGGAATTTACTCTAAGATGTAATAGAGACCTATATTAAAAGTAGTTGATTTAAATCTGGATAAGGTGATTTGGCTTAGGAAGCATGTAATTGGTTGGTATTATTCACTTTACCATATGAATGCAATACTTGGCAGTCTTCGAGTCATATGAGCAACAAAATGATAAAAAAATTGAAACTCGATGAGCACTATTTTGTTTATGGATCATAACAGCGTTGGTTGGCGGTTGTTCACGATAACATTGGTTGGGTGCTCAACGATGATAGAGTTTTGATAATTATACCGTATGGTTTTCATCACGAAAATTATAAATAATGAATTTAAGACTAAGTATTCTTGTGGAAGTGAATAAGTAGAGATAACTATTGAAAGAGCCAACTGATAAAAATAAAGGCATGTAAGAGAAGGAAACTGGTTAAACCTATTTACAGAAATCGGCACTAGAAGGGGAAAAAATCTTATAGACTTGAAAAGTCTATTATGTTATGTGATGTTCACTCCAATGGTTGAGTGCGATAAGTGACCGACCTTTAATTTTTTTTCCACTCCTGATACCTACAAATAGAGTTAGGTATGCTAGGCTTGACAGGACCATGAATTCTACGTAATAAGGAGATGCCTGCCTTGCATAGTAATGAGATTCTCTATCAGATCGGTGGGTTACTATTTTGGCGCAAACTTATTGTAGTTGATCTAGGTGATCGACGTTATATTTATTAACGATCGAACACTGTTAGTCAAGGAAGCGTTATTGATGGTTGAAGGCAAGGAACATATCAATCTTCGTGTAAATGATGTATTCAAATGGGATAGACATCGACTTAGAAATGATGTTGCTTAGAGAGCAACACCGATAATTCTCGCGTGAGACAGAAATCACTAACTAGTAAGCAACGTTGAAGCCCTATTGTTGTTTTATTATACTGAGAGAATAGATAAACAAGTCAATTAACTTCAATCTACTTAAACAAGAGTTGATGTGTCGAGCAGTAAGTTGGGGTCTAATGTTTCGATTATTCGAGTGTGTTACCTTAGTAAGGGACATAACAAGTTTGACTAAAGGGGAAACTTGAATTATGATATCATTGGATTGTTATGATTGTCAAGAAGGTTTTCAGTACGCACTTTTGAGGCAAACTGTGCAAATTCTTGACATGAGGGATTCAGTTATTTACAAACATGTTTAACACTGGTGGGTATTGAGGTGACCAATCTTAGAGACCGAATATCACCCAAACATTATGAGGTACATTGTGATGACCCGTCACTAATTAGACTGAGTTTGACCAACTTGGACTGAGTGGTGCAACTAGGTCCAACGAACTGCCGATCAAAGTTGTCATATTTAGGTGCATGTATTATATAGTAAATGATTAAAATATATTTTAATACACATGGCAAGACCCAAGATGTGTAATGAATACGTGGGTAGCATGGTTAGGACTGACACATGGCTAAATACTAGACTAGGCGAGGCCGAATTTATTTTTTGGGTTTTCGTTGATTTTATATTGCAAAAATACATAACTCAAATATAAGAAATATATATAAAAGCTAATAGTCTTACTTGGATTAGTAGTAATGTAAAATGAGAATGAAGTTGGTATAAGACTTTGCCTCGAGTTGCGTGTTAGTTGCCGATAGTTGAAGTTGAGATTGGGTCAAAATTGGTGCAAGTATTGCAAGTATGGCAAGAAAATCGGTCCATAAATGTTTGGTGTGTCATGAACAAAGTTGAAATTTTTAGGGTTTTTGTTTGACCGAAACTAGTATAGTGAACGTTTTTTGGAGTCAGACTATTTTGTCAAGATTTTGGCTTAATTTAGTGAAGAATCGGATGCAAAACGAGCACTAGAAATCGAAACACGTCAAAATAGAAATTTTGAGAATTAATAAATAAAAAGAAATTAAGTTGTTGACAAGCAAATGAATGTTTATATATAAATATAAGAAAAAAAATAAAGTGAAATCATGTTTCATTTGAAACGTTCATTAGAATGTTTGTTTCATTTCGGTTTTTAAACCTCTCCAAGGACATTTTCCCTCGCAAAGCTCCATACATTTCATTTTCGCCTAATTGTTTTCTATTAGAGCATTGCGAGACGATCAGTTCAAAAAACATTTTCGTGATGAAGATGAGGTATTCGGGCCAAATTTTGGTAAATTCTTAATTTAGAGCATTTTCACAATTCAGTTTGAATTCTCACGATTTTTCTATTTTTTTTCACGGGGTTTTGACAAGAATTGGTAGGGGTTGTTAAGAATTAATGTATTGGATTGATGGGGGCCAGTTTGGAATAAATCCCATAGATGTGAGTTAGGGTTTTGGTGAAGTGAGTTGACGCAATTCAGTCGATAGCTATTTTAAGATGTTTTTGAGATTAAAATTGATATAAATTAGGATTCACTACAAATTGGATTATTGGTTTTTGTCCAAATTAACTCCGTGGGCTATGGAAATCTTTTGAATGTAGTATTAAGAGGTTTCTTGGTCTTTGGTGTCTTTAGTTTTATTGATTTAATTGGAAAATTTTGATTTGGAGAAGTTTCATTAGTTCAAGATAATAAAGTTCGCATAATCAATTGGTCATATTGGGAAATTCATAACTTCTCCATTTGTGAGCCGATTTAAGTGTTCTTATATTCTATGGAAAGTATAAAATGAGCTCTACAAGTTAGTTTTTGGTCGATATGAAAAATATCAAGGTTTTCAAGGTTAGGAATCTATCCCAAGTTAGCTATTGAAAGTTGATTGAAGTTATTATAAAATAATTATGTTAGGAGTTGACGACGTGGAGTTCGATTCTACTCGCGGTCAACGGAGCTTGACTAGGGGTTGGACGTGGGCGTACTATAAGTGAAAAATATGAATTTATAAACTTTCAATATGCATCATGTACCATCCCCAAACCCGATTAGGGTGATACCCGACCAAAAACCATAATTAAGCCCAAATAATCCCACTAAACTTAACTACAGCCAGCAGCCTCTCCATCTATCTCTTAATAAACAGCACTGTATATGAAGGGAGCGCGCTACTCTACTACCTAGAGCTTGCTCCACCTAGCATTGTTTGGACAGTGAATGGGGCAGCAGCCACTGTTCCATTACCAAATCACTACCATAACCTCAAATACTCTCCCAAATCATTAAGGAGGACCTCTAGTGAAGTAACAAACCATTTCCAATCAACGACAACAAAAATTCATAGAGAAATCCTTACTAACAATTGAATTAAACTTAAAACTCAAAAACTCAACCCACACGTAATGATGATCTCTTATCTACTAATGTTTAAGCTCCTAAATTTTGTCAGAAACTCATCTCCTAATCCACACCTCGTGATCAAAGCCTTAGTCTCTGTCCTTCTCTTTCACACTTTCTCAAATGATTGATTCAAATTAAGAATAAGTTTGAGAGTTTTGGATTTATATATATGGGTTTTCCTCAAAATAAGCATCACGCTATCTCAAGGCTGATAAGTGATCGATGTGTTAAACTTACACTCAATAAAGTGATACACATTTTGACTCTATCAACACTTACACTCATCTCGAGGTTGACCAAACTTATACTTATGTATATATATATATATATATATATATATGTAAATATACATATTTCCCCGTGTATTTTCTCGCCAATAAACTTACCAGACATATCTCTGAGTGTTTTCAAGTGTGCACATTCGTTTCATGACCCCCTCGTCGCACTTAGTGTATTAGCAATTTATTTTTTATTTACATATTCTCCAATTATATGTTTCTATATAAATTTTATTTTATACAACAACCTATAAAATTCATTAAACACTCCAAACAAACTCAAACCATCATGCAAACATAAGCACACACTAATCGAGATATGCTGAACTTAACCACAAGCCTAACTTGTACTAATTAAGATTTCAATTAACATTAATCACTAGCTTAAAGTAATAGTTTGTTAGAGTCTCCCCAATTTAAAGCAATTTCATCCTTAAAATTAAAGTAAAAGTAGAATTACCGGTAGTTTTGAAGAGAAATGAAAATTGTACTTTCATATAGGACTCTCGCTCCCAGGTTAGTTCCTCATTTTCGTGAAAATGCCATTTCACCTTATCTAAAGGTATTTATATGGTTCTCAACTTCAAAATCTTATGATCAAGTATCTGAATCGAGTGATGGTCGTAAGATAAACCTTCCCAAAGATCAAATTCATTATAATCAGTTCTTGGAGTGAACTGAGTCTTTGTTTTGTGAAGCATAGATATGTAGAAGACATTTTGAACTCTGGCTAGCTGAGGAGGTAACTCTAGCCTGTAAGCAGCATAACTAATCCTTTCATATACTCTGAACGACTCAATATACCTTGGATCTAGCTTACCTCGCAACCCAAATCTATATAATCCTTTCATAAGTGAGACTTTCAACAAAATGATATCGTTCTTTGAAAACTTCGACAACCAATAATTTTTATCGACGTATCCTTTCTGTCTTAGATGTGTCATAGTCAAACGTTGGGGAATCTACTAAATTCTCTCCTTGTAGTTCTAAATCAACTCTGGCTCCAACCAAATTGAATCTCAACCTCTGCCCAAACGCTTTGGTGAACGAAAAGGCTGACCATACGGAGCTTTAAAGGGAGCATTCAAATACTAGCTCGACAGCTATTATAACTAAAGAACTCACATAGAGGAATGTATTTCTTCTAGTTACCACCAAACTCTAAGACACGAGCTCGAAGCAAATCCTCTATGAAATGACCCTTCCCTAACTTAGGGTCGGGTCATCCGGCCCAGACCGCCACTTAAGCCCAGAACCTGAATCGGCCTAAATTACGGTCTGGCACACCTAAACAACTTGCGGAATAACATATAGACAATATGGCAAAAGAATGCGAAATTTAAATTTTGATAAATACCATATGTCATCATATACCAAATCATCAGGTATCTCAAATTAACCTAAGCAAATGAAAATAATATGAAATCTCAAAAAACTTCAAAAGCTTATAAAAGTGTCAAACTAACTTAAGGAAGATTGAACTACCCAACAAACTTTCCTAGGTTACAACCCTTACTAATAGTTTTCAAAAAAAAATTAGATATAACATATAATGTTCATGCTGCAAGGAGTCTTCAAGCAATGACATTCCTCTTTTCACTATCTATCACACTTTTAGATGGACCAATAGTTTAAGTGGGGTGAGTTAAAGGGCTAACAGAGCCCAATAAGAGAAGAACTGCGCTAAAAAATAAACATGCAAGTAATACCTATAAAACAAAATAAAGCTAGCATGCATTTAAATCAGGATAACATTGAAATATGTAGCATGACATCAATTTCATATAGATTAAGCATATCATAATAATAAAATGACTTGAGCAGATATATGAACTTTCAAGAATTGTAAAACATAAGAAAAAAATAACTTTTTCAAGAGAGATACACATAACGTAATAGATATAAATGCAAGTCCACCGTGTGTCCATGGCTCCTCAAGAAGCCTGGATGACTTGGTTCCATCGTTCATCCACGACTCTCCAATTGGCCCTTGCAGAAATGAGTGACTTGGTTCCACCGTATTACTACGGCTCCCTAATAAGCCATTAAGAAATGGGTAACTTGGTTCCACCATATTACTACGACTCCCTAAGCGGCCCTAAAGCATGTAAGGTGACTTGGTTCCACTATAGGAGTATGGCTCCCCAATAGGCCTTACATGAAGTCAACCAAGGTAGGTAACGACCCCATCCCAAGTCATTTTGTCAAGATCATGAATTCTAATTAGACTAATAGCATGACATATTTAATAGATGAACGGAGCTCCCCACTTACCTCGACTCGCCGAGTTAGACTCTCAGCTCCTCTCACACGCACGGGGCTAGAGGTGAACCTCTTTGCGAATCTAATCAGTTTAAACAATAATCGCATTATTCGACATTTTGAAATTCATAGTTAATTATTCATTCAATTATTTCGGGGTGGGGCCCACTAATATAGTCCATGCGGGTCTCCTCGTCGCCCGTGATAGGGTTGAGGGTAGGGGCCTACCCCAACCCATTTGAAAATATATCATTTTTATATTTATTTATAAGATATCTATATATATTATCTCATTATATATATTTATTCTTTTATTTTTTTCATATATTTTTTTGAGTGTTGACCGGTCAATTATTAATCAGTCAACTGCTGACTGGTCAAAAGTTTACCAGGGTGTTTGGCCCCAGGTTTAATGTCCAAAGGCCAAACACCCTTAGATGCGTTGGGCCAGGACGGTTCCTTGGGAAGCGGTGCCGAGGACGTCCCTGCCAGTGGTGGTGGCGACGCCTTTATATAAGGTTTTCTATCTTTTTGTACAAACCCAACATATGTACACCATTAAAACTTGAAAAAGAGAGCATGATGAAGAAGATTATAGTGAGTGTTACCTTCTTGGTGTGGTCTCCTTAAGTTAACAGATCCAATCGATAACAATTTCCCTTTTCTCTCAAACATGTTGATTTTGAAGAAAAAGGGCTAGGGTTTTCAATTTGATATTTATATTGGGCTAAATTAGTGTACGGTTTGAAAATTTACTAAGTTGCCCCTAGGGAAAGTTTATTGGGTTTTGGGTCATCACACTCTAGCTCCAAAATCAGTCGCTCAAGTTGCTCATAATAAGTCTACATATAGTATATCGTATTAATGTTAAGAATAGTTCTCAGGTATCTCTACAATTCACCCTACAATCTGGATGTAAATCTCAGATATATATCCAAAGTAATCGAAGCTGGAACTCTATGAAATCTTAACACCTCACATACGTACACCTCATATAATCAGTCAGGAAGATCTCGCATGGAAATTAGCAAGAAATGCCCGGACTTCGTCAACTTGTTAACTACAACCTATGTCGCCTCGTGCGTATGCTGATTCAAATGTAGACTAGAAACAAAATTCATCGATATATGTTTCCATTTCTGCTCAGTTCTGAGCTGGAATCCTCAATCTATCCTTAAACTGTAATGCACCATCATCATAAACTGACAAATCAAAATGATTTACACTAGCCGTTAATCTTTAATGCACTATATAATCCTGATTAGCTTTTTGATAATCAATCACCCACTAAATTATCTCTGATGCATTCTGAATCTGTGCATAGAAGAACAGTTTAGTAGCTCTGGAAGAAGCTCTTTCAGTTGATGATGTGTTAGTTGGACTTTCACGAATACTCATTACTAAAACTTTTTCAAGTCTAAAGTGAGAAACTCTAGTAGTAGCTACATTTCCTTTGCACGTTCTTCCCTACTTAAGGCATTCGCAAACCCATTTGCTTGGCTGGTGATACTTTAGAGTGAAGTCGTAATTCACGAGAAACTCGAGCCATCTACACTTCTTTATACATATTTTCATTTATTTATGTTGTAATTGCATACTGATAGTCTCTTAACACCTTTCTTTGTAGTTCTGAATTACTCAAGGTCAAATTAACTTGTATCATTATTGTTTGTCCCACACCAATTGACGACAAAGTAAAGCATACAAATTTTAAGCAAAACAACTCAACGTCATATATAGCCTAATAATATCAATACTAGAGAACTCACACAATAAAATACTTGTTCTATTAACTATCACATTCCAAGCCACAAGCTCGAAAATTATATTCTTTGAAGCTAAGATTAGCGGCATATATATTGTGTTAAGATTGAGAAAGGTCCCTCTCAAATATAATACATCGTTTCCCCACTGGGAATCATACTTTTTGTTCCATACCGATATAATAATCTTGGTTCTCCTTAAACTCTTAACTCTTTCTACACACATATTTCTCGATTACTCTTCCACAAGAATTAAAATCACAATAGTGGCAAGAAATTTACAGACTCTATCAGTCCTATAATTACAACATCAATAACGTTCGGTTGTCATTACAACTTAGGTTAATCCATCATGAATCTCTGAGTATGAAATTTCATTCATATAGAGCAAGTTAAAATCACTCAGCCTCCACTTGCTGATATGTCCCATATTTCTTTATAAAATTGACATCGTCAATTTCCATTTCAGGTCTCGAACAACTCATTCTTATCACAATGATTCTGGACTTCGCCTGAATGAATATTCTAAAGAAATCTATGAGATTCTCATAACATTCTTGCCTCACTTTTTATTTTGAGTTCAAAGAACTTTCCTTTCATGCTCAATGTTCTAATTTGATATTATCATACTAAATATTAATAAATAGTAGTCAAACCTTAACTTACTAGATACTCTCAATCAAGTTCTCCATAATACATCACTCAATTAATCATCATTAGCTCTCTCTAATCTGTGCTCTAAGTAACAGATTAGTAGTTACAAATCCAGACAACTTAGCTGATGATGTGCCTACGCAAGACTTCAGTTGCTCATCAGTATACATCTCACTCAAGAGATATAAGTGAGAAGCTTTTATTGCAACTACGACCTCTCTCTTTTTCCTTTTTAAGGCATTGTCAACACAATCACCTTAATGAATGATGTGTCAGAGTGAATTCCTCACATTTAGGAAATTCAAAGTATCAATTTTACCTTCTATTTTTATCACTCTTACAATTCCACATTTCAAACTTTCATAGCTTAAAACTCACTATTTCGATCTTAATCCACTGATTTTTGTACTTCTAGGTTGTCTTTTATTAATTCTTCTAAGACTCTCATTAATCTCCAAGAATGACTAAAAGATTCTTAATAGATCTTTCCTCTTATTTACAAGTGATGTCTTTCTATATTTGATACAATTACCAAAATAGTTATGTCGAGATTATCAATCTCCAATAATTCTTTTCATAAATCTAAAACTATAGATACGGATGTATAAGCTACGATTTTGCATTATTATATCAATGAACATTTTTACATGAATAAAAAGTCATAGTACAAACCTTTAACTTCTTCTATGTACAATTGAATAAACATTGTTATCATACTATACTTCAACTTTCTTCCATGCGTCTTTGTATTTGATTTAAATTTACAACAATCTTCGTACTTGAGTTAACCGAATAAATTACACAATGATACTGAGAACCCTAGACCAAATGTCTGTAATATTCCATTATTTCAAAATTAATTTTCTTTTTTACCTTTGTATTGAATATATGACAATCCTATACTATCTCAATCACATTCAAGTCTCTTGATTTGATGTTAATATTCAACACTCATACAATTAACCTTTGAAATTTAGTACTGGCACTTGCAAAACTTGGTCTAAACCGATTTACTGCCACAATTTACATTGTTTGTGCATCTTCTAAGTCTTCAAAGATTCCATTCTTTTTATTATTGATAACACAATAACAACTTAATTAAAATATGGTTTCAAAACTAACACCCTTCATTCAAGAACATAATATGAGTTCTAGTAAGTTCTAATGGTTTCCACTATCCATTTAAAATGATTCAGTAACCACTCGAAATCATCTTTAAATATATCATTAACTCTTATCATACAACTATGACAATTAGATCTCAACTAACTCTTGAGAACAACTGATTTCACCTCATAATCAGAACGAGTTGTCAATTATGGCCAATGAATATTCATTCCCATTATCTTACATTATTCCTTAGATTCCTCAAATCCTCAGATTCATTGACCACTCATTATCTCCAATTTAAACTATACCAGTTTAAGACATCAGATTAGGATATATTACCATCTCAATTCTATACTCTAGATTAAACTATCTTCTAGTTTCACCGGATTAAACTCTCAACTTCACCTTTCATTAATCGATTATTTGCTTGTCATTCCAATATGGATTCACACCATATCTGGAATTGTTACTTCATAACAACTTATGAAGTATAGATACTTTAGTGGTTTTCTAACCTCAAGTAGGCTATTATCATTATCCATTAATTTATTTACTGGATAACTTGCATTATTTCTGAAGTAGTCTCAATGCATCTTAAAGTTGTTCTCCATCTTTAAGTTCCCTCCAAAGTCATTCAGTATTCCATTGGTTCATATTTACATTCTCATAATACACATCTTAAGGTCTAGATACAATATATACTTCTTCACTTGTCTAATAATATCAATGAGAACAAAGACCATTGAAAACAGTAAATAGGAGAAAAGTCTAATTTCATTTTTGCAAGTTTTTCTTATGTCTTTCTATTTCAATTTTCTCAAAGATAAGATTCTACTGAACACTTACCTCCAAAACTTCCTTATATCATGAGAAATCGATGGACTTTAACCATCATATCATTATTCAGGAAAAACATAACTCTTATATCTACCACGTAGATATAATATAACTTGACAAATAACATATCTCAGTTTTTAATCTTTTGGTTACCCTTCCAAAATCATGATAAAAATCATTTATTATACCCCTAAGTTTCTTCTTCACTCGAGAAAACTCTCAGAGTTTATAAACTTAGGTTCCAATATGAAGGAATATGCTATCACTTATTCAAAAAAAATTCAAATTTGATAACGAGGTTAGAGCTTTATCTATGATACCAAACTATATCAAAGTTACCACTAAATTTGAAAATGATAAACCTTAGGCTAGTAAGCTATGATACCAAGTTGTAGCATCCCCTAACCCGATTAAGAAGATACACGGCTTGAAACCCTAATTAAGCTTTGATAATTAAGCTAGACTTAACTAGAGCTAGCAGCTTTTTCCATTTATTTCTTGATAAACACCACTATAGATTGAATATTGATGTAAAACAATTATTAAACGCAACAAAAATTTAAAAACTTTTTCAGTAATTAAAAACGATATACAGTACCAAATTAACCTTAAATAAACCTCGGTTATGCAAAACCTCCCATCCTTTTGTAATATTAGAAAATTATAATTCAATACAAATATATAAGACAAGGGGAAACTCATTACATTGAAAAGAAGATCAAGCCCTCTTAATCTCTATATCTTGTAGTCATAGCGCTCAAATGTTTTCTTGAAATGTTAATTTGGAGTGAAAGCTCCAACTTGCTTAGTAAGTAGTGATTCACATAGCCATCACAATATGCACCAATGTTAACTAACAAAAATATGGAAAGCATATAAGTCAATATATAATGGATGTAAGTCAAACTGTCAATGATTATTACACTGTGATTCCCATTTTATTTATACAACTAGGATTGATTACCCATTGATGCCATTAATTCGATTGGCAGGCCAACACATTGGTTGATGTGCTATCTAGCCAATCCATTAATGCCCAATGGTTATATCTGAAACCCTCTAGTGAATATGTAACCAACGCAACCTATCTAATTGAGTAGGAGTTACGTATAGATTAGGAGATCATTCCCTCATCCAATATAACCTGGTCTCAAATGTAGGAGTTACTCTCGTGGATCACATTAGACATTATTTTACGTTTATCAAAAATATCACGGTGTACATAGTCCTTCATTCAGTCCATAAACTACATGAACTATATATACTAAGATAACCAGTCAATATTGACAAATAAGCGAATCCATACTTACCTCGGTTCAAGTTTTCGTTATTAAATTCCTTACTTTTTTGGGTCACTTACACTTTCCCGATGATCCAACACCTATCACAAACTATTTTTGATCATTATATGTTTAATTCCTTATATTTAGAACCCCTAGTTCAGTCCCTATGTCCTCCAGAAATTATAATCAAAACTCAGCTTAGTTGTTGTTTTCTAAGGTGGGAGCGCGCTCCCTCACTTAGTGGGGCACGCTCCACCAACTGACCTCGTCTCAATTGATGAAGGGAGCACACTCCTCTACTACCTGAAGCACGCTCCACCCTGCACTGTCTCGATAGTGAACTGGGCAACAGCCACTGTTCCATCACCAAATCACTACCACAACCTCCAAAACCTTCCCAAATCATCGAGGAGGACCTCTAGTGAGGTAACAAACCATTTCTAATCAACAACAACAATTTAAAGAGAAATCATCACTTACTATTGAATTATAATTAAAACTCAAAAACTTAACTCGCCCATAGTTATGATCTCTGATCTATTGATGTTTAGGCTCCTCAATTTCGTAAGAAACTCCTCTCCTTATCCACTCCTCTTAATCAAACCTTAGTCTCTCTCCCTTTCTCTGACATTCTCGAATGATCAATTACAATTGAGGATATGTTTGATAGTTTTGGATATATATATATATATATATTTGTGGATTTTCTCGAGATGTGTATTGCGCTATCTCGAGGCTGATCAAGTGTTTGATGTGTTAAAATGACACTCCTTAAAGTGACATAATTTTACTCCATCAACACTTACGCTCATCTCAAGGTTGATCAAACGATCTATATAATTCAAACCAAACTTATAGTTATATGTATATATATCAAATATATATATTTCTCGTGTATTTTCTCGCCGATAAATTCACCGGACATATCGACAAGTGTTCTTGGATGTGCATATTCATTTCGTGACCCCCTCGTCGCACTTAGTTCACCTACAATTTATTGTTTATTTACATATTTTCCAATTATAGGCTTGTATATAAATCTCATTTTACATGACAACCTATAAAATTCATTAAACACTCCAGACAAATGGAAACCATCATGCAAACACACGCATACGCTAATCGAGGTATGCTGAACTTAACAACGAGCCTAATTCAGATTAATTAGGATTTGAATTAACACTAATCACAAGCTTAAGGTAACAAGTCGTTACACATCATATATATGTTACACTATTGCATTGCACCCACGACTATCCATTGGTCAAACATATAGTCATTTGGACCTTCAGGGGTCGACTCCGACTTTCAAATGGATCCGATAGCGTAGTATTATTATGCGCACTTCCTACGAACTTGATCATCTTGGGCATAGTTAGAGAATATCATTAGTGCTCATGGCTTCATATCACATGAAGGGATATCCCCAAATCATAGTTGGGGGTTGTTGCCATACCGATGACAGACGAGCCTGGTCCAACACCTTGGGGATTCATGGAAATCACCCTGACCATGTAAGAAATTAGATTGCAGCATGTTTACTTTAATTCTTGTTATTATGTTTTCTTCAGTTTTTTAATATGCGATGCACTTTAATAAAACCTATCTCTTCACTCACTGAGATTCAGAACCCATATTTATTGTTGAATCAGCTAAACTTGTTGTAGTTATGGAAAGGGCAAGGCATTTGAGCGGTCAACGATAGAAACGAGTGCCCTTATCTACACTGTAGGTAATATATTGGTTGAATTAGTTTTAGATATATATCTGTTAATCAAACTTGCATTTGATTTATATTTTGGAGTTAGTTCTTCGTCTCTGCTTTTATGGATTATTGTATATTATGATTGATGCTTTCACTTTAGGTTCCTCAATCGTTTTGCATGCTCATTTGCTTCACATACCATGGGCGCAAAAAACAACAAAGTTTGTCAACAGTGTAAAATGGTATTTTAAACTGGAATAATAATAATGGAAGGTGGGTTCAAAACATCTTTTGGGGTTGACAGTTTGATCAAACACCTCAAGCGACAGTTCAGGCTGGTCAGACACCGGTTCGTAGTACAGGTGCGGATTCATGTTTTGTGCAGAAAGCGCTGAATAATCGTTGGATTTTTCTTGGTTTTTATGGGCAAGTGCTTAGCGTTGTGCCAGCGTTCTGCATTAACTTGCGACGTTAGCCACGACGTTGAATGTTATGTTCAACGATTCCTTGACGTCATCACATTTGATCGTGCAACATTTATGGAATCGTTGAATTATGGAAAGTTAATTTCTAGGTTTTCTCCATCGATTTTAGCAGCTTTGTAGGCTCTACAACGAACAACGCTGACCAAATAGTCGACCAAGGACAGTTTAAGTTTTGATTTTCGAGTTTTCCTTAGATTTCACCAAGGTGTTTTAACATCGATTATCGTGTTTTAAACAACACTTTTAAAATGATTAACTGACTTGAAAAAGGAAAGAATGGCTTATTGATTTCGGGTAGTGCTATTTGGACTCGTGAATCCAGAGTCAAATTTTTTTTTAATTTTAAATACATCCTCGAACAATTAATAAAGCAACCATAATTACTTGTAAAATTACTTTTATACCCCTTAAATATTTACACAAATTTTGAAAACTTCTCTATAAGTCCGGACTCATGAGTCCAAGTAGAATTATTGATTTCAAAAACATAAAATATGTTTGGACTCTTTTGAGTCCGGACGCAAAAAAAATTTATTAGTAATTTAAGATGTCTATTTAATTAAAAGACTTAATTATCCTCTACCCAAACACCAACACACATGACACATTCACCTCATTCACCATGTCCACCGCCATAGCCACCACCGATCGCCTTGATCGCCCTACATAAATGACGCCATATCGCATTATTATCACGCGCCATGACCGCGGTCATCTCCCACACTTGGAATATATTCACCCACCCAGACTCTCTCTCTCTCTCTCACATAAACAATTTGTGGTTTTTCATCTAACAGATACCATCTCAAACAAAGTGACAAGTCACAAGTTTAAACTCGTAAGAGTTGTGTATGTAAACTGTATTCTTAGATTTCAAATTTTGCATTATCTTTTCTTGGAAGAAAAACCAACTTTACAGCTGAAATTGGGGGACCCAAATCTCTCCTAAAGTAACTAAAAAGCTCCAATTGGTGGACAAAAGGGTGGTTTCATACTACTCTTGTTAAAAAAAATTGGGGAGTTTCAGTTTTAAGAGCTCTAGTATAGCATATTAAGTTACAACTTGAGTGTTCTTAGAGTCTAAGGAAATTAGGACATGAGTACTACAAGTTACTTTTATGACACCATTATTGCAGATTAAGTTACAACTTGCTAAGAACTAGAGAAGGAAAATATAAGACTAAGAACTTCTACTACTACAAACTACTACTATAAAGGAGTAGAGAAAAATGAGATAGTTGGAATGAGATAGTTGGAATGAGAAGTTTTCATTCAACTTGGTGTACAAGCATGGTCATCCATACTTAAAAACATTCCCCCTTGGATGACATTTGCTTAGAGTTAAAACTTCTACTAAGAAAAACCCTGTGGGAAAAAAATATAGCAAAAGAAAAAAAACACACTGTTCTCATAAATATTAAGATTGGTATAATATTGTTAAGATTGCCTCCTTAAAAAACCTTGCTAAGAAAACCCAATGGGATAAAGCCATAGCTAAGGAAAAAGAGTGCAATTCACTAATCAATAAGTCCCCCTCATGTGAACATGGGCGAAACTTGTTCAGTTTTTTACTTGCAATGTCCTTAAGTTTACGCAAGCCAATACCATATGTAAGCCTTCTAAATGTCGTAGTTGGTAAGGCTTTTATGAATAAATAAGCAAGACATATATAGCTCTTATTTGATTCATGATTTGAACACATGATTTGTTGATCCATCTAGACAAATAATGTTTGGCGAATTAGAAAAAGACTCATATTTCATTCATAATAAGAAACTAATACATATAACTAATAAGCATAACAAAAACTGGTACATAGAATTATTGAAAATCATTACATATGATCATTAAAAATATCAAGATTAGTGTTTGGATCATCATCAAAATTCGGGACATCCATATAATTGATGTCCGACGAGCCATCTTCGACAGTGAAGTTCATCTAAACTATTTTGTCTTTTTCTTTTAAGGAGGCTTGATAAAGATCAATAAAATGCTTAGGCTTGCGACAAACATGAGCTCAGTGGCCTTTTAGACCACACCTGGGACATGGTTGGTCATGATTACAAGCATGCCCATTTTCAGTAGTATTTTTCCCCTTATTCTGAATGGCGTCATTCTTATTCCATTTATTTTGGAACTTATTGACACGAAATTTAGAATAGGGTTTGATACAATCTTTGTTGATTGATCCTTTCCCATTTCCATGTCCACGGTTTTTCTTTCCTTGACCCTTTTTATGGTCATTATAGGATGCCGCATTTGCTTCATTAATTGAAGCAGAACCAGTTGGACGAGAGTTGTGGTTCATCAATAGAAGCTCATTATTTTGTTCAACCACCGTGAGACAAGAAATTAATTCTGAGTACTTTTTACATTGACGCGCTCGATATTGCTGTTAGAACAACATATTCGAGGCATGAAAAGTACTGAATGTTTTTTCCATCATTGCCTCATCAGATATTTTTTCTCCACACTGCCTCAAATGAGAGGTCATATTAAACATGGTGGAGTTATACTCACTAACTATTTTGAAATCTTTTAGCCTAAGATTTAGCCAGTTTTTTTGAGCTTTTGAAAATATCACCATTTTTTGGTGATGATATCGCTCTTTCAAGCTTAACCACAGGTGAAAGGATCTTTTATAGTGAGATACTCACTTTTCAGACCTTTATGAAGGTGATGGCAAAGGAATATCAGTGCTTTCGCACGGTCTTGCATTGATGTTTCATTTCCTTTATAATAGTTTCTCCTAAGTCTTTTGCTTGGAGATGTATCTCGGCATCCAGTTGCCATGGCAAATAATTATTTCTAGTGTATCAAGAGCAACAAATTCAAGTTTTTGAAGGTTGGCCATAGTCTGAAAATAGATCAAGAAATAGTTTTTCTCTTTTATATAAAATAAATAATATCGATTAAATATATGTTCACAACTTAATTATTAATATGTAAAATGTACTACTTGTATGAGTTGGTAGGACTACCTCCAGGTTGGGTGATGAGACAAAGTCTACTTAAAACCATGCCTCCTCGAATGGGATAACCCGTCTCCCTTTCAATGTTTAGCTTTTCCGAGGCAAGGCTTACCCACTATCAACCCAAACTCATAACACTATTTGCAATAGAAAGAAAATCAAGAATAGAGCATAAATAATCGTTTGTAGTATAACGAGAAAACTAGTTATGTCACATATTGAATTTTGATTTTTGATGTAGAAGATTGTACAAGACGCAACTATAGAGCATACTTTCGCAATCGGTGACGTTATAATGCAGAGTATATGAAATAAATATGCATATAGAAGTGGTGCATGTAATAAAAGGAAGCAACCATGATAATATAGAAATAAATTTAACTTATTTAAATAACGAAAGTGATACCTTCCTAGCTTTGTCTCCTTAACAAGCTTTCTTGAACTTCGAGTTCTCCTTAATGCTAGAGCAAGCTCGTGCTGATAATTTATTGTAAATTAAGTTTGAACTTGCTAAGAACTAGAGAAAGAAAAAAGAAGACTAAGAACTTCTACTACTACAAACTATTAGTACAAAGGAGAAAATAAGAGTTGGAATGAGAAGTTTTCACTCAACTTAGTGTACAAGCATGGTCATCCTTACTCAACAACAATCATAACAAATGTTGAAGTTTTTAAGGTTGAAAAGTTATCTCATGTTGGCTAGTTGAAAGTCAGTTGAAACAGTTATATAATTTAATATTTTTGGAAACTATTTTCAAGCAAACTTTGGCCGCAGTTCTCATTAGATTTTGTGATTTGGTTTTACTTGAAGCTTGACCCGCAATATAATTGGCTATGCAGGAAAGCTATAGGAACCATTTTCAAGGTGTTTCGACGCTTTGAGAACCCCGAAAATTAAGCTCAAAATCGTTTGGTTGTAAGTAAACCTTAAAGTGGTCTTTACTATTTATGGAATTTATCTTTGTACATGCATTTGTATTTAGTCAATATTGCATTTCGCATCATTTTATGTTAAGACTGTGAAGTGTTCCACTCTAAACTAGACATACTTAAGGCATCTAAAGTGGATAATATCAACTCCCGAGTAGCATGCATTGAATTTATAGGATTGTTCTAGGTTCATAGTGAGTGGGCCCACTTGTTATGAGCTTAAAACAGAAAATGAGGGATCTATGTTGTTATAAAAATTTGTTGTTATATGGAAATACAATTACATACCTCCATGTATTTAGACTAACATTTACAGGAGTATAGAGCAATGTAGGAGTTTACTTACTTGACATCTTCGAGTTGTTTTTTATAAAGTCAAGTTCATTGTGAAGACAAGGAAGAACGGGAAAATTTCGAAGATTTTTGGTGAATGTTTTAAGTTTAAAAGATTAATTTTCTTGTTGTAATTACTTTATATATAATTTTTTGGGGTTTGGGGTAAGTTAAGTCATGGAATACTCTTCAATAGGTTATGAGAGTTTGTTAAATTAGTTTGAGGTAAGTTAAGAAGTTTATGATTCAATTTAGGTTTATTTTGGGATTATAAAGTTGTAACTAAGGTATCAGAGACTCTTAGTTAGTATTTAAAGTTTGAATTTGGTATATATTGTGAACTGTGGGGAGTTGTGTGTCATTTTAGAATCTCCCCAATTCTAATGTCTATTAGGCTAAAGTTTTTCCGATAAGCTACTTTTAAGGGATAAATTAAGAATTCGAGGTCAGTTGAGGATCTAAGTTAAATTTGAAGAATTATTAAAAATTAAAATAGAAAGTATTTTAAGGTGTAAAGTTGATTGTGTGGTTTAGTAACCTAATTAGGGTAAATAGGCTAAGTTAGGACTTCATAAGATGGGCTCGAACATGCTCGTTCTTAAAAATAGCAAAAGCCAAAATATACACTTCTAATGGAACTCTAACAATAGCGGTAGATAATGAAACATTAAACTTTAATTTCTATGATGCTATGAAACATCCATTAGATGTTTCATCCGTATGCACTGATAAGTGCTTAATTAGACTTATACAAATATGGTATTAGTAGTAATTGGTCTAAATATCTTGAAATGAACTCTAAGTAATGATATTTATGTATTTTAAGGTTTACAAGCTATAGAAGAGACAAAGGAGTTAATTCATGATGAAAAGCCAAAAAAGAGAACAAAACCACCTTTGACGCCATGGAAAATGTACACTATGCATGAGCAATGCGTGGAGATCAAAGGAAGCGAAGCTGTGGTGAAGCTGTGGGGAAGGTGTAGCGAAGCTGTGGGTTTACACAGACGACGTTGGGACTTCACACACACGACATCGGGACCACTGAGAGGAGAAAATCCACATAAACAAAGTTGGTTTCGTGGTGACACTGTGGAAAACACAAACATGGCGTGGATCACTTTCAAACATCACCGAGACATGAAAATAGAAAGTTTTGGAGTTCTATTTTGTTTGGGATTACTAATTGGGTTTCTAATTGTATTCTTATGAGTCTTAGGAGTATAAATAGTCATTAGGACGTGGTAAACCACATTTTTGCATAAAGGAAAATACAGAATTGAAGGAGACTATTTTCTTTATAATTCAATGGTGTCTATCAAGACAACGTTTGGCTAAGCTCTCTTTTCCTAGGTTGGAGGTGAAGCAAGTCCAGGATCTTGGTTGATATTATGTTATGTGAGATCTTTTACTTATAATTTAAGTTATTTCGACTTTTCCTAATTTATTAATTGTTGTTTTCATGATTATGGCGCAAGCTTCAGGTATGTATGTGTACAATGCATGCTTTTAGGTGGAAGAACTATTTTTAATCGGAATAATCATATCCGTAATTATACGATTATACTGATACGAGTGACAATCACTTACCAGTTTGCCTTCAAAACCTTTCAGTTCTTGAGTGTGCGACAAACAAATATAGGTTAAATTGGAAGTGGATACGATCCAATTATTTAGAATTAGTATTCTTAAGGACTTTTATGCGGTTAATGCATTAAACCCTATTGGCAGATGTGTAAGGTTATGTGTTGACTTGAGAACTAGTTAGTGGCGGACATCCTAGCTATCAAAATTAAAGGAATTGTGGATTTCTAACAGATGTCAATTTCTTATACGTAATCTAGAAGAAATTTAATTAATATTCTTTCGGCAAAGATCGAAAAACAGGACATGCTATTGAATCTTGATTTTGATTTGTGGGACCGTAGACCAAGACATTTTCTCTCATTGAATTTACTTTTGCAAACTTTAATTTCTAGTAGTTTTAATTAATTTTTTTCTTCCGATTTTTTGAAAAGCCCCTAAATTTTCCTTTTTAGTTAACTTAGAGTAAAACCTAAGTCTTATGGATTCGACCTCATATTTAGTGTTATTAAACTAAAGTGGGATTAGTAACTCGAGTACTGGTTATATTTGGCACGAATGACAATTGAACAAATTTTAGCACCATTGCCGGGGACTTAATCCTTTATTCTGAGTTTATTCTCTTTCTTTTTCTTCTTATTTAGAGTTTATTTATTTATCTATCTAGTTCTTTATCTTTAGCACTAGTTTGCAGGTAGCTCATCAGTGGCCTCCAACTCCTACAATTATGGTCAAATTGAAGACTCATACTATCATAGTGTGAATGGGCTAATTATGTCAAGTTATGGACATAAAGTTTCTATTTGGTCTTCTAATTTGCAGCAGGTTGAAGTTAGTGGATATTGTGGTGATTTTACTCATTCCACCAATTTTGCCCTTATAATTACGAGTATGGAAATCATCCCGAGGGGATCACCACTACCTAACTTCTACAAGTTCATGCGAAGTCCACAGGTTCCTCAACGAGAGGAGTGTTCTCTTAAAGAAATTTTGAAGGACTTAATTTTAGTCATCGAACAGTTCAATCAAGAAAATCTAAGCCATCTATAAAACTTGGAACAAAATCGGTAAGTGGAAAATTCAAGGTTTCGAAATCTAAGCATTCTAATTAGTCAAATGAACACTAGCAAAGATAATTTGATTAATGAAGAAGATTTCCCCAAGCGTATAAATTATGATCAAGAGAAGGATATGAGTGCAATTACGTTGAGAAGTGTTGAGGAGGACGAGTATTTTTTTGAATTGGAAGGTGACCTCGAAGTTTTGCCATAAGAGCTGAACATTATAATTATAGAAGTTCATGAAGAACATGATGAGATAAGAACTGAAGTCACTTTGGAAAGGCCACATGGACCATATGAAGATAGCAAAGAAGATCAACTTTTGATGTTTAGGAATCAACCTTCTATTTCATGTATATTTGTGGAACTTGAAACAGGAATGGAACAAAAAGGGCACTTAGAAATTTTATGTGGTGTTTAGAGCTATGTGCTAGACGGTCAACACTATATGGAGACTTATTTATTAGAAGTCCAAGATGAACTCAAAACTCTAAAAGAGGTTATGCCTATTTCATTGCTCAAGGTTACGGTGATTCAATTTGTTCGTGACTACTCCAAATTAGTGGGTGCTACACGATCATTCAGGCAAAGTCTAGCCAATGCATTAAAACAATGGCTCTTGTTGGGAGGAAACCCAACATTCTTTTACTTATTTTTATAAATTTATTTCCAATTTGGTCTAGTTTAGTTCAATTTCATATAGTTTAGTTTACTTTATTTCAGTTATTCAACCATTTTAGCCAACCCTTAAACTCCATTTATTAATTTTTATAGGTTAAGGAAAGTCTTCAGATGAATGAAAGAGAGAGTACCATATGTTGGAGTCAGGTTTGACTTTCAATTAAACTTTAATTGACATGATTTGAGTTATTATTTTTTGTAAGAAAATTGATTACTTGCTAAGATTTATGTGATTTAAGACTTGGTTGGAAATAAAAAAATTAACTTAAGTCGCTACATTATTGGCAAGTTTTAATTAGAACAAGAAACTCTAGATTTTATTTTCACTATTTTTGTTTATTTTACCATTATTTGAAAAATTTCAGGCTTGCAAAATCTGGTTGAAATTTCTTAAGTCGACTCCTTGATTCATCAATTTTTACTCTAATCATTGCACTCGTATTTAGCTTTTGTTTCTTTGTTTCAGTACTCTTATCACTATGCATGAACGTTTATCATTCCCTTAATTATGTATTTATCATGTTATTCCACCATTTTGTTTGTTTTGTATGTGAAACGTTTTGCTTTTTTTGAACCATGGGGACAAGGTTCGGAATAAGTTTGGGACTATTTTAGGGATTGTGGATTGTGTTGGATGGGTCTTTTTGCTAAAGATCGGAGGTGTGATCGTTAATTTTTTCAAATTATGCAGATGAAGGATAGTAATGGTAATGTTATTTTTTCATTCCTTTTATCTTTCCATTTCTCATTCCTTTCCATTCGTACTTCTCTTTTTCATTTCACTAGGATATGGTACATTTTCATGCTTGTGTTTAGTATAGTTTTTATTATTATTATTTAAAGTCACCTAAAACTTGGTTTCAGGCCTTTAGTTGTGGATGAGTGAAATATGTTTTCCTTTTTGAATTGAAACTTAGGGAAGATTAGGAGAAACACTTACTCTGGCCCATAGCCTATCATTTTTATGATTTCATATTAAGGACTTAATATGAGGGATACGCCTTGTGCTTCATACAAAAGTGGGTGAATGGCCAAGATTATGCAAGTGGAAAAAGTCAGATTCCTACGGAGAACTAGGGTGTAACCCACTCGAGGAGAAATTCCTATGACTAAACCACTTTATGGGTAATGATTTAGGCCATTTTCGAATGAAAACCATTACCCTTAAGCTATCTAAAATAATTTCCCTAGTTAAACCATCTTAGGTCTATACAACCTTTAATTTCTTCATGCATAATGTTAAACCCATAATTTTAGCCTGATATAATCCTTTACCTAGTTGGAAGCTAGTTTTAGACGTGAAATCCTTGAAAATAAACAAGAAGAAAAGAGAAAAAAATAAGAGAAAAAATTGTTTATACACCCAAAATAAAGGAAAATTAATTATGATGAAAAGAAGTCAAGTCATTATTAGAGAGTCCAGCCTAAAATGTTATCCATAGGAAATGGAGCTGGGAGCTGGGTGGTTGGAAAAAAAGTGAAGACTACACATATTAAAAGAAAATGAGGTTAAGTGCATTATAAGCCCCGAGTGTTTGGAAAAAGGTGAAGAATGCACATATTAGAATAAAAATGAAGTTAAGTGCAATATAAGCCCCTTTCATGTTCTCTGAAAAATCTTTTGACAGTCTAAGTTTTAGTGTCCAATGCTTTGCATTACCTTTATATCATTTCCTTGGTACCCTACCTTAGCAATGTTACAACCTACTTCAAGTCCTATTGATCTCGATTGGTGCTATGTCTATAATAGTGTAGAGTGTGGTTGCATTTCTTGCTTATCATACCTTTTAAGTATTGATGAACCATCTTACAGAGATTGTAAGCTTGCATGCTTAAGTGTATAGAAAAAGAAAACTTGTGAGTAAATGTTAGCTATTGTCTTGACCGATTCTAAGTCTTGAATGTGTGATCTTAATTGTGTTTAGATTAGGGTTCTAGGCATATCACAACGCCAAGATTTCTTGAGTGGCTTGTTAACTTGGTAACTATTTAAACCAAAGGTACTCTATGAGTTTCGGATTGGGTGTAGGATTAATTAGTAGAGGATAATAACTATACTAGGAATTTAGATGTATGTCTTATATTTATTAACTCGGGAGGTGCAAAGTCTTTAGTTTTCTTTGCTCGAGAAATGTAAAGTCCTGAGATTGGTGGTATTTGATAATTTTTTCATTAGACTTTTATGTAAGGTTACTTTAATAGTATAATTGGTCTAAATATCCTGAAATGAACTCTAATTGATGGTATTTATGTGTTTTCGGGTTTACAAGCTATAGAAGGGACAAAGGAGTGAATTCATGAAGAAAAGGAAAGAAAAAGCACAAAACCACCTTTAAAGATTTGGGAAATTAACACAAGATGTAGGCAATGCATGGAGATCAAAGGAAGCAAAGCTGTTGCGAAGCTATGGGAAAGCTGTTGCAAAGCTGTGGGTTTACATACATACGGTGTCGAGACCGCTAAAAGGAGAAAATTCACATAAACAAAGCTAGTGCAGTGGTGTTGTTGTTGCAAATACACACACGGCATGTATCACTTACAGACGACACCGAGACAGGAAAATGGAAGTTTTGGAGTTCTATTACATTTAAGATTGCTAATAAGGGTTTCTAATTGTATTCTTAGGAGTCTTAGGAGTATAAATAGACATTAGGACATGGTGACCCATATTTTCGCATAGAGGAAAATAGAGAATTGAAGGGGACTATTTTCTTTATAATTCAATGGTGTTTATCAAGACAATGTCCGACTAAGCACCCTTTTCCTCCGTTTGAGGAGAAGCGAGTCTAGAATCATGGTTGATAACGTGTTATATGAGATCTTTTATTTATAAGTTAATTTATTTCAATTCTTCCTATTTTATTCATTGTTGTATTAATGATTATGGCAAAAGCTTAGGGTATGTATGTGTATAATGCATGCCTTTAGGTAGAAGACTTATAGTTAATCGGGATAATCATCTCTGTAATTGTACGATTGGATTGATACAAATGACAATTACTCACTCGTTTGCCTTCAAAAACTTTTGGTTCTTGATTGTGCGACAAATGAATCTAAATTAAACTAGAAGTGGAGGCGATCCGGTTATTTAGGATTAGTATTCCTAAGGACTTTATGTCGTCAATGTATTAAACCTTTTTAGCTAATGTCTAGGGTTATGTTTTGACTAGGGAAGTAGTTAATAGCAGATTTCCTAGCTATCGGGATTTGGGGAATTTAGGATTCTGGTGGATGTCAATGTCCTTTCGGTAATTTTGGAGGAATTGAATTAATAATCTTTTGAAAAAAATCGAAGACTATGACATTCTATTGAATCTTGGTTTGAATTTGTGGGAGCGTGGGCATTTTTTCTTATTGAACTCACTTTTGCAAACTTTAATTTCTAGTAGTTTTAATTAATTATTTTCTTACAATCTCTTGAAAAGCTCTCGAATTTTCTTCTTTAGTTAACTTAAAAGTAAAACCTAAATCTCATGGAATTGACCCAGTATTTACCACTACTACAGCCAAGTGAGATTGGTAACTTGATTACGGGTTATATTTGGCATGAACGACACGTGAATATGCACCATAGTTATGTTAGATACTTTAATAGATTACTCTTTTAGAAACAATAAATCTGACAAGCTTGGAAAAGTTATAAAGGATTAATATGATGATGATGATATAGATGAAGAGAAAAGGGAGATAATCAATGCCTTAAGTCTTATAATGAACTCTTTAAACTCTCTTACTATATGGATATACCTATAACTCATTCAAAAATTTTACCTGCTATACTTAAAGCTTCAAAATTAGACTTTAAGGTTCTGCCAAATCATTTAAAATACATATATTTAGAAAATAAAAACGCTTTACTAGTTACAATATCTATTAAATTATCAGATCTAGAAGAACAGAAACTAATAAATATTCTCAAGGAATTCAAGAAATCAATATGATGGACGATAGTTGATATTAAAGTAATAAGTTTAGTCACGTGTAAGCATAGAATTATTCTTTGAAACAAATACAAAACCCTTTAGACAAGCTCTATGTAGATAGAATCCACCAATGATGGAAGTGGTAAAGAATGAAATATTAAAATTACTAGATGTAGGAATTGTAATTAATATAAAGACAATAATTGGGTAAGCCTTTTACAAGTAGTTCCTAAAAAGACAAAGATCACAATCATAACAAATGAATATGAAGAATTAGTACCACACATAATCCAAAATGGTTGGAAGGTGTGTATAGATTAAAGGAAGCTAAACGCTGCAACCAAGAAAGATCACTATCCACTTTCGTTAGTAGATCAAATGTTAGAAATACTAGCTAGAAAAACCCATTATTGGTTTTCATATGGTTACTCAAGATTTCATCAGATTCCTATTGCTCTAGAAGATCAAGAAAAAACTACTTTTTTTGTCCTTTCGGTACATTTGCTTGTAGATGTATGCCTTTTGATCTATGTAACATACCTGCTACATTCCAAAGGTGTATGGTTATTATCTTCTTAGATTACGTAGATCATTTTATTGAGGTTTTCAAGGATGATTTTACCGTCTATAGTAATTCTTTCGATGAATCTTTACTTCATTTAATTAAAGTACTTAAAGGATGCATAGAAAATAATTTAGTATTATATGATGAAAAATGTCATTTTGTGGTAAATTAGGAATTTATACTAGGACACATAGTGTCAGTAAAATGAATAGAAGTTGATCCTGCTAAAATCCAAGTTATAAAGTCATTAACTTACCCCTCGAAGCCGACTCTACACTTGTTACTATGTTGATTTCTTTTTGATATTTTGATGTATGTATATGACAAACTTGTCTTTTTTGTAAAACTGGTTAATAGGTTGAGTGACGTTTTATGATACATGTATATATTTTCCTAGCGCTTTTTGCTCACCTTATATATACCTGCAATCATATTTAATAAACCATAGGTTGTCCTGATTTGTTTCTTAATTTTAGGTTATTTAAATGTACAATTTACGTCTGCTTTAATTTTAAAACATGCAAATTGTCGAGGAATATGCCCTTGGCCAATTCTGTAAACGTTCTTTAACTATTATAAGTATATGCATGTTTCTTTTATAATAATATCCATGAATAATAATTGTATTATTATAAACGTCCCTAGTCAATTATTATTGTGGGAAATATAATAAATTGGGACTATTATGAGTCTTAATTGATAGTAATGAGATTTTTATGCGTATATGGATATGAATCAAGATCATGGATATTCATTGGGAACAGATACTAGATCAACCCGCTATGAGAATGCTACATGGTTAATGTCATAAATGCTTCTCATGATGGTTATATCATTTAGTCTTTTTCACTTGAGATCTCTAGAGACTCCAACATTAGGAACTCAATGATTTGACATAGTTAAACATCGTCTTTAACTAGATGATTATATAAGTTGTGATTTGTCATTGTCAGACTTATATGTGGATGTTGTGTGATTAAGATGAAATCTTTCCTTTTCTTTTCAAGAATGATATCTATTAGTCCTTTCAATATGTTAGACTGATAAATGGCCATGTCTAGTGAATTGATCGAATTAATGCCACTTGACAATTTCAGTTTACTCGAAGATTGAGACTAGTAAATTGAACTATAAGGGTGACATTCAATGTCTTATGTTCAATCAAAAGATATCGCGTGACAAAAGGATATGATATACATTATCTATTAGGTTGTATCAATTTATTAATCTTCGTGCAACTTGGGTAGTCATAATGTATTGCTAGAGGCTGCTTATGATTTGTGGGACAAAAAGTGTTTTGGTTCATTGTTAAAATGTGTATGAACCTGTTGGGGCATAGTGCCATAGGTCAATCCATTAACTGCCTTTATGAATACTTTTACTAAATAAAATATAGGATTTCATTTGCTATTTATTATAATTAATTTAAATGTTTACATTATAATAAGATCCATGGGTATTTGCAGAAATATCCTAAATGTCCCTAGTCGATCATTATACAGGGAACTATAATGAATTAAGACTAGTGTGAGTTTTGATTGATGATCATATGATGATTATACGTATAGGGATACGAATCAAGATCACGAGTACTTATTAGGGAACAAAGTAATGGAATGAACCGCTATGAGAACATCACATGGATTAAGTCATAGTTATTTCTCATGATAGGTATATTTTTCAGTCCTCTAACTTGAGATTACTAGAGACTTCAACATTAGGAACACAATGATTTGACACAATCAAACGTTGTCTTTAACCAGATGATTATAAAGGTTTTGATTGGTTATTGTGTGAGCAATGTGATGAAGTTGTGTAATCGATATAGGATTTGTCCCTCTCATATAAAGAGGGATATCCAGTGGATCCCTCGATGTGTTAGACTGTTAAAAGGCCTAGCCTAAGTGAATTGATATTGATCAATGTCACTTGGATGTTTTCGGTCTACCTAGAGATCGAGACTAGTACGATTGAACATGTTGGATGACAATTCCATACCTTAAGTTTGATCAAAAGGATATCGTGTGATAAAAGGATGTTATATACATTATTGATTAGGTTGTATCGATTTGATATTCGTACAACTTGGGTAGTCATAATGTCTTGCTAGAGGTCGCTTATGACTTGTATACCAAAATGTGTTTTGGTACACTGCCAACATTGGATGAGCCTATTGGGTCGCACACTAAGAATGGTTTTGCGAGATTTTAAGATGGTTCAGAAAAATGAATTTTATATGATAAAATTCATGACAGAAATGCCCTTGTGGTGTATTACACTTATACTTCTTTATGTAGGGGTATATGTGTAATTTACTTAACCGTCTATATACAAGGGTTGTATAAATAGACGCTTTTAGTTAGAACATACGTACGAAAGATTAAGGGTCGAAACTCTATTTTCGTTTCAAAAATGAATTAGTGTTTTCTTGTGCGCTCTGGATCGTTTTGGAGAGAAACAAAAAGTTTGGTATTCTCTCGAAGCTAGCACTACGAATCTTGGTCGTCGTTCGTGTGTGGACTGCTGGTAGAGGACGTTCGTCGTTGGCAACTCCTTAGAGATCGATCAACCTTAAGAAAAGTGTATTGCAACAAAGGTATGATTAAGTTTTAATGGTTTAAACATTTTTAATAGAATTAGATTCGGATCCTATTGGGGTTTTTGTCAAAATTGTTTTGTAATTTTCGCTGCGTATGAACCCCAAAACCCAACAGTGGTGTCGGAGCCATCGAGTTCAATTAAATTCATTGCATGTTTTCTTCTAATATATACATGATATATGATTGAAAGCACATTAGTAGTTGATGTATATGTGATATACATAAGTTTTCTATGAGATTTATTATCATGTTTTGTGTATATGATACATATATTCGTGATTTAATTGAAATCAGTTTCGTACATGCAAGTAACCATGTTAGGTTAATTCGAATAATTTTAATGAATTCAATTTCTTGTTCTGTGATCCATGAGACCATTAGGTATAATATTTATTTTTTGTGCATTGATGCATGGATGAAATCCCTGTAATTCCGTATGCATATTTAGGTTACATTGTTTTAAGTTTCTTAAATTGTATAAGTATTTATATTAATTCGAAACTAATATGATTATGTTCGATTGTGATAGTAGTTCATGGTTCAATTACATGTTTGTGATTATTTGGATGAGGACCAAAATTGCAAATAATTATTTTTCGAAATTATTCATTTATCTTGTTATATCTATTATGTTATGAAGTTTCTATTTGATAAGAGATAGATAACAAATTAGATTAGGAGATATTTGCAAAACCAGTTTCGTTATCCCTATTGGACGGGAGATAAATATAGAGAATTTTGTTATTGGTGATATGCTTGGATTCGAATATCTTAAGTCCTAATTGGATTAGGATAAGATGATTAGTTAGATGTGGGCCCAGGTTAATTAAAATGTTTTAATTGACTTAATTTCGGATAATTTAAGGGGCTAATTTCGGATAATAAAATCAGCGGAACCACCGCCCGCTGACTGGCTAGTGGGACCGCCGTCCAACTAATCCTAGCGCACTGAAATTCTTTTATTAGTGAACATTGTAAAAATTTCCAGATTGTTTAGTGATTTAACAAACCAATAAAATATATGATATTTCATTGTTTACATAAAATCACTAAAACTGAATAAAAACCCTCTATTAAATTTTAAGTCTCATGCCATCCATTTTAAACACTTGTCAAGGCCTCGATCACACTAATACAATTTCAGCCATAGTTGGGTGTATTATGTTATCTTGGTGAGACAAGTTGGATAAGAGTTACCTAAATATTTAAAATGGTCCGACTTAATAAAGCTATCATAATAGTTTTGAGCTTTGGGCACATGATGAGATAAAAACATGATACGACATATGATGTCCTGTATCTCATAAAAGTATCTAAAATTACATAAGATGTAATTGGTAACTGTTACCTACCTAAATAATCGAGTTCTGTGTTTCATGCGATAATTGTCATAGAATTAGGTGAAATATGGATTTTAGTCCCCTAAATAAACGATATGTTTTAGGAGGGTTGTTAATTTATTGGGAGTCTATTCCTCTATACTAAAATAAACTTTGCATAATATTTATAGTAGATGAATGGCCTCTTCAAGTAACAATAACCCCCCGTCAGTGCAATCCATCCTTGAGAAGGATGTGCTATCTAGGACTAACTTTCTCGACTGGTTCAGAAACTTGAGAATTGTTCTTAAGCATGAACGCTAGTTGTATGTCCTAGATGCTCCATTCCCAAAGGACCCACTAGCCAATGCTACGAAAGCTATGAATGATGCACAGAATAAGCATGTCAACGATTCTACTGATGTTGCATGTATTATGCTGGCAACTATGGTTCTTGAACTTCAGAAGGACATGGAACTAATGGAAGCCTACGACATGACTATAATGCTGAAGGAAATGTTCCAACAGCAAGCTAGCAAGAAAGGTTCGAGACAGTAAAAAACATAAATTCTTGAAACATGACTGAGGATGTGTCAGTTAGTCCTCATGTTCAGAAGATGAAGGGCTATGTTGACCAGCTTGATAGACTCGAATTTCTTATAAGCCAAGAGTTGGCTACGAATTTGATCCTGAATTCATTACCGGAGAGTTACTCATAATTTTTGATGAACTATAATATTAATAATATGGAGAAATCAATTTTAGAGTTGCATTTAATGCTCAAAACTGCTGAACAAAATAGCAAGAAACCCTCTAGTAATGTGTTGATGGTCCAAAAGGGAAAGGGAATGAAGAAGAAAGGCAAATGCAAGGCTAAAGTTGTCAAGGCTGTTGTTGCACCTGTAGCAAAGCCTGTGGAACAAGTCAAGCCCCGTCCTGTTCCTGCTTCAAAACACCCAAAAGAAAAGGAAGGAAATTCTCATTTCTGTCACGCACCTGGACATTGGTTAAAAAATTGCAAACTCTATCAGGAAGATCTATAGAAGAAAAAGGGTAGTGTGACTACCACTACAGGTATTTATGTTATTGAAATTAGTTTATCTACTAGTGATTCCTGGGTATTAGATACCGAATATGGATCTCGCATTTGTATAAATGTGTAGGGACTCACAAAAGTAGAAAGTTGATGAAAGGAGAAGTCATCCTTTGTGTAGGGAATGGAGCAAGAGTTGCTGCCTTGGCTGTTGGATCATATAACTTAGTCTTACCAAGTGGACTTATTTTAACATTAAATAATTATTATTTTGTGCCTGCCTTGAGCAGAAACATCATTTTATTTCATGTTTGGATATGAATGGTTTTTATTTTATTATCGCGAATAATAAATGTTCCATTTCTCGTAAAGGCATATTTTATGCAAATGTTGATTTGTGGAAGGTCTTTATATTCTAAGCATGAAAAGGTCCACTGATACTCTAGTATTTAACATAAATACAAAGAGATTCAAGTCAAATGATTTGAATCAAACCTATCTTTGGCATTGTTGTCTCGGGCACATAAATTAGAAACGCATAACGAAGCTCCGTAAAGATGTACTTCTAGATTCATTTGATTTAGAAACATATGAAATGTGTGTATCTTGTTTACGAGGCAAGATCACTAAAAGTCCCTTTACTGGACACAGTGAAAGGGCAAGTGATTTATTGGGTCTAATACATACTTATGTATGCGGTCCTATAAACACAATGACTAGAGGAAGCTATCAGTACTTTATTACATTTACTGATGATTTCAACAGATATGGTTATGTATATCTTATGAAACATAAAGCTAAATCATTTGAAATGTTTCGAACGTTTCAAATTAAAGTGCATAATAAACTTGGTAAAACAATCAAAACACTTCGGTCAGAACGACGTGGTGAATATTTTAGCCAAGAATTTGATGATCATCTTAGAAATTGTGGGATTGTCTCCCAATTGACTCCACCAACAACTCCATAATGGAATGGAGTTTCTAAAAGGAGGAATCGAACCTTATTAGATATGGTTCGATCTATGAGGAGTCATGCAGATCTTTCATTATCTTTTTCGGGTTAAGCATTACAAACTATAACTTTCAATCTAAATCGAGTTCCTTCTAAAGCGGTTGATAAAACACCATATGAGATATGGTACGAGAAGATACCTAGTTTATCATTCCTTAAGATTTGGGGTTGTGAGGCTTACGTAAAGCGACAAGTCTCAGAAAAACTAGCACCTAAATCTGACAAGTGTTTATTTGTGGGGTATCATAAGGAAACAAAAGGATATTACTTTTATAATCCCGCTGAGAACAAAGCGTTCGTTGCTCGGTATGGTGCCTTTATGGAAAAATAGTATATTTCAAAAACACTAGTGGGAGAGAAATAAATATTGAAGAAGTTCAAGAATCACAGATAATCACTGAACCGCTACTGGAAGTTCAACAACGTTCTGAACCAGTTGAACCTCCACAAGTGACACAAGGCCCACGTAAATCTGGTAGGTAAGACATGAGCCAGAGAGATTCAGATTTCTCATTACTGATAATCGTGATGTGTTGCTTATAGATCGAAATGAGCCCACCACTTATCAGGAGGCTATGTCTGGACCATACTCAGATAAATGGCTAAGTGCCATGAACTCTGAGATGCAATCCACGTATGATAACCAAGTTTGGAACTTGGTTGATTTACCTGAAAGTGGTAAGACCATTAGATGTAAATGATTTTCAAGAAGAAAACTGACATGGATGACAAATCGCATACTTTTAAAGCAAGACTTGTAGCAAACGGTTTCAGGCAGACTCAAGGTGTTGATTATGATGAAACTTTTTTGTCGGTAGCCATGTTTAAATCGATAAGAATCTTAATTGCCATTACTGCATATTATGACTATGAGATATGACAAATTGATAAAAAAAACAACATTTCTTAATGGAAAGCTGCTTGAGGATGTGTATATGACACAAACTGAAGGTTTTGTACATCCTAAGAATTCTAGGAAGTACGCAAGCTTCAAAGATCCATTTATGGATTAAAGCAAGCTTCTCGGAGTTGGAATCTTTGTTTTGATGAAACAATCAAGGATTTTGGTTTTATTAAGAACGAAGATGAGCTTTGTGTATACAAGAAGGTCAGTGGGAGTGTAGTTGTTTTTCTGGTACTATATGTCGATGATATAATACTCATTAGAAATGACATCCCAATATTGTAGAATGTCAAGTCTTGGTTAGGGAAGTGTTTCTCAATGAAAGACTTAGAAGATGCAACCTATATCCCGGGGATAAGGATCTATAGGGATAGATCTGAGAGGCTAATTAGTCTAAGTCATAGTGCTTACATAGACAAGGTGCTGAATAGGTTTAGTTTGCAAGACTCTAAAAGCGGATTGTTGCCAATGTCTCATGGCATAAGTCTTACAAAGATTCAATCCATTAACTGTCTCTATATGTTTTTTGTTTAGTGAATCTGTTGGGGCATAGTGCCATAGGTCAATCCATTAACTGTCTCAATGAATACTTTTCGTTAATAAAATAGAGGATTTCATTCGTTGTTTATTATAATTAATTTACATGTTTACATTATAATAAGATCCATAGGTATTTGCAAAAATATCCTAAATGTCCCTAGTCGATCATTACACTGGGAATTATAATGAATTAAGGCTAGTGCGAGTCTTGATTGATGATCATATGATGATTATACGTATAGGGATACGAATCAAGATCACGAGTACTTGTTAGGGAACAAAGTACTGGAATGACCCGCTATGAGAACATAACATGGATTAAGTCATAGTTGTTTCTCATGACAGGTATATTTTTCAGTCCTCTGACTTCAGATTCCAAGATACTTCAACATTAGGAACATAGTGATTTGGCAAAATCAAACGTTGTCTTTAACCGGAGATTATAAAGGTTGTGATTCGTTATTATGTGAGTAATGTGATGAAGTTGTGTAATCAATATAGGATTTGTCCCTCTCATATAAAGAGAGATATCCACTAGATCCCTCGATGTGCTAGACTGTTAAAAGGCTTAGTATAAGTGAATTGATATTGATCAATGTTACTTAGATGTTTTTAGTCTACCTAGAGATTGAGACTAGTACGATTGAACATGTCGGATGACAATTCCATGCCTTATGTTTGATCAAAAGAATATCGTGTGACAAAAGGATGTTATATACATTATTGATTAGGTTGTATCGATTTGATATTCATACAACTTGGGTAGTGATAATGTCTTGCAAGAGGCCGCTTATGACTTGTATACCAAAATGTGTTTTGGTACACTGCCAACGTTGTATGAGCCAATTGGGTCGCACACTAAGAATGGTTTTGCGAGATTTTAAGATGGTTCAGAAAAATGAATTTTATATGATAAAATTCATGACAGAAACGTTCTTGTGGTGTATTACACTTATACTTCTTTAAGTAGGGGTATATGTGTAATTTACTTAACCTTCTATATACAAGGTTGTATAAATATACGGTTTAAGTTAGAACACAAGTACGAAAGATTAAGGGTCGAAACTCTATTTTCGTTTCAAAAAGGAATTATGGTTTTCTGGTACGCTTTGGATCGTTTTGGAGAGGAACAAAAAGTTTGGTATTCTCTCGAATCTATAACTTCCAATCTTGGTCGTCGTTCGTGTGTGGATTGCTGGTAGAGAGCGTTCGTCCTTGGTAGCGCCTTAGAGATCGATCGACCTTAAGAAAAGAATATTGTAACTGATGTATGATTAAGTTTTCATGGCTTAAACGCTTTTAATGGAATTAGATTTGGATCCTATCGGGGTTTTTGTCAAAATTGTTTTGTAATTTCCACTGCGTATGAACCCCAAAACCCAACATAAGGCACAAAGCAATTTGAATTTACAATACAGTAAATCACTACCTAATAACATGCTAATTTATTTGACTAAACATCTTAACAATCGAGAATGACATAGTACATGATATTAAGTCGATGAAAACATCAATTAATAACCAATGACATGATAATAAACTCATAAAATAAGAAGAGGAAACAAGTCATGGCATGTAAAGTACAATAAACAAATCAGTCTAAATGACTGGAATTGAATAAGAAAATAGGAATCAAATGTAAATAAATATCGCAATCAGTTTACTTACAATCCATGTAAAATTTCTAAGCTATTCTAGCCTCTTGACACCTCTTGACTCGTATTTGAACCCCAGAGATTATTCGCTAGGTTCCTGATATCAGTTAACATGTTTTTAAGTAATTTTGGACCTTTAGTTAGGGTGTTGAACTTGTTGAAAATGTTTAATTTTAAGTTAGGAATTTCTTGTTTTTAGGTTGTCATAGCACCATGAGTAAGGTCACTTAATTAGCACGCTAGTGATCTCATTAGCGCGCTACCTCTTCCAACTAGCACATCTAGCAAACTATGTGCAGGAAAACCCTGAATTCAAGTTCTCTTTACACTTATATCAAACCCAACACCTTGGGATTTTTATTACACCTACTAGAGATCCAACACAACTACCAAAACCATTCACAATAGCCAAATTGAAGTAAATTACTAGTATAAGTAAAACACACCACACCTAGCTTGATCCCCATTTCCAAAAGCCTCAAATCTCATTCACCAACTTGCTCATTCCCTGGTTTTTCTTCTTCTCTCGCAAGCTTACTTCTTCTATAAGTTTTAAAAATGAAATAGTTTGGTTTGCATGCGTTTATCAATCTAATCTTATATATTAAGATAAGATTGTTTATTAACCATTGATCTTTACGTACGTAAATATCTCAAAACTTATCTAATAGCATAAATCTTTACACGGTTTCTACTAAATCTCTACTATCTCCACCTAGCTAACACTATTTGAAACTTATTTGGTCTATTAATATGTCAACACGTATCTCAAGAATCATCACATGACTAATGTTTTAACTTGTTAACATAGGTTGCATTTAATATAAAACCAACTATAACTTCATTTGTACTACTATTTAAGCTACACTAAACTTATATCAACTTACCACATCATTCACTACCACGGTCCCAAGCCGGGATGCATCTTAAAGTGCACCCCCCTCACACATCAACACCTATACAAAAGTAGCAGTGACTTAGTAGTCTATGCATATACAATACATAATGCATAAATCACATCAAATATATCATATACCTCAACTAACTCACCTCGATCAGTGAATGTATCTCGATGCAGGTCCCACGTCATGGGTCTTTGATCCAGATTAAGGAAATTAAACAAGGAATTAAAAATTTTGGCTGTGACAATTCTTTCCAATTAATTGGAATTTTCTCCTGGAAATTAGACTTAGGTTAAAACTATACTTGCCTCAAAAAGCTAAAGAAATTTGTCTCGGATATAATCCTCCTGCTCCCATTTGAGTTCTGAGTCTCAATGGAATTGCCACTTGATTAACACATTCCGGATAGACTTGCCTATCAACTGCTATACCATTCAGCTTAGGATCTGTACCAGTTGCTCTTCATAAGATACATCCTTACTCAGGTTAATGTGGCTTAAGTGAATCGTTAGTTTCTCAACTGCCTTCGACTTAGTTAGTCGAAGCATAGAAATATGGAAGACTGGATGAATCCCCGACATCTGTGGAGGTAACTCAAGCTCATAAGCAACCTTCTCAACCCATATTCTAATCTTGAAAGGCACAATAAATATGAGTGCTAACTTGCCTTTCAAACAAAATCTATAAAGACCTTTTTCTAAGGAGAAACATTCAAATATACAAAGGCTCCCTCGGCATATGTGAGATCACTGCAATATGTGTATGCATACTTCTTCCACCTCTTTTAGGCCCCTTTAAGCCTTTGGTGAATCTCCCATACCTTCTTCGTATGATCAACAACAATCTCAGAACCTACTAACTTGTGGCACTCTGCTCAACCCAACAAGATGGTGAGTGATACGGACTACCATATAAAGCCTCAAATGGTACCGTCTCAATGCTAGCCAAATAATTGTTGTATGCAAACTCACATAAAAGTAGGTACTCCTTTCAAGATCTACCAAACTCAAGTACACAGGCCCGGAGCATATCCTCGAGAACCTAAATAAACTTGTTAGCTTGCCTATCAGTCTGAGGGTGAAAGCTTGTGCTAAACAGTAGGCGCGTACCATACAGTTCCTGCATACATTGCCACATCCTAGACGTATACATAGCATCTTTATCTCTCAATTCTGCCACTAACAGTATGAATAATTTGCCTCTAAATCCCAAACACTGATTAATCATCTCCATCTAGTTCGTGCAATCAATACTCTAGGCTAACTTACTAAACCTCGGATATAGAGAGCCAACTTTCTGACCCTTTGACACTTTCTATGTAGACATTGTTTGAAGCCTCATCTGTGCACAAATCATCACCCGAGTGTCAATAGGAATATCTAAGTATATGACTAACTCATCATCACAACTACCTTGAGTATACTCAAGTGACATATAGCATTTAACAATCTTAGCATCTCCAGTAAGTATCCTACTCAACGCATCAGCAACTACGTTCATTTTTCCTAGATGATATTATAGAGAAAAGTCGTAGTCTTTTAGGAACTCCAACCATCCGTGTTGTCTCATGTTCAGCTTCTTTTATGAGAATAGATATTTCAGGCTCTTATGATCAGTGTAGAGTGTGAACCTCTCTCCATATAGATGATGTCTCAATCTCTTAAGAGCAAATACCACCGCTGGAAACTATAATTCATGAGTACAATAATTCTTCTCATGTATCTTTAGCTGTCTAGATGCATAAGCCAACGTGCCTCTATCTTGCATCAACACACAACCTAAACCTAAATGAGAAGTATCTATATATACCAGGAGCCCCTATCCAGCCTCTGGTAGTACCAATACTAGTGTGGTAGTCAACAACCTCTTCAGCTAAGTAATGCCTCCTCGCAATCCTCATAATAATTAAATCTGATGTCTTTTGGGTCAATCTGGTAATTGGTGAAGCGATCTTTAAGAAATCTTTCACGAATCTACGATAATATTTCGGTAACCCTAGAAAACTCTTGATCTTTGTGAGTGATGTTGGTGCTAGCAAATCCATAATACCATGAATCTTGTATGGATCTACAGCAATATCTGCCGCTCCAATAACATGTCCCAAAAAGTTAATCTCTGATAGCCAAAATTCACACTTGCTGAACTTGGCGTAGAGTTTGTGCTCCCTTAAAGTATGCAACGTGTCCTTGAGGTGCTACTCGTGATCCTCTCAAGTCCTTGAATATATCAAATCATCAATATATCATTGATGTAAACTATAACGAAGATGTCAAGAAATGGTCTCATCACCCAATGCATCAAATCCATAAACATGGTAGGAGCATTAGTTAAACCAAACAGCATGACTTTAAATTGATAGTGTCCATATCTCATGTTGAATGTTGTTTTAAACCTATTCTCATCCCTAATCCTAAGCTGATGATAATCTAATCTCATGTCTATTTTATAAAAAAAATTATGCTCCTTTTAGCTGGTTAAATAAATCATCAATCCATGGTAATGGATACTTGTTCCTCATCGTGACCTTACTCAACTGTTTGTAGTCAATACGTAGCCTCACAGTACCATCTTTCAAATTCACAAATATGATAGGTGCTCCCTGTGGCGACATAGAAGGTGTAATGAATCCTTTTTATTCCAAACCCAGAAGTTTACTCCTCCAACTCTCTCACAGCCATTTGGTATGATGGTATAGAAATAGGTCTTGTGCCTAGTACAAACTTAATAATATAGTTTATCTCTCTTGGTGGTGGTAAACTAGGTAATTCCTCTAGTAACACGTCTGAAAACTCGCATATAACCATAATCACTTCAAATGTAAGTCCTTAACTCTCTCCTACTATATATAACAATACCATAGTCTTCGTCGCTTAACTAGTCATAAGTCAACCTCTAGTGCCTTCAGCTCTCAGTGTACTATCACTATATGTGAACATTAGATGCCCTGAAATCTCAAATATCACTGTCTTACTGAAATAGTTGATATGAGCATGATACGCTACTAGCCAATCCATCATTAACAATGCGTCGATGTCTAAGAACTCAATAAAGTCTATAGTAGCTCTACCCCACCTATCTTTACTGGACATCTCTAAACAAGACAATTAAGGTAAACCCTATCCCTGGCTATGGTACTCAAAATCTCATGTGACCACAAATGAATGATAATGTAGAACCTTAATTAAACAAAACATAAAAATATCTACCACATATGGAAACAATCACCTCAATGAGCGCTCGTGTGGCGTCAACATTAAGGTGTGCTACCATGTGTACTACCTCTCGTCTCTATAATGGAAGTACTACTCCCGACAATAAACAATCTCTAATCACATACCTAACCTGACCACACTTATAACAAGTAATTAGCCTATTTCGACTTTGTGTTTGATCTTGGAACTGTCTCTATGACTGCCTCTGTTGGGAAATATCTCGACCTATACCTCTACCTCTGCCTTGACCTCTACTATCTTATTGTTGCTAATGTAATGCTAGCTATGCTAGAAGAGCTGGCAAAATAGTAGTAGCTGGCAACACAGGTTTGACTAGTGGTGGCAAGGAAAGTCTACCAACTATACTCTATAATAGCATAGAGGATGATATATAGGGCACAACTAATGCAGCTATCCCTAATCCCTAAGAACCTCTATCCCATATCCTTTATCCCTCTCTCTCGAACTCTACAGTCTAATCACATGTCAAAGCAAGTCCTAGCTGTGTCTCATTGGCAACTTTACACAAATAGTAGCGGAAAAAATGCAGGCTCGTATATCTCACCCAAATTCCTAAAACTTGAACTAATCACATGAAACCTTATATCTGATCTCAGTCCATTTTTGAAATGATACACATCCTCATAGTCATCTCTTACTAAATCCCCAGCAAACTATCTCAGACAGCCGGATATATATTTGTAGCTCATCAACCATTCATCAGTTCCCTCTCTCGGATTCATGAACCACTTCCTCAACTTCTTCATCACTGCAGGTGGGAAGTACTGCTAGTAAAACCTATTCTTGAATGCATCCCAAGACTTGAACTCGCCATCCTAAGCTATCATCGCGCGCTACTAAACATCAGTGTCTCTCTGTAGTGTATATAATGAAATATTAGCCCAAATTCTATCCTCATTCCTCAAGACTCTGTGCAACTTCTACAAAGATAATACCCCTTTCTTAATCTTCTCAAAATCTCGTTAACCATTAAAGTAAACTGGCTTCAGTCTGATGAAATCCTTCACCAACTGAACCTCTAGTGTTGAGCTAGAAGATGTAGGAGTGAAAAACGGTGTATAAACTATGTCTATGGCTGGAGCTATCACTACCGATACGGTCTATACTACTAGAGCAACTGGTGTAGTAGGAGGAGGCTCTGGTGCCGATAATGTGGAAGTTGTAGTATTAGTAGGAGCCAGTGTTTGTATTGGTGGAGCAAAATGTGTTGTCATCATAGCTATGAAATCCGCTAACTACTCTCCCTAAGCAGCTAATCAGTCAAATACCCTTTGAATATCATTAGTAGATGGAATTGGAGGATGGCTGCCACTAGCACAAACATCCCCGTTATTGTGTAAATCAGCCATTGATGTCTGCAAGTGGATATCAAACGCGAATCAGCTACTATATAGATAACCCATATATACATATAGAAACTAACATGTACATATAAGAAATTCCCATATCACTTTCACTTACTTCCCAACTAATGGTTTCTAGGAAAGGATCATCTGGTTTTACACTGGTAAGATTTATGTTTAAAAAGAATTTATAATATTTCCCTAAATTTCTATAAATTAGACTTTGATACCAACTATGATGACCCCTTCTAAAAATAGGGCACTACCCAGCCTAATACCATCATTAAACCCTAAACTCGCCTTGCAAATTAGTCAGCCTTTATCTAAAACATTTCTAACTCCAAACTTTTTTTTTAAATAAACAACTTCTTATCTTATTTCAATTAATAAATAATAGATAATCAAAATCTTAAAAATTTTAAGTTTATTCAGTAGAAGTCTTAACAATTTAGCATAAGCTTTTAACGTAAATCCTAAGAATGTGGGAATACCTATGAAATAAAGATCACATGCATATATATAATGAAACAGTGATAATATATCATCAAGTGTTTGGTCAGGGTGCTATCTCTCAACCCATAATATATACAACTCGAAAACTATATGTAAGACATATATAAGTCATACAACAAACCAAAAACTTACAAAATTCGGTGTAGCATTCGTCCACTGACTTAGAGGTAGTCACCAATTTTCTTTTTGCCTGGTCGACTACTCGAAGAATCTGCACCTATCGTCATAAAAAAGAGGGTGAGTACAAGAAAATAGAAAGTAACACTGAGAGACATTTATCCATATTTCAAAATATACAACAAGAATCTAAAAGCACAAAAAAAGCAACTATGTTGAAAATGCGATCATGCTAATTGACTCTTTAGTTAATCAATATGAAATTGAAACATGGCTAAATATTAATAATGCATAGTCAGTCAGCCATGAGTCCTACCACTAATGCCTTTATTCCACTATCTCAGGATTGAACTGAGTTATACATCTCTTTTCAAGGTTGGAGGTCCACGCCTCTGTAATCAATCATAAGTGTCAGTCGCCTGTGATGTGCACCTATCAACACTTCGGGACTCATAACTCGTGTGCGGCACAACCTAGTGGTGAAATCTCGACATCCCTAAAATCTAGCAACCCCGTATGGCGAGCACATCTCTATCATATCATGTTCTAGATACAAGAACTACTTTCATAATTTAAAGAATGACACAGTTACAAAATCCAATAATAAGATTACATATATAATGCATAAAGGAATTTGAATTTACAATACCATAAATCACTTCCTAATAGCATGCGATTTCATTTGATTAAACATTTCAACAATCAAAAATGAGATAGCACGTAATATAAAGTCAATGAAACCATTAATCAATATCCAATGCCATAATAACAAACTCATAAAATGAAAAGAGACAACAAGTCATGGCATGTAAAGTAAAATACACAAATTAGTCCAAGTAACTGGAACTGAATAACAAAATAGGAATGAAATGTAAATAAATATTGCAATCAGTTTACATATAATCCAAACAAATTTTTTAGCTATTCTAACCTCTTGACACCTCGAAACTCGTATCTGAGTCCTTTAGATTCTTCTCTAGGTTCGTGATGTTAGTTAACATGTTTTTGAGTGTTTAGGCCTTTAGTTAGGGTATTGAACTTGTTTACAATGTTTATTTTTAAGTTAGGAATTTAACATTTTTGGGTTGTTATAGCACCTAGCGCGTCAGGTGACTTGATTAGCATGCTAGTGATCTCATTATTACGCTACCACTTATTACGAGCATTGTACACACAGTTAGTGCACTAGGTAGCACATCTAGCATGTTATATGTAAGAAAACCAAGAATTGTGCACTTAGAATTTTGAGTTCTCTATACACATAAATTAAACCCAATACATTGGGATCTTTATTACACCTACCAGAGATCCAACACAACTAAGAAAACCATTACAATAGGCATATATCAATTTTATCATAAATTCATGAAATTGAACTAAATTACTAGTATAAGTAAAATTACCTAGTAGTACACCACACCTAGCTTGATAACCACTTCCAAAACCATCAAATCACCTTCACCAACTTGCTCCCTCTCTAATTTTTCTTCTTCTCAAACAAGCTTACTTCTTCTCTAAGTTTTGAAAATGAAATGTTTCGGTTTGCAAGTGTTGATCAATCCATTCTTATATATTAAAATAAGATTGTTTAATAGCCATCGATATTTATGTAAACACGTATCTCGATATGTATTTGATAGCCTACATCACGACATATTTTGTGATGACTTAAGACCCAAATGACCCGCCCTAGGAGCAATTTAGTAATTTCACAAACCATATACTAATTGGTTCGACTATATAAACCTAATTATAAACCCTAGCCCATTTTTTTTCAAAACCCCAACTTTGAAGAGAATGATATAAGAGAGCTTGTTAGTGATTTCGTGATTGATGGGGCATGTGCCCTAGGTCAATCCATTAACTGTCTTTATGAATACTTTTAGTTAATAAAATAGAGGATTTCATTTGTTGTTTATTATAATTAATTTGCATGTTTACATTATAATAAGATCCATGGGTATTTACATAAATATCCTAAATGTCCCTAGTCGATCATTATACTGGGAACTATAATGAATTAAGACTAGTGTGAGTCTTGATTGATGATCATATGATGATTATACGTATAGGGATACGAATCAAGATCACGAGTACTTGTTAGGGAACAAAGTACTGGACCGACCCGCTATGAGAACATCACTTGGATTAAGTCATTGTTGTTTCTCATGATAGGTATATATTCCAGTCCTCTGACTTGAGATTACCAGAGACTTCAACATTAGGAACACAGTGATTTGACACAATCGAACGTTGTCTTTTACCGGACGATTATAAAGGTTGTGATTGGTTACTGTGTGAGCAATGTGATGAAGTTGTGTAATCGAGATAGAATTTGTCCCTCTCATATAAAGAGAGATATCTAGTGGATCCTCGATGTGTTAGACTGTTAAAAGGCCTAGTTTAAGTGAATTGATATTGATCAATGTCACTTGGATGTTTTCAGTCTACCTAGAGATCGAGACTAGTATGATTGAACATGTTGGATGACAATTCCATGTCTTATGTTTGATCAAAAGGATATCGCGTGACAAAAGGATGTTATATACACTATTGATTAGGTTGTATCGATTTGATAATCGTACAACTTGGGTAGTCATAATGTCTTGCTAGAGGCCGTTTATGACTTGTATACCAAAATATGTTTTGGTACACTGCCAACGTTGTATGAGCCTATTGGGTCGCACACTAAGAATGGTTTTGTGAGATTTTAAGATGATTCAGAAAAACGAATTTTATGTGATAAAATTCATGACAGAAACGTTCTTGTGGTATATTACACTTATACTTCTTTTAAGTAAGGGTATATGTGAAATTTACTTAACCGTCTATATACAATGGTTGTATAAATAGACGCTTTAAGTTAGAACACACGCACGAAAGAAAATAGGCCGAAACTCTATTTTCGTTTTAGAAATGACTTAGGGTTTTTGGTATGCTCTCGATTGTTTTGGAGAGAAATAAAAGGATTTGGTATTCTCTCGAAGCTAGCACTTCAAATCTCGGCCGCCGTTCGTTTGTGGACTGCTGATAGAGGGCGTTCGTCGTTGGCAGCGCCTTAGAGATCTATCAACCTTCTGAAAGGTATATTGCGATTGAGGTATGATTAAGTTTTTCATGGTTTAAAAGTTTTAAATGGAATTAGATTCAGATCCTGTTAGGGTTTTTGTCAAAACTGTTTTGTAATCTCCGCTGCGTATGAACCCCAAAACCCAGTATTGATGGGTATTGTGCTCCGAACTCAATAAAGTCCCCTATTGAAGGTAATACCAATTTTTATCTCTCCTTATCTCTTATTTTTTAATGATTCAGTGTTTTAAAAGCCATTAATAGCAGTCTTGAAACACAACCACCAAAATAATGGTATGTTTGGGTTTCAAAGGTCCAATTAGATTGGGTAACCCTGTTTGTGAAGAATTAAATAAATTTGTTAGATTTGAGGAAAACCGACGGATGCGTCAAATTGGAAAACCTTAAAAGGGGGAGCGACATCGTCCAATGCCATAAGAGAGTGACATTGGTGCCGAAGAGAGGCAGCGGCAACACCACCATTGCCGTCAGTGAGAGATGAGGCCACCACTAAGCAGCTTCCATCCCCCAAAATGGCACCACCCCATCGCCATTTATACTCTTGGGCTTAACATTATGCCCGAGTGGGAAAAGAAAATTCGGGGGCCAAACAGGCCCCTTGACCAAAAACCAAGGGCTGAACTGGCCCCTAAAACAAAAAAAATAATAAAAACAATTAAAGTATACATAATAAAAATAATATACATATGATATATGGATTAAAATAGTATATAGATGTATATATATAATTATAAAACAATAATAACGAAACCTTGTTTCAAATGAAAGGCACTACTGCGTCTCGGAGGGAGGTTGGTCGGGTCCCATCGCTCGACCTCACATTAGGAGAAGGGGAACCCGCGAAACTCGCACTAGTAGACACCAAAAAGATTTAAAAATAAATTAAGATTAATATAATTTGTCATTGATGTGAGTGTGTCTTAAATTTTTTAGATTCGCAAGGTGGTTCCTTTGGACCCCGAGCGCACGAAGATCGAAAGTAGGATTCGCAGATAATCGAGGTAAGTAGGGAGCTTGCTCAATTATCAAATGTGGCTTGATATTATTTATAGTAGTACATGTTTTTAACTAGAGACTAAGGGAAAGAGTTGCATCATGCTATTGGCTTGGATCTACATATCTATGGAATGTGAGTGCATTTATTTTTCCTTCTCATTATATTCATTACCCCAGAATGTTTGTGGAGTCCCCACTGAGGGCATTATTAGCAAGTATTACCTAGTGCCTCAAGATGTTTCTGGTGTCACCGAGGGCTTTACTATTTATTGCCCTGGGAAATTTGTGGAGTTTTCCACCAAGGGCTTTACTTGTCTAAATGAATTCATAAGTGTATCACTTAAGGAAATGAGTTGGAGTTGCCTTCTCTTTCACTTTTTTGAAGAGGTACATGCATCGGTGATGGCTGGGATGAACTTACTATTGATTTGATGGGACTAACTAGAGGGCACATAAGGCTTGCGTCTCATCTAATTTTTTTCATCACTTCAAGGGTAGGTGAATCGGTTATCAAATTCTTGCTAATAACAACTATGCATTGAATGAAACCATGACTTTCTATTATTACTAATTTTCTATGGTATCTCTTTCGTTAACCTCATGCATGATGATGAATTTTGACTTTAATATGTATATCAATCTTGTTGACGTGGTTTATTAGTGTTTTATAGTTACATGTGAAGCCTTGTTTTAAATGCTTTATTCAATTTCGATTCTTGCTAGCCTTACATGTTTATTATGTATTACTTGCATATTTGATGGTTGAGCAGGTTTTCTACATTACTGAGCTCTGTTGGTTCTTTTAACTCACCCCATTTACATCTTAGGACCATACCCATTAGCATTAGATTGAGACAAGAGCGAGGCAATAGCTTGAAGCCTCTTCTTTTGATGCGAGCCTTATAATGATAGTTTCTATTTATTTGATTTTGAGATTATCGAACTTGGGTTTTATACAAATAAGTCTTCAGGGTAGAATGAGCCTTACTCTTATTTAGTTTAAATGACTTGATAGTATTTGAATGACTTAATTTGTTGTAAGGATTTGAAAACACAACAATAGTTTGATAATACGTCATATAGATTTTCCTTTATTTAATTCTATAAGTATTTATCCATATGCACTAGTTTGATATTCCACCGGTTGTTTTAGGAAAGCTAGAGCACTTGCTCAGGCCTGATTCGATTATTAGGCCTTGGAGGTGGTCTGAGCTGGGCGACCCGACCCCAGGTTGTGGGAGGGTTGTCAAAGTTTTTATCAGAGCATAGGTATAAGAACCTAGGGAAATGTTAGGTTAGTAGAACCTAAGTCTTTAGTGCCTTTAAGATTTAAAGGTCAATTTTAAGTTAGACGAATCAATGGTATGTGACATTGGTTCAAAGTCGACTTCACATACATAGATGATAAATCCTAGGATGGGATGGGATAAAAGAAATGCGACAAAAGATTTACTATGTTGATTATTTGTTGCCTTTTATATATAAATATATCGTTAGATATATAGATAATTGTGTTACCTATTAGTCTAATTGTCTTTGATGGTATCCATGAACAGATAGGGAACTTGTGTTCCACGATACAGTAGAGGGAATAATAATGAACAATGCATGAAAAGCAAAGTAAACTCCTTGGGAGAGAGCCCACACACACTTCAATTGATATTTGCAATGACTACAGTGAGAACAAACATGCTTTGAATATACTTAATAGTAATGTAGCAAATCAAATACGTAAATAAGGATCATGAGACTTGAAAAGGCAGTGAGACGCCACGCTAAGTAAACAAAAAGGAGTAGTGTTGTGGTCTAACTTTAAAGAAGTAACTTTCATACTTGAGACTTTATATAAATAGTTAAAAGCCATGACGCTTATTTATAAAGGAAGATCCTTGATCCTAGTAAAGATACAAATAACTTTTGGTCTCAAATAACGAAACTAGGTTAGCTCGACTATAAAGCACAACTTGAAAACTTAATTTGAGATAGGAAAGACACATGTACTCTCAAACATCTAACTCTTAATTAAATTTGTGAATCAATGGTCTATGATTTGACCTGTTGGTCTTTACTATGATTTTACATTCGTTGTTACATGCAATCTATTTTCCTTAAAAATGAGTCTTCGACTATAATGAAAAGTATTTTTTTTTGTGCTTCGAGTCGATGTTTATCATTTTCAAGGAAGAACTCTATTTGTTTTACAAAATTTCAAAGTATAACCAAGTGTAAAAGAAAAAAAAATATTTTTGTTGAAGTTTTAAAAATGAAGTGAATAAACTTGTGTGTATTTCAAAGATTTCTTATCATACCTTTACTTTGGTGTTTACAAAATCAGTTTTACTTTGATTTGATAAGCATGGTTGAGATTTTTTTAATGATTGGTCTTATGAAATTTTAGACCCAGTTCAGGTTGTATGAAAGAGTGTTTTGACTTAATTATAGGTTTAGACCTAAGTTATTATCTTATGGTGGAAATAAAAGCATCGTCGTGGTTATGATGTATTTTTAAGTCAGATTGATCCAATTGATTTGTGTAAAGTATTCACTAATGAGTGAATACACTGATCACACAAAGAAGAACAACAAGAACAGCAATCAAAAGAGAGAAAAACGAAATTGTATTGACTTAACAAATGATTACAAGGAATGTCTTATTTATAGACATTCATACAAACAGCCTAACTGAAATAACAAACTTATAACAACCTCCTAACTGTCCTAACTAATTTACAACTGATTTACAACAACTTTACAACTGTTATAACCATCTAACGAACTGACTTACTGAGCTTAATCTACAGCTGTTACATTAGATCAAAAACTCTTAATCTACAGCTGTTACATTAGATCAAAAACTCCCTTGTCTCATGAACTGAATGATCTTGTACCACTGTGATCTTGAACTGTCTCATTAACAGTAGGAACTGAAGAACCTGTAGTAGTAGGACTGCGATCTCTAACATGCCCCCTCAAACTGAACCTAGGGGAAGAAACTAGATTCAGTTTGGATGAAAGAAAATGAAATCAAGGAGTAGACAAAACCTTGGTGAAAAAATCAGCAGACTGATGATCAGTTGGTATATATCGAAGCTCAACAAGACCAGCTGCAAGTTTTTCCCTTAAGAAATGAACATCAATCTCAATGTGTTTGGTTCTAGCATGAAAAATAGGATTCAAAGCCAATGCCCGAGCACTAGTATTGTCACACCAAAGAATTGGCTTGGTAGAACAATGAAAACCAAGCTCACGAAGTAGAGATGATGTCCATAATATATCAGTAACACCTAGTGCCAAAGCACGATATTCAGCCTCAGTACTAGATCGTGCGACAACTGATTGCTTCTTAGAATACCAAGTAATAAGATTGCCTCCAAGAAGAACACAAACTCCACTTGTAGAACGTCTATCATCAACATCACCAGCCTAATCAGAATCAGTAAAGACTTCTATGGACAAAGAAGAAGCAGGACGAAAAATAATGCCAGTTGTAAGAGAGGATTTCAAAAATCTAAGAACTCTTTTGACAACAGCCCAATGAAGATCAGTAGGATGTTGTTGAAACTGACTAAGTTTATTAACTATGAAACTTAGATCAGGACGAGTGTAGGTAAGATACTGCAGAGCACCCATGTACTCCTATACAATGTAGGATCAGAAAAGGGAATGCCATCAGTTGCACTGAGTTTAACTCCAACAGAATAAGGTGAAGACATTGGTTTAGAATCCAATAAGTTAGTCCTCTTGAGAAGATCAAGAATGTACTTATGTTGAGACAAATATAATCTAGTAGAGTCTCTGTGAACTTCAAAACCAAGAAAGAAATCCACATCTCCCAAAGATTTGAGAGAAAATTTGGAATTCAACCATGTAATAAGTTGCTGGATTAGTAATGGATTGGAACCAGTAATGAGAATATCATCAATATATACAAGAAGCATGAGAACTGAAGATTCAGTCCTTTGAAAAAAGAAGCTAACATCAGCTGAACTATTTTTAAATCCCCAATCAAGCAAAGTTGTTTTCAGCTTAGAAAACCATGCTCGAGGAGCTTGCTTGAGACCATATAAAGCTTTGTTTAGTTTACAAACATAATGTGGATATTGCTTGCTAACAAAGCCTTCAGGTTGACTCATAAAAACTTCTTCAGTAAGATCACCATTAAGGAAAGCATTATTCACATCAATCTGCTTGATAGGCCACTGATAAGTAACAGCAAGAGTAAACATAATACGAAGAGAGGAAGGTTTAATGACAGGAGAAAAAGTATCTCCAAAATCTAGTCCAGGTATTTGATGAAACCCCTTAGCAACCGGTCTTGCCTTATATCTCTGAATAGCACCAGTAGGTGTAGTTTTAACTCGAAAAACCCACTTACAACCAACAATACTCATATCAGATGATGGAGGAACCAATGTCCAAGTATTGTTATTGTCCAATGCTTTTAATTCATCAGTCATAGCTGAACACCACTTTGGATCAGTAAGAGCAATTTGAACAGATGTAGGTTCATTTAGAGAATGAACTAATGCATATGGAGAAGTAACAACTAGTGCCTTTGATTTAGAAACACCAGTTTTACTTCTAGTTAGCATATGGTGAGTGTTAGTATTAGTTCTGGTAATAGAAGGCTGTGGAGCAGTAGGTAATTCAGTAGAAACAGAAGATAAAAGAGGATCAGTAGGAACTGAGGAAACAACAGGAGTAGAGGCTGGTGGTGGATTAGAAAGAGAAGAATTTGAATTATCTAATGAAGAAGAATTTGAAACAGAATGTTGTGAAGATGAGGAAACAGGACAATATTGCATAACAGATAAAGGAAGACTAGAATAAGAAGAGGATGAAGTTTGATTAGACGAAAAAATGTTAGAGTAAGGAAAGTCTTCTTCATTGAATATAACATCTCGTGAGATATAAATCTTGCCATTTGAATGTAAGCACTTGTAACCATGATGCCTAGGACTGTAACCAATAAAGACACATTTAGAAGATCGAAAATTGAACTTATGATGAGAGTAGGCGTAAGATTTGGATAACAAGCACAACCAAAGGATTTAAAGTAAGAATAATCAGGTAGTTTACAAAAACATACCTCATATGGAGACTTAAAACCAAGAACAACAGATGGTAAGCTGTTTATAAGAAAAACAGCAGTTATGAATGCCTCTTCCCAGAATGAACAGGGCCGTTTTGAATGAGCAAGAAGAGTAAGTCCCATCTCAACAATAGATCTATTTTTTCTTTCAGGAACTCCATTTTGTTGATGTGTATATGGACAAGAGTAACGATGAATAATACCAGATGCATTGCAAAATTTTCAATTGGTTTATATTCAAGGCCCATATCAGATTGAAAAATTTTTAACTTAGAGTTAAGTTGTAATTCAGCCTGTTTGATAAAATGTAGAAAAGCAGCATATGCATCTGATTTTAACTTGAGAGGATAGAACCAAGTAAAACGACTAAAGGCATCAACAAAAACTATGTAATACCTTGAACCTTGAGAGGACAGCAATGGAGAAGGACCCCAAAGATCAGAGTAAACCAACTCAAGTGGTTTAGTAGCAGTTATATTGCAAGACTGAAAAGGAAGTTTGTGCATCTTTGCTATTTTACAAGAGTTACAAAAGGATATGCAAGATTTATTTATAGTATTGTCTAATGAAGATAAAACTTTTTGTAACACTGAACTAGATGGATGTCCTAGTCTGGCATGCCATACATCAGTAGTAACAGAACTCACAAGTGAAGTAGTACAAGATTTAGGTGAATAAGAAGGTAAAACAGAAGAGATAAAAGTAGATGGAAAAGAACCAGCCTTTGGAAGACAATATAAGCCATTATGAAGCACTCCTTGAAGCAATGTTGTCTTCAAATTCTTGTCCTTAACAGAGAAAGAAGAAGGAGTGAATTCAGTAATGACATTATTATCACAAGTAAGCTTTGAAACACTTATAAGATTTTTGGCTATTTTTGGAACAAGAAGAACATCATTTAGTTGAAGAGAAGGAAGAGAAGGAACTGAATTTGAATGAATCACAGCATTACAAGTATGAGAAATTTTTAATAACTCACCATTACCAATAGTAACTAACTGATTACCTTTGTATTCAGGTTTATTGTGTAGAGCTGATCCATCAGATGTCATGTGACTAGAAGCTCCACTGTCCATGTACTAGTTTGGATCAACTACATTTTCAGGAGTCACCATCATGCCTTGAAAATGATTGATCATTGCTTGAGGTGCTGGTTGTTGATGGATCATTTGTTGGTTGATCATTGCTTGAGCATTCTGAGGCATTTGATAGTGAGATTGTGTAACAGGACGTCTAGATTGAGCAGAATTCTGGCCTTGAGGACTAAAAAATGATTGATCAAATCTGTGATAACACTGAAAAGCCATATGTCCATGTTTATAGCACAACTGACAAAAAACCTTTCCTCTATTTCCAGTCCTTCCTCCACGATTCTTGAAACCACCTCTAAAACCATTGTTAGATCTATTTTGAAAGTGTATAGAACTACCTTTCATACCTTGTGACTTCTTGTCACTACTGTCAACAAAATTTTTTGAGAAATTGTTCATATCAGTTTGAGAACCTTGATTTAGATCTTCTATTCTCTGCTCATGCATCATCAACATGTATTGTGCATCTTGTAATGACATATTTTCTTTCTGAGAAGCAACTAACACAACAACAGGATCAAATTCATGACCAAGACCACTTAATATTGATTGAATCATATCAGATTCAGTAATCACTTGATTTATTGACCTCAATTCAGCAGCTATTGTTTTAACAGTAAGAACAAACTCTGATATTGAAAATGAACCTTTTTTGATGTTGTTCATCTTCTTTTTGAGTTGAAGAACTCGTGTCATAGATGATTGAGCAAACAAACTTTCCAATGTTTCCCAAATCTCAAAAGAGGACTCACATTCTGTGACATGTCCTATAACATTTTTGCTAATGTTTGAAAACAACCAAACCATGAGCAGATTATCACATCTACTTAGGACTTCATCTGTTATAGATGAGTGCATTGTATGAATGAAGCTCTTTTGTTTTCAATGAAAAACTCCAATCCTAGAGCTCTAATGGCAGCTTTAACTTGCACTTTCCAATATACATAGTTACCTTCTTCAAGCTTCGTCGGTAAGTTGAAATTGAGAGATTTGGCTATTGCTGTAACATCAGCAAAGGTGCTTAGACTGCCAGAGTCTCCATCAGATGAGCTTCCTTCCGCCATTGTAGGTCGATCCAGCTCTGATACCATGTAAAGTATTCACTAATGAGTGAATACACTGATCACACAAAGAAGAACAACAAGAACAGCAATCAAAAGAGAGAAAAACGAAATTGTATTGACTTAACAAATGATTACAAGGAATGTCTTATTTATAGACATTCATACAAACAGCCTAACTGAAATAACAAACTTATAACAACCTCCTAACTGTCCTAACTAATTTACAACAGATTTACAACAACTTTACAACTGTTATAACCATCTAACGAACTGACTTACTGAGCTTAATCTACAGCTGTTACATTAGATCAAAAACTCTTAATCTACAGCTGTTACATTAGATCAAAAACTCCCCTGTCTCATGAACTGAACGATCTTGTACCACTGTGATCTTGAACTGTCTCATTAACAGTAGGAACTGAAGAACCTGTAGTAGTAGGACTGTGATCTCTAACAATTTGAAAAGACATTTAAAGTTACTTGAAACCCAAGGATTGATTTAGATTTTTCCTATGAAAATGAGTTTAGCTCGATTCTCGAAATAGGGTTTTTTTATGAAAACACAAGATTTTTGATAAGTTATGATTTAAAGTTTACTTTTTGATAATTTAATCATGTCTCTCTAGTTTTTATTGATTATGTACAAAAGAAAGTTAAATTTAAAACAGCTATCAATGAGGACAGTATCAAAATTTAGGATCCAAAGTTGAGGGATGTAGTTGACAAGATTGTCATGTGTGAGAATCGTGTTGCTAAGTAGAAATTTGTAAATGTTGAAAGGACTTAGGACATGAGGTTAAGATAATATAAATCGAAGGCAACCGACTCAAATATAAATTGTTCTTACTTAACTAGAAATGAGTTGACTCATAAAACTAGTGATACCAAAATTTGATATATCATTTTCAAAATGAATGTGAGGCAATGGCTGACGGTGCCATAATTGAGAAAATTGAGAAATGCCTCAAAACTAAATGCTTTATATGACTCAGAGTTCGTACAATTTGAAGGGCGTAGATCAATGTTAATGATGTCCTAATACAATCAATGATAAGTGGTGAATCATTAAAATTGGGGACACCCAACTAAAAGAATATTGTTGATATGATTGTTCGATAATGGACAAGTGAACTAACGACTATTAAGGCAAAGTGGAACCTAATATGAATGTAAAAGTAGTTGAATGAAAATAATGTCGAAGAATAAATAATGTAACTAAAACCACCTAACCTAAGTTAATGGTAAGTAGATTCTTTAAAATTTAGGATCTTAAGATAGGATCCACCTGCGGGGAAACAAATAATTTAATAGGTGGTATGAAGAAAATTATGAATTCATGAAAGAAAACACTTACTATGATAGTTGTTTATAGCTGTACACTTTGTAAGGGGAATACCTTATTTTAGAATTTAAAATCACAAATTGAAAAAATGACATCATGATAAATCATGAAAATCACATGTTGAAAGCAACTCTAAATTTCTCGGTAAGAAAGAACGTTACGTTAAAAGCCAGACAACTAAATTAAACGGCTTTGAGAAAAATAAAGGATCAAACCAATAATGGGTTGATGATTTAAAATTAGGGATCCTAGGTTAAGATTGACTCCCAATAAAGTTTATACGGTGTAACACGAACAATGCAATAACTTGGAAGGATCAAAAGATATCTTAAGCTAGTTATGAAACATGTATCTCTAGGTAGGGATGAGATCTTCTAAATTTAAGACCACTATGAATTGGTAAACAAAGTTATTGCTAGCACTTAAGAGCTTGGGGATCTAGCGTAAATCCCAAAGCGAAAATCCTAACCAAATGGTGTAAGAGAACTTGAATTGCAACTTAAATGGGAAATCAATAGGTGACAAAGACGACCAAGTGTTGAGGATATTAACAAGTGGTTAGAGGCATGAAATATTAAAGGTTGACACCTTAATTAGTGACAATATAAGAGTTTAAAACCATTGTTGATTACGTTAGTGAAGTAGACTCGAACATTTTATCGGATAAAAGCAAAACTTATGAATGCATATAATTTCCAAGTCAAGGTAGCCTTAGATTAAAGTTTTAAAAGGCATAGCATGAAAGTTACGCTCATCTACATACTAAGTACACAATTGTGTACATTTATTTTGAAGTAACAAAAGAACAAATTAAAAGTTCAACAGTAGTAACACACTTGAGCAACGAATTGAAATGTTGATGGTGAATTATGAACTCAAAATAATTGGATAATAGTAAGTTACGAGTCCTTAATGATAAAACATGAGACTTGGGTTATATATTCTCAACAAATGATATGAGAGTTAAACCACCATTGGTTTCTCTACGAGAGAAGTTCTAAATAAACTATAAGAGCTAAGAGTTAAATCGAGAGGAGAATAAGAGACGATTATGCAATAAATGTGAACTTTGACTTTGTCAAAAGAATTTAAAACGTGAGACTTAATTGGTACGAAGATGTGATGCAACAAGTGTCAAGAAATCCGAGTGATTACGATAGGAAACCATGGTATGGAACGAAAATTATGATGTAATAAAGTGCATAAAATGAGTATTGAAAGTTGCTTAGGGGATATCGACATTGATGGCTATACCATAGTTTACTGAGAATGGAAACTTACTATGTAAGCGAACGATTGCATGTGATAGAGAAGTTACAAGGTGGATTGTTAGTCAAGAGTTGACTTGAATTATAGACCTAAAAGAATGAATGTTGATAAACATGTAATAACAATGATGTTAAGGTATAATTCTAGAAAGAAATACTATGGCTGCTCATTTGTAGCCTCTGCAAAAAAGTTGCATGGACAAAATGGATCGTTCATTTATATGTGTATTTGAGATGGTGATAGAAATGGTCTGCTAGTGTTCATACGATAGCAGATAGCTATCTTTTTCCCTACTACCAATTGACGGTGTGGATTTATTTCCAGATAGGCAGAGATATTTCTACGACACAGATAGGCACCAAATCACATCGCAGTATGTTTCCTTCTACTGGTTGGTTGGTTGGACGACTTTGGCGCACATTGAGACATTTGCGAAAATTATGTGCGAATACAAGAACTTAGTAGGTAGCTAAGGTATAATGACTCAGTTGGGACTTATACGAGACATACCTCATGAATTTCGGGGGACGAAAATAATACTATTGAGAAGTTAGAGTCAAGTGTAAATTTTAATTTCATGCAGGGTATAAGTAAATCTCACATGTGCGAATTTACATCAGTAAAACAAATAAAAAAAAGGTCATAAAAGAAATCATTATGAATATATGCGTTGGGCTACAAATGTACTTTACTTTTACTTTCAAGGAAGAAACTTCTTTAAAATTGGGGATGTTGTGATGACCCAACACCCAAAAGACCTATCCTAAGGGTAATTTAATAATTTCGCAAACCCTACACTAATTCGTCCCATTATATAAACCCAATTATAAACCCTAGCCCAGTTTTTGTTCAAATCCCTAAATATGAATAGAATGATATATGATAGCTTATTAGTGATTTCGTGATGTGTGTTGTGCTTCGAAGGTAATAAAGTCCCCTATTGAAGGTAATCACACTTTTTCTCTCCCTATCTCTTGTTCTTTAATTATCCGGTGCTTTAGAAGCCATTAATGGCAATCTTGAAAAACAACCACCAAAATAATGGTGTGCTTGTGTTTCAAATGTTCAATTAGATTGGGTAACCCTGTTTGTGAATATTTTAATAAATTTTGTTAGATTTAGGGTGAACTGACGGATGAGGCAAATTAGAAAACCTCAAAAGGGGGAGCGGCACATTCGCAGCGCCACGGGAGAGTGACGATGGCGCTAGAGAGCGAGGTGGCGACAACACCGCCAGCGACGCTGACTAGAGATGGGGGTTCCATTGGGCCGCCTCCATCCCCCTTACCCTTTCACCATCTCCACTCTCGAGCAGAACATTCTACCTGAGAGGGAGAAGAGAAGTCAGGGGCCAGTTTGGCCCGTAGACCAAAAACCAAGAGTTCAACTGGCCCATTGAACGAAAAAACAATAAAAAATTAAAGTATATATAATAAAAATAATATATATGATATATAGATTAAAATAGTATATAGACGTATATATAATTAAAAAAAAACAAACAAAATTTGTTTTAAATGTGGTGCACTTCTGGTCCCCGAGGGAGGTCGATTTGGTCCCACCCCTCCACCCTCGCATTGGGAGACATAGGACCCGCAGGACCCACACTAGTAGACACCAATATAAATTTAAAAATAAATTAGAATTAATATGATTTGTCATTGATTTGAGTGTGTCTTTATTAGGTTTTAGGGTTCATACGCAGCTGAAATTACAAAACAATTTTGACAAAAACCTCAACAAGATCCGAATCTAATTCCATTAAAAAAGTTTAAACCATGAAAACTTAATCATACCTCAGTCGCAATATACCTTTCTTAAGTTTGATCAATCTCTAAGGCACTGCCAATGACGAACACCCTCTACCAGCAGTCCACACACGAACGGCAGTCGATATTCGAAGTGCTAGCTTCGAGAGAATACTAAACTTTTTATTTCTCCCCAAAATGATCCAGAGCATACCAGAGAACCCTAATTCATTTCTAAAACGAAAATAGAGTTTCGGCCTTTAATCTTTCGTACGTGTGTTCTAACTTAAAGCGTCTATTTATACAACCCTGGTATATAAACGGTTAAGTAAATTACACATATACCCTACTTAAAGAAGTATAAGTGTAATACACCACGAGAACATTTTTGTCATGAATTTTATCATTTAAAATTCATTTTTCTGAACCATCTTAAAATCTCGCAAAACCATTCTAAGTGTGCCACCTAATAGGCTCATACAACGTTGGTAGTGTACCAAAACACATTTTTGTATACCAGTCATAAGCGGCCTCTAGCAAGACATTATGACTACCCAAGTTGCACGAATATCAAATCGATACAACCTAATCAATAGTGTATGTAATATCCTTTTGTCACATGATATCCTTTTGATCGAACATAAGGTATGGAATTGTCATCCAACATGTTCGATTGTACTAGTCTCGATCTCTAGGTAGACTGAAAACATCCAAGTGACATTGATCAATATCAATTCACTTAGATTAGGCCTTTTAACAGTCTAACACGTCGAGGGATCTACTGATATCTCTCTTTACATGAGAGGGACAAATTCTATCTTGATTACACAAATTCGTCACATTGTTCACACAGTAACCAATCACAACATTTATAATCATCCAGTTAAATACAACGTTTGATTGTGTCAAATCGCTGTGTTCTTAATGTTGAAGTCTCTGGTAATCTCGAGTCAGAGGACTGAAAAATATACCTATCATAAGAAACAACTATGACTTAATCCATGTGATGTTCTCATAGCGGGTCAATCCAGTACTTTGTTCCCTAATAAGTACTCCTGATCTTTATTCGTATCCCTATACGTACAATCAACATATGATCATCAATCAAGACTTACACTAGTCTTCATTCATTATAGTTCCTAATATAATGATCGACTAGGGACATTTAGGATATTTCTGTAAATACCTATGGATATTATTATAATGTAAACATATAAATTAATTATAATAAACAGAGAATGAAATCCTCTATTTTATTAACTAAAATTGTTGATAAAGACAGTTAATGGATTGACTTAGAGCACATGCCCAACATCTCCCACTTGCACTAGGGCCAATTATACATGCATCTAATGCTTAATGATCTAACATGACCATCATGTTTTGCTTGTGGAAGTGCTTTTGTCAATGGATCCGCAACATTGTCTTCAGTAGGTACTCTGCAAATCTTCACGTCTGGCCTCTCAATAATTTCTCTGATGAGCTGACAACGCCTGAGTATATGTTTGGATCTGTGGTGTGATCTAGGTTCTTTGGCTTGTGTTATTGCCCCATTATTGTCATAATACAAACAAATAAGGTTAGCAATACTTGGAACCTCACCTAGTTCAGAAATGAACTTTTTGACCCAAACTGCCTCCTTTGCTGCATCGGACGCTGCAATATACTTAGCTTCTGCTGTAGATTCCGCCATAGTCTCTTGCTTCGAACTTTTTCGCTTACTGCATCCCCATTCAAAGTAAAAACATATCCAGATTGCGATCTAAAATAATTTATATCAGTTTGAAAACTTGCATCTGTGTAACCATTTACAACTGGATCATTTTCAAAACCTCCAGAGACTAAGAACGTTTCTTTAATCCTTCTTAAGTATTTAAGAATGTTCTTTACAGCTATCCAGTGACTCTGACCAGGATCTGACTGATATCTTCTTATAGTGCTTAAAGCATATGACACATCAGGTCGAGTGCCTAGCATGGCATACATGATAGATCAAATAGCTGATGCATATGGAATCTTATTCATATGGTCTCGCTCATCATTTGTCTTAGGACATTAAATCTTACTGAGACTTATGCCACGAGACATTTGCAACAATCCTCTTTTAGAGTCTTGCAAACTGAACCTATTCAGCACCTTGTCTATGCAAGCACTCTGACTTAAACCGATTGGCCTCTTAGATCTATTCCTATAGATCTTTATCCCTAGGATATAGGCCGCATCTCCCAAGTCTTTCATTGAGAAACATTACCCTAACCAAGACTTGACATTCTGTAATGTAGGGATGTCATTTCCAATTAGTAATATATCATCAACATACAGTACCAGAAAAACAACTATACTCCCACTGACCTTCTTGTATACATAAGGCTCATCTTCGTTCTTAATAAAACCAAAATCCTTGATTGCTTCATCAAAACAAAAATTCCAACTCCAAAAGCTTGCTTTAAGCCATAAATGGATTTTTGAAGCTTGCTTACCTTCCTAGAATTCTCAGGATGTACAAAACCTTCAGGTTGTGTCATATACACGTCCTCAAGCAGTTTTCCATTAAGAAATGTTGTTTTTACATCCATTTGCCATATCTCATAGTCATAATATGCAGCAATGGAAATTAAAATTCTTATGGATTTAAGCATGACTACTGGCAAAAAATTTTCATCATAATCAACACCTTGAGTCTGCCAGAAACCTTTTGCTACAATTCTTACTTTAAAAGTATGCAATTTGCCATCCATGCCAGTTCTCTTCTTGAAAACCCATTTACATCTAATGGTCTTACCACCTTCAGGTAAATCAACCAAGTCCCAAACTTGGTTATCATACATGGATTGCATCTCGGAGTTCATGGCACTTAGCCATTTATCTGAGTCTTGTCCAGACATAGCCTCCTGATTATTGGCGGACTCATTTTGATCCATAAGTAACACATCACGACTATCAGTAATGAGAAATCGAATCTCTCCAGCTCATGTCTTACCCTACCAGATTTACGTGGGCCTTGTGTCACTTGTGGAGGTTCAACTGGTTCGGAACGTTGTTGAACTTCCAGTAGTGGTTCAGTGTTTATCTGTGATTCTTGAACTTCTTCTAGATTTATTTCTCTCCCACTACTGTCTTTTGAAATAAACTATTTTTCCATACAGACACCATATCGCGCAACAAACACTTTGTTCTCAGCGGGATTATAAAAGTAATATCCTTTTGTTTCCTTATGATACCCCACAAATAAACACTTATCAGATTTAGGTGCTTGTTTTTCTGAGACTTGTCGCTTTACGTAAGCCTCACAACCCCAAATCTTAAGGAATGATAAACTAGGCATCTTCCCAGACCATATCTCATATGGTGTTTTATCAACCGCTTTAGAAGGAACCGATTTAGATTGAATGCTGTAATTTGTAATGCATAACCCCAAAAGGATAATGGAAGATCTACATGACTCATCATAGATCGAACCATATCTAATAAGGTTCAATTTCCCCTTTCAGAAACTCCATTCCATTGTGGAGTTGTTGGCGGAGTCATTTGGGAGACAATCCCACAATTTCTAAGATGATCATCAAATTCTTGGCTAAAATATTCACCACCTCGATCTGACCGAAGTGTTTTGATAGTTTTACCAAGTTAATTCAGCACTTCATTTTGAAACGTTCGAAACATCTCAAATGATTCAGCTTTATGTTTCATAAGAATACATAACCATATCTGCTAAAATCATCAGTAAATGTAATGAAGTACTGATCGCCTCCTCTAATCATTGTGTTTATAGGACCGCATACATCAGTATGTATTAGACGCAATAAATCACTTGCCCTTTCACTGTGTCCAGTAAAGGGACTTTTACTCATCTTGCCTCGTAAAAAAGATACGCACATTTCATATTTTTCTTAATCAAATGAATCCAGAAGTCCATCTTTATGGAGCTTCGTTATGCATTTCTCATTTATGTGCCCGAGACGACAATGCCAATGATAGGTTTGATTCAAATTATTTGACTTGAATCTCTTTGTATTTATGTTAAAGACTGAAGTATCAGTGGACCTTTTCATGCTTAGAATATAAAGACCATCACACAAATCAGCATTTGAATAAAATATGCCTTTACGAGAAATAGAACATCTATTATTCGCTATAATAAAATCAAAACCATCCATATTCAAACATGAAACAGAAATGATGTTTCTGCTTAAGGTAGGCACAAACTAACAATTATCTAAAGTTTAAATAAGTCCACTAGGTAAGACTAAGTCATCTGATCTAACAGCCAGGGCAGCAACTCTTGCTCCATTCCCTACGCAAAGGATGACTTCTCCTTTCTTCAACTTTCTACTTCTGGTGAGTCCCTGCATATTTATACAAATGTGAGATCCACATCCGGTATCTAATACCCAGGAATCACTAATAGATAAATTAATTTCAATAACATAAATACCTATAGTGGTAGTCGAACTACCTTTTTCTTCTTTAGATCTTCCAGATAGAGTTTGTAATTTCTGAACCAATGTTCGGGTGTGCATGGCAGAAATGATAGTTTCCTTCCTTTTCTTTTGGGTGTTTTGAAGCAGGAACAGGCTGGGGCTTGACTTATTCCACAGGCTTTGCGATAGTTGCAGCAGCAGCCTTGGCAACTTTAGCCTTGCCTTTGCCTTTCTTTTTCATTTTCTTTCCCTTATGGACCATCAACACCTTACTAGAGGGTTTCTTGATATTTTGTTCAGCAGTGTTTAGCATCAAATGCAACTCTGAAATTAATTTATCCATATTATTCATATTGTAGTTCATCAAAAATTGTGAGTAACTCTTCGGTAATGAATTCAGGATCAAATCTGTAGCCAACTCTTGGCTTATGGGAAATCTTAGTCTATTAAGCTGGTTAACATAACCCTTCATCTTCAGAACATGAGGACTAACTAACGCACCCTTAGTCATCTTGCAAGAATGTAGGTTCTTGATTGTCTCGAACCTTTCTTGCCTAGCTTATTGTTGGAACATTTCCTTCAGCGTTAGAGCCATGTCGTAGGCTTCCATTAGTTTCATGTCCTTCTGAAGTTTAGGAACCACAGTTGCCAGCATAATACATGCAATATCAGTAGAATCGTTGACATGCTTATTATGCGCATCCTCAAAGCTTTCATAGCATTGGTTGGTGGGTCCTCAGGGATTGGAGCATGCAGGACATAAACTTGCGTTCATGCTTGAGAATGATTCCCAAGTTTTTGAACCAGTCAAGAAAGTTAGTCCCATATAGCTTATCCTTCTCAAGGATGGATCGCAGTGACAGGGGATTATTGTTACTTGAAGAGGCCATTGATCTACAATAAAGATTATGTAAAGTTTATTTTAGTATAGAGGAATTCGCTCCCACTAAATTAACAACCCTCCTAAAACATATTGTTTATTTAGGGGACTAAAATTCATATTTCACCTAATTCTATGACAACTATGGCATGAAACACAGAACTAGATTATTCAAGTAGGTAACAGTTACCAATTACATCTTATGTAATTTTGGATTCTTTTATGAGATACGGGACATCTTATGTCTTAGCATGTTTTTTATCTCATCATGTGCCTAAAGCTCAAAACTATTTTGATAGCTTTATTAAGTCGGACCATTTTAAACATTTAGGTAACTCTTACCCAACTTGTCTCACCAAGATAACACAATACACCCAACTCTGGCTGAAACTATATTAGTGTGATCGAAGCCTTGACAAGTGTTTAAAATGGATGGCACGAGACTTAAAATTTAATAGAGGGACTTTATTCAGTTTTAGTGGTTTTATGTAAACAATGAAATATCATATATTTTATTGATTTGTTCAATCACTAAATGATTTGGAAATTTTTTATATTGTTTACTAATAAAAGAATTTTCATGCGCTAGGATTAGTGAGACAGCGGTCATGTTGGCCGGTCAGCATATAGAAAATCATATTTTTCGATGATTTTATTATCTTAAATTAACCCGTTAATTTATCCGAAATTAAGTCAATTAAAAAAAATTTAATTAACCCGGGCCCATATCTAACTAATCATCTTATCCTAATCTAATTAGGACTTAAGATATTTGAATTTTAGCATATCTCCAATAACAAAATTTTTGATATTTTTATCCGATCCAGTAGGGATAATGAAACCAATTTTGCGAATATCTCATAATCTAATTTGTTATCTATCTCTTATCAAATAGAGATTTCATAACAGAATAGATATAACGATATAAATAAATAATTTTGAAAAATAATTATTTCCAATTTCGGTCCTCATCCAAATAATCACAAACATGTAATTGAATCATGAACTACTAACCCAATCGAACGAAATCATATTAGTTACGAATTAATAATCAGACTTGTACAATTTAAGAAACTTAAAACAATGTAACCTAAATATGCATACTAAATTATAAAGATTTCACCCATGCATCAATACACGCAAAATAAAGATTATACCTAATGGTGTCATGGATCACAGAACACGAAGTTCAATTCATTAAAATTATTCGAATTAACCTAACATGGTTACTAGCATGTATGAAACTGATTTCAATTAAATCACGAATATATGTATCATATACACAAAACATGATAATAAATCTCACAGAAAACTTATGTATATCACATATACATCAACTATTAACATACTTTCAATCATATATCATGTATATATCTTAAGAAAATATGCAATGTTTTTAATGGAATCGAACTCGAAGGCTTTGATACCACTGTTGGGTTTTGGGGTTCATACGCATCAGAAATTACAAAACAATTTTGACAAATACCCCAATATGATCCAAATCTAATTCCATTAAAAATGTTTAAACCATGAAGACTTAATCATACCTCAGTCACAATATACCTTTCTTAAGGTTGATCGATCTCTAAAGCGTTGCCAACGACAAACGCCCTCTACCAGCAGTCCACTCACGAACAGCGACCGAGATTCGAAGTGCTAGCTTCGAGAGAATACCGAACTTTTTGTTTCTCTCCAAAATGATACAGAGCGTACCAGAAAACCCTAATTCGTTTCTGAAACGAAAATAGAGATTTGGCCCTTAATCTTACGTACGTGTGTTCTAACTTAAAATGTCTATTTATACAAGCCTTGTATATAGACGGTTGAATAACTTACACACCCTACTAAAACATGTATAAGTGTAATAAACCACAAGGATGTTTCTGTCATGAATTTTATCATAAAAAATTCCTTTTTCTAAACCATCTTAAAATCTCCCAAAACCATTCTTAGTGTGTGACCCAATAGGCTCATACAACGTTGGCAGTGTACCAAAACACATTTTGGTGTACAAGTCATAAGAGGCCTCTAGCAAGACATTATGACTACCCAAGTTGTACGAATATCAAATCGATACAACCTAATTAATAGTGTATATAACATCCTTTTGTCACGCGATATCCTTTTGATCAAACATAAGGCATGGAATTGTCATCCAACATGTTCAATCGTACTAGTCTCGATCTCTAGGTAGACTGAAAACATCCAAGTAACATTGATCCATATCAATTCACTTAAACTAGGCCTTTTAATAGTCTAACACATCGAGGGATCCACTAGAAATCTTTCTTTATATGAGAGGGACAAATTTTATCTCGATACACAACTTCATCACATTAATCACACAGTAACCAATCACAACCTTTATAATCGTTCGGTTAAATACAATGTTTGATTGTGTTAAATCACAATGTTGAAGTCTCTGGTAATCTCAAGTCAGAAGACTAAGAAATATACATATCATGAGAAACAACTATGACTTAATCCATGTGATGTTCTCATAGCGAGTCGATCCAATACTTTGTTCCCTAACAAGTACTCATGATAGTGATTCATATCCCTATACGTATAATGATCATATGATCATCAATCAAGACTTACAATAGTCTTAATTTATTATAGTTCCCAGTATAATGATCGACTAGAGACACTTAGGATATTTCTGCAAATACCAATGGATCTTATTATAATGTAAACATGCAAATTAATTATAATAAATAGTAAATGAAATCCTCTATTTTATTAACTAAAAGTATTCATAAAAACAGTTATTTGATTTACCTAGGGCACATGCCCCAATAGTCTTAAATTGTTTAGATTCACATGGCGGTTCACATTGGACCCCGATAGCGCAAATATCGAAAGTAGGATTTGCGGTGAGTTGAGGTAAGTGGGGAGCTGGCTTAATTATCAAATATGGCTTGATATTTGTTATATTAGGACATGTTTTTCACTAGAGACTTGGGGAATGGGTTGCATCATGCTTTTGCTTTAGATCTAAGTATCTATGGAATGTGAGTAAATTTATTTTCCCTTTTTATGATATTCATTGCCCCAGGATGTTTGTGGAGTTCCCACTGAGGGCATTATTTGCATGTATTATCTAATGCCCCAGGATATTTGTAGTGCCATCGAGGGCTTTACTATTTATTGCCCCAGGACGTTTATGGAGTTTGCCACCGAGGGCTTTACTTGTCTAATTGAATTCATAAGTGTATTACTTAAGGATATGAGTTGAGGTTGCCTTCTCTTGTACTTTTTTGAAGAGGGAAATGCATTGGTGATGGCTAGGATGAACTTACTATTGATTTGATAGGACTAAAAAAAGGGTACAAAAGGCCTGTGTGTTGTCTAGTGGTTGTCATCACTTCGGGGGTGGGTGAATCGACCACCAAATTCTCGGCAATAATTAGAATGCATTGAATGAGACCACGACTTTATATTATTACTAATTTTCTATGGTACCTCTCTTTCGTGAACCCCATGCATGATGATGATTTTTTACTAGAATATGCTTTATCAATCTTGTTGAAATAGTTTATTAATGCTTTATAAATTCATGCGAAGCCTTGTTTTAATTGTTTTATTAAATTTCAATTCATTATAGCCTTGCATGCTTATTAAATATTACTTGTGTATTTGATGGTTGAGCAGGTTTTCCACATTATTGAGCTCGTTGGTTCTTTTAGCTCACCCCTCTTACATCTAAGGACCATACACATTAGCGATAGATCAAGAAAAGGGCGAGGCAAAAGCTTTAAGCCTCCTCTTTTGATATGAGCTTTATAATGATAATATCTATTTATTTGATTTTCAAATTATCGAACTTGGGTTGTATATAAATAAGTCTTATGGGTATAATGAACCTTACTCTTATTTAGTTTAAATGGCTTGATAGTATTTGAATGACTTAAGTTGTTGTAAGGATTTGAAAACACAACTATAGTTTGATAATATGTCATATGGATTTTCCTTTATTTAATTCCGTAAGTATTTATCCATATGCGCTAGTTGATATTCTGCAGTTTGTTCTAGGCATGCCAGACCGCTTGCTCTAGCCCGATTCGATTATTTGGCCTTGGAGGCGGTCTGGGTCGGGCAACCCGTCCCTAGGTCGGGGGAGGCTCTTCACACATTTTTCACTAGCTCTCCACTATCTCCATCTAACTAACATAATTTGAAACTCAATTGGTCTATTGATGTGTCAACTTGTATCTCAAGAATCATCACATGACTATTGTTTTAACATCGTTGTTGATGCATATGATTGGTTTAAAGCATCAAGCATTGTATTCCATAATTATAACTAACATGCAATGTAGTTTAATTTATGGTTAGTGTTTTTTATTAGATTAATGAACTACTCACACTTATTAATAATGAACATAACAATAAACAAATAATTGAAAGACATTAATGTAAAATATCTCCATTAAATAAAACTTGAATATCCAAAAAGTCTCCAAAAGCAATGAACAATGAACTAAACTAAAACCTAATTGAGAAGCCTTTAAAACTAATAATGTCTAATACTTAATTTTGAAGCCCTAACTGTGCTATTTATAGTTTCCTAATGTGTAAATATCATTGATGAAATCAAATTCCTTGTTCTTATCTAAAAAAATCCTCACAGACTTCGGCGAATCCATAATGTGCGCAAATTGTTGAGAAAATAACTGATAAACTATTTTTTTGCTTTATTGATTAAGCTAGTGAATCCAATGTGTTTTGGATTCGTTGAGAAATCGATGGCTATTTTTCTAAGTCCAAGCATTTTCAATGAATCCTTTGTATTTTGGATTTGTTAGGAAATCACTGAAACTTATTTTTACACTACACCGCAACTTGTGCTGCACTCTTTCTTTTAGTTAATCAAATTCTTTACTTTTAATCCTTTTTTTTTCTTTTCTTCACTTTTCCTTATTAAATACTAAATTCACAAAGACAAGAGAATACGCATTGTAATATCATCATTTTTATCTAAAATCAACCGAAATTACACTATAAAGCATGTCTAATTATTGACTCGTCAAATACCTTTAAACTCATCATTTTGCTATCCCAAGCAAAGGAATACTCTCAATCATATTCTCTTTTCATTCTTTATATGTTGATATCAACCTAATTCCTCTTCACTTTAAATAATATCAGTTATAAATAGAAGTGATCTTCAAATAGAAACATATTACCCCTGAAGTAAATAGAAGTTAAGAAAGAATAGAATGATTTAGAAAAACTGAACCATCCCTTAATGATAACTTAATCACCCAATGCAATACCCCTTTGAATTTAAAGTTCAATCAATACCAAGGCTAGTACACAATATAGGTTTTGTCAATCTCCACTGACAAGTGTATGATGACTAGTGAAGAGTCTCAAAACGCAAAAACCACTAGATTAATTTTAATTTTAGAAAATACTTGATAATAGCACCATAATAAAAATCCATAGGAATTTTGCCAAGATACCAATGAATATATAGTTTAAAACATGATAGATTAAGAAATACTTCACTTAACCCTAGCTTCAAGTACTCGAGCTAAATCTTTTCTTTGAAGAGTTTAAGAACATCCGCCCTTTTATCCCTAATTTTTTCCAACTTCATCCTGATTAATATTATTTTTTCTTAATTTATATATTTTTTCATTTGACTTTTTGAGTCCCTGCTCCATTTCTTGTGGACATTCTAATATATTTCCCACTATAGATTTCTTGCTCCATTTCCTATAGAATATATAGGACTCTCTATATATTTGTAAACTATTCTTAACACTTCTCACTATCCATTTAAGTAGAAGAAAGTATTATTTATCACTTATAGAAATTCATTTGTTTCTAACTCATTTCTTCTTTCAAATGTGGCATAATAATTTTTGATATATATACTATAAAAATACTTAATCAATAGCCTCGTATCACAAGATTCTTAGAGATTTATCTTCTTCTTGCACTATTATTTCCTTATTCTACCATTCTCGTGACTAACACAAAGCAATTAATCCCTTTAAACTCTTCTAGCGCATATATCAACTGGTAATGTTAATTAAAATGGTATAAAAATTGATTCCATCTATCATAGTATTTACTTGGGTAGTAAAAATATCAATTCCATTCAAAATCTGTTTTATATACATATATATATATATATATATATATATTCACTTTCATTCTTTTCCTAAATAAAAAAATAAAGAAAAACAAAATTCATACTTACTTGAATTCGAAATAAGTTTGAGAAATTTTATCGACTCTCTTCAATATTAGATCAAGATTTTTGAACTGTGGATCAATTCTGAACTTATCTTCTATCTTTCCCTCTTTCCTTGCAATTGATATTGTTGTGGTTCACCTAAAATACCTCCAAACTCATTCTAAACCTTGTCCTTAAGGTTTAAAAACTAATTCGGGTTTCCAAAAAAACAAATATACCTCGTGAAGCTTAAATGAATGTATTTGTGTAAAACTATTGTGTATAACACTTGAATATATGAATAAACTTCTTGCAATGAAAGATTTAAATGATGAATATAATATTGAAACATCATCATCATAAAACAAAACTAATTATCAAAGTCACACATAACATATCACAATTCCAAGTTATTAAACATCACAGACTAATCGAATTCAAGTTCTTCTAAAACATTCGCAAACTTAGTATAAACTCATAATCAAACCAATTGCATAAAAACTTGAATTGATAACTTAAAATCATAATTTTGAAAACTTTTCCATGTACACTAAGGATCCTTGTATTCACTTTCTATATATTTTATTCAAAATTCCATATTCAAGCACTAATAGTTTAACATAAATATTCATTCTCAAACACAATTTGTTTTCCATGTAACAGTTCAAAATCGAGGAGTAAATCACTCAATCTTACTATAATCTAAGTTTGAAAGGTTTAATCTATACAAAATTTTGATTTTCTAATCAAATGTGTTGTAATGGTTGTGTATATGAAATGAATTTTGTGTCTTGCAATTTGGGATTTTACTATTAAAATTTGAATTAATGCCTAGCAAATCGTGAGATTTAGTGGAATTGATGACTATTTGGTACCTAAATCGGTGAATATAAGGCTTTGTAACCCACCGATGTGCGCTAAGATTTCTAGTTATAAGGTGGAATCGCTATTGAATTGCTAACTTGAGTTTCGCACTATAAATTCTGCAATTTGTTACAGATTTTACTAGGTATTCCCAGTATAAATTCATGTCACTAAGAATTCACCAAACATGTTTGACTATTTTTTTTTTCAATTGAATTGATTGCCTTTCACATATAAACATATAAACATCAATAATGCGGTAGAATTTCCTAAATTTATCAGAATTTGAGTATGATATACACTAAACAATAATTCCATTACTATATAAATGAAATAGCCAATTAATATAAAACTCATAAGAACAATATAATAGGAAAATATATTGGCTTGATCAACCCCCCTTACACGAAATTATTCTGAAATTGAAATTCCTATAATATTCTCTAAGTAAAAGTCAAGGTTTGAGTGAATATAAAAACGACTAACTAATTCTAATAATAAAACACAAATTAAAGATAGATTATAGGTAGCCTCCCATAGAGCGCATTTGTTTACAATCGTTGGCTCGAGTGAACCACACAGTCCTAATCTGATTCTAAATTAAGTTGTTCTTCTATACAATTTTTTTAAAAACAATCTCCTTATTCCTAACTATTATTTTGATAGTTCCTTGAGCTCTGTCAAGTGTTGCATTAGTAGTTGTTAGGAAATGTTCATATAATGCAATGTCTACATCATCCTCTGTTTATCATCCTTATTCTTATTAGTTACTTCTTTTAGTTTTTCATAAAGACTGAATTGACAAAATTCAATCCCTTTACTATCTTAATTTTTAAATTGACTCTTACAAGATCATGAAATGTTATATTTTTGAACTCAACATTTTCTTCTTAATATCCTTTTTAATACTTGACTTTTTCGACGTGATAGTATTTTCCTTATTTTTTGGATGTTGAACTCTCAATTGTTGCGTTATATTCTATTCATTAGGAGTCTCATCTAACTTCTTCCTTCTTTAATATTATTTACAATTTTCATCTTTACTGCATTGATTACATATACTTCAATATTTAGACTATTATACGGATTTAATTCTAAAGAATCATTATCATTCAATTCTTTGCTAAGTAATTCGTTAGAATCATTATAGTTATCTTGATTATTGATTTTGGAAGTGACAATTTTTTTTTCAAATTCCATAAACATAGTTCTTTCAAAGATATGTAACTTAGCCTTAGCAGTTTTAAGATAATGTCTATCTAACATTATAGATGGAGAATTAGGTGATATTGAATCTCCCAGTTCCATGACATAAAAGTCAACAGGGAATACTAAGTCATCTACTTTTACTAAAACATCTTCTAATAAGCCATAAAGTTTAACTTATATGTTATCGGCTAAAGTAAGATTAATAGGTATATTAATTAAAGAACCTATTTTCGATGATTCTCAGAGTTAAAGGGACAACACATTAATTGGTGCTCCAAGTTCACACATAGCAAAGTCTATAAAAGAAGTTCGTATTGTAATAGGTATTTCAAACACTCTTAGATTTGAACATTTCTCAGGTATTTTCTTTTTAATTAAAGCCAACACCTTGTCTCCTAAGTTTTCTTTAGATTTTTATAAAAATTTATCCTTAGATATAGAGAATTCTTTCGAAACATCATCATAGTTTGAAAATTACTTATCTGATTTCATCAATAGTTTATTGATTTTTATTTTCCTATATGCTTCAAGTATGTCTTCATTATTTTCTTCCTTCCTAGCATCTGTTAACCGTTATGGAACAATAGAATTTGAATACATATCTTCATTCATATTATCATGCATCTTGTCATCTTTCTCTTCAATAACTATTTTAGACTTTTTTAAAAGATTTTTCATAAGCTTCAACTCTAGTTAAATACCACTTGTATAGTCTTTCAGGAAAAGTTGTATATTTCAATTATTCAATCATCCATTCTCTAGTATGAATGATATTATAGTTTTTTGTATTTTCTTTTTCTCAATACTATTTTTAGTTATCTTTTGAGGTATATGTGTGTCTTTCTCATTATCACTAAATAAAGCATTAACTTAATTATGTTTGACTTGTAGAAACAATTTGAGTAGGTGTTTTAGTTTGTTTAATCAATGTATTAAGTTGTTGGTTCATTTGACTTAATTGATTTTTCAATTCATTAATATCACCTTGTAAGACTTGGATTATTTGATCTTGCTCTTTTTTAAAATTTTCTAATGGAATGGTTATTTCAATCCATATAACATAAACCCTTAATAGCTCTAGTTATTTAGACCATTTCCTATATTTGGTTATAGATAATTTGTATAATCATTAGAGTTATAATTAGGTTTAATGAATCCACCATAATGGCTCATCATCACATTAGATTGTTTAGTTATTTTGTTAACCATTTTTATAGCTAAAGTTTGTGTTAGTTAGAATAAGGATCCTCCACATTTTACGTCTAAAAATCATCATTATAGATGGTTTAATCATTCATAGAAATATTGCACTAAAGTTCTTTATGTAAATCCGTGTTGTGAACGTAATGAGATCAATCTTTGATACATATCCTAAAACTCGGCAAAGGTCTCCTCAGTTTCCATCTTAGCATTACTAATTCTTTGTTTTTGCAAACTAGTTTTGCATCTTGGTAAATATTTATCTATAAATGCTTGTAACATTTCGGACCAAGTGGCTATAGAATTTGGAGGAAGACAAAAAAACACCAATCTAGAGCTTGACCTTTTAATGAAGAAAGAAAAGCTTTCATTTGAACATACTCAAGTTCTACATCCTTAGGTTTCATCACATTAACTCTATATATATACTCCCTAATAAATGTTGGAGGATTTCCATCATCTTCACCATGAAAGTGTGGTAAAGATTTCATGTGTCCAAACATTAATTCAAAGTCGGGGAATTCTGCAAGAAAAATAATGCACATTGATTCATAAGCCACTAAATTTTTATCAAATTGCCTAAAATTGAGTTCTTGCTCGTCTTCCATCATATTATATGACATACAAAGAGAAGAACTCCTAAGAAATTGTATTACTATCCCTAGCAATGGCACCAAAAATTGACACGTGTTCAGCATGCACAATAAATTTCCCCTATATTTATAACTTGTAGTAGTGATAAGCGGATATCGTCACCATGGAGATTTTGCAAACTTCTTAAGAAAGTGGGTTTTATTATTTTGTTTATTTTAGTTTAATTTATTTTATTAAAATAGGAATTAAACTCTATCAAATTAAACTACGTAAATAAACTAACTTAATTAAACTAATTAAACTGATTAAACTAACACAATTCAAATCAAGTAACCAATATAAGACAAACATCTAAACAAAATCTCTTAAATAATGAATTTAAATTTGATTGCATCTTAACATTTAAACTCAACTTAACTTAACAAACATAGCACACTAGTTATAATTATATCATGGAATCTTTAGCTCATTAAACCCAATATCATAATAGGTTTATAGCTTTTAGCTAGCCACTGATTTTCTATATTCAATGAAAAGAGCTATATTCTTATCATTGTAATTCTACTAATTGGATAAAATACAATAAACTAGAAATTATGATAGCATTAACACTCTCTGAAAAACATGCCTAATCTCAACGAAATAAAAAATGGAATATGCTAGTCAATATATAACTTAGAAAACAATCACCTAGAACATCCACTAGAAAAATTTGCCATATAGATTAATTCTAGTTACTACTTTTATATAATTTTTGTCAATAATTAAAGTAGAATTAGAATCAAAATATCATAATACATATTTGCAGCTACGCATGCAATACAAGAATTATTAGTTATAACATGCAAAACAACTTGTTACAAACGTGATTGATGTATATGATTAGTTTAGAGCATTAAGCATTATATTTCCAAATTATAACTAACATGCAATCCGGTTTAATTCATGTTCAAAGTTTGTTTTTAGATTAACAAACTACTCATACATATTAATAATAAACATCACAATAAAAATATTAATTGAAAGAAATTAATGCAAAATACTTCTATTAAATAAGTCTTGAATCTCTAAAGAGTCTCCAAAAGCAATGAACAATGAACTAAACTAAAATCTACTTAAAAAGACTTTAAAATTAATAATGGCTAATAGCGGACACTTAATTTTGAAGCCCTAGGGTCCTATTTACGGTTTCCTAAAGTGTACATATCACAAATAAACTCAAATTCTTTTTTCTTATCTAAAAAATCCATCACTAACCTTAGCGAATCATCAACTAATCTATTTTGTGCTCAAATAGCTTAGAAGATCACTAAAAAACTATTTTTGTGCTTCACCATTTTAGCCAATGAATCCTATGTATTTGGATTCGCTTTGAAATCTCCGGCTATTTTACGAAGACTGATTTTGTCAGCGAATCTTTTATATTTTGGATTCGCTAAGAAATTCTTAAAACTTTTTGTTGCACTACATTCCATCTTTTGCTACAATTTTTCTGCACTTAACCAAATTCTTCATTTTTAATCCCATTTTTTTCCATTTCCTCACTTTTTCTTATTAAATTCAGAAATCATAAAAATAAGAGAATACCCACTGTAATATCATAATTCTCATTTATAATAAACTTAAACTAAACTATAAAACATGTCTAAATATTGACTTCTCAATACGACCTTAGGGCTGTGAAATCAGCTGCCCTTAATTACTTAGATCAATATTTCATTGCTCTATGGACCATTCTTTATTATTTTAGTCTATTCCTTTATTGTTCATTACTTTTGGAGACGAATTGAATATTCAAAGTATTTATTTCATATGTATTTATTTATGTCTTTAATTTACTTTATTGCAATGTTATTTAAGATTATGATTCAGTATCTTATTAATCTAAACAAAGTCTGAACAATAACTTGTGTTGTTTTGTAATGTAGTTATAATGACATTATTTTGTGCTTTAGTGCTTTAAACCAATCACATTCTTTGATTCGCTAATTTAATAGATTATTATTTGCAAGTTTTAATCATAAACATTATAATGCATGCATAGTATAGAATGTTATTGTGATATTTGGATTTATTATCTACGTTAAAGTAGTAACAATGATTGTTCAAATGGTCTATTATCGTTTTGATGTCCTAAATGAATTTGAGATCTAAGTTTAGTATTAAAGTGGCTTTCTGAAGGTATTAGACTCAGTAGTTCGAAGTTTTCACAAAGTGTAATGTTGTTTGATGGCCTAAAGTTATTTTCTTTATGTATTCAAAGCGTTAGCTCAATAAAATTAGAACATGGCTTTTTCACCGCTATAAAGAGAACTAATGGCTTGATAAAGGCTATGTTCTTACATATGAGTAGAGTTTAATGATTTTGAATACTTTACATAGTATATTCACGACTATTCCTTGCATAAAGGATTGATGTTTCAATTCTCTAGATGTTTGTTTAGATATTTATTTATAATTGAATTGTTTTGAATATGAGTTAATTTGAATTGTGATTGTTAAATTAGTTTAATTAGCTTAGTTAATTATTATAGTATTATAGTTTGAATTAGTGATTTTTAATTCATGTTTTAATTAAATTAATTAAAATAAATTAAAGTAAAAAAATAAAAACTATTGAAAGAATTTTTCTTGGAGAAGTTTGTTAATTCTTTGTAGAGACGATCTCATTTATCACTACTTCAAATAATAAAGATACACGAGAATCGTATTGTACATGCTCGATACGTGTCATCTAAATTGTTTGGTTAACTTCAAATTGATATCACTATGGTTTGTATTTCATTGATTTAGTCTAATTATTTGTACTCCATGGTGTGATTACTTGATTTATTTTCTTCTATACATATTGCTTATAATTGAACTCCTATGCTTATGATTCATGTAAGAAATTAAATGTTATTGTTTGTTCATATCTCTTAGTGTTGAAATAGCATGCTATTATCTTTGTGGGAATAATTGAGTTAATGTATATGGTCTCGTTATTGCTAAATACTAATGAATTCTTAATGATCCTATTGAACTTCCTATTGTGATGAACATTTCTTAGTTGATGATTGCCATTCTACTATTGATTTGCAATATTATTGGCAAGTTACTACATGAGTGTGACTCGTGTGATATGATCCATGAGGGATGGGGTCCCGGGTGAGCAGTTCAACCGAGCGAGCAGTTCAACCGAGCATTGTCATGGCCCCAATTCCCCAAAAACTGAGCCCTAACTGACTTAAGCCTACGTGGAGCCCTAAGTTACCTTTCTCTAGGTCAACATAAGCTTAGCTAGCTTTCTTATCCATCATTATAATTTAATTCATAATTTCAAGTTGAGTTATTAATGCTTTGCAAGAATTAAATATTTAACAAAAGCAATTTATCAAATGAAATAAGCACAACAAACAAAAGAAAGAGTTGGACAACCTACGTGTAGAACCTTGTATATATATATATAAACTGTATATTTGGTGATCAAGTGCAAAAAGTAAACAATGAGATATACAAGTCATAAGTGTCTGTCAGTACCCATAATCCATCCGAAGTATACAAAATATCATAATATGCAATGTTAGCACCCGTACCGCGAACCGACGGTCTGACTAACCAGAACCATCTCTCGAGGTGTTCAATTACACTATCTAAAAAATGTTTTGAGCTCACCTTCCATTATTATTATTCTAGTTTAAAAACTATTTTTTGTGTTAATTCCTCGAAAAATGTTATATTGTATTAAAATGGTCAATTGTTTATTGCGCACGTTTGTGTGAAGCAAATGAGCATGCAATATGATCAGGAAACCTAAAGTGGAAGCCTCAATTATAATGTATAGTAATCCATAACAGCAGAGACGAGGAACTAACTCTTAAATATAAATCAAATACAAGTCCGATTAACAGAAATATATATTACTAAAACCAATTCAATTAATAAATTACCTACAGTGTGGATAAAGGCACTTATATATGTCGTCGCCTACTCTAGTTCCTTGCTCTTTCTGTAACAACTGCAAGTCTAATTGATTCAACAACAAATCTTGCTTTCGAAGCACCCATCAAGTAAAAAGATAAGTTTTATAAAAATGTGGTGCATAATAAACAATTGAAGACAATATAATAACAAGAATTAAAGTAGATATGCTGCAAGCCTATTTCTTTCATGGTCAAGGTGATTGCCATGAATCCCTAAGATTCATGACCTGGCTCATATGTCATTGGCATGGCGACATCCATCACCTACATTCTCGGGATATCCCTTCATGTAATATGAGGCCCTAAGCATTACTGACATACTCTAACTCCACTCAAGATGATCAAGTTTGTAGGAGGTGCACTTAGTCATATGACACCATCAGACCCATCTAAAATACAAATTGGGCCCTTAATGATCCAAATGACTATATGCATGGCAATTATATAGTCTTGAATGCAATGCTATAGTGTAACGTATATATGATGCGTAGTGAAAGTTTATAAATTCCTATTATTAAGTTTTAGTGCATCCCACGTCGAATGCTCTGATCCCTAGTCAAGCTCTACATACCCGTAGTAGAATTGAACTCCGCGTCGTCAACTCCTAACATAATTATTTTATAACAACTTCAATTAACTTTCAACAAGCTAATTTGGGGTATCTTTTTAACTTTGAAAACCTCAAAACTTTTCATATTTACCAAAAAGAAATTTGTAGAGCTCACTTCATACTTTCCATAAACTCCAAGAATACTTAAATCAGATCACAAATGGAAAAGTTATGGATTTTTCAATATAGCTTCTTGATTAGGCAAACTTAAACAATTTAGAACAAACAAAACTTCTTCAAATCAATATTTTTGCAACTATATCATTAAAAATCAACACCAAACACAAAGAAATTGCTCAACACCACATTCAAAATATATCCACAACCCTTGGAGTCAATTTGGACAAAAACTAATAATCTAATTAATTTGTCCAAAATCCTGATGTAAATCAATTTTAACTACAAAAACATCTTCAAAAAAATTATCAATTGAATTGCATCAATTTACTTCGCCAAAACCCCAGCCCACGTCGATGGGATTTATTCCAAATTAGCACATATTAATCCAATAAATATATTCTCAACAATCCCTACCAATTCCAATCAAAACCTCGCGAAAGATATCAAAAAATTGCAAGAATTAGAATTGAAGTGTTGAAAATCTCTAGAATTTGGAATTTACCAAATTTCGAGTCGAATACCTCATCTCTGTTATGGAAACATGGCTCGAACTGACCATCTCGCAACATTCTTCTATTTTGCAGAAAGAAACAGTGTAAAAACTGGATGTAAGGAGTTTCGCAAGTGAAAATAACTACAAAGAGGTTTAGAAACCAAAACCCTTAAAACGATCTATTGAGCATTTCGAATGAATCTTCATTTGATTTTTTTTTTTAATATATAATCCCTCAGTTGTCAACAACTTTATTTTTTTTTATTGACTAATTCTCAAAATTTCTATTTTGACATCTTTTTACTGGTGCTCATTTTGCATTTTATTTTTCAACAAATTAAGGCAAACTCTTGACAAAATAGTTTAAATCCTTAAAACATCTATAATTCGAGTTTTAGTGAATAAAAACGCTAAAAATCTTAACTTTGTCCATTAGACACCAAGTATTTATTGACAATTTTTTCCAATACTTAGTCAAACTTATACCAATTTGGATGCAATCTCAACCTCAACCACTGCTAACTAATTCGCAACTCGAGGCAATGTCTTGTATTAAATGCGTTCTCATTTTAAATTGCCACCAATCAAAGTTGCATTATTATCTTTTTATATGTTCTTTTTCGAGTTGTGTATTTTTGTGATATAAAATTGGCCGAAACTCAAAAAATAAATTCAGCCTCGCCTAGCCTAGTATTCTATCCACTTGCTGGTCCTACCATACTGCCCGCGTAGTCATCGCACATCTCAAGTCTCGCCACATGTATTAGAATCTATTTTCATTATTTATGATACAATACACACACCCATATAACAAAACTTTTATCTATTATCCATTTAGCCTGGTTGCACCACCCGATTTAATTATGAATAGGCCTTTAACTTATTCCAAGTTATCAAACTAGGTATCATTAGTGAGTGGTCGTCAATGTCTTTCCAACTTAGGAGATTTCATCCTTGAGATTTAACCTAATTATCTTAGTTATCATAAATAGCAAATACCCTCAACGTACCTTATAATATTTAGGTGATCTTCAATCTTTAATATCGGTTACCTCAATACCCACTAAAAAGAAACTAGTTTGTGAATAATTGTTTCACTCATGTCAGGAATTTGTACAATTTGCTTCAAAAGTTCGTACAGAGAACCTCCTTGAAAATCATAACAATCTAATGACATCAAAAAGCAAGTTTCTCCTTTGGTCAAACTTATAACGTCTTTTGCTAAGGTAACACACTCAAATAATTGGAACTTAAGACGACAACTTTTTTCTCAACACATTAACTCCTGTTTGATTAGATCGATTGACTGGTTTATCCATTCTCTCTAAGTGTACAAAAACAACAATGGGACTTCAACGTTGCTTACTAGTTCATGATTTCTTCCTCGCGGGAGAATTATCAATGTTGCTTGATTGCAATCGTAAGTATAACGGCTGATTGTAGTAATAGTGTGACCAACTTACGTTAATTATGGATATCGTCCTTGGGGAAATATGTATGCACTCGATAGGTACCTTGCTAAAATTACTTTATTACTAAGGAAATCCTTTTTCAAATTGGTTTTATAACTAAACTATTCTAATCTAACAACTCATTGTAAATTACGTTAACTCTTATATTAAGATTATCTTAGTTCACAACTTCACCTAAATAATAAAATACTACGCTTTTTTTAACTCATTTTATCATCTTTTGTATTCCAATGCCTACTTAGAATAGACAGATTTTCTTCAAATCCACTTCGACCCAGTGTCGTGACGGAAAAGGTTATAATGTGCAAACTAAAACTTCACCTATCAGTGTGACTAACATAAACGTCACATTGCTTTAATGTTCCAAATCTTTAGATTCATAACCAATTAATTTTACTATCCGTGACTCCCTAATCAACTACTGTCGCTCGATGTTGTATAGTTTATGGTTGTACTGTCCATATTGGGCTTAAAAGTTTCTATGGCCATGATAACTTCTAAAACCTACGTGATCAAGATGTATACGCTCAGAATCAATAAAAATTCTAACTATTGCACTTCTTATCTTTACACTCTATTCATTTTTAAGCCATAGCATTCATATCATAGAATCCATTGATCCTTAAGATTAATAAACTACTTACACTTCATTGAAACAAACATGCATATAGTGATATTCATTGAAGTCAGATATATAATAAAATAACTCTCTATTAAATAAATAAAAACAATACCCGAATTACCACACACAAGTCTTCAATGTCTTCTTTTCACAAATTTCTTAATAGTCTAAATGAAGTATACCTATACTAAAATATTGCTAATGGTGGCTAATCTAAGGAAATTGGTGAGTTTTCCATGTTCTCCTATCTATTTATACTCCCTAAAAACATTTAAAAACAATTAGAAACCATACTGGACAATTTAGCAAGAAATATAACTCTAATTTCTATTTTCTTCTTTACTCGGTGCTATCATTTAAGTATCAGAGCCGTGTGTACAATTCCACGGTGTCACCACAATGCCGAGCATCATGTGTGCAAATTCTCCCTTCAGTGATCCTGAGGCGGTCCCTGTCTGTCCCCAATGCCATCTCTTGACCTCCACAATGTCGCCACTGCACCGACTATTATGTCTCATTTTCTTCACTTACATTGCTCTCCCATGTCGTGCATGCAACTCCCACGCAGTGCTGACAAGTCAATAGTTAGACATGTTATATAGTGTAATTTAGATTGATTTTAGATATAAATGATGATATTATGCTATGTATTCTCTTATTTTTTGTGATCTAATGATTTAATTAGGAAAAGTAAAAAATTGGAAGAAAAAGAGCAAAAAGAGCAAATCAGTCAATGACACGTGTCGAGCGTGTACAATAGTTTCTTACATTTTCTTATTATTTGTGGTAGTGGTAAATGTGATATCGTCTCCGTAGGGATTTTGCAAACTTCAAGGGAAACAAATTTTCTATTATTTTTCTTAATTTAGTTAATCTAATTAAAAGGGAATTAAAAGATCAAATAACTAATAACTATAACCACTAACTTTAATAATCAAACTTACTAAACTAATTCAAACAATTCAATGCAAACTAAATTAAACAACATTCCAATTCAATATAAAAAAAATATCTGAACAAACATCTAAATAACGTAATATACTTGGATTGCATTCAAACACTAGAACTTAGCATCACTTCATAACATAGTTATAATCGTAATAAATGGAATCTTGAAATCATAAAATCCTAATTCCTAATAGGTTGATATCTTTTAGCCAACCATCGATTTTTCCATATTCAATGGAAAAGTCATATTCTTGTTATTGTAGATCTACTTATTGGATTAAGCGCAATACCATAGAAATACGATAGCATTAACATTCAATGAAAATAATGCCTACTCCGAATCAAATATAAATCATAATACGCGAATAAATAACTACCTTAAAATAAAATCACCTAAAACATCCACTCGGGAAAAAGCCCTATAGATTAATCCTAGTTGCTACTTCTATAATTGTTGTCAATAATCATAGATATAGATTCAGAATTCAAATACCACAATACAAATTTGCAACTGTGCATGCAATAGTAATCTTCATTAGTTCTAATATGCAAAAACAACTTGTTAAATCCATGATTGACTTTTATGAATAGATATAAAGATTACGTTAATGATTTTTTAATTATAACTATTTAGCAATCCAAAGTATATACATTTCTAGGTTTGTTTAGATTAATAAAATACTCACCCATAATGGAAATAAATAACAAAATACTATAATTAGAAGACATAATAAAATAAACAAATAAATATCTCTTAAATAAATCAAAGCTGCAATGTAGCTTCAAACATAGACTAAACTAATAAAAGACTTATAGAATATGTGAAATATGTTGGAGAGTACTTTATTTCAAAACCCACTGGTCTTATTTATAGTCACCTAAGTTATACATAACTATACTATTAAAGTAGCAAACTTGAAACGGTTAACCGTGAAGCCTTTTTGACTAAAACTTCTGAGAATGCCCTTAACTACTATATTAAATTATTTAAATTTAGGGTAATGTGGTAATTTTATAAAAATCCCTTTTTAAATTGGTGAAACTAATTTTGTGATCTTGGGGTTGCCACATATCTTGGGATTTTAATTTGAAGTAGTTTCTAAAATTGTTCTTTTGTATCCAATCACCCTCAACACATTTCTCCATTTCATCCATTTTATATCCATTTTTATAGGAACGGTTACTTCTTCCCATATATACATTGTGTCTTTTTCTCCTCTTATACATTTTTGTATTATTTTCATATATACGACAATACTCTCATTTCCTCTCTTTAATTGCCACTCAATGGTCTCTACCATGCTACAATAGGTAAGGTACCTCAGATTCTCTTCCATCAGTGTAAGATTTATTTGATCCCATTCTATTGGTTGTCTTCTTTAATTTTTTAGGAAGTCTTCATTATCATGTAAATCACTTTAAAGGGAGATTTTTTCAATATATGTTGTTAGATGTACCTGACAAGTGAATTTTTTAGTTCATATTCATCCCTTCTATGGAATCGACCAATAGAGACCAAGAAATTGCTAGACTAATTGTAACATTTTACTATTATAGGAATGATTAGCAAATTTGGATAAAAAATAGAGACTATTGATTCAATTTGATATATTTAAGGAAGTATTCGATGGTGGAATATCAAGACCAAACTATAAAACTTGAAATGTACTAATCATTGAGTATGCAATACTATCGTGACTCCCATATGAATAATCTAAATAACTTGTAACTATAAGAGAAAATTGCTGAGAGATCCGACTATAATGGCGGAGGTACCTGGGTAGAGGTTCTCTAAAGAAAGGGCAAGCAGACAAGCCAGAGGTATGTATGACAGGATGGAGACCTAATGACCGGCTGTGGGACACGGCGCTTTTTGGTCAAAGAGGAAGCGATTCACAATCAGTGAATGAAAAGAATGAGGGGTAGACATATAAGCGGCAACCGAGGCATGTTCAACTTACGACTTGATAAGAGAGAATGATAGTGGGTGCACAAGATTCTCTAAGGTTTGTTCGAGGCCCAGATGTTGCTGAGGTGATTCTACAGGGGAGATATCAGAGCTCTACACCTGCAGACTGTGAAAATCATATGGGAAATGTACTCCGACTATAGAAAGTGGAGCAAAGGGGGGTTGGAACATGATATTGGTGTCGTATGATGAAAGACAAAAGGGGCGGAAAGCGTTTTTTAAGGCTCTGGGGTAGCAGAGTTCAAATGAGAGGAGAATGGAAAATAATGGACATAGAATAACTAAAAAGCAATGAAATTGGGGAGATACATAGGACACACAAGTGATCTAAACAATAGGGGGTCAGACTGTGTGATAACAAGGAGTTCAATAAATGGTGATAAAACCTAATCCAGGACCAGCAAACAATCCAATGGAGAATAATATCTCACAAACAAGCACTAACGAAGGATGGACGGTTAAGCAACCAAGTGGAAGAGATCCAAATACTTTGAGAGATTGACATATAGCGATAATGATTTACCAAGCTAGGCCGAGACATAGATTGACACTGGTGGAACAAATATTAGAGGCTGGTATAAGATGTAATATAAGGTGCAAGCAGGTAGGCAACGACCTAGCGTCGGTGGTCTGCAACATACTTGAACAGAAGCAAAATCTTTTGTAGGAAGGAAAATTAATTGGTGGAGTGGTGATCGACAAGATAGAATATTGGTCACCTCGAAGCCATTAGGATCAATGTAAGACCATGCTTTAAGATGAATAGGTAAAGATCGAAAGTTTTCCATATAATATGTGGAAAGGGGTGGCTTTCCAGATGATTGGAGATTGTTTGGGGAGTTTATTACAAGTTAAGGGCAATTGTTAATAAAGAAAATTTAAGGGTTGCATTCGTTAAAATCCAAGGATCATCTAACCGACTCTTTGATAGCATGCTAAAAATTCCCTGTTGGGGGAGACGGTCCAATAAGCAATTCTCAGGCCAAGTAATGAAGAGGTGGTGGAGTTAGAGTTTGAAACTGAATAGGTGGGAAAGGAAGAAGGGGACAATAACTAGAATGAGGAGGTGGTTGGAGAGCTACGGCCTATGACATGAGGCAGTGTGGTACAAGAACAGGAAGTAGGAAAAGGACTCGATGACAAGGGGATGGAAAGCTTGAGTGTGAGGGAGATTGAGGAACATAAGAAATATCTTTGATCATACCAAATGAGGTGGTGAATGGTGACCAACTGAATAATAATTGAACTAAAATAGAAGCTTATGCACAAGGGGATCCCAATATAGTCGCATGCCCATGAAAAAGGTAAAGGTATTATTGACAATTTTCCACACTCATTAAATGTTTGTGATTTTAGAGATCTTGTAGATCAGGTAAACAAATCGCCTCGGGTAGCCTTGCTACGTGGGAGTCTATCAAATCGGGCTATACACAAATAGGCCCAAAGCCCACCTAGCCTAATTGATCTACATCAGAGCCCAATCAAGCAGCCTTCACGGGTCGGGCTAGTTGATTCAGATGAGGTAGTGGACCTATCCCAACTAAGTTTCACCCAAGGTACAATCAAGTTGGAAGAAGTTACAAGGGCAGGAGAAAACGTGAGTATTCACCATGGGGAAGAATAAATATCTGACGATGAGGCAACGGTTGATCTGGGTACAGAATAGGATTCATCAGAAGGGAAGTCTATTGTCCAAGAGGTGAATGTTAATACAATCAAGCAAACTGAAGGAGACATGATCGATTATGATCAGCTGGAGGAGATGGCGATGCTTAATATTTACAAGCAGAATGGGAGGCCTGAAGAGATAAACTAACAAGAGATTGACCGTAGAAATATTTCTGAGTATATCGGTGAGATAGATTATGACCTTATCCGAGCTCTATTTGAGCCAGGCAATGAGGCTAATGTACAAACTCGGGGCATAGTCGATCCACAGTTGGGGATTATAGCAAATGATGAAGCGAATCAAGCCTAGAGGAAAGAAACCAACGTGGGAGAGAATACCCGAGAAGGCGAGCAACCATAAAAATAGGAGACAAATAAAGAGTAGCACAAATAAATCATCAAATGTTATAGGCAAGTGGGCTCACAATTAAAATGAGAACAATGAGAAACAGTCTTGAGAGAGAAATATGAAGACTATCCTTTAGTATGAATTATAATGCTCAAGACAAGAGGGAGAATGTAGTTCACCAATGAAGATTGTCTCATAAAATGTTAGGGGACTAAAGGCAAAAGGAGAGTGATCAAAGATGCATTACTAAAATTCAATATAGACATAGTATTGATATAGGAGACAAAATGGAGGAGATGGATAGAGGCATGGTGTCGAGTATTTGGGGAAGCCAATATAAATAATGTGTGATTCTACCATTTACGGGCGTGAAAGGAGGGATTTTAGTCATATGGGGCGTAAGAAGAATTAAAGGTAATGACAGTTTATTGGGGATGTTCTCAATATAAATACACGTAGAGGAGGAACAGGGATATAACTGGTGAGTTTCGGCATTTTATGGGCCCTCCACACTAATGAATAGGAATGAATTATGGAAGGATATGGGGGATTTGTATGGGTTGTGTACTCCAAACTTGATTGCAGCAAGGGGTTTCAATGTCATGAGATTCTTGGGGGAGAAGATGAATAGCACTCGGGTTACCACAACTATGACTACATTCGGTGCACTTATCAAATAGCTCGCACTAATTGATCCACCATTACTTAATGGATAATTTACCTGGACAAATGGGAGAGACTACCCCATATGTGCATGATTTGATCGATATCTTTTCACAAAAGAATAGGGGATGTGTTTAAGAATGCTAGGCAATCGGTGGGAGTGAGGGCTACGTCTTATCATACACCCATACTTATGGAAACGAAACCAATTAAGTAGGGCCCTATACCCTTCAAATTTGAGAACATGTGGCTTTGACATCATTTGTTTAAAAAATATTTACACAACTGGTGACAAGAGTGTACACGCAATGGGGAAGCAGGGTATATGGTGATGGATAAACTACAACAACTGAAACTGAAGATCAAAGAGTGGAATAAGAATGTTTTTTGGTAAATAAAAACATAAAAAAATGGAAATGATAAGAACGATTGAGTCATAAGATATGGAGGGGAAAGGGGCTTGTGGATATAACAATTGAAGCAATCCAGAGAAATATACAAAAAAGAATTTGAAGATCTGGTGATGTAAAAGAGAAGAATGCTCCATCAAAAAGATAAATCAAACTGGATTAGATAGGGGGATGCTAACACTACATATTATTACAGAATATTAAGTAGTCAGAAAACCAAAAACTTCATTGATAGATTACAGAATGAAGATGGCAGCTACAGTGAGGAACATGAATAGATTGTACGACATATTATAGAGTTCTTTACAAAACTCTATGCGGATGAAAGCAAGGAGGAGTGGACAGTAGAGGGAATCGAATGGGCTCCGATAATAGCTGAAGAGGCAAATAGGCTTGAAAAACCCTTTAGGAAAGAAGAGATATGGGCTACAGTGTGTTAAAATTGGGGATCAGGCAATCAAAGAAAGATGGGGGATATGGAAGAATGATATAACAAACGTCATGAAGGAATTCTACATGAATGGGAAGGTTAGTTCGAGAATAAATAGAACCAAAGTATGCCTAATTCCAAAGAATCAGCAAGCCTGCAGGATCACTGAATATAGACCAGTAAGTTTCGTAACTAGCTTGTATAAGATCATATCAAAAGTTCTCGCCATACAGCTGTGTGGAGTGTTGGGTAATACTATTGCAGTGGAGCAAATAGCCGTCGTCCTAAGGAGGCAAATGGTGAATCTTGCCTTAATAGCTAATGAAGTTTTTGAGGAAAAACGAGTGAAAAAAAAACAAGGGATGGTGTTAAGGCTCGACTTTGTAAAGGCCTACGACCATCTAAGCTCCGGAGATTTCTTGATTTTTTCTTTGAGAAAAATGGCTTTGGTACTACATGGAGAAGATGGATAGTATGGTGTTTGAGCTTGGTCAGATACTCTATTGTCATTAGTGGCATACCATATGGGGACATCAAAGTCGAAAGGGGGTTACGCTAAAGAAATCCCCTTTCTCTATTTTTGTTTATCATGGTGCCTGACATGTTAGGAAGAATGATGTATACTGCTAAATAAAGAGGAGAGGTTGAAGGTTTAACCATAGGCAGAGGATGATTAAAAGTTACTCATTTACAATTTGAGAATGATTCACTATTATTTGTAAATGGAAATGAGGTTTTAGGGTATAAATGTTCAATATAGTGGAGGCTTTCTACGTACTATTAGGGCTCAAATTAAATAAAATCAAGTGTTGTTTAGAATCCATAAATATCGAGGAGAATGTTGTTCAAAATCTAGCATCTGGCATGGGCTTCTCAACCACTAGTTGGCCAATGAAGTACCTTAGATTACCGTTGAGGGCCTCTCCACGTATGAAGGAGTTTTGGGAACCCATAATGTGTAAGATTGGCTTACATATAGAAAGCTCGAAAGGGGGTTTCTTTTCAAGGGGAGGGAGACTCATTATGTTAAGTTTAGTGTTATCAGCTCTACCAAATTTCTATCACTTGTTGTTTCAGATACCAGTAAGGGTTATCAAGAGGATTGAACAAATGATGAAATCCTTCCTATGGAGTCGAATGAGGGACAAAGAACCGAATCACCTAGTCTCTTAGAAAAAAGTAAGCTAACCTAAAAATGAAGGAGGACTGAGGTATCAGCACAAACAAGGCACTTGTAATAAAGTGGATATGGAGGTTCCAACATGAACCGACAGCCTTATGGGCACAAGTAATTCGGAGCAATTACGGGATGGATAAAAGCAACTGGGATACGAGATAAGCGAATTAAAGGAGCTCTCGAAATCTGTGGCTGTTTGTGATAAGTTACCTTCCTGAATTCATGAGGGATATCTGGGTACAAATAGGATATGGCATACACATTAAGTTTTGGAAGGATCCATGGTAGGCCAAGAGCAGGTTAGCTAAAACGTTTCTTGCTCTCTTTACCTCAACTACTACACAGGATCTTCTGGTATCGGAAGTATTAACTAATCAAACAAATGAAAGAGAAGGGGGCTAGTTCTTGAATCCAAGAAGGCATCGAACAACCCTAGAGGAAGAAGAAGCTAATTTACTGGGGAGACAAACTACAAAGGATGAATCTGTTAAGAAATAGGGAGGATCAGAGGGTATGGATGGGCAATGGCAATGATATATTCACAGTGAAGGATGCAATGATCCTAATGTGGGAAGGACAAGGAACAAATAGGTGTGGAGCATACAGGACAATATGGGAATCTTGCAGTCCCCCCAAGTTCAAATGTCTAACTTAGTTAATATGGAGTAAAGGCATCAACACCATGGACAATCTACAAAGAAGAAGGTCGAATAGGACCTATTTGCCATCCGAATTCTCCCTCTGCTACAGGGACTATGAAACAGTAGATCACTTGTTCTTAAGGTGTCTGTTTACACAAATGATATGGGGGAATTATGGAAAGATATTGGAAACACGGGAATGCATGTTACAGAGGTTAGACAAGTACAGGTGGAGGAAGCGAAAACAAATAATGGTATAAAATGGAGGTTGCTATGGCGAGCAAGAGCTCAAGCAATTCTATGGGATATATGGGAGGAAAGAAATCAAAAGGTTTTTGTTGATCGAGCGGGAACATGGTATGAGGTGTTGTTGAAAGCAAGAAATAGGCTGGGGGTAAATTATGATGACACCGGATATGATAAAATGGGGATGGACTGGACTAGACCGAAGTTAGGCTATTCTATTGGGAGGTAGAAGGAGTTTGCTTTTAGGGGTATACCCCTAAGGGTGTTTACTCGGTTGTAATTACTTTTGTAATCCCAGTCATACGAGCACGTGTTCAACCTAGTTGATTCAGTGCAAGTACGACACCATTTCAAAGGGAGTTTTTCATATTGGCTCGTCTGATGTATAAGGGAACGGAGGTGGTTTTTTGAACAAAGTGTTTTTCTCCTACTACACTGGTAGGGTTTTTTTTACTTTATTTTGAGGGAAACACATTAGTCTCGTTCCTATCAAAAAAATACTATTGTGACTCCCATGAAAGCAAAGGTTGCAATAGGTTTATCCGACTATAATACTATTATGAATCATTTTTTATTTTTTATTTTGTGTAAACTATTTTTTCTCTGTAGCATGCTTGAGATTTGGAAATGTATCAATGTGTATGTCATGAATTTTTATAACATTGTCATGTGCATCACTGCATCCCAGAAAAATGAAATCACTTACAAAACACTTACAATATGAGATTTTATTAGTGTTAAAGTGATGACCGAAGCCATGCATGGTTGTGGAGACTTTCATGGACTCGGCATGCAAAACCCATACCTAAATTAATAAAATTAGTTGGCATGCAAGGTTGAATCAATAGTTAATGCAAAGGCTTGGACTGTGATCTACCTTAAATGTTGCCTTCAAAATAATTAGGGTGATGTATTCAATTGATTCCATTGAGAGTCAAAATGAATCAATAGTCCCAGCACAAAAATTTAATTTCTTTTTAAAATTTACCATTTTATTTGTTTGTTCTTCATTGTTCTGTTTTATGTCAACAAAAAGTCTAATTTTGGTACTTATAAAAAAAAACTTATTTTTCAAAAAACAACTTAAGGCACTTCACGTGCAACACAATTTAAAAAAAAAAAGTCAAAATATGGTTACATGAAAATTTAGAGTAACATAAAAATTGTCCACGGTTACATTGAAATTGTCCATTAATTTAGGAGTTCAAACAATAACTATCCACTAATAGCCCATTAATCGTCCACTAATTAATTAAGAGTTTCATCGCCACTCTTTGTCAACCTAAAAAATAGATTTTTCAAGATTGCTTAAAAATGGAAACAATATTCTACAATATTTTATTGTTAAACTTACAAAAAAAAACAAAGAAAAAATTTGAGATTGCCCTAAGTGTATTATTGCTAAACAATTAAAAGTAGTAACCATATAAGTTCCTTAAATTAAGGAATTCTATTCTTAAAACAAACAAATCGAAATTTGTAATTTTTATAAATTGCTTAAATAATTGAGGGGCCTAACATAACACGCGATAAAGTTACGTAGTTGTGAGCTTTAGCTCTATTTAGAGGCAATACCTTGGCATAGTTTGTACTCTATATGCATGATTGGTTGTGCTATTATGGTTGGATGAGTTAGGTCGTTATAAGCTTTAACTCTATTTTGGTTGCGACTATTCTGTTGCACCTTCGATGAGGCGGGAAGTGGGAGCATGTGATGGATGTAACTCTATTTTTTGTACCTTTTCTTTTGTACAGTAGCCTGTGTGCTCGAATTCGATATTTACACTTTTTTCCATATATATATGTTGGATTTAGTTAATACATATTTTAGGATCACGTCCCCTATTCTCTCAAAAAAAGATTTGTTGTTATAATCTTTTTGTGTGGCTAGAATTCGATAGAGCACTCTTTCCCATTTACATATAATGGGTTTACCTATTTTCTTTCTTTTAAATCTCGTATGCTTTATATGTTTTCGAACTCACTATAAGGAAAAAAGATTAAATGTATAGTATGTATTAAGGTCATATTGGTGGGAACATGCCAATTCATCAAATACCTGATGTGCCCATCTTCGCTTAAAGTTCAAGCTTCCAATCCAACCAAACAAGAAGTCTCACCTACCATAAAATTCTTCGAGAAAATCTTCTTCATTTCTCCTGGTTTCGAGCCCAATTTGGTCGCCAAGGATATGATTCATCCTAGTAATAATTAAATATATGTTAATATAATGTATAGAGGATTATGTTTTAATGTATAGGTTCTCATCAAAAAAAATTTGTATAGGTTATATGTATTGGGCATGAGATGCTCTAAAATCATATGCACTATATTATTTAAATTTCACTAAAAATTGGTCTTTAATGACCAAGTAAAACTTTTGATCATTTGTTTGGAAGGCAATTTTGAGTACTTTTTACTCTCTCATAATAAAGTCAAGAAATTATACATCTTTAAGATAAAAAAATAGTGCAAAAGTTATCTTGAAAATATATTAATACTGGCATTCGCACGTGTCTCTTGAAACAATTATTTTTTATGCCTCATGCGCAGGGTGAGTGCCCCTATGACTAGTCCTAAATAAAATCAAATTCTTCAAGTTAATTTAAAAAATCTATAACTGACCTTAACGATTCCATTTTATCATAAATCGCTGAGTTAATCACTGGATATGGCTATCAGTGCTCCATCGATTATGCTGGTGATTCCTAGTATAGTTTTCAATTCACTAAGGATTCGCTGACACTTCTCTGCTACCTATTTAGGTGGCGATTCCTAGTGTAAATGCAAATAACTAGCTAATCGTTAGACTTCTTCTCTAATTGACTATTTTGTCATTCTCCCAATTTTTTTCCATTTCTTCATTTTCCTAATTAAATCCTAAGATCACAAAAACAAGATAATACCTAATGTAATATCATCATTTATATCTAAAAACAACCTAGATTACACTATAAAATATGTCTAATTATTGACTTGTCAAATTCCCCAAACTAAGCACTTTGTTGTCCTAAGCAAAGGAATACTCTTTATCATATTTTCTTTTCATTTCTTTATAAATTGATTTCAATCTAATTCATCTTAACTTTATATAATAAAAATTTTATAATAGATATGATTTTCAAATGGAAACATATTACTCAAAACTAAATGAAAGTTATAATAGAATAGAATAATTTAAACAAATTGAAACATCCCTTACTGACAGCTCAACCACCCAATGCAACACCTTTTAGACATAAAATTCATTTGCAAGATTAGTACACAATATAGATTTTCTCAATATCCATGATAAGAATCAAGCTTACAATGACTAGTATAGAATTTCAAAACGCAAAAACCAGTAGATTAATCTTAATTTTATAAAATACTTTATAATAGCACCAAAACTAAAATCAATAGGAATTTTGTTAAGATGTCGATGAATATATTGTTTAAAACGTATTAGAAAATGTCAATACATTAATTTTGCCACTCAACTGTAGTTTCAAGTTCTCAAGCTAAATCTTATTGAAAAGTTTAAAAACATCCATCTTCTTTCATTTCTCGTTCTTTTGTACTCCATCCTAATTATTTATTTATTAAATATTACTTTTGCTTTTTCTTTTGAGTCCCTGCTTCATTTCCTTTGGACATTCTCATAATTTTGGCATAATAATTTTCTATATATATACTTTTAAAAATATTTAATCAATAGCTTTTATTTTACAATATTCTTATAAATCTGTCTTATTCATCTTGCACTATTATTTCAATCTTCTATCCATTCTCATAACTAACAAAATACATTCAATTCGGTGTATACATCATCTATTAAAGATAATAAAAAAATGTGTAAAACTTTATTCCTTCTATTATGGAATTCACTTGGGTACAAATATCACTTCCATTTGAAAATCTATTTTATTTTCATTATCATTCATAAATAAAAATAAAGTTTGGAATTCATATTACTTGAAATTGGAGGAAATTTCAAAAATATCATCAACTTACATGACTATTTGATCGTTTTGAACTTTACATCAATTTTTTACTTATCTTCTACCTTTCTTTCCTTTCTTTTCTTTCTTTGCTATCATTGTCATAATTCGCCTAATATACCCCCAAACGGATTCAAAACCTTGTCCTCAAGGTTTAAAAATGAAGTCGGGTTTTCAACAAATGAATATAGCACGTGAAGTATAAAGGAATTAATATAATTATAAATTGGACAAATAATCACTATAAATTAACACAATATAGAATTGTCATCAAACAGAGTGCATAAAATTAGAATAAAAATAATAAATGTAGCATTAATGTATCAAATTATCAATCACAGAGCACAGTATAGCACCACCACAAACATAAAGTACCACCACAGACCATAGAGTATATCACCATAACCAAAGTTACATAGAAGACCTTACATAATATCACTTAGAGACAAAGAAGATAAATAGAATAAGGAAATCAATTTCGTCCAAAAGTCGCATCGTCATCATCATCATCTATTGGATCAATCTTTTGGGACTAGTAATGTTACGACCCTTATCCTAATTAAGGAGTCGCTCAGCCTAAAATATTAATTAAGCCCCTGTACACCAGCCAGACATAATTAGAGCCAACAACTTCACCATTTACACCTGATAAAAACTATTGTACATCGAATAACAAAAATAAAACAAATATTAAATACAGCATAAATTAGAACTTTTCACGATATTAAACATAATATACAAACTAAATCAAATCAGAATGAACCTCGCTAATACAAAACCTCCCAACTCTTGTGATATTACAAAACCATAGTTCAATACAAATATATAGACAAGGGAAGAATTATTACGTCGAAGATAATATTAAGAATTCAAAAACTTCTCTGTCCAACAGTTGTAGCGCTCGTCGATATTCCTGAAATATTAATTAAGGTGAGCGCTCCAACTTACTCAGTAAATACGAATTCACCTAACTATCAACAATCCATATAATAATAAAGAATTAAATGCGGTAACAAGATGAACCAATCATAGCTAGCAAGGTATATGAGCAATCATATAATCCAATAGATAAACAAATGTAAGTCAAACAGTCGATCGCTATTATACTAGTATTTTTTTGCATTTTATAAAATTAAGGTTGATTACCCAACAGCTGCAGTGACACCATAACCTGACTAATGCATTGCGCGTTTGTGCTATATGACCACTTGTCATTGTCCAAATGGTTATATCTTAAACCCTCATAGTGAATATGTAATCCATGCAACTTTTGTAAGTGAGTATGAGTTACATATAGGCCAAGAAGTCAACCTATATCTTATATAACTTAGTCTAAATTCATGGAGTTACTTTCGTGGATCGTATTAAACACCGTTTTCTTTTTCATGAAAACATATCACAGTGTACATGTCTCCCATTCAATTCCATAAACTATATGATCTAAATATACTACAAAACAAGGCAAAGCTTAATATTAAACGAATCCATACTTACATCTGTTAGGTTTTATTTCCAATTTCCTAAATTTTCGAGTCACTTGACCTTTTTCCTATGTTCGATAACCTATCACAAACCATTTGAGGTCATTACAAGTCAAATACCTCACATTTAAATCTTTAAACTAGTCCCAATTGAATTTTGAACTAATTTACCAATTTTTTAGGTCAATATGATCATTTCACATTTTTCGAGGTAAAACCCCGTTATAAAGTCTCGACATACATGAATTCTCCATTTTATAGAAATATCTAATTTTTATTTATTTGGTCAACAAAATATATTATTTTCATAATTTTGTAAAATTTCCCCCTAAATTTCAGCATTTTTCCTTAATTTTTTTATTTTTAATTTGAGAAGAGGGGTTTCACCCCTAAACCGGACTCGGTTTAGGCCTGTTTGGGGAATCAAGCCTACTTCTTCCTCCTCTCGACCCCCTATTAAATGAAACATTCCTTATTCATTGTTTTTTATTTTGTTGATCGGCTCACAAGGTAAAGCTCAACCTCAGGGCTGTCTAGACAAGGGAGATGACCGTCCAGTCAACTCTTTCTTTGAACAATTGAGTCTCCCCAACTCCATATCCAACGTCACAACAATACACAAGGAAACGACATGAACAAGAACAAAAAATACAACAACAACAATAACAACAACAACAACTACTTCAATAACAACTTACCCATCACACCTTTCATTCGTCTCGAGGCCTCACTGTCTCTCCCTCTCACCCTCGGTCTCTCCTTGCCTCTCCTTCAATTTCAATCTCTTCACTTTCGAAATGAGTTTTGGGATGAAACCGTTTTGGCGCGTTGGGATACATATTAGATTTCATCAAGATTCGTATCATAGGAATTTGAGGCAAATCCAAAGGTTCCATTCATTTCACTTAGTTTTTAAACCTTCTCAAAATACGTATTGCATCTCTTGAGATCGATCTTTTGGCTATTCATTAATCCATCTCTATTGACTGACTCACTCATAATCAAATACATACTTTTCTTGAGATTCGTTGGTACAAATCTCGAGAACGATCCAAAAAATATGAGCTTAAAGTGACTTTCATATCACATGCTCATTGATTCTTCTTGAGATGCGATTGCACAAATCTCGAGGCATAAATTTATTTCCAAATCATCAATGTCTATACCTTTCACCTCCTCAATGATCATGCTACATGTATCTCGAGGCAAATCTAAGATTTAAATAATTCAAATCCAACAATAGGTTATATATTTATATATATATATATATATCAATTATATATAAATATATATACCTATTCATTTTCTCACTTATAAATTCACCACACGCGCTAACGATCACCCTCTAGTTTGCACACTACTGCACGTCCTACGCGTGTCACCCTCGTCCTCGCGTGTCATTGGACGCCCACCAATTTATGAGTTATTTTGAACATATATATATTTATTTATTTATACATACAATGTATATATATGCATACACACATGTATATATTCATGCATTTATAATTTCTTCATGCACGCTAACGAGTATACTCGAGCATGCACACTACTTCAAAACCTATTTACGTCACCCTTAACCCACACATATTGTGTTGTCATGTAACTTGTAATCCTCTCCAACATATTGTGTTGTCATGTAACTTGTAATCCTCTCCAATGTACACCAACTCTTCCATGTATTGTCTATGTTGCTTGTGATGTGTTGTATGACATGGGGTGTATGTGTTGCTTGTACACATTGTATGAAGTACATTTATCATCATCACCAAATGGCCTATATAAAGGGTGCCAACCTCATTGTAAAAACACACCAAGTTGAATGAAAACTTTTCATTCCAACTATCTCATTTCTTCTCTTCTCCTTTGTAGTAGTAGTTTGTAGTAGAAGAAGTTCTTAGTCTTCTATTTCATTCTCTAGTTCTTAGCAAGTCTCAATTCAATTCACAACACGTTATCAGCACGAGCTTGCTCTAGCTTTAAGGAGATCTTGAAGTTCAAGAAGGCTTGTTAAGGAGAGAAAGCTAGGAAGGTATAACTTTTGTTATTTAAATAAGTTCAATTTACTTCTATATTATCATGGTTGCTTCCTTTTATCTATGCATACTTTATTCATATATTATGCATTATAGCGTCACCGATTGCGAAAGTATGCTCTGTAGTTGCGTCTTGTACGATCTTCTACATCAGAAATCAAAAGTCAATATGTGACAACTAGTTTTCTCTTAAAACTACAAACGATTAGTTATTGTTCTATTCTTGATTTTATAATACAAATCATGCTATAAGTTTGAGTTGATAGTGGGTAAGCCTTGTCCCCGGTAAAGCTAAACATTGAAAGGGAGACGGGTTATCCCGTTCGAGGAGGCATGGCATTAAGCAGACTTTGTCTCGCCACCCAACCTGGAGGTTGTCCCACCAACTCATACGAATAGTACATTTGATTATTAATAAATCAAGTTGTGAACATATACTTAATCATATGTTATATTTTTTTTACATAAAAGAAAAGAGAAAATTATTTTATATTATATTTACTTTCAAAATATTAATCAACCATAGTTGAATTTGTTATCTTATTATAATTCTTGTCATGATAATTAGATATTACAAATTATGAATAAAGCTTGTATCCATGCAAGGTTGTATGTTGTACACAATCATTCACCAATTTCTCATTAGAGATTTGAAAAGTGAATATTTCACTTTATATATATTTTCACCTTATGGAGTTATATATATACATACCAAAAGGGTAATGCTCCAAAAAGCTCAAAATGAGCGGTTGGGTCTCATGCTACAAAATTTAATCAGTCAAATATTAATTATAATTCAACAATTTTAATTACCTCTATGTTGAGGCTATGTGAAAATATGACTGATGAGACAATAAAGAGGTCACGTGGCCCGCCTCGATTAATTGTTGCAACAAATATCGAGTGTGCACGTCAATCCAATAAATATTAAGGATTGATTTATTATCTCATGGTAGCCGAGTAAAATAATGAGATATTATAAATATAATATCGCTCCCGTCCAATTAGTTCAGCTTCAAATTAAGAAGCATATGTTGCATATAATGATCATGATCGCAATAATAAATTTATGGACGTGGAAAAGGTGAAAATATCAGGTAAAGGTCGTATTGACAATTCCACCAAAAATTGGAATAAAAGTGGTGCACCACTACAAAAGGCAAATAACTATTGACAATGAGCGCTCATAATTGTGACATTTTTTTAGTCATATATGAAAGGCTATTTTGCCTAAATATTGTCATATATATGCCAGAATATTTTTGTGACCTTTACCATGCCTTCAAAATCAAAGGCAAAATATTATGAATTTTATCATTGAAATATGACTTTTTCTGGATTTGCCAAACATTATTTGTCAGATGGATCAACAAATCATGTGTTCAAGTCATGAATCAAATAAGAGCGATATATGCCTTGCTGATTGTGCTACAACGCATACAATCCTTAGAAACAGAGAATATTTCTCCAATTTAAAATTAGCTGAGGCTAATGTTCAAATAATATCTGGCATCTCCAATTTGATTAATGGCTCTGGAAGAGCAAATATTATGTTGCCTGGGGGAACAACAATTCATGTTGACGATGCCTTCTACTCTGAAAAATCCAGAAGAAATTTACTGAGCTTTAAAGATATTTGACAAAATGGATATCACATTGAAACCGTGAATGAAAATAATAGAGAATTTATCTATGTCACATTGGTTTCAAATGGGAAAAAAGAAGTGATAGAAAAATTCTCAGCTTTATCATCTGGATTATATTTTACTCATATAAGGCATGTCGAAACGAATGTCGTCTTGAATAAGAAAATCAATGATCCAAAGACATTCATTTTATGGCATGACCGGCTTGGTCATCCAGGATCATCAATGATGCGAAGAATAATTAATAATTCGCATGGACATCCTTTAAGGAGTCACAAAATATTTTCAGCTGGTGATTATAATTGTGCTAGTTGTTCTCAAGGTAAATTGATAGTTAAACCATCCCCAAGTAAAATTGTTGTGGAATCCCCAGTTTTCTTAGAACGCATTCAGGGAGACGTATGTGGTCCTATTCATCCTCACTGTGGACCATTCAGATATTTCATGGTTTTGATAGATGCATCAACTAGGTGGTCACATGTTTGTTTGTTTTCAACCCGCAATGTTGCATTTGCTAAACTTTTAGCACAAATCATTAAGTTAAGAGCACAATTTCCTGACAACCCAATCAAGACCATCCGTCTTGATAATGCCGGGGAATTTAATCTCAAGCATTTAGAAATTATTGCATGTCTATAGGAATTACCATTAAACATTTTGTTCCGCATGTGCATACCTATAATGGTTTGGCAGAATCTCTTATCAAACGCATTCAATTAATTGCCAGACCTTTAATCATGAGAACTAAGTTATCAACTTCAGTTTAGGGACATGCAGTCCTTCATGCAGCATCTATCATTCGTTATTGGCCTACTGCATACCATGAACATTCCCCCATGCAACTCATTTTAGGTCAACAACCAAATATTTCACACTTGAGAATTTTTTGTTGTGCAGTGTATGTTCCTATACCACCTCCCAATAGAACTAAGATGGGTCCACAACGAAAACTTGGGATTTATGTTGGATTTAACTCATCGTCCATTATAAGATACCTTGAGCCCTTAACAGGGGATTTATTTAATGCACGTTTTGCAGATTGTTACTTTGATGAAGCAATTTTCCCACAATTAGGGAGAGATAAGAAGCCAATTCAAAAGGAATGGCGCGAAATTGCTTGGAATGCATCAACTTTATCACATTATGATCCACGCACAAATCAGTGTGAACTTGAAGTTCAAAAGATCATTCATTTGCAACAAATTGCAAATCAATTACCTGATGCATTTAATGATGCAAAACAAGTGACAAAATCACATATTCCAGCTGTAAATGCTCCTGCAAGAATTGATGTCTCTGTGCAACAAAATGCACAAGAACCAACGAAACGGTTAAAGCGTGGAAGACCAGTTGGTTCAAAGGATACATTTCCTCGAAAGAGGAAAACGGGAGTAAAAATAAATACAAATCAAAATACTCCTGAGAAAGCACAAGAATCCTTTTATAAGGGTTTGTCAGAACAAGTTGATTCTGATGAGGAACAACATCCTCTTGAAAATGAGGAAAAAGATGAAAATAATGAGATCTCAATAAATTATTTAAACTCTGGTAAGATTTGGGATCGAAATGAAATTGTTCCTGATGATATATTTGCTTTCAATGTGTCATTTGAAATATGTGAAATGATGATGATCCAGAACCACGATCAGTGGACGAATGTCGAAAAAGATCTGATTGGCAAAAATAGCAAGAGGCTATCCAAGCTGAGCTAAACTCGTTAAGGAAACGAGAGGTTTTTGGACCAATTATCTAAACGCCAGATGGCGTAAAACCTGTTGGATATAAATGGGTATTTGTACGAAAGAGAAACGAAAAAAAATGAAGTTGCAAGGTACAAAGCAAGACTTGTAGCTCAAGGTTTCTCACAAAGACCTGGCATCGATTACGAGGAAACATATTCTCCTGTTATTGATGCAATCACATTTCGGTTCTTGATAAGCCTTGCAGTCTCTGAAGGGCTTGATATGCATTTAATGGATGTCGTTACAGCATATCTGTATGGATCCCTAGACAGTGAGATATATATGAAAATCCCTGATGGATTTGTAATATCTGATGAAATAAAATCGAAACCTCATAACATGCATTCTATAAAATTACAAAGGTCTTTGTACGGATTGAAACAATCCGGACGAATGTGGTACAAACGCCTTAGTGATTATTTACTGAAAGAATGATATGTAAATAATCCGCTTTGCCCATGTGTCTTTATTAAAAGATCATCAACAGGATTTGTGATTATTGCTGTATATGTTGATAATTTAAATATTGTGGGAAACCACGGCGACATCGTTAGAACATCCGAATACTTGAAAAAGGAATTTGAGATGAAAGAACTTGGAAAAACAAGACTTTGTCTTGGTTTGCAAATTGAACATTTTTCAAGTGGAGTATTTGTCCATCAATCAAATTATATTGAAAAAATATTAAAAAGATTTTATATGGACAAGGCGCATCCATTGAGCACTCCAATGGTTGTCAGATCACTTGAAGTGGATAAGGATCCATTTCGACCTCATGAAAGTGATGAAGAGCTACTTGGTCCAGAGGTACCATATTTAAGTGCAATTGGTGCACTTATGTATCTTGCAAATTGTACAAGACCTAACATTGCTTTTGTTGTCAACCTACTTGCAAGATACAGCTCATCACCAACTTGAAGACATTGGAATGGTGTTAAACATATTTTCTGATATCTTCGAGGAACAAGTGACATGGGTTTATTCTACTCGAGAGGGGTAAAATTGAATCTCCAAGGTTATGCTGATGCTGGATTTTTATCTGATCCCCACAAGGCCCGTTCTCAAACGGGATATGTATTCACATGTGGTAATATTGTTGTATCATGGAAGTCAGTAATGCAAACTATGGTTGCTACTTCTTCCAACCATTATGAAGTACTTGCAATTCATGAAGTAAGTCGTGAATGTGTATGGTTGAGAAATATGATTGAACATATTCAAGAATCATGTGGATTGCCTTCAATAAAAGATTCTCCAACCATATTATATGAAGATAACGCAGCATGTATTGCACAATTAAGTGAAGGATTCATAAAAGGGGACAGAACAAAACATATTTCACCAAAATTCTTTTATGCGCATGAGCTTCAGAATAATGGTGAAATTGATGTCAAGCAAATCCGATCGAGTGATAATCTTGCTGATATATTCACAAAAGCCTTACCAACTACGACATTGAAAAGCCTTACATATAGTATTGGCTTGCGTAAACTTAAAGACATTGCAAGTAAAGAAACTGAACAAGTTTCACCCATGTTCACATGAGGGGGAGTTATTGATTAGTGTATTGCACTCTTTTTCCCTTAGCTATGGTTTTATCCCATTGGGTTTTCCTAGCAAGGTTTTTAATGAGGCGATCTTAACAATATTATACCCATCTTAATATTTATGAGAATAGTGTACTCTTTTTCTTTTACTATATTTTTTCCCACAGGGTTTTTCATAGTAGAAGTTTTAACTAGGCACAATCTCTAAGCAAGTGTCATCCAAGGGGGAGTGTTATGGAATATGGATGACCATGCATGTACACCAACATATTGTGTTGTCATGTAACTTGTAATCCTCTCCAATGTACACCAACTCTTTCATGTATTGTCTATGTTGCTTGTGATGTGTTGTATGACATGGGGTGTATGTGTTGCTTGTACACATTGTATGAAGTACATTTATCATCATCACCAAATGGCCTATATAAAGGGTGCCAACCTCATTGTAAAAACACACCAAGTTGAATGAAAACTTTTCATTCCAACTATCTCATTTCTTCTCTTCTCCTTTGTAGTAGTAGTTTGTAGTAGAAGAAGTTCTTAGTCTTCTATTTCATTCTCTAGTTCTTAGCAAGTCTCAATTCAATTCACAACACTATATATTTTATGACTTTTATGTTCACCATATTACGCCAATAAATGCACCTGAACATGCACATTGCTTCCACGTCTCTCCATTTGGTCCTCTACGATTCACATGTGTCACTCTAGGCATACAGTCAATTTATTAATCATTTATTTTCCAATTATAGGTTTTATATTAATTCACATTAATGACCTATAGTTACATTAATTATTTCTCGCATCAATCAAACATAATACATCACAACAATAGCACTCACATGCTTATCAAGACATGTCGAGCTTAACCATGAGTCTAACTCGAGTTAATTAACTTTCGAATTAACGTTAATCACCAGGTTAAGGATACGAGTCGTTACATTCTCCCTAACTTAAGAAATTTCATCCTCTAAATCAAATTTTATCCAGTAACTATTACTTCTAAGATATGGGGGGAGTTATTTACTTATTTCTCAAGTTAGTTCCTTGATCAATAAGTTTTCCTCTCGATTAACTTCATTCAGGACAAGACTGGACACAAATTGATTTATCTTTAACAACATAAAGGTGTGGAAAATATTGTATACAATCATTTTCAAGGTTTCCATAACCCTAAAATTTATGAATCTATATGGCCCTTCCATAGGTGAGAAGTTCAAAAGAGTGCATACATCTTTTAAATATTTCAACACCCTATGATGCTTGTCAACACATTCTTTCCATTTATCTTAGTTGTGATTGCATAATGACAGCCTGCTAACACCATTCTATGTAGTTCTAAATTACTCATGCTCCATGTACCATTACTTCTAGTTTCACTTTAATTGATAACAAGGTTGAGCATACACAGTTTTAAAAGAAACACCCTAATATTTATAGCTTGATAATATCAATACCAGAGAACTCATAGTAAAGTATTTCTTCCAGTATCTCCCATATTCCAAGTCACAAGCTCAAAAATTACATACTTTGAAACTAAGATTAATTGTAGATATATGGTGTTAAGATTGAGAAATGCTATTCCGACTATTATATATCTTTTCCCCACTAAAAAATAGACTTTTAGTTCCTAATTGAAATAATAATATTGGGTCTTCATAAAATCTCAACTCTATCAACATACATATATCTCTCTTACTTTTCCATAAGAACTTAAACCGCGATACTGGTAATAAATGCAGACTCTATTAGTCCTACAACTACAACATCAACAACCTTCAGTTGTCATTACAACATAGGTTAATCCATCATAAATTTCTGAGCATGAAATCTCATTTATATAGGGCAAGAATAATATAACCCTCTAAGTTAATAACATTCATCTTCCACTTGCTGATATGTCTCATATTTATTTATAAAATTAACACCGCCAATTTTCATTCCAGGTCACCAACAATGCATTCTTATCACAATGATTTTGAATTTTTCTCGAATGAATATTTTAAAGTGATAAAACTTAACGTCTGATACCAACTGCAATGACCCTTATCCTAATTAAGGGATCATTCAGCCTAAACCTAATTAAGCCCCAATACACTAGCAAAACTTAAGTAAAGCCAATAGTGTCCCTATGTACACCTGATAAAAACCATTTTTTATTGAATATTGATTGTAAAATAGATATTAAATGCATCGAAAATTAAAAAAAAAACTCGCTATGTGAAACATGATATACAAAACTGAATCAAACCAGAATAAACCTCAGTTATACAAAACCTCCCAACTCTTACGATATTACAAAACAAAAGTCATGGCATCAAGAGAACTATAGGTGAAATAGTTTAAAAGACTATAAATGAGAAGTATAATAGGAAGTGAAATGGAAAGAAATATCTCAAACAGCTTACTAACAAGTCACACAAATTTTCTAGCTTAATCAGCCTCCCAACGCCCCAAAACGCGTACCTGAACTCTCAAAACTCTCCTTTAAGTGTTTAGGTTAATTCGGGTGCTTTAGGACTTTTATAAGCTATTAGAGTTGTTTTATGTGGTTGTAAATTCTAATTTTTAAAATCAACCCCATAAATAATTTATTTATGTCCAAATCTACTTTGTTAAAATAGAGATAGTTTTGGTGCAACAACTTATGAGTGGATTTTAATTACCAAAACATTAAAATTATGTATTGTACACCAAAGAAGATTTTTAGAGCTATGTCATAAATTACAAAAACTATAAGGTTTGTGCAATTCGATAAGAATCGAAGGAGATGAAAAGTTTACCACAATGGATCAAAATTGTTTTGCATTTTGCTCAGCAAATTTGAAAAATGCATTTCTCCTAAACCATAACTTCAAAACTTATGATTTATTTATTGAAGCCTAAAAACGTATCCTAGAGCATCATATTAAAAGATGAGATCAATCCAATAAGAAACGGTGGATTTATTCTTAAAACAACAGGAAATTAACAAAATTGTAAACTAAGAAAATTCATATTCATCACCAAGTTTGGAGAGGATTTTAGACATGAAAATATTCAAATTTCAAATTATTTTAGTAGGCATAAGTTATTCCTTTTTGAGTTAGCTTTTAACTGGCGCGAAAATTCGTCACTTAATGAAAACAAATCCAAATCCAAAACCTCTTTATAGTAGAATTAGTGGAAGTTCACAAAGAATACACATACAAAAATAGATTTTGAAAACAAGTCATTTGCCTAATATAATTGGTGAAAAATCAGAACTGGACCAAAACATACAATTTTTGTTGAATTCCACAAAAATAAAGATGAATGTTAGATTCCCTAGTTGTAGATCTCATTAAATCTTAATCAAACACCTTCAATTCACTAGAATTTTGCCACAAATTTGTTGATCTCCTTCTCTTGATCTTTCTCTCCCTCTCTTATAAAATTTTGAGATCATTTGCATGAAACTCACTAACATGGTTTATAGAGTGATGAGATCATATGATGACCATTGATCTAGTATAAACACTCATCTCTAAACTAATCCAACAATATATATCTTAGTCCTACGACCCACTTACTCATGTAAGATAACTCACACATTAACTCATTTTGCTTTGTGATACTGCTAACACGTATCTTAAGGTATATTAATGCCTATTGTTTTATCTTTTTAACTTGGCTCATATTAATATCAAGTCAACTATAGCCACTTAAATTATGTTATTCCAATCTTATTTCATAAACTAGGACTTACTACATTGCTATCTACCCTAGTCTAACATTAAGACACATCCGAGGTGTGCCCCCTCTTACATCACGACATCTATAACTAGCAAGTGGAGATGACTTAGTAGTCCACACATATACATTACACTAGGAATACACCATATTAAAACTAAAATATACCTCGCTCACAAGCCTTGGTCAATGCATGTATCTCGATGCAGTCTAACATCACGGGTTAATAATCATAATTATGTTATAATATTAGAATTAGGAATTTAGGTCGTGACAATATAGTTCAAGATATTTGGGGAAAACTACTGGGGATTTATAATCTCGAGATAGCTAATTTGGTAGTCATACTAAATATGTAAAGGAATTACTTGTAATACAGAGGATTGTAAGGTATTTTGTATGATAGGAGTTTTAAATATGAATGTATCAAAAAGGAAAGGTTTATTGAGAATTTTTTATCATTCTCAAAGATTCAAGCCTTAGAAATATTATTACAAGACAGCGTGGAATTATAAAAACTAATGGATTGGTGTAAAGTTAAAGTAACGAGTTTCAAACTATGTAAGTTTGAAAAATTTAATTTTGGGGTGAAATAATTTGAAGGTGAGATAGATAATTTGAATTATTTTAAATATTAACAATTTACTCTAAAACATCAATCATTAAAGGTTGTTGTGTTAATAAGGCCTTGAATAGGAAAATGATAGGGAACGTAGTTTCAATAAAGGTTGCTCTGTAATGTCTCTTAAGTGAGATGTATAATGATGAACAATTAAAGTCATGCGTAGGCACATCATCAGCTGAGTTTTTTAGATTGGTACTTACAAGTATCTTCTTTAGAGGTCGGGTTGGAGTTGTGCTAATCATGATTAATTGAGTGGTGAATTTTTAGAGAAATTAATAAAGATTATCAAGCATATCATGGTTTGAATACTAGTTTTTGGTATTTTCTATGGATAATCTCAGATAATAACACTAAGCATGTAAAGAAAGTTCTTGGAACTCAAATAAAAAAGTTGGGCAAGAATGTTATGAGAATTGTATCAATTTTTCTAAAATATACATTCAGGCAAAAATCATAATCATGGTGATTAAAATTAGTTGTTGGTGACTTTGAATGAAAATTGATGGTGTCAATTTTATAAATAAATGTGTAATATATTAGCAAGTGGAATTTAAGTGTTATTAACCTTGAGGGTAATAATATTCTTGCCCTATATGAATGAGTTTTTATGCTCAGAATTTTATGATGAACTCACCTAAATTGTAATGACAATTGAAAGTTATTGATGTTGTAGTTGTGGGATTGACTGAATCTATGAATTTCTTGCCAGTATCACAGTTTAATTCTTGTTGAAGAGTAAGCGAGATATATGTGTGTAAAAGAGTTGAGAGTTTATGAAGAACCGAGATTATTATTTCGGTGAGGAACTAAAAGTCTACTTCCTAAAGGGGAAGAGATGTGTAATAGCTAATAGGTACCTTTCTTAATCCTAACATAATATATCTATAGCTAAGCTTAGTTCTAAAGAATATAATTTTCGAGCTTGTGACATAGAATGTGGTAGTTACTAAAAGAAATATATTTTGCTGGGTAAGTTCTTTGGTAATGATATTATCAAGCTATATATGATGTCGTGTTTTCCTTAAGAGCTTGTATGTTAAACTTCATCGTCAATAAGTATGGGATGAGAATTAAAGATGCAAGTTAATTCAAGCTTGAGTAATTTAGAACTACACAGAAATGTGTTAGCAGATTGTCAATATCCAACAATAACTCGATTAAATGAGAAGAATATATTGACAAGCATCATAGGTCGCTGAAATATTCATAAGATGTATGTATTCTTTTGAACTTCTCACCTATGAAAAGATGATGTAGATTCAGAAATCTTAAGGTTAAGAAGTCAACTTAGGAAAGGAGGAAATCTAATATTTTTTTCCTAAAACACAAACATTGCCTTACATTTTTATTTCGACAAAGAGTTCGAAACAAAGAGAGACAAAGAGAACAAAATTCTTAGAGGGTGAGAGGGATTGAGATTGAGTAGTGATACGGGAGGGGAGATGGAGGCGATGATGAAAGTGAGGTTATTGTGTTCTTATTATGATCGTTTTTATTGTGTTGTTGTGTGGAAATGGAGTTGAGGATAGGAGGCTCAGAGGAACTGCTATGCAGTTTGTCCGAGGAAGGAAATGGCAGGGAGTCGTCTCCCCTACCCAGATTTTCTATGGGGATGGCCCAACTTAACTCAATAATAATAAAAATAAGAAGATTCCAATTGCAGCATAATAGAGCTTTCGCTCTGTTATTTGCTTGATAAGAAGGAAGTTTGGTCCTCTAAACAAGTTAGGTTCAGGGGTCAAGCCCCTCCTCACAAATTAAAAACTAATAATATAAATGTTAAAATTTAGGAAACAAATTCCAAAAAATTGAGAAAAAGTTAGAAAGATAATATTTTTGGACCAAATAAATAGAAATAGTGTATTTCTATGAAAAATAGGGAAATTGGGATTCTTTTGAGACTTTATATCGGTGTATTCTCCTTAAAAAATATGAAATGGTATTATTAAACTAAAAATGGGCAAATTGGTTTCAAATCCAATTGGGGTCAATTTAAGGTTCTAACTGTGAGGTATTAGACATATGTATTAGACATATAATGACCTTAAAAGGTTTGTGATAGGTTCTCAAGCACCAAGAAAGGTTAAGTGACCTGGAAAGTCGAAAAATTGGAAACGTTAATTGTGGTAAGTATAGATTCATTTATTTATCAACTTATCTAATTATGTATTATATTTAGTTCATATATTTTATGGACTTTAATGGGGGGCTATGTATAGTGTAATGTGTTTTCATGAAAAATGAAAACAACTTATGATGTCATGAAAAAGGAAAATAGCATATAATGTGATCAATGATAGTAAACCTTGGAGTAGAGAATAAGTTGTATAAGAGATGAGTTTGGTTCAGGACCTATATATTAAATCATACTGAACTAGATACATTGCTTGGATTACATATTCACTAATGGTTTTACGATAGAACCATTTGGATAGTGACAAGTTGTAAAATAGTACATATGCGCAATATGCTAGTCAGATTATGGTATCACTGTAGTTGATGGATAATCGACCCAGATTTTATAAAAAGGGGAAAATCACAGTGTCATAGCCATTGATTGTTTGACTTGTATTTGTTTGTATATTGATTATATGATTTCCAATACTTTGCTAGCTATGATTGGTAATATTGCTATCGCGTCTCATTCTTAAATATTATATGGATTGTTGATAGCTTTGTGAATTTGTACTTACTGAGCAAGTTGGAGCGCTCACCCAAATTAATATTCTAAGATTACAAATGAGCACTGCAATTGTGGGATAGAGAAGACTTAAGAGTTTTGTACTTCTGCTCTATCTAATGATTCTTCCCTTGTTTATATATTTCTATTGAAGTAAAGTTTTATAATATCACAAAGGTTGGGAGGTTTTGTATAATCTATGTTTATTCCGGTTTCATTTGTAATATCGAGAAAAAATTTAATTTCTACTACATTTATTATTTATTTTATGTCAATATTTGATATATAATTGTATATATCAGGTGTCGATGGTGATGTCATTGGCTTTAGTTAAGTTTAGTTGGTGCCGAATATCACCCTAATCGAGATAGGTAATTCTACACACGCAATACTTAGTTTCTTGATTATAATGCACAAAAGAATCTGTTAGAACTGTAAATTGACATATACGATTAAGTTTAAACATTAAGTACAAATCTTTCTTAATTATGACTATATTGCAAAATTGATTAAGTTCATTTTTGGACTTTATTTAGATTAATAAACTACTCACACATATTCATAATCAACATTGCAGTAAAATAAATAAAAGACATTAATAAAAACTTGAATCTTCGAAGTTGTCTCCAGAAGTAATGAACAATAAAACTAAAACGAAACTCAATAATACTAATAAAGATAGTTGATAATGGCCTAAAACAAATCAAAGGTAATAAAATGCAATTAATTTTGAAGCATAAGATTCATATATAGTATTTTAAGTAGAACATATCCAATTAAATTGAAATTCCTTGATTTTCTCCAGAATTCTCGAAACTAACCCTAGCAATTCGTGATTGAATCATGTATTATTTGTGATTATCTATCTATAATAGTATAATTTTGTCTTTGTGGTTCACTAATTTGTGTAGCGATTCTTGGTAATTTCCTAATTCAGTCCTAATTCGCTTGTAGTAAATCCTAGTTTATTCTCTTATCCGCTATAGATTCGCTATGCATTTTCTCCACTTCATTGAATTCTTTACTTTTCTCCTTTTTTTCTTCCATTTCTTCACATAACCTTCATATAATAGGAAATCACAAAAATAAGAGAAAACCAGTCTAATATAGCCTTTTACATCTAAAATCACCCTAAAATGTACTATAAAACATTGTCTAATTATTTATTTATCAGTTGTGTAAGGTAAACTAGAAGTGAAGATTAGCAGAAGATGTGGCGATCATGATATCCAAAGTTGTCACATTATGAGGATCCATGATATGTGTCAATTCAAGATCTACTATTATTATTTTGCCATTTCCCAAAACATACTCGTACTAAAAAAGTCGAAACAAAGAAATTTGGGATAATATGTGAAATACAAGCCCTATTTTATGCATGAAACTAAATTAGTTACTAGAGGCTATTCTGATATAGACGAAAAGGCTCTATGCATCGATAGAACTAAGGATTGACACACTTCAAGGCCCTATTAAGGTTAGGATGTACGATGGTTATCTCTCGCATACTGTGGTGGCCAAGTCGATAAATAGTATTATTGCACTGAAATTTCTTTAAAGATATAAGATGTGAGTTAGGCTTGACCTTTGCCTGAGCTAGCACGTACGGGATGTAAAGTATGATAGTTGGCATTCGTTAGTGTAACCTAACTTAAGGACAAAAAAGAGGAGATCGGGATGGTGTTAACCTTGGGAAAATAGACTTCTTGAATTGTAGTGAGTTCAAATTATAGCTAACCATAGTTGGCTCTACTTATTGGAGTGAGTAGGGAAGTTAATAAATTGTTCAAGCACCAAGGCATCTAATGATGTTAGAAATAAGTTAATATGGAATCTAATGGATCCATTGGGGTAGGAACCATGAAAAACTAGACTCGAGGTATCCTTAGGATAGTAATTCTTCCCTAAGAAATTATAGAGGTTTACTTGGAATGGTTGCATACAACAAGTTTGTAACTAAGTACAAAACCAACTATGGAACTAGCTCTAATTATATATCCCTATGAGTGAAAGTTAGTTAAAACAATTACAAGAATATGAGTGGTAACCAATGATGTATGTAAGAGAAATGTGTTATTAAGTAGACTCTATGGAAGCAAAGTATCGAGAGGACTAAAGAACTTAAGGGAAGCATGTATAGACTCCTTTGGATCTTATGAGAGCACTAGAGTAGTTATTTTGACTCAGTAGCCCGAGTAACTCCATTTACGTACCAAAATGTTTTCTTGATCAATGAGGTTGGTGGAGCCACCCACCATCCTTTTAGGATTGATGAATGAAACTTATGTGTTGGCGAAGAAGAAGTATATGAGTATATCTAAAGTGGAAGACCTCAAGAAAATACTAAGGGTCTGAACGTCTCTAGGCTCTTGCATATCTACAAATGACCTGGACGTGACCAAAAGTGCACTAAGGACATTATGACCCTAAGCATTAGACTCATGAAAAATAGTAAGACATCATCTCGACGAGAGATGAAGGACCTTAATAAACTTTCATGTTAGCATCAAGCTTAGCACGTGTGAGTCATCATCTTCAAAGGTCATAAATTATTAGTTACGAGGCGGAGCACAAAATGTTTAAGGAATTTAGTGACATTCTAGTGATTGTCAATAGGTTTAGGCTCTCTATGATGACTAAAAAGGGCATGTCAATTACAGATTTGGTGATTTGAGGATAAGTAACTTTTTAGGAAATCTTCTTAAGTTGTTAGAAGTGACTTTAAGCCCACGGTTGTAGAGTGTTCAGGTAAAAACTCAAACCATTAGAAGTGACCACACCTCAAAATTTGATAAATTTGGAAAAGGGACTGTGTTGAAATGACTTGGCCAAGTCTCTAGTTCATGATTGAGTTGTTGGAAGTAACTTGAATTAGTTTGCAGTAAGTTGGAGGAATCACGTTGTCAGAAGTGGTTAAAACTGAAAAGTCAAGAATTATACGTGTTTTATAGTACATTTTAAGATGATTTTAGATGTAAAAGACTATATTAGACAAGGTTTCTTTTCTTTATTTCAAGTTATAAATGGAGAATATGAAGAAATAACTGAAAAAGGGAATATTATGAAGTAATTAATCAAGTGGAAAGAGTTTACAAAGAATCATTACCAAGAAAGTAATGAAACACTGGGTTTTAACAATAACGATTCTCGGTGATTCCAAAGGAGTCGGATTGGGTAACTAAATAAATGAAACTAGAAAATCCAGAATTACAAGTACTCCAACGATTCCACTCATAAATAAATTGCTAGGATTAGATTTCGAGAATTTAAGATAACTAAGAGTTGTTTGAGTTGGTTTGGGATATTTACTACCTAGAATACTATAAATATAAACACAGGGTTATAAAATTAGTTGCAATTGAGTACTTAGATTAATATTACATTGCTCTAGGAGCCATTCTTTATTGTTTTAGTTATTGCTTATTGTTCTTCGCTTTCGGACAAGATTTGAAGATTTAAAGTATTTTATTCCTGAGGATTTATCTATGTCTTTTATTTATATTATTGCAATGTTATTTTTTTTATGAATGAGTACTTACTTGATCTAAAAAAAGTGTGAACGTGAACTAGATATATTTTACTATGTAGTTACGATGAGAAGATTAGGTACTTAATGCTTTAAACCAATTGTATTCTTTGATTCACTAATTTAAAAGGTTATTAACTATTGATTTTAATCATTATCTTTGTACTGCATGCATAGTCTAGAATGTGTATTGTAATATTTGGATTATATATCTAGTTTAAAGTATTAAGTAGGATTGTTTGAAAGGCAAACACCATTTACACGACCTAGATGAATTTGATATCTAAATCTGATATTAAAGTGGGTATTCGAAGTTGTTAGATTTGGTAGTTCGAAGTTTTCATAAAGTGTAACGAGGTTTTATTGCGTGAAGTTAATGTCTTTGTGTATTCAAATGGGTTAGCTCAATAAAATTAAAACGTGGCTTTTCCACTAGTATAAGGAGAATAAATAGCAGGCTAAAGGTTGTTAAGTTTAATGAAAGGTTGTTGAGTCTAATGATCTATGATACATTATAAATTATGTTTATAACTATATGGTAAAAGTAGCAGGTTTGGAATGTGACATAGGTTTATGTTTCGTTGTTCTGGATGCTTGTTTAGATATTTATTTATTATTAAATTGAGTTTTTTTGCCGATCGCGAATTTGGATTATGTTAGTTAAGATAATATAGTTAGTTACTTATTATTATATTATAGTTAATTATTATTTAGCATAATTATTGTTTTTAATTATTTAAAGTAAAGTGAAAATAATAAAACCTTTGAGGTCTTTTTTCCTATAGAAGTTTGATAAATCCTTGTGAAGACGATTCCCACATGCCATTACCACAAAATATTTAAAGTATAATTAAGAGGAGAAATTATTGTACACGTTGAACATGTGAAAATTTTGATTTCGTTGCCAAGGATTTAAACACAAGTTCTTAGGAGTTTTAGGCATTGTATGGTCTATCTACTTCATTATTCTAATTCCATGGGATATTTACATTTGTTTGATGTTGAGGTAGATATGACATTTAATTGTAATTTGAGGCAATAACAACAAAGAAAACACTAACCTACAACAATGGAAGCCAGTAATAATTTTAATATTAATAACAATAAAAATAGAGAACTTACTTTTAGCCAAGCTAATCAAATTATCACTACTTATGAACCAATGTGTAATACCTATCCTTAGGAATTTTCCAAATTTGTACTTAGATCTAGATTCATTAGTGCTCTACCTAACTTTTATGGGAAGGACAATGAAGACCAACAAAAGTTTATAAGGGAATATCAACACAAAGTCAATGGGATGTAACTTAAAGATCGGATGTTAGAACAAGTCAAATTTAAGGCTTTTTCTTTTGTATTGAAAGATCAAGCACAATATTGGTTGTTTTATCTTCCTTAAGATTTGATAACCACATAAGCTCAAATGTTAGAAGTTTTTCTAGATCAATATACACTTGCAAGAAAAACTAGTACTTATAGAAAACAAATCACAGACGTGAAAATAATAGATGATAAAAATTTTAATGAATTTTGGGATACATTTCAAATATTGATTTAATCTTGCCCACAACAAAGATACATACAAAGAGCTTTATAATAATACTTATTTGAAGGATTAAATCATTTTAAGACTATTAGATACAATATCTAGTGGATCATTATTCGATGTTACATCAACTCTAGCAAAAAAAGATATTAATAAGATGGCCAAACAATTTAAACAATACAGTGAAAAGACTGATACATCGAGAAAGAAAGTTTATGAGGTTAATAATCAAATAAGTAATAAATATGACGAAAAAGTTGAAGAATTATCTAACATGGTTAAGCTACTATTAAAAGAATAATCAAATCAAGCTAAACCATGTGAATTTTTTAATGAAGTTATACATACTCAAATGCATGTCCTACCTTACAAAAAGAAAATAAATAAGACGTCAATGTGGGGTCCTCTTAGATACCTCTTAGATACCAACATAATAACGACAATTATTACAATGAAAAACCATATTCAATCTTAGCTACAGTCCACAAAATCAAAATTATACCACTTATAGACCGAGAGCACCAACACAACCTACATAAATGCAACATCCTCAACAAGTTGTTCAACCTACACAACCAAATTTAGAGCAAATATTACATAATTTTATTACCTAAAGTCACCAAAACCTTTAGCAAATTCTCAAAACCAAATTAAAACTGATGCATATATTAACGAGTTGAAAATTCAATTAAGTCAAATGACTCTACAAATCAACAAGTTAAGTAATCAAACAAAAGTAACTACTCAAACTACAAATAATACTAATCAAGCACAAATCAACTCTTTATTTTGTGAAAATGAAAAGAAACAAATACACAAGATAAGACACCAAAAAGTTGTAAAAAGAAAACTAAAATGCCTTAAACGATAGAACATGAAGAATAGATGATGGCAAATATCATTCACACTAGAAAATATATGGTTGAATAGTTGAAATAAACACCTTTCCTCGAAAGGCTATATTCATGGTATTTAGCTAGAGTAGAATCCTATGAAAAATCTTCACAAAATTTTGAATTACTTAACCAAAATAAAGTAAATGATATTCATAAGTTGAATGAATATATGCATTCCAATTCTACCATTCCACAAAGATTAGCAAATGCTATGGAGGAAGAACTTAAAGAAGAATTATCTAATCCATTTAAGAAATTAGAATTAATGAAATTTTAAGGAATAAACTTATGAAGATATTGCTAAAGAATTACCCGAGTTTAAAAAAGGACTGCCTGAGAAATGTTTCGACTCAATAGCGTATGTCATACCAATCATAATAGGCAATTCTTTTATCGAATTCGCTATTTAAGATATTAGAGCATCAATTAAAGTTATGTCACTTAAACCTTATGAATCATTGAAAATAGGATCATTAGCTTATACGCCTATTAATATTACTCTGGCAAACAATATTATTATTAAATTTAAGGATTATTAGAAGACATCCTAGTAAAAATACATGATTTGTTATTTCAAACTTATTTTTATGTCATGGAAATGGGAGATTCAACATCACTCAATCCTTTGCGTCTACTATTAGGTACACCTTTTCTAAAGACGGCTAGAACAAAGTTGGATATTTCTAAAGGAACAATATCTATGGAGTCTGAAGATAAGATTGTCAAATTCGAGATTAATAATGAACACAACTATGACACTTATGAAGAATATGTTGAATTATTTGACGATGAAATAGATGATAATGAGTTTTAAGACTTAAACTATTATGATAACTAACGCTGAAATTTATGCAATTAATGCAGTAACAATGGAAACTGATAAAGGGATTCAAAATAAAGAACAATTTGAAGACACTTCAAAAGAAAAGAAAGTAACTCAAAAATGGAGAGCTAAGCAACCAGAGAATGGTAACGTATTAGCAAGACGAAAATTTCTAGATCCAAGTACAATAAGAAAAAAAGTCCGACTTCCGTCCTATAAAGTTTAATAATCTTAGAGGTATACATTTGCAAATAAAATTCAAATGGGCTTGGTAATTCAGAGCTTAATGTGATACAAACTTTAATGCAAATCTCATGCCCAAACATTTCTTTCTACATACCTAATTGGAGTTGAATTCACTTTCTTCTGAATGATTCTCTTTACCGGATAGAACTTCAATTCAACCAATATGAATGTTCACGAATGTTCCAGTTTGAGTTGACAATAATATCATATTTACAGACTTTTTAATAATGCTACTTTTTATCAATGAAGATATTCCTTTAATATTACAACGGTTTTTCTTAGCCACTACTCAAGTTATTATTGATATTCATAGCAAAACAATCGATCTAACAATTATGGTTGAGCACTCACTCTCCAGAATGGCACTAGAGTGGATAATTCTTAATTCGAGTTTTGAGATTCAACCTAATTCTAGAAGGGCTAAGTCAAGCAAACGACAATAAACAAAAATGATATTTTATGTTTATCTTATGTTTAATCAATTTTATTAGGAATTTTAGTTTAGCTTAGTTTAGTATGTTTTTATTCTCTCTCTTTTTGACTCTTGAATTGGAAATACTTTCAAAATTTAGATTGCGAGGTAATTTCAATTGAAGGGAAGTGATCGAGTTGTTTTTGCTTATACGGCCTTTATGCAAGTCACATTATTTACTTGCTTATTTATATTTCGTTTATTTATTTAGTTAATGAAAGTATTTAGTGTGACAACACCAACCCAACAAATTGGGCTCTGCCCGACACTAGCCTACATTAACCCTTGGTAAACCAGTTTCGAGTTAATAAAGGACTAGTCAGCCTCACAAACCAGTCTTCAATTGATAATCAACACAATAGAATATATATATATATATATGGAATCATATGCAGCAGAATTTAAATACGACAAAAACTCGATAACAAATGAATTAAATACACAACGAGTTTTAAGTGTGGAAGCTAGAATGTGGAAACCCCGTACAGCAGATACAATGTACAAAGTATAGTGAAGAAAGGAAATACATGTATCTCTCAACCCAACTACCCACTTATAAAATATAATAAATGCAATATAGATACATTAAATGACCTACGTATTTCGGGTATCAATGATTTCGAGCTTAAGATTATGCCTGTAATTGTGACTAAAAATGAAGAAAGTCTCAATGAGTAAATCCAGAAGAAGTTCAACACTAATTTAGATCAAACAATATGTAATTCTATAAATCATGCAGGAAAGGACGAAGCTGAAAAGAACAATAAAGCGCATGATAGACAAATTACAATGGCCAACGATAGAGACCAAGTGACCCGGATGCAAAGGATAAGTGTCTGATTGGTCTTGACACTCTACACGTGGGTTCAAAGCCACTTGAGACATGCAAGCGTCAAATATTAATAGGGCGAGACCAAGTCCGCTTCAACCGCACAAAGTTCGTTCGACACTATCGGCTCACTTGAGCTGCAGCACGGGAATATTCCAAAGGGAGCCACAGTCTCAATTAGATGCTTAGCCATAATGGAATCCTTAAAGTCCAGTGAGGAGCCACGACACATGGCGGAAGCTCACTCAAAGGACTCAGTCTAGTTTATGAGCCACAAGCGCAACTCGGATGCTCATTCCATGAGTAAACTATGTCTCAATTCGACCACTTTAGACGGTCACTCGATAGGGAAGTAGAGTCCAACAATAGGTATCATTTCCATCAAACTATGCAAGGAAAGCAAAAGAATTTATATCGAGTTCCTTACTGGTTTACTTACTTCCAATCACTTCAATACCTTACCCGAATGTCGAATCCTAACTACCGTTCCACTTTCGGTGCGTCCAAACTCCTTAATTCATTCAATTGTCATTAATAATTATCATTTCTAAGATTCATTCAGATTTTATTTAAGGCACGCATGCATTACGAGGTTGATCTCAGTATGCTTCAATTATTGCATGCTTATCGAGACAAATCTCATTTTTGATAATTATTTATTTAGTTCTGTTTTCTTTCTATTTACCGCAATTTCTAAAAAATAGGGAATTTTCTCAAGTTTTGACCACATTGATCGCGTCTTGGGTCAGACCACATTAACTAAGTCTTAGCTTGACCAATTTTCTCATACTTGGCATTTATGCTTCCTTACCAATTGATTATATAACTTTTATTTATTATTTCTTTTAAAATATCACAATATATATAAAATGTGTATCATATACCTATGTTTGTATATATCATATATACATTATATAAATAGATATATAGATATATATACACACACATTTATATATATACACATATTTACATATAAATATATATTTTATTTTTACTTGTAATTTGGTTTTTTGGGACTGAGGCTATGTTGTTGTTGTTGTTGTTGTTGTTGTTGTTGTTGTTGTTGTAATTTGGTTTTTTATTTTAAAAAAACTAGCATGCATCTCGAGGCAATCTCGAGATGCCTACGATTTAAGTGTGCATCTCAAAAATATATCTACACCTAACACTATAACACGTATCTCGAGGCAATTTTAAATCGTCACTAATACAGTACGAATCTTGAGATGATCCCATAAGTCACACAATCACGGTATGACACGCATTCCGATGCACACATAATACACTAAACTCACCCCTTATTACACTAGTCACACCCCACCATATTCATCAAAATGCTCAAACAACCCACTTACCTAGGCTATGGGTAGGTCATCACGAAAAGGCCATGAATGAAGGCTGAGAGAGGGGTGGCAGGAGTGAGAGGGAGGCCACGAGATGGACACCAAAAAGGGATGTCGAAGACAAGAGGGATGTAGTGGGTGAGGGACACTTAAGGAGGACGTGAGCTCTAAAATGAGGGGAGGAGCTGACTTCAATGGAGATGGATTGGTGAGGAAGAAGTCCAAGGTGAAAGGAGTGTGAAGAATTAGAAATTTCATTTTTTTCTTTGGTTTGGAGATGAAAGTGAGAGATAGCGAGAGAGCACAGCTAAAAAGAGATAGACGGAGAAAGAGTGAGTGATTTAATGAGGAGACAGAAAAATAGAGGTTAATGTGAAAGTTGATTGGGAAAAAGTGATGATGTGTCAAAAATTGAGTGGTCGAGTGTGAGAGTAACTTTTATATTTTTCTTGTTTGAATTTTGTGCCACGTGTCACTCACATATTTGTTCACCCCAAATTTTAAACTACACCCAACCATACAATATCACCTCAATTTTTTTACCTCCAATCCTTACTACTTCAACCTTGACTTATTTAAATTAATCGTTTTCTTGTTGTCTGAGTCTCGGCCCATCTCGACACATTTTTCGAGAAACTACGCGTTACAAAATCTCAACTTTCTTCCTATTCATTTTAGACCCGATAATTTCCTTTTGGTTTCTCTCTCTAATCGGTCTCGTCAATAGTGTTGCACCCACTCATTCTCTGACATGCAAATCGAAGAACATTTCATACGTTTTAAGGCAAACTCACACTCGCGAATTCGAAAATTTAAAGCAATTTAATCTTACAACACATGTATAATGATATACATAACATCATAGTAGGCACATCAAAAATAATTTTTCTATATATATATATATATATATATATATGATCACATCGACTTATCGCAACTCTTGGTCTGGTTTAGACCACTTATAATTCGTGATTAGTGATTAATTAAAGAATTAGAAATATGGTTCATTATAGTTACATACATGTCCCACTCAGACTTTTGACTTTTTAGTCAATTCTACCTTAATATGAGTTCTCATGAATGATGAATAAGTTAATATAAGATAAATTGCAAAGGCAGTCAAATTAGCCTGGTGATTACCTGCAATTTGTATTAACACTAGAAATCACTGGTAAAATCAATAATAGTACATATGAAAATTCAGAGCAAATTTGGAGTTTGGTTATTCCCATCAATTCACCCAGACATAAAGATCATTGCTTAAATCGGCGAAAATAGCAACACACGATTTTCTTTAAACTAAAACCCCAAATCTCCATACATACAAAACCATTCACACTAGCAAACCACTGCACCTTTTCCCAAATATTCCAACTTCTTACCTACATTCAACTATTCTAAGCCCAATCCTTTTGTATTTAAGTGATTCTCACCTTAGCCTAGTCTTATTCCAACCAAAAACTTTGATTTTAGGGGTATTAAGCAAAGCTAGGGTTTCCTAAAATTTTGACTTAGAGTTTGGAGGGAGGATCTAAAGGAGTTCATGAGCTTTAATCTTAAGAGATTCACTCACAAGAAGGTAATTACATCAACCCGAGCTCTTCACTTTAATAAATTTTGATTCGAAAGATTTTCACAAGTTTTTCAATATTTTTTGAAATCATTTTGTTGAAATTTATTCAATTGTCTTGCATAAATGGTTTTATGGATTCCAATAAACTAGGAATTGTTATCAAATTGATCATTGATTTAAAAATTCAACAATTTCGTAATTTTTACTATATCTACACATATTTGCAAATGTTTTACAAAATGCATTTAAAATTAGTTTTGGGGCTCAGTTATAGTTTTATTTCAATTTAAGTTGCTATATTTCTTAAAAGAATACGATTTCTCACCTAATTGCTTCACGATATTAAGAAAATCTATTTTCAAGTTTATATTTTAGTTATCACTTCGATGCCAATTTTATTTTACATTTACAACGAATTTCAAACCAGCTTTCCAAATAGATTTTCCCTTTTAAAATAATGTTTTCAAATTTACTGAACTATTTTAACAACATTGTTTCTATCATTTATAGGCTCCTTTAGCTTTTAAACTTGTGAGTTTAGAAAGCTGAAACAACGTCCGGAGGTAGAGGTACAAGCTCTAGAGAGGAGAAGGGAAAGGAACAACTAGTATAGAAACTCAAGCGAAAATCCAAAGCTCCGCCAAAACTAATTAGGCCTATGAGAATCTTAGTGAAAACCCCCAAACTAGAACACCTAGAGAACTTTCCCCACCTTTAAGTTTAAACTATGAGTCGGAGGAAAGGAAAAGATTGAGGCGATGCCCACTATTTTTTTCCATGCCTAAAATTTTTTAATGTTAAAGCTATCGCTAGGATAAATGGCAACATTAGCAAAACTAGAAGGATTATATCAGAGAGGGGTGTCAATATGAGAAAATAAGTTAAGTATAAGCCTAGGATCTTAAACATAATAAGGGAAAAGAATTGGGGATTGTTAACTCGGAATTACTACGTCAATAATGACGTTAGGTCCTCGATTGAAATGGGGTATGCAATCTTAGTGTGAGAGTTGTATGCAAATAGGCACATAGATGAAAATAAAATAGTATCCATGGTCCGAGGAAGACAAGTGGACTACTCACCTTAAGGAATAAACTGGTATAATTGTTTAGCGGAAGTTCATTTGAGACAAAATGACGAGTACTCAAAACCTGAATATATATAGAGTAATGGATTTCCCCACAAAACCATTAGAAATGGTTTAGAAGCTATTTTGGAGGATCATTTCCATTATGATTCTTATGGATACCCGAAACACATACAATCCAAATACTTTAGGAAACCAACCAAAGCTTGGAGCTTTTCTTGAACGTGAGCCTACAGCCTAGTTTACAACACTACGACATAATGAACTATGGGCCAGATCTTTTATACCACCTAGTCCAAAGTATTAGGTATATCGATGTTGGCAAGATAATTTATAACTCGATTAGGAAAGCTATGACCATTAAGAAAAACGAATGACTGCATTTTACCTTGATGATTATAAAATTTTTGAGTAAGACCACATTCTGATAAGAGCAAGATTAGAGGTTTTCTCAGAGAAAACCATAACCGATGAAGTCATTGAGAAAACTAAGAAGGTGTTGAGATATGTTGACTCAAAGGAGGAATAAGAAAAAAAACCACACAAAGAAAAGATACTACGGCGAGAAAAAGATTAAGGGTAGAAAACTAAATAAATTTGGATGGATTGCATGACGACGCGTACAACGAGCACACTAACCAGAGCCTAGAGCCACCTATAAAGGACTTCACTGCCATGTATATGGAGGAAACGAAAATGGCCATGATGAGGTTAATCTTGCGTATTCATATGAGAACTCTGAGACATCAAGAGTTCATGTTCCTAAACCAACGCAAGATTGCTAGAAGCATCAATTCGAGCCACGTAGGACCAGGAGGATGCAAGGCAGGGGAGTAAACATTCACATTCTATCACTTTAGTTGAGGATGTCCAACCATAGAGTCTTTAAAGAAGGAAGATAACCTAGTGAATGGAGTAGACTACACCTTACGTGATCCTGAAGTGAGCTACTAGTCTCAACTGCTTGATCATGGGGATGATGGAGATGATATGACGTCTAGACGGCAGTTCTTATATTTTTATTCTTGTCTATGTAATTTTTTCCTAAGTGTTATTATTGCAAGGTCTATTTTTGTAATCTTGTGATTTGAATGGTGTGGTATATATGCTACTTTGATACAATCGCTTTGGTATGTTAACAATTTGATACGATGTTTCGAGTTGATGTGCCAAACTCTATTTAATGATGCTTGAAAATATTTAAATTGTCTTTACTTAATCAATTATTTCTTATGTTATTTAGTTATTCATTTATTTTATTCATTTATGCTTCAAGATGTATTTTTATTTTTCTTAGAAACTCGACTTAATTTTTAAACCTTGAGGATAAGATTTAGAATGGGTTTGAGAGTATTAGGTGAAGTGAAGTATGAATATGCGAAGTATGGAAGAAACGAGAGGTAGAATCAAGTTGAACATTGTGAGTTTTTCTAGAGTTTACACAACACATTTGATACTTTCCATTTATTTTTACTTTTTTTTAGTTATGAATATGAATATAATTTGGATTTGAATAGAAATGTAAGTTATATATTATTATTATTAACCATGAAAATAAAAAATGCATGACGAAAATGAATTATTGTATCATTTTTTACTTAACCTAGATTATATATAGAGGGGATTAGTTACTTTGTGTTAGACATTATAATGGGTAGAATATCATAACGATAATGCAAGATGAAGTAGACGGATTTTCTAAAAATCTTATTATACAAAAATTATTGATCAAGTTTTTATATATATATATATATATTAAAAAGAGCTTATGCCACAATTGAGGAGAAAAATAGGAAATAGCTAATAAACTTTGTTTAGTTTGAAAGAGTACTTTCTTAACTATAATGAAAGTGAGAAGAGCTAACAAGGATTTTTAAATGAAAATAAAATAGAGACACCCATAGATTCCAAAGGAAATGGAAGGAATCTAGTGGTAAAAAAATGAGAGTAATAATTCTTATATAAATAGAATAACGAATTCCAAAGAAAATGGAGTAGGGAACTCTAAGAATGTAATAGAAAGAAGAAAATAAATATATTTAATTAAAGAAGAAAGAAAAAGATATATAAGAAAATGAAAGAAGTTTATGAAAACTCTTCAAATAAAAGATTTAGCTCAAGTGCTTATAATTAAGATAAGATACTTAGTTAATTATTATTATATTATAGTTAATTATTCCTTAATTTAATTAATATTTTTAATTAATTAACTTAAAGTAAAAATAAAAAAACCTTTAAAAGTCATTTTTCTTAAAGAAGTTTGATAAATCCATGTGGAAATGATTTCCACTTGCCATTACTACAAAATATTTAAAGTGTAATATATAAGGAAAATAATTGTATATGCCTGACACGTATCAAGAACCCATTGTTTGATGGATTTAGAGGGAATCAAGCTATCAAAAGTGGTTAAAGCCCATAATTTAATGAAACTTGGGATTCGAGCTATTTGAAGTGACTCTCCATGAGTCTACGGTTCATCTTAAAATGTCAAGAGGTTTGAAGTGACTCTACTCAAATCCATCATTCATATCTGTAAATCTTGCTTTCTGAAGTGAGTCTGAGTGAGCCCACAATTCATGCTGGAACTCAAGCTACCTAAAGTGAGTTTGTTAAGTCTGCAGTTTGATGGGAACATTCTAAACTGTTTGAAGTGTCCATGAGCCCACAGTTTGAAGGGTGTCTACATCCACAAATCAAGTTTAGATGAGTCCACATGAGGAGCAGCGGAGGGATGAGATAACCAGTACTTCCCCACTTTGTTTTGCTGCTAAGATTTTGCCCTAATTAAATCTAATTTTAAGGATAAAATTATTATTAGTTAGGAAGACTGTAACAACCCTAAAATATTTTATTTATGAGATGATAATGTTTCCTTCCGAGTTATACTCGAGTGCGATGCTTTTCAAAAACTTATTGCCAATTGTGTGAGTTTGAATCGCTCGGATACGTGTGCACGTTATAGATAATTGAGTAGATCGATAAATCAAGGGAACTTGGGTCATCTTAAGTATATTTTGTTAATATGACCTAAGTTAGTAAGTGTGGGCAAGAACTAAATTAAATATATGTGCCTATGGTATATATTGTAAATATGAGGAACTTTATTGTCAAGAGTAAAGACATAAAGCATAGATTGCATGGTAAATTTGCTACTTCATGATTGTATCTAAGCTAATTAATTAAATGGGACTTGCAGCTTACTCCCTAAACCTAGTATAATTTAATTAAATAAGTTGCCTAAGATAAGGAAAATAATTGAATTGAAAATCGAAACCTAAGTTTTGAGACATAAATGAGACTCATTGATCTTGACTTAAATGATAGAATGTGTAGGAATCCTAAAATGAATAGTTGTATTCTAATAAGGTGTAAATTGTCAACTACTAAAACGTGGATGAACAACAAGATGAACCACATAGAGAGACTTTTGGATGTGTTCTCACCTAAATAGGACTAGAAATATTGCTCCGATGCACAAAACAAGATCATTCCTAAACAAAAAAAAAAAGTTGGAGTGTGATAAATTTTTCATTAAAGCAAAGGGTATTAGGGCTAGTCTCAAGTGAATTTCGACATTTGAGTGTTCAAAATCAAGAAATCTAAGCTAGGCACAAAAGCACTTCTTTTTGTTGTAGTTTCAACTTTAAATGATTCAAAACATGCATGTTTTAGGGTGGTAAACAAATTGTGTTGTTCATTGTAGTAAAAATGAGCTTTCAAACTCTGATTTTGCAAACATAATAAAGGGGTCAACTCTAATTTTGCAAAATCATTAAGTGCCAACTATTTGGGTTATTATTAGTTCAGATTTTAGGTTTAGATTGAGGTGTTATTATTAATTTTGGTTAATTGGGAGCTATTAGGTCAAATAATCTCATAACGAGCAAGAATTTATTGGTTCGGTTCAAGATTTTTGTGTTGAAAGTTAGGTCATTATCGGGCATGTCAGGATGTTAGAAAAGATTATGAATAGCGTATGTGCTCATAGTGCACGTCTATGCCCACAAAGAAAGTTTGTACCTACAAAATACATTTTTGCCCACAAATATCATCTATACCCATACGATATATTTTGCCCAAAAGTGGTGTCTATGTGCACAACGGACGTATGTGCCCACAAGGGACGTCTGTGCATATAAGAGGTGTATATGGTCACAAGGGACATCTGTGCCTTGGGGATGCTTGTGCCCACAATGGACATTAATACCCACAAAGGGTTATGATCACAAGTCATGTGAGAATAAGAGTTGTAATAACTATTATTTCAACTATGCAATATAATAGGTATCTGACACACTAAAACGAATCTAAATTGCACTGTAGGGACCTAGAGACTTTGAGTGTCAAATGCTCATCGCTGGGCGGGAGTGAGCTTTCTTCATGGTATTTCATCGCATTACAAGTAAGTAAACCAGCAGGGGCCTCAATAGTAGTTCTTTTCCTTTCTAATTGTTGTTCCTTATAGTATATGCACTTGATTTGAATTTATTTCCTTGGAATCTATTTGTATTATCAAGTGACCTAGAATCTAAGTGGTTGAGTTGCATACTGTGTTGTTGGGATGGACTAAAGTCCATCACTGTAAGGTCAAGCTTTTCTCTGAAGTGGACTATTGCCTTAAGTTTGCATCTTAAGCTATTCTCAAAAAGGGTCATAAACCCACAATTTTAGAATTATTATCATGTCATCATTTGAAATGGCCTTGGGCCAACAGTTTAAAGAGAATTGGATTTACTTCAAGCTATTTCTCAAAGAGGCCATGAGCCCCCAGTTTGAAGAGCGTTGAGACCACTAAGACGTTTATCCATTGTATTATGTTACTTATTTCTCGTTGTTTATTTATTTATTCCATTCATCATGCACTTAATGCTTTCCTATTTATTTCATTATTGATTTATGGACTATTTTTAATTTATTAATAATCCAAAGTACTGTTGACACACCTCTAGATTTACTCAATAGAATTAATTTTTTTCCGATGACAATTACAGGTTCTTTATCTAGCAAGGGCATTGAGTCGGTGCTTGGTGACATCCTCTGAGCTTCCTAAGAAGTTAGTTTCTACTTTTACTATAGTAGGTCATTCTATATATTTATATTATATTATTTTTCTAAAAATCTTGCCATCGGGCTAAGGTGCACATTTAATACATGTATATTTACCTCTTTTTTCAACTTATCCGAATGAGATCATATTTTCTAGGTTTCACACAATAAGTTGTCCTAACCATTTACTTTTTGAGTTATTTATGTTTCCTAAGTTGATTTCATTGCTTAGATATTAGAACTTACAAAACTTAATAACTCAATTATAAAACATTGAATTAATGATAATAATCGAAATAAAGATTGACTAGGCTTCTATTGACCTTGCGAAGGTTGACTCAGAGTTTATACAGGTCTAGTGTCGGGCAGGGCCTAGTTTGTGGTAGTAATTTACTTTCTTGACATCCTCAAGTTATTTTCGATGATGTCCAGTATAGGGTGCAAAAGTAAGGAAAGAATAAGCGTAGAAATTTGTTTGTGATTTTCTTTTACTTCTTGGGTATTGTTTTTGCAGGTAAATGCAAATTTGGTCTTTTAAAATTAGAGAAACTCCTAACATAATGGATATACAAGAATTAGTTCTACTACATCTAAGTCATGCACTTGCAGGCACAAAGCCTTCAATATAATTCAAGTTGAAATGAACTACATAGTATATATAACACTATAATACGTTATAAACACACACACAACCACACGGTATATAACACTATAATACATTACACACACTCACGAGAGAGTGCGCGCGCGCACATATATATATATTTCGTGTTTCTACGATGGAGCTCAAATATAAATCGATGTCATGGGTACTACATATTTCACCATTGAATTACTATGAAATTTCAATCTAATGGTGATTGATGTAGTGAATTTAATGCGAAAACATTAAATGCACAATAAATGTTATATAATTGGGTTCATATGGAGGTTTTCAAAAAATTTGTAAATATTTAAGGAGTATCAACAGAATTTTACAAGTGATTATGGTTGCTTCATTAATTGCTCGAGGATGTATTTGAAATTAAAAAAGATTTTGAGTCCGGACTCACGAGTCCAAATAACAATACTCATATATCTACCTATGTATTAAAGGCACGAATACCTACATTCTCCTTGGTGACTTAAAATATCACTTTTACCCTTCAACTGTCCTATTTCGTTGGTTACTTATTTCACGGGTTTTGGTTGGGTTGATTACAAATACCTCAAATTTTCTTCCTCGCCCATTTTGCTTACGCTAGTAAATTCATGAATATCGCTGTTACCCTTCAACCCCTATTTCGTTGGTTACCTAATTTTGTCTCTCTCATGCTTCTGTATCATTCTTACCTTTGGATTGATCGATGGTGGCTCTCCCTTTACGTACTCTTCGCTCTCTTTCTTTTATTCATCCGTTGCGGTCTCTCACTCCAGAAATATAGAGCACAATCAAGTTCCATTTGATTAAGATACCTAAATACTGGTTGATTAAATACATTAATCGTAGTTACATATGCTTTTTAGAGTACCAACAATTGATAATCATAATGTTTCCAATATCTTGCATGTAATGTTTAATAAAATGCCTATGAGAATATTAGTATGGTAACTTAGATTGTATTTCAAAGAATCTTTTACCAAATACGAATAAAGCTTAATCAGTGTATTAACTAGTATTTCCAAGCAACAAGGGGCAACACAAGTAGCAACACAAGACTTGATAATAGAAACACTTAGAAATTCAAACCTCCACTTTATGTTGTGACAATTAAATCATTTTATGTGGGATATCATCAAACAACTAGAAAGAGTGTCACTTTGTGTAAAATTCCTACAAATCCCGAACAAACGAAATGGGTTAAAGACAAACTAAGGACGAAATGCCCTTAAAGTTTAACATATAGTTGCCTTTGATAATCAAGAAATACTAAGTTGCACTTGGATTATCTTCAATTTGAATTTTAAACTCTACTAAAGGAATGTTGCGAAGACTTGCAGCAACTAAACATTATTCTTAACAATTACAAGCACAACCAAAACTATGGTAAAGTTATTTGATTGCGATACATTGGACATGCCATTATGGGATTTTATTAATACAAGTTTGTTTTGATTGTTTAATAAGGTAATTTGAAAATGTTTGATGAAATACCTATTAGAATATTAGATTTTGAGTTTTAAAAGTTTATGTTTGATAGTTTAATAGGGTGCTCCAAAATTGTTTGATGAAATGCCTATGTGCATATATGGTGTAAATATTTTGAGCATATATTTTTAAGCCTAATTGTTAATACATTATTTGTTTTGAGCATATATTTTTAGGCCTAATTGTTAATACATTATTTGACTTCAAGTAGAATTCATATTCTAATCATAATTTCTAACTTAACTAAAACTATATATATGTAATCTATCTCTATGTAATCTATTGTGTTGATATGAAACTTGCTCTTCTTTTTATTTTGTTTCCTCTATGGTGGCTTGAATTCTTTAGCAATAAGCATTATATGATTGATGGTATTTCACGATTAAAAGGTCAAGATCTATTTCTTTGTAAACAACACAACAAAATGAATAACAAAAATGCGGTATAAGAGTTCTTTTTCCTATAATATGACTTTGAGATATTTATTCATTGTTCACATAATTGAAGATTTCTAGAACTTTCCATGCTATTTTCTCTTCTTACTGAAAGGCAATACTAATCTAAATGTTGGCACATCCTTCGAAGCTACAATAATAGAATGCCATCATTTGCTTTTCTTTTTATTTAAATAGCGATAATTGTTCCCCTTCATCCACGGGAACCTTGTTCCTTGACTGCCAGTAATGCCTTTGACGGTATACTCAAATAATAATTATTATATTACATGAAATACTTATGTTAGAACATTTACTAAGGAGTCTACATCCAGTATGCTTTTTACCTTCCTCTTTCTTACTTGTACCTTCTGATTTTTGAGTGCCTCGAATAATACAATTTTAGGGAGAGAGTTAAAAGATCATTTATTGAAATTGTTGTAGTAGCATTTTTGTGTGACTTTTGCATAGTGTGAACAAATAGAAATTCTGAAGTATGTGTTTATGCCGTTGATGGTGCTCTATTATAGTTTCAAGAAAATCCTTTTCAGAAACATGAGAATAACTTGAATGTTGATCTACTAATAGGTTTTCACATATGCATTTTTAGGTGCTACAACTCATCCTTTGCTCTTTGCTAAACCATGTTGTGCAAGCTCATAATGTATTGAAGATTAAAGACTGATTTGTTTGCTCACTAAACTTCTTTCGTGGTAACATGCCTTCCTTTTTAACAAATTATTTTGATCACATTTTGTATTTGGTTATTTTTTCAAATGTACTTCTGTTAGTTAAGGGTAAAAGATTTGATGCATCTTCCTGATTTGCTTGCAATATGAAAAATAGTGGAGAGGATCCTTTTGTGGCCCCCTACAAATGATGAAGATTAGCTACTGAGAGCACCTCTTATTTTTCAAATTTCAAATATGAAGCATTTATCCCTTTGAGATTCTTTATAACTCATTGAAGTATCCAAAGTGCAACATTAGTGTATCGACTATCTCGTGCTGATGATATGCTGATAACTACAATCTCCAGTCTTCTCTAAGGACTCTGCTTGGAACAAAATCAGCTTTGTTGTAGTTCTCATGGTAGGTCTTTCATTTTTTTTTCCAAATACTAATTATGAATATGATATTAGAACTAACAAACGCAAAATGATTTAGGATCTACAACATTTGTCTTATTTGAAAATATACCACACAAAATCATAAGTGAGGAAGTCATAAATGATGATTAGAGAAATTACCCAATTAAGGTATGCTTAGAATTTTTAAACATTTTATTAAATTTCATTCTAACATTATATTAAAGGATATATTTCATTAACTTCTTACCTTTGTTTTTTTCTTCCATTAATTACTTACATTAAATTTACTTTTTTTACTTGAATTAGGATATATAACTTAAAAATAATGTTCCACACGAATTTAAAAAAATTGTAGAAAGAAGTTTTCACTGCAAAAAAATGCAAGATTAGCGACGGGAAAACCCATCGTTAATCTTGTACGACTTGTCACTATTTCGAAATAGCGACGGGTGTCAGAAATAGAAAACGGCTTAGCAACGAGACCCCGTCGCTATATCCCGTCTATATTTTCTGACCGATTGTCAAAAAAGGATTATTCTAAAAAATAGTTTTATTTTTAAAATAAATAGCGATGGCTTAGCAATGTGACGTCACTAGCCAAAAGATCGGGGAGAGTGACTTGAGAGAAGAGGCGGCAGGAAAGGGCGGTGAAGAAAACCCGTCAACGAGAGCCCCACCATTCAACAACAACAACAAAAACAACTCGTCTCACCTACAAAGGTCTCCTTTCTGGACTCCGTCGGTGACCAGATCAGTCACGGAAAAGTGAGGACCGAGTGGTGAGAGGGAGAGAACGACTAAAGATCTTAGGAGCCGACTGTGGAGAGATGGAGAGAGGGCGGAGAGAAGGGCGGTGGAGAGAGGGGCAGAGATAGGGGCTATGAAAAAGGGAGAGAGGGCGGAAAGAAGGGCGGTGAAGAGAGGGAGAGAGGGAGAGAGGGAGATGAATGTCCAGAGAGGGAGAGAAATCGATTTTAGATATGAAAATCAACGAATAGCGACCGGGTGTTCTTGTCGCGTGGCAGCACTCTCACCACCTGGTCGAGTAGAACTCGGCTTGGGCGGGAGTTTTCCCGCCCAAAAATAGTGACGGGGGGCCGTCGCTAACCCCGTCATTATTTTGGTTAAAGGGTCAATGACTGCCACTCGTCGCTATTGCAGACCATTTTTTGTAATGTTTGCATTTTTGTAAAACTAACTTCCTTCAATTTCGATAAAAGGCAAGAACTAAGAAGGTTACACAGTAACAAATTTTTGTCATTCAAAGCTTCAAACAAATTAAGAAGACGTTGTGGATAAAGAAGTTAAAAAGAAGAAAAGTGGCACTTATTTGAAAGATTCACAAAGTAAAAAAAAGAGCAAAAAAAATACTCTTTGATCAAGTAATTTATTTCAACTTTAATTAAATAAATACTTCATTATATTAATTATTTTTGCTAAATAAATGTAATGTGGTATATTAACTCTAAATTTTTAACTTTCAAGGATGATGATGATGCTGATGAGAAATCAACATCGGTAGGAATATGATTCTTTCATTTAGATTTTTATTAGGATGCATAATTTTTTTAATTGTAAAGTCCTTGGAATATTCAATTGTTTACTTTAAAGTGTTCATTATCTACTTTATTCATTTATAATTTGATCATTTCGTCAAAATCTTAAATTTAAATTACAGTTTCATATTTACTTAGTAAATTATTAGAAATAAATTCTCACGAATGTAGCGAGCGGTCACGATCTTACGTATATATCTCGTAATATGCGTGTTACCTTGAAGTGTCCTTGAAGTGGAGGATATATATCTAGTACTATGCTAGTTAAGCATCGAGCGTAGAGTCCAAACCGAAAATGGAGTTCGAGATCACCACTTGTACTAATTATATGTAATAAAGGGTACTATTTGGCTCGGAAAAGAAAAGGTACTAGTTGGAGGTAATGGTAAACACGATGCATGCAATCAAAATAAAAGACTAGCTAGTAAATTTAAATTAGCATACAACTAGCATTATTAAAAATTCTTTTCGGCCGAAATAAGGCTTATTGTGATCTCGTAACCCTGACAATATCCCTGACGTCATTCAATCGTTTTAAGATCACCACTCAAACTCAAAGAACATAACTTCCATAAGAGATACTAAAGTCACGTAGCAATTTTGAGATGCACGTTGATACATTTAAACTTGTGCATTCACATATCTCCATATGTATATTGGACTTTAAATAAGTGCGTGATCTCAGTGTGCCACTTCCTGCTCATCACAGCATGGTCATAACGAGGCCTTCTTGTGATCATCCAATTGACTCTTCTGCTCAATCTCCAATCTAGAGTTCCCAAGTGATGTTCTCTCATCTAACCAGTCTATGATGTCCGCGAACACCATCACTATGTTCTCTTCCGGCTCCCCTGACGTCAATGTGTGCCACATTCCTGGGTACAGTTTCAATGTCTTATCTGAACTTGATGCGATTTCCACTAAAAGTTTGCTTACCGAAGGATCTGTCACTTTGTCATCTCCTCCATGAACTATTATGAACGGCATTGATACCTGTACATATATATTACTTAACGTAAGATTTAATTACCAACGCCAATATAATTCAAGAACAAAAAATAACACATGCAAGAGCAGCACAACTACTATTAGTTTATACCAATCAGTTGGTCCACATAGTAAGAGATTCTGTGGGCTTTTTTTGTTTGTGGAACAAAACTAGATTAGTACGTAGGGCCACCCTTATTTAGGAGTGACAATGGTTAAGTATGGATTCCTACTTGACCACACCATTGCCTTGAAAAGCATGTTGAAATTAAATAAAAATACAAATTTCTTGGGGTAGCTAATTCACTGACTAATTACTCTTGCATGATTAAAAACTAGCTACTGAAACCTAACTAGGGATACATATTAAGAAAAAAAAAACTTGGATTATGGTAAGAACGTACGGATACGCCCCAATACACAAACAATGCGCACGCCTAAGAAAATGAAGGATTCTGTTAACAGAGTGGTACATATATTGTAATATGAGATTACGGCACATATTGAGTCAAAAATCAATAGATATGCCAACAAAAGTAGGTGTCATTTCTACGTGTCTTTTGAATTGGAAAAGCATACATTTACTCATATGGAATATTTGAGTCATATTTGAGTTGGTGAGATCGATGTTGACTAGTGAATCCATCTAACGTTAATTTGCGTGCAATTTACAACTTATTTTAAAGTGAAAGTTGTGGTTGAATAGCTTCGTATTTCAATAAAATACATGTGAACGGTTATCTTGAAACTATTAAGTATTTTTTATGGCATTATCAACTGTATCTTATCGCAGAAAACTCCCCGGTCAATGTTGGACAAATGAAAAGATTGACAATGTGAGGTTAAGTAAGTTATTATTTGTACCCAAAAAAAAAAGTCAATCGTTATGAAGAATAATTTAATTTTTCGGATAATAACTAAATTATAATTAAAAAAATAAGCACTTGTGCACCACTGACCTGGTTGAGATTCTTTTCTATGTCGATACTGACTTTAAGAAGTTCGTTGGCAGTCTTCAATCGAGGCCTGCCCTTGTAACAATATGGATTTGCTCGAACCTGAAGTAAATGTAATAATTATCACATTAGTAATGTATTTAATTGTCAGATAAAATTTTTAATTTGACAAATTAATGTTTTTTTTGGTAGGGACAAATTAGATTGTTTTAATTACTTCTTCTCTTCTTTCTGGTTCCTTAATCGCAGCATCGATAACATCCTGTGTTGGGACAATTTTCCATGTGGGAATTACTTTGCAAAGAATATTCAACACGTTCACTGCCACCTTAGGTGGCTTCATATTATCTGCGATCTGGAAAAGCACTAAAACAAATCAATTTTGTTTTTTTTTTCTCTTTTTAGATAAATAAAAGTTTGTTACATAGCAGTGAAGGGAACAAGAAGAAAAATAATTATATTAAATAACAGGGACAGACCTTGCACATGGGCGCAACCAAGACCGCGCCATCCCAGTATTTTGTGTGTTTTCTGTGCAAAAGAATCGCAACAGCTCCTCCCATTGATTCCCCCAAAAGATATCTCAGTTTCTTCTTGTTCTCTTTCTTCTCTGCATATATAATTTCCCCCACCAAAAACAAGAATTCTAAGTATGTATGGAAAAAAAAAAATGAGATCATAAAAACATAGTATTGTTAATGAAGGACATGTCTAACTAATATAATTCTCACCACAAATGCTCTTAAAATGGTTCGAGCAATCGTTGACAAGATCATCAAAGCGGGGCACGTAGCCTGCAAGCCCAGCGGATTTTCCATGTCCTTCATAATCTACTCCATAGACGGCATATCCCGCTTTGGCAAGCCGAGTTCCAGTTCCTGAATCATATGTGTATATATATATATTCAATCCCAATTGAAGATTAATTCTCGATTTCAACAAAACTCAAAAACTGGGTCATTGAAGTCCACCCACCATTCATAGTGATGCTGCACTCCACGGCATATCCTGCTCAAAGACGGAACGAAATGTCAGTCAGAATCAGAAAACTCTAAGTTTTTTTTATAGGAGAAAACTCTTAAGTTTTTTATTGGTATGTCAGAACAGAGCATAACAGATGAGGAGTTAAGTAAGAAGAATACCGTGACAGATAAAGATCAAGGCTTTCGGTTCTTGATCTAAAGGAAGCCATCTGCACGTAAAGAGCTTTAATCCTCGAGAGTTTAATACGAATTCCTGTAAACCAATACAAAAAATAAATAAATCAATCAATCAATCAATTCTCTCTAATTCTAATTAAAACTCAATCGATATTAATAAGACAAACCTCTTCGTATTTGATGCTCCCCATATTATCTGTCTAATAAAAAAAAGTGAGATTGTGATAAGTCGTTCTTACATATTTGATTTTCAGAGGAAGAAATAAAATAGGGCATTTGCTGAGAAGATTATTCTAACCATAGAAACTAGACCGATCGATAAGCAAAGAAGAAAAGTTTTTTAGAGAGAGTATTCTGAGAAGGCAATATATTCAAAGAAGGAAATATATATATATATATCGGATGAAATCAGGGATGGGATTGTAGTGGGTTCACTGGGTTGGAATTAATCTTTACTTGAATATTGAAAGCGAGAGAGATTCGCAGCGGCATACGCGAAAAGCCGCTGTTGCCACTTAATTGTGTGACGTCGCTCACAAGAAGTTCGGGTCGTCTTTTCTGAATTTTTCTTTAACCAACTTGTCTGCTAATGTACGCGGGATGGCGCAAATTAGCCTGAGTTAGATTTTTTTTTTTCTTCTTACAGTACAATTTGCTTTTTTTTTTCTTGGGGCAGTTCTATAGAAAAAAATTATAGCCATACGGCAAAATTTAGGATGTGTTTGATAGCATAAAAAAGTTCTTCAGTGAGAAAAAACTTTTGTTTTAGCAAATATTTTTGAGAGAATTTTATAAAGAAAATTTTCTCATAGTTGTTTGATTGCACGAGAAAGAATTTTCTTTTATGGAGATGTGCATCTAAATCACCGTCGATGTCGGGCGGCTCGACGAGCCCGACATGGACGATGATAGTGATGAAGCCGGAGATGAAGAGAGAAAGAAAAAGTATACATCCGCGAAAGAGTAGCAGAGATCGGGTGGAAGAAATGATCAGTTCGTGAAAGATGAGAGATTTTCAATTTTCCACGCTAAAAGATGAGAAAATAAATTAGGAAAATAGGGGAATGTGATTTTTTTTCTCAGTGCAGTTACAAAGCTATCAAACAACGGAAAAAACGGTTACACAAAAAAGTAAACAATTTTCTATGATTTTTTTTCATTTTCTTTGATATCAAACACCCCCTTAATTTAAATGAGTACAATAGGTTAGTTTTTTTTTTATTCGTTAAATGATGTATCTTGATTTTTGAAAATAAGTCAGTTGTAGAGGGATAATTCCACCCTCGGTCAATACAAATGTAACTTTAAATTGCCACGTGGACAAATAAATAGCGTCTTCTCCAAAGGCGCGCGCTATCTTTTTGTGGATCGACGTGGACGCTTACGTGGATCACCCCAATCTTCTGACATGAATAGCGCATTCGGAGAATGCGCTATTCGAGTTATTCGCATCTATCAATCCACGTAGACATCCACGTGGATCGATCCCAACGGATTAACACGAATAGCGCATTCTCTGAATGCGCTATTCGTGTTAATCTTTTAGGGTTATCCACGTGGGTCCATGTTGGAAAGAGTAACACGAATAGCGCTTTCGAAGAAAACGTTATTCGTGTTATCGGCATCCACGTGGATGGAGAAACACAGATAGCGCATTCAGAGAATGCGCTATCTCTGTAACCTACCCTCATCGTCTTGATTCATAGAACGCAAAGAATATATTCTCTTCGTTTTGTGCATCGAGGGTTAGTTCACGGATGGCAGAGATAGGTACCGTGTTAATAGGTTTAGGAGGTGTGTAGGCCAAGGATGATTTCAATGAGGTAGGTAAGGGTTAGTTCTCCATTTAATGGTGTTAGTGGAAGTATGTAATTGGTGGAGTCAGAGAGAAAGAGGCGAGATAGAGAACGAGTGAGGTAAGGGTTTGTTTACAACACGTTATCAGCACAAAGTTGCTCTACAAGAGGAGGTCTTGAAGATCAAGAAGCTTTTCAAAGATATAAAGCTAAGAAGGTATAATTTTTATTAATTTAAATAAGTTCAATTTATTTCCATGTTGTCATGGTTAATTTTTTTTGTTACATGCATATTTAATTATGTAAATGTACTTTATTCATACATTATGCATTGTAATGTCACTGGCTACGAAGTATGCTCTGTAGCTGCGTCTTGTACGATCTTCTACATCAGAAATCAAAAGTCAATGTGTGATATATAGTTTTTCTCTTAAAACTACAAACGATTTGATTTTATAATACAAACAATGCAATAAGTTTGACTTGATAGTGGGTAAGCCTTGTCCCCGATAAAGCTAAACATTGAAAGGGAGACGGGTGATCCTGTTCGAGGAGACATGGTATTAAGCAGACTATGTCTCGCCACCCAACTTTGAGGTTGTCCCACCAAATCATATGAATAGTACATTTTGTTTATTAATGAATCAAGTTGTGAACATAATTTTAATTATATGTTATGTTTTTACATAAAAAGGGGAAAACTATTTTATATTAAATTTATTTTCAAAATATTATTCAACCATAGTTGAACTTGTTGCCATATTATATTACCGACAATAATTACTTGTCATGACAATTAGATATTACAATTTGTGAATAAAACAGATAAGCAAAACCGTGTGTTATACACAATCATTCGTTAATTTCTCTTTAGAGATTTGAAAAGTGAATATTTCAGTTTATATATCTTTTCACCCTATGGAGTTATAAATATATAAATACCAAAAAAAGTAATGCTCCAAAAGCTCAAAATGAGCGGTTGAGTCTTAAGCTATAAAATTTAATCGGTCAAATATTAATTATAATTCCGCAATTTTAATTACCTCTATGTTGAGGCTATGGAAATATGACTGATGAGACAATAAAAATAAGGTCACGTGGCTCGCCTAGATTTATTGCTACAACAAATATCGAGTGCGCACGTCAATCCAATAAATATTAAGGATTGATTTCTTGTCTCATTGTAGCTGAGTAAAATAATGAGATATTATAAATATAATATCGCTCCCGTCCAATTAGTTCAGCTTAAAATTAAAAAGCATACGTTGCTTATAATGATCATGATCGCAATAAAAAATTTATGAACGTGGAAAATGTGAAAATATCAGGTAAATGTCGTATTGACAATTCCACCAAAAATTGGAACAAAAGTGGTGCACCACTACAAATGGCAAATAATTATTGACAATGGGCGCTTATAATTGTGACATTTTTTTGGTTATATATGAAAGGCTATTTTGCCTAAATATTGTCATATATATACCCGAATATTTTTGTGACATTTACCATGCCTTCAAAATCAAAGGCAAAATATTAAGAATTTTATCATCGAAAATGGCTCGATAAAACAGGAACATCGAGATGTGTTTAAATCGTGACTTAAATATGGGTGATGAGTTTATGTCTTGTGTATCGTGCTACATGCATATACATTATAATATAAAGTGAATATTTCTCAAATTCGAACTTAGCGGAGGCTAATGTTCAGGCAATATCTGGTACAACAATTTTATTGTTAATGTCTTGTTCAGAAGAAGTTTACTCATAATAATACAAAATTCATCTATATGAATATGATTTAATCTGAGTATAATATTCCCGGCTTTAACTTCTGGAATATGTAAGACACATTAAAACGAATGTCGTCATAAATCAAATGACATTCATAATGTGGAAAGATCTATTTGATTATCCATAATCATCAATAATGCGAAAACATCATAAATTCGCACGGACATCCTTTATCAAACTATTTTTTTTTCAGCTGGAGATTATCTCAAGGCAAATCAATAAGAGAAGTATATTGATTTAACTCTTAATTAATCATATTATAAGATGCCTTGGGTCCCTAATAGGGAAATTATTTATAGCAAGTTTTGCTAATCGTCACTCTGATGAAGTAGTTTTCCCACCATTATGGGGAGATATAAGCCAATTCAAAGGGGATGACATGAAATTGCTTGAAATACATCAAATTGCATTAAATTTGTCTCGAAGTTCAAAGGATCATTCAGTAGCAACAAGTCATGAATTAATTACTTGATGCAAGTACGATATACAAAAAGTGACGATCATATGCTTTAGTATTAAAATGGTTCATATAGAAAACGATGTCTACGTGTAACAAAATGCACAAGATGTCTCACTCATGTGAACATGAGGGGAGAATCAAAATGAGTTATTGGTTAGTGTATTGCACTCGTTTTTCCCATTGCTATGATTTTATCCCACTGAGTTTTCTTTGCAAAGGTTTTTAATGAGGCAATTCTAACAATATCAAAACTCTTTATCAAGGTTGATTAGTGTATTGCACTATTTTCCTTTCGCTATTGGTTTGATCCCACTGAATTTGCCTAGCAAGGTTTTTTTAAGAGGCAATCCTAACATTATTATACTCCGTATAAAAGATTTATGAGAGCAATGTACTCTTTTTCCATTCTAGATTTTTTTCTTACATGGTTTTTCTAGTAAAGCTTTTAATGTGACATACATATTCTATCAAAGCGTATCAATGTGTTGCACTCTTTTCCTTAGCTTTGGTTTTATCCTACTGGGTTTTTCCTAGCAAAGTTTTTAATGAGGTAATCAATAATATTATACTACAATTAAGATTGATGAGAACATTATACTCCTTTTCTTATACTAAATTTTTTCCCACAAGGTTTTTCTAGTATAGGTTTTAACGAGACATATTCTCTCAGCAAGTGTCATCCAAGGGGGAGTGTTGTAAATTGGATGACCCTTTAACCAAGCTTATGAATGATCACATTATCAAGCATAGCTCTCACATTGAATTGTAACATCAAGCATGTCTTCTACATTGAATGTAACTCGTACACTCTACATAACTTGTATTCAACTCCAATATATAATCACTTATCAATGTATTGTCATGTAACTTGTAATCTTGTATGACATGAGACTTTGGCGTAACTTGCACACTTTGTGCAAATACTTATTCTCATCATGACTAAGGGCCTATATAAGGGGGTTCCTTCACTTGTAAAAAATATACCAATGTATGAATGAAATCGCTACATTCTCATCTCTAGCTCTCTTCTCTCTTGTCTCCTCTTCTCTAATTGTTCTAGTAGTTCTTAGTTTATGCCTTCTATATTTAAATCTCTAACAAGTCCAACTTAAGTTCTAGTTAGCTTACGACTTAGTTTACAACAATTTTTAACAACCAATTTTAATGAGTATTGAATCCCGTCACTGTACCTGAATATTACTGATCACTTCGTATTCACTTAAAATTGGCCCGTCGCTAATTTTACCCTTCACCCTAAATTAAAAACCACTTTTCGACCTCACTTTCACTTTTCACTGCTCTCGCTTCTCGTTTGCTCGTGAATCAAACCTGTGTTTTATCTCGATCTCGATTGGAGTTTTGGATTTCTTCGCCATCTTCAAAGCTTCAGTTTATCAACAGCAATGGCGGTCGCTCAAATGGTCAAGCTGTTCAATCGATGGTTGTTCAACGAAGTAGAGGTCAGATTCAATGCTCTCCGTCTTCTATTCCCGGAATCTGTGATCAGAATACTCGTTCTTCGTTTCGATTTGGGTTGCTCTATAGTTGTTGTGATGCTTAATTGTTGGGGGTTTTGATTTTAGTTCATGAGTCCGTGCGTTCTTTGATTTGATGGTTTGATCGTAATGGCGATCGAGATCCAAATCTGGTAGGTTTTCTTCTCTCGATCTCTTCTCTCGATCTCTTCTCTCTTTCATGTGCACAGATTTTGAATACATTTGATACGTCGAGTGAAGTTTTATGGCTTCACCTTTGTGCGCAGAGACAATCGATAGAGTGTTCGCATTCTTCATCTTCTAGGGCTTCACTTCTGCGATTAGTCCACTTTCTTCTCTTTGTTTCCGTGTTCGATTTTCAGTTGGACTCTTTAGGTCTTTGAATCAGATTTCTCTTTTAGTGGTTCGATGTAGTTTTGGGATCATTTTGCGTTCATTAGGTTTGTTAATATATTGTTGTTGTTGTAGTTTTAAACATGTTTGATTGTTTGTGTTTTGACTTCAGCTGAGATTGTATAAATTTGTTCTAGTTTGCTTATTTGGTGTCCAATTGAAGATATTTCTCTAGATTTGCTCTTGAATTAGTGTTGCACATGGTTAGTACACATAAAGAAAAGCACAGCTGAGACTGTAAGTTTGTTTTAGTTAGGATTGATTTCACTGAGAATTTTGAGACTGTAAGTTTGTTCTAGTTATGTTTAATTACAATGAATCTCTGCTCTGTGCCTACTTGTCTACTTAGGATTGTCGGAAAGATCTTGAATGGGTCAAAAACTTGATATTATAATTATGTGTAGCGGTGGCTTCGTCAACAAGGCATACACAACGTATGCCAACATCGTCTTAATGAAAACTTTATGTGATCTTAGTTGTCGTAGCAAAAGAAACTTTACTATATAGACTCTGTGAAAGTACTTGGCAATTGGATGCAGTGGCCTTAGCAAGAACATCTCTAGGCTGTTGGTACTCGTACTATAAAAAAAACTTAGCAAGAAAGTGTCCAACATTGTAAAATTTGTGGACTTAGGATGTGGGAACTCCTATAATTTGTCAAAGAGACCCTTTGTTAAACTTGCATTGCTTTCGCATCCGTCTTCAAATTCCTCTAACTGAACTTCGAAATCACAATTGGCCAAGTGGTTTCCGCGACTTCCGCCATTTTACACATGCTTGGTAGGAATTTCTTCTTTTTCCTCCCCCCCGACCTTTCCGGCCTACCCTTTTTGGAAGCGAAATCAACAATTTCCCCCTCTTGTTTGTTAAGGTCCTTTCGCCGATCGGTTTCAAGCGTGCTGAAGTTCTCAATTTCATGTAAAAGTAGTGATCCCACAGTGCCTCTATTGCCTATTTGGAGGAGCGATATGCCCAGTTTTTCAGTGAATTGCCTGGCTGTTGTGTGGTTATCTACATTAGGTTGCTTAATTAGAACTTTTAACTTTACTTAAAAGTACTTATAATAGATTAGGCGATTGCTTTGTGATTGATTATGTCATCAACAGATGCAATTGACATATAGATAATGCCTTGTTAATTATGATATTGTTATGAGCTAATTGATGTGGCATACGTAAGTAATTGTTTTTAGATGAAAGAGTACTAAGTAACTGATTTATCGTCAAAATCATATAAAGCCAAATAGGTTGGTTGGCTTATTCAGTTCTTCAACGAGAGTTCATGTTTGTGATTTCAGAGGATCGAATTTTTGATCGAGGATTATTAAAAGAGCTGATTTGTTTATTTGCGATTCTGGTTTGTTTTCATTTCAACCAATCCAACCAAAATCATTAGTTCTTTATTCAGCTGAATGCCTTGATTGAGATCTCTTTGAATCAATTATTCTATTATTTGTTCTCGTTAGATTCAATTGAAATTGTTGGCTTTAGTTTGATGAATCGATTATCAGATCCAAAATTATCTGTTTATGTTGATTCATTGTCGATTATGAAGACGTTGTGACAATTTTGTGGTTTCGAATCTTTTTTAGATTTGCAAAGTTCTAGTTGTGAATTTTCATTTAAGTCTTTATCTCTTTTGTGTTTGCAAGATAGTTGTTTTTCTTTAGTTAATGCAAATTTACTACCTTTTCTAAAATAACTCAATGTCGAAGTAGGTGATTGACTACAAAAAAGAAAAAAAAAATCATGTGTTCTTCTTTGCAGGTTGCTCAGCGGGCACTTGATGAGCAAAGTTAACAGAGACAGATCTCTCTGCTGTTGCAGTTACAATTGGTCTGGGTTTGAGCCTTTGCTTACGTGGTAATCTTGCTACCAAGATTATCACTGTCTTACCCTCTAGCTGTAGGATTATTCGATTTCTATTGCTTTCATGTCTATCATTCACATGCTACAACTTATCATGAAAGCATTACTTGATGGTAAAGGGTTGGAATATCAGAAAATATTCATCATCTTCACTGCCTCAAATATAGTTAGTTTCTCTTCCGAGCTGAAAGCATTACTTTCAGTTGTAGATATTAATGGTTGGACGGAATGTAAGTTTAAATTTTTTCTTGAATTGAACACCACGTTCTTCCCGACACTGACTTATGAGAGTGCAATTATATGTTTAACCTAAAAGTTTTATGATGTTCTTTTGTCTACTTAAGGTGCATGGAAAAGTACCTTCCTGCTTTAGAAGATATTTTAAAGGCACAGGTAACTTCATTTTTGTTGTTTGATTGAGAAATACAAGATCTGTGACATCTGTTTATCTTCTTACGAGCTCTATTATTAGTCAAGGGTTCTTGTCAAAACTTTCTGTTTCTTACTGTTTATCCTTTTCTTGGATGAAGATTATAGAGGCAATTGCGGCAATTGGTGCGAGAAGACGCTTTATTGAGGCGTTAGCATCTCAATTTAGAAGGCTACTAGAAGCTGATTCTGTATGTAATCTAATTATCTGTTTGTTATTTTGTTTTATCAGATCACACAAATTTTTTGATTGCTTCTTCAAACGCTAGGTGTTTAGCAGGAAGGCCACGGTTCTTGCTGCCTTTGGTGTCTTCACATTTCTGGTACCGTAACTTTTTTTTTTGCCATAGAGAGTTATGCCTGGTTCTTTTTAACTTTGCGATGCGTGATTTATGTGCCATATCAGCAATACTTGCTTAATCGAGGCTATGTAACTTGAAATATGTATTGGCGCTGGTGCATAACTTGATGGTAGAAGTGCGTATTTGATAAATGGGATATATTCATTGCTCTAGGTCCCTTTTCCTTCATCTATTTACAGTGGTTTGGCTAGGGGTAGCCACGTATGGTATTGCATCATTATGTAGCACCTAGCAGGTTAGCAGCATGGTGAGAATATGATTATCTCAGAACGACTTTCTGCAATGTTGGGCAATGGCGCACACATCTAGATTCCTTTGGACACCAAAAATTGAGTTTCTTGCAACATAAACTCTCTATTCTTAAGAATGCTCAACCACTAAACATTGTAGTTATGTTCAACAGGCACTGAGGCTTGCTATTGGGACATATAGAGAGCACAAATCATCTTGGGAAGGATGGATGAAGAGAAGAATGTACAGAAACCACTCTTGGGAACAATTGTTTTTGCAGGTGCTAAGTGTTTTCCTTGGATCCAACTATGGGCATTCTGTGTTTGCTTTGTTTTTTAAATTTGCACTACAAATCGTCACTTCAGTAGGACTAAGTACTTGTATGTAGGAGAGTTCGACAGAGATTTAAGACAGGATTTGCACCCTATTGTAATTTTCTTTTGAACATTGGATGGTTGAGATTTTTTTAGTCGTGTATGTATGTGATTTGCACCCTATTGTATTTTTCTTTTGAACATTTTTGTATTTTTCTTTTGTGTCGATTGTGGGAGTGCAACAAAAGCTTGATGAAAAAGGCTTTTAATGACTGCAAGGTGTTACTAGTCAGGGGATTGACCTCTCACTGAGTTTTTTAGTGAGAAAATTGACTTTACTAAAAGCTTTTAGAGAGAGGATTTGCCTCTCACTAAAAATTAGCGAGAGGTTTGCCGATCACTATTAGCTTATAATGAGGGGATTCGCCTCTCAGAAAAAGCTATTTAGTGGGTTGGCCTCTCCTAAAAGCTTTTAGCGGGGATTTTTCTCTCACTAAAAGCTATTTAATGAGGGGTTTGCCTCTCACTAAAGGGTTTTTAGAAAGGAGATATGATCTTATCATCATAACCCTTTAACGAGAGTGGCAGTAGCAAAGGGAATGCCGATGAGATTTTCCCCTTAATAAAAATATTTAGAGATAGGAAATAGATATTTAGCGACGGGATTTACCCTTGTTAAAAAGCCTTATTCTTGTAGTGTTCCAGAAACAAAATGAACCTTAGGTGTTCCGTTCCACTTGACTAACACCCTCATCCCTTTTCACGAATTGACCTTTACACTCAAGTTCGATCATCATTTTGGAAAAAATGGAGGTGGTAGTAGTTGTTCGTGCATTAAAGGTCGTTTTCTCGTTCGGATCCACTTTGAGGTGAGATTTAGATCAATTGTTCATTTTTTTGAAGAATTAATTAGTAGGTTATAGATTAATGTTGTTGTCGCATTAGTGATATTATATTATATATTGTTTGAATTGAGCTTTGGTTTTGTTTATTGTTGTTTCACTTCTGATTCAGTGACACAGGGCCAATCTAAGGCACTTGGTTCGGTTGGACGTGATCGAAAGAGGTTCGGTGGCATAAGGCCGACCTAAAGGTATTTACTTCGATGGTAAGAGACCGAAAGAAGTTTAGGTACTCGACAAAGATCTCAAGAATTATTTCCTTAAACATTGCTATTAAGTGTTTATATGTGTGCCTTTTTTTTCGTTCATCGTTTTGCAACTTTTTTTTAGATACTACAATGCATAAGGGTATTTGACACCGAAAAAAGATTTGAAGAATAAGTAAATCTCTACTTTGACATTTATCCCAACATAAACAAGTAATGCGTCTTATAATATTAATGTCGTTCTGAACATGGTTATAAATTGGATTAAGGTAATTTCGAGTTACAAATGTATGCACGCAAGAACTAATTAAAAAGTGTATGCACTTAATTGTTTGCACAAACTGTATTATTCTACCTATATATTGACTTTTATGGGGACTTTTAAATGCATATTTGGATACAAACACACGCGCGCGCACACACACACACACATATATATGGGTGTTTATACAATAGAGTTCAAATATATAACTATGTCATGGGTACTACATATCTCACTATTAAATTACTATGAGATTTCAATCTAATGGTGATTGATGTAGTGCATTTAATGCAAAACATATTAAATGCGCAATAAATGTTATGTAATTGAGTTCCATTGTAGAAGCACCCTATATATATAAATGAAGTTTTGGATATCGAGCTTGCGAAATAAGTGTATGCTAGAGTTTAGATTGAAACGACTGTCTTTGCAAAGAGCTCAAGATTGTCCTAATTTGAAATAGGTAGCTTGATTGGTGTAGAATACCATATTGGAAACAAAAAAGTAATTGAAAATGATATTTCTTCTAACAAACTTATATTTATTGTTAAATAAATCGAATGATAAATTGACCCTCCTTAATATTTAGAAGATTTACTCTTACAAAACTAACCAAGAAAGAAAATCTCAAAGAGTCTCTATGTCATGCTAACAAGTTTATTGAGTCCACCCGATTCTAACTTCACTTCAAAAGTCAACAGTTAATTATTTCCACTGTCCTTTTGGAACCATATGTTATTGTTGTATAAGATGTATTATTCTATACCTATATCTTAGTGTTTTACGCGATGGTCCTTTAATGCATCTTCACCTATATTGTCGAATGGTTGATTCCACATTTTTACTGGGATTCCGTCAATTTGTATTGGGTATGGCTCATTCTAAGAAGCTTGTGACACAGGAGAAGAGCAACTCCATGCCAGTGAAGGGCAGGCATAGTGGGCATAGGTTGAAACATATATGGCGTCCGTGAAGAAGATGTCGGAGGATGTGGTAAAGCACGTCATAATAATTGGTTCTGATCGCTTATCTATAACCACATCTATAAGACGTCCTCCAATTATGAACTCCCAGGTCGACAGAATTACCATTCCTTCCCAGCCTGAAGGCAACGTGACGGAAGGTGGTTTGTTAAAGCGCAAGGAAACATCGACTTCGCAACGCAAGAGGAAATTGAGCAAGAAAGTCTAATATGTTGTATTATGAAAATGGTGTGGAGTGATGATAACTCGATGGATTTTAATTGGTATTTATTTTTGGCTTTTCGATGGGAAACTTAATGATTAATGAAACAATTTACTTTGATAGGAACTTTATTTAATTAAAATTTTTGGGGGTTCATGTAAGAAAATATAATTGGTATCCAAATGTTAGAGGTTTACTTTTCGTGGGGCATTAATTATTTTGGAGTTGTGGTTTTTCGTTTATTACCGAAAATCATTACTTCGATTGTACAAGACCGACAAAAACAATATGGTTCGGCTTTGCATGATCGATTGAACAAATTTCGTTCGGTCCTACATGACCTCACATAGTTTGACTGTTTCACCCTGCATTACCGAACAATAAAGACCTAATTTCCTTGTCTTAGATAAGTCATACAGGACCGAACAAAACTACAATAATCACTCATACATGACCAAACCAAACTTGATTGGTCAAACGCAAATAACAATACCAAATAAATCAAATGCTCAAATATATGTTTGGTCGCACAACACCGACTAATTATATGTAGGTTAGATGTGCGTGGCCGAAAAGTACAAGACTGTTCGGCCATATATGACGATCGACGTAGATCTGATGTCTAAATTTTGGTTTACAAACTAAAACAAGTTGAGTACGATATGACTCATTTCAAATAATGATGATATAAATCCAAAGTATATAAATTTAAGATTTACATATCAGTTTAGTTTTCCTAACATCTTATATGAATAATATGTGATTTAATGAATGCATAAAAAGATCATGTCAGATAGGACTACAATCATGAGCAACTAATATCAGTGCATGTTGTGTCCTAGATATACAAAAGGGGATCGTGTAGTTACAAAAGGGTTCATGTAAATAATATGAATGTGTGTCGTGTTATGAATGTACAAAAAAGGATTGTGTACTTATAAAAGAGGTCCTAAACAATACATTAAATGTACGTAAGATCAAAGTGTGTCCAAGTGAATGGTAATAGAAGTCTTGACTTGAGAATTAACAACTTTAAGTGGCTCTTCGATGTTCAAGTTATGACCACATTGATCATGGCCGCAAGTATGACGACTCGATTAAGTAATAATGTGATCAACTAATGTTGATTATGGATATCGTCATCAGGAAAAGTGTATTGCACACTACTCTCTTATTCAAATTTACTCTATTGCTAAGAAAATATATTTTTAATTGGTTTTAACTATACTACTCTATTCTAAAAAACAATGTAAATACTTGTACTTTTATATTAAAAAGATCTTAGCATACAACTTCACCAAAGTAATGAATAACTATGCATTTCAACTCACATTCTTTATCTTTATTATGTGTGTGCAATGCTTAATTAGAATAAACAGATTTCCTTCAAATCTACGTCAACCCATTATCGTGACAAAAAAATTCTAATGTGCAAACTACAACTCCAACTATCGGTATGAATAACGTGAGTTCCACATTGCTTTAAGTTCCAAATCTTTAGATTCATAACCACTTAAGTTTACTATCTATGCCTCCCTAATCAATAGTTATCTATCGATGTTATATATTTTATGGTTGTATCGTCCATATCTGACTTAAAAGCTCCAATAATTATGGTAACTCATAAAACCTCTAATAAGCAAACACGTGATCAAGATTTTCGTAACATTACGTGTAGAATCAATAAAAATTTTAACCATTGCACTTTTTAATTTTATAATCCAAGATGTTCGTAGCTTTATCTCATCTTATGTCTTAGCATGTTTTATCTCATCTTAGCATGTTTTTTTAGACAACAAATTTTAGTTCAAATAATTAAAAATTGCATAAAATTTCTCATTATTTTAGTCAATTTAATTGACCAAAACTGTCCCTTATTTTAATTTTAAAAAATATTAATTAAAAAGTTTTTAATTAACTCGAGCCTACCACTAACTTAATATCTAATTCTAATCCAATTAAAATTTAAGATACTTTAAATCCTTATCCAATTCAAATGTGCTATATATCTCTCCTATCTTATAGGATTTGTAATTTTCATCCGACTACGAGTTTATCTCATATTTAATAAGAATATTCTAACAGATAACCATAATGAGATACAACACAACAACAACAACAACAACAACAACAACAACAACAACAACTACAACAACAACGACAACAACAACAACAACAATAACATTGCCTCAGTCCCAAATTAATTGGGGTCGGCTACATGGAACAAACTTTTTCATTGTGCTCGATTAAGTGCAATTGATGTTGAGCTTTTCAAACCATTCAAATCCCTCCTAATTAACACATCCCATGTTAACTTTAGTTTACGCCTACATTGTCGAATTTTTACAGTTTCTATTGAGTCAAGTTTTCTACTGAGGGGCATTTGTAGGTCGTCTTTTCAAGTGACCAAACCACCACAATCGCCGTTCCCTAATTTTTGTATTAATTGGTGCTAATCCTACTTCTATTTGAATTTCTATATTTTTTATTCTATCGTTATGAATTTTACCACACATCCACCTCGGCATACCCACTTCTGCTACGTTCATTTTATATAATTATTGTTATTTACTGCCCAACATTCACTTCCATAGAACATAGCTAGCGTAATTGCTGTCCGATAAAATTTTCCTTTTAACTTAGTATGAACATTTAGTTCACAAATTACCTCTGTTGCACTCTGCCATTTCTTTCATCTAGCTTGAATTCTATGTGTGACATCATTCTCAATATTACCACCATTTTGTATGATTGATCCTAGAAATCTAAAGTGGTTCACCTTAAGAACTTCTACTATTCTTAATTTTACCACTCCATCATCTCGATGTCTAGTATTTCTAAACTCATAATGCATGTATTCAGTCTTCGTCCTACTCAACTTAAAGCCTTTAGATTTTAACGTATTCCTCCAGAGTTCTAATTTCTTATTCACTCCATCTTTTGTTTTATCTACTAAGAAAATATCATCTGCAAAGAACCATAATGAGATATATGATCAAAATCAATTTCGATTCTTATTCATACAAAACAAGCAATTGAATCAAGAAACAAAATATAAATTACGCATTGCAAAACATAATCATATTAACCTAATCATGATTTCTATCATGGAGACATAGATAATTATTGAACAAAAGCAAAATATGCATTCAACACCAGAATCATATTAAACTAAACAGGACTTCTACCATGAAAATACAAAAACCGCATCGTTCAATATTAAAAAAAAAACATATGTTAATCAAAATATTTTAAACATGAATACTATCATTGAATCAAATCTGTGTATGTATCAATATACATAAATTAACAACATGCTTTAAAACCAATTCTTGATAACAATTATCACATAACATATATGTACATCACATATATATACATTAATCAATATCATGTTTTTCACACATATATCATACATACGTCAGAGAAAATATGAAAATGTTTAATAAAATAGAGCCTATAACTCTTATACCACTATTGAGTTTTGGGGTTCATACGCAGTGGAAAACTCGAAACAATTTTTGAAAAATCCCAACAAGATAAAAAATAAGTTCAGTTAAATTAAATATACAAAAGTAAACCATACCTTAATCTATGATTTCCTTCTCTAATTGTTCGATATTCAAGACATTCAAATACATGTCCTCTATCAGAAATCCATAAACGAATGGTGACCATAATTTGGAGTGCTAGCTCCAAGAGAAATTGAAAACGTTTTTCTTTCTCTCCTAAAATCCAGAGAACTAAAAAAATAGCAAAAATGAAAATCTTATTTCATTTTAGGTTTCTACCTCTATTTATATGTGTAGAAAAGATCATACAAAAAAATATTCGTATTACAACTATTGTATTTAGGCAATTTAAACAAATTACATCATATTGATAAGTTATCATATAACAAATTGTAAGAGATTTTATTTCATGAATTTTATCATATAAATTCATTACTCGGACCTATTGAAATTGTGCAAATCCATTCTTTGTGTGTGACCCTGTAGGTTCATGCGATGTTGGTAATGACCCAAAACCATTTTGGTACACAAGTCATAAACAGTCTCTAACAAGGCATTATGACTACCCAAGTAACATGAATATCAAAATCGGTACAACCTAATAAATAATATATATGATATCCTTTTGTCGTGCAATATCCTTTAATTAAACATAGGGCATGGAAAGTCACCCTTGATGTTTAATTGTTATATTCTCGATCTTTAAGTAGACAGAAAACACCTAAGTGACATTGATCATATAAATTCACATGGACATGGCCATTATCAGTTTATCATATTAAAGGAACCACTGATATCTCTCTATATAAGAGGGACAAATTCTATCTTGATCACACACCTTTATATATTATTCACATGGTAACCAATCACAATCTTTATAATCGTCTGGTTAAAGACAACGTTTGATTATGTCAATTTACCATGCTCCTAATATTGAAGTCTACGGTAATTTTAAGTCGAAAGACTAAATGATATACCTATCATGAGTAACACCTATGACTTAATCCATTTAGCGTTCTCATAGCGGGTCGAACCAGTACCTTGTTCCCTAACAAGTACTCATGATCTTAATTTGTATCCCTATAGACATGATTGTCACATGACCATCAATCAAGATTTAAAATAGTCTTAGTTCATTATAGTTCCAGTATAATGACCGACTAGAGACATTTAAGATATTTCAACAAATACGCATAGATCTTATCATAAGGTGAACATGCAATTACTTATAATAAAACAACAAACGAGAATCTACCTCTATTTTATTAATTAAAATCATAAGTTAAATAATGTTTATAGATTGACTTTGGGCACATGCCCCAACAATAACCCTAAACTTAGGATTTTAAACGTCATGAGTAAAAGTGTATTCTACTAAACGTTCATACTACTGCTACTACCACTACTACTTAAGACTATATTCATTTCACATCATTCATGGAATATCCTTTAATTTAAATAAGTTCAAGTTAATAATGCACTCAAGAGTTTTTTCTTTCCAAGAACTTATATTTTCAAAAACTTGTAGCTTCAACAACACATATAATTTCACTTTCGAAACTTACAAAAAGTTTACAACCGCAACCATTACTACTCACAAGTTTATTTCATCTTGACACTTCAGCAGGAAATGTACAATCTCATGATTTTTATTGTTAGGGTTTGTTGTCATACGCAGTGGAAAATTCAAATTAATTTTAAAAAAACCATATCAAGATCGAAAATAAGTTCCATTAAAACAAGATCTACAAAAGTAAACCATACTTTGATTCGTAATTTCCTTATCTGATTATTGGATCTCCAAGATATTTAAGCGTGCGTCCTTTATCAAAAATCCACACACAAACGGTGACCACAATTTAAAGTGTTAGCCTCAAGAAAGATAGAAAATGTTTTTCTCTCTAAGAAAACCCAAAGAACTCAAAGATATCAAAAATGAAAATCTTATTTCGTTTTACGATTTCAACACCTATTTATATGTATAGATAAGTTCAATTAAAAAACTTATTCATAATATACTGTTGTACTAAAGCAATTTACGCAAATTACACATACACCCCTATTAATATGTTATCATATAGAAAATCGTAAAGGTTTTTATGTCATGAGTTTTATCATAAAAAATCAATTACTCTGTACCAAATGAAATTGCTCAAAGCTACTTTTTGTGTGCGACCCAATAGGTTCATGCGACATTGACAGTGAACGAAAATCATTTTGGTACACAAGTCATAAGTGATATCTAGCAAGGAATTGTTACTACCTAAGTAGCATGAATATCAAAATTGATAAAACCTAATAAATAACATATATCATATCATTTTGTCGTTTGATATCCTTTGATTAAATATAGGGCATGGAAAGTCACCATTAATGTTCAATCGTAGTAGTCTCGATCTTTAGGTAGACTGAAAACATCCAAGTGACATTGATCAAATCAATTCACATGAACTTGGCCATTTAATAATCTAACGGATCGAGGGATCCACTGATATCTCTCTATATACGAGAGGGACAAATTCTATTTTGATCACACAACTTTACATGTTATTCACATGGTAACCGATCACAATCTTTATAATCACATGGTTAAAGACAAAATTTGATTGTGTTAAATTACCATGCCCCTAATATTGAAGTCTATGGTAATCTCAAGTCGAAAGATTAAATGATATACCTATCATGAGTAACACCCATTAATTAATCCATGTGGCGTTCTCATAGTCGGTTGGTCCAGTACCTCGTTCCCTAACAAGTACTCATGATCTTAATTCATATCCCTATATGTATGATCATCAATGGAGATATACACTAGTCTTAATTCATTATAGTTCCAGTATAATGATCGACTATGGAACTTTAGGATATTTCAACAAATACCCATAAATCTTATCATAAGGTAAACATGTAATCACTTATAATAAAACATCAAATGAAAAACATCTATTTTATTAACTAAAATCATAAGATAAATAATATTTGCAGACTGACCTAAGGCACATTCCCCAACACTTATTAAGCTCAAAAATCCACAAATAAGAATAGATCATTTTAGTATTGTAGACTTTACCACGTCAAGAGTCCATAAGACATAATATAGTTGGAAGGAAAATTAAACTCATCGAAGCTATTTGTATTCAAGCTAAATCTTTTATCGGAAGAGTTTTAATCTAACTTCTGCTTTTCTTTCTTTATTTTCATATCTTTTTTTCCTATTTTTATATTTCTTTTCTCATCATATATTCTAGTTGCACGGTCCATGTTCCTTTTTTATGGATTCCCTTTTTCTTTCTTTTTCCAACCATCAAGTTCTCTACTTATTTTCTTGTAGAACTTGTAGGACACCTTAATTCTTATGTTTGAGGATCTTGTTAGCACTCTTCACTTTCACTTTATTAAGCACGTCTTATCTCCAACTTTTAATTAAAATGATGCCTACTTCTCCCCCTTATAGCACTAAACCTTTATTTACTTTGTACTTAAGTAAGATTCATACTTATTCACTCTTACTTTCTAATAATGAAATCATATCGTTGTTTGCTACATTTCTCATTTTCTTCAAAAATTGATAACACTCTTTTGAGTTTCATATCAACAGGACACTTGTATTTTACTCATCGTCAATTAAAGGCATGAACTTTGCAAATGAATTATTTATTCATCACATATTACTATATATATAACCTAATTTATACTTCTTAAACATATTCAAATAATAAGTTAATGAAAATGATATACTACCATACTTTTCTCTTTAACTACTTCAAAAATAAAATTTAATGATCATACCTACAATGTTTATTCTTATTTTATCATTTCGTACCACTTCCCATAGTGTAGATGCGCCCAAACATAATTGTCCTCAAGGTTTAAAAATAAGCTTGAAACATTAAAACACTAAACACAACAACATAACAATAACACAACATAATAATGCATAAACATAAACTTTAAACGACTAATAAAGTGAAATATCCCAGATGTAAAAGATAATCAATATAATGTATCACTCATCTCCTTAAGTTCGAAAGAAACCCTAACACTCAGCCTTTAAGATTGCGCATCATCATCATCAACTCCGAAAAAAGATGGTGTCAAAGGGTGCTCCACCCTTTTACTCTGCACCACATTAGGATCAAACTTGTAGTTAACCGCTGTAAAAAATACAACAGACCTATCAGTAGGTCTCATATGTCCGTTCCTCTAATATCTAGCTATGTCCCTCTGATGATCAATAAATAACATTAAGTTCCATTGCCCATTCAGTTGTTCTTCCTCATATCTCATCAAGGGTTCACGATACAGAGCCCTTTCCTCCCTGTATTGTCTCATCATTTGAGCAATCCAGAGTTTTTGCTGTTGTGGATTCAAGTCCTCAAATGGTGGTACTAGTGCCTGTGGCGGCAGAAGTGGTGGAAGAACTTTAAGACAATCCAAGTCCTACTCTCCTATTAGTGGGTCTACAAACTCATAGCCTTTAGCAAGTCTTTGCGGTGATCCTCCTCCTCTCCATATCCCTTGTTTTACAACTTTTGGGCTAACTCCACTGTTGCTGTTGTTGCATGATCCTCTTACTCATCGACCAACAACTCGGCGTCAAGTCTGTCCCACTCAGTTCTCTATTTCTCTCTCATCCTCTAAGTCTTGGCATCCAGTTGGTGATTTCAAGGTTAGCATAAAATCCTCATTTAATCAATTTCATTATGGCCTTTAAGCACATTTAGATGATTAACATTGGAAACAACAATTTGTTGTCACTCTCAGATATAATAGACTCTTTTTAGTTATTGTAGATGATCCCCCCATGTTGATACTCCCATTTTTGATAATCTCATACAAACAAGCCATCTAGTTCTTATTGATTTCACCCTATTGAGTAGTCGGGTACAATTAAACAACTAGGAAGTGCTGCCACATTTTCTTAAAATAGTCCTAAGAATCCCCTTCCTAATGTGCTTCGGCACATTCTCAGCTCCCATTACCCATCCTTGTTATCCTAGACAACCAATGCTCTCTTGATAACTCTAATAGGGTATAGGTTATAGGGTTTCTGATATAGAACATACGGGAATGTCCGTGATCCTCCAACCATACATAAGTAATCTAACCCATAAATGCCATTTATGTAACGCTCATTAAAAGGGACTAATACCCCTCTCTACTTCATTAAGTCATCCTACTTAGTAAACTTTGCATTAGCATAAAATTCATAAACAATTTCACTCACTCCATTAACATTGTTCTCTCTATAGTCATGAGTGAATTGGTCTTAGACTTTTTGCCAAACAAAATTGTTTAGTATTTTGTCATACTTAGCCGATACATTTATTTCTCTCTCGCAAATGAATTCCCTGACCTTATGTCTCTCATTAGCCTCTATATTAATGTAGTACTTAGACTTAAAAGGTATTGGTTCATCCTCATTTGGATCTCATGAAGATGATGCCTCATAATCATTTGCTCTAACTTCACTAATTTGATTTGCTTGCCTCCTCGTTCTTGGCATATTCTTAATAATTCATATAACATAACAATTCATAATACGGATCTTCAAATCACCTAAACATAAGTTTCATTCATAAGGGTCATTCACACCTCAAATAATAACAAAGACATAGACTAATTTACTATAAACCACATTGATGCTCAAAATTCACACAACTTAAAGTTCATATCCAACAACCTCATCAACAATTCATGCAATTTCATCAAGAATTTCCAAAAATTTCAAAGTATAACTAATGAAATTATAAATTTACCTCAATTTCAGACCATTTTTTAGTGTAGATTGCTTCTTCAACCCTGTACTAATTAATGCCCTCTTACTTTGCTCACAAATGAATACCCTAATGCTTTCTTGAATGAAATTTCCAAATCAATACCCTAGCAGTCCTCCTTGTGTAAATTCGCAATGTATTATATCTTTTCACCAAGGAACACTATTTTCTTTTTTAAAATTGCTCATTCTTGGGTTCTAGAGGGGTATATGCTTGGTTGGTGGTGCATGGAATTAGTTTCAAGAGTGAAAAATATGGGTTAAAATGGGTTTAAGAACCCTATCTTGATGTCGACGCCATCCCTTATATAGTACAGCGTTGCCATACCTTGGCCACGGCGTCGAGACTACAACGAGCATGTTTTACTCATAGCTCGACACCTTGCTGACATCATCCCTTTGCACTCACGACACCATATGTATACACAACCAGTGTCAACCAATATGTCTTTATAATTTTGTAAATTTTTCATTAACTCCCAATTGGCGCTCTTTTGGCTCTATTTATCAATGCATTAGGTGTCGTGACAACATGAAATACCCTGTATATATAAAATTCCATAAAACTTACCCTTGATCTGTCAATGTACATAACATTTGATACATTAACTCCTTTGCTCTTTTACGCTCTTTACTAATTTAGTTGAGACATCTCCATTCGATGGAATGTCACTCGAAAAATGGTCTCTCCTGCACAATTAGCAAAAAACTTTCAAAAGTTAGAAAATTACGAAAACATTTAGATTTTTCTAAATAAGCTAAATAAATAACTAATTGAAATTTAAAAACAAAATTTGAAAATCCCCTAGGCTGCCTCAAGGTAGCTATTCGTTTAATGTACTTAGCCTGACACGTTTTTCGCTCATTTAGTCCGAGTCTAAATCGAGATACTCCATTTGTAGGTCAGAGATAACGATATCTCTCCCTTTCAGATGTACTTTTCGCCCTTCAACAAAGACAATCTTTTCTGCATCATCAACCTCCCCGATACTCATTGCAATCATTTTCTTCCTCATGTGCAAGACCATATTAGTAGTGTTCAAGAATGACCGCCTAAGTATCATAAATACATCATCATCTATCTCATGATCCATAATCTCTAAATCAGTGACAAATGTAAACCTACCCCACTTTCATATGCATATTCAAGTCTCTCTTTATTGTTAGTACTAAGTTTCTATCAACTACTTGAAAATCCATTCTATCAAGACAATTGTTCTTCAAATATGCTTGTAACATGTCCTTTACGGGCATTACATTGACTAAGTCTCTCGTTTCACACAAGATGTTTCTAAACATGTTCATATCAATGCTTAATGTTAGGCACACATATATATATATATATATATATATATATATATATATATATATATATCTAGGATCTTTCTTAATGATTGGTTAAAGTCTCGGTGTGAATTTGAACTGGTTCTAGCTTATTTGAAATATCCTCAATACTATTTCCTTTCGGTGCTTCTTCAGAAATTCCTTCATCTTGTTGCGTCACTCTCCTTTGTTTTTCCCTCTTCTCGTTCTTCTTCAATGCATTGATCCTTTGTTGCAAAAATATCTCAAGTTCATCTTGCCTCACTTCCATTCCTTTTTTATGCATCACTTCATCTTTTCTCATAGCTAAAGTGTTGACTATTTCTAGCTTGTGCATCACTTGCTCTTGCATTGATTCATTCGTTGCCATAATGCTCATCACATGAATAGTACTAACATTTTCCTTAGGATTAGTGATAGTGTTACTCAAAAACTAGTATTCGTTCTTTGAATTCAAAGCAATGAATAGCTGATCAATATATCTCTTCAGGTTCTTAATGGATTATGATCTATCATTATCCATTCTCTTCATAGCTTGCTTCACATTTTCTATCTCTTTATCATGCTTCTCATGGCATTCTTTATTATTCATATCAATAGCATGCAAAAATCTCTCAATCAACTTTAATGATGTCATTTCTTTGCTTTGCCTTAGCTTCCCTTGTTAGACTTGTTGATCATGCCTAGAGGTAATTAAGTGCGTTATCAAGATTCCCATATGAGAAGTTTGAATTGTTATATCCTTAATAAAACATTTGAGGAGCTATTCCTCTCGCATTGAAATCGCTTTCATAGCTCTTGTTATTAATGAAGTTGATCTCCTCAAGCTCCATTCCTTGTTGTATGTCCATTGGATTGACCACCATGGCGTGGTAATTAACGGGTTGTTGAATAGCTTGCACTTAATGACTTTGTTGTATGATTTGAAGCTTTGCCATTTGACTGCTCAGGTTGAATAGTTGTGCCATGATCGCAGCTTGTGAGTTAATCTCATATATGCCTATTGGCTTTCTCACTATGGAATGAGTATTAGCCGTTGGGTTCTAAGACATAAGATGTAGAAGATCTAATGCTTCATCCTCATCCTTGGTTAGTAGAGAACCACCTGCATCGGCATCCATTAGTGTTTCGGTGTTGTCAATCATTCAGTAGTAGAAAATATATAGCTGTGCCCATTTCACATATCCATGTCTTGGACATCTCCTCAGCATTTCCTTGAATCTTTCCCAAGTCTTGTTAAGAGACTCAACATCCTTCTGCTTGAATTAATTAATTTCCAGTTTCCATTCGCTAACCTTCATTGGGGGAAAAACTTGTCAAGAAATCTTTTATTGATTTTCGCCCCTGAAGTCATACTCCCTGCATCTGCCCTTGGAAATAAGATTTGATTTTGTTACATAATGAGAATGGGAAAAGTCTCATCCTGATCACCACCTTTGTAACTCCGGTAATGTGCATGATGTCACACTTCTTTAAAGAAACTCTCTACATGTGCAACTAGATCTTCATTGGCTAGCCCGTTGAAAAGACTATTATATACCATGTTGATTAGAGACGATCTCAGTTTGAACTTGGTGGTTTTGGCTGGAAGCCTCATCACTATGTTGTAAGTTTCTTGAACTTCTGTCTTAAAGTAGTTACGAAGATATATCTGTCCTCGCACTCTATCTTACATTACTAGATGACGTTCGGGTTTGTTATTCCCTCAGCCCAGTTGTTGGTTTCGCGCTTGATCATCTGCCATCTTGATTTCTTTATTTCCTTTCCCTTATTGGTTCTATCAATCTCAGGATCGTAAAGCACTAAGTCCTTCACTCCTTTACTTAGCATGCACTAATTCTCCTTTAAAAGAAAACACAAAATATCAAGTGCAAATTGTCAAACGTGAAACTTAAATTTTTTTTTAATAATTGAAAGTAAATTACTTAAAATAAAACTCTACAATTTTGTAAACTAACTAAACTAAAGTGGTTACCTATCCCTGGCAACAGCGCCAAAAACTTGGTCGTGGCCACAAGTATGATGGCTTCATTGCAGTAATAATGAGATCAAATAATGTTGATTACAGATATTTTCCTTAAGGAAAGGTGTATTGCACACTACTCACTTAGTTAGATTTACTCTATTGCTAAAAAAAGCTTTTTTTAATTGGTTTTAACTATACTACTATATTATAGAAAATAGTGTAAATATTGTACTTTTATATTAAGAAGATCTTAGTTCATACAACCCCACCCCCCCCCCCCCCCCCCCGCAACAAAACACCAAATCCCCAAATCATTCCCACGAAAAAACCCCAAAAACCTAAATCCGTCTCTCCGTCTCGTCGCGCGGTCGATCGTCTCGTCCCCAGACGTCCATCCCGTTCGATCGTCTCGTCTCTCCGTCCGGTCGTGCGAGCTGGTCGCTCCGGTGCTCTCGCTCGGACGTACGTTCCCGGTGGTGTTCGTTTCGCCGTCCGGTCTCTGGTGCTCTCCGTCTCGGTCTTGCCGTCTCTCGGTCTCTCCGTCTCGTCGCGCCGGTCTCCGTCATCGCGAGATCTCTCGCTCTCTCGGTCTCGATTCGGATCGGGTTAGCAAGGAATTTTTTGTTTTGGAGTCTTACTACAATCTTCATTTCTTATTTGTTTTTTAATGTTCATTATAATGCGAGGCAACACTCATGATCAAGAGCTCTTGAGCTTTCATAGAGATCATTCACCTTTTGTAGGTTTTGAGGAAATCGAACTGCTTTGGTCGTTATATTGCGAAAAATTTGCGTCTGTCGAGTTGGCGTTCTAGTCCCCTTGTTTATCTAATTCGCAAATTTATGGAATAATCCGTCGGGTGACATGAGAATTATTTAAGTTTCCGCTATGGTTCATTTGATGGATGATTTTCTAGTAAACATCGGAGTTGAAGGCAAGAAGCTATTTTATCTTGAAAGACTTTCCAATTTAAATTAACCATGCAGACTTAGATATAATTTCCATCTATCAATACATATTTGGGGTGTTAGGTGTTCCTACGTACATTATATGCGGCATCCGGGAATATTAAAGTCGTAATACTTGTTAGCATTGCAAAGTTGAGGTGGTTTTATCATGATAGGATTTATCATGATAGGATTTCCTATTGCTCCTTCTAAAAAATCAAATTTCTTCTCTTTGTAGATCTTGAATTTTGAAATGTGTTTCTTCTCCCTTATGTTACAACCAAGTTTGTGGTGGTTTTATCATGATAGGATTGCCAATATGGCCGTTTATAGCCGTGTTAGGAATCCAGGAAATCAAAAATTCAAATGTGAAGATTGATTTCCAAAAGTCAAAAATATCGCGAGAGGGTAATTAGCGCGCTAATCTTTGGAATTAGCGCGCTAACTGCAGGGAACTCAAAAAAAGTTTTTTCTCCCTTTGTGTTAGCGACCCTTAAACTCGTCCAGGGCCTAACCAACCCTTATAAAACATGTTATACATGTTTATTATGAGTCATTTACAACAATCCTTTTGATAATGCCCAAGCTTCTTACATAAAGAACATAACTCAATCAATTCCTTCTCTTTAGATTGTGATGACTCATTAATGACTTCCTAACTTTGGCAATTTATTCTCTATTTATGAGTTTAATGTGGGAACCTCGTTCTTTCACTATGGTTCAAATTTGTTATCTTTAGATGGTGTAGACTCTTATATTCCTTTGAAAGCCTCAAAGGTCTTTGGATTCGACGACTTAACAAATGCCACAAAGATCTCCTATTGGTCCTTCTAAAAATCAAATTTCTTCTCTTTGTAGATCTTGAATTTAGAAATGTGTTTCTTCTCCCTTATGTTACAACCAAGTTTGTGGTGGTTTTCTCATGGTAGGATTTCCAATATGACCGTTTATAGCCGTGTTAGGAATCCGGGAACTCAAAAATTCAAATGTGAAGATTGATTTCCAAAAGTCAAAAATATCGCGAGAGGGTAATTAGCGCGCTAATTCTGGAATTAGCGCTAACTACGAGAGAACTCAAAAAAAGTTTTTCTCCCTTTGTGTTAGCGACCCTTAAACTCGTCAGGGCCTAACCAACCCTTATAAAACATGTTATACATGTTTATTATGAGTCATTTACAACAATCCTTTTGATAATGCCCAAGCTTCTTACATAAAGAACATAACTCAATCAATTCCTTCTCTTTAGATTGTGATGACTCATTAATGTGCGAACCTCGTTCTTTCATTTAGCTATCAATTTGTTCTCTTTAGATGGTGTAGATCGCATTTCCGATTTACAATATTCTCCATTTTGGAGGCTTTTTATCATCTTAATCATTATTATTTCATTACTTGAATAGACAACCGGCTCGACAAGGGTTACGTTCGACTAGGAATGTCGTCTACAAACAGAGACTGGATGTACAACCGGCTCGACAACGGTTATGTTCGAATTGAATTCGCGGCGAAGGTTAAAGAATTTATATCATTTGCAAAACAACATTGTCCTACATACCAAAGTGAACGGAAGATTAGATGTCCGTGCAATTTTAAGAAATGTCGACTTGTTCCGTACCTGGACGTCGAAACGGTTGAGCACCACCTATGTAGGTATGGATTTGTCCGGGGATATCACGGTTGGTACGAACATGGTGAGAACGGAGATGAAGGGCCGCAAAATTTTCACGCAATGGATTGCCATATTGATGATGCTGATGTTCGAGGCTACGATCCGACACCTTACCGCGAGATGCTAGACAACGTGGCAGGTCCAAGTTTCAATTGGAATGTCGTGGAAGAATCACCAAACCCCAAGCACGCCAACTATATGACATGATTGATGCAAGTAGGGAACAATTGTGGCCTGGTTGCGAAACCATGACAACGTTGTCCGCAATGGCAAGATTACTTGCGATCAAGTCTCGAACATCATATATCGAACGAGGGTATAATGAAATCATTAAACTCATGAAGGATTGTTTGCCAAATGACAACTCAATGGTTGAGAATTTTTATGCCACTAAAAGACTAATGCGAGGTCTAGGTCTACTGTTGAGAAAATAGATTGTTGTGAGGACCAATGTATGATTTATTGGGGAGTGGACTCGAGTTGACGTCATGTAAAATATGTGGGAAATCACGATACGTTGCACATCGACGAGGTCGTGGTCGGAACACAAAAAACCGCCCTTGCAAAAGAATGTACTACTTCCCTTTGGGCCCTCGGTTGCAACGATTGTATGCGTACGAGTCAACCGCAAAACATATGCGATGGCATGGAGATCATTCATCTTTGAAGATGTTATGCAACACGTTTCGATTCGATTGCTTGGAGACATTTTAATGACGTCAATAAAGACTTTGCCGCCGAGGTTCGGAATGTTCGTTTAGGATTGTGCACCGATGGTTTTCAAGTATTTGGGATTTCCGGAAATCGTACTCTTCGTGGCCCGTGATTTTGACTCCTTACAACCTTCCACCGTCGATGTGCATGAAATCGAGTTTATGTTCTTAACGGTTATCGTTCTGGACCGACCAGCCCAAAGCGAGAAAATCGACGTGTTCCTTCACCGCTTGTGAAAGAGTTGCAAGATTTATGGAACATTGGGGTGGTTACATACGACGTTTCCACCAAGACAAATTTTGTCATGCGAGTTGCCCTTTTATGGATTTGTTAGTGATTTCCCCGCATATAGCATGTTGTCCGGTTGGAGCACACACGGTAAAGTACGCTTGTCCATATTGTATGGAGGATACAAATGCATTTCAATTGCGAAATGGAGGTAAGACATCGTGGTTTGATTTGTCATCGTCGTTTCTTGGAGAAGTCATCACCATTAAGGAAAGACAAAAAAATTTCATTAGAGGCAAAATGGTCATAAGCGATGATCCGCCGCTTTGGTCTGGTGAAGAAATTTTGGCGAAATTGAATCGTTTGGCTTGATGAAGGTGACAGAAATCGGCGCTGAATCGTGAATGGGCGGATAGCTAAGAATTCGGGATGGAGGAAGAAAAGCATATTCTCGGGACTTGCCGTATTGGAAGACAAACTTGATCCGCCACAACTTAGATGTCATGCACATCGAGAAAAATGTTTTTGACAACATTTTCAACACTATTATGTGTGTACCGGGCAAGAGTAAGGACAATGCAAAATCGAGGCAAGATATTCGTGAATATTGTCACCGACCTTCTCAACACATTGATTCGGCGACAAATACTTACGTCCTTGGGTGCTATGCTCTTGATACATCAAGAAGACAAAAATTGTGCGAGTGGGTTGAAAAGTTGCGTTTTCTGATGGTTACGCATCGAATCTTGGTCGATGTGTAGATCCAAAGAAAGCTGCGAATGTTCGGCATGAAGAGCCATGATTGTCATATATTCATGCAACGGTTGATACCAATTGCATTCGAGAGAACTTCTCCCAAACCCGGTTTGGGTTGCAATTAGCGAATTAAGCCTATTTTTCCGGTCCCTTACTGCGAAATGTGTAAGTATCCAAGATATGGAGGTCTTAGAGTCTGAAATTCCAAAAATCATTTGCAAGTTGGAAAAAATTTTCCCTCCAAGCCTATTTGACTCTATGGAACACCTACCAATCCACTTGGCCTACGAGGCCCGTCCGGCGGTCCGTTCAATTTCGATGGATGTATCCATTTGAGAGGTACTATCTTGAGCCCTTGATATTATTTTCCCATTCAATAGGTTTTATATAAACATTTCCTATAACATTCATATAGGTACCTTAAACATTTGAAGAACAATGTGCGAAACAAAGCGAAGGTTGAGGGCTCCATGTGTAATGCTTATTTGGTCGAAGAGGTCACATCCTTTTGTTCTTACTACTTGAAGATCACGTCTCTACGTTGCATGACAAAGTGCCACGTAACGACGATGGCGGTATCGGGCCCACACCGAACTTCGTTGGCAATTTCTCAATTTTCACTTATCCCGGTCGACCCATGGGCAAGTCGAAGGAGCGGTACTTAATGAGCGGGAGTATAATGCCGCTCATTCGTACATCTTGCTCAATTGTCCGAGAGATCGCTCCTTACGTTCAAGTATGTCCATCAATTTCTTTCATTAATGCAAGTACATTCATTGTTCATACATTATTAATACATCCGACTTACACGTTCGTTTCTTCTAGGATATTCGTCGATGAAATCACTCAAGCAATGGGGGAGTCGCAAGTTGATAGTAGTCTAGAGCACAACTTCCCCATTTGGTTTCAAACATATGTAAGGGCATTACTTTTGTACGTTATAGATTCAAATGTTTCTCCCATAACTAATGTGTCATATTGCATCTCTAATTTTGTCGAATAGGCTCGGAATTCTATAGTTGACGAGACGCTCGTTGATCTTTTCTGTTGGTCCTAGTCGATCATGTCTTGTCTACCCTGGTTACCTTGTTAATGGGTATAAGTTCCACTCCGCAACATATGACGTTAATAGATCGACGCGGAAGCGCGGTGTTTTGGTGAAGGGTTCAAACTACGCTGATGTTTCCCATAACTATTATGGAGTACCGCAAGAGGTAGTGGAGATTGAGTATACGGCCTCAAACGTGTGGTCTTGTTTAAGTGCGAATGGTATGACCCTACACCGAATCATGGTGTGAGGACTCACCCAACACTTCAATTGGTAGAGGTTCAACGAAGTCGACGATATAACAACTACGAGCCATTTATGCGGCAATGCAAGCCACTCAAGTCTACTACCTTTCGTACCCTTCTATGCGGAACGATCGACAAGAATGGCTAGCAGTTTGTTCTTTGTCACCAAAATTCGGCGACGAGGAAACTAGCAAAGACGATAATGACCAGGGCTCGCGAGATTGCTTTCCAAGATGGGATGCCCACCACGTGCGTAGTCGATGATGCGACGCCGATATCAACAATCTGGATGTTCGACTGGGACTCGATTTATTGTTGAAGCGGGTCCAAGCGATGAAGTTTATAGTGGAGTGAATCGAGAAGAAGAATCATCACCTTCTACTCATGAGAGTGAATTTGAAACGGATGATAGCGAATAAAGTTTGTATATGATATGTCAACGACCAATAATGTAGTTATTTTTATTTGCATGGATTTTGTTCTTATCAAGTCCAATAATATAGACTGAATTTCTTCTTTTTTTCATTATGCCGCCATTTTATGATGTTTTACTCGTGAATATTGTTAATTAGGTATCATGGCCGGACGTGGTCGTAGGGGAGGTCGAGGTTTGCCATTAGGAGGCCATCGTGGCGGTGGAGGTCGTGGTTCGATACCTCCATCATCGATTCCGACTTCTCGGTCTCTCGAGCACGATACAGCCGCAGCGTCACCTTCCCCTTCCATACCGTCGGGGTCGTCTGTACCATCTTCTTCGTCATCAAGGACTATGCCTACTACACACTTCCCACACCTTCTCCGACATCAATGACTCCTTTACCCACGAGGCTGCACCCCCAGCCACCGCATCACCGGCCAAGCATCCCGAGAGGAAGACGTAAGAGCGGGGTTGGAGGTGACAGCCCTCCGCAGCCACCTCAGAGGCCAGGGATGGAGGCCCCTCGCGTGCAGGGGATCCCTATCACTCTGATTGCCAATGATACGTAAGTTTGCGTTTAACTTTTATATGTCAATTTCAATATGGATGTCAAATATTGAATAAGTAGTTAAGGTGATATGCATGTTCATGAAACACGGGGAGTTGCATCCTTCGCACTTTTGTGCACGGAGGATGACAAAAGTTTTTAAACGATGGATGATTCTGAAGGGTATTGTTGGAAGTCGACCGCCTCATCAAAAAGACCAAATCGCGACAATGGAAGGTAAACAAGACTACCATGTGCCTTATGATTTATACTATTTTCTCAAATAAGTGCTAACAATAGCAATCGCCATTTTGTAGATATTTTTAGATGGGATGATGCGCTTCCCGAGGATCTCGTGCGAGCGGCGTACGACAGAGCTTGCGGGGACAAGGTACACGCGTTGATGCACAAGTTGAAGAAGAATCGGGCGCGACGATTTATGTTACGAGATGAGGCATGGAGGAGATACTTGCGATCGGGAGAGCGAGGACTTCCGAGGCTAGGTCTAGGCAAGCGACGGAGAATAGGAACACCGAGGTCGAAGGCCCCTGGGGACCTGGACCCTCGAAGCACGGTGGTGGTTCCGTGTCATTTGCGACTACCCAAGAAAGATTGGTTAGTTTTTTTTAACATTTAGGATATTTTGTACATTTATACTCTTGTTCACTATGCTTGGTCCTGCACGCAGGCTGATTCATCCGAGACGCCACCGTCGGTGAATGATTTGTACTTGCATCTCCACACCGTTAATCACGACAGGACGACATTCATCGATACTAGATCAGAGCGGTTCTATGTAAGTATAGAAATGAAATGGAAAATAGATTATTAAGTCTATCACTTACCCCATATCATGTACTTTGTTTGTTGTGCATATATGCAGGATAGGCTCCAGAGCAGACGTCAGGAGCTGACCCAGGCTACACCGGAGCAATCGGTGGATGATGAGGCGGTGTACCTCAATGTGGCGGGTGAGTCCTCCAAAGGACGTGTCTACGGACTCGGGTCCGTAGGGAGAAAGAAGAGGAGATACGGAACTCCTGGTGCTAGCACGTCGCAGACGCCGGATGTGGTGCCGCGGGCAGAGTTCGATGTCGTTGCGGAGCAACTACGAAAGGTTATGCACTTCATGCAACAGCGTCTTGGGATGGACATGGACGAAATAGACCTATCTCAGCACCAACCACCACCACCGCCACCACCACCGCCACCTCATGACCAGCAACATACGCCGCATGAAATAGATCCGGTCGATCCACCCCAACAAGGGGACAATGTTGGGCGTGAGACGTAAGCGTGGCTCTCGAGAGATGAGCGAGGTTGGTGATACATAGGTACTTCACTTGTTGTTTGTTTCAAATGCTTAGATTAAAAGTTTTATAGTGTAGACAACTTTAGAAATTCATCGAATTACTTTATGATTCACACTTCTTTTTGTGCATTTTTAGGTCGATGTTCCATATTTTATCGTGGATTTTATTTTTTTCGCTTTTGATCCCCCAATTCTTTTTTTGTTTTGAAGTAAAATATACTATAAGTAGCGAATGTTAGCGAGAATTAATCCATGGGAGAAGAAAACATCTTGTTTGTTGTGTGCAAATCTTAAGCGTTGCGGAGTTCTCTCGAGTGCTATGATGAAGAAAATGGTAGAATCGACAGGGAGCGACATCTTCATGCAATAGCAAATGAATTTGGGAAGTTGATAAAGGGTCGTTTTCGGTCATCGTGTTCGGCACATGTAGGCTCTTCTTCTTCTATTATGGCATGTCCGTAGAAGAAGAATAGCCTACATGTTCTCAACACGAGATGATGGGAAAAGGACCCTTTATCGATTTCCCAAATTCATTTGCTATGGCATGAAGATGTTGCTCCCTGTCGATTCTACCACTTTCTTCATCATAGCACTCGAGAGAACCCGGCAATCGCATAAGATTTGCACACAACAAACAAGATGTTTTCTTCTCCCATGGATTAATTCGCTAACATTCGCTACTTATAGTATATTTTACTTAAATGAGGTAAAAAATTTATTTTGGGGAGGATAATGTATTAAAAATAAAATCCATGATAACTTATGCATCAATCGGGCGTCGAAGCCAACTAAGATATACGAGAAAATAAATGGACAATGAATTTACTGCGGACGATGGTGGTTTGTTGAAGCGATGGAGTAGAAGGTTCGATGATGAAGTTCCTTTACTTTTATTTTTCTGTTTTCGGAAAGGCGGGTTTTAGTTTTTCCTATCGTTCTCGAGGGAATGGGTTCATTGCTTTTGACGATGAGCATGTTGTAGACGATTTGTTTCATTTGCATGTTAAACTCATTCTTTTTTTGGTGGTGGTGATTTTGGTCCTTATAGGACTCCAGTGTCGGAGGTAGGCGTGGTGGGTATAGTGGAGGCGGTGAGCTTGGTGGGGGTTATGGAGGCTTTGGGGGCGGTGGCTAAGGTGCTTATCGAGGTGAATCTTCTCTTGGCTATTCTATTTTAATTAGCGATCGAATCACTTCCTTTCAATAGTTTGTCGTGTAGACTTTTTAAGTTACTTGAATGAGTTTATTGTTGGTGGTTTACTTTGTTTCAAACACTAGTATATTATTGTTAAAACCAAGTTTTTGGTGATTTTATAGTGATCTCCTATTGCTCCTTCTAAAAAATCAAATTTCTTCTTTTTGTAGATCTTGAATTTTGGAATGTGTTTCTTCTTCCTTATGTTAAAACCAAGGTATTGGTGGTTTTATAGTGATAGGAATTCCAATATGACCGGTTATAGCCGTTCTAGGAATCCAGGAAATCAAATATTCAAATTGAAAGCTTGATTTCCAAAAGTCAAAAATCTGGCGGTGGCTAATTAGCGCGCTAATACTTGAATTAGCGCGCTAAGCTATGAGGACCTCAAACTAATTAATTTATCCCTTTGTGTTAGCGACCCTTAAACTCGGCGGGACGTAACCATCCCTTATAAAACATGTTATACATGTTTTACAACTCAACTTACATGATAGGTCCATCTTATAGAAACATTATTCGCCATCTCCTATGCGTAGGAAAATAGCAACATTGACACCAACTTGATCTGCAGGATCGCATTTGCTTGATGATCATGTTTATTTTTGAGAGGAATTCTTATTCAACATTGTATGGTTTTTTTATGTTCTTCAATGCTTTTCTTGAATCCCATTTGGTTGTTTTTATTTTATTTTTTGAGTAGGAACACATGGCTTGTCGCCTTTGGAGCACACAAGAGTTTAGATTGGGTGAGAGGATGAGTTCTAGAATCATACTTACATGATAGGTTTGTGCTTAACTTTCCTCTTTTCCCTTTTAGCATTCTTGCACTTATGCCATTCTTCTCTTTGTAGATCTTGCAGTTTTGAATGTGTGTTGTCTTCCTTATGTTAAAACCAAGTTTGTGGTGGTTATATCATGATAGGAAATTCCCATATGACCGTTTATAGCCGTGTTAGGAAGCCAGGAAATCAAAAATTACAAATTTAAAGCTTGATTTCCAAAAGTGAAAAATATCGCGGTGGCTAATTAGCGCGCTAATCTTTGGAATTAGCGCGCTAAGCTGAGGACCTCAAACTAATTAATCTCTCCTTTGCCTACTTCTTTCAGGTGCATACTCACTTTGGTTGTTGCCTCGGATGGAGATTCGAAATGCTTCAAAGCTGCGTTTGACTTATTAAATGAAGTCCTTTTTGTGTATACTTCCAAATTTTGGACCTTTTGTGAGTGTTCTTTTTTTTTTTGCTTGTTGAACGATAGGTGTGGTTGGTTTTTGTGTATACTTCCAAATTTATGGAGCTTTTGTAATACATTACAACTTTCGGTCGATATATAAATTTTTGGGCTAATTTTGAGTTTCACATTTTTCCTTCTCTTTTGAATTTTTGTTGATATATATTTTTGATGTATGGATGCGCAATTTGGCTTCTTTGGGGGATGTTAGCACCCTCAAGGAGTTGTTGAGAGGGTGCAAGGCGATGGAGTATGTCATATCGGGTTGTATTTTGATTTTTTAGGTTGGAGAATCGATTGGCTTATGTATCCGTGCCATATTTAAACAAAACGAGAAAATTAGAGACGGATTAGCAACGAATTCAAATTTTCCGTTGCTATTCCGTCTCTAATTTTCGTAAATATTTCTATCAATCACAAACGGATCGAGACGGAAATATTAATTCGTCTCGATTCATAACTTCACCTAGGTAATGAATAAATATGCATTTCAACTCCCATATTCCATCTTCATTATAAGTGTGTAGTGCTTAATTGGAATAGATAAATTTCCTTTAAATCCACTTCAATCCACTATTGTGATGGAAAAGATTCTAATGTGCAAACTAGAACTTCACCTATCGATGTGAATAACGTAAGTTCCACATTGCTTTAAGTTCCAAATCCTTAGATTCATAACAAATTAATTTTGCGATCCGCTCCTCTGTAATCAATAACTATATATCGATGTTATATATTTTATGGTTATATCGTCCATATTTGGCTTAAAATCTCTAATGGCCTTGGTAACTCCTAAAACCTTTAAGCGACAAACACATAAACAAGATGTTTGTAGTATTACTTGTAGAATAAATACAAATTCTAACCAATTCAATTTTTAACTTTATAATCCTTTCATACTTCTTTAGCATAACATTCATACCATAGGATCCATTAATCCTTAAGATTAATGAACTACTGACTCATTATTGAAATAAACTTAAAAGCAAGGTATTCATTGCCATCAAAGATTGAATTAATTAACTTCAATTAAATCAAGTAAATAATACTGAATAACCACACGTGGAGTCTTTAATTTCGTCTCCTTCAAAACACTTCTTAATAATCAAGAATAAAGTAAAACTAGGCTAAACCAGTTAATTGATTGTTCTTAATGATAATTGGTAAATTCGTGAATTTATCACATTCTAAAACCTATTTATACCCCTAAGACACTTTAAAATACAATTAGAAACCCTATTAGACAATCTCAAAAGAACTAGAACTTTACACTTTTTTCTAGGCCTCGGCGCTGTCAATAAGTGATCTGATACTATCTTTGTATCACCACGACGCCACCACACCTTCGGCCTCTTTGTCCACATTTTCTTTTTCTATTAGGCTCATTGCCCTGCTTAAACCATCTTGGCGCCGACCTTATATACCCACGGTGCCGGGTGCCGCCACTGAGCCACCACAGACGACCCACTTTTATTCACTTCACACCTTCTCCACACATTGCCATGTTGTGTACACTCTTCCCACAACATCAAGCATACTATCCATGGCTTCAAACATAATTTTGTGCATTTTATCCTCATTTTGTCATGAAACCACTCTTTTGTCTTGTTTATACCTTATATACATGAAAATACATAAATACCATCAATTAGAGCTTATTCCTAGATATTTACACCAGATATACTACTAAACTAGTCCTATATAAGTTAAAATAATAACTTATCACACATCCTATCATCTTAGATTGTATATTTCTTTACCACCTAGATACAGTGGAGGAAAGGGGCATCCACCTTGAATAACACCATTAAAGGATATATGAACCGTTCAATGAAAAATAATAAGTATAAAAATATAACAAGGAATGAAAAATGGTTTACTTTACCCTCGTAAAATGGCTATTATTAATGTCTTTCATCCCCATGGTGCGTTGAGGATGAAGTGATTATTGTTGTCGAAAACGTCAGTACAACACAACATTCCCTGCTATATGGTAAATCACAACATTACATTCAACCTTCAATCAAAGACGAAAAAAGAACATACAAGAATAACTCTAAAAGTAGTAGGTTCGGCTAGGATAGATTGAACTAAATACATATATTTAGGCTTAAAGGACAGATCAACGATCTGTGGTTCGAGTGTACTGGACCGATCAAAGCTTCAGGGTTCGGTCTCGTGTGACCATTCAAAGCCGCTTAACTCAGCCTATTGGAATCGACCTAAACATGTCGTTCGACTCTGCCTAGTTGTATTGAGTGCAGAACCTATATTTTATACATGAGAAAAATATAAGGAAAACTCAAAAAATACCTCTCCAACTTGCATATCCATATCCCCAACACTTTCATCCTCCTTTTTGTAATGTCTCTAGCCCTTAAACAAGAAAATGAAACAATGCCTTAGGAAAATAGAAAAACTCTTTCAAACTCATAAATGTACACCAAACATTAGAAATACTATATTTCCATCACAAAGTATAAACAAATTGACTTTTACGATAGTAGCGGCCTAAAAAAGTGCAAGTTTGCATATCCGTTAGTCGAAATTGATCTTCGAAGTTGAAGGTTGTCAGCATGTGTGGGGTGCACAACAAGAAAGAGATGGTGGCATGTGAGGGATTGTAGGGGTTGCGAGGGGTAACTAGGTCATTTTTCTAGAGGAAAAATATGGAATTGGTGTAATGACCTAAAATCCAAACACTCACATCAGGGGCAATTCGGTAATCATGCAAACCATAAACTAATTGGTCTTAGTATATAAATCTTATTGTAAACCCTAACTCATTTTTTGTTCAAAAATATAACACGTTATAGAGGAAGGGAGATTGGGACTTGTTAGAGTGTTAACTCGAAGAAAGCCACTTGAAGGTATCATCATCTTCCATATCTTATCTTCTATTATTGAAATCAATTGAAAGCTTAAAGTTGGCTAAAAAATGATGGGAAACCATTTTGTTGGTGGTTTATGGCACTGCCAAGCCAAGCGTCGGACGAAGCAACTTGCAGCTGCATCACTATTGTCGCCACTAGCAACCTCACTATCACCACTACTAAGAGATTGGGGGCTTCGCTAGGCCGCACCCACTTCCATCGTAAAGAAAGGAGGACGGGGTGGTATCTCGACCACCCTCACCCTTCATCGCCTCACCAACCGAAAGCTGACAAGGGCATTGTTGCAACCCTGGCTAACATTGATTAGGGGAGGCACGCCAATGCTATTTGGCACTGGTGCACCTATTGTCAACGATCAAGTAGGGGGATTTCTCTTTTCCTTGGAGGATACTCAAACCTGAGGCTTGTTGGCTCTTGGCTTAGCTAACAAAGGGTTGACTAGCCCTTGGATCCCTAGTAAAAGGTTAGATCAACCCTTGGGGAGGGGTATACAGGGCTAATCGGGCTCCTAGACTAGTCAACAAGTGCTAGACTAGTCAACCGTGGCCAAAATGACCCCTAAACCTTAAAAAACCATTATCTTCAAATGGGGTGCACTACTGCATCATTAAGGGAGAATGATTAGGTCCCACTCCTCCACTTTTGCATTAGGCGATGGGGTACACGCAGGAACAACACTAGTGGGACCCCAAAATAAGTTTAATGCTGAATTGGAATTTAAAATGCGACTTGTCGCTGATGATATTTCTCGTATTGTCTAGATTCACGAAACGGTTCTTATTGAACCTTGAGCGCACATGGACTAAGATTGCATATCATGGCGAGTAGAGGTAAGTAGGGAGCTTCGCTCACGCATTAAATATAGCTTGATATTAGTTAATCAAGGATCATGTTTTGAATGAAAGACTTATGTTATGGGTTGCATCGAGGTATTGGTTTGAATCTCCGTATCTATGGAATGTGAATGCATTTTTTTTCCAATTTATGTTATTTATTGCCCCATGATGTTTGTGGAGTCCCCCACCGAGGGCCTAATTAGCAAGTTATTCTATCTTAATGCTAAAGGATGTTTGTGGTGCCACTGAGGGCCTTACTAGTTAACGCCCCATGATGTTTTATGGAATTCGCCACTAAGGGCTTTACTTTCTGATTGAATGCAGAAGTGTATCATTTAAGTACATTAGTTGAAGGTCCTCCTTTTGTAACTTGGTAATAGAGGGATATGTATCGGTGGCAAACTTAGATTAACCTATTTTTGTTATGATGCTAATAGTAGGGGGATGTAACGACCATTGTCTGCACTAGTAGTTTGCATCAAATCAAAAGTGAGGGATTCTTTCACCAGATTCCTACCAATACCTAGCATGCATTGAATAAAACAATGAATTATATTTATTATTATCTTTCCTATTATGGTTAATGAATCTTGGGACTTGCCTTAAAAGTTATGAATGGATGAGTTTTCACTTGTTTATAAACTTGAATCCTATTTTCATTGGTTATACTTATTGCTTAATGATTTGTTTTCAAATTCATGTTAGATCTTGCATAATTATTAAGTAGTACTTGCACGTTTGATGTTTGAGAGCGGTTTTGTAAAGGCCCAAAATCTACTAATAATAAATTAGTCCTTAATAAGGGATACCGACCTATGACGTGACTCCAGATCGGGTACACGATCCCGATATTTGGTGTGAGGACCGAGAAATATATCAATTTTGAATGTTGGATGCCTTGTGTAATATATGTGTATACACTATACCCGAGAATATTTATTTAGTGTTTTGTTTTATAAGTTTGGCGCGCGAAAGATGATATGCCTGGAGATATGTGTCAACGTGGGACTCGGGGTAGAGAGTGATGTATAAGTCCTAATTTAGTTTAATATGATTAATATAACTAGTCTAATGTGCCTATAGTTGAATTTATGTAAATGAGGCCTAAGTTAAGAAAATAAAACACTAAGCATTCATATGCCTTGGGATGCGTGTTGTCACCATAAGTATCTAACTTGGTGTATGAATGGGTGTTAACATGACTAAGTTAGTGGATTGTAGGACCAAGTATGAGTTATTATATTCTTCTAGCGATGGGTGTTTACACCAGATCAAGGGTCACAACTTAATCACACCACTATATAAACAAGTTAAAGGGTTTTTCATACAAGATTCATTTGTTTTTTTATACAAGAGGAGAGAAGAGAGATATAGAGAGAAAGTTTAGCAAATTTGTTGGAAAATTCTGGTGACATGAAGGGTGGTTGATCAAATTAAAGAATCTTTACATTTGGGTTACTCAATCTTCATCACTACTTTATTAAATTCAACAAGTAGTTGTAAGATTTGGTTCATTTCTAGTTTTTGAGCAATTTAAATGGGCTAATGACTTTATTTTTAAATTCTAATTCCATATATGAACTCCTTTTGAAATTTCACTAATTTCACTATGAAGAAGTTCTTGATTTGGATTTGTTTTCATTAAATAATTTCTTTTTGAAGTTCATGATGTTGCAAAAATAAAACTAGAAATTTTGCATGTTGTTATGAACTAGCCTCTGTAATTTGGTCATAAGTTCTTTTTTTTTTAAAAAAAATTGAAATGGACCCATTTTGGTGTAATTTAAAAGGTAACTTAAAGGGGAACAACTTTTGTTGACTAAAATATTTTGAAATTCGATATTTTCATGTTTAAAAAGCCTTTACAACTTTGATGATTAATTAAAAATTTCAGGAATCACAATTTTACTAATATCTTGCTATTTTGAGCATAACTCCCTCATTTCCTATGGTTTAGGAGAAATTAAATTTACAAAGTTGCTGGTCAAAATCTAAAACTATTTTAAGCCATTGCGGTAAAACTTATATGTCTCCTTCAATTCTTATCAATATTGCACAAACCATATAATTCAAGATAGCTATGACACCTCTAAAAACTTTTCATTGTACTACAATACATAATTTGAACATTTTTGTAATTGAAATAAACTCATAATTTGTTGCACCAAAACCATTTTTATTTATTAAAGTAGATTTCAACAAAAACAAAGTATTAAGGTGACTAATTGTATAACATTAGAACTTAAGACTACTTAACTAACCTAAAACAAGTTAAATTAGATTTTTTAGTACACCTCAGGATTTTACGGAGGACTTATGTGGTCGAGAGCCGATATAAACTAGGAATTGCATTGTATTTGAGGTAAGTAAACATGTTGATGCAATTTTCTCCATTTCATTCCATTATTGAGTTAATATATAGTCATTTGTACAGTTTTAATGTTGATCTCATATTCCTAATGCCATGCCTTGTATATACATTCATGTCTATGATTTCTTTGCTTATAATCGTCGAGTAATGACTTGTTGCATGATATTCCTTATTTTTGTTTCTTTCTATTATTGGATTCCTTTATTTTTGTTGATCCCGAAGCTATCGAAATGTCTTTACCATGCTATGATTTGTTTGACTCTCTTATTGGTGTATATACACCCATGTCAATATGTTTTTATGTGATACTTGTTTGTATAATCTATAGCACAAACTCTTTGATAGGCACGACCTAAGGATCCTTTGTAGGTGCCCTGACTTTATGAGTTGCGCGATACCGGGGTTAGAGTCTTTGGAGATGTTAGCACTCCACACAACTGATATCTTTTCATTGTACGAGATGCATGGCTTATAGGGTTAGAGTCGCTGAGGATGTCCGCACTCCACACAATTAATGTTATTAGCACGATACACGGGGTTAGAGTCCTTGGGTATGTCGATGGACTTAATCATTATTTCTATCTTTCCTTATAGAAGCTCCGTAACGGTTTGCATACTTTCATTTCAACTTCTTCTAATTCATAGCTATTGTACGCTTTTAGTTACTGTTCTTTGTATATGTTAGAAATGTGGATAAATAGTCAGGGTTTACTTTAAACTTTATTGTACAAACTTTCATTTTTATATTGGCGGGTGGAGATCTATCGAGTAGTAAACCAAGAAAGGAGAAGATCGACGACTACTTCTGAGCCCTTGGCCTATAGTTTTGCTACTTTTGTAGGTGATCATTTTGTGTATTAACTATTTATGTTTTTATATACATTTTGGGTTGTATATTGGAATGAGAGACAAAACTTCCAGACTGATGCATGTGTTACCTGATTTGATTTCATGTGATTGTTTACTTGCCTAGTTTCCATAGTAGGTGTTTTTATAATGCTTCCGCTAATTTTACAAAGTCTTCTGCTAATAATATTAGAATTATTAAAAATTTGAATTACCTCTAAGATCACGAATTGTGATGGCCCTATTTTCCCACAAACTGGGCCCTACCCGACCTATACCCACGTGGACCCCCGACCCAATCTCGTAAGGTCAACGTTGGACTAGTCAGCCTTCCAATCCATCATTATAAGTAAATTCATAATTTCAAATTGAGTTATTAGTATTTTTCAAGTTTTACAATTTAGCGGAAGTAATTAATACATTAAATAACTCAATAATAATGTAAAAGAGTTGGACAACCTAATTGTGGAACCCTATAAACATGTACATTCATGTATATCTTATGTCAAGTGTTATAACTAAGCAAAAATGATATACCAGTCGTGTGCATCTCTCAACCCAAATAAGTATCCCAAGTGTGTAACAATATATAGAAGTAATACAAAAAGTCAAAAACCTACAAAAGTGTGCGAAGGAGGGTCGCTCCGATAACCTTAGAGTAGATCGCCAAGTGTTGGCGTCTTGTCCTTGCTCTGCTGCAGATCTGCACTCGGTCAAACACAACAATGCAAAGTCCAGTAAGTAAAAGCCAGTAGGATTTAAACAATAATTCAAAATAAATGAAGCAGTCTAAAAGTAATGCAGATAGAAAGAAAGCTGTATGGAATGCATGATAATAAGATTGTAAAAATGAAAGTACAACGAGAAATGAGTGTCAAAGGAAATAATAGAGAGGTGCCCAAGTAGTCTAAGACCACCGAGTGTGGGTGCCACAGGGTCGGGGTAATAGAATTGTGGCAACGCCAAGCAGACTCAAGTCCTAGGACGCAACGTCGCCTGCTGTACCTAGACCATAGCGAACGAGAGATATATACAGTGCCCCGATAAAAAAACATCTCCTTCCGACCAAATACTCAAGTGACTTGAGGTCATGGTCCTAGTAGCAAGCCGATAACCACTCCAATCAGAGACACTCGTTTGACTCACTTGGCCCTCGGACACTCATAAGTGTGTGAATTCCAAGAAAAGGACAGAATACAATATCAATAAAATATAAGCTCAAATGAACTACTATGCATTTCCTAGCTGGTTTTACTTACCTTAGATTTACATAGGTCGCCACGTCAAAGTAATAATTCGAATAGTAGGAGTCCTCGTCGCGTATCTACATGTGTACAAGTATAGAAAAAATTCTTTAGACTCATTTACAACTCATTTAGAGTAGCTTAGACCATTTCATGGTTTACAACTCATTTAGAGTAGCTTAGATCATTTAGGACTCATATTTATTATCAATTAAGTTACTTAAGTCATTCTAAACTTCTTAAAATTTTCTTTCAAATCAAAACCAATAATTCGAGTCCGATAAACAATGCAATGAAATAAAGTAAGAAAATCCCATAATAACTTGACTCCTGACACAATTCAAGTGAAATCGACTAACTCACAACCAAAGAGTCAAGTTCGACTCAAAACTCTCAAATCATAGTATTTGTTTAAGAATCCATGACTTAATCAAAGTAAGTTTACTATTCAAGAAATCAATCAAAGTTTCTTTGATGCCTCGACTTTTCTTCAAAATGATGATTTCCAACTAGATTTAATAAAGAAGGCTTAAACATAATTCAAATAGATAAAAATGATCTTTCAAGAGTCAATATTCGTGACATGGTTGAACTCTATAAATTGATTCATATTTAGTTTATTTGAACCAATGTATCTCACTATGAATAAGTTTAACTTAAAAGTCTTAACAACCACTTGGAATACAAGAGGTTCCGTCCCATTAAGTTGTCTTATTAGGATAAAGATAGAGTGAAATAGCAAAAAAGGCTCGATTAAAACATATAAAACATTCTTTTTATAATTAATTTGACCAACCATGAGTTTTAAACAAATTTAGAGTTCATAGAATTCTATTTGAGTCCAACTACTATTTTTTTCTTAGCCGAAGAATCCATGAAAGTCAATTTGAAATCTATGTTTACTACTAAAATCACAAGTTCCTTTCAAGACTTTGTTTGGGATGTGTAGGGTCTATTTTGAGCATTTTAACAAACACATGGTGCATAATATCAAGAGTTTCCATTAATGCAACCTACATTAGTTTTAACTCAAGCAAAATCACTTGGAGTTGTTTATAAAACCATTTCCAATAAGACATGAATAAATCCTTCTAATTAATTCACACCAAAACCATCAACAACTACTATAATTTGTAAATGGCATTTGTATTTGAATTTAAATGTAGTTTAGGACCTCATCATGCCTTCAATGGAGTCATCAACTCGAATTCTCCTTTTTAGATTTCATGTTTAGCAAAGGATCTCTTTTTTTTTCTTTTTTTTTTCTCCTTTCTGCAAACAACGTCATCGTCATGCCACGCCATTCATGCGCCATTATTGGAGCCGTGCTGCTGTCCAATCATCCACGCCAGAGCTCAAGCCACCTCGCCACCACTGTTGCTAGTCATACCATTGCCGTCATGCCTCTACATCTGCCATGTCCAGCTCGCCGTCCTCACCCATAGCCATGCCACCTCCTGGTCCACCGCTGCTGCTAGTCGTCCGCGTTGGAGGCTCCCCCGAGTGGCTGTTGTCCACCGACTTCACACTTTGCTGGTCGCCCGAGTCGCTGCCTAGTGTCGCGTCGGCCAATGTATCGCCATCTCGGAGGCTTGCCTTACCCTCGCAGCCCTTGGTGGTCCATAACTGCACCGCACCTTCACTTTTTCCGCGCAGTCCGCGTCCTCCCTGGAGCCGCTGCTCCTCGCTGCCGTCTCCGCCATCTCTTATTCTTCTCTTTCTTAGTGGCTCTCTCTCTATGTATGTATGTTCGGTTATAGCCAGGGTTTCGTTTTTTTGTCCCCATTTTTATTTGGTTGAGTGAGAAGTTTGGGTAATGACTCCATTTATTTGGGTTCCCTTTGCCCTACAAACTTGTAACACTCCTAACTTATCATGTCTTGTGCACAGACCCTAGCCTTGTCCTCACTTAGCCAGTTTAAATAAATTGACGATTTATAATCATGTCGTCGAGTGCGCACATAGTTTAAATTAAGTCACGACAATTCGTGGTGTCATATTGTACTCGCAATATTATGCCAAATAAAAAATTTAAAATCATTTTTATTTATTTTCTTTTATAAGTGTTTGAACACTTTGACTTACCCCTTGATTGGGTATTTGACCACTAATAATTTTTGATTAGCGATTAATTAACGACTTAAAAATATGGGTCGTTACAGTCTTCCCAACTAAAAGAAAATCTCATCCTCAAAATTAGAAGGGAGTTACGCCCACGAATAGATTAAGTAGAGGAAATGTTTGAGTGCAAGTCCCTCTTTACTTTGTATCTGTAATATCTTTATACTTAACCTGAGTGTTCTCTTGTGATAGTTCGCAAAACCAATCAGTTTACCTTGTGCCAATCCAAATATTATCTAATCTACTTAGTCTCTTTTGCGTGATTCTTTTTAAACAATGACTAATTCCATTGTCTCAACACCACTACTTATCAGGATCACAAGGCCTCTTATAGAGTCTCAAATAGAGCTACACCATTTTAGCTCAACCGCTGAAGTCATACTTACATCATGCATAGAGGCAAACAATCTTCTTCACTTACTACCGAATTCGTAATACAAACATGAGCCTGACATCCAAAGTATGGATCAACCATGCAATATAACCGTCAGACTGAAAAGCTATACTTAGATGTATTCTAGTGCCCCTACCACTTCCTGTTAGTAAAAACAAAACTCTACCACAACCTGACAGTAAAAACAAGGATCACGATCCAAAATAATAAACATTGGCACACCATCTGACTTTTTTCTCAGCTCATATGAATAAATTTCTCAGTTGTACTTCGAGTCTATCAGTAAAAGTTTTTTAAAAAATGCAAGCAGATTCAAACAACTAGTGTATGATCATCTCTAAGCATCTACAACCATATGATCTTCATAATCTGTGCGATTCAACGATCATGTCAGCTTATCTGAATAACAACTTTAATTGTTTGTGTTTTTTTATCTAGTCATGCTTATTCTCCAAGCATCTCATAAACCCTACTTCAAAAAATCTCATTATGTTCGCTTCTTCACAACATAATATCCATTTTTTTGTCAGTTAGTCATAACTTAAAATATCATCAATCTTAAGGCGAGTCATAGTACTTTAAGTTTAATTACGTCATTGAAGTATAGACTAGAAAGATCTTAGCCCCTTAGCATAAAATGTATCCTTCAAAATCTTAAAGGAACTTAATCACATCTATCTTCAGGTTCTTTCTCAAGCAACTTGTTCATTCTATTCAAAGGTGCTCGTCCTTTTCTATCATGAATTTTTTTTAGGTGAATTGCTCATCTTAGCAACTTTACAAAGTCCCATTACTTTTACTTTTTTTTCAACATGTACTACTTGCACGAGAATTCCCTTAAGTACGCTTACTCGCGCATCTGCATCAATTCAAAATATGTGAGAATCTTGATATTTATAATCATGTAGGATTTATACTTAGGTTGCCTCTAACCCCGAGAATGATTCACGAACTCTACCTCTGCCTGTAACACTTAATTCATTCCTAAGTCCTTAAAGGTGTTGGTCGACTTCACCAACCATAAGACTATAAAAGAATGGTGTGACTAGAGTGGAGTTAATTGGGCGTGTGATCCAGCATTACTACTCCAGAGCTTTCATCAAAGCTAGAGGAGTCCGTACATGCCTTCTTCATTAGTTCTCAAGTCATCTCCACACTCTGCTCCCTCAGAGTTTATGTTAATTCACTCTTAAAAGTTTTTTGTTTTTATTTGACACATCTCTCATTTTATCATGTCACTTCACCAATTGTTTTTTCAAACTTTGCTTTCTCAAATGTTCCTATACAAATTATCATGTAGAGGCGTATGCGTAAACTAAGTTCTCATTCATTTTATATTATCAAACAACATCAATTTCCTTAAATTAATTGTTCCAAGTGGATCCCATAGAGACACTTGCAGGGAGTTTTCAAGATTTATGGGTGACTTGAATCTAACTCCTTAAGGTACACAATAACTTTTTTTGTTTCACTAGTTTAAGTTAGATCATCTTAGGGTCAACCTAAGCTAGTTTACATCTCACAGATAAACAATAAAGTATGACAATTGACACACTAACCAAGGTATGCATAATTTTTTGCTACACTTCCTTCATTCAAAAAGTTCTTTTTATGTCAGTCACTAGATACATTGGTGCTTGAATTCCTTCTCTACGTTAGAGGGTAATGCATAAGGTAACTAACATAGTTACATTTTTTTTTATCAAGGAATTACATATAGTTTAGGCATCCCTGCATTACTATACCAAATTTACATGTCTAAAATAATCAACAAAGTAAGAGAATAATAGCATACAATTTAGGGATCTCTATCATCACGAATCTTCATGATTTGATACATGAAACCCTTTAACTTTATAAATTCTACTAATCTTTACTATGGACTTGATTCCCGTATCAAATTCCAATTTCATTCATTGAAATATGTTTTTTTGTACTTTGGTATCTACTAGCTCTAATTCTATCCATGAACTAATCATTACCATCAATCTTCTTTATTATCAATTTCTATGAATCCGATAAATTTATCGTCAATCTTTTTCAATTTTACTCATCGTATCACACGTGATACACAAGAGTGAATACAACTATAAAAGTAGTTATATCATATATCTATCAATAGTAGTATAATACAACACATCAAATATCCCATATAGTTCAAATTTTAATTTCCCCAACTCTCCTCACTTCCCAACTAAAACTCTAAGTCAAGATCATATGGTTCCTCTCTAAGTTTCAACTATGTCCTAAATCTATTATTGATTTGTGTCCTATGATAGTTGTTGGATAATTAAGAGCTAAATGCAAAATCTTATGCTCTGATACCAAGTGTGATGACCCCAATTTCCCAGAAAATGGGCCTCGCCCAGCCTAAACCCATGTTGACCCCCGTCCCAGTCTTGCAAGGTCAACGTAGGCCTAGTCAACCTTCCAATCCATCATTATAAGTAAATTCATGATTTTAAGTTGAGTTATTAGTATTTTTCAAGTTTTACAATTTAACGTAAGTAATTAACATATTAAATAACTCAACAATAATGTAAAAGATTTGGACAACCTAATAGTGGAACCCTGTAAACATGTACATTCATGTATATCTTGTGTCAAGTGTTATAACTAAGAAAAACTTATATAACATTTATGTGTATCTCTCAACCCAAATAAGTATCTCAAGTGCGATAACAACATATATAAGTAATACAAAAAGTCAAAAACCTACAAAAGTGTGCGGAGGAGGGCCGCTCCGATATCCTCAGAGTAGATCACCAAGTGTCGGCGTCTTGTCTTTGCTTGGCTGTGGATTTGCACTCGGTTAAACACAAGAATGCCGACTCCAGTAAGTAAAAGCCTGTAGGATCTAAATAGTAGTTCAAAATAAATGAAGTAGTCTAAAATTCATGCGGATAGAAAGAAAGTTGTATAGAATGCATGATAATAAGACTGTAAAAATGAAAGTACAATGAGAAATGAGTGTCAAAGGAAACAATAGAGAGGTGCCCAAGTAGTCAAAGACCATCGAGTGCAGGTGCCACAGGGTCGGGGTCATAGAATCGTGGCAACGCCAAAACAGATTCGGGTCCTAGGACGCGGCTTTGCCTGCTGTACCTAGACCGTCACGAATAAAGGATATCAACGATGCCCTGGATAAAACACACCTCATTCTGACCAAAGACTCAAGTGACTCGAGGTCATGGCCCTGGTTGCAAGCCGATAACCACTCCAATCAGAGACACTCGTATGACTCACTTGGCCCTTGGACACTCATAAGTGGGTGAGAATTCCAAGAAAGTGATATAATACAATATCAATAAAATATAAGCTCAAATGAACTACTATGCATTTCCTAGCTGGTTTTACTTACCTTAAATTCATATAGACCGCCATGTCAAAGTAATCGTTCGAATAGTAGGAGTCCTCGTTGCATATCTACAAGCGTATAAGTATAGAACAAATTCTTTAGACTCATTTACAACTCATTTAGAGTAGCTTAGACCATTTAAGACTCATATTTATTCTCAATTAAGTTACTTAAGTCATTCTCAACATTTTAAAATTTTCTTTCAAATCAAAACCAATAATTCGAGTGTGATAAAGAATGCAATGAAATAAAATAAGAAAATCCCATAATAACTTGACTTTCGACACAATTCAAATGAAATCGACTAACTCACAACCAAAGTTTCAAGTTCGACTCAAAACTCCCAAATCATAGCATTTGTTTAAGAATCCTTGACTTAATCGAAGTAAGTTTACTTTTCAAGAAATCAATCAAAGTTTCTTTCATGCCTCGACTTTTCTTCAAAACTCATCTAAAATGATGGTTCCTAACTACATTCAATAAAGAAGGCTTAAACATAATTCAAATAGATAAAAATGATCTTTCAAGAGTCAATATTTATGACATGGTTGAAGTTTATAAATCGAGTCACGTTTATTTCGTTTGAACTAATGTATCTTACTATGAATAAGTTTAACTTAAAAATCATAACGATGACTTGAAATACATGAGGTTCCGTCCTATTTAATTGCCTTATTGGGAAAAAGATAGAGTGAAATAGCCAAAAAGGCTCGATTAAAACGTGTAAAGTATTTTTTTATAATTAAATTGACCAACCATGAGTTTCAAACAAATTTAGAGTTCGTAGAATTCTATTCGAGTATGACGACTATTTCTTTCTTAGCCGAAGAATCCATAAAAGTCAATTTGAAATCTATGTTTACTTTAAAATCACAAGTTCCTTTTTTTGAGACTTTGTTTGGGATGTGTAGGGTCTCTTTTGAGCATTTTAACAGACACTTGGTGTACAATAGCAAGAGTTTCCCTTAATGCAACCTACATTAGTTTTAAGTCAAGCAAAATCACTTGGAGTTGTTTATAAAACCATTTCCAATAAGACATGAATCAATCCTTCTAATTAATTCACACCAAAACTGTTAACAATTAATATAATTTTTAAATTGAACTTGTATTTGAATTTAAATATGGTTTAGGGCCTCACGATGCCTTCAATGGAGTCATCAACTCAATTTCCGCTCTAGAGAATTCATGTCTAGTAAAGGATCGTTTTTTTCCTTTCATTTTCTTCTCCTATCTGCGAACAATGTCGTCGTCGCGCCATGCCATTCGGGTGTTGCTGTTGGAGCCGCGCCGCTGTCCAGTCATCTATGCCGAAGCTCAAGCCGCCTCGCCACCGCGGTTGCTGGCCGTACCACCGCCATCGTGCCTTCGCGTTTGCAACGTCCAACTCGCTTTCCTCCCCCACTGACGCGCCACCTACTCCATCGATGCTGCTGGTCGTCCACGTCAAAGGCTCCCCGGAGTCGCTATTTTCCGCCGATGTCGCATCCTCTGGTCGTCCGCGTAGCTGCCTGGTATCGCGCCGGCCACTGCTTCGCCATCTTGGAGGCTCGCCTGACCCTCGCCGCCCTTGCTGGTTAACCACTGCACCGCACCTTTTCTCCATCTGTGCCGTCCGCGTCCTCCCTGGAGCCGCTACTCCTCACAGGCGTCTTCGCCAAATCTTTGTCTTCTCTTTCTTGGCGGCTCTCTCTATCTCTCTATGTGTGTGCGTGTGTGTTAGTTTATGGCTAGGGTTTTGTTTTTTTATCCCCTTTTTTATTTGGTAGAGTGAGAAGTTTGGGTTAAGAATCAATTTATTTGGGTTCCCTTTGCCTTACAAACTTGTAACACTCTAAACATGACATGACTTGTGCACATACCCTAGCCTTGTTTTCACTTAGACAATTTAAATAAATTGATGGTTTATAGTCATGTCGTAGCGCGTGCACTTAGTTTAAATTAAGTCACGCCAATTCACGGTATCATATAGTACTTGCAATATTATGCCAAATAAAAAACTTAAAATCATTTTTATTTAATTTCTTTAATAAATTCTTGAACACTTTGACTTACCCATCGATTAGGTATTTGACCACTAATAATTTGTGATTAGCTATTAATTAACGACTTAAAAATACAGTTAGTTACATGAATGAGGATAAAATGAATAATACTTATTATATACATGTATAATGAGGCGAATGAGAAAAAAACTGACTAATAAATTGTTAAGTCCTACTATGATGAGATTAGGCCGGGCGGTAAAACAAGCCGTCGCAGTTGGTATCTAAGCATAGGTTCTACAAACATTGTGGTCAAAGAAGTTATGATACTAACATAGTTGGCATTAGAGCCATAAATCCTAGAACCTTAAGAATAAATTATATAGTTATCCAAAATTATGATACCAATGTCACAGTTGGTATTAGAGCCTAGGTATGTAAAGCCTAGGCAATTGAGTCTTGGTTTATTATATAATGTGATAATAAAATCATAGTTGATATTATGATCAATGTTCTCGATAAATAAGAAACAAAACTTGAAGATAGCACAAATATTAGAAGTGGAAACTAGACGATCCTTGGCTAGAACCTACTAGTTGGGAAGTGAGCGAATGTAAGTTAGGGATTGTCGTGTGTATATGTTACGTTATGTACTTATACATACACACACATGATATTTACATAGTAGTTGATTTCACGATCGCTCTTAACTTTTAGTAAGATGGTAGATCAGCGCAAGGGTGGTAATGGTAGTGCTGGCAGTAGTCATCACACGATATCGGTTGAGGATTTTCATAGACTATCTAATATAATTGCGACACAGGGTTAGCAGCTGGCGGATTTCATATCTTTTATGAGAGCACACATTAATGAACTTACACAAGCCACCACCACCGCTATTACTTCGACTATAATCCTTTATTACTACTGACCACATGTGGCGGTCGATTGATGTAGTCACTGTTCACGGAAAGCAGTTGACAGAGCTACTTGCGATGATGCAAGCGTGGTTGGCTTCCATCCTTGATAGAGAACAATTGGAAGAGAAAAAGAGGCAATTAATGAAATATAATGAATGAGGGATCCTGGGGATCTAGATTTGCGATACTGGCCACCATGACAGAGCATATAAGGCATGTAGCATATCTCAAAGGTGATCAAGAAGAACATAACATATGTAGATGCTTATAATCAATGAATAGGTATTCATTGTCAATGCTGCCAAGACAAGCACTATCGTCCTTGCAAATCCGGCGGATACTAGAGGACAAAGGCCATGATACACCGAAACCAGGGCAAAGCCTAATATAGAGCTAGATAATGGTTATAGTAGGTAGGAGGCAACGAAATTGTTTAGATGGTGTCAAATTCGACACATTGGTCGGCAATGCCCACAACCCATGGATTACTTTCAGCAAGGGACAGAGAGCAGAGTTGGAGGTAGCAACATCATTCTATAGTGATGGAGGGAAAGCGATGATCCATATGTGTCGCCATAAATGTAAAACTCAACAAGGTTGAAAGATCTCGATAGCACTGAGTAGACCACTTCCTTGTTACAGATGTGGACAAAATGGACGTAAAGTCCAAAATGGTCTACAACTCCCGAGCTTGGAACAACTTACGATACAACCACAGGCTAGAGAGATCCCACGTAGTGAATGAGTAAGATCTAGAGGCGACATGCAATTGTATCAAGGATAAGTGTGATGACCCCTTCTTTAATATTGGGCATCGCCTAGCCCAATCCCATAATTAAGCCGTATTCTCAAACATGTAAGACTTAACTACATATTAGTCAGCCTTTGTTTCCTATTCTCCTAATTAAACATGTTTAGGATAAGTAATACACATGTGAAGTCTTTGAAATTTCAAAGTTACCTAAGACTTTTTATAGTTTATTAAGTTTAGAGGAAGTCTTAACAGTTATGTGGAAGCAATATAATAAATCTTAAGTGTGGAAACCATGAAACAACATCGCGTGCTTATAAATATTAATAGGACGATAACACATTGAGCTAGTCAAGTGATAAATTAGTTAATTAACCACTAAACCTAATACATACATCCCAAAAAGTACAGTAAGATATGAAGTAGATAATATACAAAAGTTGACACTAAAAGATAGGAAGTAGAAAATCACCGAATGCTTAGAGATAGTTGTCGGTCTTCTCCTTGCCTGACTAGCTAAACGATGGACTTGCACCCACCATTATAAAAAGGATGGTGAGTACAAGAAAATAATAGTAATTCCCAAGGACATGTTTATTTACATTTCCAAATATGACTAAATGGTATTTAGAAGGATGAGATAATAAAAGAACTAAAATCAAAACTATGCTAGGAAATACTATAGTTAAACAAAATGAACTAACTCAAGACTAAGTAGTGGTGGTCTAAGTTGAGTCGGACGTGTGCTAAGTCACCTAAGCTATGAAATCTGAGAATTTCATAAACTTGATTACATGACTATTCAAGTAAATTTGGATTTTAATTGAAATTTTAGGTATCTGAGGTAGGAACCACGTGTTATGGACTGGAGATCACAAGTCAAATATTATTTTTATGTGTGGTGTGCTCAATGTGTGTAATATAAACTATTTTGTCATGAAATTGACCTAAATTAAGGCTGAGACATAATTTACAAGTGTTTCAGAGCGCGTTGGAAATTTTTTCGATTTTGGACAAAATTGGGGTATTTTTCGAGGTTTAAATTGGGTTTAAAATATGAAGAGAAACAAAATATATTAGAGAAAAATGTGAAATGACTAAGAGGGGAATTAGAGGAGTGACTAAATGGATATGAATTAGGGGGTATTTTGGTAAATGAACCATGAAATAATTTGGTTCAAATGTGAAAACGATAAGGGGTTTGGAACTTCAATTTCGATCAAACTTTTACTCAAAACCCCATCACCAATCTTCATCTTCTACCTCGCGATTTCTCTTTTTGTGATTTTTCCCACTTTTTTGGCTTTCCCTTTCTCTTGGTGATATCTTTTTTATCTCAATGTTATCCCTCTCCACCCTCACAATTCCTCTTAACTCACTGTTTCTCGCAATCCCTCTTCTATCTTGGCCATCAAATGCTTTCTTTCATCTATGATATTTCTCTAATTTCTATGTCTTTCTCTTTTCCATTGATGAACCGAAGAAGAAGAAAGGAAAGAGAGAAGAAACAATAGGAAAAGAGGAGTTGTTGGAATCGTTGAGCATAGTGAAGTTTTAATGTTATTGAAGTGACGATTCTGCGATTAGCGAACTTAAAGATCATTGAGCATAGTGAAGTTTTAAAGTTATTGAAGTGATGATTTTGTGATTAGCAAACTTAAGGGTTTGTTGGATTGATTGGTGTTGGGGTGAGAAGAGTATAAAAAAAAGAAACAACAGTGTTGCTGCTGCAAAAGCACTGCAGCAATAGCTACTACTAAAGTGCCCTGGGGAGTTCCCAAGGCAGTGTTAGTGCATTGCATAGGGCATCCTAGACCATGACAAGGTAAGGCTCTCCTAGCCCTTTTGGGTAGTGTCGTGCCCTGCAAAACCCAGGGGAGGCCTGGGTTCTACCTAGGCCATTCCCCGGGACGGCCCAAAAATCGACTACCCTAGATCTCCTCAGGGCAGTACACCAAATGCTAGGTGTGCCAAGCCTCGGGCCAGCCAATGCCATAACACTCAAAAGCCGAAAATCGAAATGATTTTCGAAATAAAATTTGAAAAAGTATGGGAAATTGATTGAAAACCTATGAATTGAATTGAATAGGGAGAAATAGAATTGATTGATGAAATTAACAGTTGTAAATATGTGTTTTGATAGAAATCAAGGTCTATGTCTTATAATAGTAATGTTTATTATTGGCTTGGAGTTTTTTATAAGAAAAGTTGGAAATTATGTTATAAGTTCTTTTTTGGGATTCCTTATCGAATAACTTCAGCATAATTAAAAATAAGCTAAATTGAGACCTTAATTGAAATTTAAAATAGGTGGAGATAGTTAAATGATCCAACAGAGGTGAATGGTATTATTAGTAATCAAATTGAATCAAGTTGAGACTCATTCAAGGTTTCCAATTGAAATTTGGAATAGGCTTAGCCTATAAATTGCTAATTGAGCTATAAACTCAAGTTCGGGAATGCATAAGTAAAAAAAAGGTTTTTGTCATTGTTATTTGTTTTGGAATCCAACAAAACGATTTAAAACCTATTTATAGGTTAAACACATGGAAAAGAGATGTGAAGAGTATTTGGAGATTTAAAAAATGGTTATTGTTATTGGTTAATGGACTTGAACTCAATTGCGAATTTGAAAATGGTTTTAACTCTGTAATAACTTGACATATAAATATAAAGTATTTCAATAGAATTATGACTCTAAAATGTGAATTCTATGGTGTAAAAGGACGCATGGGAATAAGTGAAAGTCAGGAAGCGTCGTGTGAGGCTTCTCTATCAATTTCAAGTTGGTTGGACTATAAGTGAACCTTAAAGTGGTCTTTACTACTTATGGAATTCATCTTTGTACCTGCATTTATGTTTATTTCGCATTGCATTTCACATCACTCTTGATCATGCATTCATGTCATTTCGGACGATGGCTTATTAGTGCTACGGCTCACAATAGAGGCTCATGGCTAGGTTTCCTGACAAGATAGACTAGAACATGGAAGACCCATGGTACGCAAGTTTTTTGGAAAGTATGCATTGGTATTTCACTATTGATTTAGGTTCATTTTTTGGTCAGCCAACCTGTTTATGAACCTTGAATAGTAATAATGGGGTTTCATGTTGTTATATAAATATCTTATTATTTGAAAATGCAATTACATGTCTCTATGTATTCGGACTAACATTTGCAAGAATACGAAACAGTGTAGGAGTTTACTTACCGGACATCTTCAAGTTGTTCTTAATGATGTTAGGTTCTTTGAGAGGACAAGGAAGAATGATAATACTTGATGACCTCTATGAATATTTTCAATTTTTAAGTTTAATTTTCTTACTGTAATATATATATATATATATATATATTATTTTTAGTTCCAAGGTGAGTTTAGGTCATGAAAATACTTTTAAATAGGTTATGAGAGTCTCCTAAATTGGTTTAAAAATAAGTTCAAAGGTGTATGATAAATTTGTTGGTTAATTTAGAATTGTAATGTTGTAACTAATGTATCGGAGTCTTATAGATAGTTTAGAATTTTAAATTTAATATATATTGTGAACTACGGGGAGTTGTGAGTCCTTTACGCATCTACCCATTCTGCTGTCTATTAGGTAATTTTTTTGATAGGCCACTTTTAGGGGAGGTGTTGCTGAAATTTTTCAAACTACGGATATGAGTTCCTAATTTGTTCAATAAAATAGATTAAGAATCGTGGTATGTTCAGGATCTAAATTATGATTTGGAGCATTATTAAGGATAAAATCGAAAAATATTTTGAGGTCCAAAGATGATTGTATGGTTTAGGTGCCTAATTAGGGTTATTAGGGATAAGTCTAGGCTTAATGAGACGGGCCTTGACAAACTTGGTATTAGAGCCTAAGTTTGGTTCAATTAAGGAAAACTTTAGTTAGGATCCAAAGTGTGATTAAGTGCTATTAGTTGAGAAGTGACTATGAGCTATCGCCAGATATATGATAAAAAGTTTATTCTCATGGTCCGTTTGATACTTAACTTATAAGATACGATTAGTAAGATTAGCAAACGGATAATTAAAAGAGAAAATAGACTTGTGAATTGATAACTGAGCCTGATAAGACTTGAAATGGACTTGTAAAATCGAGATTCGCAAGGGAATGTTGTACGTAGTTTGATACAAGTCAATTAAAACACCAATAAGAAATTGGTTAAGAAACAAACCTAAAGAATTCAGGAATGTAAGTACTGAATATGAATTCATTTGAAATTGAAAGTATGAAACTATTACAATTATCAAACACTTAAGAAAAAACCAAAATAGACTTAGATTAGGTCTCAAATGATTCAGAATCGTTTGGAAAAGTTAAAATGAAATTGAAACTTGCGGGAAGCACAATATATGAATATCTTAGATTTTAGAATGAGGTTAGTACCGATTGATTTAGCAACTCGGGAAGACCTATTTTATATAGTATTCATTGAATTTATAACTAATTGATGGTTGTTTTCGAAAATAGTTTCAACAAGGAAAAAAGAGGCGTGGTTTCGAAAATAGAAATTGATTGGAGAAATTGAATCTTGACTTGGAAATCAAAATGGAATTGTGATGAGTCCAGATAAGGTGTCTAAGTCTGTTTCTACAAAAGTAAAATGCTTTGAAGCCAAGTATTGTCTCCTTTCCCAAAAAAAAAACATAAAGTGATTAAATGAGTCGAATAACAAAATAATAAAATGAATTGAAAATACACGAGTTAGAAGTAATCTTTATTAACATAAGATTTGGTGTTACTATAAAACAAAGATCAGTAGAGTGATAAGATTAACGTGTAAGATATTGAGATTGGGGGAACGGTATGAAAATAGCTAGGATTAGCTATCAAACAAAATAAGAATAATTGTGTTTTGAGATAGAAAGTACCCAATAGTCACTTCTAATCAAATTAAGTAATGATGCCTATCACAACTACTTAAAATAAAACCAATGAAAAGATAGATGTACTGATTGAATATCAGTAAGTGATTAATCTGTGATGTCAGTATAAGCACCTATATTGCGAGAATTTCTAGTGCTATGAAGTAATGGATTGAAATAACGTCCTTTAAGAGTTTGATTAGTCATTTAGTTGATCAATAGTTTGGAAATTCAAATTCTTCTATCTTTTCAGTTAAATTATAATGAAAAAGTGAATTCATCAAAACTAATTTGATGAACATTAAGATACAACGTCATCTTACACAGTTTCTTAAAGAGTACTGAATTTTTTTTGAGAAAAAGAAAAGTTGGGAAATCTAAAATTAATGGAAACATATTGCGGCAATAACAAATAGCAGAACTATTTGAGTTACAAAATTTCTCTATTTCGAATGAACATTAGCCAAGGAAGACTTCAATTGATTGAATGATCATAAGAAGCCATATTATCCTTAGCTAAGTTTTCAAATAGATAAGAGATATAAATTGTCTTTTTAAGTCAAGATTAAAGAGCTGTAAATGGTTTGGTTGTTGAGCAAAAGTCATGGTAAATTTATTAAGGGGCAAAAAATTGAGATCAATATGAGAATAACTAAGAGTGTCAAAAACCGAACGGACTAGACTTTGTGTATAAAATAAAAATAAGACGTTACGATGGTTTGTGATTGTTGGAAGTGACATGAACATACTCCTTTAGTCAAGGTAAGACATTAAGGTAGTTGTGCATAATCAAAAGTTTAAGTAACTCCATTTCATAAGTACGATTAATTCATAGTGTAGAAGATCGGTGTGATGCGTCCACAAAGTTTCGTAGAAGTTAATTGGAGGCTGAAGTATAGCTGACTAAATGGTCAATACATTCTCACACTAGTTTGAAAATAAAAATCTCAGCTTAATGACTCCCAACTAAATTAGAAAGTCAAACTATAAGTTCGATGGAATTTAACATATCTTCAAAAAGATCTTAGTATGAATCGAGCTCCAAATGTTCAAAGTCTTAAACCAATGCTATATACAACTAATATATGTAAATATGTTATATATTGGTTCAAATGTAGTGCCACATCACGTGATAAGTCGGTGGTGAAATTCATAAGAACTATTTTATATTAAGTTGGAGTTGATGATACTTATATGATTGTGAATATATAAATGAAATGAAAAGAAATGCGTGACTTAAAGCTTAGGTAGTTTTTATTGTTTGTATTTGCTGAGAATATTGAATAAAGGATAGTATATCTGACTGGATATGTTGGAAAAATTGAGTATTATTCCATTTTAATTAAGGGAAGTCTAAAATGTATTAAGTAGAGGTAAAGGGAGATATCATATTTATCACTTATATGAGATACAAGTTAAAAGTCATACTATGAAAGTATAATTATGAAATATGTTGATATCTCAGTTTAAGTACGTATGTCTACTCAAATTAAGGATAACTGTCTCTTTTCAGATAATGAGAAAAGTCTAGTGAATCGAAATAATTGAGATTGATTATTAAGTGAAATGAATGAGGTTCTTGGTGAACTCATGGTTAGAGAATAATTTAATGAAGTTTGAAAAGTCGTTAATTTTCTAATAAGTCAAAGAGAAATTTAAGTAAATTGGCTGGCGAGTTGGAATTGGTAGTTGCTTTCTAGTCCACAATATAAATAATATTGTGAGTAGGCATTTAGACAATGAGTGAGAGTTGCACGATGTGTCCAATTTCATTTTCTGATCATATTGAAAATTGATATCTCTTGTGATGGGATGATAGATGTAGTTAAAGATCTTTAGTCATGAGATGACTTGTGTAATTCAAGGTTTCTATTGAGAAACGCTGCAAATTATGATGGTTCAGATAGACACGCAATCCTACTTTGTATGTAATGTCATGCTCAAATATTATTTACATTACATATTATTAGACTCATGATAGCCTAACAATTCATCAGTCGACAATTCCAATAAAAAGATGATTAGTGATAAGAAAGGAAATATGAGATATATACTAGAGTTTGGTGGATATAGAGAGAATTATCAAATATTTATAGAATAGTTGTTTAGTTAAGAAGGTAAATTGTGTTATGAAAATAAAGATGAGCTAGATCTTGCTAAGTATCAAATTTTGAATGGGTTTCCAGAGATGAAATGTGAAGTGCAACGTTTATCGTATATTCCACAAAGTCGAATGTTTAACTCGTCATAAATACACAAATTGCCAGGATTAGCAAAGTGACGAAGATAACTTTCCATTAAACCAAGAATTTAAAAATGAAAAGTTGAAATGTTTATGATCACTACCATTGAATTTTTTATCACAACGAAAGTGATTAGGTTCACTTAACGGTTACACCTTGGAAATGGTTTTTATAGGTTTGAATTAAAAGAGTTATAAATGAAGGATCATTTTCTCATATCTCTTTTAGTTTCCTTAACATGTAAGTTTAAATTTTGAGAATAAGATTTTAAATTAGTTGGGAAGAATTGTGAAATCCAAGAATTTCGTAAACTTGAATACATGACTAATCCATTAAATTCAGATTTTAATTGAAATTTTAGGTATCTGAGGTGGGACCCACGTGTTATGGATCGGGCATCATAAGTTAAATATTATTTTTGTGTGTTGTATGCTTAGTGTGTGTCACATTAACTATTTCGTTATGAAATGGACCTAATTAGGGTCGAAAAGTAGTTTATGAGTGTTTCAGAGCGCGTTGGGAATTTTTTTAATTTTGGATGAAATATGGATATTTTTTGAGGTTTAAATTAGGTTTAAAATATGAAGATATAAAAAAAAAAAATTAAAGAAAAACATGAAATGACTAGGAGTGAATAAATGGATATGAATTGGGGGTATTTTGGTAATTGAACCATTATATAATTTGGTTCAAATGTGAAATAGTAATGGGATTGGTATTTCTTTTTCGATCAAACATTAACTCAAAACCCCATTACCAATCTTCATCTTCTACCTCTCAATTTCTCCTTCTATGATCTTTCCCTCTATCTCAGCTCTCCCTCTCTCTTGGTCACAGCTATTCCATCTTGATTTTATCATTCTCTACCCTCACTGTTCCTCTCAACTCAACGTTTCTCTTGATCCCTCTTCTCTTTTGGCTAGCAAATGCTTTCTTTTAGCTTCGATATCTATCTGATTTCTCTGTCTTTCTCTTTCCATTGAAAAACTAAGGAAGAAGAACGGAAAGAGAAAATAAATAAAAGGAAAAAAATGAGTTGTTAGAATTGTTGAGCAAGGTAAGTTTTAAAGTTTTTGTTTTGATGATTCCACAATTAATGAACTTAAGGGTTTAAGATGGATTGGGGTTAGGGTGAGAGGAGTATAAAAAGAAAAAAATAGCAGTGTTACTATTGCAAATATGCAGTAGCAAAAATTGCTGCTGCAAATGTGTAGTGGCAATAATTGATGTTAAGACATGGAAAGGTTGGGCTCCCCTAGCCCTGTAAGGTAGGGTCTTACCCAGTAAAATGGGGCACTGCCCTTCCATACCTATGAGAGGCGTGGGTTTAGCCCAAGCCAATCCCTGGGACAACTTATGGACTGCCTTCCTAAGGAAGTACACCAAGTGCTAGGCATGCCGAGCCTCAGCCCGGCCGACGCCATAACACTCATAAACCAAAAAGTGAAGTGAATTTCGAAATAAATATTGAAAAAGTATTGGAAATTTATTAAAAACCTATGAATTGAATGGAATGGGGAGAAATAGAATTGATTGATGAAATTAACAGTCGTAAATATGTATTTTGATTGAAATCCAGGTCTATATCTTATAATAGTAATGTTGTTTATTGGTTTCGAGTTTCGTTTATAAGACAAGTTGGAAATTATGTTATAAGTTCTTTTTCGGGATTCCTTATCGAATAACTTTAGCATATTAAAAATAAGCTAAATTGAAACCTTAATTGAAATTTAAAACATGTTGAGATAGTTTACTGATCGAACGGAGGTGAATGGTATTATTGGTAATCCAATTCAATCAAGATGAGACTCATTTAAGGTTTCCACTTAAAATTTGGAATAGGCTTAGCCTTTAAGTTGCTAATTTAGTTATAAACTAAAGTTTAGGAATGCATAAATGAAATAAAAGGTTGTCATCATTTTTATTTGATTTGGAATCCAACAATGGATTTAGAACATATTTACAAGTTAAACACATGGAAAAGAGGTGTGAAGAGTATTTAGAGAATGTAAAAAACGTTATCGTTGTTGGTTAAAGGACTTGAACTTAGTTGTGAGTTTGAAAATGATTTTAACTCCGTAATAACCTAACATATAAATTTAAAGTATTTAAATAGAATATTATGACTCTAAAATGTGGAATTCTATGGTTTAATAGGACACATTGGCATACGTGAAAGTCGAAAAACATCATGTAAGGCTTCGCTATCAATTTCAGGTTAGTTAGACTATAACTAAACCCTATAGTGGTCTTTACTAATGGAATTTATCTTTGTACATGTATTTATGTTTAGTCTACATTGCATTTTGCATCATTCTTAATCATGCATTCAAGCCATTTCGGACGATGGCATTTTAGTGCTACGTCTCACGAGTGAGACTCAAGGCTAAGTTTACTGACCAGATAGACTGGAATATGGAAGACTCAAGGAACGCAAGTTTTCTAGCGAGCATGCATTATACTTTTATTACTATTTCATTTTTGGGTCGGCCAACCTGTTTATCAACCTTAAATAGTAATAAAAAGTTTGATGTTGTTGTATAAATCTCTTATTATTTAAAAATGAAATTACATGTCTCCATTTATTCAAACTAACATGGAAGAATATAGAACGGCGTAGGAGTTTACTTACCTGACATCTTCGAGTTGTTTTTGATGATGTCATATTCTTTGTGAGGACTGGGAAGAATTAAAAAGACTAGAAAACCATGGTGAATGTAAGCAATTCTTAAGTTTAGTTTTCTTGTCGTAATAATTATATATATTACTTTAGGTTCTAGGGTGAGCGTAGGTATTGAAAATACTTTCAAATAAGTTATGAGAGTCTCCTAAATAGATTTAAAAGTAAGTTGAAAGGTTTATGATCGAGTTGTTGGTTAATTTGGAATTGTAATGTTGTAACTAATGTCTCAGAGACTCATAGATAGTTTAGAATTTTAAATTCGATATATATTTTGAATTACGAGAAATCGTGAGTCCTTTCAGGCATCTACCCATTAATCCTGTCTATTAGGTAATTTTTTGGCAGGCCACTTTTAGGGAAGGTGCTGCTTAAATTTTTATAAAATATTGGTATGAATTCCAAATTTGCTTCAATAAAATAGATTCATAATTAAGGTTTGTTAATGATCTAAATTATGATTTGGAGTGTTATTAAGGATTGAATTGAAAAGTATTTTGAGGGACAAAGATGATTGTATGGTTTAGGTGCCTAATTTATGTTTGTAGAGATAAGTTAGGGCTCAGTGAGATAGGCCTTGACATCGGCTTTTAAAGCCATTTTTATTTAATAGACGTGCGTGATATTGCACAGTTTGATAGCCAACCTAACTCCAAATATCACTAGGGACACTAACCCCAATGATCCGACGACCTCGGGCATCCAACCCCGTGCATTTTGCGATAGTGGCGACAACTGACATCCCTAGGTATCCAACCCCATATGTTGCACATCTCTAATAGTGCAATAGGCCTGAACTCTAAAACTATTTTATAAATTCGAGGAGAGAACCTAAAGATTGAAATTATGAGTTGAACCGAAGTGTTAAGCGAAGCATGCTAATCAAGAGTATAAAGTCCATCAATCCATTCATAATCCATCTAATCCTAATAGCATGCTATTTATAATGTAAATACCATTAAAATTGCAATGCAAGAGAAATGACACATGAATAAATTCAACGAGTATTAAATCATCACAATATCTTGACGTTCAAACTCAACAAGTGAGAAATACCAAACAAAATCATGATACTAGAGTATAATGACAAATATAGTCAAGATAAACTACATAACAAGGATAAAATGGAATGAAATGTAAATAAAAACCTCAATGGGATTACTCACACTATAGGCAAGAGTTCCTAGCTTTACTGACTTCCCGATGCACCAAAACTCGCACTTTGACTCCTGAGACTCTTCCCTAGGCTCCTAGTATCATTTAGTATGTAGTAGAGAGTGTTAAGACCCTTAGTTTGGGTTTTAGACTAGGCTAGATAGGTTAAATGCGTTTTGAGAAAATTAACTAAAAACACACAATACTTCAAAAATTCTAAACTTTTTATTTTTAAATCAAAATTGGGAACTTCTTAATAGCTAGATTATCAGCATGAAATGAGCAAATCAAGGTATTGAAAAATACAATGGGGTTTTGAAATCAAACACATCTTCAATCAAGAATTTGATGAATTCCATTTCATGACTAAAAAAAAAACATCAATTTGTTTAACAACCATTAATTTCAAAAATGAAGGTTTAAGGACTCACTTGATGCTTCATTTAGCTCATAAAATCGTTGAAAAAGGTTTTCAAATTCATTTTGATCACAACCTCCTAATTCAAGACCTTATGCTCATAAAGTTGAGGCATGCATTTTTTATTTAAGTCTAGAACACACCTACCACTTTGATTTATCATAACTTAGTAAATTTAGCTTCGAATTCCAAACTTCTTTATAGAAACTTTTTTGAATTTTTGCAAGGAATCCAAATATGTAAACCAATTTTGAAAATCTTTTCCTTTACCTAATAAAATTATACGAAAACCAAAACTGAAATAACCCCTCTAATTTTATAAATACTTTATGTAGATTAGCTTACCTAATGTTGTGAGCACCTTAGTTTGATCATCACCTTCCAATTTCACTAGAATTTCTCCATAGATTGTTGATCTCCTTTCTCTAAGTCCTCCTTCTCCAAAGCTTCTTCTATTCTTGAAGATCAAATGAATTGCATTAGATCTCCACCTCCATCCTTATATAAATAAATAAGATTTAATTATAGCTATTGATCTTAATTTGTACACGCATGTTGAGACTAATCAAATGGCTCTTAACATGATTTACAAACCCCAAAGTCTCCACTAACTCACCCTTGCTAACACCAATTCATACTTAATTGGACTCTTAACGTGTCTAAACTTATCTTGAGGAACATCAAATGTATTATGTTTTATTTAGCTAACTTAGGATACATTTATTATAAATCAACTATAGCCACATTAAATTTAACTAATTAAACCACATTAACTTAATTTTAGCTTACGATATCACTCACTACTTGG